>CM040430.1:29288428-30552980 GCA_022702705.1 Papilionanthe hookeriana x Papilionanthe teres | reverse complement strand
GACCCCAATCTTGGTCCAATTCAATTCTAAACTTCAATTCAACATTCCCAATACCAATTTAGACCAAATCCAAGTCCAATTTGATCGACATTTGGATCCAATTTCACTTTGGGCCTTAAAGCCCAAATTGGACCCATGACCCAAACTTAGCCCAAACTAACCCAATTCAACTCCAATTAACCCCAAATCTTTTCTAAACCTTCCTTAACATCCTCATAAACAAAACACTAACATGATTTGCCCAAGATTTTGACCCAAACCCCACTCAAATTCAACCCAAAATCAAAAAGCCCAATTTCGACCTAAACCCAAATCTAACCCAAATAGGCCCAAACCTCAAAATTAAAACCCAACCAAAGCCAAAACCTCTTTGAAACACTCCCATAAACATTTCTTAATATTTATTTTACATCAATTTCAACCCTAGCCCAACATTGGCCCAAGTTAGCCCAATTCGACCTACATTGGCCCATTCACCAAAAGAATTCAAATCCAACCCAATTCAAGTCCAAACTACCCCAAATTTGCTTCAAGTCACTCATGACACATCCATGAGCTAAACCCAATAATTATTTGGCCCAACCTCTTTACAAAATTTCATCCCAAAATCCATTTTAAAATTCAAGAGCCCACTTTCCTAATCCATCTTAAAAGCCCATCTAAAACCCTTTCAAAAAAGCCCAAAATTCTTCCAAGGCCCATATGACATTTCCCCTCATCATACTTTCAATTAAAATCATCCCTAAGTCCTAAATTCATCATCAAATAATTCCAAATCAAGCCTCATGCCAAATCACCCCTAAATACCAAAATTTTCCTTAAATCCATTTCCATGAAATCGACTTTACTTTTCCCAAGCCAAATGGAGCCATGGAGCCATGCATAAGCCATATGCAAGCCATGAGAGCCTCTTTACATGTCACCATGCCATTTTGGGCAAAAGGAGGAGGCTCTTTCCTTAACTCCTAAAGGTGGTTAACCACTTACATGATTCCACTAAACCATGCTTAAGCCTAATCGTACTTGGATCGTGACTCGACCCCACTAATCAAGCCGATCCAAATCACTTTCTCCTCACCTAAACCAGCCTCGGGTGGTGCACCTAGCCCAAATGGGTGGGTTGACCCATTTAGGTCCAAATCTAGCCATGCCCCATTCCACTTCGGATCAAAGCCTTTACACATGTCCATGGCCAATCTGATCAGACAAACCTCCAGCCCCCGACCCACCCGACCTCGAGGGTGACCCATGCTCGGCCGGCCGGCCACCAGTGCCGCCGGAAAACACCATGGCCGAGAGCTCACATGTGAGCCAACATCGAAATTCTCACTCGCCGAGCCGCCCCATCCCTAGTGGTCACCATGGCCGATCTTCTCCTCACCGCAGCAACTCGATCCCAAGCCCTAACTCTCCCCGGGAGGCCCTCCACCCACTCCTATTTAAACTCCACCCCTCTCGGCCACGAGGGGAGCCAAGCACAAACCTCGCCGAAACTCGCCAAAATTGTTCCAAACCCTTCACCATCCTGTAGAGCAGCTTGATCCCCGAGGTCAATTTGCCCTAATCCCCACCAACAGAGCCCAACTTCTCAACCGAAATTCCACCCAAAACCAGGACACTTTGCCACAACGAGCCAATCCTCAAATCGACCGGTCCTACACCTTCACCGGACCAAGAGGAGAAGTTTCCCACCGAAAGCCCCATCTCCGTGCCACCTAGCCTGCTCCAGCTCTCCAAGCTTTGTGATCTACCGTGGTCACTTTCATAGCTAGCAATTCACTGCACCAGAGACTTCATCCGGAGCTCACGGGACCCAATCGAAGGTGCAACAACTCTCGCATCGAAGCCACACTTCTCCGAGCTAAGGTATGAGTTAACTATTCATCCCGAGCTTCCGGAGATTCTCCATTTCAAATGCCTTAGTTTCAATGCATGTTAGCCGTATAGATGTGTTCGTCTCTTCAAGACGAATCCATAGTAGCATAAGAACATGAAAATCCATCGAGAATCGAGCGAGATCTTGTGGATTTAGTGTGGACTGGCTCTCAGCGAGAACACTGGGGACGATGAACGGATGCCGTCCATTCGATACACGCGCGCACGGACGGCCAGATCGCGTCGGACCGAGAGACGGTACGAGAACCGCGGGCCCGGCCGCCGACTCGTGTGGCGGCGTCGAACGGGAGCGCGACGCGCGTGCGTTCGGAGTCGCCGAGGCCGACGCGGCGCCGCGTGGATAAATAGAAAATTAGGGTATTTTTCTATTTATTTAATTCCCTAAACTTCAAAAATTCATATCTCGTGTAGAAAAATCACAAAAATAAAATAAAAATACCCTCTCGCTCAGTTGAACGTAGGAGAATAATGTGGAAAAGAAATCATTTAATTTAATTAAGTATTTTATTTTTTATGATTTATTTACTCTCCGCATACATTTAATTCTCCATGCATGTATACAATTCACCATGGCATGAGACCATAGAAGCTTAAGCCTCCGAACTCGGGAACATTCCCCGAATTTTCCAAGGTCGAGGCCATCTCTCGTGAAAAGTTATTTATTTTTCAAATGCATGTTGCCGTTTTGAGTATTTTAATTCCAAAAATTAGCATGTTGTGAAATAAATTCTAGAAATATTTGGTGATGTTCCTTATGACCAGAGAACTCTAGGAAAAATAGACTCGAGTTAATTCACTCGCATTAACCCTAATCGGCTTAAACACCTAAAATAGGTCTTTAATTAATTAGAGTTAACCAGGCATCAAATTGACTTGAAATCAATTCTCCACTGACCTTTAGGATCAGAGGAATCCACCATAAAAATTTCGAAGTCAATTGACTCGGTTAGCCCCACTAATCGGGTCGATTAAGCCACTTAGCCATTTTAAACTTTAAAAATTCATAACTTTTAAAATACTTTTTAAAAATTCACCAAATTGGTTTTGGAGCCTCTCTGATATCAGGGGAACCTAAGAAAATTAAAATTTCAATTTTCTAAAAAAGTTGATTTTTAATAATATTTTAATATTTTTAATAATTAAAAAATAATAAAAATCACAAAAATAATAAAATTCACCAAAATGTCACATTTTGAATTTTAATCACTTAGGAACAAATCCCACATTTTTCCTAAGTCTATTTAGTGAGATATTAAATTTTAAAGCCCTAGGGTAATTTTAAAATTAAAAAAATGTATTTTCTAGCATTTTCACTAAAATAATTATTATAAATCATAGAAAAATCAGAAAATTGCAAAATTTGATTCTCTGGTTTCCTTGATATCAGAGAGATTTTTGAAAAATATAAAATCCATTTTTCAACATTTATCTTATTTTTAAATTAATTAACACTCCAAAACTCAAAATAATTATAATAAAAATAATATAATTCAAAAAATCACCAAAATTGGTCCAAGTGCTTCTCTGGTCATTAGGAATGTCCCCTAATTTTCTTAAGGACAGAAACTTTTCCCTTGGTCATGTTATCAAATTTTCCTCGAAAATCTCTATTTTCCACCAAAAATAATTATATAAATAAATTAAATACAGAAAAATCACATTTTCTCCTCTCATGTCTTTATTGACATATGAGTAAAGTCACATAAAAATTTCAAGTTCATTTGAGTTCAATTTAGTGAGTTATGAAATTATTAAGCTTAAAGGGTAAAATGGTAATTAAAATCTTTAATCCTTAATTAAAACTTTAGGTTTAATAAAAAATCAACAAGTAAAATATTTGATCCTAATCTGATTTGATGATTGAAATTTAAATAATTAAAGGGTAGAAACCCATTAAATAATTTTAAAATGATTAAACTTTAATTAAATAATAGATTAAATTTGAAGAATAATAAAATTGAATTATTAAAATAAGGGATCTTTATTAGGAAGAGATTTATTCTTTAATTTAAAAATCCCTAAATTAATTATATCAACTAATACTCAATTTTTAATTAAAATGATAACTCAAATTTAAAATATTAAAAGACTTAATTTCAATTAAAATTAAAAATAAAGTAAATTAAAGATAAATTAAATTAAGATTAAATTTAAAATTAAATTAAATTAAATTAAATTAAATTAAATTAAATTAAACAATTAAATTAAATTAATTAAATTAAATTAAATTAAATAATTAAATTAAATTAAATTAAACAATTAAATTAAATAATTAAATTAAATTAAATTAAATAAAAATTAAATTAAATTAAATTAAACAATTAAATTAAATTAAATTAAATAATTAAAATTAAATTAAATTAAATTAAATAATTAAATTAAAGTTAAATCAAATCAAATTAATTAAACACCAAGTCAAATTAAATTCAACTATGTTAAACTAAATTAAAACTCAATTAAATTAAGTTAAATTAAATATAACATCACCTAAGACATAAAAGAAATTAAATATAAAACAACTTCAACACTATTCCAAATTTAAACTCTTTAACTTAAACCAAATCATTCGAATACTAACTTACCCTCGAAAGCTTTAGTTATTATAACTCCTAAATAAAACATTAAATGAAGTGTTACTTCACTCATAGGATATTCAAATGTCCTAGTTCACCGAGCAAGTTAACAAGACTTGAAAACCTCTGACGATCGATTCATTTATATAATTAAATTCATTTGGACTTAAAACAATCCTGAAATATCGAAAAGATGTTTAAGATCCTTCTTAAGCACTTCCTCAATATGATAGGATATTTATAAGAACAATCGAATTTGATTATTCTTCGATGAAGAAAATCGTCCTTAAACCAAAACACAAAGAACCTAGACGTCATAGAGAGATCGACTAACTATAGTGATTTAGAATTTGGTAGAAAACCATAACCTTTCCCTTAGCTTTACCTAGGAACTTGCTTAAATATTCTAATCGTGTTTTAAGTGCAACTGGGATGACGGGAAGACCCTCCAGTACGCTTTTATTTTATCAATTTACTTTCGCAATTTACATTATCGCAATTTACTTTATTGCAAATGCATTTTATTTTTCTGCATGATAAAACAACTCGTTGCATGAAAACCCACACCTTTAGGATAAGTCCCTAAAACCAAAACCAAAATTAAGTTAAAAGTCATCGCAAGATAAAATTCACCGCCACAACATTTCAAAAGATAAAACAACTCAAAATTTAATCACAAACGTAACACAAAACTACAATTGCAACTAAATTAAAACGTCCCGTTGGATGATCGGAATACCTCTGATGATGTAACCTACGTGTTGCTAACTGGATTTCCCACTGGTCTAAATGAAAGTGTGGAACTCATTCAAACGAGTTTAGCAAATTCATCCGGACTAAGTGAATCCGATAAAAATAATGATGCCTAAGGATGGAACCGCGGGATCTTAACCGTGTCGTTATAATCAACTTTAAGATTCGTTTTAAATAAAACATAAAAAACACTTGGAAATTAAGATTTTCTCTAAACCAAAACACTTTTCTCATCCCCCGATTTATGATTTCTAAAACTAAACCTCTCGCAACAACAAGGAGCTCGGAGTACAGTGGCAAGACGACCATCGTCATCAAAGAAACCCGAGTCTACTTCAAAGAAACTTTCCTAGAATTAAAACAACAAAGCCATAGGACTTCGAGGTAGCTTCGCTTAGTGCAACATAAATCCTCAACTCTTCGTTAGTGCATTTCGTATTGCAAATTAAGCCCTAACCGGTCTTAGGATTCCGAGGTAAGTCGTCCGATACGACATAAACCCTCACATTTTCTGTAGCTATTTGCTTGATTTTATCATACAAATATAAGCCCTAATTAATTAAAATCGACAAGATCGAAATACTAAATAAACATTAGGACTTTCCTAAATTCAAGCCAAACGATAGGATAGTCGGAAATTATCGAAGTTCACTTCGAATCGTTGATTTCTCCTACCTTTCTTCCTTTGGATTCACAAAACAAAATGTTCCAAAATTTGATCCATTCCCTATCAAATTCCAAAATTCAATCTTCGAAAACCTTAAACTTTCGAAATTCTCGAGAGCGTAATCATCGATTATTATCGAGAGTTTTCTTAGGTGATTCCCGTCACTTAAGATGTAATTAACTATAGTGGCTTGCCCTTATAGTGGAATTTTAAAGAACCTGTGTAATATAAACCCCGTTTAATGTTTTCATATTAAGCAGTGGAAACTTGTCTGCTTATAAAATTGGTTCGCAGTACCAAACGGATGTCACTAATCTTCTAGTTTATTTAATCAAGCCCCACCATCAAGCGTTGTGTCTATCCTTAGGGATAGGTACACTAGCTCATGGTGCGTGCTCGTTTATATAAACTATTCTGGGATGCGAGATCGGCTTAATCTCATATCTTAAAACCTTCAAATTTAAAATTATTTTCAAAATCAAATACTACTTTTCAAATTATTTATTTTAATTAAATTAAAAATTCGCCGACAGATTTCGTTAGCGACCCCTCTTCAAAATAAAACACGACCTAAAAATAAAAAAAAATAAGCCGCACAGATTTCGGCGACTCCGCTGGGAATATTCCTCTCTCCATTATAATCAAATAATTCCGTTTTCAAAAATCGGTAGTAGTATCCATGTCCCTAATGGATCAAACTACTCCTTCTTTCCGTTGGAATACTATGTTCATTTCTATCTCGAACAAGTATAGCCAACATTCTCTCGGATTTAGGAGCCACCGTTTAGACACCCCTAAACAGAGAGGTTCCGAGATCCTTTTACCTCATTTCCGAGGCGGGGTGGACCCCCAATAGTGTTAGTTTAGAGTGATCCTTCGAGCTCGGGAAGTCTTGCTTAAGACTTTCTTTTCCTTTCGAATCGGTTTCCTTACCTTCTCTACACCTTTCGAACGTTCCGTTCTAAATAAACAAACCCTCTAATAAATGATTCTTTTAACAAATGATTCCTTCTTATAAATACATGAACAAAGAATGAGTTCGGACTCTTTTCAATTCCTTTCTTTTCGTCCCGAAGAAAAGAAGCATAACTCGAGACCGACAACCGAATCTACCTCGCGTAAATGGAAGCCCCGAAACCGATTTTCTCCTTCACCAACGGACCGGACTTCGCCGTCTATAAGGATGAACCGCCCGACAATGGGGTCATCCGATTCGGACAGGGATTCGAAAACACGAACGTCAAGGTCACCGACGTCTCCCTCTTCGCACCGACGAACAAGGTATCCGAAGCCGAGGAACCACTCGCTCGAGTTCAACCTCAGGTCGACCCAAGAGTTTCCTCCCCCGCAAAGGGTCCCGACTAGGAGGAGTACCGCCGTCCGCAGGAGGATCTGCTCTCACTACCCCCACTCGGTCTAGTTGTTTCTCGCACCTACCCCGACTTCGCCAAATCAAAGGGGAAAGGAATCCGTAACTATGATAAACCCGTTACCGCGGAGGGTACCGGATCTTCCCGTAAGACCTTCGTCTTCGAAATCGGGTCCAGCTTCGAAGATTCCTTCGCCGACAAAGACCCAAAGAAGAAATAGAAATGAAGTGATCGCCAGTGGAAGCCGTAGCCGCCGAGATTGCTTTCCCGGAGGAAATTCCGAGCTGCCGAATATACACCGCTCCGAATATACACCACCGCTCGACTACATACCACTTTTGGGAGGAAGCGAGTTCCATCCCCTCTCCGCCGCGAGGATGAGGAGAATGTTCGCAAGATTGCCGCCACATTACCACGACCCGCATACTACAACGATAACCGCAAGAAAAGAACCGGAACTACGCCGTTTCGCTCGACCGCAAACTTTGCGTAAAAGCTAAGCAAGGAAGGAAAACCGCCCCGTGTCTGAAATTCTACGAAGGATGTGACGGGTGCCGGCCAAATCCCGTCTCGGGCCCCGAGTAGAACCCGCCGTCATGATAGAAAAGCCAAGCAAGAGAATGAAGGCTAGCCCGCCCGTCGTAGTATCGTGATTGCATGACTAGGGAGGATACCACCTTCCAAAGCATTCGGCCGATGCACCATCCGGTCATAGACCTTCCGCCGCGAAGGATGGTGCGGCGTCCCACTACGGGCAACTGAGACCGAAACAAGATACTCGAGAGAGAAAGTCTCGCCAGAGGCCGGAATCCGAAGAAAGTGCTACCGCGATGAAGGGGACTCGTGAAAAAGGACCCGCAACCATCGCACGACAACCACAAAGATACACGAAAGCTCCGCTGAAGATGCCATGGAAAAGCCGAGAACCGACATCCGACGGTCGGCAAAAGAAAGAGAAGAAAAGTTCGAGATGAGATCGACTCATCGAATTCATGGACAACGAATATGCGTAAATCAACATGGTCTGAGACACGAGCTTCATCATCTTCTCAAGGTGCTCCCGCAACTCGCGTAAAGAGAGGAGCCGTAACCGATGAAGAGACAGCCTTCAGTGAAAAGGACGACACGATCGCTCAAATGGCGAAGAGGATGGAAGAGATGGCCATAGCTCTAGCCACTCTCCAAAGTCAAGTACAACCACATAGAGAGACACCCCTGTAAGTCATTCACATCGTAGACGGAGGAAAGGAAATTACATCCGTCAATCGGGATGACCAACTGAAAAGGATACAACACAAAGTATGATCCCCGAAAAGGATATCAAGAACTCGGTAGAGCAAGAAGGCGAGAAGCCCTAGCACAATCGAAGAACGGGACATCTATTCGGACGGCAGACCTTACCCGAAGAATTCGACGCCGTCCAATACCCGAAGGGCTTCGTACCACCTCTCGTTTAAGACCTTCGACGGAACCGGAACCCCCGACAAGATGTCGCACACTTTCGTGCCGCCTGTCGCAATGCCGGCGGAGCGATGCGCTACTCTTCCGACAGCTCGTTAGCCAGTCCGTCGTGAATCGCCTTCGACCGGTATGCGAATTACCCAACGGATCCGTAAAGACATTCTCGCAGCTAGAGAGCCTCTTCATTAAGCGATTCGTCGGAGCTCAGCACCACATCACTATAGTGATTTAGCGGTAGAGAAACAAAGGCCGAATGAAACTCTAGTGGATTACATACTTCGATGGAGAAATTTAAGTATGAAGTGTGAACCACAACCGCAAGAACAACATGCAATCAGCATCTCGCTTAAAAGCATTCACGGCCCGATAAGCACTTCTCCTCAAGGGATTCACTATTAAGACTTTCGAGAAGTTGTTAAGCAAGGCCGAAGCTTGCAAGAAGAGGCGAAGCAATTAAGTTTTGCCGACAAGACTGACAAGCGAAGCCGGTGAAGACTTTCGAAAAGAAATCTGGGTCGTTGCAGCAGTTGACAAAGGCAAACAACCGATGCAAATACCACCGCAACGGCCGCAAAGAACCACAACAAAATTACCAAGAACCCCGGTCCACGTATCAGCCGTCTCCGCAAGATGAACAACCGTCTCGTCCGCAACGTACATCGAGGGAGCTTCGAGCAGCAGAATATCCGTTCAAAAATGAAGCAAGACCAAAGATGTTCCGTAGCTTAATGAAAACTCCGCATTTCCAATCGCCGAGCCCAAAAGACCAGCAGGAAGTCAACAAGAAAGGTGATCCCAACTTTCGCCCCTACCATCGGATGCTCGGGCACAAGATAGAAGACCGCATTACCTTCAAAAGTCGTCTCAACGACAACCTTCTGAAAGGAAATATAACAATCCCGAAGGAGTACATGAAGGAACCCCGTAAAGGAGGTTCCGTCAATGTTATCTCAACCGATCCCGTCATTCCGATGCATCCCTATGCAACCGACGATGGATGGACTACCGCTCGGACGAGATCTTCGAAGAAGATTTTAGACAACATCCGAACCGCTTCTGCGAGCTTCAATTCGTAGTTCGAGACCCGTTAAGCCGGTACTATCACTTGCGATAGAAGAACCACCTCGACAGAGACAATCGAAGAGAAGAAGAAAATCGACGAAGAAGAGGGGACCGAGATTCCTAAGGCTGGACTAGTGGCCGCTTATCCTAGGATAGTTGTTTCCGATTCTGGGGAGAAATCCCTCGAACCTCTCGATTTTGTATGATTATCTCGCTCACTTCGGTGGGATCATATAATGATAAGGGTGATGGCGTTGGCTACGTTTTGACCGTTTCTAACGATTACGTAACTAGCGACAATCCGGCGTCGATTTCGATACCAACAACAATTCTCAAATCATACATGATCTCGACGATCAAAATGACGAAGAAGGCATCCATCAAGGAGGCTACGAGAGTTCAACAAGCAACGGATCTATCTCGCGAGTTTCGAGGAGCTCCAACATAATAGAGTTAGAGCCTTCGGATTTGGAAGATAATCCGTAAGAGCCGCTCATTCCGATTCAGTGAGGAGACACCGACAAACTCAATACTAGATTCGTAAGAAATTACGAAGTCAACCTAAGAAGTGGAAAAGTTCTACCTCCAAGAATGGGTCCAAAAGACAAAGGAAAGGTGTGGTTGTTCAAGAAGAACCAACCCCAACAGAAGACATACCCATTCGAGAAGAAGCCGAGACACATGAGAACAAAGTGGACTACAACGTGCTAGCCCATCTTAGGAAACTACCGGCCAAACCGAGCATTTACGATGCTCTCATCTTATCAAAGGAGATGAGGGAAGCTCGATCAAGGCCTTACTTCGATCCGGAAATTTGCTTAGCTCAAATGGCCGGGAGATTCCTTGGATGAGGTTTGCTCGTTAAAGGAACAAGCCGAGGTGTTACCTTCACGTACAATGACCTACTACTGGGGATGCGCAGATCACAACCGACCGTCGTACATTTCAGCTACAATCGGGAAGTTTACGCTCTCCGCAGTATTGGTGGATCCAGGAGCATCAATCAATATAATGAGTCTTCGAACACTAAGCATACTTGGAAATCGATGCTCGCGAGCTCGAGGCCGACAAAATGTTATTAAGAGGATTCAACCGTAAAGGAGAAAGAGCCCTCGGTCAATAACGCTACCGATGAAGACCGGTGATTTAGCAAAGACAACCGCAAAATTTCATATAATCGATTCGTAAACGTCGTTCAACGCTCTATCGGGCCGACCATGGATACATGAAAACAGGATGGTACCATCATCTCTACATCGTTGCATCAAATATTACGATGGAGGGGAACAAGGCATCAAAGGAGACTTACAACCATTCTCCGTACATGAAATTGGAATCCATGAAGATGCAGCTTATTATGCACCGCCAAAGAAAACAATCTTCTCCAGAGATACCATAACAAATGAAGCAAAGAAAGTTCGAGACAACGAAGAACCCGAAGTTCTAGTCCAACAGCTCACTCACCACTCCCTTCCGCGAGATGGTGAAGGTTTCTCCACAACTCGCATCCGAGGTCGAGGCCGGGACGAGGCCGCGGTAGAGACACTAGACAATCGGGACGTAAGAAACCAACCATCAATGTCGATCGGGAAGATAGTTCCGAAGAGGAAAAAGAAATCAAGCAAGAAGCAAGAACAATAAGTCGAAAGAAGCCGCAATACAAGATCTCCTCGAAGATGAAAAGAACGAAGAATACAAATCAATGTACGAGAAGATTAACCACTACGTACATACTATGACCCTAACTCCGATCCATTCTAATAAGATCGAGGGTATGGAGGTCAAAGAGGTACGTAGTGATCGGTGCAAAGCCGATCAAATTCTACCGTGGTGCTTCTTCCTCCAAAACCGAAAATAATGTACAATTCGAAGATGTCACTTCATCGAATTAATGGAATTACCTTTTGAGTGGTACTCTCCCCGTGTTCAAAATTTAATTCAACGTGGTTTCTTACCTCGACAATGGACAAAAGGCCAATCACAACATTTCGAAAAGTTATGGAATAACTCCGCCGTCCTCCCAATTCAAAGTATGGACTCTGATTCTAGCACAAGCAGGTCAGCCGACGATACCGAATTTTGCTTGGTTGTCACTCGCAAGTCCAATGAAAACTCGCATGGAAACTACGTACGAACTCGAAGATTTACAAATCGGAGACGCTCCACCGTAATTCGAAGAAGAAATTAAATCCACAATAGATGAGTTAATCGAAGTTAACTTAGGTACTAGCGAAGAGCCTAGTACCTACCTTTGTTAGCTCCTTACTCAACAAAGAAGACTCCGAAGAAATAATCAAATTGTTAATGGAATTTAAGGACTCGTTTTGCTTCGGAGCTACGATGAAATGCCATGATTAGCCCCGCAGGTCAGTAATCCATAAGCTAGAGTGGATCCTACTTCGTCCTACCGTACAAGGTCCCGTAAGAATGCGTCTGGAAATCGAACAACAAGTCATACCGAAGTTAAAAAGCTAATAGTACGCTAAATTTGTCCGCGAAGAACAATACCCGACTCGGCTAGCCAACGTGGTGCCACGTAAAGAAGAATGGTCGAATCGAATTTGTGTGGACTTCGTAGATTTAAACAAGGCATGTCCAAAAGATGAATTCCCTCTACCAATTCCAGAATCGATGATCGATATCGCTTCGACACATGAAATATTCTCATTCATGGATGGATCTTCGAGATACAACCAGATAAAAATGGCTCCGTAAGATGAAAAGCTTACAAAGCATTCGTAACGCCGATCTGAGTATTTTGCTACACAAGTGATGCCATTCTGACCGAAGAACGCAGGAGCAACTTACCAAAGAGCAATGACAAGAATTTTTGATGATCTCATCCACAATCAAGTCGAGTGCTACGTGGACGATGTCGTCATCAAAAGCAAAGTAAAGGAAAACCACTCGTATGATTCGAGAATTGTTTTCGAACGATTAAGACAATTTAACCTTAAGATGAATCCCTTAAATGCGCCTTCGGCGTCACCTCCGGAAATTCTTAGGATTCGTTGTCCGACATCGTGGAATCGAAATCGACCCGAGAAGATTAAAGCCATCTTAGAAATGCCGCCTCCCAAAACCTTAAAACAACTACGATCTTTTCAAGGGAAGCCGGCATATCTTCGACGCTTTATCTCAAACCCGTCGTAGGTGTCGACCTTTCTCGCACTAGCTAAAAAGGACGCCAAATTTATTTCGGGAAGAGAAATGCCGAAGGCCTTCGAAGACATTAAACAATATTTAATGACACCTCCCGTCTTAGCAGCCTCAGCCTCGTGCAGATCATCGATACTTTACACCGCGGCTCTAGACGACTCTCTGAGCCCCGTTAGCCTGTGTCAATGATGAGGGTAAAGAAAATGCTCTTTACTACTTAAGCCGTCGTTTACTTCCGACGGAGGTAAGGTATCCCGCAATCGAAAAGCATTGTTTGGCCTCGATCTTCGCCGCTCAAAAGCTCGTGCATTACATGCTTTCTCATAAGGTCAACTCGATCTCGAAGTTTAATCCATCGCAATACTCGATGACTCGTCCAACACTTTCCTGCAGACTTGCCGGATGGTCAATGATATTATCGCAATTCGATATAACTTTCGTGCCTCTCGCGTGCCGTAAAGGGACAAGTCTTAGCAGACTTCCTGCAAAGACACCCTTTACCGGCCGAATCTCCTCTCAATGACGATCCGCCGCATGAACAAATAATGAGCCTAGAAGACCCCGATGATCGACGTCGGGAATTGTATTTCGACGGAGCATCTTCAAGACACAAAGACGAAGAATCGCAAGTGATAGTGCCCGTGAAGGCAGAATCGGCTAATCTTTATAACACCGGAGCGGGGATGTTAAGATACTCCTACCACTCGACGAACCGTGTACAAACAACGGCGAATACGAAGCCCTCATAACGGGATTGGAATTAACCATTCAAACTGGGGATAACGTACATCAACATCTACGGGATTCACAAGCTAATCATTCAACAGATCGCCGGACAATACAGTAATTTTTAAACCAAGACTCGAACAAGATTTCCAAGATGCTATACAAATTGTTGAATAGATTCCAAATGTGACAATCTACAAAATTCCTAGAAAAGAGAATGCTTTAGCAGATGCTTTAGCCTCGTCTCGCAAAAGAATTCGCCTGTTTGCAAGATGAATCAGTGGAAGTGTCGGCTCACCTGACGTCAGTCCTATCACAACTGACATAGACACAAGATACACAACCGAAAAAGAAAAAGAATCAACAGTAAAGAAGGATGTAAAAACACGTAAGATCAGGCGACAACCATCGATGACTACCTCGCAAACAGAAAGCTACCGGACGATAGGTCGCCAGCCCATCGTATCAAGAAAAGAACTCGTCTTACGCATTAATAAACAACACATTATACGTAAGGTCTTTTCGATCAAATGCGGCTAAGGTGCCTAAGCGGGTCCGAGGCCCGTGAAATTGTTAAAGAGGTGCATTCAGACTCGTGGCGCTCACCACCGGGTCCAAAGATGAAGATGAAAATTAAAAGACTAGGGTACTACCGGCCCTCGATGATGACCGACCGCATGAAAATCGCCAAGAGCCGTCACCAATGCCAAGTGCACGGAGTGGTTCTACATCAACCTCCAAATGTGCTACACCCGACAATTGCGTCGCGGCCGTTCGAATGTCAGGGCACGTATATAATGGGTCCGATGTAACCACCATCTTCAAAAGGACATCGTTTCATTCTTGCGTGCACATGATTACTTTTCCAAGTGCGTAGTAGCTCCACTTGTGAGAAGTGAAAGCACACCACGTGCTACGCTTTTCAAGAACCAAGTCGTCTACCGTTTCGGAGTGCCGCGCAGATCATCTCGTATAACGGCCGCATTCGAAGCACACAAATCAACAATTTTGTCGTGAGACACCGAATCGACCGGCGATACTCAACAATTTACTACCCAAGAGCAAACGGCCTCGCCGAGGCTTTTAATAAAACTCTCGTTCAAATCTTAAAGAAAACCCCGGACGATAATAAGAGAAATTGGCACGAGAAATTGTTAGAAGCCTTATGCTGCCTACCGGACAACCTTCGTAACTCCTACTCAAGCTACACCTTACGCTCCGGTGTATGGGTCCGAGGCGATGGTTACCTTTGAGAGGTTCAAACTTCCTTCACTCGAATCGCAGCTCGCAAACAAGATCACGACGAAGAAAACGCCGTACTACGACTCGAAGAATTAGAAAGCTTGGAAGGGAAAAGACTTAGCAGCCGCAACTGCACTTAGAACTATACCAAGCTAAGATGGTTCAAGCCCATGACAAACCGGTCCGCCCAAGAACCTTCAAAGTCGGTGACTTAGTTCTCGTTCTCAAGAGACCTATTCTCGCACACCGCAAGATAGGAGGAAAATTCGAACCCACTTGGGAAGGACCGTTCGTGGTCGAAGCAAGCATACTCGTGAGGTTCCTACCAGCCTAGTGAATCGCTGTGGAGAACGACATATGCTTCCAATCAACTGACGATACTTGAAAAAATATTACGCTACCCGATGTTTCGAAGGAATGAATTCTTCATCCCTAAGAAACACTGGTGAAGTAATTACTTATGATCGGGTCCGAACCCAAAAAATAATAAAATGTGCTAAGATAAATAAAATCATGATAATTAAGTTTTCCTTGTTTCCTTTTTCAAATCAAGATCTCTTTCCTGATCTTATCCTACTTCATTCCCGTTAAATTTCAAAATATAAGAATAATAAAAAATGTATCTTTAATAAACATTTTCTTAATGTTCTTGTTCTTAAGATGTACCCTCGATCCTTTTCCTTGTCTTTTCGCAGGAAATGTCGAACGGCGGTCGGTCTTGAACTTTAAGAATGGCGTAAGCCTCGCACTCGATGAAAAGAGGGTGAAAGATGGAGCGATAATCGAGATCGACTCGCATTTCGCACCAGCAGCCTACAAGACGAGGAAAGTGACCGGGTCCCGCTAACCGAGAAGAACTACCCGGCAGTACAAGGATGAAAGTGGGTGGCCCAAGCCACCAATCCAACAACAAGAAAAGAAAAGCAAACACCGAAGAAGACAAGAAAATGAAGTCCGTAGTCACTACAATGGAGGGCGAGCTTGTCGCCGCCGCGCCCGCAGAGATTCAAGAAGTTCGGAGGGCTACTCTCACGACCACGCAACGAAGAAATAAGAATCGCCGCATCCGTAAAATGTTAACAAAACTAGCCGCGGACCAGCATGATGAGACGAACTCGCTAATGCCAAGCACTCACATTTCAAGGACACCGGCTCACCAGTAACTCCGAAAAAAGGAGGCCAGCTCCTAGAATAACGAAAAGAACTGTGGAAATCTCCGTAAGATCGAAGAAAGAAGGCTACCACGCCACCGGATAGAACCACCAAGAAGTAGCATGACCTTGTCGCAGAAGCAACCCCGGGATGTCCCGACTGTGCATCATCCCCGAGGAGCCGAGGCATGCGGGAACGTGAAGGGATCGAACCATATATCCCACAATATGTCACAAGGCCTCGCCATCTCGCATCATTCCGAATACGAGCCGGAGAGGATGCGTAATGTTGAAAAGAAAACTTTCGAATACTTCGAGAGAATTAAAGGAAGAAGAATCAACATACTGAAGGCCTCGAGCTACACACCGACGTATTCTCGCAGTATGAACAACAAGAAATCGTGGACCGTATCCGGATCCGAAAAGAATGGGCCGAGCAGCCGCCCGAGGGAAAACACATACTCGTAACCCCGGAGATGGATGCCAGTGGAAAGGAAGAATCACAATACAATGCGGATGCCGCTACAACTTTGCCGAAGACAGAAGGGAAACCCACCGTGGATACTTCGTCATGGGCAAGTAGATCCGATGCCATTAGTTATCAAGAGAATGGTGAAAAGATCGATAACATGGAGGGTACCGCCAGCAGATCGCATACCCAATACCGCATTATCAACATCTACAAACAGAGTGACCGCATACCCCCACATATCGATCACCACGACTTCGTCGACCTTTCGCACGCCTCTTTCGAATGAGTGCAACATCATGTTCGGATCCGACCTCCGGACACAGAGCCCGGCGAGTTCCGAGGGCCAGCAAAGATACCTTTACCGGTGGGTTCCGTCATGATACCGCAAGGTAACTGGAGCGTATATCGCAAAGCATCGCATACCAGTGGGTGCCAAAGTGAGCGAATCTCGCTTACTTTCGTGAGGATGGACGACAAGAAAATACCTTACCATTTCCAACCGTATCCGCAGCTAGAGAACCTCCGGCCTTACGAGCCGTGAGTTACATGGGAAATATCACACCTCCAATGTACATCCACTCGCATCCTCGCCAAGGATGGCTTGGAAGGTGATGTTATCGACCATGTACCTCACTATTCGTACATGGATTTTCGACGATGATTCTTTCGATGGATCAACAAAGATCATACACAAATCCGTTTCGAGTCTACATGGATTGTATGAAATATATTCCGCATCGAGTCGTACGACGTATTTTCAACATGATTGGAATGAAAGTGACCATGTCACGTTTTTGGCCTTCACCTCTTTTGTGCAAATTGATTGGGAAACGCCATTAAAGTTAAATGAACTTCGAACAAAGAACAGAAAAGAAAAAAAAAGAGAATAAAAGAAAACTTTCTAAAAAAAAATCTGAAAAATGACAAACACCAAGTTCACATGAACATTAAATAAACAACAAAATAAAATTTGAACCATTAAAAGATAAACGAAATCAACACAAATCTCAAATTCAATCTTTCCAAATTCCGAATCAAATTTCAATCTTTTCAAACTTCAAAATCAAATTCCATCCTTCCAAATTCCAAATCAAATTTCATCTTTACAAATTCCAAATCAAATCCTCAATCAAATTCCAAATCCAATCTCGATCAAGTTTCAAACTTGATCTTCCAAATTTCAAATCAAATCTTAAATCAAATTTCAATCGAGTTCAAACTCATCCTTCCAAATTTCCAAATTTCCGAATTCAATCTTTCCAGTCAATCTCTCAAGATCTCTAATCAATCATCATCAAATTCAAATCTTTCGGGTCGAGGATTTTACATCCAAGACTCGCACCGCTTTAGGATTCTCTTCCTATCGCACCGAAATACATCAAATTCAAACTTTTGGGTCGAGGATTTTACATCCAAGACCGCACCGCTTTAGGATCCTTTTCCTATCGCACCGAAATACATCAAAATTCAAACTCTTTTCGAGTCGAGGATTTTACATCCAAGACCGCACCGCTTTAGGATTCTCTTCCTATCGCACCGAAATACATCAAAATTCAAACCTTTTGGGTCGAGGATTTTACATCCAAGACCGCACCGCTTTAGGATTCTTTTCCTATCGCACCGAAATACATCAAAATTCAAACTTTTGGGTCGAGGATTTTACATCCAAGACCGCACCGCTTTAGGATTCTCTTCCTATCGCACCGAAATACATCAAAATTCAAACCTTTTGGGTCGAGGATTTTACATCCAAGACCGCACCGCTTTAGGATTCTCTTCCTATCTGCACCGAAATACATCAAAATTCAAAACTTTTGGGTCGAGGATTTTACATCCAAGATCGCACCGCTTTAGGATTCTTTCCTATCGACCGAAATACATCAAATTCAAACTGGGTCGAGGATTTTACATCCAAGACGCCGCTTAGGATTCTTTCCTACGCACCGAAATACATCAAATTCAAACTTTTGGGTCGAGGATTTTACATCCAAGATCGCACCGTTTTAGGATTCTTTTCCTATCGCACCGAAATACATCAAAATTCAAACTTTTGGGTCGAGGATTTTACATCCAAGACTCGCACCGCTTTAGGATTCTCTTCCTATCAGCACCGAAATACATCAAAATTCAAACTTTTGGGTCGAGGATTTTACATCCAAGACCGCACCGCTTTAGGATTCTCTTCCTATCGCACCGAAATACATCAAAATTCAAACCTTTCGGGTCGAGGATTTTACATCCAAGACCGCACCGCTTTAGGATTCTCTTCCTATCGCACCGAAATACATCAAAATTCAAACTTTTCGGGTCGAGGATTTTACATCCAAGACTCGCACCGCTTTAGGATTCTCTTCCTATCGCACCGAAATACATCAAAATTCAAACCTTTGGGTCGAGGATTTTACATCCAAGACCGCACCGCTTTAGGATTCTTTCCCTATCGCAATCGAAATACATCAAAATTCAACCTTTGGGTCGAGGATTTTACATCCGAGACCGTATCGCTTTAGATCTTTTCCTTATCGCAATGAAATACATCAAAATCAAACTCTCGAGGTTAAGGATTTTACATCCAACACCACTTTGCTCCGAGATATCTTCTCATCGCAACGATTCAATCTAATCAATTCAATTTTCTTTCGAGGTCGGAGATGTTACATCTAAAACCTCAAAATCCTAATTTTCATTTCAAATCAAATCCCTCAAATTAATTTCGACAAAACTTCAATCTAAATCGAAACTCCAAACTAAAATTTAAACTCACACATCAAAACATAAATTGAAACAAAATAAAATCTAAATCGAAATTCCCTCGCATCATGTGATTTCGGATTCACCTCCTTTTCCTTTCCCCGCCGAGAGTTCAAGAATCTCCTGGTCCTGCAGATATACTCGACACTCCCCACAGGAACTCTTCTACTTCGTCCTAAGTTCGTCACTCGACATCCGTGTTGGTTTCGTTGATCGCTCGGCCAACACCAATACGCGCGTGTGCTCCGTCACCACCACACCTATCGGGGGTCCATTTGTTGACCTCATTTTCGATGAGGTCTTCCTTTCTTCTTTTAGTGCTCAGATCTAGACTTCAGCTTTTCCTTCGACTATCTTAGAGGACTAGAATCGGGACCCGCCTTTTAGAAATTCAAACCACTTCTAAACTCCCCGCAAACTCCACAAACTCGACTATAGACCCCTAATCACCTAGTAGGGTCGAAATCAAATACGGAAGTTTAAAGGATGAGTTCCTATAGACTCTTCGGCCTTAGATCGCCCCGGCGGCCTCGGTCCGTGAAGGGGCCGACATACACTACACTTACACACTACATTTCCACACACTTCCTAAAACCACACCCATACCCAACTTGACCTCCCGACTCATGTAGGTGATTCACATGGATGGTCCTTAACCCCTAAGCCCTCGCGCTAGGTGTGTAGAACAACATAAATGAATGCCTCAAACGAGTCCTTTCATGGCTCATATGGCTTGAAATGGCTTCATGGCTCAACCAAAATGATTTCACCCCACCCAAATTCACCCAATCTTCAATTTCCCAAATTTTCAATTTTCGACCCCCGGACCCTACACCTACTAAACCTACCCAAAACCCTCGAATTACCCAAATTTTCGCAAAATCTCCAAATTACCTAAAATTTTCCAAAATCAATCCCAAACACCTCCACATCACTCAAATTGATCATCCATACCCAAAAATACCAAAAATTCCAAGAAAACCCCCCAATACCCTCCAAATACCCAAAATACCCTTCTTGGCCTAAAAATCCAAAAATTCAGAAAATTCCCAGAAAATTCCAGAAAATCCCAAATATTCCCAATTTCATTTTGTCCAACTACACCATGGGCCAATTTTGTCAATTTACCCTACTTTTGTCAAAACCCCCAAATCGACCCATTTTAACCCAAAGTGGACCCAATGTCAAACCAAACATACCCAATCGACCCCAATTTTGGTCCAATTCAATTCTAAACTTCAATTCAACATTCCCAATACCAATTTAGACCAAATCCAAGTCCAATTTGATTGACATTTGGATCCAATTTCACTTTGGGCCTTAAAGCCCAAATTGGACCCATGACCCAAACTTAGCCCAAACTAACCCAATTCAACTCCAATTAACCCCAAATCTTTTCTAAACCTTCCTTAACATCCTCATAAACAAAACACTAACATGATTTGCCCAAGATTTTGACCCAAACCCCACTCAAATTCAACCCAAAATCAAAAAGCCCAATTTCGACCTAAACCCAAATCTAACCCAAATAGGCCCAAACCTCAAAATTAAAACCCAACCAAAGCCAAAACCTCTTTGAAACACTCCCATAAACATTTCTTAATATTTATTTTACATCAATTTCAACCCTAGCCCAACATTGGCCCAAGTTAGCCCAACTTCGACCTACATCGGCCCATTCACCAAAAGAATTCAAATCCAACCCAATTCAAGTCCAAACTACCCCAAATTTGCTTCAAGTCACTCATGACACATCCATGAGCTAAACCCAATAATTATTTGGCCCAACCTCTTTACAAAATTTCATCCCAAAATCCATTTTAAAATTCAAGAGCCCACTTTCCTAATCCATCTTAAAAGCCCATCTAAAACCCTTTCAAAAAAGCCCAAAATTCTTCCAAGGCCCATATGACATTTCCCCTCATCATACTTTCAATTAAAATCATCCCTAAGTCCTAAATTCATCATCAAATAATTCCAAATCAAGCCTCATGCCAAATCACCCCTAAATACCAAAATTTTCCTTAAATCCATTTCCATGAAATCGACTTTACTTTTCCCAAGCCAAATGGAGCCATGGAGCCATGCATAAGCCATATGCAAGCCATGAGAGCCTCTTTACATGTCACCATGCCATTTTGGGCAAAAGGAGGAGGCTCTTTCCTTAACTCCTAAAGGTGGTTAACCACTTCCATGATTCCACTAAACCATGCTTAAGCCTAATCGTACTTGGATCGTGACTCGACCCCACCAATCAAGCCGATCCAAATCACTTTCTCCTCAGCCTAAACCAGCCTCGGGTGGTGCACCTAGCCCAAATGGGTGGGTCGACCCATTTAGGTCCAAATCTAGCCATGCCCCATTCCACTTTGGATCAAAGCCTTTACACATGTCCATGGCCAATTGATCAGACAAACCTCCAGCCCCCGACCCACCCGACCTCGAGGGTGACCCATGCCCGGCCGGCCGGCCACTGTGCCGCCGAAAACACCATGGCCGAGAGCTCACATGTGAGCCAACATCGAAATTCTCACTTCGCCGAGCCGCCCCATCCCTAGCTGGTCACCATGGCCGATCTTCTCCTCACCGTGAGCAACTCGATCCCAAGCCCTAACTCTCCCCGGGAGGCCCCCCACCAACTTCTATTTAAACTCCACCCCTCTCGGCCACGAGGGGAGCCAAGCACAAACCTCACCGAAACTCCGCCAAAATTGTTCCAAACCCTTCACCATCCTGAGAGCAGCTGATCCCCAGCTGTCAATTCGCCCTAATCCCCACCAACGAGCCCAATTTCTCAACCGAAATTCCACCCAAAACCATGACACTTTGCCACAGCTGAGCCAATCCTCAAATCGACCGGTCCTACACCTTCACCGGACCAAGAGGAGAAGTTTCCCACCGAAAGCCCCATCTCCAAAGCCACCCAGCTTGCTCCAGCCTCCAAGCTTTGTGGATCGACCGTGGTCACTTTCATAGCTAGCAATTCACTGCACCAGAGACTTCATCCGGAGCTTGCCGGACCCAATCGAAGGTGCAACAACTCTCGATCGAAGCCACACTTCTCCCGAGCTAAGGTACGAGTTAACTATTCATCCCGAGCTTCCGGAGATTCTCCATTTCAAATGCCTTAGTTTCAATGCATGTTAGCCGTATAGATGTGTTCGTCTCTTCAAGACGAATCCATGTAGCATAAGAACATGAAAATCCATCGAGAATCGAGCGAGATCTGTGGATTTAGCGTGGATCGGCTCTCTGGCGAGAACACTCGGGACGATGAACGGATGCCGTCCATTCGATACACGCGCGCACGGACGGCCAGGATCGCGGCTCGGACCAGAGACGCGTACGAGAACCGCGGGCCCGGCCGCCGACTCGGTGGCGGCGTCGAATCGGAGCGCGACGCGCGTGCGTTCGGAGCCGCCGAGGCCGACGCGGCGCCGCGTGGATAAATAGAAAATTAGGGTATTTTTCTATTTATTTAATTCCCTAAACTTCAAAAATTCATATCTCCGTGTAGAAAAATCACAAAAATAAAATAAAAATACCCTCTCGCTCAAATGAACGTAGGAGAATAATGTGGAAAAGAAATCATTTAATTTAATTAAGTATTTTATTTTTTATGATTTATTTACTCTCTCGCATACATTTAATTCTCCATGCATGTATACAATTCACCATGGCATGAGACCATGCAGCTTTGAAGCCTCCGAACTTGGGAACATTCCCCGAATTTTCCAAGGTCGTAGGCCATCTCTGCGAAAAGTTATTTATTTTTCAAATGCATGTTGTCGTTTTCGAGTATTTTAATTCCAAAAATTAGCATGTCGTGAAATAAATTCTAGAAATATTTGGTGATGTTCCTTATGACCAGAGAACTCTAGAAAAATAGGACTTCGAGTTAATTCACTCGCATTAACCCTAATCGGCTTAAACACCTAAAATAGGTCTTTAATTAATTAGAGTTAACCAGGCATCAAATTGACTTGAAATCAATTCTCCACTGACCTTTAGGATCAGAGGAATCCACCATAAAAATTTGAGGTCAATCGGACTTCGTTAGCCCCACTAATCGGGTCGATTAAGCCACTTAGCCATTTTAAACTTTAAAAATTCATAACTTTTAAAATACTTTTTAAAAATTCACCAAATTGGTTTTGGAGCCTCTCTGATATCAGGGGAACCTAAGAAAATTAAAATTTCAATTTTCTAAAAAAGTTGATTTTTAATAATATTTTAATATTTTTAATAATTAAAAAATAATAAAAATCACAAAAATAATAAAATTCACCAAAATGTCACATTTTGAATTTTAATCACTTAGGAACAAATCCCACATTTTTCCTAAGTCTATTTAGTGAGATATTAAATTTTAAAGCCCTAGG
This sequence comes from Papilionanthe hookeriana x Papilionanthe teres, assembly GCA_022702705.1. Taxonomy (NCBI): domain Eukaryota; kingdom Viridiplantae; phylum Streptophyta; class Magnoliopsida; order Asparagales; family Orchidaceae; genus Papilionanthe; species Papilionanthe hookeriana x Papilionanthe teres. The sequence continues at coordinate 30,529,315 of CM040430.1, read as the reverse complement.
GTAATTTTAAAATTAAAAAAATGTATTTTCTAGCATTTTCACTAAAATAATTATTATAAATCATAGAAAAATCAGAAAATTGCAAAATTTGATTCTCTGGTTTCCTTGATATCAGAGAGATTTTTGAAAAATATAAAATCCATTTTTCAACATTTATCTTATTTTTAAATTAATTAACACTCCAAAACTCAAAATAATTATAATAAAAATAATATAATTCAAAAAATCACCAAAATTGGTCCAAGTGCTTCTCTGGTCATTAGGAATGTCCCCTAATTTTCTTAAGGACAGAAACTTTTCCCTTGGTCATGTTATCAAATTTTCCTCGAAAATCTCTATTTTCCACCAAAAATAATTATATAAATAAATTAAATACAGTAAAAATCACATTTTCTCCTCTCATGTCTTTATTGACATATGAGTAAAGTCACATAAAAATTTCAAGTTCATTTGAGTTCAATTTAGTGAGTTATGAAATTATTAAGCTTAAAGGGTAAAATGGTAATTAAAATCTTTAATCCTTAATTAAAACTTTAGGTTTAATAAAAAATCAACAAGTAAAATATTTGATCCTAATCTGATTTGGATGATTGAAATTTAAATAATTAAAGGGTAGAAACCCATTAAATAATTTTAAAATGATTAAACTTTAATTAAATAATAGATTAAATTTGAAGAATAATAAAATTGGAATTATTAAAATAAGTGGATCTTTATTAGGAAGAGATTTATTCTTTAATTTAAAAATCCCTAAATTAATTATATCAACTAATACTCAATTTTTAATTAAAATGATAACTCAAATTTAAAATATTAAAAGACTTAATTTCAATTAAAATTAAAAATAAAGTAAATTAAAGATAAATTAAATTAAGATTAAATTTAAAATTAAATTAAATTAAATTAATAATTAAATTAAATTAAATTAAAAATTAAATTAAATTAATTAAAATTAAATTAAATTAAATAATTAAATTAAATTAAATTAAACAATTAAATTAAATTAAATTAAATTAAATTAAAAATTAAATTAAATTAAATTAAACAATTAAATTAAATTAAATTAAATAATTAAAATTAAATTAAATTAAATTAAATAATTAAATTAAAGTTAAATCAAATCAAATTAATTAAACACCAAGTCAAATTAAATCAACTATGTTAAACTAAATTAAAACTCAATTAAATTAAGTTAAATTAAATATAACATCACCTAAGACATAAAAGAAATTAAATATAAAACAACTCAACACTATTCCAAATTTAAACTCTTTAACTTAAACCAAATCATTTGAATACTAACTTACCCTCGAAAGCTTTAGTTATTATAACTCCTAAATAAAACATTAAATGAAGTGTCACTTCACTCATAGTGATATTCAAATGCCCTAGTTCACTCGAGCAAGTTAACAAGACTTGAAAACCTCGGACGATCGATTCATTTATATAATTAAATTCATTCTGACTTAAAACAATCCTAGAAATATCGAAAAGATGTTTAAGATCCTTCTTAAGCACTTCCTCAATATGATAGTGATATTTATAAGAACAATCGAATTTGATTATTCTTCGATGAAGAAAATCGTCCTTAAACCAAAACACAAAGAACCTGAGACGTCATAGAGATCGACTAACTATATGATTAGGAATTTGGTAGTAAAACCATAACCTTTCCCTAGCCTTTACCTAGGAACTCGCTTAAATATTCTAATCGTGTTTTAAGTGCAGTTGGGATGACTGGGAAGACCCTCCGTGCACGCTTTTATTTTATCGCAATTTACTTTCTTGCAATTTACTTTATCGCAATTTACTTTATGCAATCATTTATTTTTCTCGCACGATAAAACAACCGTTGCATGAAAACCCACACCTTTAGGATAGTCCCTAAAACTAAAACCAAAATTAAGTTAAAAGTCATCGCAAGATAAAATTCACCGCCACAACATTTCAAAAGATAAAACAACTCAAAATTTAATCACAAACGTAACACAAAACTACAATTGCAACTAAATTAAAACGTCCTCATTGGATGATCGGGAATACCTCTGATGATGTAACCTACGTGTTACTAACGGGATTTCCCACTGCCTAAATGAAAGTGTGGAACTCATTCAACTGAGTTTAGCAAATTCATCCGGACTAAGTGAATCCGATAAAAATAATGATGCCGAAGGATGGAACCGCGGATCTTAACCGTGTCGTTATAATCAACTTTAAGATTTGTTTTAAATAAAACATAAAAAACACTCGGAAATTAAGATTTTCTCTAAACCAAAACACTTCTCTCATCCCCCGATTTATGATTTCTAAAACTAAACCTCTCGCAACAACAAGGAGCTCTGAGCATGGTAGGCAAGACGACCATCGTCATCGAAGAAACCCGAGTCTACTTCAAAGAAACTTTCCTAGAATTAAAACAACAAAGCCATAGGACTTCGAGGTAGCTTCGCTCTAGTGCAACATAAATCCTCAACTCTTCGTTAGTGCATTTCGCATTGCAAATTAAGCCCTAACCGGTCTTAGGATTCCGAGGTAGTCGTCCGATACGACATAAACCCTCACATTTTCTAGTGCTATTTGTTTGATTTTATCATACAAATATAAGCCCTAATTAATTAAAATCGGCAAGATCGAAATACTAAATAAACATTAGGACTTTCCTAAATTCAAGCCAAACGATAGATAGTCGGAAATTATCGAAGTTCACTTCGAATCGTTGATTTCTCCTACCTTTCTTCCTTTGGATTCACAAAACAAAATGTTCCAAAATTTGATCCATTCCCTATCGAAATTCCAAAATTCAATCTTCGAAAACCTTAAACTTTCAAATTCTCGAGAGCGTAATCATCGATTATTATCGAGAGTTTTCTTAGGTGATTCCCGTCACTTAAGATGTAATTAACTATGTGGCTTGCCCTTATATGGAATTTTAAAGAACCTGTGTAATATAAACCCCGTTTAATGTTTTCATATTAAGCAGGGGAAACTTGTTCGCTTATAAAATTGGTTCACGTACCAAACGGATGTCACTAATCTTCTAGTTTATTTAATCAAGCCCCACCATCAAGCGCTGTGTCTATCCTTGAGGATGTGTACACTGCTCATGGTGCAAGTGCTCGTTTATATAAACTATTCGGGATGCGAGATCGGCTTAATCTCATATCTTAAAACCTTCAAATTTAAAATTATTTTCAAAATCAAATACTACTTTTCAAATTATTTATTTTAATTAAATTAAAAATTCGCCGACGATTTCATAGCGACCCCTCTTCAAAATAAAACACGACCTAAAAATAAAAAAAAATAAGCCGCACAGATTTCCGCGACTCACTGGGAGATATTCCTCTCTCCATTATAATCAAATAATTCCGTTTTCAAAATCGGTAGTGTATCCATGTCCCTAATGGATCAAACTACCCTTCTTTCCGTTGGAATACTATGTTCATTTCTATCTCGAACAAGTATAGCCTAACATTCTCTCGGATTTAGGAGCCACCGTTTAGACACCCCTAAACAGAGAGGTTCCGAGATCCTTTTACCTCATTTCGAGGTGGGGTGGACCCCCAACAGTGTTAGCTTAGGAGTGATCCTTCGAGCCTGGGAAGTCTTCGCTTAAGACTTTCTTTTCCTTTCGAATCGGTTTCCTTACCTTCTCTACACCTTTCGAACGTTCCGTTCTAAATAAACAAACCCTCTAATAAATGATTCTTTTAACAAATGATTCCTTCTTATAAATACATGAACAAAGAATGAGTTCGGACTCTTTTCAATTCCTTTCTTTTCGTCCCGAAGAAAAGAAGCATAACTCGAGACCGACAACCGTAATCTACCCCGTAAAATGGAAGCCCCGAAACCGATTTTCTCCTTCACCAACGGACCGGACTTCGCCGTCTATAAGGATGAACCGCCCGACAATGGGGTCATCCGATTCGGACAGGGATTCGAAAACACGAACGTCAAGGTCACCGACGTCTCCCTCTTGCACCGACGAACAAGGTATCCGAAGCCGAGGAACCACCGCTCGAGTTCAACCTCAGGTCGACCCAAGAGTTTCCTCCCCGCAAAGGGTCCCGACTAGGAGGAGTACCGCCGTCCGCAGAGGACCGTTCTCACTACCCCCACCGGTCTAGTCGTTTCCGCACCTACCCCGACTTCGCCAAATCAAAGGGGAAAGGAATCCGTAACTATGATAAACCCGTTACCGCGGAGGGTACTGGATCTTCCCGTAAGACCTTCGTCTTCGAAATCGGGTCCAGCTCGAAGATTCCTTCGCCGACAAAGACCCAAAGAAGAAATAGAAATGAAGGATCGCCAGGGAAGCCGTAGCCGCCGAGATCGCTTTCCCGGAGGAAATCCAGTTGCCGAATATACACCGCTCCGAATATACACCACCGCCCGACTACATACCACTTTTGGGAGGAAGCAGTGTTCCATCCCCTCTCCGCCGCAGGACGAAGAGAATGTTCGAAAGATTGCCGCCACATTACCTCGACCCGCATACTACAACGATAACCGCAAGAAAAGAACTAGAACTACGCCGTTCGCTCGACCGCAAACTTTGGTGAAAAGCTAAGCAAGGAAGGAAAACCGCCCCGTGTCGGAAATTCTACGAAGGATAGAGGCGGTGCCGGCCAAATCCCGTCTCGGGCCCCGAGTGAACCCGCCGTCATGATGAAAAGCCAAGCAAGAGAATGAAGGCTAGCCCGCCCGTCGTAGTATCGTGATTACATGACAGTGAGGATACCACCTTCCAAAGATTCGGGCCGATGCACCATCCGGTCATAGACCTTCCGCCGCTGAAGGATGGTGCGGCGTCCCACTACGGGCGCTCGAGACCGAAACAAGCAGCTCGAGAGAGAAAGTCTCGCCAGAGGCCGGAATCGAAGAAAGTGCTACCGCGATGAAGGGGACTCGTGAAAAAGGACCCGCAACCATCGCATGACAACCACAAAGATACACGTAAAGCTCCGCTAGAAGATGCCATGGAAAAGCCGAGAACCGACATCCGACGGCCGGCAAAAGAAAGAGAAGAAAAGTTCGGAGATGAGATCGACTCATCGGAATTCATGGACAACGAATATGCAGAATCAACATGGCCGAGACACGAGCTTCATCATCTTCTCAAGGTGCTCCTCGCAGCTCGCAGAAAGAGAGGAGCCGGAACCGATGAAGAGACAGCCTTCAGAAAAGGACGACACGATCGCTCAAATGGCGAAGAGGATGGAAGAGATGGCCATAGCTCTAGCCACTCTCCAAAGTCAAGTACAACCACATGTAGAGACACCCCCGTAAGTCATTCACATCGTAGACGGAGGAAAGGAAATTACATCCGTCAATGGGGATGACCACACGAAAAGGATACAACACAAAGTATGATCCCCGAAAAGGATATCAAGAACTCGTAGAACAGAAGATAAGCGAGAAGCCCTAAGCACAATCGAAGAACGGACATCCATTCGGACGGCAGACCTTACCCGAAGAATTCGACGCCGTCCAATACCCGAAGGGCTTCGTACCACCTCTCGTTTAAGACCTTCGACGGAACCGGAACCCCCGACAAGATGTCGCACACTTTCGTGCCGCCTGTTGCAATGCCGGCGGGAGCGATGCGCTACTCTTCCGACAGCTCGTTAGCATCCGTCGTGAATCGCCTTCGACCGGTATGCGAATTACCCAACCTGATCCGTAAAGACATTCTCGCAGCTAGAGAGCCTCTTCATTAAGCGATTTGTCGGAGCTCAAGCACCACATCACTATAGTGATTTAAGTGGTAGAGAAACAAAGGCCGAATGAAACTCTAGTGGATTACATACTTCGATGGAGAAATTTAAGTATGAAGTGTGAACCACAACCGCAAGAACAACATGCAATGCAGATCTCGCTTAAAAGCATTCACGGCCCGATAAGCACTTCTCCTCAAGGGATTCACTATTAAGACTTTCGAGAAGTTGTTAAGCAAGGCCGGAAGCTTGCAAGAAGAGGCGAAGCAATTAAGTTTCGCCGACAAGACTGACAAGCGTAGCTTCGGTGAAGACTTTCGAAAAGAAATCCGTGGTCGCTGCAGCAGCTGACAAAGGCAAACAACCGATGCAAATACCACCGTAACTGCCGCAAGAACCACAACAAAATTACCAAGAACCCCGGTCCAACTATCGCCGTCTCCGCAAGATGAACAACCGTCTCGTCCGCAACGCACATCGAGGGAGCTTCGAGCGGAGAATATCCGTTCAAAAATGAAGCAAGCACTCAAAGATGTTCCGTAGCTTAATGAAAACTCCAGCATTTCCAAACTGCGCAGCCCAAAAGACCGTGAGGAAGTCAACAAGAAAGGTGATCCCAACTTTCGCCCCTACCATCTGGATGCTCGGGCACAAGATGTAAGACCGCATTACCTTCAAAAGTCGGCTCAACGACAACCTTCTGAAAGGAAATATAACAATCCCGAAGGAGTACATGAAGGAACCCCGTAAAGGAGGTTCCGTCAATGTTATCTCAACCGATCCCGTCATTCCGATAGATCCCTATGCAACCGACGATGGATGGACTACCGCCTCGACGAGATCTTCGAAGAAGATTTTAGACAACATCCGAACCGCTTCTGTGCGAGCTTCAATTCGTAGTTCGAGACCCGTTAAGCCGGTACTATCACTTGCGATGGAAGAACCACCTCGACAGAGACAATCGAAGAGAAGAAGAAAATCGACGAAGAAGAGGGGACCGAGATTCCTAAGGCTGGACTGTGGGCCGCTTATCCTAGGATAGTTGTTTCCGATTCTGGGGAGAAATCCCTCGAACCTCCGATTTTGTATGATTATCTCGCTCACTTCGGTGGGATCATATAATGATAAGGGTGATGGCGTTGGCTACGTTTTCGATCGTTTCTAACGATTACGTAACTAGCGACAATCCGGCGTCGATTTCGATACCAACAACAATTCTCAAATCATACATGATCTCGACGATCAAAATGACGAAGAAGGCATCCATCAAGGAGGCTACGAGAGTTCAACAAGCAACGGATCTATCTCGTGAGTTTCGAGGAGCTCCAGCTACAATAGAAGTTAGAGCCTTCGTATTTGGAAGATAATCCGAAGAGCCAGCCTATTCCGATTCGAGAGGAGACACCGACAAACTCAATACTAGATCTCGAAGAAATTACGAAGTCAACCTAAGAAGTGGAAAAGTTCTACCTCCAAGAATGGGTCCAAAAGACAAAGGAAAGGTGTGGTTGTTCAAGAAGAACCAACCCTGCAGAAGACATACCCATTCGAGAAGAAGCCGAGACACAGGAGAACAAAGTGGACTACAACGTGCTAGCCCATCTTAGGAAACTACCGGCCAAACTGAGCATTTACGATGCTCTCATCTTATCAAAGGAGATGAGGGAAGCTCTGATCAAGGCCTTACTTCGATCCGAAATTTGCTTAGCTCAAATGGCCGGAGATTCCTTGGATGAGGTTTGCTCGTTAAAGGAACAACCGAGGTGTTACCTTCACGTACAATGACCTACTACTGGGGACGCAGATCACAACCGACCGTCGTACATTTCGGCCACAATCGGGAAGTTTACGCTCCCGCAGTATTGGTGGATCCAGGAGCATCAATCAATATAATGAGTCTTCGAACACTAAGCATACTTGGAAATCGATGCTCGCGAGCTCGAGGCCGACAAAATGTTATTAAGAGGATTCAACCGTAAAGGAGAAAGAGCCCTCGGTCAATAACGCTACCGATGAAGACCGGTGATTTAGCAAAGACAACCGCAAAATTTCATATAATCGATTCGTAAACGTCGTTCAACGCTCTACCTGGCCGACCATGGATACATGAAAACAGGATGGTACCATCATCTCTACATCGTTGCATCAAATATTACGATGGAGGGGAACAGCGGCATCAAAGGAGACTTACAACCATTCTCCGTACATGAAATCGGAATCCATGAAGATGCAGCTTATTATGCACCGCCAAAGAAAACAATCTTCTCCAGAGATACCATAACAAATAAAGCAAAGAAAGTTCGTGACAACGAAGAACCCGAAGTTCTAGTCCAACAGCCACTCACCACTCCCTTCCGCGAGATGGTGAAGGTTTCTCCACAACTCGCATCCGAGGTCGAGGCTCGGGGACGAGGCCGTGGTAGAGACACTAGGACACCGGGACGTAAGAAACCAACCATCAATGTTGATCGGGAAGATAGCTCCGAAGAGGAAAAAGAAATCAAGCAAGAAGCAAGAACAATAAGTCGAAAGAAGCCGCAATACAAGATCTCCCTCGAAGATGAAAAGAACGAAGAATACAAATCGATGTACGAGAAGATTAACCACTACGTACATACTATGACCCTAACTCCGATCCATTCTAATAAGATCGAGGGTATGGAGGTCAAAGAGGTACGTAGTGACGCGTGCAAAGCCGATCAAATTCTACCGTGGTGCTTCTTCCTCCAAAACCGAAAATAATGTACAATTCGAAGATGTCACTTCATCGAATTAATGGAATTACCTTCGAGTGGTACTCTCCCCGTGTTCAAAATTTAATTCAACGTGGTTTCTTACCTCGACAATGGACAAAAGGCCAATCACAACATTTTGAAAAGTTATGGAATAACTCCGCCGTCCTCCCAATTCAAAGTATGGACTCTGATTCGGCACGCAGGTCGGCCGACGATACCGAATTTTGCTTGGTTGTCACTCGCAAGTCCAATGAAAACCGCATGGAAACTACGTACGAACTCGAAGATTTACAAATCGAGACGCTCCACCGAATTCGAAGAAGAAATTAAATCCACAATAGATGAATTAACTGGAAGTTAACTTAGGTACTAGCGAAGAGCCTAGACCTACCTTTGTTAGCTCCTTACTCAACAAAGAAGACTCCGAAGAAATAATCAAATTGTTAATGGAATTTAAGGACCGTTTTGCTTGGAACTACGATGAAATGCCAGGATTAGCTCCGTAGGTCGTAGTACCATAAGCTAGGAGTGGATCCTACTTCGTCCCGCCGGACAAGGTCCCGTAAGAATGCGTCTGGAAATCGAACAACAAGTCATACTCGAAGTTAAAAAGCTAATAGACGCTAAATTTGTCCGCGAAGAACAATACCCGACTTCGGCTAGCCAACGTAGTGCCACCGAAAGAAGAATGGTCAGATCGTAATTTGTGTGGACTTCGCAGATTTAAACAAGGCATGTCCAAAAGATGAATTCCCTCTACCAATTCCAGAATCGATGATCGATATCGCTTCGACACATGAAATATTCTCATTCATGGATGGATCTTCGTGATACAACCAGCATAAAAATGGCTCCGTAAGATGAAAAGCTTACAAGCATTCGTAACGCCGATCTGAGTATTTTGCTACACTGTGATGCCATTCTGACCGAAGAACGCAGGAGCAACTTACCAAAGAGCAATGACAAGAATTTTTGATGATCTCATCCACAATCAAGTCGAGTGCTACGTGGACGATGTCGTCATCAAAAGCAAAGTAAAGGAAAACCACCTGTATGATTTGAGAATTGTTTTCGAACGATTAAGACAATTTAACCTTAAGATGAATCCCTTAAAATGCGCCTTCGGCGTCACCTCCGGAAATTCTTAGGATTCGTCGTCCGACATCGTGGAATCGAAATCGACCCGAGAAGATTAAAGCCATCTTAGAAATGCCGCCTCCCAAAACCTTAAAACAACTACGATCTTTTCAAGGGAAGCCGGCATATCTTCGACGCTTTATCTCAAACCCGTCGTGTAGTGTCACCTTTCTCGCACTAGTTAAAAAGGACGCCAAATTTATTCGGGAAGAGAAATGCCGTAAGGCCTTCGAAGACATTAAACAATATTTAATGACACCTCCCGTCTTAGCAACTCTGGCCTCGGTAGATCGTCGATACTTTACACCGCGGCTCTAGACGACTCTCTGAGCCCCGTTAGCCTGTGTCAATGATGAGGGTAAAGAAAATGCTCTTTACTACTTAAGCCGTCGTTTACTTCCGACGGAGGTAAGGTATCCCGCAATCGAAAAGCATTGTTTGGCCCCGATCTTCGCCGCTCAAAAGCTCGTGCATTACATGCTTTCTCATAAGGTCAACCCGATCTCGAAGTTTAATCCATCGCAATACTCGATGACTCGTCCAACACTTTCCCGCGACTTGCCGCGATGGTCAATGATATTATCGCAATTCGATATAACTTTCGTGCCTCTCGCGTGCCGTAAAGGGACAAGTCTTAGCAGTACTTCCGCAAAGACACCCTTTGCCGCCGAATCTCCTCTCAATGACGATCCGCCGCATGAACAAATAATGAGCCTAGAAGACCCCGATGATCGACGTTGGGAATTGTATTTCGACGGAGCATCTTCAAGACACAAAGACGAAGAATCGCAAGTGATAAGTGCCCGTAAGGCAGAATCGGCTAATCTTTATAACACCGGAGCTGGGGATGTTAAGATACTCCTACCACTCGACGAACCGTGTACAAACAACGAAGCGTAATACGAAGCCCTCATAACGGGATTGGAATTAACCATTCAAACTGGGATAACAGACATCAACATCTACTGGGATTCACAAGCTAATCATTCAACGGATCGCCGGACAATACAGTAATTTTTAAACCAAGACTCGAACAAGACTTCCAAGATGCCATACAATTGCTGAATAGATTCCAAATGCGACAATCTACAAAATTCCTAGAAAGAGAATGCTTTAAGCAGATGCTTTAGCCCGTCTCGCAAAAGAATTCGCCTCGTTTGCAAGATGAATCAATGGAAGTGTCGGCTCACTGACGTCAGTCCTATCACAACTCGACATAGACATAATACACAAACCGAAAAAGAAAAAGAATCAACAGCAAGAGTGACGTAAAACACGTAAGATCAGGCGACAACTATCGATAGATTACCCGCAAACAGAAAGCTACCGGACGATAGTCGCCGGCCCATCGATCAAGAAAAGAACTCGTCTTACGCATTAATAAACAACACATTATACGAAGGTCTTTTGATCAAATGCGGCTAAGGTGCCTAAGCTGGTCCGAGGCCCGTGAAATTGTTAAAGAGGTGCATTCAGACTCCGTGGCGCTCACCGCCGGGTCCAAAGATGAAGATGAAAATTAAAAGACTAGGGTACTACCGGCCCTCGATGATGACCGACCGCATGAAAATCGCCAAGAGCCGTCACCAATGCCAAGTGCACGGAGTGGTTCTACACCAACCTCCAAATGTGCTACACCCGACAATCGCGTCGCGGCCGTTCGAATGTCAGGTACGTATATAGCGGGTCCGATAGAACCACCATCTTCAAAAGGACATCGTTTCATTCTTGCGGCTACGCATTACTTTTCCAAGCTGGTGCATGGCCCACCTTAGAGAAGTGAAAGCACACCACGTGCTGCGCTTTTCAAGAACCAAGTTGTCTACCGTTTCGGAGTGCCGCGCAGATCATCTCGTATAATGGGCCGCATTCGAAGCACACAAATCAACAATTTTGTCGTGAGACACGAATCGACCGGCGATACTCAACAATTTACTACCCAAGAGCAAACGGCCTCGCCGAGGCTTTTAATAAAACTCTCGTTCAAATCTTAAAGAAAACCCCGGACGATAATAAGAGAAATTGGCACGAGAAATTGTTAGAAGCCTTATGGGCCTACCGGACAACCTTCGTAACTCCTACTCAAGCTACACCTTACGCTCCGGTGTATGGGTCCGAGGCAAGTAGTTACCTTTTAGAGGTTCAGCCTTCCTTCACTCGTAATTGCAACTGCAAACAAGATCACGACGAAGAAAACGCCGTACTACGACTCGAAGAATTAGAAAGCTTGAAGGGAAAAGACTTAGCACGCAACATGAATTTAGAACTATACCAAGCTAAGATGGTTCAAGCCCATGACAAACCGGTCCGCCCAAGAACCTTCAAAGTCGGTGACTTGAGCTCTCGTTCTCAAGAGACCTATTCTCGCACACCGCAAGATAAGAGGAAAATTCGAACCCACTCGGGAAGGACCGTTTCGTGGTCGAAGCAAGATACTCGGGAGGTTCCTACCAACCTAGTGAATCGCCAGGGAGAACGACATATGCTTCCAATCAACGGACGATACTCGAAAAATATTACGCTACCCGATGTTTCGAAGGAATGAATTCTTCATCCCTAAGAAACACGGTGAAGTAATTACTCGTGATCGGGTCCGAACCCAAAAATAATAAAATGTGCTAAGATAAATAAAATCATGATAATTAAGTTTTCCTTGTTTCCTTTTTCAAATCAAGATCTCTTTCCGCATCTTATCCTACTTCATTCCCGTTAAATTTCAAAATATAAGAATAATAAAAAATGTATCTTTAATAAACATTTTCTTAATGTTCTTGTTCTTAAGTACAGCCCCTCGATCCTTTTCCTCGTCTTTTCGCAGGAAATGTCGAATCGGCGGTTGGTCTTGAACTTTAAGAATGGCGTAAGCCTCGCACTCGATGAAAAGAGGGTGAAAGATGGAGCGATAATCGAGATCGACTCGCATTTCGCACCAGCAGCCTACAAGTACGAGGAAAGTGACCGGGTCCCGCTAACCGAGAAGAACTACCCGGCAGACAAGGATGAAAGTGGGTGGCCCAAGCCACCAATCCAACAACAAGAAAAGAAAAGCAAACACCGAAGAAGACAAGAAAATGAAGTCCGTAGTCACTACAAATGGAGGGCAGTGCTTGCCGCCGCCGCGCCCGCAGAGATTCAAGAAGTTCGGAGGGCTACTCTCACGCCACGCAACGAAGAAATAAGAATCGCCGCATCCGTAAAATGTTAACAAAACTAGCCGCGGACCAGCATGATGAGACGACTCGCTAATGCCAAAGACTCACATTTCAAGGACACCGGCTCACCAGAACTCGAAAAAAGGAGGCCACTCCTAGAATAACGTAAAGAACTGTGGAAATCTCCGAAGATCGAAGAAAGAAGGCTACCACGCCATCGGATAGAACCACCAAGCAAAGGCATGACCTTGTTGCAGTAAGCAACCCCGGGGATGTCCCGACGTGCATCATCCCCGAGGAGCCGAGGTATGCAGGGAACGCGAAGGGATCGAACCATATATCCCACAATATGTCACAAGGCCTCGCCATCCGCAGATCATTCCGAATACGAGCCGGAGAGGATGCGTAATGTTGAAAAGAAAACTTTCGAATACTTCGAGAGAATTAAAGGAAGAAGAATCAACATACTAAGGCCTCGAGCTACACACCGACGTATTCTCGCAGTATGAACAACAAAGAAATCGTGGATCGTATCCGGATCCGAAAAGAATGGGCCGAGCAGCCGCCCGAGGGAAAACACATACTCGAACCCCGAGATGGATGCCGTGGAAAGGAAGAATCACAATACAATGCGGATGTCGCTACAACTTCGTCGAAGACAGAAGGGAAACCCACCGTGGATACTTCGTCATGGGCAAGTAGATCCGATGCCATTAGTTATCAAGAGAATGGTGAAAAGATCGATAACATGGAGGGTACCGCCACAGATTGCATACCCAATAGCCGCATTATCAACATCTACAAACAGAGTGACCGCATACCCCCACATATTGATCACCACGACTTCGTCGACCTTCTCGTACGCCTCTTTCGAATGAGTGCAACATCATGTTCGGATCCGACCTCCGGATAAGCAGTGCCCGGCGAGTTCCGAGGGCCGCAAAGATACCTTTACCGGTGGGTTCCGTCATGATACCGCAAGGTAACTGAGCGTATATCGCAAAGCATCGCATACCATGGGTGCCAGTGGAGCGAATCTCGCTTACTTTCGGAGGATGGACGACAAGCAAAATACCTTACCATTTCCAACCGTATCCGTAGCTAGAGAACCTCCGCCTTACGAGCCGTGAGTTACATGGGAAATATCACACCTCCAATGTACATCCAACCGGCATCCTCGCCAAGGATGGCTTGGAAGGTGATGTTATCGACCATGTACCTCACTATTCGTACATGGATTTTTGACGATGATTCTTTCGATGGATCAACAAAGATCATACACAATCCGTTTCGAGTCTACATGGATTGTATGAAATATATTCCGTATCGAGTCGTACGACGTATTTTCAACATGATTGGAATGAAAGTGACCATGTCACGTTTTCGCCTTCACCTCTTTTGTGCAAATTGATCGGGAAACGCCATTAAAGTTAAATGAACTTCGAACAAAGAACGTAAAAGAAAAAAAAGAGAATAAAAGAAAACTTTCTAAAAAAAATCCGAAAAATGACAAACACCAAGTTCACATGAACATTAAATAAACAACAAAATAAAATTTGAACCATTAAAAGATAAACGAAATCAACACAAATCTCAAATTCAATCTTTCCAAATTCCGAATCAAATTTCAATCTTTTCAAACTTCAAAATCAAATTCCATCCTTCCAAACTTCCAAATCAAATTCTCAATCAAAATCCAAATCCAATCTCGATCAAGTTTCAAACTTGATCTTTCAAAATTTCAAATCAAATCTTCAAATCAAATTTCAATCGAGTTCAAACTCATCCTTCCAAATTTCCAAATTTCAAATCAATTTCCACGAGTTCAAATCTCCATCAAATCTCAAATTCCGATTCTTCTAGATCTCAAATCAAGATCTCAATCAAAATCAAAATTCAAACCTTTTGGGTCGAGGATTTTACATCCAAGACCGCACCGCTTTAGGATTCTCTTCCTATCGCACCGAAATACATCAAAATTCAAACCTTTTGGGTCGAGGATTTTACATCCAAGATCGTACCGCTTTAGGATTCTCTTCCTATCGCACCGAAATACATCAAAATTCAAACCTTTGGGTCGAGGATTTTACATCCAAGATCGCACCGCTTTAGGATTCTCTTCCTATCGCACCGAAATACATCAAAATTCAAACCTTTGGGTCGAGGATTTTACATCCAAGACCGCACCGCTTTAGGATTCTTTTCCTATCGCACCGAAATACATCAAAATTCAAACCTTTTGGGTCGAGGATTTTACATCCAAGACCGCACCGCTTTAGGATTCTTTTCCTATCGCACCGAAATACATCAAAATTCAAACCTTTCGGGTCGAGGATTTTACATCCAAGATCGCACCGCTTTAGGATTCTCTTCCTATCGCACCGAAATACATCAAAATTCAAACCTTTGGGTCGAGGATTTTACATCCAAGACCGCACCGCTTTAGGATTCTCTTCCTATCGCACCGAAATACATCAAAATTCAAACCTTTTGGGTCGAGGATTTTACATCCAAGACCGCACCGCTTTAGGATCCTTTTCCTATTGCACCGAAATACATCAAAATTCAAACCTTTCGGGTCGAGGATTTTACATCCAAGACCGCACCGCTTTAGGATTCTTTTCCTATCGACCGAAATACATCAAAATTCAAAACTTTTGGGTCGAGGATTTTACATCCAAGACCGCACCGCTTTAGGATTCTCTTCCTATCGCACCGAAATACATCAAAATTCAAACTTTTCGGGTCGAGGATTTTACATCCAAGACCGCACCGCTTTAGGATTCTTTTCCTATCGCACCGAAATACATCAAAATTCAAACCTTTTCGGGTCGAGGATTTTACATCCAAGATCGCACCGCTTTAGGATTCTTTCCCTATTGCAATGAAATACATCAAAATTCAAACCTTTGGGTCGAGGATTTTACATCCGAGACCGTATCGCTTTAGGATCTTTTCCCTATCGCAATGAAATACATCACATCAAAATCAAACTCTCGAGGTTAAGGATTTTACATCCAACACCACTTTGCTCCGAGATATCTTCTCATCGCAACGATTCAATCTAATCAATTCAATTTTCTTTCGAGGTTGGAGATGTTACATCTAAAACCTCAAAATCCTAATTTTCATTTCAAATCAAATCCCTCAAATTAATTTCGACAAAACTTCAATCTAAATCGAAACTCCAAACTAAAATTTAAACTCACACATCAAAACATAAATTGAAACAAAATAAAATCTAAATCGAAATTCCCCGCATCATGTGATTTGGGATTCACCTCCTTTTCCTTTCCCTGCCGAGAGTTCAAGAATCTCCTGCTCCGCAGATATACTCGACACTCCCCAAGTAGAACTCTTCTACTTCGTCCCAAGTTCGTCACTCGACATCCGTGTTGGTTTCGTTGATCGCTCGGCCAACACCAATACGCGCGTGTGCTCCGTCGCACTCACCACACCTATCGGGGTCCATTTGTTGACCTCATTTTCGATGAGGTCTTCCTTTTCTTCTTTTAAGTGCTAGATCTAGCCTCAGCTTTTCCTTCGACTATCTTAGAGGACTAGAATCGGGACCCGCCTTTTAGAAATTCAAACCACTTCTAAACTCCCCGCAAACTCCACAAACTCGACTATAGACCCCTAATCACCTGTGAGGGTTGAAATCAAATATGGAAGTTTAAAGGATGAGTTCCTATATGACTCTTCGCCTTAGGATCGCCCCCGGCGGCCTCGGTCCGATGAAGGGGCTGACATACACTACACTTACACACTACATTTCCACACACTTCCTAAAACCACACCCATACCCAACTTGACCTCCCGACTCATGTAGGTGATTCACATGGATGGTCCTTAACCCCTAAGCCCTCGGCAAGAGGGTTGTGAACAACATAACGAATGCCTCAAATGAGTCCTTTCATGGCTCATATGGGCTTGAAATGGCTTCATGGCTCAACCAAAATGATTTCACCCCACCCAAATTCACCCAATCTTCAATTTCCCAAATTTTCAATTTTCGACCCCCGGACCCTACACCTACTAAACCTACCCAAAACCTCGAATTACCCAAATTTTCGCAAAATCTCCAAATTACCTAAAATTTTCCAAAATCAATCCCAAACACCTCCACATCACTCAAATTGATCATCCATACCCAAAAATACCAAAAATTCCAAGAAAACCCCCCAATACCCTCCAAATACCCAAAATACCCTTCTTGGCCTAAAAATCCAAAAATTCAGAAAATTCCCAGAAAATTCCAGAAAATCCCAAATATTCCCAATTTCATTTTGTCCAACTACACCATGGGCCAATTTTGTCAATTTACCCTACTTTTGTCAAAACCCCCAAATCGACCCATTTTAACCCAAAGTGGACCCAATGTCAAACCAAACATACCCAATTGACCCCAATTTTGGTCCAATTCAATTCTAAACTTCAATTCAACATTCCCAATACCAATTTAGACCAAATCCAAGTCCAATTTGATTGACATTTGGATCCAATTTCACTTTGGGCCTTAAAGCCCAAATTTGGACCCATGACCCAAACTTAGCCCAAACTAACCCAATTCAACTCCAATTAACCCCAAATCTTTTCTAAACCTTCCTTAACATCCTCATAAACAAAACACTAACATGATTTGCCCAAGATTTTGACCCAAACCCCACTCAAATTCAACCCAAAATCAAAAAGCCCAATTTCGACCTAAACCCAAATCTAACCCAAATAGGCCCAAACCTCAAAATTAAAACCCAACCAAAGCCAAAACCTCTTTGAAACACTCCCATAAACATTTCTTAATATTTATTTTACATCAATTTCAACCCTAGCCCAACATTGGCCCAAGTTAGCCCACTTCGACCTACATCGGCCCATTCACCAAAAGAATTCAAATCCAACCCAATTCAAGTCCAAACTACCCCAAATTTGCTTCAAGTCACTCATGACACATCCATGAGCTAAACCCAACAATTATTTGGCCCAACCTCTTTACAAAATTTCATCCCAAAATCCATTTTAAAATTCAAGAGCCCACTTTCCTAATCCATCTTAAAAGCCCATCTAAAACCCTTTCAAAAAAGCCCAAAATTCTTCCAAGGCCCATATGACATTTCCCCTCATCATACTTTCAATTAAAATCATCCCTAAGTCCTAAATTCATCATCAAATAATTCCAAATCAAGCCTCATGCCAAATCACCCCTAAATACCAAAATTTTCCTTAAATCCATTTCCATGAAATCGACTTTACTTTTCCCAAGCCAAATGGAGCCATGGAGCCATGCATAAGCCATATGCAAGCCATGAGAGCCTCTTTACATGTCACCATGCCATTTTGGGCAAAAGGAGGAGGCTCTTTCCTTAACTCCTAAAGGTGGTTAACCACTTCCATGATTCCACTAAACCATGCTTAAGCCTAATCGTACTTGGATCGTGACTTCGACCCCACTAATCAAGCCGATCCAAATCACTTTCTCCTCACCTAAACCAGGCCTCGGGTGGTGCACCTAGCCCAAATGGGTGGGTTGACCCATTTAGGTCCAAATCTAGCCATGCCCCATTCCACTTCGGATCAAAGCCTTTACACATGTCCATGGCCAATCGATCGCACAAACCTCCAGCCCCCGACCCACCCGACCTCGAGGGTGACCCATGCTCGGCCGGCCGGCCACCGTGCCGCCGGAAAACACCATGGCCGAGAGCTCACATGTGAGCCAACATCGAAATTCTCACTCGCCGAGCCGCCCCATCCCTAGTGGTCACCATGGCCGATCTTCTCCTCACCAGTAGCAACTCGATCCCAAGCCCTAACTCTCCCCGGGAGGCCCTCCACCCACTCCTATTTAAACTCCACCCCTCTCGGCCACGAGGGGAGCCAAGCACAAACCTTGCCGAAACTCGCCAAAATTGTTCCAAACCCTTCACCATCCTGAGAGCAGCTTGATCCCCGATGTCAATTTGCCCTAATCCCCACCAACGCAGCCCAATTTCTCAACCGAAATTCCACCCAAAACCAGACACTTCGCCACAGCTGAGCCAATCCTCAAATCGACCGGTCCTACACCTTCACCGGACCAAGAGGAGAAGTTTCCCACCGAAAGCCCCATCTCCAAGCCACCCAGCTTGCTCCAATCCTCCAAGCTTTGTGATCGACCGTGGTCACTTTCATAGCCTAGCAATTCACTGCACCAGAGACTTCATCCGGAGCTTCGTCGGACCCAATCGAAGGTGCAACAACTCTCGATCAAGCCACACTTCTCCGAGCTAAGGTATGAGTTAACTATTCATCCCGAGCTTCCGGAGATTCTCCATTTCAAATGCCTTAGTTTCAATGCATGTTAGCCGTATAGATGTGTTCGTCTCTTCAAGACGAATCCATAGAGCATAAGAACATGAAAATCCATCGAGAATCGAGCGAGATCTAGTGGATTTAGTGTGGACGCGCTCTCGGCGAGAACACTCGGGGACGATGAACGGATGCCGTCCATTCGATACACGCGCGCACGGACGGCCAGGATCGCGGCTCGACCAGAGACGGTACGAGAACCGCGGGCCCGGCCGCCGACTCGGGTGGCGGCGTCGAACGGGAGCGCGACGCGCGTGCGTTCGTGAGTCGCCGAGGCCGACGCGGCGCCGCGTGGATAAATAGAAAATTAGGGTATTTTTCTATTTATTTAATTCCCTAAACTTCAAAAATTCATATCTCCGTGTAGAAAAATCACAAAAATAAAATAAAAATACCCTCTCGCTTCAGCTGAATCGTAGGAGAATAATGTGGAAAAGAAATCATTTAATTTAATTAAGTATTTTATTTTTTATGATTTATTTACTCTCTCGCATACATTTAATTCTCCATGCATGTATACAATTCACCATGGCATGAGACCATAGTAGCTTTAAGCCTCTCGAACTCGGGAACATTCCCCGAATTTTCCAAGGTCGTAGGCCATCTCCGTGAAAAGTTATTTATTTTTCAAATGCATGTTGCCGTTTTGAGTATTTTAATTCCAAAAATTAGCATGTTGTGAAATAAATTCTAGAAATATTTGGTGATGTTCCTTATGACCAGAGAACTCTAGGAAAAATAAGACTTGAGTTAATTCACTCGCATTAACCCTAATCGGCTTAAACACCTAAAATAGGTCTTTAATTAATTAGAGTTAACCAGGCATCAAATTGACTTGAAATCAATTCTCCACTGACCTTTAGGATCAGAGGAATCCACCATAAAAATTTGAGGTCAATTGGACTTGGTTAGCCCCACTAATCGGGTTGATTAAGCCACTTAGCCATTTTAAACTTTAAAAATTCATAACTTTTAAAATACTTTTTAAAAATTCACCAAATTGGTTTTGGAGCCTCTCTGATATCAGGGAACCTAAGAAAATTAAAATTTCAATTTTCTAAAAAAGTTGATTTTTAATAATATTTTAATATTTTTAATAATTAAAAAATAATAAAAATCACAAAAATAATAAAATTCACCAAAATGTCACATTTTGAATTTTAATCACTTAGGAACAAATCCCACATTTTTCCTAAGTCTATTTAGTGAGATATTAAATTTTAAAGCCCTAGGGTAATTTTAAAATTAAAAAAATGTATTTTCTAGCATTTTCACTAAAATAATTATTATAAATCATAGAAAAATCAGAAAATTGCAAAATTTGATTCTCTGGTTTCCTTGATATCAGAGAGATTTTTGAAAAATATAAAATCCATTTTTCAACATTTATCTTATTTTTAAATTAATTAACACTCCAAAACTCAAAATAATTATAATAAAAATAATATAATTCAAAAAATCACCAAAATTGGTCCAAGTGCTTCTCTGGTCATTAGGAATGTCCCCTAATTTTCTTAAGGACAGAAACTTTTCCCTTGGTCATGTTATCAAATTTTCCTTGAAAATCTCTATTTTCCACCAAAAATAATTATATAAATAAATTAAATACAGAAAAATCACATTTTCTCCTCTCATGTCTTTATTGACATATGAGTAAAGTCACATAAAAATTTCAAGTTCATTTGAGTTCAATTTAGTGAGTTATGAAATTATTAAGCTTAAAGGGTAAAATGGTAATTAAAATCTTTAATCCTTAATTAAAACTTTAGGTTTAATAAAAAATCAACAAGTAAAATATTTGATCCTAATCTGATTTGGATGATTGAAATTTAAATAATTAAAGGGTAGAAACCCATTAAATAATTTTAAAATGATTAAACTTTAATTAAATAATAGATTAAATTTGAAGAATAATAAAATCGGAATTATTAAAATAAGGGATCTTTATTAGGAAGAGATTTATTCTTTAATTTAAAAATCCCTAAATTAATTATATCAACTAATACTCAATTTTTAATTAAAATGATAACTCAAATTTAAAATATTAAAAGACTTAATTTCAATTAAAATTAAAAATAAAGTAAATTAAAGATAAATTAAATTAAGATTAAATTTAAAAATTAAATTAAATTAAATTAAATAATTAAATTAAATTAAAATTAAACAATTAAATTAAATTAAATTAAATAATTAAATTAAATTAAATTCAAACAATTAAATTAAATTAAATTAAAATTAAATTAAATTAAATTAAACAATTAAATTAAATTAAATTAAATAATTAAAATTAAATTAAATTAAATTAAATAATTAAATTAAAGTTAAATCAAATCAAATTAATTAAACACCAAGTCAAATTAAATTGAACTATGTTAAACTAAATTAAAACTCAATTAAATTAAGTTAAATTAAATATAACATCACCTAAGACATAAAAGAAATTAAATATAAAACAACTTGAACACTATTCCAAATTTAAACTCTTTAACTTAAACCAAATCATTTGAATACTAACTTACCCTCGAAAGCTTTAGTTATTATAACTCCTAAATAAAACATTAAATGAAGTGTCACTTCACTCATAGGATATTCAAATGTCCTAGTTCACTCGAGCAAGTTAACAAGACTCGAAAACCTCTGACGATCGATTCATTTATATAATTAAATTCATTTGACTTAAAACAATCCTGAAATATTGAAAAGATGTTTAAGATTCTTCTTAAGCACTTCCTCAATATGATAGGATATTTATAAGAACAATCGAACTTAATTGTTCTTCGATGAAGAAAATCGTCCTCAAACCAAAACACAAAGAACCTGGACGTCATAGAGAGTCGACTACCATAGGATTAGGAATTTGGTAGAAAACCATAACCTTTCCCTTAGCTTTACCTAGGAACTTGCTTAAATATTCTAATTGTGTTTTAAGTGCAACTGGGATGACTGGAAGACCCTCCAGTGTACGCTTTTATTTTATCGCAATTTACTTTCTTGCAATTTACTTTATTGCAAATGCATTTTACTTTTCTTGCATGATAAAACAACCGTTGCATGAAAACCCACACCTTTAGGATAGTCCCTAAAACTAAAACCAAAATTAAGTTAAAAGTCATTGCAAGATAAAATTCACCGCCACAACATTTCAAAAGATAAAACAACTCAAAATTTAATCACAAACGTAACACAAAACTACAATTGCAACTAAATTAAAACGTCCCGTTGGATGATCGGGAATACCTCTGATGATGTAACCTACGTGTTGCTAACTGGATTTCCCACGGTCTAAATGAAAGTGTGGAACTCATTCAACTGAGTTTAGCAAATTCATCCGGACTAAGTGAATCCGATAAAAATAATGATGCCGAAGGATGGAACCGCGGGATCTTAACCGGTGTCGTTATAATCAACTTTAAGATTTGTTTTAAATAAAACATAAAAAACACTTGGAAATTAAGATTTTCTCTAAACCAAAACACTTCTCTCATCCCCCGATTTATGATTTCTAAAACTAAACCTCTCGCAACAACAAGGAGCTCGGAGCATGGTGGGCAAGCACGACCATCGTCATCGACAAAACCCGAGTCTACTTCAAGAAACTTTCCTAGAATTAAAACAACCAAGCCATAGGACTTCGAGGTAGCTTCGCCTAGTGCAACATAAATCCTCAACTCTTCGTTAGCATTTGCATTGCAAATTAAGCCCTAACCGGTCTTAGGATTCCGAGGTAGTCGTCCGATACGACATAAACCCTCACATTTTCTAGTGCTATTTGTTTGATTTTATCATACAAATATAAGCCCTAATTAATTAAAATCGGCAAGATTGAAATACTAAATAAACATTAGGACTTTCCTAAATTCAAGCCAAACGATAGGATAGTCGGGAAATTATCGAAGTTCACTTCGAATCAGTGATTTCTCCTACCTTTCTTCCTTTGGATTCACAAAACAAAATGTTCCAAAATTTGATCCATTCCCTATCGAAATTCCAAAATTCAATCTTCGAAAACCTTAAACTTTCAAATTTCGAGAGCAGAATCATCGATTATTATCGAGAGTTTTCTTAGTGATTCCCGTCACTTAAGATGTAATTAACTATAGTGGCTTGCCCTTATAGGGAATTTTAAAGAACCCGTGTAATATAAACCCCGTTTAATGTTTTCATATTAAGCGTGGAAACTATTTCAGCTTATAAAATTGGTTCATGCGACCAAACGGATGTCACTAATCTTCTAGTTTATTTAATCAAGCCCCACCATCAAGCGTGTGTCTATCCTTAGGGATAGGTACACGGCTTGTGGTGCGGTGCTCGTTTATATAAACTATTTGGGATGTGAGATCGGTTTAATCTCATATCTTAAAACCTTCAAATTTAAAATTATTTTCAAAATCAAATACTACTTTTCAAATTATTTATTTTAATTAAATTAAAAATTCGCCGACAGTTTCTGTTAGGCGACCCCTCTTCAAAATAAAACACGACCTAAAAAAAAAATAAAAAAAAAAATAAGCCGCACATCAGTAGATGACGAAGCACGTGAAGTAGTAGCACAAGAAGCAGAAGCAACAGAAGCAGAAGCAGTAGAAGCCCTACCAAATCCTCCTCTCCAACCAAACTCTGTATGTATAGTGTAAGCACCAACGTTTACACAAGTAATTGGTCTCAATGGCTGAAGGACCTCTTCCTAGGTTTCAAAATTCACTCCAGATATTTCACATAGTGAATGAATCCAGGAAGGAAATCCCATACCTGCAGTCGTGGTTGATCTAGAACAGTTCAAAACGTAATAAAAAATTAGGCTTACAATATCAATAGGCTTCCCATGCTGAATACAATGGTTCAACACTGCTCTTTCTCTCGTCACTTCACTGGTATGACTTGAAGCTAACAACTTAGATGAGATAAAGCAATGCCATGCCTTAGAAATGGCATTCAATTTGAAAGCAGGAAAGTTCACTCTTCTATCATTTGTAATTTTCCATAATCCTCTTCCATCGATCAGAAACTCCATAATCTCATCTAATTCTCCTTCTGAAGGATGATAGTTAGAATAAAAACAGAACATGTCAAGAGGTAGTCCATAAAAGGTATTGATTGCACCAGAAGAAAATTTTACTTCATGCCTCCTAACCATCACCTGATTTTCCTCTATAGCAGGTAAATTTGCATAAAATTTTCTTACCACAGAAACAACAGCAATAGCGGAGAAGCAACAGTAATTCTGCCAGTTTCTTCTTGCAATCATATCTTCAATCACCTCTTCTGGCTTACTAAACCCTCGCTCAGGAATCAACTTACGTGATTGCAATGCAACGACGTATCGTTCCTCAGCCCTCAAACTAAAAAATTTGTCAGAATCAAACTTCATCTTATCTCGTGCACGCTTTGACTTTGGAGCCATCTCTAAAAATTCACGAAAAATTCACCATAAATTCCAAAATCAAACTAAACTTGCTAAATTATCTTCCAAAAGATATTTTCACTAAATCAAAGCAATTTATCAAGCTTTTCCTCAAATTTTCACCATGAATAGTGATTTTAAGATCTTCCAAAATATACTCAAAATACATAGTGAAAATCAAAAATTTTTACTTAGGAGTAGTGCTCTTACCTCAGGGAATCTAAATCTAACAATTTTTGTTGAGATCAGCTCTTAAATGATCCACAATAAGATACCTTAGGCTCCTCTTTCGCGGCAAAGCGAAGGTTGAAGACGATGGGGCGGTTGAAAATGGCAATTTTTAGGTTTTTAACTTTTCGGGAATAAATTTTCGCGAACTGGCGCCTAAGGGCGAACTATCGACGCTTAGCCGCGAAATCTGGCACGTAAGCGCCGTCATTCTGGCGCTTAGCCGCCAATACCCAAATTTTTATAATTAAGGTATATGCACTAAATCACTTTATTAATTACCCTTAATTAGTCCACAATAATTAATTCTCCCCACAAATCTTCCAATACTCCAAATCAAAGTTAAATAACCAATGATTCCACACAAATTTCACAAAAACACAAAC
Organism: Papilionanthe hookeriana x Papilionanthe teres; assembly: GCA_022702705.1. Taxonomy (NCBI): domain Eukaryota; kingdom Viridiplantae; phylum Streptophyta; class Magnoliopsida; order Asparagales; family Orchidaceae; genus Papilionanthe; species Papilionanthe hookeriana x Papilionanthe teres. Next base: position 30,504,208 of record CM040430.1, on the reverse strand, counting down.
TTATATTAAAACAAACGTAACATTCAATACAATACTAGAATTTTTATCCAAACATAAAGGATAAAATTCTCAAAATACAAGACACTATAATCTTAAACTGATAATTGTACATCTCTAAGATGTACCCATCACTTCATCAGGCATATATAAAAACAATAAACACACCAAACATGAACTCACAAGAACATTAACATAACACATAAGACACTAAACAAATAGAAACAAAACACTTTTAATTCCACTCTCCATTAAGCAGAATATAACCAGGACCACTATTATTCTAATTTAACCCTTCAGGAATATAAATTTGATAGAACGGGCGATCATTGTTCATTCTTATATCATCTTCTTCAATCCATTTGTTCTTCACAAACATCACCTTATCTATTTCTTTCACATACCTTGAATGATTAAATTGCATCTTGAGTTGCCATCCCATGTGATCCAAATGTAAAGGAAAATCATTGATCTTTGCTTCCGTTGAAGTCACTCGGGTTTCAATTTTTGCAATCATCTCTGTAATACCTTGAATGCTAACAGCCAGATATCCATTAAATACCACCTTAGCACTATCACTAATGAACTTACTTTTATTAGAATCTTGCTTCTTCTTCATCTCGTTCTCCCAGGAAGACATGGTGCTCAAAATTCTCTTCTTAGACTTCATAAATGAAAATAGGACTTGGGGCAAGTGTTTTCCTAAAGTCAGGACCTTTTTATAGACTTCGGAGATGCTAGAATACTCTCCAACACGTTTAGAATTACCTAAATAACTCCCACAACTTCTCCCCCACGATCTAGGCTCTAAATTCATATTTTTCACTTTTTTTATAACTGTGGCGCCTAAGCGCCAACTAGTCAGCGCTTAGCATCTAGTCAATAATTTAGCACAGGTCTGCTAAGTGTCCAAATTCTCATTCTGACTTTTCCAAATCATTAATTAAGGTCAAATAAACTCCACTTAATTTTAAAAACTCCAAATTACTACCACTAAAAACATAAAAACAAACCAAACAAAAAAAACAAAACACACAAAACAAACATAAAGCAAACACACCGATAAATATGAGTTGCCTCCCAGAAAGCGTTTTTTTTATTGTCTTCAGCCTGACATACCCAGAACTCATTATGAGTGACCCAACATTAAATTCTCATCAGATTTAGATTTATTGACTGAAAAATATGGTTTAAGTCTATGTCTATTACCTTTAAATATTTTTCCAGTCTTAAGATCTTGAATATCTACAACTCCATAAGAATAAACTTTTATCACAATGAATGGACCCATCCACCTGGAATTAAGTTTTCCAGAAGATATTTTTAATCTAGCATTATACAGCAAAACTTGTTGTCCTGGTACAAGATTTTTGGTAAGAAGCTTCTAATCATGCCATAACTTCATCTTTTCCTTTAAAATCTTAGCATTTTCATAAGATTCAATCCTTATTTCTTCAAGCTCATTCAATTTCAATAATCTCTTTTTAGCAGCATCTTTCAAATTATAATTGAACTCTTTAATAGCCCAATAAGCCTTATGCTCAAGTTCAAAAGGTAAATGACAAGCTTTTCCAAAAATCAGCTTATATGGGGACATTCCTATAGATGTTCTGTAAGCAGTCCTATAGGCCCATAAAGCATAATCTAGTTTAATTGACCAATCATTTCTATTTGGATTAATAATTTTTTTCCAATATTCTTTTAATTTTACGATTGGATAATTCATCCAAACCATTTGTCTGTGGATGATAAGCAGTAGCAATGCGATAATTAATATAATATTTCTTTGCTAACTTCCCAATAATCATATTTCTAAAATGACTCCCTCATCAGTTATGATTACTCTTGGTATTCCAAATCTGCAAAATATATTCTTTTCTAAAAACTTTACAACACTTTGAGCATTACATCGAGGTAAAGTAATAGCTTCAATCCATTTGGAAACATAGTCTACTGCTATAAAAATATAAAAATTTCTGAAAGATGATGTAAATGGTCCCATAAAATATAATCCCCAAACACCAAATATTTCAACTTTCAACATATAATTGAGGGGCATCTCATTTCTTCTAGAAATATTGCCTACACGCTGACATCTATCACAATTTTTAATAAAAACATTCACACCTTAAAAATTGTAGGCCAATAAAATCCTAATTGTAATATTTTATATACCGTTTTAGCACTTTCAAAATGTCCCCCATAATCAGAATCATGATATTTTTGAATAATTTCATAAGTCTCTTCCAAAGGTACACATCTTCGAATTATAAGATCCTTTCCTTGTTTATATAAAAATGGGTCATCCCAAAAATAAGTCCTAGCAACAGACATAAATTTCTTATTTTCATGATATGTCAAACCATAGGGTATAATATTACTAACAATAAAGTTTACTATGTCTGCATACCACGGAACACTCCACTCTTTAATAGTGAACAGTTTTTCATCAAGAAAATATTCATTAATTTCTTCAATATCACAGAAAGATTTTTCAATTTCAAGCCTGGACAAATGATCAGCAATTTGATTATCAGAACCCTTCTTATCTACTATCTCAAAATCAAATTCTTGCAAAAAAAGAATCCATCTTATAAGTCTCGGTTTTGCATCATTTTTCTTCATTAAGTATTTGATAGCAGAATGATCAGTATGCACAACACATTTAGTTCCAATTAAATATGATCAAAATTTATCAAAAGCAAATACAATAGCTAATAACTCTTTCTCAGTAGTGGTATAGTTAATTTGAGCTTCATTAAGAGTTTTACTAGCATAGTAAATTACTTTGAAAATTTTATCATATTTGACCCAAAACAACACCAATAGCATAATCACTAGCATCACACATTAATTCAAAAAGTTTTTCCCAATTTAGTGAAATTATTACAGGTGCAGTGATTAATTTTTCTTTTAATGTTTCAAAGGCTTTGAGGAAATCATCATCAAAATTAAAAATTGCATCCTTTTCCAGTAAACGACATAAAGGTTTTGTAATCTTTGAAAAATCTTTGATGTAACGCCTGTAGAATCCAGCATGTCCTAAAAAACTTCTAATTCCACTTACATTTGTTGGGCAAGGTAAATTAGATGTAACTTGAATATTTTCAGGATCTACCTCTAAACATTTTTCTGAAATCCGATGTCCCAAAATAATTCCTCCTGCTACCATAAATTGGCATTTTTCCCAATTAAGGACCATGCTAGTTTCTTCGCATCGTTTTAGAACTTTAGATAGATGTTCTAAACATTATTCAAATGAAATTCCAAACAATGAAAAATCATCCATAAAAACTTCAATCCCTTTTTAATTAAATCACAAAAAATAGCCATCATACATCTCTGAAATGAAGCAGGTGCATTACATAAATCAAAGGGCATTCTTCAAAAAGCAAACGTACCATAAGGACTGGTAAACGTAGTTTTCTCTTGATCCTCAGGAGCAATTTGAATTTGGTGGTAACCAGTATTTCCATCCATAATACAAAAGTATTTATGCCCGACCAGTCTATCCAACATTTGATCTAGAAAAGGGAGTGGAAAATGATCTTTCCTTGTGGCAAGGTTTAATTTTCTATAATCAATGCATATTCGCCACCCTGTAACTTGACTTGTTGGTATCATTTCATTCTTTTCGTTAACAGTCACAGTGATTCCTCCTTTCTTAGGAACACAATGAATAGGACTAACCCATGCACTATCTGAAATAGGGTAGATAATTCCAGCATCCAAACATTTTAAAATTTCTTTCTTAACAACTTCTTTCATGATATGATTTAATCTCCTTTGGGGATCAGCCCGCGGTTTGCAATTATCTTCCATAAGAATTCTGTGCATAGAAATTGAAGGACTGGTTCCTTTAATATCAGCAATTGTCCATCCAAAGGCTTTCTTGTGCTTCTTCAAAATTTCAAGCAAACTCTCTTCTTCTTTTTCAGTTAATTGAGAGGAAATTATAATAGGCAAGGTTGAGGATTCACCTAAAAAACATACTTCAAATGATCAGGAAGCATTTTTAGCTCAATTTCAGAAGGTTTTTCAATTGATGGACCATAAGATTTATCTTTCTCAGTCATATCCAACAATTCAAAACTTTCATGAACATACTTTAAATCTTCTTCTTAAAAATCTTCAGAATCAAATAACTCCTCTTCTTGCTTATATTCAAATTCTTCTCTTTCAGCTTTCTCTTCATAAGTTGATTTGAAATGACATTCACTTAAATATTCGATAACATCCATCCTAAAACACTCATCTTCTTTACCTCTTGCAGGATATTTCATCGATTTTGAAATATTAAATGTAACGATACCGATCATTAACCCTCATTGTTAATTCCCTTTTTGCATATCTATCATGGCTCGCACTGTAGCTAGAAAAGGTCTCCCCAAAATTATGGGTATCTCTTTATCTTCCTCCATATCTAACACAATGAAATCCACAGGAAAAATAAATTGATCCACTTTTACCAAAACATCTTCTATAACTCCTTTAGGATATGTGATCGAATGATCTGCTAATTGCAGAGTTATAGTAGTCGGGGTTATTTCTCATAGTCCTAGTATTTTAAATATTGATAGAGGCATAAGGTTAATGCTTGCACCCAAATCACATAAAGCTTTTCCACAGAATCTTTCTCCGATTGGACATGGAATTGTGAAACTACCAGGATCTTTAAGTTTTTCGGGAAGCTTTTTCTGAATTATCGCACTGCACTCCTCACTAAGTGTAACAGTCTCATTTTCTTCAAACTTCCTCTTTCTATTAAGAATATCCTTCATAATTTTTGCATTGCTTGGCATTTGTTCTAGGGCTTCAGCAAATGGAATATTAATAGTAAGCTTCTTTAATATCTAAAAAAATTTTGAAAATTGCTTATCCAACTTTTGTTGACGAAGTCTCTGAGGAAATGGAGGTGATGGTTTTTCTAAATCAATCCTAGGCAAAGAAATAGGTCTTTAAAAACCTTTTGGAGCGTCATCTTTAGGTCTTTCAAATTCTTCTTTCTCTACTTCAGTTTCTTTTTAAACTATACCTTCCAATTCTTTTCCACTTCTCAGTTGAATTTCTTTCACTTGTTCTTTATTCTTTTCTCTTGGATTCACTTCAGTATTACTTGGAAGCATTCCTTGGGATCTATTACTTAAGGCAATTGCAATTTGTCCCAATTAATTTTCAATATTTCTGATGGTTGCTCCTTGAATTTGTAATTAATTTCCCATATGTGATACTACTTCTTCCATATACAATTTATTCTCCTTATTTTGCAAAGCATTGTTATAACCTGAAGGATAAGTTAATTTATTATTATTATTACCTTGGTTGTTCCAATTCCCCAATGGGTTTACTTGGGTGTTCCCCCATTGTTGATTAACACCACTCTGATTATTGTTATTCCAGTTAAAATGTGGATGATTCTTCCAACCTGGGTTATAATAATTGGAATATGGGTTGTTAGGTTTGATTATAGCATTCACAGTTTCTGGTGAAGAATAAGAATCAACATTTGGTCTAATGAATTTTCTTCAATCATGAGATTTGGCTGAGAAAATTTCATCCCAAATTGGTCTATCTTCCTTGATATAGCAGCAACTTGATTGCTAACATTGTAAAAGCATCATTTTTATAAACACTGGCTACCTTTTTAGGATTTAACCTTTCAGAAGGCCATTGAAAATTATTAGTAGCCATTTCTTCAATTAAAGCATAAGCATCAGAAAATCGTTTAGACATTAATGATCCACCGGCAGCAGCATCGATGATTGTTCTAAGAGATCCAACTAATCCATTATAAAAAGTTTGAACTATTAACCAATCTGGTATCGCATGATGTGGACATTTCTTGAGGAGATCTTTAAATCTTTCCCATGCTTCATATATTGATTCTCCTTCAAACTGACAAAAAGATGTTATATCATTTCTCAACTTAGCAGTCTTAGATGGTGGAAAATATTTAGCAAGGAACTTTTGTGACAGTTCACCCCAAGTTCTAATTGATGCAGGTCCTAACGAATGTAACCACATTTTAGCTTTATCCCTTAGTGAGAAAGGAAAAACTCAAAGTCTAATAGCATCATCCGAAACACCATCATATTTAAAAGTAGCACAAAACTCTAGAAAATTAGCAAGATGCAAATTAGGATCTTCAGTTGTTGTTCCCCCAAAGTGATTATTTGACACCATTTAGATAATAGCAGGTTTAAACTCAAAAGAATTAGCAGCTACAGCAGGGTTTTGAATACTACCACGAAGTTCATCTACTGTAGGGTCAACATAATCTCTTAAAGATCTTAATTCTAGATGGATGCCAACATTTTAATTTTGATGATTTGCCATTTCTTGAATATCTTTTTTTTCTGTAATCTTAATTTTTTGATTTTTTTATAGTTCTTTCTAATTCAGAATCGTAAGGCACTAGTCCTTCAGAACCTAAACTACACATACAATAATAAAACAAAACAAAATACAACACACTAACAAAAACAAAGAAAAATAAAAATTTATAATTTATTAATTCTCTTTAAAATGCAATTTAAATTAATTTTCCCCGGCAAGGGTGACAAAAACTTTGTGTTGACCTCAACTTTGGTGAGGTCTTTTGCTTTTCTCTTTAGTACTTAGGATCTCGCCTTAGGCTTTTTCTTTAACTAATCTTAGAGGACTAGAAATGGAACCCACCATTTAGAAATTCAAACTACATCTTAACTCCCTACAAACCCCACAAGCTTGATTGTAGACCCCTAATCACCTAGAGGGTTGAAATCAAATGTGGAGGTTTAAAGGATGAGTTTCCTATAGGACTTTTTGACCTTAGGAATACCCTGGATGGCCTGGTCTGGTGAGGGTTGGCTTACACATACACTACACTCTCACACACATTCCAAGTCCTAAAACCACACTCTCACTGCCAACTCGACTTCCGACTCATGTAGGTAATTCATATGGATGGTCCTTAACCCCTAAGCCCCTGGCTAAGAGGGTTAGGAACAACATAGTGAATGCCTTAAATGAGTCCTCTCTTGTCTCATATGAGCTTAATGTGGCTTCATGGCTCAACCAAAGTGATTCCATTTCACTCACACTTGATCAATCTGCATTTTTCCAAAATTTCAATTTTTTGACCCCCAGGACCCCGGACCCACCAAACCTACCGAATACCCTTGAAATGACCCAAAATTTGCATAGTTACCTAAATCACCCAAGATCACTCAAAATCAACCTTAAACACTTCCCACCACTCAAATTGACCATCTTTGGCCAAAAATACAAAATTTTCCAAAAATACCCATAAATCCCCTCCCCCCCAAAATTTCCAAAATACCCTTTTACCCAAAAAATCCAAAAATTCTAAAAATTCTCAGAAATTTTCAAAAAATCCCAAATATTCCCAATTTCATTTTGTTCAACTACACCATCGGCCAATTTTGACAATTTACCCCACTTTTACCAAAACCCCCAATTTAACCCATTTTTAAACCAAGTGAACCCAATGTCAAACCAAACCACTTCAATTGACCTCAATTTTAGTCCAATTCAATTCAAAACTTCAATTAAATATCCCCAATATCAATTTAGACCAAATCAAAGTCCAATTTGATTGACATTTAGGCCCAATTTCAGTTTGAAGCCTAAAAGCCTAATTTTGGCCCATGACCTAAACCTAGCTCAAACCAACCCAACTCAACCCCAATTGGCCCCAAATCTATTCTAAAGCCTTCATAACATCCCCATAAACAAAAAGCTAACTTGATTTGCCCAAATTTTGAACCTAAACTCCACCCAAACCTAACCCAAAACCAAATCACTTAAATTGACCTAAGCCCAAACCTAACCCAAATAGGCCCAAATCCCAAAATTAGAGCCCAACCGAAGTTGAAAACTCTTTGTAACACTCCCATAAACTTTTCCAAACATTAATTTTACACCAAATTCAACCGTAGCCCAACCTTAGCCAAAGTTAACCCAATTTGGCCCACCTTGGCCCCTTTACCAAAAAAAGCCCAAACTCAACCTAATTCTACTCCAAATCACACCAAATTGATGCCAAACCACTCATGACACATCCCTAAACCAATTGCAAAATTTATTTGGCACAATCCTTTACAAAATTTTCATCCTAAATTTACTTTAAATCTAAAAGCCCACTTCCTTAAACCACTTTAAAAGCCCATCCAAAATGATTTCAAAAAGCCCAAAATCAATCCAAAGCCTACATGACACTTTCATCTCATCATCCATTTAATTAAATAACTCCCTATGTTTCAAATTCATCATTGAATTTTTCTAAACTAGTCCATGTGCCAAATAACCCCCTAAATACCAAAAATCCTTAAAATCCTTAAAATCCTTTTTTATGAAACAAGTCAACCTTTTCCAAGCCAAATGTAAGCCAAATGTGAGCCATTTACAAGACATATGAAGCCATGAGAATTTTGACACCTCACCATGTCATTTATGGAAAACGGAGGGGCCCCTTTCTTAAGCCTTTCTTAAGCTTTTTTAATCCCATCCATGATACACACTAAACCAAGTTAGCCACCTAATCCTTGATGAAGACTACACCATTTCCTCTTGGCTGACCCAAATGAATCTTTTCAGCCTAGATCCAGGCCTTGGGTGGTGCACCAAGCCAAAAACCATGGGTTGATTCATTTGAACCCAAAGTAATCTTCTCCCCATGCCATTTCAATCCAACTCCTTTACACATGTCCAAAGCCAATTGTTGGCACCAAACTCAAGCCCTGAGCTCTCTGACCCTGAGGGTGACACATGCCTTGCCGGCCAGCCACCACAGCCGCTGGAATCCACCAGGCCGAGAGGCATGATTTGAATCAAAAATTCAATTTGAATTAGCTGACTTGTCCCAACCTAAATGGCCATTGCAGTTGTTCTTCCCTTGCCCTGAGCAGTGGATCCAAGCCATTAAACCCCCTGGGAGGCCCTCCAGCCACCTCTATTTAAACCCACTCACCTCTCGGCCAAACATGGTGATGAACCAGACCTTAAGGAAACTCTGCCAAAATTACTCCAGGACCTTCTCCTAACCCAGAGCAGTTGATCCCCAGTGTTCCTTTGCCCTAAACCCCATTAATAGAGCTCAATTTATGAGTTGAAAATCCATCGAAAAACAGGACACTTCACCACAGTGAGTCAATCTTCAAATTGATTGACTCTACACCTTCACTAGACCAAGAGGAGAAGTTCCCCAACAAAAGCCCCCTCACCAGGCCAGCCATTGCTTCCAGCCTCCAAGCTTTGTGATCGGCCTTGGTCACTTTCATACTTAGACAATTCTCCAGAGCCAGGGACTTCATCTGGAGCTTGCTTGGACTCAATCGATGATGACACAACCCTCAGATCGAAGCTTCACTTCTCTGAGCAAAGGTATGAATTCATTCTTCCTCCCGAGCTTCCAGCAATTCTCCAGTTTTTTTGGGTTAATTTCATAGCTTATAAACCATGAGGATGTGTGCGTCTCTTCAAGACGAATCGATAGAGTATAAGAACTCGTAAATCCATTGAGAATCGAGAGAGATATTAGGGTTTGAGTGTGGATGGTTACGGGTGCACACCAGTCGTAGACGATGACCAGGAGTCGTTGGATCACGCATGAATCGAGCAGACGGTCGAGATCAAGCCGGACAGCTGAATCTTACGTGAACTGCGGGCCCCTAGAGCGCTGAGTCAGATGGGAGCGCTGAATCACAGAGCGACGTGTAGTCTTTCGATCTGCCATAGGTTGACGTGGCGCCGAGTCGGATAAGTAGAAAATTAGGATATTTTTTGAATTATTTAAATACCAAAACTTCAAAAATTCATATCTTTGCATAGAAAAATCACAAAAATAAAATAAAAATACCCTCTTGCTCAGTGAACAGAGGAGAATAATATGGAAAAGAAACCAAGTTAATTGGAAATGTATTTTATTTTTAATAATTTATTTACTGTTTCTGATGTTTTGATTCTCCATTTGCATAGACAATTCACCATGGCATGAGACGATAGGGCTTTTGAAGCCTCTGATCTTGGGAACATTCCCTAAATTATTCAAGGTCAGAGGCCATCTCTGTGAAGAGTTATTGATTTTTTAAGTTCATGTCACTGTTTTAGGTATTTTTATTCCAATAATTATCATGTCATAAAATAAATTCTAGGAAAATTTGGTGATGTTTCTTAGGACCAGGGGACCCTATGAAAAATATATTTTGAGTTAATTCATTCATGATAACCTTAATTGGCCTAAACTCCCAAAATTGAATTTGAATTAATTAGGGTTAACCACACACCAAATTGACGTGAAAACAATTTTCCATTGTTCTTTAGGGACAGAGGAACCTTACATAAAATTTTGAAATCAATTGGACTTGATTAACCCCACCAAATGGATTGATTAAGACTCATAAACAAAATGCAACTTTTAAAATTTATAACTCCAAAATACTTTTAAAAAATTCACAAAAGTGGTTTTGAAGCTCCTCTGATATCAGGGGAGTTCAGGAAAATTGAATTTTCTAAAAAAAGTTGATTTTTCACAATATTTTAATATTTTAATAATTAAAAATAATAAAAATCACAAAATATTAAAAAATCATAAAAATGTTACATTTTGACTCCTAATCATTTAAGAACAAACCAAGTATTTTTCCTAAGTCCCTAGGATATGATATTGAATTTTAAAGGCTTAATGTAATTTTTAATATTAAAAAAACAATTTTTAACCTTTTTCACTAAAATAATTCTAATAAATCAAAGAAAGATAAGAAAATTATAGAACTTATTTCTCTAGACTCGTTGAGGTTAGAGAAATTTAACAAAAATATAAAACCTATTTTTCAAATTTTATTTTATTTTAAAATTAATTAATACTCTAAAAATCAAAATAATTATAATAAATAAACTATAATTCAAAAAATCACAAAAATTGGTTCAAGTGGTCCTCTGGTCATTAGGAACATCCCATAATTTTCTTAAGGATAGAAACTTTACCTTGGTCATATTGTTGAATTTTCTTTGAAAACCCCCATTTTTTACTAAAAATGATTATATAAATAAAATTAAATTCAGAAAAATCACATTTTCTCCTCTAATGTCTTAATTGACATGTGAGTGAAGTGACATAAAAATTTCAAATTCATTTGAGCTCAATTTAATGAGTTATGAAATAAATAAGCCTAAAAGGGCATAAAGATAATTAAGAATTTTAACCCTTAATTAAAACTTTAGGTTTAATCAAAATGGAGGGTAAAATATTTGATTTTTTAACTTTCTATTCGATGATTCAAACTTAGGGAAATTAAAGGGTAGAAATCCATTAAACACTTTGAAAATATTAAATTGAAACTCTAATTAATTAAATAATTTAAATTTTGGAAAGAATATATTTAAAATTTGGATTATTAAAATAGGGATATTATTATGAGGACATTTATTCTTTAATTTAAAAGACCCTAAATAAGTCACTTCAATAATATTTAGTTCTTAACTAAAAATTAAAATAATAATTAAAATCAAATTTAAAATCTTGGAGTTAAATTAAATTAAATTAAATTAATTCAAGTCCAAGTTTAAATTAAATTAAATTAACACTTTAACAATTAAATTAAACTTAATTTAAAATATTGAAACTAAAATTAAACTAAATTAAAATTAAATTAAAATTAAATTAAAAGTTAAATTAAATTAAATTAAAATTAAATTAAAAATTAAATTAAATTAAATCAAATTATATAAAATTAAATTATATTAAAATCACTTAATAACAAACCCAGATGATATCATTAAGAGTTAAATCAAAACATATCAATAATTTCAACACCTTTTTCTATCTAAGTAAATTTAAAATATAAACATCAATCTGAAATACTAAGATAATTGAAAGTGTAAAGATTTAAATTGAATCTAAAAGTAATTTGAACACTATTACAAACTTAAAATTATTAATTAAAACCCCATAATTAAATTAAATCACTTTAAATCATTAACTCAAACTTCAAATTAAGAATGATTAAAATTATCAATAAACCAACTTGCCCCTAAAGACATTAATTATTATAACTCTTAAATAGAGTATTAAATGAGATGTCACTTCATTCATCAGGAAATCAAATAACCAAGTTCACTGAGCAAGAGACAAAGTTTAACTAAACTCCCGTATGATTAATTCACCTGTGCAACTAAATTTACTTGGACTCAAAATAATCCCAGAAGTACTGAAAAGATGTTTAGGACTTGTCCTAAGCACTTCCTCAACATGACAGGATGTTTTAGAAGAACAAGTGAATTTAATTATTCTTTGATGAAGAAAATCATCCTTAAACCAAACCAAGAACCTAGACGTCATAGGAGATGACTAGTTGTAGGATTAGGAACTTGGTAGACAACCAAAACCCTTCCCTTAGCTTTACCTATGTATCTGTTGAAATATTTAAATGCTTTAACATGTGTTTTAAGTGCAGCTTGGGATGACGAGAAGACCCTCCAGGTACACTTTTATTTTATTGCAATTTACTTTATTGCAATTTACTTACATGCACTGTACTTTACTTTTCTTGTATGATAAATAAGACTGTTGTATGAAAACCAAAACCTTTAGGATAGTCCCTGAACTGAAACCAAAACTAAATTAAAAGTCATTGCAAGATAAAATTCACCGCCACAACATTCCAAAATATAAAACAACTCAAAATTTAATCACAGACAGAACAACAAAACTACAATTGTAACTAAATTAAAACGTTTTGTTGAATGATCGGGAATACCTCGGATGATGTAACCCACGTGTTGCTAATGGGATTTCTCATGGTCTAAATGAAAGTGTGGAACTCATTCAGTTGAGTTTAGCATATTCATCTGGACTAAGTGAATTCGATGAAAATAACGGTGTCGGAATGACAGAACCGTGGGATCTTAATCGGTTCTTTTTAAACAACTTTAAGATTTGTTTTAATTAAAATATTAAAAAACACTTGGATTTTAAGATTCCCTCTAAACAAAACATTTCTCTCATCTCCCAATTTATGACTTCTAAAACTAAACCTCTGCAACAACAATTAGCTTGGAGCATAGTAGGCAGCACGGCCATCGACCTCAGCAAAACAAGAATCTACTTCAACAAAACCTTTCTTAGAATTAAATAACAAAGCCATAGGATTTCGAGGTAGTTTTCCTAGTGCAACATAAATCTTCAACTCTTCGTTTGGCATTTGCATGATCATGTCATGCAAATTAAGCCCTAACTGGTCTTAGGACTCCGAGGTAGTCGTTTGATACGACAAAAACCCTCACATCTTCGAGGCTATTTGTGTGATTATGTCATACAAATATAAGACCTAAATAAATAAAATTGGCAGGATTGCAACATTAAATAAACTCCCAAATTGAAGACAAACAATAGGATAGTTTGGGAAGTTGCCAAGATTCTTCTTGGATCCTCAACTTCTCCTACTTCTATTTCTTTGGATTCTTAAAATAAACTGTTCCGAATTTGAGCTAATCCCTATTAAAATTTCCAAAACTCAATCCTTTGAAAACCTTAAACTTTGAAATTATTGAAAGCAAAACCACTGATCATTATCAAGAGTTTTCTTAAATGATTCCCGTCATTTAAGATGTAATTAACTATAGGGGCTTGCCCTTATAGGAAACTTTAAGAACCCAGGTAATATAAACCCTGCTTAATTCCTTTATATTAAGCAGAAGAAATTGTCGGCTTATTATATTGGTTCGCAGACCAAACTGATGTCACAAATCTTCTAGTTTATTTAATTGAGCCCCATCATCAAGCAGTGTGTCTATTCTTCGGGATAGATACACAGTTTGTGATGCGGTGCTCGTTTATATAAACTATTTGGGATGTGAGATCGGTTTGATTTCATATCTTAAAATTTTCAAATTTAAAACTATTTTCAAAATCAAATACTACCTTCTAAATTATATATATATATTTAAATTAAATTTAAAATTTAAAGTTCGCCGACAATTTCTGTAGGCGACTCCCTTTTTAAAACACACTTAACCTAAAAATATGCCGATAATTTCTGGCGACTCCCCTGGGGACTAGTTCCTCTCTCCATTTTGATTAGATGGTTTTGCTTTCATAAATTAGTAGTGTATCCATGTCCCTAGTGGAGCAAACTACAATTCTTCCGTTGGAATACCCCATTCATTTCTGTTTTGAACGAGTATAGCCAACTCCTCTCGAATCTAGGAGCCACTGTTTTGACACCCCTAAATGGAGAGGTTCCGAGATCCTTTTACCTCTTTTCCGAGGTGGGGTGGACCCTCAATAGATGTTAGCTTAGAAGCGGTCCTTCGGATTGAGAAGTCTTATGAGACTTTCTCTTCCTTTCCAATTCTGAATCGGATCCTTTACCTTTTCTATACCTTTAAACATTCCGTTCCTAATAAACAAATCCTCTAATAAACGACTCTTTTAATAAACAAATCCTTTTAAAATCATAAATACATGAACGAAAATGTGTTCGGACTCTTTCCTTTTTCTTCCTAAGTTTTGCGACAAAAGGAAGTGTAATTCGGGACTAATACCTAGAATCTACCACTACAGAAAATGACTGCGCCAAAGTTAATTTTCTCCTTCACAAATGGAATGGACTTCGCCGTTTACAAGGATGCGCTGCCTGACAATGGAATCATCCTTTTTGGACAAGGATTCGACAATACAGATATCAAAATGGCTGACGCCACTCTCTTCACACTAATGGACAAAGTGTCAGAAATTGAGAAACCCGTAATTGAGTTCAACTTGAAGTCGCCTCAAGAATTCCCTCCCCTGCAAAGGATTCCAGCTGCAGGGAGTACTACTGTTCGTAGGAGGACTATTGTCTCTACCCCCACTGGCCTAGTCATCTCTGCACTTACCCCGACTTCTGCCAAACTGAAGGGGAAGGAAATCCAAGTCTGTGATGAGCCTGTCACTGTGGAGGGTACAAATTTTGCTACAATACCATCTGTTTTTAAGATTGGGTCCAGTTCAAGAATTGCACACCTAACTCGGACTCAAAGGAGAAATAGAAGCAGAAAGATCGATAAGATCGAGAAAGCCAAAGCTACTGAAGTTGCTTTTCTAGAAGGAATTCTTGAGGAAAGAGAAGGACTTCCTGAGTATATACCTCTGTTGGAAGGGAGCAGGTTTCACCCTCTCTCTGCCGCATCAGATGAAGAGAATGTCCGTAGGATTGCCGCTCCATAACCCCGACTTGCGTACTACAGCAATTACAAGAGGAAGAGGGATAGGACTACACCATTTGCCTGACTGCAAGCTGTGATAGAAAGATTGGCAAAGAAAGAAAGATGCCCTGTGTCAGAAATATTAAGAAGGATAGGACGGTTGCCAGCTAAATCCCGCCTCGGACAGCGAATAGAGCCTGTTGCTGCCACAGAGAAACCAAAGAAGAAGTTAAAAGCCAGTTCACCCGTTGTTGTATCAGGTCTACAAATTAGGGAGGATACCACCTTCCAACATATAGCCGACAAACCATCCGGTCCTAGGCTTCTGACTACAAGAAGGATGGTATGGCGACCTACTACTGGCGAGCTAAGACCAAAATAATGTCCTGAGAAGAAAAGTCTTGTCAAAAGACCTGAATCAGAAGAAAGTGCTACTGCAATAAAGGGGACTCCCGGAAAGGAAGTTCAACAATCGTCACGAGACAACTGCGAGACCATGTAGAAAAGGCCACTAGAGGATGCCATGTACAAGTTAAGGACCGACATCCGACGGTTAGCAAAAGAAAGAGAAGAAAAACTAGAAGTTGAAGTTGACTCATCAGAGTTTATGGATGAGGAGTATGCCGAGATCAATATGGTTAAGACACGAGCATCATCAGCTTCACAAGGTGCTCCAGTAGCTGTAGAAAGAGATGAACTGGAAGTGATGAGGGCACGGCTTCGGGAGAGAGATGACACAATTTCCCAGATGGCAAAAAGGATGGAAGAGATGGCTGCCGCTTTAGCCACTCTCCAGAGTCAGGTTCAGCCTTAGAAAGAAACACCCCCAGAGATCATTCATATTGCAGATGGAGGAAAAGATATCACATCTGTCAATGGAGATGAGCCACCAAAGAAGGATTCTACGCAAAGCATGATTCCAGAAAAGGACATTAAAAACATGGTAGAACAGCAAGTGCGAGAAGCCCTAGCACAATCTAAGATTGGAGCATCTATTCAGATGGGTAGACCTTAACCCGAAGAGTTTGATGTTGTCCAATACCTGAAATGCTTCGTACCACCTCTGTTTAAGACTTTTGATGGAACGAGAAACCCCCGGCAACATTTCGCACATTTTCGTGTTAGTTGTTGAAATGTCGGTGGGAGTGACGCTTTACTCTTCCATCAGTTCGTCAGCAGTTTGTCAGGGATTGCCTTCGACTGGTATGCAGAATTGCTAAACGGCTCAGTAAAGACCTTTTCAGAACTAGAGAATCTCTTCGTTAAGAGGTTTGCTGGGGCTCAGCACCACATCACTATCGGTGATCTAGTGGTGGAGCAACAGAAGCCAAACGAGACTTTAGTGGATTACATACTTTGATGGAGGAATTTAAGCATGAAGTGTGAACCACAACTTTAAGAACAACATGCAGTCGGCATCTTGCTCAAGAGTTTCCATGGCCCGATAGCACTTTCCTTAAAGGATTTACAATCAAGACTTTCGAGAAGTTGCTTAGCAAGGCCAAGAGCTTGCAAGAAGAGGCAAAGCAGTTAAGTTTCGTAGATAAAACTGATAAGCAGAAAACTGTGAAAGCATTCGGAAAGAAAACAGGAATCGTCGCGGCAGTAGATAAGGGCAAGCAGCCAATGCAGATACCGCAAGAACGACCACAACCCAGTTATCAACCACCGCAACGGACTTTCCAACAACCACCACAGATCTATCAGCAACCTCAGCAGAGCTACCAACAGCCTCGACCAAGCTATCAGTCGCCTCAGCATTATGAACAACCGCCTCGTTCATCGCGTACCTTAAGAGAACTTCTAAATAGAGAGTATCCATTCAAAACTGAAGCAATAGCAAAGATGTTCCGCAGCTTAATGAAGACGTAGGATTTTCAACTACCAGGGCCCAAGAAGCTGGAGGAAGTTAATAAGAAAGATCATCCAAACTATTACCCTTACCACCAGATGCTCGGACACAAGATAGAGGATTGCATCACTTTCAAGAGTTAGCTTGATGACAATCTCCGGAAAGGGAACATAACGATCCCAAAGGAATACAAGAAGGAATCCCAGAAAGGAGGTTCCGTCAACGTTATTTCAACGGATCCCATTGTTCCGATAGACGCGTATACGACCGATGATGGATGGAGTACCTTCTGGACAAAATCATCAAAGAAAATTTTGGATCACATCTAGGCCGCTTCGGTACGTGCTTCAACTCAGAGTTTGAACCGTGTCGAGCCGGCACTATCACTTGAAATTGAAGAACCGCCCCAGAAGGAGGAGAAGATCGTGGAATAAAAGAAGACCAAGGCTCCGAAAGGTAGACTAGGGGCTGCTTATCCTAGGATGGTTGTTTCCGATTTGGGGGAGAAATCCCTTGAATTCCTGACTCTGTATGATTATCTGCTTGCTCCGGCGGGATCTTATAGTGATAAGGGTTATGACGTTGGCTACATTTTGACTTTTTCTAACGATTACGTAACTTGTGACAACTGGCTTAATCCGGATCTCGATTTCAATACAAATAACAATTCTCAAATCATACATAACCTCGATGACCACGACGAAGAGGATGTTCACAAATAAGGCTACAAAAGTTCAATAAGCAACAAGTCTATTTGTGAATTTCGAGGAGCTCCGATCACGATAGAATTAGAACCATAAGACACCGAAGCAACTTCAGAAGAGCCCGTTGTTCAGATTCAGGAGGAGACACCGGTAAATTTAGAAGAGATAACAGAGGTCAATCTAAGAAGCGGAAAAGTTCTACCCCCGATAATGGGTCCAAAGGATAAAGGAAAGCAGGTTGTTGCTCAGGAAGAGCTAACCCCAGCAGAAGAATTGCCCATTTGGGAAGAAACTGAGAAACATGGTAATAAAGTGCACTACAACGTGCTAGCCCATCTTAGGAAGCTACCAGCCAAACTAAGCATATACGACGCTCTGATCCTATCAAAGGAGATGAGGGAGGCTCTGATCAAGGCTTTACTTGATCCAGAGATATATTTAGCTAAAATGGCTGGTGATTCCTTTGACGAGGTCTGCTCGTTAAGAGAACAACGAGGTGTTACCTTCTCGAATAATGATCTATTACTGGGAACAACTGATCACAACCGACCGTTATACATTTCAGTCACTATTGGAAAGTTTACGCTCTCCATAGTGTTGGTTAATCCGAGAGCATCAATCAACATAATGAGTCTTCGAAGGCTAGCATATTTGGAAATTAATGCTCGTGAGCTTGAAGCAGACAAGATGCTATTAAGAGGCTTCAATCAAAAAGGAGAAAGAGCTCTTGGATCGATAACACTACTAATGAAGACTGGTGATTTAGCAAAGACAACCGCAAAATTCTACATAATTGATTCTGAGACATCGTTCAACACTCTACTGGGTCGGCCATGGATCCATGAAAACTAGATGGTACCGTTGTCTCTGCACTAGTGCATAAAGTATTAAGATGGAGGATAACAGTGTATCAAAGGTGACTTGCAACCATTCTTCGTGCACGAAATTGGACTTCATGAAGATGCAGCCTACTACGCGCCTCCGAAGAAAACAATCTTTTCCAGAAATACCATACCAAATGAAGCATAAGAAATTCGAGATGATGAAGAACCTGAAGTTCTAGTCCAACAGTTACTCACCACTCCCTTATGGCGAGATGGTGAAGATTTCTCCAGAACTCAAACCCGAGGTCGAGGCCGGGGACAAGGACGTGGAAGAAACGTTGGAACAGTTGGACTGAAGAAACCGGTCATCGATGTTGATTGGGAGAACAGTTCCGAAGAAGAAGAAGAAATTGAGAAAGAAGCAGCGACAACAAGTCAGAAGGAACCACAATTCAAGATTTCTGTCGAAGATGAAAAGAATGAAGAATATAAATTAATGTATGAGAAGATTAACCATTATGTACATACTATGACCCTGACCCCGATCCATTCTAATAAGATCGAGGGTATGGTGGTCAAGGATGTGCATGGTAATGGTGCTAAGCCGATCAAGTTCTACCGTGGTGCTTCTTCTTCCAAAACTGAAAGTGATGTACAATTTGAAGATGTTACCTCATTTGAATTAATGGAACTACCTTTTGAGTGGTAATCTCCCTGTGTTCAAAATTTAATTCAACGTGGTGTCTTACCTCGACGATGGACAAAAGGTCAATCACAACATTTTGAAAAATTATGGAATAATGCCGGTCAGCCTCCCAATTCAAGACATGGTCTCAGATTCAGCACAGTAGGATCAGTTGATGATACGAGATTTTGCTTGGTTGTCGCTTGCGAACCAAATAAAGATTGCTTGGAAGCTTCAGAAGATCTCGAGGATCTACCAATCGGAGGCGCTCCACCAGAATTCGAAGAAGAAAACAAATCTACAATAGACGAGTTAACGGAAGTTAACTTAGGTACTAGCGAAGAGCCTAGGCCTAACTTTGTTAGCTCCTTACTCAATAAAGAAGACTCCGAAAACATAATCAAGTTATTAATGGAATTCAAGGACTATTTTTCTTGGAGTTACGACGAAATGCCAGGATTAGCTCCAGAAGTCGCAGTTCACAAGGTAGGAGTGGATCCTACTTTCGTTCCAGTCAGACAAGCTCCTAGAAGAATGAGTCTAGAAATTGAGCAACAAGTAATAGCCAAAGTTAAGAAGCTAATAGATGTAAAATTTGTCCGTGAAGAATAATATCCTACTTAGTTTGCCAACGTGGTATCGGTCAGAAAGAAGAATGGACAGATCAGAATCTGTGTGGACTTCAGAGATTTAAATAAGGCATGTCAAAAGGACGAATTCCCGTTACCAATTCCAGAATTGATGATCGACATCACTTCGACGTATGAAATCTTCTCATTTATGGATGGATCGTCGGGATACAACCAAATAAAGATGGCACCAGAAGACGAAAAGCTCACGACATTCAGAACGTCGATCGGAGTGTATTGCTACACAGTAATGTCATTCGGACTAAAGAACGCAAGGAGCAACATACCAAAGAGCGATGATGAAGATTTTTTATGATCTCATTCACAACCAAGTTGAGTGGTACGTGGATGATGTGGTCATCAAAAATAAACTGAAGGAAGATCACCTGTATGATTTGAGAATTGTTTTCGAGCGACTAAGACAATTTAACCTGAAGATGAATCCCTTAAAATGTGCCTTCGTCGTCACCTCCTAGAAATTCTTAGGATTTGTTGTCCTACACCGCAGGATTGAAATCTATCGGGAGAAGATTAAAGCTATCTTAGATATGCCTCCTCCCAAAACTTTGAAACAACTACGATCCTTTCAAGGGAAGTTGGCATATCTTCGACGCTTTATCTCGAACATGTCAGGTAGGTGTCAGCCCTTCTCGGCATTGGTTAAGAATGATGCCAAATTCGTTTGGGATGAGAAATGTCAGCGGGCATTTAAGGACGTTAAGCAATATTTAATGACACCTCCTATCTTAGCAGCCCTAGTCTCAAGTAGACCGTTGATACTTTATACTGCAGCTTTAGACGACTCTCTCGGAGCCCTGCTAGCCCAGGTCAATGACGAGGGAAAAGAAAATGCTCTCTACTACCTAAGCCGTCGTCTAATCCTGACAGAAGTAAAGTATCCTCCGATTGAAAAGCATTGTTTGGTCATGATCTTCGCCGCTCAAAAGCTCAGGCAATCCATGCTTTCTCATAAGGTCAACCTTATTTCGAGGGTTAATCTGTTACAATACTTGATGACCCGACTGACGCTTTCTAGCAGACTTACCAGGTGGTCGATGATACTATTGCAATTCGACATAACTTTTGTTCCTCTTCGTGCCCTAAAGGGACAAGTCCTAGTAGACTTCCTTGCAGCACACCCTTTACCAGCAGAATCGCCTCTCAACGACGACTTGCCAGACGAGCAGATAATGAGCCTAGAAGACCCTGATAATCAGCATTGGGAACTGTACTTCGATGGAGCATCTTCAGCATAGAAAGACAGAGAATCGCAAACAATAGTGCCCAGTAAGGCAGGAATCGAACTAATCTTTATAATGCCGGAGCGGGGAATGTTAAGGTACTTCTACTACTTAACAGAACCATGTGCAAACAACGAGGCACAATATGAAGCCCTCATAACAGGATTGGAATTAACCATTCAGATGAGAACAACGGACATTAACATCTACGGAGATTCTCAGTTGATCATTCAACAGGTTGTCAGACAGTACAGAATTTTAAAGCCAAGACTTGAGCAGTACTTTCAGTACACCATGAAATTATTGGAACAAATTCCAAACGTAACAATCTACAAGATTCCTAGAAAAGTAAATGCTCTCACCGATGCGCTAGCCCGCCTTGCAAAGGAATTTTCTTGCTTGCAGGATGAGTCGATTGAAGTGTCGGTTCGAGGACGACGGAGTCACTATCACGGCTCGACATGGATACAATACATAAATCAGCAAAAAAAGTAGAAGAAAAAATTGCAGCAGTGACAGAAAATATAGAAGACTGAAGGTAGCCATTAATAGACTACTTGCAGACTAGAAACCTGCCTGACAATAAGTCGCTAGCCCATCAAATCAAGAAAAGAACTCTGTCTTACGCATTAATAAACAATAAATTATATAGAAGGTCTTTCGATTAGATGTGGCTAAGATGCCTGAGCGGGTACGGGGCTCGTGAAATTGTTAAAGAAGTACATTCAGGACTTTGTGGCGCTCATCAATCGGGTCCGAAAATGAAAATGAAGATTAAAAGACTAGGGTACTACGGCCCTCGATGATGACCGACGCGTATGAAAGTTGCCAAAAGTTGTCACCGATGCCAAGTGCATGGAGTGGTTCTACATCAACCTCGAAATGTGCTACATCTGACAATCGCATCGTAGCCATTTGAGTGTTGCGGCACAGATATAGTGGGTCTAATAGAGCCACCTTCTTCAAGAGGACATCGCTTCATTCTTGCAACAACAGGCTACTTTTCAAAATTGGCAGAAGCTATACCACTCAGAGAAGTGAAGGCACACCATGTGCTACAGTTTTTTAAGAACCAAGTCATCTACCATTTTGGAGAACCACGCAGGATCATTTCAGATAATGGGTCTGCATTCAAGAGTACAAAGATCGACAATTTTATCATAAGACACGGGATCGATTGGTGATACTCAACGATCTACTACCTAAGAGCAAACGGCCTGGCCGAGGCTTTTAATAAAACTCTTGTTCAAATTTTAAAGAAAACTTTGGATGACAACAAGAGAAATTGGCACGATAAGTTATTAGAAGCTTTATGGGCCTACAGGATGACTTTTAGGACTCCTACTCAGTCTAAACCTTACGCTTTAGTGTACGGGTCCGAGACCGTCTTGCCCCTGGAAGTTCAGCTTCTGTCACTCCGAATTGCTATTGCAGAAAAGATCACTACAGAAGAAAATGCCAGACTACGACTGGAAGATTTAGAAAGCTTGGAAGAGAGAAGACATTCAACACAGCAGTATTTGGAACTGTATCAAGCCAAGATGATCCAGGCCCATGATAAATTAGTCCGTCCCAGGACATTCAAAGTCGGCGACTTGGTTCTCGTTCTCAGAAGACCTATTCTTACACATCGCAAGATAGGTGGTAAATTTGAACCAACATGGGAAGGGCCATTCGTGGTCGAGACAGTCTACTCAGGAGGTTCCTACCAGCTTGTGAATTGGCGTGGAGAATGACCCATGGTTCCAATCAATGGACGGTATTTAAAGAAGTATTATGCAAGCTGAAGTTTCGAAGGGTGGCCTCTAAAGTAGAATCTTATCCCTAGAAACACGGGTGAAGTAATCACTTTGTGATTAAGTCGGAACCCAAAACAGAATAAAATGGATGATAAAAAAAAATCTCTTCAACAAAAATGTTAAAAAGAAAACATAGGAAATCGTAATAATAAAATGTCAATCTTTCCTTTTAAATCCATTCATTCCTGATATTTTCTCATCTCTTCCTACTTCCTTTAAATTTAAAAGAAGTGAATAAGAATTTTTAAGTGTTTTTTCCTATTGTTCTTTTTCTTAGTACAACCCCTGATCCTTTCCTTATTTTTTTGCAGGGAAATGTTGAACGGGCGGATGGTTCTAAACTTTAGAAATGCCGTGAGTCTAGCACTTGATGAAAAGAGGGTGAGGGATGGATCAGTGATAGAGATTGACTCAGACTTCACACTAGCCGGCTTACAATACGAAGAAAATGATTGGATCCCAGTTGATTGAGAAGACTTCACAGCCAGACAGTGATGAAAATGGGTGGCCAGAGCCACCAATCCAGCAACAAGAAAAGAAAAGCAAACACCGTTCACACAACCGGAGAAGATAAAAAATTTAAGCCCATGGTTGCCACAGCATAGGGTAGGCTTGACAGCGCCGCACCCGCAGAAATTCAAGGGGTAAGGAGAGCTACTCTCACAGCAACCCTGCGAAGAAATAAGAATCGTCACATTCGCAAAATATTGACCAAGTTAGCAGAAGATCAACATAAACTGACAGTGGATACCGTTAGTGCAAGTGCTCCTAGGAGACCGGTTCGTTAGGAACCAAAAAGAAGAAAGTCAATTCCAAGAAAATTGGAACAGATAAGAGAAATACCAAGAAAAGTAGAAATAGAGTAAGTACCTCGATGCCGAGCAGATGTACCAGATCCGAAGAGTTTGTTGCGAAAGCAACCCCGGAGGATGTCCTACAGAAACTATCCTCGAGGAGCCGAGACATGTAGAAGAACGAGCTGGGGTTGAGCCATACATCCCGCAATATGTTACTAGACACCGAGGACTTCAGATAATCCTGGAATACGAGTTAGAGAAAATGCAACTAGTTGAGAAGAAAACCTTTGAATACTTTGAAAGAATCGGAAACAAGAGGGTCAACATCTTGGAGGGCCTCGAGCTGCATACAGATGTGTACTCAGATTATGAGAAACAACAAATTGTAGACTGCATCCTCAAATTACAAAAAGTGGGTTAAGCTGGCCGCCTGAGAGAAAAAACATATTCAGAACTCCGAAGGTGGATGCTAGGAAAAAGAAGAGTTACAATCCAATGCGGATGTTGCTACAATTTTGCCATAGACAGAAAAGGAAATCCACCAGGGATACTCCGTCGCAGTGAGGTGGATCCGATGCAAAGAATCATTAAGAGAATGGTGAAGAGGATGATAACATGGAGGGTATTGCCTGCAGATTGCTTACCCAACAGCTGCATTATTAACATCTACAAGGAAGGCGACTGCATACCTCCACATATAGACCATCATAACTTTGTTAGATCCTTCTGCACAGTGTCATTCGTCAACCAGTGCAACATCATGTTCGGATCTAACCTCTGGATTGCAGGCCTAGGTGAGTTCCGAGGGCCGGTGGAGATACCACTACCGGTAGGTTCCGTCCTAGTGTTAGAAGGAAACGGAGTAGACATTGCGAAGCATTGCATTCCAGGAGTGCCCGTGGAGCGGATCTCAATTACTTTTAGAAGAATGGATGACAGAAAAATGCTTTACCACTTTCAGCCAGATCCAAAATTGGAGAGCCTCCGGCCCTACGAGCTGTGAGTTACATTGGAAATAGCACACCTCCAATACACATCCATGCGGCATTCCTGCCAAGGGTGGCTTGGAAGGTGATGTTATTGCCCATGATTCTTACTATTCAGACATGGACTTTTTGACAGACGCTTTTAGATGGATCAACAAGAATCTTACACAATCCGTTTTAGATTTACATGGATTGTATGAGACATAAAATTTATGAGGAAAATGTCATCATGATTAGATCAAGTTGTATGATGTATTTTCAGCAAGTTGGAATGAAAACGACTACGTCATATTTTGCCTTCACCTCTTTTTGTGCAAATTGACTAGGAAACGCCATTAGAGTTAAATGAACATTGAACGAAGAACGGAAAAGAAAATAAAATAAATGAGAACTTTTCCTAAAAATCTGAATATTAAAATGAACTTCAAATTCACATGAACACTAAATAAACAGAAACAAAATAAAATGGTATTGTTAAAGGACAAACAAAACGAATCTGAATCTCAAATAGAATTCCGATCTGAATCCTCTGATCCGATCCTTTCAGTTCTTTCCTCAATCGAAATCTGTTTGAAACTCTTTTGAAATTTGAATGTTTTCCTTAACTTATTGCTAAGTCAAGTCTTTTTAGCTTGGTACACTTACCAGCTCCTTTCAGTTCTCTTTCCTCTGTGTTTTAGAGGATCGACTAGTTCTATTGACACAGAGCCACGAACTTTGTTTGATTTGGTTCTGATGGCATGAGACTGGGTCCCTCTTCATACAGATAAATCTTCGAGACTGGAGCCTAACTTCCAGTTCTCTTCGAGGCTAGAGCCTAACTTCTAGTCCTCTTGCAAACTTTCGAGACTGGTGCCTATATTCCAGCTCTCATTCGGGGATCAGTACCTAAATTCTGATTCCCATCTTTCGAGATCGATACCTAAATTTCGATTCTCTTTCGAATTGATACCTAAATTTTGATTCGCAACTCTCGAGACTGGTACCTAAATTCCAGTTCTCATTCTGGGATCAGTACCTAAGTTCTGATTCTCATCTTTCGAGATCGATACTTAAATTTCGATTCTCTTTCAAATTGATACCTAAATTTCAATTCTCAACTCTCGAGACTGGTACCTAAATTCCAGTTCTCATTCTGGGATCAGTACCTAAATTCTGATTCCCATCTTTCGAGATCGATACCTAAATTTTGATTCTCATTTGAATTGATACCTAAATTTCAATTCTAAATTTCCGAGACTGGTACCAAATTCCAGTTCTCTTCCTTAGAGGTCGGTACCAAATTCCGACTCTCTTTCGAATTGATACCTAAATTTCAATTCTAAATTTCCGACACTGGTACCAAATTTCAGTTCTCTTCCTTCGAGGTCGGTACCTAAATTTCGACTCTCATTCGAGATCGATACCTAAATTTCGATTCTCTTTTGAGGTTGATACCATATTTCAATACTCTCTTTCGAGACTGGTACTAAATTCTAGTTCTCTTCTTTCGAGGTTAGTACCTAAATTCGGACTCTCATCCGAATTGATAGCTAAATTTTGATTCACAACTTTTAAGACTGGTACCTAAATTCCGATTCTCATTTCGAGGTCGGTACCTAAATTCCAACTCTCTTTCCGAGATCGATACCTAAATTTCGATTCTCTTTCAGGTTTGATACTTAAATTTCAAATCTCACTCTCTCGAGATCAGTACCTAAATTCTGATTCTCATCCTTTTTCTCGTTGATACTTAAACTCTGATTCTCACTCCGAGGCTAGTGCCTAAATTCCAGTTCTCTTCACAATCCCGAGATTGAAACCCAGGTTTCAATTCTCATTTCAAATCCAAATTTTAAATTCAAAATTTCCTTAAATTGATTTTAAATTAAACTTCAATCGAAATTGAAACTCAGAACAAATCGAAATCTAAACTCACACATTGAAACTTGAAATTTAAAAGTAAAATGAAATCTAAATCGAATTCCCGGATCTTGTCATTTGGTGTTCACCTCCTTCCCTTTCCCTGGCGAGAATTCGGGAATCTCCAGGTCTTGGAAATTTACTCGATACTCCCGTGCCAGAAATTCTTCTACTTCGTCCTAAGTTTGTCACCTGAACATCTGTGTTGGTTTTGTTGATCTCTTCGGTCAACGTCAATATGCGCGGTGTACTTGGTTAGCACACCACACCTATTGGGGGTTCATTTGTTGACCTCAATTTTGGTGAGGTCTTTTGCTTTACTCTTTAATACTTAGTATCTAGCCTTAGGCTTTTCCTTTGACTAATCCTATAGGACTAGAAATGGAACCCACCATTTAGAAATTCAAACTACTTCTTAACTCCCTGCAAACCTCACAAGCTTGATTGTAGACCCCTAATCACCTAGAAGGTTGAAATCAAATGTGGAGGTTTAAAGGATGAGTTCCCTATAGGACTTTTTGGCCTTAGGAATACCCTGGATGGCCTGGTCTGGTGAGGGTTGGCTTGCACATACACTACACTCTCGCACACATTCCATGTCCTAAAACGACACTCTCAACCAACTTGACTTCCTGACTCATGTAGGTAATTCATATGGATGTTCCTTAACCCCTAAGCCCCTGGCTAAGAGGGTTAGGAACAACATAGTGAATGCCTCAAATGAGTCCTCTCACGGCTCATATGGGCTTAATGTGGCTTCATGGCTCAACCAAAGTGATTCCATTTCACTCACACTTGATCAATCTGCATTTTTCCAAAATTTCAATTTTTTGACCCACGGGGCCCTGGACCCACCAAACCTACCAAATACCCTTGAAATGACTCAAAATTTGCAAAGTTAACTAAATTACTCAAGATCCCTCAAAATCAACCCTAAACACTTCCCACCACTCAAAATGACCATCTTTCGCCAAAAATAACAAAACTTCCAAAAAATACCCTTAAATCCCCACCCCCAAATTACCAAAATACCCTTTTACCCCAAAAATCCAAAAATTCTAAAAATTCCCAGAAAATTCCAAAAAATCCCAAATTTTTAAAATTTCATGTTGTTCAACTACACCATGGGCCAATTTTGAAAATTTACCCCACTTTTACCAAAACCCCCAATTTGACCCATTTTTAACCCAAGTGAACCCAATGTCAAACCAAACCACCCCAATTGACCTCAATTTTGGCCCAATTCAATTCTAAAATTCAATTCAATATCCCCAATATCAATTTAGACCAAATCGAAGTCCAATTTGATTGACATTTTCACCCAATTTCAGTTTGAAGCCTAAAAGCCTAATTTTGGCCCATGACCTAAACATAGCTCAAACCAACCCAACTCAACCCCAATTGGCTCCAAATCTTTTCTAAAGCCTTCATAACATCCCCATAAACAAAACACTAACTTGATTTGCCCAAAATTTGAACCTAAACTCCACCCAAACCTAACACAAAACCAAAATCCCTTAAATTGACCTAAGCCCAAACCTAACCCAAATAGGCCCAAATCTTAAAATTATAGCCCAACCGAAGTTGAAAACTCTTTGTAACACTCCCATAAACATTTCCAAACATTAATATTACACCAAATTCAACCTTAGCCCAACCATAGCCCAAGTTAACCCAATTTGGCCCACCTTGGCCCCTTTACCAAAAAAAGCCCAAATTCAACCCAATTCTACTCCAAATCACACCAAATTGATTCTAAACCACTCATGACACATTCCTAAACCAATTGCAACATTTATTTGGAACAATCCTTTACAAAATTTTCATCCTAAATTTTCTTTAAATCCAAAAGCTTACTTCCTTAAACCACTTTAAAAGCCCATCCAAAATGATTTCAAAAAGCCCAAAATCAATCCAAAGCCTACATGACACTTTCATCTCATCATCCATTTAATTAAATCTCTCCCTATGTTTCAAATTCATCATTGATTTTTTCTAAACTAGGCCATGTGCCAAATTACCCCCTAAATACCAAAAATCCTTAAAATCCTTTTTCATGAAACAAGCCAACCTTTTCCAAGCCAAATGTAAGCCAAATGTGAGCCATTTAAAAGCCATATGAAGCCATGAGAATTTTGACACCTCACCATGTCATTTATGGCAAATGGAGGGGCCCCTTTCTTAAGCCTTCCTTAAGTTTTTTTAACCTCATCCATGTTACACACTAAACCAAGTTAGCCACCTAATCCTTGATGTAGTCTACAACATGTTTTTTTAGAGGACACTTATTCTTTAATTTAAAAATCCCTAAATAAGTCACTTCGATAATATTTAGTTCTTAACTGAAAATTAAAATAATAATTAAAATCAAATATAAAATCTTGGAGTTAAATTAAATTATATTAAATTAAGTCAAGTCAAAGTTTAAATTAAATTAAATTAGCACCTTAACAATTAAATTAAATTTAATTTAAAATATTGAAACTAAAATTAAACTAAATTAAAATTAAACTAAATTGAAATTAACTTAAATTAAACTAAAATTAAAATTGAATTAAAATTAAATTAAAAGTTAAATTAAATTGAATTAAAATTAAATTAAAAATTTAAAAAAATAAATCCAATTAAATAAAATAAAATTAAATTAAAATCACTTAATAACAAACCCAGATGAAATCATTAAGAGTTAAATCAAAACATATCAATAATTTCAACACCTCTTTCTATCTAAGTAAATTTAAAATATAAACATCAATTTGAAATACTAAGATAATTGAAAGTGTAAAGATTTAAATTGTATCTAAAAATAATTTGAACACTATTCCAAACTTAAAATTATTAATTATAACCCCATAATTAAATTAAATCACTTTAAATCATTAACTGAAACTTCAAATTAAGAATGATTAAAATTCTCAATAAACCAACTTGCCCCTAAAGGCTTTAATTATTATAAATCTTAAATATAGTATTAAATGAGATGTTACTTCATTCATCAGGAAATCAAATACCCAAGTTCACTGAGCAAGAGACAAAGTTTAACTAAACTCCTGGATGATTAATTCACCTGTGCAACTAAATTTACTTAGACTCAAAATAATCCCAAAAGTATTAAAAAGATGTTTAGGACTTGTCCTAAGCACTTCCTCAATATGACGGGATGTTTTAGAAGAAAAATTGAATTTAATTATTCTTTGATGAAGAAAATCATCCTTAAACCAAACCAAGAACCTAGACGTCATAGGAGATGACTAGTTATAGGATTAGGAATTTGGTAGACAACCAAAACCCTTCCCTTAGCTTTACCAAGGTATCTGTTGAAATATTTAAATGCTTTAACATGTGTTTTAAATACAGCTTGGGATGACGGGAAGACCCTCCAGGTATGCTTTTATTTTATTGCAATTTACTTTATTGCAATTTACTTACATGCACTGTACTTTACTTTTCTTGCATGATAAATAAGACTGTTGCATGAAAACCAAAACCTTTTGGATAGTTTCTGAACTGAAACCAAAACTAAATTAAAAGTCATTGCAAGATAAAACTCACCGCCACAACATTCCAAAATATAAAACAACTCAAAATTTAATCACACACAGAACAATAAAACTACAATTGTAACTAAATTAAAACGTCTCGTTGAATGATCGGGAATACCTCGGATGATGTAACCCACATGTTGCTAACGGGATTTCCCATGATCTAAATGAAAGTGTGGAACTCATTCAGTTGAGTTTAGCAAATTCATCTGGACTAAGTGAATTCGATGAAAATAATGGTGCCGGGATGACGGAACCGTGGGATCTTAATCGGTTTTGTTTAAATAACTTTAAGATTTGTTTTAATTAAAATATTAAAAAACACTTGGATTTTAAGATTCCCTCTAAACCAAAACATTTCTCTCATCTCCCAATTTATGACTTCTAAAACTAAACCTCTGCAACAATAAGGAGCTTGGAGCATAGTGGGCAGCACGGCCATCGTCGTCAGCAAAACGAGAATCTACTTCAATTAAACCTTTCTTAGAATTAAGTAACAAAGCCATAGGATTTCGAGGTAGTTTGCCTAGTGCAACATAAATCCTCAACTCTTCGTTAGGCATTTGCATGATTATGTCATGCAAATTAAACCCTAACTGTTCTTAGGACTCCGAGGTAGTCGTTTGATACGACATAAACCCTCACATCTTCGAGGCTATTTGTGTGATTATGTCATACAATTATAAGACCTAAATAAATAAAATTGGCAGGATTGCAACATTAAATAAACTCCCAAATTAAAGCCAAACAATAAGATAGTTTGGGAAGTTGCTAAGATTCTTCTTGGATCCTCAGCTTCTCCTACTTCTCTTTCTTTGGATTCTTGAAATAAACTGTTCCGAATTTGAGCTAATCCCTATTGAAATTTCCAAAACTTAATCCTTTGAAAACCTTAAACTTTGAAATTCTTGAAAGCAAAACCATTGATCATTATCGAGAGTTTTCTTAAATGATTCCCATCATTTAAGATGTAATTAACTATAGGGGCTTGCCCTTATAGGGAACTTTAAGAACCCAGGTAACATAAGCCCTACTTAATTCCTTTATATTAAGAAAGGGAACTTGTCGGCTTATAAAATTGGTTCGCAGACCTGTACGGCTTATTTTTAGGTTAAGTGTTGTATTTTGAAAAGGGGGTCGCCTAACAGAAATTGTCGGTGAATTTTAGATTTTAAATTTGATTTTAATATATATATATATAATTTAGAAAGTAGCATTTGATTTTGAAAATAATTTTAAGTTTAAAAATTTTAAGATATGAAATCAAACTGATTTCACATCCCAAATAGTTTATATAAACGAGCACCGCACCACAAACCGTGTATTTATCCCTAAGGATAGACACACTGCTTGATGGTGGGGCTCGATTGAATAAACTAGAAGATTTGTGGCATTCGCTTGGTCTGCGAACCAATTTTATAAGCGGACAAATTCCCCTATTTAATATGAAAGCATTAAACAGGGTTTATATTTCCTGGGTTCTTTAAAATTCCCTATAAGGGCAAGTCCCTATAGTTAATTACATCTTAAGTGACGGGAATCACCTAAGAAAACTCTCGATAATAATCGGTAGTTCGCTCTCAAGAATCTCAAAGTTTAAGTTTTTCGAGGATTGAATTTTGGAATTTCAATAGGGAATGGATCAAATTTGGAACATTTTGTTTTGGGAATTCAAAGGAAGAAAGGTAGGAGAAATCACGGATTTGAAGCGAACTTCGATAATTTCCCGACTATCCTATTGTTTGGCTTGAATTTAGGAAGGTCCTAGTATTCATTTAATATTTCAATCTTGCCAATTTTAATTAATTTGGACTTATATTTGTATGATAAAATCATAAAAATAGCCTCGAAGATGTGAGTGTTTATGTCGTACTAAACGACTACCTCGGAGTCCTAAGACCGGTTAGAGCTTAATTTACATGACATGATCATGCAAATGCCTAACAAAAGATTGAGGATTTATGTTGCACTAGGCAAACTTTCTCGAAATCCTATGGTTTAGAAAGTTTGCTGAAGTAGACTCAGGTCTTGCTGATGACGATGGCCGTGCTGCCCACCATGCTCCGAGCTCCTTATTTTTGCAGGGGTTTAGTTATAGAAGTCATAAATCAAGAGATGAGAGAAGTGTTTTGTTTTAGAGAAGGTCTTAATTTCCAAGTGTTTTTTATGTTTTAATTAAAACAAATCTTAAAGTTAATTATAACAACACAGGTTAAGATCCCACGGTTCCATCCTTCCGGCATCGTTATTTTTATCGGATTCACTTAGTCCAGATGAATTTGCTAAACTCAACTGAATGAGTTCCACACTTTCATTTAGACCGTGGGAAATCCCGTTAACAACACGTAGGTTACATCATCCGAGGTATTCCCGATCATCCAACAAGACGTTTTAATTTAGTTGTAATTGCAGTTTTGTGTTACTGTTTGTGATTAAATTTTGAGTTGTTTTATATTTTGAAATGTTGTGGCGGTGAATTTTATCTTGCAATGACTTTTAATTTAGTTTTGGTTTCGGTTTTAGGGGCTACCCTAGAGGTGTGGGTTTTCATGCAACAGTTGTTTATCATGCAAGAAAAGTAAGTGCGATGCGATTAAATAAATTGCAATAAAATAAAAGCGTACCTGGAGGGTTTTCCCTTCATCCCAAGCTGCACTTAAAACACAATTAGAATATTTAAGCAAGTTCCTAGGTAAAGCTAAGGGAAGGGTTATGGTTTTCTACCAAATTCCTAATCCTATAGCTAGTCATTTCCTATGACGTCTAGGTTCTTGTGTTTTGGTACGAGGACGATTTTCTTCATCGAAGAATAATTAAGTTCAATTGTTCTTATACGTATACTTATCATATTGAGGAAGTGCTTAAGAAGAATCTTAAACATCTTTTCAATACCGATAGGATTGTTTTAAGTCCAAATGGATTTAATTAATCAGGTGAAGTAATCGTCCGAGGTTTAGTTAAGTTTTATTGTTATCTTACTCAGTGAACTAGGACATTTGAATATCCTATAAGTGAAGTAACATTTTATTTAATGTTATGTTTAGGAGTTATAATAACCAAAGCTTTCGAGGGCAAATTGGTGTTCAAATGATTTGCGATTTAATTTAATTTCAGTTAATGGGTTTAAGTTTGGAATAGTGTTCAAGTTGCTTTATATTTAATTTTTAAATTCTTTATGTCTTAGGAGATGTCATTTTTAATTCAATTTAACTTTAATTTAATTTAATTTGATTTAGTTTTAATTTTTTATTTAACTTATTTAATTTAAATCAATTTTAATTTTAACTTGATCTTATTTTTTTAATTTTAATTTAATTTAATTTAATTTGACATGCTTTAATTTTATTTAATTTAATTAATTTAGTTTAATTTGATTTAATTTAATATGTTTTAATTTAATTTAATTTAATTTAATTTTAATTTTAATTTAATTTAATTTATTTTAATTTAATTTAATTTAATTTAATTTGATTTAATTTAATTTAATTTAATTTAATTTAATTTAATTTAATTTAATTTAATTTAATTTAATTTAATTTGTTTTAATTTAATTTTATTTTAATTTTAATTTAATTGAAATTTTGAAAGGGTTTTATTTAAATAATTTAACTTTAATTTAATTTAATGATTAAGTCTTTTAGCATTTTAAATGTTAAATTTGAATTATCATTTTAATTAGGAATTAAATGTTATTGAGATGATTAATTTAGGGATTCTTAAATTAAAGAACAAATGTCTTCCTAATAATATCCCTATTTTAATAATTCCAATTTTATTATTCTTCCAAATTTAATCAATTATTTAATTAAGGTTTATTTCAATTATTTTCAAATTGTTTGGTAGGTTTCTACTCTTTAATTATTTAAATTTCAATCATCCAAATCATATTAGGATCAAATATTTTACTTTTTAATTTTATTAAACCTAAAGTTTTAATTAAAGGTTAAAATTTTTTAATTACCATTTTTGCCCTTCAAGCTTAATAATTTCATAACTCACTAAATTGAGCTTAAATGAACTTGAAATTTTTATGTGACTTCACTCATATGTCAATAAAGACATGAGAGGAGAAAATGTGATTTTTTCTGTATTTAATTTACTTATGTAATTATTTTTGGTGGAAAATAGGAATTTCCAAGGAAAATTTAATAATATGACCAATGGAAAGTTTCTGTCCTTAAGAAAATTATGGGACATTCCTAATGACCATAGGATCACTTCGACCAACTTTGGTGATTTTTTGAATTACATTATTTTTATTATAATTATTTTAATTTTTGGAGTATTAATTAATTTAAAAATAAAATAAATGTTGAAAAATTAATTTTATATTTTTCAAAAATCTCTCTGATATCAAGGAAATCAGAGAATCAATTTTTACAATTTTCTGATTTTTCTTTGATTTATTAGAATTATTTTAGTGAAAATGCTAAAAAATACATTTTTTTTATTTTAAAATTACCTTAGGGGTTTAAAGTTTAATATCTCATTAAATAGACCTAAGAAAAATAGGGGGTTTATTCCTAAGTACTTAAAATTCAAAATGTGACATTTTGGTGAATTTTATTATTTTTGTGATTTTTATTATTTTTTAATTATTAAAATATTAAAATAATACCAAAAAAATCAACTTTTTAGAAAATTGAAATTTTAATTTTCTTAAATTCCCCTGATATCAGAGAGGCTCCAAAACTAATTTGGTGAATTTTTGAAAAGCATTTTGAAAGTTATGAATTTTTAAAGTTCAAATTGATTAAATGGCTTAATCAACCCATTTAGTAGAAGCTAACCAAGTCCAATTGACTTCAAATTTTTATTGTGGGTTCCTCTGATCTTAAAGGTCATTGGAGAATTGATTTCAAGCCAATTTGATGTATGATTAGCTCTAATTAATTAGGGATGTATTTTGGGTGTTTAAGCCAATTAGGGTTATTTTAAATGAATTAATTCAAAACCTATTTTTCCTAGGGTCCTCTGGTCATAAGAGACATCACCAAATTTTCCTAGAATTTATTTCATAACATGCTAATTATTGGAATTAAAATACTCAAAACAGCAACATGAATTTGAAAAATCAATAACTTCTCATAGGGATGGCCTCGACTTTGGAAAATTCGGGGAATGTTCCTAAATTCAGAGGCTTCAAAAGCCCTATGGTCTCATCCATGGTGAATTTCCTATATGCATGGAGAATTAAAACAATGCAGAGGGTAAATAAATCATTTAAAATAAAATACTTGATGAAATTAAATGATTTCTTTTCCACATTATTCTATCTGTTCACTGAGCAAGTGGGTATTTTCATTTTATTTTTCTAATTTTCCTGCACAAAGTTATGGATTTTTGAAGTTTAGGGAATTAAATAAATAAGAAAATAACCTAATTTTCTATTTATCCACGCGGCGTCGCGTCAACCTCGGCAGCTCCGAAATTCCGCGTGACGCTCTCTGATTCGACGCCGCCATCCGAATCAGTGCTCCGGGGGCTCGCTGTATCATTCTATCTCCTCATCCGGCGTGATCCTGGCCGTCCGTCCACGCGTGTATTAAATGAACGGCATCCGTTCATCGTCCCCAAGCCTCCTAGCCCGAGAACCGTCCGTCTTCTAGGCCTAAGATCTCACTCGATACTTGACCAAATTGAACGTTCTTATGCTCTATGGATTCGTCTCGAGAAGACGAACACATCCATATGGTTTATGTGGCATGAAATTGACTCAATAAAAATGGAGAATGTTTAGAAGCTCGGGAAGAAGAGTGAGTCCATACCTTTGCTCAGAGAAGTGTGGCTTCGATCTGAGGGTTGTGTCACCTTCGATTGCGTCCCAGCAAGCTCCTGATGAAGTCTCCTGGTCTGGTGAATTGCCTAGCTATGAAAGTGACCACAGCCGATCACAAAGCTTGGAGGTTGGAGCAACTGAGTGGCCTGGAGATGGGGCTTTCAGTGGGAAACTTCTCCTCTTGGTCCAGTGAAGGTGTAGGACCAGTCAATTTGAGGATTAGCTCACTGTGGCAAAGTTTCCTGGTTTTGGGTGAAATTTCAGTTGAGAAATTGGATTCTGTTGGTAGGGATTAGGGCAAATTAACACTGGGGATCAACTGTTCTAAGTATGGAGTAGGTTTTGGAACAATTTTGGCAGAGTTTCGGCAAGGTTTGTGCAACTCTCCTCCATGGCCGTGAGGGGGTCGGGTTTAAATAGAGGTGGCTGGAGAGCCTCACAGGGATGGCCAAGGGTTGGGATCGACTGCTCTGGGCATAGGAAGAACGAGCCATGGTGGCCATTGGGCATGGGGCGAGCTCGGCGAAGGTGGAATTCCAAAGTTGGCTCACATGTGAGCTCTCGGGTGTGGTGTTTTCCGGCGACACAGTGGTCGACCGGCCGAGCACCGGTCATCATCTTGTTCGAGTGGGTCGAGGTCAGGGTTTAGTGTAGGCAATTGGCAAATGCCATGTGTAAAAGGCTTGGATTAGAATGGAATGGGAGAGGGCTCATTTTGGCTCGAATTGGTCAACCTATCCCTTTGGGCTAGGTGCACCACCCAAGGCTTGGTTTAGGCTGAAGGAAAAGTGATTTGGCTCGGAATAATCGGTAGGGTCAAGTCACCATCCAAGCACGATTAGGCATAAGCATGGTTAAGGGGAATCATGGGAGTGGTTAATCACCTTTAGGAATTAAGGAAAGAGTCTCCTCCTTTTCCCCAAAATGGCATGGTGACATGTAAAGAGGCTCTCATGGCTTCCATGTGGCTCATGCATGGCTTCATGGCTCACCTTTGGCTTGGGAAAAGTTAAGTCAATTTCATGGAAATGGATTTAAGAAACTTTTAGTGTTTTGATGGGAATTTGTATGGGGCTTAATTTGGAATGGCTTCATGATGAGTTTTGAAACTTAGGGATTGATTTAATTGAGGGTATGATGAGAAGAATTTGTCATATGGGCTTTGGATTGATTTTAGCCCTTTGGATTTTGATGAAGATGGGCTTTAGGAAGGTTTCATGTAAGTGGGCTTTTAAGTTTCAAAATGAATTCATGGATGGGAATTTTGTAGAAGTTTGGGCCAAATAATTGTTGGGTTTTGTTTAGGGATATGTCATGAGTGATTTGAAATGAGTTTGGAATGATTTGGGTTTGAATTGGGTTGGATTTGGGCATCTTTGGTGAATGGGCCAATATAGGTAAAATTGGGCTAACTTGGGCCAATGTTGGGCTAAAGTTGGAATTGATGTAAAATAAATGTTGGGAAATGTTTATGGGAGTGTTTCAAAGAGGTTTTGGCTTTGGTTGGGCTTTGATTTTGGGGTTTGGGCTTATTTGGGTTAGGTTTGGGTTTAGGTCAAAATTGGGCTTTTTGATTTTGGGTTGAATTTGAGTGGGGTTTGGGTCTAAATTTTGGGCAAATCATGTTAAGATTTTGTTTGTGGGGATGCTAAGGAAGTTTTAGAAAAGATTTGGGGTTAATTGGAGTTGAATTGGGTGAGTTTGGGTTAGGTTTGGGTCATGGGTCCAAATTAGGCTTTAAGGCCAAAAGTGAAATTGGACCCAAATGTTAATCAAATTGGACTTGGATTTGGTCTAGATTTGTGTTGGGAATGTTGAATTGAAGTTTAGAATTGAATTGGACCAGAATTTGGGTCAATTGGGTAGGTTTGGTTTGACATTGGGTTCACTTTGGGTTAAAATGGGTCAAATTGGGAGTTTTGACAAAAGTGGGGTAAATTGATAAAATTGGCTCATGGTGTAGTTGAACAAAATGAAACTGGGAATATTTGGGATGTTCTGGAATTTTCTGGGAATTTTCTGAATTTTTGGATTTTTGGGTCAAGAGGGGTATTTTGGGTATTTGGAGGGTATTGGGAGGTATTTTGGAATTTTTGGTATTTTTGGCTATGGATGATCAACTTGAGTAATGTGGGAATGTTTGGGAATGATTTTGGGGAATTTTGGGTGATTTGGAAATTTTGAAAATTTTGGGTTATTTCAAGGGTTTTGTGTAGGCTAGGCGGGTCCGGGGCCCCGGGGGTCAAAAATTGAAAATTTGGAAAATTGAAGATTTGGAAAATTGAAGATTTGGAAAATTGAAGATTTGGAAAATTGAAGATTTGGAAAATTGAAGATTGGGTGAATGTAAGTGGAATAAAATCATTTTGGTTGAGCCATGAAGCCATATCAAGCCCACATGAGCCATAAAGGGACTCATTTGAGGCATCCACTATGTTGTTCCTAACTCTCTTAGCCAAGGGCTTAGGGGTTAAGGACCATCCATGTGGATCACCTTCATGAGTCAGGAGATCAAGTTAGGTATGGGTGTGTTTCTAGGATGTGTGTGAAAGTGTAGTGTATAAATGTAGTGTATGTGTAAGTCAGCCCTTCACTGGACCGAGCCACCTGAGGCGGTCCTAAGGCCAAAGAGTCCTATAGGAACCCATCCTTTAAACTTCCACATTTGATTTTAAACCCTCTAAGTGATTAGGGGTCTAAAATCAAGTTTGTGGAGTTTGCAGGGAGTTAAGAAGTGGTTTGAGTTTCTAAGTGGTGGGTCCCAATTCTAATCCTCTAAGACAGTCAAAAGAAAAGCCTAAGGCTAGATCCTAAGTACTAAAAAAGAAGAAGAGAAGACCTCATCAAAAATGAGGTCAACAAATGGACCCCCAATAGGTGTGGTGAGCTGACGGAGCACACCGCGCGTATTGGTGTTGACCGAAGCGATCAATAAAACCAACACAGATGTCCGAGTGACAAACTTAGGACAGAGTAGAAGAGTTTCCGCTGGGGAGTGTCAAGTATATCTCTCAGACTGGAGATTCCTGAACTCTCGCTGGGGCAAGGAAAAGGAGGTGAATCATAAATCACATGACCTGGGGGAATTTCAATTTAGATTTCATTTTGTTTCAGTTTAAGTTTTGATGTGTGAGCTTAGATTTTAGTTTGGAGTTTCAATTTAAATTGAAGTTTTGTTAAAATTAATTTGAAGGGATTCGAACTTGAAATGAAAATTGGAATTTTGTGGTTTTAGATGTAACATATTCAACCTCGAAAGAAAATTGAATTGATTGGATTAAATCATTACATTGAGGAGAGATCTCAGAGCAATGCTTTATTGGATGTAAAATCCTTAACCTCAAGAGTTTGATTTTGATGTGTTTCATTGCGATAGGGAAAGAATCCTAAAGCAATGCAGTCTCGGATGTAAAATCCTCAACCCCAAGAAATTTAAATTTGATGTATTTCATCGCAATAGGGAAAAAATCCTAAAGCAATGCAGTCTCGGATGTAAAATCCTCAAACCCAAGAATTTGATTTGATGTTGATGTATTTCATTGCGATGGGGAAAGAATCCTAAAGCAATGCAGTCTCGGATGTAAAATCTTCAACCCCAAAAGTTTGATTTTGATGTATTTCATTGCGATAGGGAAAGAATCCTAAAGCAATGCAGTCTCGGATGTAAAATCCTCAACCCCAAAAGTTTGATTTTGGTGTATTTCATTGCAATAGGGAAAGAATCCTAAAGCAATGCAGTCTCGGATGTGAAATCCTCGACCCCAAAAGTTTGATTTTGGTGTATTTCATTGCAATAGGGAAAGAATCCTAAAGCAATGCAGTCTCGGATGTAAAATCCTCGACCCCAAGAATTTGATTTTTGATGTATTTCATTGCAATAGGGAAATGATCCTAAAGCAATGCAGTTTCGGATGTAAAATCCTCAACCCAAAAGTCTGAATTTGATGTATTTCGTTGCAATAGGGAAAGAATCCTAAAGCAATGCAGTTTCAGATGTAAAATCCTCAACCCCAAAAGTTTGATTTTGATGTATTTCATTGCGAAAGGGAAAGGATCCTAAAGCAATGCAGTCTCGGATGTAAAATCCTCAACCCCAAAAGTTTGAATTTTATGTATTTCATTGCGATAGGGAAAGAATCCTAAAGCAATGCAGTCTCGGATGTAAAATCCTTAACTCCAAAAGTTTGAATTTTATGTATAATTGATTTTGCGAAGATTTGTAGTGTTGATTTGAAAAGTGTGGAATTTTGGTGTTTCGAGAATTTCATGAAAGTTGTAAAAGACTTTCATGGAAGGAAATAGATTAGGAGGGAATATGTAGATGTTACATACCTCGTTCAAAAGAGTTGATCGAAAGTTGCTGGTTTGGATTGGATACAATTCCTCGCCATCAGATTTGATCCGTGTCAATGGAATCAACTGCTTCCATCCCAGACAAGGGAGAGAGTAGGACGGATTGGATTTCAGATTTGGAAGGTTGAGTTTGAATTTGATTGAGATTTGATTTGAGATCTGGAAAGATTGAATTTGAAACTTGATTGAGATTTGATTTAAAATTTGTGTTCATTTTGTCTGTCCTTTAACGATTCAAATTTATTTTATCGTTCATTTAATGTTCATGTGAATTTGGTGTTCATCATTTTTAGATTTTTAAGGAAAGTTTTCTTTTATTCTTTTTTTTTGTTTCTTTTCTGTTCTTTGTTCGAAGTTCATTTAACTTTAATGGCGTTTCCCAGTCAATTTGCACAAAAGAGGTGAAGGCCAAAAATGTGACATGGTCACTTTCATTCCAATCATGCCGAAGATACATCATACAACTCGATCCGGAATACATCTCATACAATCCATGTAGACTCAAAACGGACTATGTATGATCTTTGTCGATCCATCCAAAAAGGTATCTCGTCGAAATCCATGTCCGAATAGTGGGGTACATGGTCAATAACATCACCTTCCAAGCCATCCTCGGCAAGAATGCCGTATGGATGTACGTTGGAGGTGTGATTTTTTCCATGTAACTCACGACTCGTAAGGCCGAAGGCTCTCTAGCTCCGGTCCGGCTGGAAGTGGTAAGGTGTCTTCCCGTCATCCATCCTTCGAAAGTAACTGAGATCCGCTTCACTAGTACTCCTGGTATGCAATGTTTAGTGATATCTGCTCCGTTGCCCTTCAGTATCATGACGGAACCTACCGGTAGTGGTATCTTTACTGGCCCTCGGAACTCACCTGGGCCTGCTATCCGGAGGTCAGATCGGAACATGATATTACACTCCTTCAGAAAAGAAACCGTGCAGAAAGGTCTGACAAA
Organism: Papilionanthe hookeriana x Papilionanthe teres; assembly: GCA_022702705.1. Lineage (NCBI taxonomy): Eukaryota > Viridiplantae > Streptophyta > Magnoliopsida > Asparagales > Orchidaceae > Papilionanthe > Papilionanthe hookeriana x Papilionanthe teres. The sequence continues at coordinate 30,462,977 of CM040430.1, read as the reverse complement.
GTCATGGTGATCTATGTGTGGGGGTATGCAGTCACCCTTCTTGTAAATGTTAATAATGCAGCTGTTGGGTATGCAATCTGCTGGCAATACCCTCCATGTTATCAATATTTTTACCATTCTCTTGATGACTAATGGCATTGGATCCACTTGGCCATGACGGAGTATTCCCGGTGGGTTTCCCTTCCTGTCTTCTGCGAAGTTGTAGCAGCATCCGCATGTCGGCATTATTTTTTAGGTTGTGTTGTATTTAGAAAAGGGGTCGCCTAACAGAAATTGTCGGTGAATTTTAAGATTTTAAATTTAGTTTAAATATATATAATTTGAAAAGTAGTATTTGATTTTGAAAATAATTTTAAATTTGAATATTTTAAGATATGAAATCAAACTGATCTCACATCCCAAATAGTTTATATAAACGAGCACCGCACTACAAACCGTGTATCTATCCCTAAGGATAGACACACTGCTTGATGGTGGGGCTCGATTAAATAAACTAAAAGATTTGTGACATCCATTTGGTCTGCGAACCAATTTTATGTGCCGACAAATTCCCCTGCTTAATATGAAAAACATTAAACGGGGTTTATATTACCCAGGTTCTTTAAAATTCCCTATAAGGGCAAGCCCCTATAGTTAATTACATCTTAAGTGACGGGAATCACCTAAGAAAACTCTCGATAATAATCGATAGTTCGCTCTCGGGAATTTCGAGGTTTAAGTTTTCAAAGGATTGAATTTTGGAATTTCAATAGGGAATAGATCAAGTTTGGAACATTTTGTTTTGGGAATTCAAAGGAAGAAAAGTAGGAGAAATTACAAATTCGAAGCGAACTTCGGTAATTTCCCGACTATCCTATTGTTTGGCTTGGATTTAGGAAAGTCCTAATGTTTATCTAATGTTTTGATCTTGCCAATTTTAATTAATTAGGACTTATATTAGTATGACATAATCATACAAATAGCCTCGAAAATGTGAGGGTTTATGTCGTATCGGATAACTACCTCGGAAATCCTATACTTATATTAGTATAGGGCTTAATTTACATGACATGATTATGCAAATGCCTAACAAAAGGTTGAGGATTTATGTTGCACTAGGCAAACTACCTCGAAGTCCTATGGCTTTGTTGTTTAATTCTGGGAAAGTTTTGCTGATGTAGATTCAAGTTTTGCTGACGACGATGGTCGTGCTGCCCACCATGCTCCCAGCTCCTTGTTGTTGCAGAGGTTTAGTTTTAGAAGTCATAAATCAGGAGATGAGAGAAGTGTTTTGGTTTAGAGAAGTCTTAATTTCCAAGTGTTGTCGTGTTTTAATTAAAACAAATCTTAAAGTTGATTATAAAGACACCGGTTAAGATCCCACGGTTCCATCCTTCCGGCATCGTTATTTTTATCGGATTCACTTATTTCGGATGAATTTGCTAAACTCAACTGAATGAGTTCCATACTTTCATTTAGACAGTGGGAAATCCCGTTAAGCAACACGTAGGTTACATCATCCGAGGTATTCCCGATCATCCAACAGGACGTTTTAATTTAGTTGTAATTGTAGTTTTGTATTCTGTTTGTGATTAAATTTTGAGTTGTTTTATATTTTGAAATATTGTGGAGGTGAATTTTATCTTGCGATGACTTTTAGTATTCTACCAAATTCCTAATCCTATAGCTAGTCATTTCCTATGACGTCTAGGTCTTTGTGTTTTAGTTTGAGGACGATTTTCTTCATCAAAGAATAATTAAATTCAATTGTTCTTATGAACATCCTATCATATCGAGGAAGTGCTTAAGACAAATCTTAAACATCTTTTCAATATTTCTAGGATTGTTTAAAGTCCAAATGAATTTAATTATACAAATGAATTAATCGTCCGGGAATTCAAGTTTTGTTGTTATCTTGCTCAGTGAACTAGGACATTTGAATATCCTATAGGTGAAGTAACATTTCATTTAATGTTCTCTTTAGGAGTTATAATAACCAAAGCTTTCGAGGGCAAATTGGTGTTCAAATGATTTAATTTAAGTTAATGGGTTTAAATTTGGAATAGTGTTCAAGTTGTTTTATATTTAATTTCTTTATGTCTTAGGTAATGTTATTTAATTCAATTTCATTTAACTTTAATTTAATTTAATCTAATTTGAATTTTAATTTAATTTAATTTAATTCAATTTAGTTTGATTTGATGTTAAATTAATTTAGTTTAATTTGATTTAATTTCCTTTAATTTAATTTAATTTGATTTAATTTTAATTTAATTTAATTTAATTTAATTTAATTTGTTTTAATTTAATCTAATTTAATTTAATTTGTTTTCATTTAATTATTTAATTTGATTTAATTTAATTTAATTTAATTTAATTTAATTTAATTTATTTATTTAATTTAATTTAATTTAATTTATTCAATTTAATTTAATTTAATTTAATTTATTTGATTTAATTTAATTTAATCTTTAATTTAATTTTATTTTTTAATTTTAATTTAATTGAAAATTTAAAAAGAGTTTAATAATTTAACTTTTTAATTTAATTTAATGATTAGTCCTTTAACATTTTAAAATTTAAATTTGAATTATCATTTTTAATTAGGAATTAAATATTATTGAAATGATTAATTTAGGGATTTTTTTAAATTAAAGAATAAATCTCTTCCTAATAATAATATCCCTATTTAATAATTCCAATTTTATTATTCCTCCAAATTTAATCAATTATTAAATTAGGGTTTATTTTAATTATTTTAAATTTTTTAATGGGTTTCTACCCTTTAATTATTTAAATTTCAATCATCCAAATTAGATTAAGGTCAAATATTTTATTTGTTAATTTTATTAAACCTAGAGTTTTAATTAAGGGTTAAAATTTTAATTACCATTTTGCCCTTCAAGCTTAATAATTTCATAACTCACTAAATTGAGCTTAAATGAACTTGAAATTTTTATGTGACTTCACTCATATGCCAATAAAGACATGAGAGGAGAAAATGTGATTTTTCATTATTTAATTTATTTATGTAATTATTTTTAGTGGAAAATAGGTATTTCCAAAGAAAATTTAACAATATGACTAAGGGAAAGTTTCTGTCCTTAAAAAAATTATGGGACATTCCTAATAACCATAGGACCACTTGGACTAATTTTGGTGTTTTTTTGAATTATACTATTTTTATTATAATTATTTTAAGTTTTGGAGTATTAATTAATTTAAAAAATAAAATAAAGTTTGAAAAATGAAATTTATATTTTTCAAAAATCTCTCTGATATCAAGGAAATCAGAGAATCAATGTTTGCAATTTTCTGATTTTTTTATGATTTATTATAATTATTTTAGTGAAAATGCCAAAAACATGTATTTTTTTAATTTTTAAATTATCTTAGGGCTTTAAAATTTAATATCTCATTAAATAGACATAATAAAAATATGGGGTTTGTTCCTAAGTGATTAAAATTCAAAATGTGACATTTTGGTGAATTTTATTATTTTTATGATTTTTATTATTTTTTAATTATTAAAATATTAAAATAATACAAAAAATCAACTTTTTTAGAAAATTGAAATTTTAATTTTTTTAAATTTCCCTAATATCAGAGAGTCTCCAAAACCAATTTGGTGAATTTTTGAAAGGTATTTTGAAAGTTATGAATTTTTAAATTTCAAATTGCCTAAATGGCTTAATCAACCCATTTAGTAGGGCTAACCAAGTCCAATTGACTTCAAATTTTTATGGTGGGTTCCTCTGATCCTAAACGTCAGTGGAGAATTGATTTCAAGTCAATTTGATGTATGGTTAGCTCTAATTAATTAGGGACCTATTTTGGGTGTTTAAGCCAATTAGGGTTATTTTAAATGAGTTAACTCAAAACCTATTTTTCCTAGGGTCCTCTGGTCATAAGAGACATCACCAAATTTTCCTAGAATTTATTTCATAACATGCTAATTATTGGAATTAAAATACTCAAAACAAGTAACATGAACTTGAAAAATCATTAACTTCTCATAGGGATGGCCTCCGACTTTGGAAAATTCGAGGAATGTTCCCAAATTCGGAGGCTTCAAAGCCCCATGGTCTCATTCCATGGTGAATTTCCTATATGCATGGAGAATTAAAACATTGCGGAGGGTAAATAAATCATTAAAAATAAAATACTTGATGAAATTAAATAATTTCTTTTCCACATTATTCTCCTCTGTTCACTGAGCAAGAGGGTATTTTTATTTTATTTTTCCGATTTTCCTACACAATGTTATGGATTTTTGAAGTTTAGGGGAATTAAATAAATCAAAAATACCCTAATTTTCTATTTATCCACGCGGCGCCCCGTCATCCTCGGCATCTCCGAACGGCCACGCGGCGCGCTCCCATTTGACCAGCCTTCCGACTCAGCACCACGCGGCCCGCGGTTCACGTACCATCTCCTGGTCCGACGCCATCTGAACCGTCCGTCCGCGCGTGTATTGAATGGACGGCATCCATTCATCATCCCCAAGTGTCCTCACCTGAGAGCCGTCCACACTAAATCCCTAATATCTCACTCGATACTCAATGGATTTTCGTGTTCTTATGCTCTATGGATTCATCTTGAAGAGACGAATACATCTATTCGGTGATCATGCATTGAAATTAAAGCATTTGAAATGGAGAATCTCCAGAAGCTCGAGATGAAGAATTAGCTCATACCTTTGCTCAGAGAAGTGTGGCTTCAATCTGAGGGTTGTGTCACCTTCGATTGGATCTCAGCAAGCTCCAGATTAAGTCTCCTGGTCTGGTGAATCGCCTAGGTATGATTTCGACTACAGCCGATCACAAAGCTTGGAGGCTGGAGCAACCGGGTGGCCTCGGAGATGGGGCTTTCGGTGGGAAACTTCTTCTCTTGGTCCGGTGAAGGTGTAGGACCAATCAATTTGAAGATTGATCCACTGTGAAGAAGTGTCCTGGTTTTTGGGCTAAAGTTTGAGCTCAAAATTGAGCTCAGCTGGAGGGAATTGGTGCTGGAATTCAGTGGGGATCAAATGCTCTATGTGTGGGGAGTAGTCTGGAACAATTTTGACAGAGTTTCCTTAAGGTTTGTTTCAGCACCTCTCATGGCCGAGAGGGGGTGGTGTTTAAATAGAGGTGGCTGGACGAGCCTCACGGGGATGGCCAAGGGTTGGGTTCGATTGCTTAGGTCGAGGGCGAACGGCCATGGTGGCCATTGGGCATGGGGCGGCTCGGCAAGGTGGAATTCCAAAGTTTGGCTCCTCCCCATGTCTCGGCCATGGAGTTTTCCGGCGACCCGGGCGGGCGGCCGGCAGGCATGGGTCGACCTCGAGTCCGGGTGGGTCGGGGGCGGGGTTTAGTGCGATCGATTGCGGTTGGCCATGTGTGAAGGTGTTAAATCAAATTAGAAGGGGGAAGGGATCATTTTAGCTTAATTTGGGTCAACCCATGGTTTTGGGCATGGTGCACCCTCCAAGGGGCTTTGGGTCTTTGTGGGGAATCGGATAGGCTAGGCTGAGATGGAGTGGTGAAGTCCCTATCAACTTGGTTTAAGTAAATTTTGGGTTTAGGTGTTGCATAAAAAAGGGTTAAAATTGCTTAAGGGAGGGTTAGGAAAGGGGTTCCCCCTTTTGCCATTAATGGCTTGATCACATGTCAAACCTTCCATGGCTTCATGTGGCTTGTCCATGGCTTGCATGGCTTGTCATTGGCTTGGGGAAAAGCTTGGTCAATTTCATGAAAATGGATTTTAGAAATTTTTGGTAATTTGATGGAAATTTGAATGAAGCTTGATTTGTAATGGTTTAATTGATGATTTTGAAACTTAGGGGTGATTTTGATTAAATGGATGATGAGGGGAAGTGCCATGTGGGCTTTGGATGAATTTGGGCTTTTGAATTTGAAGGAAGTGGGCTTTTAGGAAGGTTTAAGGGAAGTGGGCTTTTTGAATTTTAAAATGGATTTTAGGATGAAATTTTGGTAAAGGCTTGGGCCAAATAATTGGTGGGTTTAGCTCATAGATGTGTCATGAGTGACTTGGAGCAAATTGGGAGTGATTTGGGTTTGAATTGGGTTGAATTTGGGCTCCTTTGGTGAATGGGCCAATATAGGTCAAAGTGGGCTAACTTGGGCCAATGTTGGGCTAGGGTTGAAATTGATGTAAAATTAATGTTGGTAAATGTTTATGGGAGTGTTTCAAAGAGGTTTTGACTTTGGTTGGGCTTTGCTTTTGGGGTTTGGGCTCATTTGGGTTAGATTTGGGTTTAGGTCAAAATTGGGCCTTTTAACTTTGGGTTGAATTTGAGTGGGGTTTGGGTCTAAATGTTGGGCAAATCATGTTAGTGTTTTGTTTGTGGGGATGTTAAGGAAGATTTGGAAAAGATTTGGGGTTAATTGGAGTTGAATTGGGTGAGTTTGGGTTATGTTTGGGTCATGGGTCCAAATTGGGCTTTAAGGCCAAAAGTGAAATTTGATCCAAATGTCAATCAAATTGGACTTTAATTTGGTCTAGATTGGTGTTGGGAATGTTGAACTGAAGTTTAGAATTGAATTGGACCAGAATTTGGGTCAATTGGGTAGGCTTGGTTTGACATTGGGTTCACTTTGGGTTAAAATGGGTCAAATTGGGGGTTTTGATAAAAGTGGAGTAAATTGACAAAATTAGCCCATGGTGTAGTTGAACAAAATGAAACTGAGAATATTTGGGATTTTTTGGAATTTTCTGGCAATTTTCTGAATTTTTGGATTTTTGGGTCAAGGGGGGTATTTTGGGTATTTGGAGGGTATTGGGAGGTATTCTTGGATTTTTTGATATTTTTGAGTATGGATGGTAAATTTGAGTAATGTGTAAATGTTTGGGATTGATTTTGAGGAATTTTGGGTGATTTGGGAATTTTGGAGGATTTCAAGGGTTTTGGGTAGGTTAGGCGGGTGTAGGGTCCCGGGGGTCAAAAATTGAAAATTTGGAAAATTGAAGATTGGGTGATGTCAGTGGAATAAAATCATTTTGGTTGAGCCATGAAGCCATATCAAGTCCACATGAGCCATGAAGGGACTCATTTGAGGTATCCACATTGTTGTTCCTAACCCTCTTAGCCGAGGGCTTAGGGGTTAAGGACCATCCATGTGAATCACCTACATGAGTCGGAGATGTCAAGTTAGGTATAGGTGTGTGAAAGTGTAGTGTATAGGTGTAGTGTGTGTGTAAGTCAGCCCCTTCACCAGACCAGGCCACCCAGGGTAGTCCTAAGGCCAAAGAGTCCTATAGGAACTCATCCTTTAAACTTCCACATTTGATTTGAACCCTCTAGGTGATTAGGGGTCGACAGTCAAGTTTGTGGAGTTTGCAGGGAGTTAAGAAGTGGTTTGAAATTCTAAGTGGTGGGTCCCAATTCTAGTCCTCTAAGATAGTCAAAGGAAAAGCCTAAGGCTAGATCCTAAGTACTAAAAAGAAGAAGAGAAGACCTCATCAAAAATGAGGTCAACACCGCATTGTATTGTAATTCTCCCTTTCCCTGGCATCCATTTCCGGGGTTCCGAGTAAGTGTTTTCTCTTAGGCGGCCTGCTCGGCCCATTCTTTTCAAATCCCGGATGCAGTCCACGATTCGTTGTTGTTTGTATTTTGAGAACACGTCTGTATGTAGCTCGAGGCCTTCTAGTATATTGATCCTTCTGCCTCTGATTCTCTCGAAGTATTCAAAAGTTTTCTTTTCAACATTCTGCATTCTTTCCAGCTCGTTTTCTGGAATAATCTGCAAATGGCGAGGCCTGGTGACGTATTGTGGGAGATATGGCTCAATCCCTTCACGTTCTCCTGCATACCTCGGCTCCTCGGGGATGATGTCCGTTGGGACATTCTCCGGGTTGCTTCTGCAACAAGGTTATGCATTGCGGTGGTTCTATCCGGTGGCGTGGTAGCCTTCTTTCTTCTGATCTTCTTGAGATTTCCCTGGTCTCTTCTGTTATCCTAGGAGCTGGCCTCCTTTCTTCAGGTACCTGGTGAACCGGTGTCCTTGAAGTATATGTACTGGCAGTAGCAACTGCCTCGTCGCGCTGGTCCGCTGCTAGTTTAGTTAACATCTTACGGATACGATGATTTTTATTTCTTCGCTGGGTTGCTGTGAGAGTAGCTCTTCGTACTTCTCGAATCTACGTGGGCGCGGCGCCGACAAGCTCGCCCTCGTCGTAGCCGACTACGGACTTGATTTTCTTGTCTTCTTCGGTGTTTGTTTTCCTTTTCTTCTGTCTTGGGTCGGTGGCTTGGGCCACTCACTTTCATTATCGTCCGGTCGGGCGGTTCCTCTCGATCAGCCGGGACCCGATCACTTTCCTCATATTGCGAGCTCGCCGGGGCGAAGTCTGAGTCAATCTCGATTATCGCTCCATCTTTCACCCTCTTTTCGTCGAGTGCAAGGCTTATGCCATTTCTAAAGTTCAGGACCAACCGCCTATTCGACATTTCCCTGCGAAAAGACAAGGAAAAGGATCAGGGGTTGTACTAAGAACAAGAACATTAAGAAAATGTTTATTAAAGACAGTTTTTTATTACTTTCATATTTTTAAATTTAACAGGAATGAAGTGGGATAAGATCAGGAAAGAGATTTTGATATGGAAGAGAAAACAAGGAAAACTTTATTATCATGATTTTATTTATTTTAGCACATTTTTTATTATTTTGGGTTCGGACCCAGTCATAAGTAACTACTTCACCCGTGCTTCTAGGGATGAAAGATCCATTCCTTCGAAACATCAGGTAGCGTAATACTTTTTCAAGTATCGTCCGTTGATCGGAAGCATATGTCGTTCTCCTTGGCAATTCTCTAGCTGGTAGGAGCCTCCTGAGTATACTGCTTCAACCACAAACGGCCCTTCCCAAGTGGGTTCAAATTTTCCTCCTATCTTGCGGTGTGCAAGGATAGGTCTCTTGAGAACGAGAACTAAGTCACCAACTTTGAAGGTTCTTGGGCGGACCAGTCTGTCATGGGCTTGAACCATCTTAGCATGGTATAGTTCTAAATTCTGATGCGCTGCAAGTCTTTTCCCTTCCAGGCTTTCCAATTCCTCTAGTTGTAATTTGGCATTCTCTTCGTCGTGATTTTGTTTGCAAGTCGCAATTCCGAGTGAAGGAAGGTTCGGACCTCTAAGGGTAACACTCTGCCTCGGACCCATACACCGCAGCGTAAGGTGTAGCTTGAGTAGGAGTTATGAAGGTTGTCCGGTAGGCCCATAAGGCTTCTAATAACTTCTCATGCCAATTTCTCTTATTATCGTCCAAAGTTTTCTTTAAAATTTGAACGAGAGTTTTATTAAAAGCCTCGACGTGTGCCGTTTGCTCTTGGGTAGTAAATTGTTGAATATCGCCGGTCGATTCCGTGTCTCCCGACAAAATTGTTGATTTGTATGCTTCGAATGCCGACCCATTATCCGAGATGATCCGCGCGGCACTCCGAAACGGTAGACAACTTGGTTCTTGAAAAAGCGTAGCACGTGGTGTGCTTTCACTTCTCTAAGTGGAACCGCCTCGCCCACTTGGAAAAGTAATCTTAGCCGCAAGAATGAAGCGATGTCCTTTTGAAGATGGTGGTTCTATCGGACCCACTATATCTGTGCCCCAACATTCAAATGGCCACGACGCAATTGTCGGATGTAGCACATTTGGAGGTTGGTGTAGAACCACTCCGTGCACTTGGCATTAGTGACAGCTCTTGGCGATTTTCATGCAGTCGGTCATCATCGAGGGCCAGTAGTACCCTAGTCTTTTAATTTTCATTTTCATCTTCGGACCCGATCGGTGAGCGCCACGGAGTCCCGAATGCACCTCTTTAACAATTTCACGGGCCTTGGACCCGCTTAGGCACCTTAGCCACATTTGATCGAAAGACCTTCCGTATAACGTGTTGTTTATTAATGCGTAGGACGCAGTTCTTTTCTTGATCCGATGGGCTAGAGACCTATCGTCCGGTAGTTTTCCTGTTTGCAGGTAGTCTATTAATGGTTGTCGCCAATCTTCTGTGTTTTCTGTCACTATTGCAGCTGATTCTTCTTCTTTTTCTGATTTGTGTATTGTGTCTATGTCGAGCTGTGATAGGACCTGACATCCGTGAAGTGACACTTACACTGATTCATCTTGCAAACAGGAAAATTCTTTTGCGAGGCGAGCTAACGCATCTGCTAATGCATTTTCTTTTATGGGAATTTTGTAGATTGTCACATTCAGAATCTGTTCCAACAACTGTATGGCATACTGGATGTATTGCTCGAGTCTTGGTTTTAAAATTTTGTACTGTCCAGCGATCTGTTGAATGATTAACTGCGAATCCCCGTAGATGTTGATGTCTGTTATCCCCATTCGAATAGTTAATTCCGATCCCGTTATGAGGGCTTCGTATTCCGCTTCGTTGTTTGTACACGGCTCGTCAAGTGGTAGGAGTATCTTAACATCCCCCGCTCCGGTGTTATAAAGATTAGTCTGATTCCTGCCTTACCGGGCACTATCACTTGCGATTCTTCGTCTTTGTGTGCTGAAGATGCTCCGTCAAAATATAATTCCCAAAGTTGATCATAAGTTGATCATCAGGGTCTTCTAGGCTCATTATTTGTTCATCTGGCAGGTCATCATTGAGAGGAGATTCTGCCGGCAAAGGGTGTGCTGCGAGGAAGTCTGCTAGGACTTGTCCCTTTACGGTATGAAGAGGCACGAAAGTTATATCGAATTGCAATAATATCATTGACCATCTGGCAAGTCTGCCGGAAAGCGTTGGACGAGTCATCAATTATTGCAATTTATTAAATTTCGAGATCAGGTTGACCTTATGAGAAAGCATGTAGTGCCCGAGCTTTTGAACGGCAAAGATCGAGGCCAAGCGATTGCTTTTCAATTGCGGGATACCTTACTTCCGTCGGAAGTAAACGACGACTTAGGTAGTAAAGAGCATTTTCTTTACCCTCATCATCGACTCCGGCTAACGGGGCTTCGAGAGAGTCGTCTAAAGCCGCGGTATAAAGTATCAGCGGTCTACCCGAGACCTGGGTCGCTTAAGACAGGAGGTGTCATTAAATATTGTTTAATGTCCTCAAAGGCCTCTCGGCATTTCTCTTCCCAAATAAATTTGGCGTCCTTTTTAACTAGTGCCGAGAAAGGCCGACACCTACTCGACAAGTTCGAGATAAAGCGTCGAAGATATGCCGACTTCCCTTGAAAAGATCGTAGTTGTTTTAAGGTTTTGGGAGGCGACATTTCTAAGATAGCTTTAATCTTTTCCGGGTCGATTTCAATTCCACGATGTCGGACAACGAATCTTAAGAATTTCCCGGAGGTGACGCCGAAGGCGCATTTTAAGGGATTCATCTTAAGGTTAAATTGTCTTAATCGTTCGAAAACAATTCTCAAATAATACAAGTGGTTGTCCTTTACTTTGCTTTTGATGACCACATAGTCCACGTAGCATTCGACTTGATTGTGGATGAGATCATCAAAAATTCTTGTCATCGCTCTCTGGTATGTTGCTCCTGCGTTCTTCGATCCGAATGGCATCATCGTGTAGCAATATACTCCAATCGGCGTTCGAATGTCGTAAGTTTTTCATCTTCCGGAGCCATTTTTATCCGGTTGTATCCCGAAGATCCATCCATGAATGAGAATATTTCATGTGTCGAAGCAATGTCGATCATTAATTCGGGATCGGTAGAGGGAATTCATCTTTTGGACATGCCTTGTTTAAATCTCTGAAGTCCACACAAATTCTGATCTGACCATTCTACTTTCTGACTGGCACCACATTGGCTAACCAAGTCGGTTATTGTTCTTCACGGACATATTTAGCGTCTATTAGCTTTTTAACTTCAGCTATGACTTGTTGTTCGATTTCTAGACGCATTCTTCTGGGACCTTGTCTGACTGGGACAGAAGTAGGGTCCACTCCTAGCTTATGGACTGCAACCTCTGGTGCTAACCCTGGCATCTCATCGTAGCTCCAAGCGAAACAGTCTTTAAATTCCATTAATAACTTGATTATTTCTTCGGAGTCTTCTTTATTATGTAAGGAGCTAACAAAGGTAGGTCTAGGCTCTTCGCTAGTACTCTAAGTTAACTTCCGTTAACTCATCTATCGTAGATTTAATCTCTTCTTCGAATTCGGTGGAGCGTCTCAATTTGTAAATCTTCAAATTCTTCCGTAGTTTCCATGCAGTTTTCATTAGACTCGCAAGTGACAACCAAGCAAAATTCAGTATCGTCAATTGATCCTACTGTGCCGAATCCGAGACCATGCTTTGAATTGGGTGGACGACCGGAGTTATTCCATAATTTTTCAAAACGTTGTGATTGACCTTTTGTCCATTTTTGAGGTAAGAAACCACGCTGAATTAAATTTTGAACACAGGGAGAGTACCACTCAAAAGGTAATTCCATTAATTCTGATGAAGTGACATCTTCAAATTGTACATTATTTTCATTTTTAGAGGAAGGAGCACCACGGTAGAATTTGATTGGCTTTGCACCGCCGCTACGTACCTCTTTGACCACCATACCCTCGACCTTATTAGAATGGATTGGGGATAGGGTCATAGTATGTACATAGTGGTTAATCTTCTCGTACATTGATTTGTATTCTTCGTTCTTCTCATCTTCGAGAGAGATCTTGAATTGCGGCTTCCTCCGACTTATTGCCGCTGCTTCTCGCTCGATCTCTTTTTCTTCTTCGAAGCTGTCTTCCCAATCGACATTGATGGCTGGTTTCCTCTGTCCAACTGTCCTAACGTCTCTACCACGACCTCGTCCCCGGCCTCAACCTCGGATGCGAGTTGTGGAGAAATCTTCACCATCTCGCCGAAGAGAGTGGTGAGTGACTGTTGGACTAGAACTTCAGGTTCTTCTTCGTCCCGAACTTCTTTTGCTTCATTTGTTATGGTATCTCTGGAGAATATTGTTTTTTTCGGAGGTGCATAATAAGTTGCATCTTCAAGGATTCCAATTTCATGTACAGAGAATGGTTGTAAGTCACCTTTGATGCACTGTTCCCCTCCATCGTAGTATTTGATGCACTGATGTAGAGATGATGGTACCATCTTGTTTTCATGTATCCATGGTCCGCCCAAGTAGAGCGTTGAACGACGTTTCGAATCAATTATGTGAAATTTTGCGGTTGTCTTTGCTAAATCACCGGTCTTCATTAGTAGTGTTATTGATCCGAGGGCTCTTTCTCCTTTCTGGTTGAATCCTCTTAATAACATTTTGTCGGCTTCGAGCTCGCGAGCATCAATTTCCAAATATGCTAGTGTTCGAAGACTCATTATATTGATTGATGCTCCCGGATCCACCAATACTCGGAGAGTGTAAACTTCCCAATTGTAACCGAAATGTACAACGGTCGGATGTGGTCTCGTCGTCCCGTGTAATAGGTCATTGTCCGTGAAGGTAACACCTTGTCTGTTCTTTTAACGAGCAAACCTCATCTAAGGAATCTCCGACCATTTGAGCTAAGCAAATTTCCGGATCAAGTAAGGCCTTGATCGAGCTTCTCTCATCTCTTTTGATAAGATGAGAGCGTCGTAGATGCTCGGTTGGCGGTAGTTTCCTAAGATGGGCTAGCACTTTGTAGTCCACTTTATTTCCATGTGTCTCGGCTTCTTCTCAAATGGGTATTTCTTCCGCCGGGTTGGTTCTTCTTGAACAACCACCGCTTTCCTTCGTCCTTTGGACCCATTCTCGGAGGTAGAACTCTTCCACTTCTTAAGTTGACTTCGTGATTTCTTCTGATTCTAGTGTTGAGTTTGTTGACGTCTCTTCCTGAATCGGAATGACAGGTTCTTCTGGATTAGCTTCGGAGTCTGAAGGCTCTAACTCTATTGTGACTGGAGCTCCTCGAAACTCGCAAATAGATTTATTGCTCGTTGAACTCTCGTAGCCTCCTTGATGGGTGTCTTCTTCGTCATTGCGATCGTCGAGATTGTGTATGATTTGAGAATTGTCATTGGTATCGAAATCGATGTCCGGATTGTCGCTAGTTATGTAATCGTTAGAAACAGTCAAAACGTAGCCAACGTCATAACCCTTATCATTATAAGATCCCACCGGAGTGAGCAGATAATCAAACAGAGTCAGAGGTTCGAGGGATTTCTCCCCCGAATTCGAAACAACTATCCTAGAATAAGCAGCCCCTAGCCTAGCCTTAGAAGCCTCGGTCTTCTCTTCTTCATCGATTTTCTTCTTCTCTTCAATCGTCTCCTGTTGAGGTGGTTCTTCTATCGCAAGTGACAGTGTCGGCTTAACAGGTTTCGAACTCTGAATTGACGCTCGCACCGAAGCGGTTTGGATGTGATCCAAAATCTTTTTCGAAGACCTTGTCCAAGCGGTAGTCCATCCATCATCAGTCGCATAGGGATCTATCGGAACGATGAGATCCGTCGAGATAACATCGACGGAACCTCCTTTCTGGGGTTCCTTCATGTACTCCTTCGGGATTGTTATATTCCCTTTCCGAAGATTGTCGTTGAGCCAACTTTTGAAGGTAATGCAATCTTCTATCTTGTGTCCAAGCATCCGGTGGTAAGGGAAAAAGTTGGGATCACCTTTCTTGTTGACTTCTTCTGGTCTCTTAGGCTCCGGCAGACTAGAAATCCGGAGTCTTCATCGACTACGGAACATTTTCGGCACTCGCCTCATTCTTGAATGGATATTCTCTCGCTCGAAGCTCCCTTAATGTATGTTGCGGACGAGGCGGTTGTTCATACTCGTGGAGAAGACCGATAGTTGGATCGGGGTCGTTCGGTAATTCCGTTGAGGTTGTTGTGGCCGTTTGGACGATATTTGTATTCGGTTGCTTGCCTTTGTCGATCGCCGCAACGATCCCGAACTTCTTTTCAAAAGTCTTCACGGGCTTTTGCTTGTCCGTCTTGTCGGCGAAACTTAATTGCTTCGCCTCCTCTTGCAAGCTCCCGGCCTTGCTTAACAACTTCTCAAAAGTCTTAATAGTAAATCCCTTGAGGAGAAGTGCTATCGGGCCGTGAATGCTTTTAAGTAAGATGCCGACTACATGTTGTTCTTGTAATTATGGTTCACACTTCATACTTAGGTTCCTCCATCGAAGTATGTAATCCACAAAAGTTTCGTTCGGCTTCTGCTTCTCTACCACTAAATCACCTATAGTGATGTGGTGCTGAGCTCCGCAAATCGCTTGATGAAGAGGTTTTCTAGTTCCGAGAATGTCTTCACCGAACCATTCGGTAATCCGCATACCAATCAAAGGCGATCCTCGACGAGCCGCGACAAATTGTCGGAAGAGTAATGCATCACTTCCGCCGGTATTGCAACAACCGGCACGAAAGTGTGCAACATGCCGTCTGGGGTTCCGGTTCCATCAAAGGTCTCGAACGCAGGTGGTACGAAGCCTTTCGGGTATTGGACGGCGTCGAATTCTTCGTGGTAAGGTCTACCCGTCCGAATGGATGTCCCGCCCTTCGATCGTGCTAAGGCTTCTCGCACTCCGTCGTTCCACCAAGCTCTTGATATCCTTTTATGGAATCATGCTTTGTGTCGCATCTTTCTTTAATCGATCATCCCCGTTGACGGACGTAATCTCCTTTCCTCGCTCAACAATGTGAATGACCTCCGGGGTGTCTCTCTTCGGGGTTGCACTTCGACTCCGGAGAGTGGCTAGGGCTACGACCATCTCCTCCATCCTCTTTGCCATTTGGGCGATCGTATCGTCTTTCTCTTCATACTGCCTCCTCATTGCTTCCGGCTCCTCTCTTTCTGCGGCTGCAGGAGCACCTTGCGAAGCTGACGAAGCTCGCGTTTCGACCATGTTGATTTCTGCAAACTCATCATCCATGAATTCCGACGAATCAATCTCATCTCCGAATTTCTCTTCTCTTTCCCTTGCTAATCTTCGAATATCAGTCCTCAACTTTTCCATAGCATCCTCTAGTGGTCCTTTCTGTGCATCCTCGCAGTTGTCGTGTGATAGCTGTCGGGTTCCCTTCTCATGAGTCCCCTTTACTGCAGTAGCGCTTTCTTCGGATTCAAGTCTCCTGACGAGACTTTCCTCTTCGAGTCGTTATTTCAATCTTAATCGTCCAAGTAGTGGGACGCCTATACCATCCTTCTAGCAGCAGAAGGTCCAGGACCGGATGGTCCGTCGACCAAATGCTCTGGAAGGTGGTATCCTCCCTAATCTGTAACCCCGAAACAACGACAGGCGGACTAGCCTTCATCCTTTTATTTGGCTTTTCTGTAAAGATGGCGGGTTCTACTCGTGGCCCAAGATGGGATTTGACTGGCACCCGCCCTATCCTTCCTAGAATCTCCGATACGGGGCATTTCTCTTTCTTTGCTAACTTCTCAATCACAGTCTGTAGTCGAGCAAATGGTGTAATCCTAGCCCTTTTCTTTCTACTGTCGCTGTAGTATGCGGGTCGAGGTAATGTAGAAACAATCCTCGCGGACATTTTCCTCGTCGACTCGCGGCGGAAAGGGATGGAATCTACTTCCTTCCAAAAGGGGTGTATCTTCGAGCAATGGTATGTATTCGGGTAGTGGTGTGTACTCGGGGATTTCTTCTAAGAAAGCGACTTCGACAGCCTCCGGCCTTCCCGGCAATCTTCCTACTTATGTTCCTTCTTTGGGTCCGTGTTAGTGATGGAATTCTCGAGCTGGACCCGATTTCAAAAACTAAAGGTCTCACAGGAAGGTCTGTACCCTCCACGGTAACAGGTTCACCATAGTTCTGGATTTTCTTCCTCTTTAATTTGGCAGAAGCCGGGTAGGTGCAGAGACAACTAGACCAGTGGGGGTAGCAACAACATTCCTCCTGTGGACAACAGTACTCCTCTCAGTTGGAATCTTTTACAGGGGAGGAAACTCTTGAGTTGACCTAAGGTTGAACTCGATCAAGGGTCTCTCAGTTTTAGATACTTTGTTTGTCAGCGTGAAAAGGGTAACGTCGGTGATCTTGACATTTGTGTTCTCGAATCCTTGTCCAAACCGGATGATCCCATTGTCGGGCAGCTCATCCTTGTAAACAGTGAAGTCCAGTCCATTGGTGAAGGAGAAAATCGGCTTTGGGGCTTCCATTTCGCAGGGTAGATTCGATTGTCAGTCCCAAGTTATGCTTCTTCTCATCAGGACGAAAAGAAAGGAATCAAAAAGAGTCCGAACATATTCTTGTTCATGTATTTATAAGGAGGGGTTATTTGTTAAAAGAGTCATTCATTAGAGGGTTTGTTTATTTAGAACGGAATGTTCAAAGGTGTAGAGAAGGTAATGAATCCGATTCAGAGTTGGAAAGGAAAAGAAAGTCTTATGCAAGACTTCTCGACTCGAAGGATCACTCCTAAACTAACACCTATTGGGGGTCCACACCACCTCAGAAACGAGGTAAAAGGATCTCGGAACCTCTCTATTTAGGGGTGTCTAAAAAGTGGCTCCTAAATCCGAGAGAATGTTGACTATACTTGTTCAAGGTAGAAATGAACATAGTATTCCAACGGAAAGAAGGGTAGTTTGATCCACTAGGAACATGGATACACTACCGATTTTTGAAAGCAGAACTGTCTGATTAAAATGGAGAGAGGAATTATCCCCAGCGGAGTCGCCAGAAATTGTACGACTTATTTTTAGGTTAAGTGTTGTATTTTGAAAAGGGGGTCGCCTAACAGAAATTGTCGGCGAATTTTAGATTTTAAATTTGATTTAAATATATATATATAATTTAGAAAGTAGCATTTGATTTTGAAAATAATTTTAAGTTTAAAAATTTTAAGATATGAAATCAAACTGATTTCACATCCCAAATAGTTTACATAAACGAGCACCGCACCACAAACCGTGTATTTATCCCTAAGGATAGACACACTGCTTGATGGTGGGGCTCGATTAAATAAACTAGAAGATTTGTGACATCCGCTTGGTCTGCGAACCAATTTTATAAGCCGACAAATTCCCCTGTTTAATATGAAAGCATTAAACAGGGTTTATATTAACTGGGTTCTTTAAAATTCCCTATAAGGGCAAGCCCCTATAGTTAATTACATCTTAAGTGACAGGAATCACCTAAGAAAACTCTCGATAATAATCAGTAGTTCTGCTCTCAAGAATCTCAAAGTTTAAGTTTTTCAAGGGATTGAATTTTGGAATTTCAATAGGGAATGGATCAAATTTGGAACATTTTGTTTTGGGAATTCAAAGGAAGAAAGGTAGGAGAAATCACAGATTTGAAGCGAACTTCGGTAATTTCCCGACTATCCTATTGTTTGGTTTGAATTTAGGAAGGTCCTAGTATTCATTTAACATTTCAATCTTGTCAATTTTAATTAATTTGGACTTATATTTGTATGATAAAATCATACAAATAGCCTCGAAGAGGTGAGGGTTTATGTCGTACTAAACGACTACCTCGGAGTCCTAAGACCGGTTAGGGCTTAATTTACATGACATGATCATGCAAATGCCTAACAAAAGATTAAGGATTTATGTTGCACTAGGCAAACTACCTCGAAATCCTATGGTTTAGAAAGTTTTGCTGAAGTAGACTCAGGTCTTGTTGATGACGATGGTCGTGCTGCCCACCATGCTGCGAGCTCCTTGTTGTTGCAGGGGTTTAGTTATAGAAGTCATAAATCAAGAGATGAGAGAAGTGTTTTCTTTTAGAGAAGGTCTTAATTTCTGAGTGTTTTTTATGTTTTAATTAAAACAAATCTTAAAGTTGATTATAACAACACCGATTAAGATCCCACAGTTCCATCCTTCCGGCATCGTTATTTTTATCAGATTCACTTAGTCCGGATGAATTTGCTAAACTCAACTCGAATGAGTTCCACACTTTCATTTAGACCGTGGGAAATCCCGTTAGCAACACGTAGGTTACATCATCCGAGGTATTCCCGATCATCCAACAAGACATTTTAATTTAGTTGTAATTGCAGTTTTGTGTTCTGTTTGTGATTAAATTTTGAGTTGTTTTATATTTTGAAATGTTGTGGCGGTGAATTTTATCTTGCAATGACTTTTAATTTAGTTTTGGTTTCAGTTTTAGGGGCTACCCTAAAGGTGTGGGTTTTCATGCAACAGTAGTTTATCATGCAAGAAAAGTAAGTGCGATGCGATTAAATATATTGCAATAAGATAAATTGTAATAAAATAAAAGCGTACCTGGAGGGTTTTCCCGTCATCCCAAGCTGCACCTAAAACACAATTAGAATATTTAAGCAAGTTCCTAGGTAAAGCTAAGGGAAGGGTTATGGTTTTCTACCAAATTCCTAATCCTATAGCTAGTCATTTCCTATGACGTCTAGGATCTTGTGTTTTGGTTTGAGGATGATTTTCTTCATCAAAGAATAATTAAGTTCAATTGTTCTTATAAGTATACTATCATATTGAGGAAGTGCTTAAGAAGAATCTTAAACATCTTTTCAATACTCGATAGAATTGTTTTAAGTCCAAATGGATTTAATTAATCGAGTGAAGTAATCGTCCGAGGTTTAGTTAAGTTTTGTTGTTATCTCACTCGATGAACTAGGACATTTGAATATCCTATAAGTGAAGTAACATTTCATTTAATGTTACGTTTAGGAGTTATAATAACCAAAGCTTTCGAGGGCAAATTGGTGTTCAAATGATTTGCGATTTAATTTAATTTCAGTTAATGGGTTTAAGTTTGGAATAGTGTTCAAGTTGCTTTATATTTAATTTCTAAATTCTTTATGTTTTAGGTGATGTCATTTTTAAATCAATTTAACTTTAATTTAATTTAATTTGATTTAGTTTTAATTTTTTATTTAACTTATTTAATTTAAATCAATTTTAATTTTAACTTGATCTTATTTTTTTTAATTTAATTTAATTTAATTTAATTTGACATGCTTTAATTTAATTTAATTTAATTAATTTTGTTTAATTTGATTTAATTTAATATGTTTTAATTTAATTTAATTTAATTTAATTTTGATTTTAATTTAATTTAATTTAATTTAATTTAATTTAATTTGATTTAATTTAATTTAATTTGATTTAATTTAAATTAATTTAATTTAATTTTTTTTAATTTAATTTAATTTTAATTTTAATTTAATTGAAATTTTAAAAGGGTTTAATTTAAATAATTTAACTTTAATTTAATTTAATGATTAAGTCTTTTAGCATTTTAAATCTTAAATTTGAATTATCATTTTAATTAGGAATTAAATGTTATTGAGATGAATAATTTAGGGATTCTTAAATTAAAGAACAAATCTCTTCCTAATAATATCCCTATTTTAATAATTCCAATTTTATTATTCTTCCAAATTTAATCAATTATTTAATTAAGGTTTATTTCAATTATTTTCAAATTGTTTGGTAGGTTTCTACTCTTTAATTATTTAAATTTCAATCATTCAAATCATATTAGGATCAAATATTTTACTTTTTAATTTTATTAAACCTAAATTTTTAATTAAAGGTTAAAATTTTTTAATTATCATTTTTGCCCTTCAAGCTTAATAATTTCATAACTCACTAAATTGAGCTTAAATGAACTTGAAATTTTTATGTGACTTCACTCATATTCAATAAAGACATGAGAGGAGAAAATGTGATTTTTTCTGTATTTAATTTACTTATGTAATTATTTTTGGTGGAAAATAAGAATTTCCAAGGAAAATTTAATAATATGACCAAGGGAAAGTTTTTGTCCTTTAGAAAATTATGGGACATTCCTAATAACCAGAGGATCACTTGGACCAATTTTGGTGATTTTTTGGATTATATTATTTTTATTATAATTATTTTAAGTTTTGAAGTATTAATTAATTTAAAAATAAAATAAAGGTTGAAAAATTAATTTTATATTTTTCAAAAATCTCTCTGATATCAAGGAAATCAGAGAATCAATTTTTACAATTTTTTGATTTTTTTTATTTATTAGAATTATTTTAGTGAAAATGCTAAAAAATACATTTTTTTGATTTTAAAATTACCTTAGGGCTTTAAAATTTAATATCTCATTAAATAGACCTAAGAAAAATATGGGGTTTGTTCCTAAGTGCTTAAAATTCAAAATGTGACATTTTGGTGAATTTTATTATTTTTGTGATTTTTATTATTTTTTAATTATTAAAATATTAAAATAATACCAAAAATCAAATTTTTAAGAAAATTGAAATTTTAATTTTCTTAAATTCCCCTGATATCAGAGAGGCTCCAAAACTAAGTTGGTGAATTTTTGAAAAGCATTTTGAAAGTTATGAATTTTTAAAGTTTAAATTGACTAAATGGCTTAATCAACCCATTTAGAAGGGCTAACCAAGTCCAATTGACTTCAAATTTTTATTGTGGGTTCCTCTGATCCTAAAGGTCAGTGGAGAATTGATTTCAAGCCAATTTGATGTATGATTAGCTCTAGTTAATTAGGGACCTATTTTGGGTGTTTAAGCCAATTAGGGTTATTTTAAATGAATTAATTCAAAACCTATTTTTCCTAGGGTCCTCTCAGTCATAAGAGACATCAACAAATTTTCCTAGAATTTATTTCACAACATGCTAATTATTGGAATTAAAATACTCAAAACAAGCAACATGAATTTGAAAAATCAATAACTTCTCATAGGATGGCCTCGACTTTGGAAAATTCGGAGAATGTTCCCAAATTCGGAGGCTTCAAAAGCCCTATGGTCTCATGCCATGGTAAATTTCCTATATGCATGGAGAATTAAAACAATGCAGAGGGTAACTAAATCATTTAAAATAAAATACTTGATGAAATTAAATGATTTCTTTTCCACATTATTCTACTCTGTTCACTGAGCAAGAGGGTATTTTTATTTTATTTTTCTGATTTTCCTACACAAAGTTATGAATTTTTAAAGTTTAGGGAATTAAATAAATAAGAAAATACCCTAATTTTCTATTTATCCACGCGGCGCCGCGTCAACCTCGACAGCTCCGAAATGCCGCGTGGCGCTCTCTGATTCGACGCGGCCATTCGACTCAGCGCTCCGGGGGCCCGCTGTATCGTTCCGTCTCCTCATCCGGCGCGATCCTGGCCGTCCGTCCGCTCCTGTATTAAATGAACGGCATCCGTTCATCGTCCCCAAGCCTCCTAGCCCGAGAACCGTCCGTCTTCTAGGCCTAAAATCTCACTCGATACTTGACCAAATTGAACGTTCTTATGCTCTATGGATTCGTCTTGAGAAGACGAACACATCCATACGGTTTATGTAGCATGAAATTGACTCAATAAAAGTCGAGAATGTTCAGAAGCTCGGGAAGAAGAGTGAGGCCATACCTTTGCTCAGAGAAGTGTGGCTTCGATCTGAGGGTTGTGTCACCTTCGATTACGTCCCAGCAAGCTCCAGATGAAGACTCCTGGTCTGGTGAATTGCCTAGCTATGAAAGTGATCACAACCGATCACAAAGCTTGGAGGCTGGAGCAACTGAGTGGCCTGGAGATGGGGCTTTCAATGGGAAACTTCTCCTCTTGGTTCGGTGAAGGTGTAGGACCGAGTCAATTTGAGGATTGGCTCACCGTGGCAAAGTGTCCCGGCTTTGGGTGAAATTTCGGTTGAGAAATGGATTCCGTTGGTGGGGATTAGGGCAAATTGACACTGGGGATCAACTGCTCTAAGTATGGAGTACGGTTTGGAACAATTTTGGCAGAGTTTTGGCAAGGATTGTGCAACTCTCCTCCATGGCCGTGAGGGGGTCGGGTTTAAATAGAGGTGGCTGGAGAGCCTCACAGGGATGGCCAAGGGTTAGGATCGGCTGCTTGCAGGCATGGGAAGAACGACCATGGTGGCCATTGGGCATGGGGCGGCTCGACGAGGTGGAATTCCAAGTTGGCTCACATGTGAGCTCTCGGGTGTGGTGTTTTCCGGCGACCGGTGGCTGAGTCGGCCGAGCACCGGTCACCATCTTGTTCGAGTGGGTCGGGGCTGGGGTTTAGTGTAGGCGATTGGCAAATGTCATGTGTAAAAGGCTTGGATTAGAATGGAATGGGAGAGGGCTCATTTTGGCTCAAATTTGTCAACCCATCCCTTTGGGCTAGGTGCACCACCCAAAGCTTGGATTAGGCTGAAGGAAAAGTGATTTGGCTCAGCATAATCAGTAGGGTCAAGTCACCATCCAAGCACAATTAGGCATAAGCATGGTTAAGGGGAATCATGGGAGTGGTTAATCACCTTTAGGAATTAAGGAAAGAGTCTCCTCCTTTTGCCCAAAATGGCATGGTGACATGTAAAGAGGCTCTCATGGCTTCCATGTGGCTCATGCATGGCTTCATGGCTCACCTTTGGCTTGGGAAAAGTTAAGTCAATTTCATGGAAATGGATTTAAGAAAATTTTGGTGTTTTGATGGGAATTTGTATGGGGCTTAATTTGGAATGGCTTCATGATGAGTTTTGAAACTTAGGGATTGATTTAATTGAGGTTATGATGAGAAGAATTTGTCATATGGGCTTTGGATTGATTTTAGCCCTTTGGATTTTGGTGAAGATGGGCTTTAGGAAGGTTTCATGTAAGTGGGCTTTTAAGTTTCAAAATGAATTCATGGATGGGAATTTTGTAGAAGTTTGGGCCAAATAATTGTTGGGTTTTGTTTAGGGATATGTAATGAGTGATTTGAAATGAGTTTGGAATGATTTGGGTTTGAATTAGGTTGGATTTGGGCTTCTTTGGTGAATGGGCCAATATAGGTCAAATTGGGCTAACTTGGGCCAATTTTGGGCTAAAGTTGGAATTGATGTAAAATAAATGTTGGGAAATATTTATGGGAGTGTTTCAAAGAGGTTTTGTCTTTGGTTGGGCTTTGATTTTGGGGTTTGGGCTTATTTGGGTTTGGTTTGGGTTTAGGTCAAAATTGGGCTTTTTGATTTTGGGTTGAATTTGAGTGGGGTTTGGGACTAAATTTTGGGCAAATCATGTTAATTTTTTGTTTGTGGGGATGCTAAGGAAGTTTTAGAAAAGATTTGGGGTTAATTGGAGTTGAATTGGGTGAGTTTGGGTTAGGTTTGGGTCATGGGTCCAAATTGGGCTTTAAGGCCAAAAGTGAAATTGGACCCAAATTACAATCAAATTGGACTTGGATTTGGTCTATATTGGTGTTGAGAATGTTTAATTGAAGTTTAGAATTGAATTGGACCAGAATTTGGGTCAATTGGGTAGGTTTGGTTTGACATTGGGTTCACTTTGGGTTAAAATGGGTCAAATTGGGAGTTTTGACAAAAGTGGGGTAAATTGACAAAATTGGCCCATGGTGTAGTTGAACAAAATGAAATTGGGAATATTTGGGATTTTCTCGAATTTTGTGGGAATTTTCGGAATTTTTTGATTTTTTGGTCAAGAGGGGTATTTTGGGTATTTGGAGGGTATTGGGAGGTATTTTGGAATTTTTGGTATTTTTGGCTATGGATGATCAACTTGAGTAATGTGGGAATGTTTGTGAATGATTTTGGGGATTTTTGGGTGATTTGGAAATTTTGAAAATTTTGGGTAATTTCAAGGGTTTTGGGTAGGCTAGGCGGGTCCGGGGCCCCGGGGGTCAAAAATTGAAAATTTGGAAAATTGAAGATTGGGTGAATGTAAGTGGAATAAAATCATTTTGGTTGAGCCATGAAGCCATATCAAGCCCACATGAGCCATAAAGGGACTCATTTGAGGCATCCACTATGTTGTTCCTAACTCTCTTACCAAGGCTTGGGGTTAAGGACCATCCATGTGGATCACCTTCATGAGTCAGGAGATCAAGTTAGGTATGGGTGTGTTTCTAGGATGTGTGTGAAAGTGTAGTGTATAAATGTAGTGTATGTGTAAGTCAGCCCTTCACTGCACTAGAGCCACCTGTAGGGCGTCCTAAGGCCAATGAGTCCTATAGGAACCCATCCTTTAAACTTCCACATTTGATTTTCAACCCTCTAAGTGATTAGGGGTCTACAATCAAGTTTGTGGAGTTTGCAGGGAGTTAAGAAGTGGTTTGAGTTTCTAAGTGGTGGGTCCCAATTCTAATCCTCTAAGACAGTCAAAGGAAAAGCCTAAGGCTAGATCCTAAGTACTAAAAAAGAAGAAGAGAAGACCTCATCAAAAATGAGGTCAACAAGACCAAACAGATGTCACAAATCTTCTAGTTTATTTAATTGAGCCCCATCATCAAGCAGTGTGTCTATTCTTTGGGATAGATTCACGGTTTGTGATGCGGTGCTCGTTTATATAAACTATTTGAGATGTGAGATCGGTTTGATTTCATATCTTAAAATTTTCAAATTTAAAATTATTTTCAAAATCAAATTCTAATTTCTAAATTATATATATATTTAAATTAAGTTTAAAATTTAAATTTCGTCGACAATTTCTGTAGGCGACCCCCTTTTCAAAATACACTTAACCGAAAAATATGCCGACACATAGGTCGGTACCGATAGATATAAGTGTAACGGATGCCAGAAACTTGATACTGTCCTGTAAATGTAACGACGCTAAAAACTTGATTCACGACATACAGCACCAAAAAATTGGGCTGCTAGAAATATATGAGCTGATGATTTAGATATGAAAATTATGATTTTATAATATGGGATACTACGCAAGTATATGTATCGTTTATCAAGTAATATAAGATTTTTTGATTAAGCCCCGAGATATCGAACCCACAGTGAAAATATGAAAATCTTTAAAGGAATCAGAAAATTATCTTTTTACTTTCTTTAATTGTTTTTGAAAAAGTATGTCTTGATTTTGAAAATTTTTAAAAGTTGATTTGTCTTTTGAAATTTTCTTAATAAAATGTTATGAAATAAATTAAAATTACAATAACTAATAACACTGGATGTAAAATACTATTAACTAGAATATCTTTTTCTTTCCTTTCATGAAGTAGTAATAATTCTTAAAGTATTGTTGTGGAAGTATTCAAATTTTTGTTGTGACGAGATAGAAGCAAATGTGTTCTTTACCCTTACTTGGTTCTATAAAAAACATAGGTTAATTTGAAATTTATATTATTTTGAACATGGTTATGCAGAGAAGATACTAGTCTCTCACTATAGAGTTCCCTCGATTCCCACCACCTGGGGGCTAACTTATCATAACAAAACTCAAAACTTCAAACCAAATTAGGGGGTTTTATCCTGTCACTCTAAAATCCTCTAAGTTTACTCCCTTTTATAAAAATATCATCTAATACTATATTCAATTATATGGACTACAGTTCTCACCCATATAATTGCATGTGATTCTTACAAACTTTTATGAGATAATAAAACATTGGATCTTACATAATCTCAAGAAATTTTACAACTTAACAAGCCAAATTAAGAAAAAAAACAAAGTTTTTAGAATCAATCTTCACAACTTTTTCCAACTTTTAAATACTTATACTTTCCACAACAATTCTTTGTAAATTAATTACTTCTAAATTTAGAAAAGAAAAAGATAAAGTAAACTACTCAGAATGCATTGAGAAAATATAAAAACACTTTGATTTGAAATTAAAAACAACGATAAGAAAAATAATAAATGATAACAAGTATTAATAAACTAAATAAAAGTAAACACTTATCTGAAAATCATCTCCACAAGACTAAGGAAGTTCCTCTGAAACTTTGACTCTTTGCTAAACTACTTCTCAAAGCAAGTATCCTGCTCCGTTAACTCAGAATACAGACTTTAGACTTCAATAAAAACTAAAAGAAAGAAAAGAAGTGGGAAAAAAAAATACTTCACTCTGACCCTTTTCTCCTTTCTACTCTCTCTCCTACTCTGAAAAAAACTTTTAAAATACAGTGGAAGAACAATGGAAGTACTCTTCAAAATGCAGTGGAAGAGTCTCCTCAAGTTGCCTCCTCTAAATCTTTCCTAAGACTCTCTTTAAATAGTAAACCAAAAGGTGTCTTGGTGTCTCTTCAAAATGTGTCCAGATTCGATGTATCTACCAAGGAACGCACCCCTTCATTAAAACTTACCGCCCAAAGGAAGTTATGGAGGTTACCACCAAGAGTTGCATCCCATCCCCTTTGAAATTGGCGCCAAATCCATTTAAATCTCATTTTTTAACTGTGGCGGCTAAGCCCTGGCCCAGCGACGCTTAGCCGCGAGGGCCAAATTTTTTTTTTCATTTTTTTCCTTCAAATTTGATCCAATTTTGCTCCATTCATCATGACCATCCATTTTCATCATACATGCAAGAAAAATACAAAATACCTTCCATTAAAGTGCAATATCATTAAAAATAAGTATAAAAATGTGCATAAAAATACTATATATTTTATGTGTATCACTTGGCGTCTGATCTACCAACAAATTCCCTATTTTAAGTACACATTTTATGTTCATTTATGTACTTTTTTTATGATATTACACTTTAAAGAAAGATATATTGCATGTTTCTGGTTTCTAGTACATGGAATGGACACTTAGAAAAAATAAGGGCAAAATAAAAAAATATGACGTATTTTGTATGGCGCTATAGGGCCACCCTTGGAGCCATAGTGCCACATGGCGAGGGAAATGGGCACTATAGCACCAATAACTACCATTCTAGAAGATGCATCAAATTTGGCCAAATTTTGAAGGGGTGCTTGAAACAACCCTTGGTTATTTTCAATGACCTATTAAATGGGAAAAATTATGCATGAAAGAGGAGGATAGTTGGAGATATTCAGAGATCTTTAGGTTCCTTTTAGTGTGTATAAGTGTGTGAATAAGAGTTTGTTTATGAGTTTAGAGATTACTAGAAAGAGACTCCTGCATTTGCTTGGAGAGAAAACATAATGTATCTTGTTTTTGGGTTTAAATTGTTGTTAAAACTTAGCTTTTAATACAAATCAAGTATTTTTTTTCTCCATGGATTCTGAGTAGTTTCTTTTTGTTCTCCTTACATTTTAAACTAAAAAATTGTGATGGATTTTTCACTAATTTGTCTTTGACTATGCAAGTATAAATTTTGTTTTAACCATTGTAAACCTATCAACATTGTTCTTCTATTACATTTATTTGTAATTTAAATAGTGTTTTTGAAAGTTAATATTAAGGGTAGCAACTTCTATGTGGGATTGATACTAGGATTTTTAAAGAAATTTTTTTATTACTCAAAACGATATGTATATTTGCATAGTACCCCTTGTGTGAAAACTTATTAAATATTTTATAAATCATTTCATTTATTCACACTCGCTGCTAAATATAATTTGGGATAATTTTTTGGCAATTATAAGGGATAAAAATATTAATGAAGTTGCAGGTTGGGTTAAGTTTTCGGTGCTATTAACGAGGAAGGTTAGCGACGGAACATATTAACTTAGAAATTGTGTTTGAATTATAAATTTATTTTTATGAGAATTAAAAATCAATATTATGGCTTTTTATTTTCAAAAATATAAAAAGAAAATTAAAACCTAAAAATCCAAAATAAATTAAAATACTGGAAATTAAAAATTTTTATAAATATATTTTATTTTAAGTGTGCTATTTTATTTTTTAAACATTTATCTTTTTCATGTGTATTTTTAAATTTGAAGGTTTAGTGCCTTATGATTCTGAATTAGAATGAAGTATTAACAAAATTAGAAAACAATGAAGACCTCAAAAGTTTCAATAAATGGTAAACACATCGCAAAATAATATTGATATTCAAACTGTTGAAAATGAACATCATAATATAAAGACACTTAACGGATTATGAGAACCCTACAGCATATGAAGTTTATTTAAGCATTCAAACCCCTGTTGTGGCGGCTAACTCATTTGAATCTAAACATGCAATTATACAATGGTACTAAATAACACCAAAGGAGGATCCAAATTTATATTTTGCAAGTTTTTTAGAACTGTGTACTACATTTAAATACGATGACATATCAAACAATGCTATCAGACTTAGAAAATTTACTTTTTCATTAAGGGATAATGTTAAGATGTGTTTAAATTTGTTAACACTCAGATCTATTAGAACTTGGGGAGATTTATTAGAATTTTTTCTGGCTAAATATTTTCCACCTTCAAAAACTACTAAGCATAGAAATGAATTTACTTCTTTTACTCATAATGAAGGAGAGTTAATTTACAAAGCTTGGGAAAGATTTAAGGAACTCTTTAGAAATTATCCACATTATGCCCTACCAGACTAGTTAATAATTCAAACATTTTATAATGGGTTAATAGGATCTCTCAGATCTATCATTGATGCTGCTACTAGAGGATCATTAAATTCTAAACCATTTAATGAAGCTTATTTATTAATTGCAAAAATAGAACAAATTGGAATGAATTTTTCTCCAACACCTCATATGATTAAAGAAAATTCATTAGGACCAATGATTGATTCTCAAATTTCATTAGAAACTATAAATGCTATTAATAGACCCAATAACCCATATTATAACTATTATAACCCACTTTAGATAAACCATCCTAACTTTAATTGGAATAACGATTCTAGTGGTGGAAGACAACAATGGGGGAACAATAAAGTAAACCCATTGGTAAACTGGAACAACCAGGGTAGTACTAACTATACACCTACTTATCCTTTAGAATTTAGTAGCAACTAACAAGATAAGGAGAAGAGGTTGTCTATAGAAGAAGTGGTGTTACAAATAAAAAATCAATTACAATGTCAAAGTGCTGCTATTTAAAAGATTTAGAATCATCTGGGACAAATTGCTAACGTACTTAGCAATAGGCCTCATGGAAAACTTCCTAGTAATGTTAAGATCAATCCTAACAATAAAAATAAAGAACAAGAACATGTTAAATTAGTACAATTAAGGAGTGGAAAGAAATTAAATGTTGGAGATCAAAAAGAGATTGAAGTTGAGAGAGAAGATAAAGAAACTGAAAAACTTGAAGAAACTATTCCTAATGAAGTGGAAACATCTGCTTCTCCAACTACGATTTATTCAGAAAGACCACCACCTTCTATTCCTCAAAAACATAGACAACAAAAGTTAGATAAGAAATTATAATGATTTTTTATGATATTTAAGAAGCTTACAATTAGTATCCCTTTTGCAGAAGCCTTGGAACAGATGCCAAGTTATGCCTAATTTATGAAAGAAGTTTTAAATTAAAAAAAGTATGTTTGAAGATTATGAGACTGTTGTACTTAATGAAGAATCTAATCCAATAATTCGGAAAAAACTTCCTGAAAAACTCAAAAATTCTGGTAGCTTCACCATACCTTGTGTAATTGGAGAGAAACTTTGTGGAAAAGCTATATATGATTTAGGAGCGAGCATTAAGCTTATGTCATTATCTATATATAGAAGGTTAGGTTTAGGAGAAATATCTCTCAATACTATAACCATACAGTTAGTTGATCAATCTATCACTTATTCTAAGGGGGTTATAGAAGATGTTTTCTTTAAAGTGGATAAATTTATAATCCTTTTTTATTTTACTATTTTTAATAAGTAAGCAGATAAAAGAAGTTTCTATTATTTTGGGGAGACCATTCCTTACTACTGGACGCGCAATGATAGATGTGTAAAAAGGAGAACTAGCAATGAGAGTTAATGATCAGAAAGTTACATTTAAGGCTCTTAAATCAATGAAGTGTCCTGATAAAGGAAGAGATGGTAAATGTTTTAGATTGAACATCATTGATCACGTGATTGTCAATCACTTTCAAAAAAGATGTGAAGTCATAACGAATTGAAAATATGAAGTCATATCAGATCTGAAAGGGCTTAAGAATGAATTTATTAGTCATTTTGAGGACGAATTAAATGAGATAATCACTAGGATTCAAATTATGTTCAAGAAAAGTTTGAATTTTAGACACTATTGAGAATAGTATACCTATGACTCTTTATATTGAAAATCCTCCTAGACTTGAGATGAAGGTTCTACCAACTTATTTAAAATATGCATTTTTTGGGAACCCATCTACATTTTCAGTTATCATATTCTCATATTTGACTGTAAAACAAGAAGTAAAATTGTTGGAGATATTATAAAATCATAAGAAAGCTTTTGGATGGACATTAGTAGATATTAAAGGAATCAGTCCTTCAATCTGTATGCACAAAATTTTGATGCAAGATAATCATAAGCCTAAGGCTAACCCTCAAAGAAGATTGAATCCTACAATGAAAGAACTTATTAAGAAGAAAATTTTAAAGTTGTTGGATGCTTGAATTATTTATCTTATTTCAGACTATTCTTGGGTTATTCCTATTCATTATGTTCCTAAAGAAAGAGGAGTGACTGTGGTTCTTAACGAAAGGAATGAATTAATTTAAGAAAGAAAAATTACTGGATGGCAGATCCGTATTGATTATAGAAAACTAAAATTTGCCACTATGAAAGACCACTTTCCTCTAACTATTATGGATTAAGCATTTGATAAACTAGTCGGGCACCACTATTTTTACTTTTTGGATGGATATTTTGGAAACCAACAAATAACTATTGCTCTTGAGGATAAAAGATGGTAACATTTACTAGTCCATGTGGGACATTTGTTATCAAGAGAATGTCATTATGATTATGTAATGCACCTGCAACTTTTTTAAAGATGTATGGTGTGAAGTTTTTATGATTTAATTAGGAATGGCATTTAAGTATTTATGGACGATTTCTCTATTTTGGAACCTCTTTCAATTTATTTTTAGATCATTTAACAAGGGTTCTTAAACACTGCAAAGAAAAAAAACTTTGTTCTCAATTGGGAAAAATGCAATTTATTGTTGCAAAAAGAATTGTGTTTGGATATAAAATTTCTGAGAAAAACATGGAAGTAGATGTAGTAAAAATTCAAGTTATTGTTGAATTATCACCTCCTATTAAAGTGAGAGGAATAAGAAGTTTTCTAGGTCAGGTTGTGATGTCGTAATCATTGATGGTATATTCTTTCTCGTCCCTACTAAGTGATGTGTTTCAAAAACTTTTTCTCTTAGATGATTCTCCTACTTAAAACTAATCCTCATTACTGACTTTAATCATTTATCTTCTCTGTGATTGAACACATTCATTAGGGGGCCATCGTATTCCACATTTGTAAGTTTAACCTAACGGATGTCTTGGTCCAATTTAGGTTAGACCTATGGTTTGAGATAATGTCTTATTTTTTGTTAGAATTAGTTCAGTTCAGAATTATGTTATGTCCAAGGTAAGTTGAACTTAGGGATGGAGTTAGGTCCAATTTGAGTTAGACCTGTCTAATTTTGTTTTGACCTATGGTTCATGTTAGGTCTAATTTTGGTTGGTCCTAAGGTTTAGATTCAATGTAGGTTGAACCTAAAAGGTGGCTAGGTCTAATTTGAGTTGGGCCTATGGTTGGAAATCAGGTTTGTGTTAGAATTAGTTGAGTCCAAAATTATTCTAAGTCCAAGGTTAGTGGAACTTAGGGATGGAGTTAGGTCCAATTTGTGTTAGACCTAAAAGTTAGGTTTAGCTCTAGTGTTAGTTAGATCTATGTTTCATGTTAGGTCCAACTAGGTAGGATTTAAGATTTAGGAAAAATTTAAATTGAACCTATATTGTGGCTAGGTCCAATTTGCGTTAGACCTTTGGTTCATGGACTAAGCCTAAAATAAATTAAACTTAAGGTTTAAATTTTAAGTCTAATGTGGATTAGGCCTAAAATGTTTTCGGTTTAGACCTAATATAAACTTAGGCCTAACCTTAGCTATGAACCTATTAGGTCTAGGCTTAAGTTAGGTTAAGCTTAATAGGTCTAGGCTTAAGTTAGATTAAGACTAAACCAGATTTAGTTTCAAAATAGGCTAAAATTAGGTCATCTGGGACAACTTATGGTGATATGCATGCTATGAATCCCATAAGAATAAGGGTTTATGAATGGTTTAATGTTAAACCAAGCTAATTAGAGCTAAAGTTTAAATTTTAATTTCTACAATTTTGCC
Organism: Papilionanthe hookeriana x Papilionanthe teres; assembly: GCA_022702705.1. Lineage (NCBI taxonomy): Eukaryota > Viridiplantae > Streptophyta > Magnoliopsida > Asparagales > Orchidaceae > Papilionanthe > Papilionanthe hookeriana x Papilionanthe teres. Next base: position 30,430,174 of record CM040430.1, on the reverse strand, counting down.
CTAGGTTTTCTAATCTTTTATTTCAAGATTTTTGAAAGTGGAAATTATTATTTTAAGGATCAATATTCTCCTCCTGAGTTTTCCTAATAATTTTCATTTTTATCGTCCATTTTATGAATTTTTATAATTATTTTTCAAAAGAACAATAAAATTGGTAGGAAAGTTGTCGATTAATTTTAGGGAGCACCCCTGACCTTGAAAAAATCAAGAAATGTTCCCAAGGGTGGCTGGAACAGTCCCTGAAATTTTTATATTTTTTGGGTTTATATATAAGTTTTATTAATTAAGATATTTTCTAGTGTGCTTAATTTATTAAAAATTAAATATAATTCAATTATTATTTTTATTTCTCCTCTGTTTACTTTATTCATAGGTATTTTTGCTTTGTTTTTATGATTTTTCTGCACAAGGTTGTGCAATTATAAACATATATTTAATTCCTTGATTTAATTAAATAAAAAACATTAAATTTTTCTATTTAACCCAGTCAGCACCACGACATTCTCGGCCCCGTCAAAAGTCCACATGGGCCACTTTGTTTCACTGTGCTTACCAAGTCGATGTCGCACTATCCCATGTTCTGGTGCTCCTCCCATCTGCAATTATGTATTTTGATTAGATCAGCGCCGTCCATTTGTAATACACGAAAATGAATAGCATCGGTTCATCATTCCAAACAGATGGAGAAAAAAGAACCATCCATGATCTAGCCCTAAGATCTCTCTCATTTCTCAACTAAGTAACTCGTTGTTTGTTCTTATAGCTTCATCTAAGCTAGGGGATAGCACCCATATGGTTTGATAAGCATGATGTATTTATTTCTTTGGCAAAAGACCAAACTGAAGAAAAAAAATAGGTGCTTAATCCATTACTTATCTCAAGAGGTGTAGCCTTGACTGGGCATGAATGTGATGATCGCCTTAGCATCACGAAGCATCTCCTTGTATCATTTGAGTAGAACTTGGTCCTAGCTTTAATCTAGGCTAAATGGTGGCTTGTGTTGGTGTTGGCATGGTTTAAAGACCTTGAGAAACTCTAATTTTGATTGGGGAAGAGTTGTGGAGGTCTTAAGAAGTTTTTAGAAGGTTTATGTTTAAGTTTTGAAAGAATTCTTGTTGAGGCCTAAAGTTATCCTGGCTTAGGGTTAAAAAATTAGGATTTTCTAGTTGACTTGGTGCCTTAGAAAAAAGGGGAATCAAATGCTTAGATAAAAGGAACAATTTTGCTATTGGGAGCTTGAGTATTTGGGGACTATTTCGGGAGATCAGTGAGTATTTAGGGTATCTTCAAATTGTTTCAGAGGAGCGTTGAAATTACTCTATTGCTCCTTGCATTGATTCAATCTATGATAATATGTAGAGGGTTATGGCCAACACATCTCGCGAAGTCGTCCTGGATGAGTCATGAAGTCCATAATTTCTATCTAGGTCCTCCAACAAATCATTCAATATTTCTAGTCTCATGCAAATTATATTGTTAAATTTCATTGAAGACGTTCAAGCAACTGCCCAACCCATTTGTCCCCAGCCTTTGAGGATATCAAGCAAAGAGAGTGTTCCTTGTAAGAGAAATAATATTCATACATCTAGCATATGATAGCTGTAATTCCCCTTTTGCACCATTCTTTGGGTGCATCCATGCAGATCAGTATCGTACTGGCTTGCAAAAATGCATTAAGGAATTAGCAACAATCATATAAGGTAACAAACAACACAATAAACGTACAAGCATCAATGAATAAACATATAAGCCATGTCCCAGTAGTAGAAATATCAAAAGCAAATGTAAAATTAATAAAAATTTATAAATGTTGCATGAAATGTAAATAAAAGAAAAGGTCTCTCAAATTCTCTTGCACTTAAAAAATATCGTAGGTACACCACACTATGGTCACCAGGTGTCTTAATGAAAAAATGTCTCCATATTGAATCTTCAAGCAACTCCATTAAAAACAAGGATAGCGGCAATTCCACATAAATTTTCAGAGTTGCATTCAGAATATACAGAACATGTTCAATAGAGGTCGCTTGATAAATACGGGGTTCATCGCTACATGAAGTCACCAGCTATGATATCCAGACTCTAAGGAAAGTAGCTCCCAACTTCTTTATATTCTCAACCAGTGGACATTTAGAACAGTTTGTGGACTCACATACATGGATTTCTAGGCTCGGGCTTTTGGTGGAGTCATCCTATTGGTTTCCTCTCTTGCTTTTGAGGGTGCCACCAAACCTTGCCTTACCAAAGGCAATAGCACTATTGCACGTCGCCACGACTCCCATGAACATACAATCCAACTTCTTCTCCAACTCAGTATAAATTCCACTAAATTTACACATTTTTGCAATAGGAACTACCTACAAATTCATATAACATTCAATTTAAAAACAAACAAATATAAAGTACGGGATATTTATTAAATTCTTAACATAGGTCTTTTTGCCCACAATAATCCCTGGATAGTTATGCTTACATTTTACATATGAATTGATGCTTCTTTTAATGATATTATAATATAAGATTCTACGTAAGTATATGTATCATTATCAAGGAATATAGGACTTTCTGATTAAGTCTAAGATATCGATGTTAACCTCATTTTTGGTGAGGTCTCATTTTCTTTTCTCTTAGTGTTTAGGGTCTAGCCATAGTACTTCTCCTTGACTATCCTAGAAGACTAGAGATGGACCCACCATTTAGATATTCAAACCAAATCCTAATTCTCTTTAGAATCTTACATAGATGGTCATCAACCTCCAAATCTCTTGGAAGGTTAGGATCAATGTGTACAATTGGAGACGCTCCACCAGAATTTGAAGAAGAGATTAAATCTACAATAGACGAGTTAATGGAAGTTAACTTAGGTACTAGCGAAGAGCCTAGGCCGACCTTTGTTAGCTCCTTACTCAACAAAGAAGACTCCGAAAACATGATTAAACTATTAATGGAATTCAAGGACTGTTTGGCTTGGAGTTACGATGAAATGTCGGGATTAGCTCCAGAAGTTGCAGTTCACAGGCTAGGGGTGGATCACACTGCCGTTCCAGTCAAACAAACTCCGAGAAGAATGCGTTTAGAAATTGAACAACAAGTGATAGCTGAAGTAAAGAAGCTAATAGACGCTAAATTTGTCTGTAAAGAACAATACCCGACTTGGTTAGCCAATGTGGTACCAGTCAGAAAGAAGAATGGTCAGATCAGAATCTGCATGGATTTCAGAGATTTGAATAAAACATGCCTAAAGGACAAGTTCCTGCTGCCAATTCTATAATTAATGATCGACATCACTTCGACACATGAAGTCTTCTCTTTGATGGATGGATTGTCATGATACAACCAGATAAAGATGGCACCAGAAGATGAAAAGCTCACAGCCTACAGAACACCAATCGGAGTATACTGCTACACAGTAATGCTTTTCAGATTAAAGAATGCATGAGCAACCTATCAAAGAGCAATGATGAGGATTTTTATGATCTCATTCATAACCAAGGCGAGTGCTATGTGGATGATGTGGTCATCAAAAGCAAACTAAAGAAAGATCACCTGTATGATTTGAGAATTATTTTCGAGCGATTAAGACAATTTAACCTTATGATGAATCCCCTGAAGTGCGCCTTCGGCGTTACCTCTGGGAAATTCTTAGGATTTGTTGTCCGACATCGCGAAATTGAAATAAACTCGAAGAAGATTAAAGCTATCTTAGAAATGCCACCTCCCAAAAACTTAAAACAGCTACGATCCTTTCAAGGGAAGTTGGCATATCTTCGACGCTTTATTTCGAATGTGTCAGGAAAGTGTGAGCCTTTTTCTGCTTTGGTTAAGAAGGATGCTAAGTTTACTTGGGACTGCAAATGTCAACATGTCTTCGATGACATCAAATGATATTTAATGACACCTCGGAGCCCTACTAGCCCAGGTCAATGACGAGGGTAAAGAAAACAATCTGTACTACTTAAGTAGTCGTCTAATTCCAACGAAAGTAAAGTATCCTTTGATTGAGAAGCACTGTTTGGCCCTGGTCTTTGCAGCCCAAAAGCTCAGGCATTACATGCTTTCTCATAAGGTCGACCTTATTTCGAGAGTTAATCCATTGCAATATTTGATGATCTGACCGACGCTTTCCAGCAGGCTTGCCAGGTGGTTGATGATACTATTGCAATTTGATATAACCTTCATTCCTCTTCGTGTCATGAAGGGACAAGTCCTAGTAGACTTTCTCGCAGCGCACCCTTTACCGACAGAATCGCCTCTCAACGATGACTTGCCAGACAAGAAGATAATGAGCTTAGAAGACCCCGATGATCGAAGTTGGGAATTGTATTTCAACGAAGCATCATCAGCACAAAGAGATAAGGAATTACAAACAATAGTGCCCTGTAAGGCAGAAATCAAACTAATATTTATAAAACTGGTGCGGGGAATGTTAAGGTAATCCTACCATTTAACAGAACTGTGTATGAATAATGAAGCAGAATATGAAGCCCTAATAACTGAACTGGAGTTAGTCATTTAGATGGGGATAACCGAAATCAACATCTACAGTGATTCGCAATTGATCATACAATAGGTCGCAGGATAGTACAAAATTTTTAAACCAAAACTCGAGCAATACTTTCAGTATGCAATGAAATTGTTGGAATAGATTTTGAATTTAACGATCAATAAGATCCCCATAAGAGAAAAATGCTCTTGCAGACGCGCTATCCCGCCTCACAAAAGAATTTGCCTGCTTACAGGATGATTTAGTTGAAATGTCAGTTCAGGGACGACGGGTCCTATCACAGCTCAACATGGATGCAATACACCAATCTAAAAAAGAAGAAGAAACAGTTACAGCAGTAACTGAATCTACGAAAGATTGGCGGAAGCCATTAATAGACTACCTGCAAACAGGAAACCTACCAGATGATAATTTATTAGCCATCAGATTAAGAAAGAACTTTGTCATACGCATTAATAAACAATATGTTATACAGATGGTCTTTCGACCAGATGTGGCTAAGGTGCCTAAGTGGGTTTGAGGCTCGTGAAATTGTTAAATAAGTGCACTCAGGACTTTGTGGCGCTCATCAGTTAGGTCCGAAGATGAAAATGAAGATTAAGAGACTAGCGTACTACTAGCCCTCGATGATGACCGGCTGCATAAGAGTTGCCAAAGGTTGTCACCAATGTCAAGTGCATAGAGTGGTTCTACATCAACCTCCAAATGTAATACATCCGACAATCGCATCGTGGCCATTTGAATGTTAGGGCACAGATATCGTGGGTCCGATTGAAATGCCTTGTTCAAAAGGACATCGTCTCATCCTTGCAGCGACGGATTACTTTTCAAAGTGGGCAGAAGCAGCACCGCTCAGGGAAGTGAAAGCAAATCATGTGTTAAAGTTCTTCAAGAATCAAGTCGCCTATCGTTTCGGGGTACAGCACAGAATTATCTCAGATAACGGGTCCGCTTTCAAGAGTACAAAGATCAAATATTTTGTCAGAAGACACGGGATGTATTGGCTCTATTTGATCTACTACCCAAGAGCAAACGGCTTGGTCGAGGCTTTTAATAAAACTCTCGTCCAAATCCTAAAGAAAACTTTAGACAACAACAAAAGAAATTGGCATGAGAAGTTATTAGAATCTTTATGGGCCAACAGAACAACTTTCAGAACTCCTACTCAGTCTATGCCTTACGCTCTAGTGTACGGGTCCGAGGTCGTCTTACCTTTAGAGGTTCAGCTTCCGTCTCTCAGAATTGCAGTTGTGAATAGGATCACTACAGAAGAGAATGCCATACTTTTACTAGAAGAACTAGAAAGCTTGGAAGGGAAACGACTTTCAGCACAATAGAATTTGGAACTGTATCAATCTAAGATGATCCAGGCCCACGATAAACTTGTCCGTCCAAGGACTTTCAGAGTCAGTGACTTGGTTCTAGTTCTTAGGAGACCTATTCTTGCACACTGCAAGATAGGAGGTAAATTTGAACTGACTTGGGAGGGGCTGTTTGTGGTCGAGACAGTCTACTCAGGAGGTTCCTACCAATTAGTGAATTGCCGTAGAGAATGATCTATGCTTCCAATCAATGGACGATATTTAAAGAAGTATTACGCAACCTGATGTTCTGAAGAATGGAGTCCCATCCCTAGGAGCACAGGCAGAGTGATTACTTGTAACTGGGTCCAAACCCAAAATTAAAATAAAAAAATGATGAACAAATTTTTTTGATAAAAAGAGAATATGTGTAAGAAACCATCATAATAATGAAATTTCGACCTTTCCTTCCAAATCGATTTCATTCCCATTTTTTCCCTAACCTTTTTCTATCTTAATAAAACTCAAATGAAATAAATAATTAAAAATGTTTCATTAATGAACAGATTTTATTATTGTTCTCATTCTTGGTATAGCCCCTGATCCTTTCCTTATTTTTCACAGGAAAATGTCGAACGGGCGGTTGGTTCTGAACTTCAAGAATGGCGTGAGTCCAGCACTCGATGAAAAGAAGATGAAGGATGGGATCGTGATCTAGATTGACTTTAATTTCACACCTGGTGTTTTGCAGTATGAGGCCAATTGGACCCTAATCGACGTTGCAGAATTCCGTAGTCAGACCGGGAAAAATTCTGAAGAAATAAGAACCGCCGCATTCACAGGATGGTGAGCAAGCTAGCAGCGGACCAGTATGAGGAAACAGTTGCTACCATCAGTCCAAGCACTTCTAAGAAGCCGGTTTGCCAGGAACCAGAAAGAGGAGACCAACTCCAAGAATAACATAGAAGATAAAAGAAATTCTGAGAAGAGTAAGAACAGAATCGACGCCATGACGCCAGACAGATGCACCAGTTCTGAGGAGCATTGTTGCGAAAGCAACCCCGGAGGATGTCGTGATAGAGACTATCCCCGAGGAGGTGAAACACATAGGAGAGCATGTTGGGGTTGAGGCATACATCCCACAGTACGTTACTAGACCCCGACAGTTTCAGATAATTCCATAATACGAGCTGGAGAAATTGCAAAAAGTTGAAAAGAAAACTTGAATATTTCGAAAGAATTCAAGGCAAGAAGATCAATATCCTGGAGGGCCTTGAGCTACATACGGATGTGTTTTCAGATTACAAGCAGCATCAAATTGTGGACTGCGTCATCGATCTTTAGAAAATGGGCCGAGCCGGTCATTTGAGAGACAAGACCTACTTAGAACCCCGGAGACGGATGAAAGGAAAAGGAAAAGTTACAATCCAATGTGGGTGTTATTACAACTTCACCGAGGACAGGAAGGGAAATCCACCCTGGATACTCTATCGCAGTGAGGTGGATCCGATGCCAGGAATCATTAAGAGGATGGTGAAAAGAATGGTGACATGGTGGGTATTGCCTGTAGATTGCAAACCCAACAGCTGCATCATCAAAACATACAAGGAAGGAGACTGCATACCGCCACACATAGATCATCATGATTTCGTCAGACACTTCTGCACAGTGTCTTTTGTCAACCAGTGTAACATCATGTTCGGATCAAACCTCCGGATAGCAGGCCCCGGAGAATTTCGAGAGCCAGTGGAGATACCTTTACCGATAGGTTCCGTTTTGGTGTTAAAAGGAAATGGAGCAGACATTGCAAAGCACTGCATCCCAGGCGTACATTTTCAGTGGATCTCCGTCACTTTCAGGAGGATGGATGACAGCAAAATGCTTTTCCACTTTCGGCCGGACCCAGAGTTAGAGAGCCTTCAGCCTTACGAGCTGTGAGCTACATGGAAAATAACACACCTCCAATGCACATCTGAACGACATTCCTGACAAGGATGGCTTGGAAGGAGATGTTAGTGCCCATATGTCTCACCATTCAGACATGGATTCAAACAGATGCTTTTGGAAAAAGCCTGCAAGATTCTTACGCAGTCCGTTTTAGATTTATAAGGATTGTATGAGATGCTTAATTTTCAATGAAAATATCATCATTTTTGGATCAAGCTATATGATGTATTTTTAGCAAATGGGAATGGAAATGACCATGTCATGTTTTTGCCACCACTTCTTTTGTGCAAATTGACTGGGGAACGCCACTAAGTTGAATGAACTTCAAATGAAGAACGATTTGAAAATAAACGAGAACTCTTTTAAAAATCCTATTGTCAAAACGAACTCCAAATTAACACGAATTCTAATTGAACAAAAATAAAATTGAATCATTAAAATAAACAAAATGAATCTAAGTCTCAAATTGAATTCTGATATGAATCCGTCGATTTGAATCTTTCAATTCTTCTTCAAATTGAAATCCATTTGAAACTCCTCTCTCGAGTTGATTCTTCCCCACGGAAGACTCAAACTTTAATTTTAAACTTCTAAAACTGTTCATCATTCTGAAACCATTTCGATTCACTACGATTTCTTACCTCTTTTGAGAAGGTCGTTGAGTAAACTGACACAGAACCACGAGATTCTCGATTTGGTTCTGATGGCATGGATTCACATCCTTCGCTAAAAAATCAACCTTTGATTAAATCTTTTGGGATGTAAAACAGTTTCATGTCCCATTCCAATCTTCTACTACACTTCTAAACATTGAAATCTTCATGAATCAATCGTCAACCTTCGAGACTGGTACTTAAATTCCAGTTCTCTCCTTTTGAGGTCAATACCTAAATTCCGACTCTTCTTCTGAGAGTAATACCTAAATTTCAAATCTCATCCCTTTCGAGACTGGTACCTAAATTCCAGTTCTCTCCTTTTGAGGTCGGTACTTAAATTTCAACTCTTTTTCTGAGATTGATACCTAAATTTCAATTATCATCCCTTTCTAGACTGGTACCTAAATTTTAGTTCTCTCCTTCCGAGGTCAGTACCTAAATTCTGACTCTCTTTCTGAGATTGATACAAAAATTTCAATTCTCATCCCTTTTGAGATCAGTACCTAAATTTTGATTCTCATCCTTTTCTACCTAAAATCTGACTCCCTTCCGATGCTGGTACCTAAATTCCAGTCCTTATTTCTGATGTCAGTACCTAAATTCTGACTCTCTCCTTTTCGAGATTAGTACCTAAATTTTGATTCTCATCCTTTTCGAGGTCGGTACCAAAATTATGACTCTCTTCCGAGGCTAGTACCTAAATTCTAGTCCTCATTTTTGAGGTCAGTACCTAAATTCTGACTCTCTTTTTTCGAGATCAGTACCTAAATTCTGATTCTCATCCTTTTCGAGGTCGGTACCTAAATTTTGACTCTCTTCTGAGGCTGGTACCTAAATTCCAGTCCTCATTTCCGAGGTCAGTACCTAAATTCTGACTCTCTCCTTTTTGAGATCATTACCTAAATTCTGATTCTCATCCTTTTCGAGGTCGGTACCTAAATTTCGACTCTCTTCCAAGGCTGGTACCAAAATTCCAGTACTCATTTCCGAGGTCAGTACCTAAATTCTGACTCTCTTTTTTCGAGATCAGTACATATATTCTGATTCTCATCCTTTTCGAGGTCGGTACCTAAATTTGTTGACCTCATTTTTGGTGAGGTCTCCTTTTCTTTCCTCTTAGTGTTTAGGGTCTAGCCATAGGGCTTCTCCTTGACTATCCTAGAAGACTAAAGATGGAACCCACCATTTAGAAATTCAAACCAAATCTTGATTCTTTTTAGAATCTTACATAGATGGTCATCAACCTCCAAATCACTTGGAAGGTTTGGACCAATATGTAGGAAGCCAAAGATGAAATCCTATAGGATTTCTAAGCTTTAGGATAACTCTGGGTGGCCTGGTCTTGGTGAGTTTTGACTTGCACACACTGCACTCCTACACTCATCCTAAACCCTGAACCATCCCTACCCAATCTTGACTCCTGGTTCATTGGAACACTCATGTGGTTAAGTCCAAACCCCTAGCCCTTGGCTAAGAGGTTTAAGAACATCCTATGAGATGTTCAAAATGAACATTTTTTGGTCCATGGCTCACTCTAAGCTTTTCCACTTTCTCAACCACAACCAAACTTCACTTTTGCCAAAATTCTTGGTTTTGACATTGGGTCCTTAAACCTACCTAAGATTACCTAAATTGCCCCTACCACCACAAAACTCTCCAAAATTACCTAAAAAATTACCCAAAATTTCTAAAAATCCTAAAAATCATTTTGAAACAATTCCCACCTCTTAAATCCACCAAAATACCTTAATACCCTCCAAATAACCTCCAAATACCCTAAATACCCTTTTGGTCCAAAATTCCAAAAATTCATAGAAAATTCTAAAAAATCCCAAATATTCACAATTGCATTTTGTTCAACTACATCATAAGACAATTTTGCCAAAATAATACACTCTTATTAAAATCCTCAATTTGACCCATTTTTAACCTAAATGAACACAATGTCAAACCAAACCAACCCATTGGACCTCAATTTTTCCCAATTTCAATTCCAAAATTTAATTTAACATCCTCACTACCAATCTAAACCAAAACCAAGTCCAATTTGGTTCGCATTTGAGTTCAATTCCATTTGGAACCTAAATCCCCAATTTTGCCCAATTAATCCAAAATTCCCTAATTAACCTAATATCAACAATTTCCCCCCAAATTTCAATCCTAAACCTTCCATGGCACTCCCATGAAACCCATGAAACCTTAAATTATCCCAATTTGAGCTTAAACCTAACCTAAATCCATTTGAAATCCAAAATATCCCATTTTAACCTAAATGGAATTCATGCCCTAAATCCACCAAATTGATTGACCTAATCGTAAAATTTCCTCCCAATTGATGTTGGGAACTTATCAATACATTTCCTTAAGCCATTTGAAACACTCAATTGGGTCTAAACCCCACCTTAAACCAACTTGGGCCCAACTTGATCCAAACTTGCCCAAATTAACCAAAATCCCAAAACCCATCAAATTGACCTTTCAATTGAACTCAAAACCATTCCATGTCTTCATGAAACTATTTCATGGTAATCATTCCTACAATGTTACTTAAGGCACTTGGACCCACATCAAACACAAAATCAAGTTAGCCCAACCTAAACCCAAGTGAGCCAATTTGAACTCATGGCCTAACCTAACCAAATTGAACCAAATGTGGCTAAACCAACTCTTTCACAGCCACCATTTGAACCCTAGGAACCACCCTAGATCCACCTAGCCCAAGCTAAGTGAGCAATGGACCAAGGGTCCCTCCATTTTAAGGGATATCTTCCCTTAAATGGTTAAATCCACCTTTTGCCTCACCCCAAATCCCCCTTGCCTGATTTATCACCATTAAACCCTGCTACCTGACTCACCTAACTTGGGGCCCGCTCCCCTGTCCTTGCCGGCCAGCCTAGTCACCGGAGGGGATCAAAATCGAGAACCACCGCCTACCTAAACTCACCCAAATCTCCCCAACTATCCACCTCAGCCAAAATTGAACTTAGAGCTCCACTGCCCTCCACCTAAGCACTTGAATTTACCCTTCAATTGAACCCTGGCTCAGCCCCTGGCCCTGGCCATATAACTCACCTCTCTCGGCCATTAGAGAGGTGATGAAACGTTTTTCATAAAAACCCCTCCCAATTGCTCCCAGAGCTCCTCCCAGCCAAGAGAAGCTCAGCTCCACTGTTTTTCAGCTTTCATTCCCACTGGCTAAGCTCAAATTTTGAGCTCAATCTTAGACCAAAAAATAGGACATTCCCGAAACTCCACCAAACCTCAATTAACATCTACCACACCTTCAGCAGAGGAAGAGAGGAAGTTCCCCAGTGAAAGCCCCCTCACCAGGACAGCCATTTGCTCTATCGGCCAGAGCTTGAAATTGGGCTTGGATGAAGTCATACCTAGGCGATTCACCAAAACCAGAGGCTTCATCCGTAGGCTCCTACAGCTCCAACGAATGTACCGAGCACATTCAATCGAGGCTTCACCTCTTGAACCAAGGTATGGAAACTCCTCTTTCTCCCGAGCTTCCAGCGATTCCCTATTTGTTTTGATTCAATTTCAATGCGGATTAGCCGTATGAATGTGTATCCCTTACTTAGACGAGCATGAAGGAAGAAACCGAACTCGATTTGGTTGAGTATTGAATGAGATCTTAGGGTCAGAAGGTGGAAGGTTCTCGGCTCACACCAGTTTGACGATGAACGGATGCTATTGGATCGCTCGTGTATTGGATGGACGGACAGGATCAAGCCAGATGGAGCAACGGAACATGAACTGCGGGCCGCGTAGCTGGCAAGTCAAATGGAGGTGCTGAATCAAACCCCACCGCATGGAGCTTTGACCCGTCGCATGTTGAGGTGGCGCCGCGTCACTAAAGTAGGAAATTACTTATTTTCTGATTTATTAATACCAGAACCTTTAAAAATTCATATCTTTGTGTAGAAAAATCATAAAATTAAAAGAAAACTATCCACTTGCTCAGTGAATAGAGGGGAACAATGTGGAAAAAGTATCAAGCTATTTTGTTGAGTATTTACTTTTTAATTATTTTTATACTGATCTGAGTATTTTAATTCTCCACTCACACACACAATTCACCATGACATGAGGCCATAGGGCTTTTGTAGCCTCTGATCTTGGGAACATTCCCTGAATTTTCCAAGGCTAGAGGCTATGTTTTTATGAAGTTATCTATTTTACAAGTTTCTATGCTTGTTTTGGTATTTTAATTCAGTAATTAGCATAGTGTTTGTAAAATTCTAGAAAAATTAGGATAGTTTCTCTATGACCAGAGGAGCTTGGGATAATTACCTTATGGCTTAAAACATTGTAAATAATCCTAATGGCTCACTTGATCCAAAACCAACTTTAAATTAATTAGAGCAAAATAAAAATTAAAATAACTTGAAATCAATTCTCTACTGATCTTTAGGGTCAGAGGGAGCCCCATAAAAAGTTTGAAAATAATTAAAAATGGTTTAACCCATTAAATGGATTTTCTAAGTAACATAGCCACATTTAAACTTTAAAAATTCATAAAACTTAAAATAAATTTCAAAAACTCACCAAATTGGTTTTAGAGCCGCTCTAATTTTAGAGGAGTCTAAGAAAATTAAAATTAGAATTTTTCTAAAATCTTCATTTTTAACATAACTTTTGATATTTTAATAATTAAAAAATTATAAAAATTACAAAAATAATAAAATTCACAAAAATGTCATATTTGGTCACCTAATAACTTAGGACCTAACCAAATATTTTTCTTAAATCTCAAAGTAAAGATATTAAATTTTAAAGGCTTAAAGCATTTTTAATATTAAAAAATGGTTTTTTTAACCTTTTCATTAAATTAATTCTAAAAATTCAAAGAAAAATCAAAAAATTATAAAGTTTATTTCTCTGAGTTCCTTGACCTTAGAGGGATTTAAAAAAATACAAAACTTAATTTTAAACTTTAATTTTATTTTATAATTAATTAATACCTCAAAATTTAAAATAGTTATAATAAATAAAATAAAATTTAAAAAATCACCAAAATTGGTCCAAGTGATCCTCTAGTCAATAGGAGCCTCCCATAATTTTCCTAAGGATAGAAACTTCCTTTTGATCACATTATGAAAATAAAACAATTATATAAATAAACTTAAAAATTAAAAAATCACATTTTCTCCTCTAATGTCTTAATTGACATATGGTTAAAGTGACATAAAAATTTCAAGTTCATTTGAGCTTGATTTGATGAATTATGAGATGAATATGCTTAAGAGGGCATTTAGGTAATTAAAAGGTTTTATCCTTAATTAAAATTTTAGGCTTAACTAGGGAGGGGTAAAATATTTGATCTTAAATTCTTATTGGATGTCTGAAACATAGGGCATTTAAATGGTAGAAACTCATTAAAATCACCATGAGCATTAAAGAAAGAATTTTAATTAATTAAATCACCTAAACTTTGGAAGATTAATCAAGACTTGAATTATTAAAGATTGGGGATGTGATATAAGCAGATTCTAATTTTTTAAATTGAAGCCCTAATCAATGATTTAATCAAATGTCTTTAAGTTCTTATTAATTAATTAAACTATAAAATGATATTTGAAACTAATGAAAGGCAGATAATTTAAAATTAAATTAAAATCTAAAACATTAAAACAAATTTAAATTAAAAAAAATCAAATTAAAGAAAACTTTGAATATTAAGACTAATCTGAAATTGTTAAAACTTAAATTAAAACAAATTTAAAACATCAAAGATTAACCTGGAACAACTCATGATTAAGACATCATAAATTGAAAATTTAAACAGTTTTAAAATATTTAAAATTAATCTAAAAAAGTTAAGACCATTTGAAATAAGTAATAACTGAACTAAACAACTTGAACCTTTTTGAAAAAGATCAATCAAAACCTTATAACTAAATTGAATCACTTTAAACCATTAATTCAAACTTCAATTAAGAATGGTTAAATTCTTTAATGAACTAGTTTGACCCTAGAGGCTTTCATTATAATAATTTTCAAATGAAACTGTCACCTTACTCATAGGATAATCAAACGTCCTAATTCACTGAGCAAGAGTAATCTGGGTGATTGATTCATCACCACAGTGAAACGAACTGAACTTAAAATAATCCATAAAATGTTTAAGAAGATGTTCAGAATTCAGTTCCAAGCACTTCTCTAACTTAATGGGATGTTTTAAAAGAACAGTGAGACTTCATTGTTCTTTGGTGAAGAAAATTATCCTTAATAAAACACAAGAACCTAGACATCATAGGAAGTGACTAGCAATAGGATTAGGATTTTGGTAGACAATCAGAACCTTCCCTTAGCTTTACCTAGGTATTTGCTCTGACATGTGTTTCAAGTGCAGGTGAAAATGATAGGAATGCCCACCAGGTACGCTTTTAAGTTTATTGCGATTTACATTTGGCAATGTATTAAATGTCTTACTTTCCCATACTTATAAATGCATGAAGATCGAACTCAACATGTTTAAACAACTCAAAATTTAATGACCAACAAAAATAAAACTGCAATTACAACTAAAAATAAAACGTCTCGTTGGATTATCGAGAATCCATCGGATGATGTAACCCATGTATTGCTAATGAGATTTCCCACGGTCTAAATGAAAGTGTGGATCTCATTCAGTTGACTAAGTGAATCCGATGAAAATAGCGGTGTCGGGATGACAGAACTGTGGGATCTTAATCAGTTATGCTTAATCAACTTTAAGTTTATTTTAATTAAAATACTAAGACATCTCAATTTTCAACATTTCTAAACCAAAACACTTCTATCATCTCTTGATTGCCGCTTTCTAAAACTAAACCTCTACAACAACAAGAAGCTTGGAGCACAGTGGGCAGCACTGCCATCTTCGTCAACAAAACTTGTGTCTAATTCAGCAAAACCTTTCTTAGAATTAAACAACAATCCATATGTTTTCGAGGTAGTTTGCTTAGTGCAACATAAATCCTCAACTTTTTGTTAGGTATTTGCATAATCATATTATGTAAATTAAGCCCTAACCGATCTTAGGACTCCGAGGTAGTCGTTTGGTACGACATAAACCATTACATCTTTGAGGCTATTTGTGTGATTATGTCATACAAATATAAGTCCTAATTAAAGAAAATTGGTAGGATTACAACATTAAATAATACTCTCTAAATCAAAGCCAAACCATAGGATAGTTGGGAAGTCACCGAAGTTCACTTCGGGTCCGTGACACTTCTCTTCCTTTGGACTCCTAAAAAAAACTGTTCCAAATTTGAGCTATTCCCTATTGAAATCTCTAAATTCCAATTGTTTGAAAACCTTAAACTTTGAAATTCTTGAGAGCAAAACTACTGATCATTATCGAGAGTTTTCTTAAGTGTCTTCGGACATTTAAGATGTAATTAACTATAGGGGCTTGCCCTTATAGGGAACTTTAAGAACCCAGCTAATATAAACCATGCTTAATTCCTTTATATTAAGTAGGGGAACGTATCGGCTTATAAAATTGGTTCGCAGAATAAATGGATGTCACAAATCTTTTACTTTATTTAATCGAGCCCCATCATCAAGCAGTGTGTCTATTCTTTGGGATAAATACACGGTTTGTGGTGTGATGCTCGTTTATATAAACTATTTGGGATGTGAGATTGGTTTGATTTCATATCTTAAAATTTTCAAACTTAAAATTATTTTTAAAAAATCAAATGCTACATTCTAAACTATATATATATTTAAATTAAAATTTAAAATTCACCAACAACTTTTGTAGGCAACCCTTTTTTCAAAACACATAACCTATAAATGTGCCGACAATTGAACCTACAGGGAAAGTGTTATACAACAAAAATAAAAAATTAACTTTTTACTTTTTAAGAAAGATCATACTCAAACTAAAGGTAATATTCTAGGAAATAAAATTTAATTATTTTTGTTAATTTTTATAATTTGTAACAAAATTAAACAACAACTTTAACTAAATTTTTATAAGATTTAAGCAAAAGTTAATAAAATATTTTTTTCCTTTTATGGATCAGTAAGAAATCATGAAATTTTGTTGTGGAAGTATACTAAATGTGTTGTGCCAAATAAGTGAAATTATATTTTTTGCCCTCACTACAGATTCTTTAAAGATCATAGGTAATGTATTATTTTATAAATCTTGAAGACGGGTTAGGAAGAAAAGATACTCTCAGTCTAGTGTTTCCTTGATTCCCTGCATCGGGGGGCTAATATCTTATATCAAAACATAAAACAATAAATCAAACTAGGGGCTTTAGCCTGTCACTCCAAAGTCCTATAATTCTACACCCATCAAAGTATATCTCCGTATTTGTTTGCACTCAACCATAAGAATTACATTCTCATCCATATTATCTCATGTGATTATTTTCAATTATTGACTGAGACAATACCATATCGGTTCTTACATGTTTTAACATCAAATTTTAACATCTTAATTAGCTAAACGAAGAAGTAAATGAAGCGCAAGGTTTTGAATCATCACAACTTCTTCCAACATTGAAATCATATACTTCACACAACATTCTTCCATAACTTTATTACTTCATCATATTAAGGAAATAGATAAAGAAAACTACTCAGAATTCATGGAGAAAATACAATCCTAACTTGGTTTAAAAGAAGAAAACATAGTGGAAACATAAGAAGTCTTAATTAAAAACCAAATGTAATAATAAAGATAAAGTCTTATCGGTAAATCCTCTCCACAGCACTCTTGAAGTTCATTTGAAACATTTATTTTCCTTATAATGCTCCTTAGAGGTTGGTGCCCAACTCTGAGAGTGCCAATTCTCGAATCTAATCCTAATAAAAATTGATTTTTAAGTAGAAATGGTGAAGTGTAGTAATTAATGAAAGAACACTCTTACACAAATTACACATTCTACAACAACCACACTAAAACACTCTAATTTTACTCTCACTAGGCTCTCTAACACCTCTAACCACACACACTAACTAATCTTCAAGTCTTCTTTTTAATACTTTTTTAATAGGTGTCTTCGTATCTCTTCAAATTGTGTCCAGATTCAACGTATCTTCCAAAAGATGCATCCATTCAAGAGAATTTTGGATGAAATTTGGCGCTAGTAGGAAGTTATCCACGTTCTTACCAAGAGATGCCTCAAAAACCTTTTCAAAATTACGCTAAAAGCTAAATAACTCCTCATTTGTAATTTCTCGCTTAAGCGTGAGCTTGCAGCGCTTGGCGACGCGTTATCTGGCTTGTAAGCTCTAACTCTGGGCGGATAGCCGTAAAGTCTTGGTGCGTAAGCGCTGGTTCCGGAGCTTAGCTGCCGCAGATCACTTCTTTAATTTTCTTCATATTTGCTCCAGTTTTGATACTTTTTCACTCTTTTCATCATATTTATCCATTTAATCATACCTGCATGAAAAATACACAAAATATCTTCCTATAAAGTGCAATATCATCATAAATAGGTATGAAAATGTTAATAAAAATATTATATATTTTAGGTGTATCGAAATCCCCCAAAATTGAATTTATACTTGTCCTCAAGTAACACTATAATCATATAAAAATCATACAAGTAAATTAACTAGATGAGTTTGTTTAGAAGTTTTTAAAATTTTGTTCTAGAAATATAGTAGTCCAATTTAGAAAACTTAATTGAATGAGACCAATTTAAAATTTAGAAATCTTTTGGGTAAGAGTTTATGAAAAATATGAGTTCTTATATTATTCAAAAATACTTGTAGATTTTCCAAAATATAAGGCTTAGATATTTTATTTTCTTTACATAAAATTCATTTTACTAACTATATTATATTTGTAAGCTTCAAAATTTTCTTAAATCTTATACTCTAAAAAGATCATGTGTGGAACAAACTTTTTATTAGGCCCTTAAATCCTCAAGCTTCGCCTTCCTTTTCACATACTTTTTCTCTTTTTTCATTTTCTTTTCTTTTCTCTTTTTTTAAATATAAGGCAATGATTACTATCTCTGGATAGGCCTTTAATGATATTGAATTTTACCCTTCCTTTCCTAAAGCATATTGTAGATATAAATCATTAACTTAGAAATATAATAAAAATTTTTAAAATTATTTTCAATAAAAGAAATTTAAGTTTTAAAGATAAAAATCTAATCCTTCTATTTTGCCAAAAGTACAACTTTTTTGACTAAAGATAGTTACAAAATTATCATCATTTCTTCACTGAGAAATTTTTAACTTTAAATTTTTCATCATCACTATAAATTTTAACTACATTTTCTTACTCATTTCTATATTTAAAATTTTACTTCTCTAATATAACTTCATACACATAATTATTATTATTTTTTTTCAATCATAAATCTAAATTTATTTATAGCACATTTGAGAGAAAATAAAACTTTAAATTTCTTTTTGAAATTGTTTTTCATCCTCCCAAAATTTAAAATTTTCATTTTGATAAAACATTTAAGCATAGTAAAAAGATACATGGTAGGAATTCAAAACTATATGTATCATGCTTGCAGGAATTTTTATATCCTAAATATGCAAGGATAAAAATTAAAAATACGAATGAAAACAACTAGATTAAATTTTTAACTTCTCATTTTATAGATATTCGAAAGACTTCTAAAGTAGTGGAGAAAATAAAAGCAACTTTACACACACATAAACAGAAATGAATAACTAAAACATATGGTAATAATTTGAAAAGTTAAGCTTGAAATTTTGAGAGTATATTTTTATAGGTTTTTGAACATCCTAAACACATTTTGGAATAAGATCTAAACCAACAAATAAAATACACTACAAATTCACTAACACAATTACTACCACAAAGATTCTAAACATTCACATATCACAAACATTCAACATCCATAACAAACATTAAAACTAACTAAAGTTGCTTTCTAACTACTACATTAATGAACTCCACATAACAACCATACTGATAATATCAAATAAACTACAAAGTCCAACATAAAATAAAATATAACAATCCACAACATAAAAAGTCCACACATACATCAAATAACATAACACAAATGAAATAAAATCTTAACCATCATATCCCTTCTCATCATCATCCCCTTCGTTCCAGGTACGAGTAGTCACATATGGGGTGAATTATGGATGAGTGGGTAACACAGCATTAAAATCACCTCTGATCAATCTATCTATGTAACTATGGTAATTCATCCCATACTCTCTATGTTGTTGAAGAAACTCTCCCATATGATCTACTTTCTCCCCTATATCATGAACTTGATCCACAGTTTAACTTACATTATCTTTTATCTTTTTCAAAAGCTTAATCTGTGAATCAGATGACTAACCTGAAGAAGCCTGTGATGTAGAAACACGGCAGGTAGATGCAGCAAAAGTAGATGCAGTGGATGCCCTACAAACTCCTCCTCTCTAGCCAAAAAGTGAATGTTCATCATAGGTCTTTATATTTGTGCTGGTAATTGGCTTAAGAGGCTGAAGGACATCTTCCTAATTCTCAGATCTAACACCAGCCTGCACACACAATGAAAATATAAGGGAAGCAAATCCCATACCTGCAATGGTGGTAGCTCTGGAAGACATCCAAATACAATCATAAATGATCTTTCCAATATCTATAGGCTTCCTCTGTTGAATACAAAAAACTTAAAGTGGCTCTTTCTCTAGTCACCTCGCTCAAATGATTTATAGGAAGTAACTTGGATGATATAAAATAATGTCAGGCTTTGGAGGTGGATTTAACTTTGAAGCAGGTAAATTTACTCTTCTGCCATTAGTGATTATCCATAATCACCTCTTGCCAGTCAAAGCAGAAATAATCTCATCCAGTTCTTACTTGGTAGGATTGTAATTTGAATAGAAATAAAAGTTACTCGGCGGTAGTTGTCGGCATATTTTTTTAGGTTATGTGTGTTTTGAAAAGGGGGTCTCCTATAAAAGTTGTCAGCGAATTTTAAATTTTAAGTTTAATTTCAATGTGTATATAATTTGAAAGGTAGCATTTAATTTTTGAAAATAATTTTTAAGTTTGAAAATTTTAAGATATGAAATAAAACCGATCTCACATCCCGAATAGTTCATATAAACGAGCACCACACCACAAACAATGTATCTATCCCGAAAAATAGACACATTGCTTGATGATGGGGCTCGATTAAATAAACTAGAAGATTTGTGACAAACGTTTGGTCTGCGAACCAATTTTATAAGTCGACAAGTTCCCCTGTTTAATATAAAGAATTAAGCAGGGTTTATATTACAAGGGTTATTAAAGTTCCCTATAAGGGCAAGCCCCTATAGTTAATTACATCTTAAATGACTGGAATCATTTAAGAAAACTCTCGATAATGATCAGTGGTTTTGCTCTCAAGAATTTCAAAGTTTAAGGTTTTCAAACAATTGGATTTTGGAAATTTTAATTGGGAATGGATCAAATTTGAAACAGTTTATTTTAGGAGTCCAAAGGAAGAGAAGTAGGAGAAGCTGAGGATCCAAGAGGAATCTTGGCAACTTCCCAAACTATCCTATTGTTTAGCTTCAATTTAAAAGTATGTTTAATGTTGTAATCTTGCCAATTTTATAACAAGTACATAGGTAAAGTTAAGGTAAGGTTTTGGTTATCTACCAAAATCCTAGTCCTATTGCTAGTCGATTCCTATGACGTCTAAGTTCTTATATTTTGTGGATAATTTTCTTCACCAAAGAACAATTAAGTTCGATTGTTCTTCTAAAACACCCCATCATATTGAGGAAGTGTTTAGGAAGAGTCTAAACATCTTTTCAATATTTTTTGGGATTATTTTTTAGTCCAAATGAATTTTATTACACAGGTAAATTAATCATTCCAAAATTTAGTTTAGTTTGTTTCTTGCTCAATTAATTAGGATGTTTGATTATCCTATAAGTAAAGTGACATTTCACTTGATGCTTTACTTAAGAGTTATAATAATGAAAACCTTTAGGGGGCAAATCAGTTTGTTAAAGAATTTAAGGATTTAAAATTGGAATTGATGATTTAAAGTGATTTAATTTAGTTATGAAATTTTCATAATTTTAAGTTTGGAATAGTGTTCAAATTATTTTAAATTTACTTTAAATCTTTAAACCCTTATTTTTTATTATCTTAATGTTTCAGATTAATTTTGATGTTTTAAATTTACTTAGAAGTATTTGAATTATTCATATATTTTTGATGGTTTGATTTAGGTTAATTATGATATTTTAAGTTAGTTCTATTTAGCTTAATTTGTTTTTTTTCTTAATTATGAATTGTTTTAATATTATTTAATATTTTAAATTTCCTTTAAGTTTGTTATTAAGTGATGTTGAATTAATTTTTAAATTTAACTTAATTTAATTGTTAATTCACTTAATATTTTAAATATTAATTTAATTAAGGGTTATTTTCTTTTTAATCATTTAATTATTAGTTTCAATTATCACTTTGAATTAATTAAAAGTTAAATATTATTAAAGTGATACATTTAGAGATTTTAGTTTAAGTTATTATAGTCTCTCTAAATTATATCCCCATTTTAATAATCCAAATTTTAACTTATTCTTCCAAAATTCAAATTGTTTAATTAATTAAAATTTACTTTAAATATTTTCAAGATAATTAATGGGTTTCTACCCCTTAATTCTCTAGGTTTCAATCTTCTAATGAAAATTTTAAAATCAAATATTTCACCCCCCCCCCCCATTTTGATTAGGCCTAAATGTTAATTAGGGTTAAAATTCTTTTAATTACCTTTATGCCCCTTTAGGCTTATTTATTTCATAACTCATCAAATTAAACTCAAATGAACTTGAAATTTTTATGTCACTTCACACATATGTCAATTAAGACATTAGAGGAGAAAATGTGACTTTTCTGAATTTGATTTAATTTATATAATTATCTAGATGAAAAATAGGGATTTTCAATAGAAATTCAACAACATGACCAAGGAAAGGTTTCTATCCTTAAGAAAATTATGAGATGTTCCTAATGACTAGAGGACCACTTGGACCAATTTTGGTGATTTTTTTGAACAAAATTTTATTTATTATAATTAGTTTGAGTTTTAGAGTGTTAATTAATTATAAAATAAAATAAATGTTGAAAATTAAGTTTTATATTTTTCTTAAATCACTCTGACCTCAAGGAGTTCAGAGAAATAAATTTTATATTTTTATGATTTTTCTTTGTTTTATTAGAATTAATTTAGTGAAAATGTAGGGAAATTCATTTTTCAATATTAAAAAAATTGTTTTAAGCCTTTAAAATTTTATGTCTTAACCTAGAGAATTGGGAAAAATATTTAGTTTGTTTCTAAGTGATTAAGAGTTAAAATATGACATTTTTCTGATTTTTATTATTTTTATGATTTTTATTATTTTTTAATTATTTAAAATATTAAAATAAGGTAGAAAATGAAGATATTTGGAAAATTCCAATTTTAAATTTCTTAGACTCCTCTATTACCAGAGAAGTCCCAAAACTTATTTGGTGAATTTTTAAAATGTATTTTTAGAGTTATGAATTTTCAAAGTTTAATTTTACTCATGTGACTTAATTAATGCATTTAGTGGGGTTAAACATTTCCAATTGATTCCAAATTTTTATGTGAGGTCCCTCTGATCCTAAAGATCAGTGGAGAATTGTTTTCAAGTTCTTTTGATCTGTGATTAACCCTAATTAAATAAAGTTTAGTTTTGAGTAATTAGGCCAATTAGGGTTATTCTTAATGAATTAACTCAAAACATAATTATCCTAGGGTCCTCTAGTCCTAAGGAACTTCCACAAAATTTCCTAGAATTTTCTAAGTATTATGTTAATTAATGGAATTAAAATACCAAAAACAGTGACATAAACTTGAGAAATACATAACTTGCCATAAAGATAGCCTCTGACCTTGAAAAATTCAGAGAATGTTCCCAAGGTCAGAGGCTTCAAAAGCCCTATGGTCTCATGCCATGGTGAATTTTTTATGCAATTGGAGAATTAAAATACTGAAATGAGTAAATAATTAATTAAAAATAAAATACTCATCAAATTAACTCAATTCTTTTTTCACATTATTCTCCTCTATTAACTGAGCAAGAGGGTTTTTTTATTTATTTTTATGATTTTTCTACACAAAGATATAGATTTTCTAAGTTTCAGGTATTTATTTAAATAAAAAAATCCATATTTATCTACTTATCCACGCGGCGCCGACTCATCCTCGGCAGCTTCGAAAGCCCACGCGTCGCCTCCCTATTCGATGCCGCCATCTGACTCAGCGCTCCGAGGGCCCGCAGTTCACGTACCGTTCTCTGGTCCGACGCAATCTGAGCCGTCCACTCGATACACGCGCGATCGGACGGTGCCTGGTCATCGTCTACGACTGGTGTGCAACTGTGACCGTCCACACTAAAACCCTAAGATCTCTCTCATTTTCAACGGATTTTCATGTTCTTATACTCTATGGATTCGTCTTGAAGAGACAAACACATCCATACTATTTACATGCATTGAAATCAACTCAAACAAAATGGAGAATTGCTGGAAGCTCTCGGGGAGGAGTGTCCATACCTTGGTACAGGTGGTGAGGCCTCAACTGAATGTGCTCGGCACGTTCGCTGGAGTTGGAGGAGCCTGGGGATGAATCCTCTAGCCCTGTCGAATTGTCTAAGTACACCTCCACCAAGCCCGATTTCAAAGCTTGGCCGATAGAGAGAATGGCTGGCCTGCTGAAGGGGCTTCCACTGTGGAACTCCTCCTCTTGGTCCTGTGCAGGTGTGGGTGAGTTTAATTTGATTTTGGTGGAGGTTCCAGGGATGTCCTGTTCTGGGCTGAGAATTGAGCTCCAAAATTGAGCTCAATCAATGGGGTTTATGGCGAGGAGAACGAGTGGGGATGAATTGCTCTTGGCTAGGGAAGCTCGTGAGGAGTTTGGAGGAATTCTGTGAAGGTTGATTTCAGCCAACCTTTTGGCCGAGATGGGGTGGCTTGTTTAAATAGCCATGGCCAGGGCTTCCCTGGGGCAATTGATGGCTGGAATCAGCTGCCTAGGGGAGGAGATGATGAGTTGTGGTGGCCAATTGGAGAGGGGCAGCTCAGCAGGTGAGATTTCAAATTTGGCTTATTCCATGCTCCTCAGCCATGGTGTTTTCTGGCATCCTGGTGGCTGGCCGGCCAGAGTCAGGTCACCATCTGACTCAGGGGAGTCAGGGTTGGGGTTTGGTGCAGTCAATTTTCTTTGGACAAGTGTCTAAGGTTTGATTTAAATGGAAAGGGGGGAGGCTCATTTTGGCTTGATTTGGTCCGAGGCATGGTTTAGGCTAGGTGCACCTCCCCAAGGCTTGACTTTGAGTCGGGAGGAATCATTTGGGTCGACCAAGAAAGAGTTGTGAGGTCTCTTTCCATGGTGAGGTGGCTAAGCTTGGTTTAGAGTGTGACATGAATATGGTTAAAAGAGCTTAATGAAGGATAAGGAAAGAATCTCCTCTTCTTTCCATTAATGGCTTGGTGAGGTGGAAAGTGGCTTCCATGGCTTCCATGTGGCTTGTACATGGCTCAATGGCTCACATTTGGCTTGGAAAAAGTTTGGTCAATTTCATAAAAATGGATTTTAAGTATTTTGGATATTTTGGTGGAAATTTGGATGAAGCTTTATTTAGAATTATTTGATCATTGGTTTAGGACTTAGGGATGATTTTAATTGAATGCATGATGAAAAAGAGTGTCATATGGACTTTGAATGAATTTTAGGGCTTTTGGATTTGGTGGAAGTGGGCTTTTAGAATGGTTTAAGAAAGTGGGCCTTTAGGTTTGAAAACAAATTGGTGGATGGAAATTTTGTGAAGGATTGGGCCAAAAAAATGTTGGGCTTAGTTTATGGATGTGTCATGAGTGATTTGAAACAAATTTGAGGTGATTTGGACTTGAATTAGGTTTGATTTGGGACATTTTGGTAAAGGGGTTAAAGTGGGTCAAATTGGGCTAAATTGGGCTAAGGTTGGGCTAATGTTAGATTTGAAGTAAAATTAATGTTGAGAAATGTTTATGGGAGTGTCACAAAGAGTTTTCAACTTTGGTTGGGCTTTGATTTTGAGATTTGAGCCCATTTGGGTTTATGGTGGATTTAGGCCAAAAATGGGGACTTTGGTTTTGGGTTAGGTTTGGGTGGAGTTTAGGTTCAAATTTGGGGCAAATCTTGTTAGTGTTTTGTTTGTGGGGATGTTAGGAAGGTTTAGGAAAAGATTTGGGGCTAATTGGAGTTGAGTTGGGTTAGTTTGGGCTAAGTTTAGGACATTGGCCAAAATTGGGCTTTAAGATTCAAATTGGAATTGGATCCAAATGTTAATCAAATTAGGCTTAGATTTGGCCTAAATTGATATTGGAGATATTGAATTGAAGTTTAGATTTGGATTGGATCAACATTGAGGTCAATTGGGTTGATTTGGTATGACATTGGGCTTACTTTGGTTAAAAATGGGCCAAATTGGGGGTTTTGATAAAAGTGGGATAAATTGACAAAATTGGCTTATGGTGTAGTTGAACAAAATGAAATTGGGAATATTTGGGATTTTTTAGAATTTTTTGGGAATTTTTGGAATTTATGGACTTTTTGGTTAAAAAGGGCATTTGAGGTATTTGGAGGGTATTGGGGGGTGGGGGTATTTTTGGAAATTTTGGTATATTTGGATAATGATGATCAATTTAAGTGGAGAGAAATATTTAGGATTGGTTTTGATGAATTTTTGGTAATTTAGGTAATTTTTGCGAATTTTGGGTAATTTAGGTAATTTTTGCGAATTTTGGGTAATTTAGGTAATTTGGTAGGCTTGGTGGGTGTAGGGCCCCGGGGGTCAAAAAATTGAAATTTTGAAAAAATAAAGATTGATCAAGTTTGAATAGAATGGAATTACTTTGGTTGAGCCATGAAGCCATATCAAGCCCATAAGAGCCATGAGAGGACTCATTTGAGGCATTCACTATGTTGTTCCTAACCCTCTTAGCCAAGGGCCTAGGGGTTAAGGTCCATCCATATGAATTACCTACATGAGTCAAGAAGTCAAACTAGGTATGAATGGTTTTAGGATTTGTAATTTGTGTGAAAGTGTAATGTGTGCAGGTCAACCCTCACCAGACTAGGCCACCCAGGGTAGTCCTAAGGCCAAAGAGTCTTATAAGGAACTCATCCTTTAAACCTCCACATTTGATCTTAACCCTCCAAGTGACTTAGGGGTTTACAATCAAACTTATGGGGTTGGCAGGGAGTTAAGAGGTGTTTAAATTTCTAGGTGATGGGTTCCATTTGTAGTCCTCTAAGATAGTCAAAGGGAAAGCCTAAGGCTAGATCCTAAGTACTAAGGAGAGAGAAGAGAAAAGACCTCATCAAAAATGAGGTCAACAGTAGTAGATAAAGTTCATTTATTACCTCGGGAGTAAAATGTACAACCTGTCCTCGTACGAAAACAAAGTTATCCTCTGATTCCAGGAGGTTTGCATAGAACTCTCAAACAACAGAAGTAACAGCTTGTAGTAAAACAACAGAATCTATCCCAAAGCCGACTTATAAGCATCTCTTCTATAACTCTGTTGGGTTTATCAAAACCACATTCATGAATCAGTTTACGTGATTGTAACGCTTGCACATAACGATCTTGTCAGAATCAAAAGTGGCTCTCAACTTGCTCCTCTTTGGTGCCATTTCTAAAATTCGTATGAAAATCACCATAAATCCCACAATCAACTCAAAATCACTAAACTTAACTTTCAAAGGCTTAAACGACTAAATCCAAGTAATTTTTGAAGTATTTTCTCAAATTTTCACTATGAAAAGTGATTTTTGGATTTCTTTAAAATGCACTCAAAATTCATGGTAAAAATAAGAAATTTCTACATATGAGTAGTGCTCTTACCTCAAGAAGTTCAAATCTAACAATTTCCACTTGAAACGGCTCAAAAATTGCAAAACTTGTTGATGCTCTAGCCTCCTATGTCGCGAACGCCGAAGATTGAAGATGACGGGGTGAAAATTTTGTGACTTTCCAGGTTTTTAAAACCTGAAAAACAAATTTCGCGAAACGGAGCCTAAGCACGAAAATATGGAGCTTAGCCGCAGAGCACTAGCTCGTAAGCACAGGGGTTTGGTGCTTAGCTGCGAACTCACTGTTTTCGATTATTTTCGTTTAATACACATTCTTGATCACTTAATCAACCCTTAAATTATTTTAATAAGTATATTATCACCTTATAATCCTCTTATCTCTAGAATTACACTTCTAGAAAATTAAAAGCTTTTAGATGGATTCTAGAGATAAGAGTATTTATTATAATCCTCTTATCTCTAGAATTACACTTACTTTAAGATGGATTCTTCAGACTCATTCAATTGCAATAATATTTTTTTCAGTAGTATCTTTCAAATTATAGTTGAACTCTTTAATAGCCCAATATTCTTTATGCTCAAGTTCAACTGGTAAATGACAAGCTTTCCCAAAAATTAGCCTATATGGGGACATTCCTATAGGAGTCTTAAATGCAGTCATATAAGCTCACAATGCAAAATCCAGTTTGACTGACCAATTCTACTTGTTTTGATTAATAGATTTTTCCAAAATTATTTTAATTTCATGATTGGATAATTCAACCAAACCACTTATCTTAGGATGATAAGCAGTAGCAATTTTATGAATGATATGATATTTCTTTACAAGTTTCTCCATAATTGCATTTTTAAAATGACTTCCACCATCAGTTATGATTACTCTTAGAATTCTGAACGTGTAAAATATGTTCTTTCCTAAAAATTTTGCAACACTTTGAGGATCACATCGTAGTAAAGTAACATCTTCTATCCAGTTTGAATACATAATCTACTGCTAACAGTATGTATAAATTTATGAAAGATGATATAAATGGTCCCATAAAATCTAATCCTCAAACGTCACATATTTCAACTTCCAACATATAATTTAGGGGCGTTTCATTTTTTCTAGAAATATTGCATACACACGGACATCGTTCACAATTTTTAATATAAGCATTAATAACCTTAAAAATTGTAGGCCAATAAAATCTAGACTGCAAAATTTTTTATGTAGTTTTATCAACACTAAAATGTCCCCCAAGATCAAAATCATGACATATTTGAATAATTTCATGAGCTTCTTTTAATGGTACACATCATCAAATAATCAGATCCTTTATTTATTTATATAAAAATGGGTCATCCCAAAAGTAAGCCTTAGCTTCAGATAAAAATTTCATCCTCTGTTTGTATGTTAATTTATTGGGTTATATGTCAATAATAATAAAGTTTACAATATCAGCATACCATGGAACGCGCCACTCATTTATAGTGAACAAATTTTCATCTAGAAAATGCTCATTAATTTCTTCATCAGAAAAGAGAGATTTTTCATGTTCAAGCCTGGACAGATGATTAGCAATTTGATTATCAGCGCATTTCATATCTACTATCTCAAAGTCAAAATTTTGCAAATGAAGAATCCATCTTATCAATCTTAGTTTACCATCCTTCTTTTAATTAAATATTTAATAATACAATGGTCAGTATGCACAACACACTAGTTCCAATTAAATATGATCTGAATTTATCAAAACCAAATACAATAGCTAATAGCTCTTTCTCAGTTGTTTTATAATTAATTTAAGCTTCATAAAGAGTTCTACTACCATAGTAAATCACTTTGAAAATTTTATCATGTTTTTGTCTTAAAATAACTCCAATAGCATAATCAATTTGCATCACACATTAATTTAAAAGGTTTTTCTCATTCAGGTGAAATAATAAATGGTGCAGTGATTAATTTTTCTATTAATAACTCAAAAGCTTTTAGGCATTCTTCATCAAAATTAAAAAATTACATCTTTTCCAATAATTGGCATAGAAGCTTAGTAATTTTTGAAAAGTCATTAATAAAACGTCAGTAGAATCTAGCATGTCCTAAAAAACTCCTAATCTCCCTCACTATTGTTGGCTAAGGTAAATTAGCGATTACTTGAATTTCGCAGGGTTTAATTCCATACCTTTTTCTGATATATGTTGTCCCAAAACAATTCCTCCTGCTACCATAAATTGGCATTTTCCCAATTAAGGACTAAATTTATTTCTTCACAGCGTTTGAGAAACTTTAGATAAATATTCTAAACATAATTTTAATGAAATTTCAAACACTAAAAAATCATCCATAAACACTTCAATTCCTTTTGCATTTAAATCACAAAAAATTGGCATCATACATCTTTGAACTATAAGAGGAAACCAAAGGGCATTCTTCTAAAATCAAATGTACCATAAGGACTGGTAATCGTTATTTTCTCTCAAACCTCAGGGGCAATTTGTATTTGGTGCTAACCAGTATATCCATATAGGAAACAAAAGTATTTATGCCCAGCTTGTCTATCCAACATTTGATCAAGAAAGGGAAGTGGAAAATGATCTTTCCTAGTGGCAAGATTTAATTTCTATATTCAATGCATATTAGCCATCCTGTAACATATTTTGTTGGTATTAATTCATTTTTTCATTAACAGTACATTTACTCTTCCTTTCTTAGGAACGCAGTGAATAGTACTAACCCATGCAGTATCTAAAATAGGATAGATAATTCCAGCATTCAACCTCTTTAAAATTTCTTTCTTACAACTTCCTTCATAACAGGATTTAATCTCCTTTCAGGATTGCCCTGGGTTGGTAGTTATCTTCCATCTGATTTTGTGCATACAAATTGAAGGACTGATTCCTTTAATATCAACTATGGTCCATCCAAAGGCTTTCTTATATTTCTTTAAAGCTTTAAGTGAACTCTCTTCTTCTTCAAAGGTTAATTTTGAGGAAATTATAACAAGTAAATTTTAGGAATAACCTAAAAAAGCATATTTTAAATGATCAGTAAGTAACTTCAATTCAAGTTCAAGATGTTTTTCAACTAATAGACAAAAAGATTCATCTTTCTTTGTCATGTCCAAAAGTTCAAAACATTCTTGAACATAAATTAAATCTTTCTAATTAAGTCCTTAGAATATTGTGTTTTCTCGCCTAACTAGTGTTCTAACTTTTCTCTTTCAGATTTGTTTTCATTATTTGCTTTGAAATGGAATTCACTGAAATATCTCATTACATCCATCCTGAAACATTCATCATCTTTGCCTTTTGCAGGATATTCCATTGATTTTGAAATATTAAATGTCAGAGTTTGATCATTAATATGCATAGTTAATTCCCTCTTCTGCACATCTATGATAGCTCTTCCTGTAGTTAGGAAAGGTCTCCCAAAAATAATAGGTATCTTCTTTTCTTCCTTCATATCTAACACAATGAAATCAATAGGAAAGATAAATTGATCAACTTTTACTAAAAAGATCTTTTATAGCTCCTTTAGGATAGGTTATCGAATGATCTGCTAACTGTAGAATCACAATAGTTGGGGTTATTTCTCCTATTCCCGGTCTTTTAAATATAGATAATGTCATAAGGTTAATGCTTGCACCTAAATCACATAAAGCTTTCCCATAAAATTTTGTCAATGATTGCACATGGAATTGTGAAGCTAACAATATCTTTAAGCTTTTCAGGAAGCTTCTTTTGAGTTATTGCACTACATTCTTCACTAAGTGAAACAGTCTTGTTATCTTCAAACTTTTTATGTTTAGAATATCCTTCATAAATATTACATAGCTTGGAGTTTGTTCTAAGGCTTCAGCAGATGGAATATTTTTTGTAAGTTTCTTAAAAATTTTCAAGAATATTTAAAATTGCTTATCCAGCTTTTGTTGTCGATTTCTCTAAGAAAATAGTGGTGGTAGATTTTCTAAATCAATCTTTGGTGGAGAAATAGGTCATTCTAAACCTTTCTGAGCGTCCTCTTTTGGTTCTTCAATCTCTTCTTTCTCTACTTAAATCTCTTTTTAAATTATACCTTCCAGCTCTCTTCCACTTCTTAATTGAATAGCTTTTACTTGCTCTTTATTTTTGTCTCTTGGATTTATCTCTGTATTACTAGGAAGTGTTTCTTAGGATTTATTCCTTAAAGAATTAGCTATCTGTCCCAATTGATCCTCAATATTTCTAATTGTAGCTCCTTGACTTTACAATTGATTTTCCATTTGTAACACCACTTCTTCTATTGACAACTTCTTCTCCTTAAATTGTGAAGCACTGCTAAAACCAGGAGAATAAGTCGGTCTATAATCACTTTTCTCTTGGTTGTTCTGATTCCTCAATGGGTTTACTTGATTGTTCCCCCATTATTGATTATTACTACCTTAATTATTATTATTCCAATTAAAATTTGGATGGTTCTTCCAACCTGGGTTAAATTAATTAGATTATAAGGTTATTAGACTTGTTTACGATATTCAAAGTTTCTAAAGATGTTTCAGAATCTACCATTTATCCTAATGAATTTTCTTCAATCATTAAAATTGGTTGAGAATAATTCATTCCAAATTGTTCTATCTTCCTTGAAATTACAGCAACTTGCATCGCTAACATTGCAAAAGCATCTGATTCATGAATACTGGCTACCTTTTTAGGATTTACTCTCTCAAAAGAACATTGAAAATTATTTATAGACATTTCTTTAATTAATGCATAAGCACCATTAAACGGTTTAGACATTAATGAACCACCAGCTGTAGCATTGATCATAGATCTAAGAGATCCAACTAATCCATTATAAAAAGTATGAATTATTAACCAATCTGGTATCAAATGATGTGGACACTTTCTTAGGAGAGTTTTAAAACTTTCCCATGCTTCATAAATAGATTCCCCTTCAAACTGGCAAAAAGATGTAATATCATTTCTAAGCTTTGTAGTCCTTGATGGTGGAAAATATTTAGCAAGAAATTTTTATGCTAAATCACCCCAAGTTCTGATAGATCCAGGTGCTAATGAATTTAACCACATCTTAGCGTTATCCCATAATGAGAAAGGAAAAATTCTAAGTCTAATAGCATTATCGAAAACACCGTCATATTAAATGTAGCACATAGTTCTAAAATTATACTTACTTTTTGGCATCGTTTCCAGGGAAAAAAAGAAACTAGAAAATGCTCATTAATTTCTTCATAAGAAAAGAGAGATTTTTCATGTTCAAGCCTGGACAGATGATCAGCAATTTGATTATCAGTGCCCTTCATATCTACTATCTCAAAGTCAAATTTTTGCAAATGAAGAATCCATCTTATTAATCTTGGTTAAACATCCTTCTTTTCATTAAATATTTAATAATACAATGGTCAGTATGCACAACACACTAGTTCCAATTAAATATGATCTGAATTTATCAAAAGCAAATACAATAGCTAATAGCTCTTTCTCAGTTGTTTTATAATTAATTTAAGCTTCATAAAGAGTTCTACTACCATAGTAAATCACTTTAAAAATTTTATCATGTTTTTGTCTTAAAATAACTCCAATAGCATAATCAATTTGCATCACACATTAATTCAAAAGGTTTTTCTCATTCAGGTGAAATAATAAATGGTGCAGTGATTAATTTTTCTATTAATAACTCAAAAGCTTTTAGGCATTCTTCATCAAAATTAAAAAATTGCATCTTTTCCAATAATTGGCATAGAAGCTTAGTAATTTTTGAAAAGTCATTAATAAAACGTCAGTAGAATCCAGCATGTCCTAAAAAACTCCTAATCTCCCTCACTATTGTTGGCTAAGGTAAATTAGCGATTACTTGAATTTTACAGGGTTTACTTCCATACCTTTTTCTGATCTATGTTGTCCCAAAACAATTCCTCCTGCTACCATAAATTGGCATTTTCCCAATTAAGGACTAAATTTATTTCTTCACAGCGTTTGAAAAACTTTAGATAAATATTGTAAACATAATTTTAATGAAATTTCAAACACTAAAAAATCATCCATAAACACTTCAATTCCTTTTGCATTTAAATCACAAAAAAATGTCATCATACATCTTTGAACTATAAGAGGAAACCAAAGGGCATTCTTCTAAAATCAAATGTACCATAAGGACTGGTAATCGTTGTTTTCTCTTAAACATCAAGAGCAATTTGTATTTGGTGATAACCAATATATCCATATAGAAAACAAAAGTATTTATGCCTAGCTTTTCTATCCAACATTTGATCAAGAAAGGGAAGTGGAAAATGATCTTTCCTGGTGGCAAGATTTAATTTCTATATTCAATACATATTAGCCATCCTGTAACATATTTTGTTGGTATTAATTCATTTTTTCATTAACAGTACATTTACTCTTCCTTTCTTAGGAACACAGTGAATAGTACTAACCCATGCAGTATCTAAAATAGGATAGATAATTCCAGCATTCAACCTCTTTAAAATTTCTTTCTTACAACTTCCTTCATAACAGGATTTAGTCTCCTTTCAGGATTGCCCTGGGTTGGTAGTTATCTTCCATAAGGATTCTGTGCATACAAATTGAAGGACTGATTCCTTTAATATCAACTATGGTCCATCCAAAGGCTTTCTTATATTTCTTTAAAGTTTTAAGAGAACTCCCTTCTTCTTCAAAGGTTAATTTCGAGGAAATTATAACAAGTAAATTTCAGGAATCACCTAAAAAAGCATATTTTAAATGATCAGTAAGTAACTTCAATTCAAGTTCAGGACGTTTTTCAACTAATAGACAAAAAGATTCATCTTTCTTTGTCATGTCCAAAACTTCAAAACATTCTTAAACATAAATTAAATCTTTCTCAATTAAGTCATTAGAATATTGTATTTTCTCGCCTAGCTAGTGTTCTAACCATTCTCTTTCAGATTTTTTTTCATTATTTGCTTTGAAATGGAATTCACTGAAATATCTCATTACATCCATCCTGAAACATTCATCATCTTTGCCTTTTACAGGATATTCCATTGATTTTGAAATATTAAAAGTCAGAGTTTGATCATTAATATGCATAGTTAATTCCCTCTTCTGCACATTTATCATAGCTCTTCCTGTAGTTAGGAAAGGTCTCCCCAAAATAATAGGTATCTTCTTTTCTTCCTTCATATCTAACACAATGAAATCAATAGGAAAGATAAATTGATCAACTTTTGCTAAAAAGATCTTTTATAGCTCCTTTAGGATAGGTTATCGAAGGATCTACTAACTGTAGAGTCACAATAGTTGGGGTTATTTCTCCTATTCCCGGTCTTTTAAATATAGATAATGGCATAAGGTTAATGCTTGCACATAAATCACATAAAGCTTTCCCATAAAATTTTGTCACCGACTGCACATGGAATTGTGAAGCTACCAATATCTTTAAGCTTTTCATGAAGCTTCTTTTGAATTATTGCACTACATTCTTCACTAAGTGAAACAGTCTTGTTATCTTCAAACTTTTTATGTTTAGAATATCCTTCATAAACATTACATAGCTTGGAGTTTGTTCTGAGGCTTCAGCAGATGGAATATTTATTGTAAGTTTCTTAAAAATTTTCAAGAATATTTAAAATTGCTTATCCAGCTTTTGTTGTCCATGTCTCTAAGAAAATAGTGGTGGTGGCATTTCTAAATCAATCTTTGGTGGAGAAATAGGTCGTTCCAAACCTTTCTAAGTGTCCTCTTTTGGTTCTTTAATCTCTTCTTTCTCTACTTAAATCTCTTTTTAAATTCTACCTTCCAGCTCTCTTCCACTTCTTAATTGAATAGATTTTACTTGCTCTTTATTTTTGTCTCTTGGATTTATCTCTGTATTACTAGGAAGTGCTTCTTAGAATTTATTCCTTAAAGAATTAGCTATCTGTCCAAATTGATCCTCAATATTTCTAATTGTAGCTCCTTTACTTTACAATTGATTTTCCATTTGTAACACCACTTCTTCTAATGACAACTTCTTCTCCTTAAATTGTGAAGCACTGCTAAACCAGGAGAATAAGTAGGTCTATAATCACTTTTCTCTTGGTTGTTCCGATTCCTCAATGGGTTTACTTGATTGTTCCCCATTATTGATTATTACTACCTTAATTATTATTATTCCAATTAAAATTTGGATGGTTCTTCCAACCTGGGTTAAATTAATTAGATTATAAGGTTATTAGACTTGTTTACGACATTCAAAGTTTCTAAAGATGTTTCAGAATCTACCATTTATCCTAATGAATTTTCTTCAATCATTGAAATTGGTTGAGAATAATTCATTCCAAATTGTTCTATCTTCCTTGAAATTACAAAAACTTGCATCGCTAACATTGCAAAAGCATCTGATTCATGAATATTGTCTACCTTTTTAGGATTTACTCTCTCAGAAGAACATTGAAAATTATTTGTAGACATTTATTCAATTAATGCATAAGCGCCATTAAACGGTTTAAACATTAATGAACCACCAGCTGTAGCATTGATCATAGATCTAAGAGATCCAACTAATCAATTATAAAAAGTATGAATTATTAACCAATATGGTATCAAATGATGTGGACACTTTCTTAGGAGAGCTTTAAAACTTTCCCATGCTTCATAAATAGATTCCCCTTCAAACTGGCAAAAAGATGTAATATCATTTCTAAGCTTTGTAGTCCTTGATGGTGGAAAATATTTAGCAAGAAATTTTTATGCTAAATCACCCCAAGTTCTGATAGATCCAGGTGCTAATGAATTTAACCACATCTTAGCGTTATCCCATAATGGGAAAGCAAAAATTATAAGTCTAATAGCATCATCTGAAACACCGTCATATTAAATGTAGCACATAGTTCTAAAAAAATTGCAAGATGTAAATTTGGATCATCAGATGGTGCACCCCCAAACTGATTATTAGATACCATTTAGATAATAGTAGGTTTAAGTTCAAATGAATTAGTAACTATAGCAAGGTTTTAAATACTCCCACGAAACTCATCTATTGTAGGGTTAGCATAATCTCTTAAAGGTCTAAATTCTTGGAGGATTTCAGCATTTTCCTTATTTTCATTTATCATTTCTTGAATATTTTTATCTTTTTCTAAATTTTTAGTATTTCTGATTTTTCTTCTAGTTCTTTCTAATTTAGAATCATAAGGCATAAGTAATTCAGAACCTGAACTACGCATACATAATTATAAAACGCAATAAAAAAATCACACAATATAAATAACAATTTCCTGAAATAAACCTAACAAGTTCAAATAAAACTTTAAAAAGTAAAAATTAATTTTTTTAGATTCTAGTTTCTTTTTTTCCCTAGAAACGATGCCAAAAACTTAATCCCTGGATATATATGGTTACGTTTTAGTATGAATTGATGCTTCTTTGAATGATATTATAAAATGGGATTCTGCACATGTATAAGTATCATTATCAAGTAATATAGGACATTTTGATTAAAACCCAAGATATCGAACCCACAAGGAAAGTGGTAAACTATGAAAATAAAAATTAACTTTTTAATTTTTAGGAAAGATCTTACTCAAATTCAAGATAATATTCTAGGAAATAAAATTTGATTCTTTTTGTTAGTTGTTAAAATTTGAAATAAAAGTAAACAACAACTTTAACTAAACTTTTATAAGATGTAAGCAAATGCTAATAGAATATCTTTTTCCTTTTTAAGAATCAGGAACAAGTCATGAAATTTTGTTGTGGAAGTATACTAAATGTGTTGTGTCAAAAAGGAGCAATTATATTCTTTACCCTTACTAGAGATGCTATAAAGAGCATAAGTTAATCTATTGTTTTATAAATATTGAAGACGGGTTAGGCAAAAAAGATACTAACTCTCACTCTAGAGTTTCCTCATTTCCCTCCACCTGGGGCCTAAAATCTCGTATCAAAACATAAAACAATAAATCAAACTGGGGGCTTTAACCTCTCACACTAAAGTCCTCTAATTCTAAAACCACCAAAGTATATCTTCTTATTAATATGCACTCAACCATATGAATTACATTCTCATCCATATAATCTTATGTTATTTTTTCCAATTGTTAATTAAGAAAATAACATATTGGTTCTTACATGTTCTCACAACAAATTTTAACATCTTAATTGGCCAAATCAAGAAGTAAATGAAGTGCAAGATTTTGAATCATCATAACTTCTTCCGACATTGAAATCCTATACTTCACACAACATACTTCCATAACTTTATTACTTCATCATAATAAAGAAAAAGGTAAAGAAAAATACTCAGAATGCATGGAGAAAATGCAATCATAACTTGGTTTAAAAGAAAAAATTATAGTGAAAACACAAGAAGTCTTAATTAAAAACCAAATATAACAACAAAGATAAAGGCTTATCTGTAAATCCTCTCCACAAGACTTTTGAAGTTCCTTTGAAACTTTGCTTTTCCTTTTAATGCTCCTTAGTGGTTGGTGCCTGACCTGATTTTTGTATTTCCAAATACAAGGATTTGTTACCACTACTAGTAAATTT
This sequence comes from Papilionanthe hookeriana x Papilionanthe teres, assembly GCA_022702705.1. NCBI lineage: Eukaryota > Viridiplantae > Streptophyta > Magnoliopsida > Asparagales > Orchidaceae > Papilionanthe > Papilionanthe hookeriana x Papilionanthe teres. The sequence goes on along the minus strand of CM040430.1, from coordinate 30,392,436 downwards.
AATTTCTGACAAAGGCGCGAAACACTTGACCTAGAATAACTTGCTATATAGATGTGTACAAAATAAAACTTTTTAAATATATGTTTATATAGCAAAATATAATTTAAAAAGAAAATATTTTATATACTTTTTGGGTACTACGCTAGTATACGTATCGTTTCAAGTAATATAGGGCTTTGAAACAAAGACCCCAGTATCGATCCCACGGGGAAAAAATGTGGTAATAAATTTTTAAATATTGTATTTCAAAAATCTTTTTGTATTTTAATCTAACTATAAATTACTTTTAATTTACTAGATGCAGATAAAGAAAACAATAATAACAAAATGATTTTGTGAAAACTATATAAAACAAAAAACTTTTTTCCCTTCAATTAATCTAAAATCATTAGGATAATTTAATATTCATTGGAGAATTTGATTAATGGTACTGTGCAAACTAGAAGCATTCCTATTCTTTACCCTTTGATCCAAGCGCAAAGAACATTGGCTAATTTACAGATCAAGTCCAGATGTATTGTTAGTACAATGGGTTAATCTAGACTCACACTACTAGATGTTCAAGGGCGGCTACGGTCGGCCCTACTAGTGACCCTTTCCTAATCTATAAATCAAATTATAAGAATTTAGTTTGTCACTCTAAAAACTTATCAATTCTACGCCCTTTAAATCTTATCTTCCTATTTATTTGCACTTCACCTTGAATAGCCCGCACATGGCCTTCGACTACCCAAGGATTCATGTGACATTTACAAGTTAAGAGTTCTTCTCCTTCTAGGTCTCAAAACTCTTCAACGGGTTTTAATAATTTAAACGGCCAATTAAAAAAGTAAAGTAAGATCAGGTATTAATGTCATCACAATGTTTTGAAAATATTTTAAATTTTAATTCTCCATCGAATCTTATATTATCTTATCTATCTCTTCATAATTGAAGGAAGAATGTAAACTAACTACTCAGAACACATTGAATAAAAACAACAAAACATAATAAATAAACTTTGAATCAAATATAAAATACTTATCTCAAATATTCCTTCTACAGATCTTCTGATTCCTACTGACTCCACAGTGTTATGAACTCCAGATGCAACAAATTGAAAATAAACTCACTAAACTAAAACAAAAGTGGCCCTAAATTTCTCTCTCTATTTCTCTCTCTAAGGATGAGAGATCCTAAAGCGAATAAGAGAAAGGGGTTACAATGGGGGGCACGTTTTTCTGAAGAAATGGACTCATATTTATAGGCTTCAAGGGTTGCCTTGAGGCACCTCTTCAAAACATGTCCACATTCAATAAATCTTCTAGAAGGTCTGTCTGGTGCCTAGGCGCGGGACACCGCGTCCAGTTCTTAGCACCTCTTCACTTTGGCTCTCACCTCTTCGAGTTTAAAACCATTTTGGAGCGTCCAAATGCAATGTATCACATGTCCTAATATCAAGGAACAACTGCCAGTCTTCTAGAATGTCCAATAACCGCTCACTCCGTAAAGATAACCTTTCAAACGTTGTCAAAAACTTGACAATTTCTGTCTCGAGTCTGGCGCTTAGGCGCCAACTTCTGGCATCTAGCGCCAGGCCATATTTTTTTTTATAATTTTTTTATTTTTCTCCATTTTTGCTCCTTTTTGCTCCTTTTTGCTCCTTTTTCCTTTTTTGGACCTTTTTACATCAACTACATCCAAAAACACAAAAATACCTTTCATTAAAGCATAATATCCTTAGAAACTGATAAGAATTAAGGCATAAAAAATAGGTATTTTTTATGGATCAACACCCAACTCTGAGGACTCTAAATCTCTAATCTAATCCTAATACAATTTAATTTTAAGTAGCTAATCCTAATACAATTTGATTTTTAAGTAGAAATGGTGAAGTAGAGTAGTAGTTAATGAATGAACACTCTTACACTAATTACACACTCTACAACAAGCACACTAAAAAACTATAAATTTATACTCTCACTAGACTCTCTAACACCTCTAACCCACACATTTATTGATCTTCAAGTCTTCTTTTTAATACTTTTCAATAGGTGCCTTCGTATCTCTTCAAATTGTGTCCAAATTCAACGTATCTTCCAAAAGATGCATCCATTGAAGAGTATTTTGAATGGAATTTAGCGTCAATAGGAAGTTACCCATTGTCGGCATATTTTTTTAGGTTTGTGTGTTGTGTTTTTTAAAAAAAGAGTCGCCTACAGAAATTGTCGGCGAATTTTATATTTTAGATTAAATTTAAATATATATATATATATATATATAATTTAGAAAAATAGTATTTGATTTTGAAAATAATTTTAAATTTGAAAATTTTAAGATATGAAATCAAACCGATCTCACATCCCAAATAGTTTATATAAACGAGCATCGCATCACAAACTGTGTATCTATCCCGAAGAACAGACACACTGCTTGACGATGGGGCTCAGTTAAATAAACTAGAAGATTTGTGACATCCGTTTGGTCTGCGAACCAATTTTATGTGCCGACAAATTCCCCTGCCTAATATGAAAACATTAGATAGGGTTTATATTACCTGGGTTCTTTAAAATTCCCTATAAGGGCAAGCCCCTATAGTTAATTACATCTTAGGTGACAGGATTCACCTAAGAAAACTTTCGATAATAATCAATAATTCTGCTCTCAAGAATTTCAAAGTTTAAGTTTTCAAGGGATTGAATTTTGGAATTTCAATAGGGAATGGATTAAATTTGGAAGATTTTATTTTCGGAATTCAAAGGAAGAAAGGTAGGAGAAATCACAGATTCAAAGCGAACTTCGGTAATTTCCCGACTATCCTATTGTTTGGCTTGAATTTAGGAAAGTCCTAATATTTATTTAATGTTTTGATATTGCCAATTTTAATTAATTAAGACTTATATTTGTATGGTAAAATCATACAAGTAGCCTTGAAGATGTGAGGGTTTATGTCGTATCGGATGACTACCTCGGAATCCTAAGACCGGTTAGGGCTTAATTTGCAATACAAATGCCTAACAAAATGTTGAAGATTTATGTTGCACTAGGCAAACTACCTCGAAGTCCTATGGCTTTGTTATTTAATTCTAGGAAAGTTTTGCTGAAGTAGACTCGGGTTTTGGCGATGACGATGGCCGTGCCGCCCACCATGCTCCAAGCTCCTTGTTGTTGCAGAGGTTTAGTTTTAGAAGTCATAAATCAGGAGATGAGAGAAGTGTTTCGGTTTAGAGAAGTCTTAATTTCCAAGTGTTTTTGTGTTTTAATTAAAACAAATCTTAAAGTTGATTATAACGACACCGGTTAAGATCCCACGGTTCCATCCTTCCGCATCGTTATTTTTATCGGATTCACTTAGTCCGGATGAATTTGCTAAACTCAACCGAATGAGTTCCACACTTTCATTTAGACCGTGGGAAATCCCGTTAGCAACACGTAGGTTACATCATCCGAGGTATTCCCGATCATCCAACGTGACGTTTTAATTTAGTTGTAATTGTAGTTTTGTGTTCGTTTGTGATTAAATTTTGAGTTGTTTTATATTTTGAAATATTGTGGCGGTGAATTTTATCTTGCGATGACTTTTAGTTTAGTTTTGGTTTCGGTTTTAGGGACTATCCTAAAGGTGTGGGTTTTCATTGAACAGTTGTTTATCATGCAAGAAAAAGTAAGTGCGATGCAATTAAAGAAATTGCAATAATATAAATTGCGATAAAATAAAAGCGTACCTGGAGGGTCTTCCCGTCATCCCAAGCTGCACTTAAAACACAATTAGAATATTTAAGCAAGTTCCTAGGTAAAGCTAAGGGAAGGGTTATGGTTTTCTGCCAAATTCCTAATCCTATAGCTAGTCATTTCCTATGACGTCTATGTTCTTGTGTTTTGGTTTGAGGACGATTTTCTTCATCAAAGAATAATTAAGTTCAATTGTTCTTATAAGTATCCTATCATATTGAGGAAGTGCTTAAGAAGAATCTTAAACATCTTTTCAATATTGATAGGATTGTTTTAAGTCCAAATGGATTTAATCATACAAATGAATCAATCATCCGAGAATTCAAGTTTTGTTATCTTGCTCAGTGAACTAGGACATTTGAATATCCTATAAGTGAAGTAGCATTTCATTTAACGTTCTGTTTAGGAGTTATGATAACCAAAGCTCTCGAGGGCAAATTGGTGTTCAAATGGTTTGTGATTTAATTTAATCTCAGTTATCGGATTTAAATTTGGAATAGTGTTCAAGTTGCTTTATATTTGATTTCTTTCATGTCTTAGGTGATGTTATTTAATTCAATTTAATTTAACTTTAATTTAATTTAATTTAGTTTAATTTTAATTCTAATTTAATTTTGATTTAATTCAATTTAGTTTGACTTGATGTTAAATTAATTTAGTTTAATTTGATTTAATTTCATTTTAATTTAATTTAATTTAATTTATTTATTTGATTTAATTTAATTTAATTTATTTTAATTTAATTTAATTTGATTTAATCTTTAATTTAATTTGTTTTAATTTAATTTAATTTAATTCAATTCAATATTTTTTTTAATTTAATTTAGTTTAATTTAATTTAATTTAATTTAATTTAATTTAATTTAATTTAATTTAGTTTAATTTAATTTAATTTAATTTATTTATTTAATTTAATTTAATTTAATTTATTTTAATTTAATTTAATTTGATTTAATCTTTAATTTAATTTTATTTTTAATTTTAATTTAATTAAAAATTTAAAAAGAGTTTAATAATTTAACTTTTTAATTTAATTTAATGATTAAGTCCTTCAAAATTTAAATTTGAATTATCATTTTAATTAGGAATTAAATGTTATTGAAATGATTAATTTAGGGATTTTTTAAATTAAAGAATAAGTCTCTTCCTAATAACATCCCTATTTTAATAATTCCAATTTCATTATTCTTCCAAATTTAATCAATTATTTAATTAAGGTTTATTTCAATTATTTTAAGTTGTTTAATGGGTTTCTATCCTTTAATTATTTAAGTTTCAATCATCCAAATCAGATTAAGATCAAATATTTTACTCTTTAATTTTATTAAACCTAAAGTTTTAATTAAGGGTTAAAATTTTAATTACCATTTTGCCCTTCAAGCTTAATAATTTCATAACTCACTAAATTGGGCTCAAATGAACTTGAAATTTTTATATGACTTCACTCATATGCCAATAAAGACATGAGAGGAGAAAATATGATTTTTCTGTATTTAATTTATTTATATAATTATTTTTATTGGAAAATAGGAATTTCCAAGGAAAATTTAATAATATGACCAAGGGAAAGTTTCTGCCCTTAGGAAAATTATGGGACATTTCTAATGACTAGAGGACCACTTGGACCAATTTTGGTGATTTTTTGAATTATATTATTTTTATTATAATTATTTTAAGTTTTGGAGTATTAATTAATTTAAAAATAAAATAAAGGTTGAAAAATGAATATTATATTTTTCAAAAATCTCTCTAATATCAAGGAAATCAGAGAATCAATTTTGCAATTTTCTGATTTTTCTATGATTTATTATAATTATTTTAGTGAAAATGCTAGAAAATGCATTTTTTTTAATTTTTAAATTACCTTAGGGCTTTTAAATTTAATATCTCATAAAATAAACCTAAGAAAAATATTGGGTTTGTTCCTAAGTGATTAAAATTCAAAATGTGACATTTTGGTGAATTTTATTATTTTTATGATTTTTATTATTTTTTAATTATTAAAATATTAAAATAATATTAAAAATCAACTTTTTTTAGAAAATTGAAATTTTAATTTTATTAAATTTCCCTGATATCGGAGAGGCTCCAAAACCAATTTGGTGAATTTTTAAAAAGTATTTTGAAAGTTATGAATTTTTAAAGTTTAAAATGACTAAATGGCTTAATCAACCCAATTAGTAGGGCTAACCAAGTCCAATTAACTTCAAATTTTTATGGTGGGTTCCTCTGATCCTAAAGGTCAGTCGAGAATTGATTTCAAGTCAATTTGATGTATGGTTAGCTCTAATTAATTAGGGACCTATTTTGGGTATTTAAGACAATTAGGGTTATTCCAAGTAAATTAATTCAAAAGCTATTTTTCCTAGGGTCCTCTGGTCATAAGGGACATTACCAAATTTTCCTAGAATTTATTTCACAACATGCTAATTATTGGAATTAAAATACTCAAAAAAGTAACATGAACTTGAAAAATCAATAACTTTTCATAGTGATGGCCTCTGACTTTGAAAAATTCAGGGAATGTTCCCAAATTCATAGGCTTCAAAAGCCCTATGGTCTCATGCCATGGTGAATTTCCTATATGCATGGAGAATTAAAACAATGCAGAGAGTAAATAAATCATTAAAAATAAAATACTTAATGAAATTAAATGATTTATTTTCCACATTATTCTCCTCTGTTCACTGAGCAAGAGGGTATTTTTATTTTAATTTTATGATTTTTTTACACAAAGTTATGGATTTTCCAAGTTTAGGGAATTAAATAAATCAGAAAAATCCCTAATTTTCTATTTATCCACGCGGCGCCGCGTCAACCTCGGCAGCTCCGAAACGCCGCGTGGCGCTCTCCGATTCGACGCCGCCATCCGACTCAGCGCTCCGGGGGCCCGCTGTATCATTCCGTCTCCTGATCCGACGCGATCCTGGCCGTCCGTCCGCGCGTGTATTAAATGAACGGCATCCGTTCATCGTCCCCAAGTGTCCTCACCCGAGAGCCGTCCACACTAAATCCCTAATATCTCACTCAATACTTAACGGATTTTCATGTTCTTATGCTATATAGATTTGTCTTGAGGAGACGAATACATCTATACGGTGATCATGCATTGAAATTAAAGCATTTGAAATGGAGAATCTCCAGAAGCTCGGGATGAAGAATTAGCTCATACCTTTGCTCAGAGAAGTGTGGCTTCAATCTGAGGGTTGTGTCACCTTCGATTGGATCCTAGCAAGCTCCAGATGAAGTCCCTTGGCCTAGTGAATTGTCTAGGTATGATTTCGACCAAGCCCGATCACAAAGCTTGGAGGCTGGAGCAATTGGGTGGCCTGGAGATGGGGCTTTTGCTGGTGGACACCTTCTCTGGTCCGGTGAAGGTGTAGGACCAATCAATTTGAAGATTGATCCACCGTGAAGAAGTGTCCTGGTTTTTAGGCTAGAGTTTGAACTCAAAATTGAGCTCGACTGGGAAATTGGGCTGGAATTCGGTGGGGATCAAATGCTCTATGTATGGGGAGTAGTCTGGAACAATTTTGGCAGAGTTTCCTTAAGGTTTGTTTTCAGCACCTCTCATGGCCGAGAGGGGTGGTGTTTAAATAGGAGAGGGTGGAGGGCCTCCCAGGGAGAGTTAGGGCTTGGGATCAACTGCTCTTGGCAAGAGAAGAACAGTCTACAATGGCCACCTGGGATGGGGCGGCTCGAGCAGGGAGAATTCCAAAGTCGACTCACATGTGAGCTCTCGGCCTGGTGGTTTCCGGCGGCTGTGGTGGCTGGCCGGCCAGGGTCAGGTCACCCTCAAGGTCAGGGAGGTCAGGGCTGGAGGTTTGTGCAGTCAATTGGCCATGGACATGTGTAAAGAGCTTGGATTGAAATGGAATGGGGGGAAGACCATTTTGGGTTCAAATGAGTCAACCCATGATTTTGGTCTAGGTTCACCACCCAAGGCCTGGTCTTGGGCCGAAAAGGATCACTTGGGTCGGCCAAGAGAGAGTGGTGTGGTCTCCATCCATGATGAGGTGGCTAAGCATGGTTTAGTGTGTGACATGCTTAAGGTAAAAAAGGGCTTAAGAAGGATTAGGAAAGGGGGCCCTCCTGTTGCCATTAATGGCTTGATCACATGTCAAGCCTTCCATGGCTTCATGTGGCTTGTCCTTGGCTTGCATGGCTTGTCTTTGGCTTGGGGAAAAGCTTGGTCAATTTCATGAAAATGGATTTTAGGAATTTTTGGTAATTTGATGGAAATTTGTATGAAACTTGATTTGGAATGATTTGATGATGAATTTAGGACTTAGGTAATGGCTTTAATTAAGTGGATGGCAAATGAAGATGTCATGTGGGCTTTAGGGTGGATTTTGGGCTTTTTAAAATGGTTTTAGATGGGCTTTTAAGATGGTTTAGAAAAGTGGGCTTTTGAATTTTAAAATGGATTTTGGGATGAAATTTTGGTAAAGGCTTGGGCCAAGTAATTGTTGGGTTTAGTTCATAGATGTGTCATGAGTGACTTGGAGCAAATTGGGAGTGATTTGGGTTTGAATTGGGTTGAATTTGGGCTCCTTTGGTGAATGGGCCAATATAGGTCAAATTGGGCTAACTTGGGCCAATGTTGGTCTAGGGTTGAAATTGATGTAAAATAAATGTTGGGAAATGTTTATGGCAGTGTTTCAAAGAGGTTTTGGCTTTGTTTGGGCTTTGATTTTGAGGTTTGGGCTTATTTGGGTTAGGTTTGGGTTTAGGTCAAAATTGGGCCTTTTAGCTTTGGGTTGAATTTGAGTGGGGTTTGGGTCTAAATTTTGGGCAAATCATGTTAGTGTTTTGTTTTTGAGAATTGTTAAGGAAGGTTTAGAAAAGATTTGGGGTTAATTGGAGTTGAATTGGGTGAGTTTGGGTTAGGTTTGGGTCATGGGATCAAATTGGGCTTTAAGGCCAAAAGTGAAATTGGATCCAAATGTCAATAAAATTGGACTTGGATTTGGTCTAGATTGGTGTTGGGAATGTTTAATTGATGTTTAGAATTGAATTGGACTAGAATTTGGGTCAATTGGGTAGGTTTGGCTTGACATTGGGTTGACATTGGGTTAAAATGGGTCAAATTGGGGGTTTTGATAAAAGTGGGGTAAATTGACAAAATTGGCCCATGGTGTAGTTGAACAAAATGAAATTGGGAATATTTGGTATTTTCTGGAATTTTCTGGGAATTTTCTGAATTTTTGGATTTTTGGGTCAAGAGGGGTATTTTGGGTATTTGGAGGGTATTGGGAGGTATTTTTGGAATTTTTGGTATTTTTGGCTATGGATGATCAATTTGAGTGGTGAGGAAATGTTTGGGATTGATTTTGAGGAATTTTGGGTGATTTAGGTGATTTTGCAAATTTTGGGTAGTTTCAAGGGTTTTGGGTAGGCTAGACGGGTGTAGGGTCCCGGGGGTCAAAAATTGAAAATTTGGAAAATTGAAAATTTGGAAAATTGAAAATTTGGAAAATTGAAAATTTGGAAAATTGAAGATTGGGTGAATGTAAGTGGAATGAAATCATTTTGTATGAGCCATGAAGCCATATCAAGCCCACATGAGCCATGAAGGGACTCATTTGAGGCATCCACATTGTTGTTCCTAACCCTCTTAGCCAAGGGCTTAGGGGTTAAGGACCATCCATGTGAATCACCTACATGAGTCAGGAGGTCAAGTTAGGTATGGGTGTGGTTCTAGGAGGTGTGTGAAAGTGTAGTGTATGAGTGTAGTGTGTGTGTAAGTCAGCCCCTTCACCAGACAAGGCCACCCAGGGCAGTCCTAAGGCCAAAGAGTCCTATAGGAACTCATCCTTTAAACTTCCACATTTGATTTCAACCCTCTAGGTGATTAGGGGTCTACAGTCAAGTTTGTGGAGTTTGCGAGGAGTTAAGAAGTGGTTTGAATTTCTAAAAGGTGGTGGATCCCAATTCTAGTCCTCTAAGATAGTCAAAGGAAAAGCCCAAGGCTAGATCCTAAGTACTAAAGAGAAGAAGAGAAGACCTCATCAAAAATGAGGTCAACACCCATGTTCTTACCAAGAGATGTCTCAAAAACCTCTTCAAAATTGTGCCAAAAATTAAATAACTCCTCTTTTATAACTGCCGTGCCTAAGCGCAAGGTTGCAGCGCTTAGCTGCAGGTCATCTGACATGTAAGCTCCAGCCACGGGGGCTTGGCACATACGCGTGGGTTCTAGCGCTTAGCCGCCACAGATCACTTCTTCAATTTTCTTCATTTTTATTTCAATTTTGATACTTTTCACTCTTTTCATCATATTCATCTGTTTAATCATAACTCCAAGAAAAATATACAAAATATCTTCCATTAATGTGTAATATCATCAAAAATAGGTATAAAAATGTGTATAAAAATATTATATATTTTAGGTGTATCACACCACTCCTTAGAATCATCAATCCTCCGCTTCAATGGATCCCACCCTTTCAATCCTCCGCTTCAATGGATCCCACCCAAAGCTCATTGATCCACGATTCAAATTCATCATAAATTTCTAATTCTTCTTGAGTTGATCCAACTTTAATTTTTAATTACTTCCTATCGTACTCTCCACCACTCCTTATTCTGACAATGTGATTAACTCATTAATTGCACAATTTACAAAAATATATGAAAAGCAATAGAACCTTTTTTTGGATAAAAATCATATTTTGCATGTTGAAATAAAAATTTTAAACTTTTTCCATGACTGTAAAATTAAGAAATTGTGAATGTCAACTTGTTCAATTGATATGTCAGTCACAAGAGTCGGGCTGAGGATTACCCTTCCCTGATTGCCTAGCTGGTGACCTTTTAACCTATGTTGGATCTCACAAGCATGATGCGTACAACCATACCTTGAGAATTGTCAGGGCTTCAATTATGATTCTAAGCTCCCCCATTAAGAAAAGTTCTTATACCTAGCTATGATCTTCTGTATGTGCCACCTAACATATTCTGCATGCTTGTATTTTACCTCATGTTTGTTACAATTTTTGTGCATATGCATGTTATGTTCATAATACTAACCTTGTAACAGAAATAACAAAGATGACAGTTATGCACCATTACATTTCTTTTACTACACTTCCTTTCATTGTACTTTGTGTCATGTTTTATTTTAATATACATGTAAAAGACTCCTGAAGTAGAGAACAATAGATCACCTGTTTAGAAGGAACACTCAGCAAGACTAGGGAACCAACGATAGACACAAATAAATACATAAACCTTAAACTCATATGCATCACTCTAAGGAGTTTGAGGCAAGTAGGATGAAGGGGCAAGTGGACAGAGGACAACTTCATATGGCAATCAACACTCAACAAATAAGCGGATCTACTTTAGCAGAACTTTTCTTAGTTTTAAATAATATAAACCCTTAAGACTTTGAGGCCGCTCATCTAGTATTACGTAAATCCTCCCACTATTCTTTAGGCTTTTGCATAATCTTTTTATGCTATATAAATCCTAATTTTTTAGGATTAAGGTTGTTCATTCGGTATGACGGAAATTCTCCTATCTTCTTAGGCTATTTGCATGATTGGATATCATAAAAATGTAAGCACTAAGTTTAAATAAATGGCTGGAGTAAACATCAAATAACATCGCTCCCATATTTTAAAGCAAAATAGTTGATTAGTTTGGAAAGTCATTGAGGTTCGCCTCAAGATCTATAGCATCCCCTACATTTCACTCCTTTGACTTCCAAAATAACTGTTCCTATATGGTCCATTACCACCAGACTTCCTTATAAATAACCAAGAAAACTAAATTTTGAATTCTTGAAGAGAAAAATTTTGATGATTATTGAGATTTTTCTTAAGTGACTTTGGTCATTTAAGATGTAACTAACAATAAGAGCTTGTCCTTATAGGGAAATAGGAACCCATGTAATATAAATCCTATCTAATCTTTATATTATATAAGGTAATCTATCGGTCACACAAATGGTTTGTACACCAAACATATTTCATGAATTGTATAGCTTATATAATCAAACTCACCATCAAGTGGTATGGATATCTCTTGAGATTGTGTATTACTCGTGCTCAAATACATAGAGTGTTGAATATATGAGATCTATTCATTCTCATTTATAGAATAAAAAAATTATTTTGAAATAAAAAAAATATATACATATTAAATTAAAGCATTCAGCAAATCCCAAAAAAATGGCCTACACACATGTGTGATATGCACACTCCATCTCCAATGGAATATATCTCCCAACATGTGAGACAACATCTTAGAGTATATGGTTTAAAAATTAACTTGCTTACAATTAGCCAACTATGTGATAAAAGTTTTATTGTTGTCATTATATCAACTACTTTATTATAACAATTAAATGGCAATGTTAATGTAGAAAGCATTAAGATAAGTAATGTATATATGCTTGATATTGATAGTATCAACGAATCTAGGAAAGGTTATTATCTAAAATCTATATTAAATAAGTTCTAGCAATGCTAAAAAAGATGACTATTATGCAAACCTTTAATAAAATCACTCACCAAGATTTACTTAGAGGTCTCTTATGTGACACATGTGAATTAAGAAAAAAAAAACTAAAGCACTATTTAACACACATAATTATAGAACTGAAAAGATATTAAATATAAAGTATTTGGACTAATTAACACCAAGTTTAAGAGGCATGCCATCTGGTTTTGTGATCATTAAATAAGTTCACATGGGTTTTCTTTTTTAACCAAGAATGAATCTTTTGATTAGTTTAATACTATTGTAAATTGGGATAAGAATGTCAATATGTATACTTTCTTTCGTCCATGATGATCATGAAAGAGAATATGATAATGAGAGTATTTATCATTTTTATAAACATTTTTGAATTACACATAATTCCTTTGCACCTATAAAGCCTTAATAAAATAATATTATTAAAAGAAAATATAGTAATTGTTTTAAGCTGCCTGATCTTTATTAAATGAATACAAACTACCAAGTACTCTTTCTTATAAGTTGTAAGTACTTCAAGTTACATGTTAAATAGAATAGAGATTCGTTTTAAAATTAACAAGTCACTATATGCTAGAATGCCTTTGAAAAATAAAAAATATTAAGAGAAATAATAGAAATTTTTTTAGGCTGCTTAAGCTATATTAAATGAATACAAACTACCAAAGTACTTTATGTATAATTTGCAAGTACTTCATGTTATGTATTGAATATAGTAGAGATTCGCTCGAAGAATAACAACTCACTATATAAATTATTCAAGGGTAGGACATCAAATTTAACCCACATATACTTGAGCATAAGTAAATCATACAAATTCATATTTGGGAATGTTTGAAGTAAACTCTAATAAGGCAATGAGTTTAACATACTAATTTTCTAAAAAACAATATAGGGAATTTAAAAAAATAAAAAAAAAACTTTTGTAAAGAAGGAATCAACCCATGTTACTTTTGGGAAGCCTTATGCCTAATATGAAATTAAGGAATTCAAATTTGACAAGGAAAATTTTATTATTTTGGATAATACTCAATTGATGGTAAGATGAAAAATAAAATCTTGGATAATAGGTGTATGGATCCAATCACCTGAAAAAACTAGATTATTAGAAATCCCAGTGATTAAATCCATTTATCCATTGATTACACCTGGATCCTAATATTTGCTTGAACATAACCAAATAAACCTAGTTGAACCCTTTAGGATTAACTCACAAAACCTATCAAATTAACTTTGACCAAGCCTCCCATTTGACTTTCATATAAACTTTCATGGCCAGCAATCTTGTTTTCTTTGAGGTGATGCACTTAGTAAGACTTGCAAAAATACTAATTTGATAAAATTTTTAAGGTAAGCATGTTTTGGAGAAATAGAAATTAGTTCAAAGAAGCTCCTAGAATAACATGATGACTAACCCTTTGTTTCTTAGCTGACCTAGAACTCTTCTTAGTGAGAAACTTTACTATTTTATATTCATTTTTGTGATTTCATGATTTCATTGTAAGATTTAAATAGCTTATATTTGAGCTTCACTCAAATTTGATTCACTCATCTATAATTCTACCCAACCTGAACACACTACTCAAATTTTGTATAAACTAACCATCCTCTAGAAGCCTTAAATCACTCATAAACCCATAAATCCTTGCTTTATAGGCCCTACAATCCTCGCTCAAACATCCTAAGCTTTCTACCATTGACTTATCTCCTTCTATTCACTTCCTAAGCCACCTTTACCATCTACTCAAAATCAACCTCTTGGACAAAACCAAAATTGCCAAACCCACACAATAGCTCTGAGCCACTTTTTAAATTCATCCTTCCCAAAGCCTCCCCGTTCAAAATCACTTCCATTAGATCACTATAAATTACCTTGCAACATATACAATTCTCAAATTTTCTTTCACCAATCACATCCAATCAATGAATCATATATTCAATTTTATAGCTTTACATAACTAAATTTTGTGTTTTGCGATCATATAATTTTGTAAAAGCTGATTGTACACACCTATATATATACAACTAAAACGGAAACATACTTCTACAAAATATTTATATTCTTAATGCGTACAAATAAAAAACATTATATAGGATAATTTTAATATTTAAATAATGAAGCCCTTCAGTATACATATTCAAATTTAAACCATACTGTGTTAGATAATTTATGGGACTACAATGTAATTAATAAATGTGTTGGATCATTATTTAACAAGTCAAAATTATTGTGGTCTAATTAATTAGTAAAGTTTACGACTTTAGGCACATTTGTCATGAAATTATAAGTGTGGATACCATAAGTGCAAATTCTGATTTGATGAGGGGCAGAATTGGAATTTAGCAATTCTTGTAACCAACCATTGGTTATATTAAATAGAGGGGTAATGGTCCCTGATCTGCACAGTCTAAAAATTCTCTTGTTCCCCATCAACGAGAGAAACTAAGGAAAACTCTGGAAAATCTGCAGATTGGAAGATCGTTGCTTGCAATCGATCAAATGGATTCAGGTACGCTTCCGCTATTGTATCGATTCAGTTTTTCTCATTGATTTGAACGTGAACGAAAGATTCTCGTGGCAATTTCCTAAGAGATTTTGATACGATCAAAATCTATTTGGAAAAATCTAAAGAAAATTTCTAACAATTGGTATCAGAGCCTCCCGTTCATGTTCTTGTTGAGATTCCCCTCCTCTTTCGTATTTTTTATCCCTTTCGTTCGCCTTTACCCGCGAAGGATTCGCCCGCAAAAGGTTGCGGCGGCGGGACTACGGAGAAAGGAATGCCGCAGAGGGACTGCAACGTCGGTGGGTGTGGTGGCGCGTCCTCCGACGGCGGCAAAATTCTGCGAAAATCGAAACGAGCGGCGAAAGGGAGCCGCCGGAAATGGCGCCGAAATCGGCGCCGGAGGGAGTCTCCGCCGGAGCGGCACCGGAGGAGGGCGCCGCCGGAGGCTGCGCCGGACGGGGCACCTGAGGCGGCACCTGGCGGCGCCTCAGTTCGCGAACGGCGAACTGTTCGCGCCAGTTCGCGATTTGCGAACCGTCGCGATCGGAACTGGTTCACGGACCCGTTCCGTGGACCCGGTTCGCGGAGAAAAAAAAAATTCAAAAAATTAAAATAAAATAAAATCAATTTTATTTTATTTTGTTTAGTTTTAAATTGATTTTCTTGATTTTATTTTATTTTGTTTAATTTAAATTTTTAATTTACTCATTAATTATTTAATTAATTAACTCATTTTACTTTGGAAAATAAAATGAGTCATTTAATTTAATGAGTAGATTAAATAAATAAGTTAATTAAGTTACTCATTTTAAAATGAGTAAATTAAATTAATTAAATTATGGATTGATTATTTTATAAAATCAATCAATTTTTGTAAATTATGGACTTTAATGTTTTAAAATTTAGTCCATTGTTTATAAAATTAAGATTTTGTAAAATTAAATTAATGTTTGAATTAAATTCGAATAAATGGTACTTTAAAATTGTCCATCATTTTTTTTAAAGAACTTATTGAAGCATGATGTTGCCAAAGTGACCTCTCATGTGTAGATAGTTCATGACGAATGATGGATGTTGTGTGTATGTAGGTTCATGCGAGTATTAATTGGCCCAAAGGAAAATTAATACTTGGCCGAACTGCATACACACTTGTGATGGTAAACATGTAACAATTATAAGGAATTATATATAAGTAATAAATCGATCCAAAGATAGATTTATTACTTGATATACGTTATTGTTAATGTTTGATCATTACAACAAGATTACCACTAGCAGTTAATATTACTTTCCAAAGACTTGATATTAATATTGCATTAGGTGTCTTGAGATGGGATTTACCATTAATTGAATTTAAACATTTTATTAATTAAATCTTTTGGTCATTTTTCAGTTGTTGCTAATGTATATGCTAATCTCAATTCGGTTACAATCCTTAAGGGTGATAGTTTTAAGGATTGGAAAGAGAACATTCTCATTGTTCTTGGCTGCATGGATCTAGATCTAGCATTAAGAATAGAAAAGCCCGCTCCTCTTACGGATGCAACTTCCTCCGAGGATAGGAGAAACTTTGAGAAGTGGGACCGTTCTAATCGCTTGAGTCTAATGATTATAAAGCTCGGCATACCTGAGGCCTTTAGAGGTGCGGTGTCTAGTGAGATCACTGAAGCTGCAATTTTCCTTGCTGAAATTGAGAAACGCTTTGCAAAGAGCGATAAGGCTGAAACTGGTATTCTTTTAAAGAAACTGATTTCAATGAAGTTCAGAGCCAAGGAAAATATAAGGGAGTACATCATGGATATGTCTAATATTGCTTCAAAATTAAAGAAACTAAATCTCGAGTTGACGGATGACTTACTCGTGCATTTAGTTCTTATTTCTCTTCCTCCACGAGCTTGGTCAATTTCTGGTCAGCTATAATATGCAAAAGGAGAAATGGACTCTTAATGAACTTATTTCTCATTGTGTGCAAGAGGAAGAAAGGTTGAAGCAAGGAAAGACTGATAGTGCTCATCTGGTAAACACCTCTAAGGAAAAGGGCTCTAAAAGAAAGAATGAAGGCACGTTAAGAGTAAGGGTCCTTCTCAAAAGAAACAAAATAAAGCTCAAAATTCGGAAAATATCGAGTTGTTTCTTTTGCAACAAAGAAGGACAACAGAAGAAGGAATGTGCTAAATATCATGCTTGGCGTGTAAAGAAAGGTACATTTCTAACTTTGGTCCGTTCGAGGTAAATTTGGCTTCGGTACCTAGAAACACTTGGTGGTTAGACTGCGGTGCTACTACTAACATAAGTGTTTCAATGCGGGGTCACTCGAGCTACCGAAAACCAAATGATGCTCGAAAGATGCATTTATGTGGGAGATGGAAAATCGGTAGAAGTGGAAGCAATTGGGCATTTTAGATTGTTATTATGTACTCGGTTACTATTTGGATTTGATAGATACTTTTGTTGTACCGTCATTTAGATGGAATTTGGTTTCTGTTTGTTGTTTGGACAAATTAGGTTATTGTTGTTCATTTCAAAACAGTTGATTCAGTTTATCTATTAATTCCAATATTGTTGGAACTGGTTCTCTAGTGGTATATGACAATCTTTATTTGCTTGATATCTGTTGCTTCTTATAATGAAACTCGAATGTGGAATCACGAGGTACTAAGCGAAAAATTAATAATAAAAATTCGGGAGCATTATGGCACAAGCGTTTAGGTCACATCTCTAGAAATAGAGTTGAAAGACTTGTGTCGGATGGAATTCTAAATTCCATTGATTTTACGTGACTTTGATGTCCGTATTGAATGCATTAAGGGAAAACAGACCAAAAGGAAGAAATTAGGTGCATATAGAGTTACAGAAGTCTTAGAATTGATACATACGGATGTTTGTGGACCATTTTCCATAGCTTCTTGGAATGGTCAACAATATTTTGTATCATTCATAGATGATTATTCAAGATATGCATACATATTTCTTATTAATGAGAAGTCCCAAGTATTGGACATGTTCAAATCTTATAAGGTCGAAGTTGAAAACCAACTAAGCAAAAGAATAAAGAAAGTCAAATCGATCGTGGTGGTGAATACTACGGTAGATATGACGGTTCGTGTGAACAACGTCCGGGACCATTTGCTAAATTCCTAGAGGAGTGTGGAATTGTCCCACAATACACTATGCCGAGTTCACCTAGCATGAATGGTGTAGCCGAAAGATGAAATCGCACTCTTAAAGACATGGTAAGAAGTATGATCGGTCATTCTACCTTACCAAATTCACTCGGGAGAAGCACTCAAGACAAGCAACCTACATTCTAAATAGAGTACCAACTAATGCAACTGCAATTACACCTTATGAGCTTTGGACGGGCGAAAACCCGGTTTAAAGCATTTTCATGTTTGGGGTTGCCTAGTCGAGGCAAGGCCTTACAAGCCACTTCGAGAAAAAGTTAGACCCTAAAACAAGATAGCAGCTACTTTGTTGGTTATTCGGAGCGATCTAGGGGTTTCAAGTTTTATGATCCCAAATTAAAGATAATTTTGAGACGGAACCGCTGAGTGTTCTTTGAGGATATTGAATTTGGGGGAGAAATCAGGTTAGAGACTTTGTCTTTGAGGAGGAATCGAACCATACTACTCTTGTTGAAGAGGAATTGGTTCCTATTCCTGTAATTGCTTTTGATAATGATCAGGATCTTACTCCTGACATTGATCAAGTTGCAAATCAAGAACCCCTAGAGGAACAAATTCAACAACCTCAAGAACAAGTTCAAGAGCAAGTGCTTTTGCGACGATCCACTAGGGAAAGAAGAAATGCTTATTTCGGATGATTATATTGTATTTCTTCGAGAACATGAGGAAAATATTAGCATGATGGAAGATGATCCTATCAACTTTCATCAAGCTATGCAAAGTTCCAATTCGGAAAAATGGATCAAAGCAATGAATGAGGAGTATAAGTCTATGCAAGACAATAAAGTTTGGGAACTTGTTTCATTGCCAGAAGGAAAGAAACCCATTGGTTGTAAATGGATTTTTAAAACTAAAAGGGATTCAAAAGGCAATGTGGAAAGACATAAAGCTCGTCTTGTAGCTAAAGGCTTTACTCAAAAGGATGGGATTGACTATAAAGAGACATTTTCTCCAGTTTCAACAAATGACTCTTTTAGAGTAATCATGGCACTTGTTGCTCATTATGATATGGAGCTACATCAAATGGATGTCAAGACCGCATTTCTCAATAGAGACATTGATGAAATGATCTATATGGTGCAACCAGAAAACTTTGTAATAAGAGACCCAAAGAATATGGTTTGCAAACTGATGAAATCCATTTATGGGCTCAAACAAGCTTCTCGTCAATGGTATCACAAATTTCATCAAGTGATTCTTTCATTTGGTTTTGAAATGAATGCAGTTGATGATTGTGTGTATCATAAATTCAGTGGGATAAAACATATTTTTCTGATTTTGTATGTGGATGACATACTCGTTGCCACAAATGATATAGGCATGTTAGCAGAAACCAAAAGATTTCTATCAAATAATTTTGAGATGAAAGATCTTGGTGATGCCTCATTTGTTTTAGGAATTCAAATTCACCAAGATCGTTCTCAGTGTATCTTGGATTATCACAAAGAGGCTATATTGATAAAGTGCTTAAAAGATATGGCATGCAGAATTGTAGACCAATTGACACCCCTGTCGCTAAAGGAGACAAGTTCGGCCTCAATCGGTGCCCAAAGGAAACCTCGAGATTCAGAAATGCAAAAGATTCCCTATGCTTCGAAGAATAGGGAGTCTTATGTATGCTCAAGTTTGTACGCGGCCGGATATTGCGTACATTGTTGGAGTTTTAGGCGAGATACTTAAGTAACCCGGGAATGGATCATTGGAAAGCGACAAAAGGGTTATGAGGTACTTAAGGAGAACAAAAGATTACATGCTTACATATAGAAGATCAGATCATTTGGAGATCATTGTGTATTCTGACTCCGATTTTGCTGGATGTCAAGACAGCAGAAGATCCACATCAGGCTACATATTTTTGTTAAGTGGTGGAGCTATATCCTGGAGGAGTGTAAAACAAACACTAATAGCTTCATCCACTATGGCAGCAGAGTATATAGCATGTTATGAGGCATCCAACCATGACATATGGCTGAGAAATTTTGTCACTGGGCTGCGCATTATGGAAGGGATTGAAAGACCACTAAAGTTATTTTGTGACAATAAATCAGCAGTATTGTATTCCAATAACAACATGAGTTCATCCAAGTCAAAGCATATTGACATCAAATTTCTTGTTGTGAAGGAAAGAATACAGAGTGGCCAGATTTGTATAGAGCATATTGGAACAAACTACATGATTGCGGACCTCTTACAAAGGGTCCGATACCTGTAGTCTTTCATGAGCATACTGCTCATATGGGTGTTATAAAACTTGAGGAAATTTAGATTCAGTGGGAGTTTGTTAACTTATATTTTTAGCTTTATGTTTTATTTTGTGTACAAAACATATTTGGATATTTTCTGATCATAAATAAGGTATTTTATTCAGTTCAGTACACTCTGTATAGTTAAAGTTTGATCTCACTTAAGTAAAGTAGGACCAGTTGAAAATTGACATGAACTGACCACCTTGCATGTAATTTTCATTCTACACATTCATGATTGATCTATGTCATTTGATTATATTAATATATGTGACCATTGATGGGTTTAGTTGTGACAAATACAATGAAAACCGCTTTGATCCTATATCGATATGATTAATGGACCGCATTATAATGTGCCTTTATAATAATGACAACAAATTTTGAGCGCTCTAAGGTTGACACATTTATTTTTTACATATATAGTCCAGATGGGAGATTGTTAGATAATTTATGGACTACAACGTAATTAATAAATGTGTTGGATCATTATTTAACAAGTCAAAATTATTGTGGTCTAATTAATTAAGTAAAGTTTACGACTTTAAGCACATTTGTCGTGAAATTATAAGTGTGGATACTTATAAGTGCAAATTCGATTTGATGAGGGCGAATTGGAATTTAGCAATTCTTGTAACCAACCATTGGTTATATTAAATAGAGGAGTAATTGCCTTCGATCCGCATAATCTAAAAATTCTCTTGTTCCCCATCAACGAGAGAACTAAGGAAAACTCCGGAAAATCTGCAGATTGGAAGATCGTTGCTTGCAATCGATCAAATGGATTCGAGTACGCTACCACTATCAGTATCGATTCGGCTTTTCTCATTGATTTGAACGTGAACGAAAGATTCTCGTGGCAATTTCCTAAGAGATTTTGATACGATCAAAATCTATTTGGAAAAATCTAAAGAAAATTTCTAACATACTGTACATAATATCAAATATTTAACTGCTTTGAAGCACACATATCTTAATGGACAAATGATCGATGTAAATGACGTCTGAAGCAGCACAGCGAGAATAGCTGGTTGAGTTAAGGATCGGAAATAATTAAGCTGGGCGTACTAACTAATCTGCCAGCTCCCATAAAACCTTCAGTGTGGGACTTAATTAGCTCGGAAATTAACTTACACCAAAATTTAAGTGGAACATTGTTTCATTGGCTCAGCCGTACGAAACGAAACCAATGCATTCCCGGCTCGTCATATTAATAGCATTGCAGATCCGCTGCTGCACTTGCTGAGTTAAAGAGCGAGAGTGGCGCAGCTGTGACCTGCACCGTTGCATTAATCGCGCACATGTATGCTGATGCAGCAGCGCCAGACCGGAAGTGATGCTCTCTGTTTTCCTGTTTCTGGATTCCAATTTAAATTTTCTTGTCGCCAACATCTGTGACATGCGTGTCTCCTAATTACAGGTCCAGTATCCTTGCATTTTTTTGGAGGAAAATTAATTCTGTTAAGATATTATGATATATTTTTATATCGGATGTAAATAAATAAATAATATATATATATATATATATATATATATATATATATATATATATATATAAATGGTTATGTGGGTGTGTGTATGTGTGTGTGTACACGAATACTAACGAGGTGATAGATAATTCTTTTTTTCATAATTTCTTATAATCTAAAAAAAATTCCCATGGTTTTCTAACATGATTATATTTCTATATTAGTTCTACTGTGTAATAATTTGATTGTATTTATATAATAGCATTCATAATAAAAAAATGATTTCATTCTGCAGGCATTAAAAAAATTCGAGAATTTTCCTAATGTTTTTTTTGTCGCAATTACACACACACACACACAACAACAACAACAACAACAACAACAACAACAAAAACAAAACCTTAATCCTAATAAATGGGGTCGGTTACATGAAAATTTTTCTCCATTGTGTCCTATTTAGGGTCATATTTTCATTTAGTTCTAATAAATTAATATCATTATTTATACAATAAGTTGAAGTTTTCCTAGGTCTACCTCTTTCTTTTTTAACATAAGACGAATCTAAAACATCTACTCTCCTAATAGAATCATCAGATGGACGTTTAATGTGACCAAACCATCTAAGACGACTCTCTCTAATTTTGTCCATCACTGAAGCTACACCAACCCTATCATGGATATATACATTTCGCATTTTGTCTCTAAGTGTAAAGCCACTCATCCACCTAATCATTCTCATCTCAGCAACACTTAACTTAGTATTATACTTCTCTTTTAAAGGCCAACATTCAGCGTCATATAGATTGCAGGTCTCACCACTATCTTATAAAATTTTCTTTTCAGTCTAAGTGGTACTTTTCTATCACACAAAAGATCCAAAGCATTCCTCCACTTCAACAAACCAACTTGAATTCTACTGTTAATATCCTCATTTATATCACTATCGTTTGGACAATAGACCCGAGATATCTAAAACGTTCGGACTTTTTAATAATTTGATCACCCAAAGTTACACTTATGTCACTAGAGTTGCTACAACTAAAATTACATTCTATGTACTTAGTTTTAGTTCTACTTAAATGAAGGCCTTTAGACTCCAATGTAGACCTCCATATTTCAAGTTTTTCCTGGGATTTTTCTCTCATCTTATCCACGAGAAGGATATCATCAGCAAAAAGCATACACCAAGGTACATCTTCCTGTAAATTTCTAGAAAGACCATACAAAACTAAAGCAAAAAGATATGGGCTTAAAGCCGATCCATATTTTAATCCTACAGAAATAGGAAAATATTTGGTCAATCCTCCTTTAATTTGAACACAACTAACAGCTCTAGTATACATATCTTTAATGACTTGAATATAAGTCATATCAACACCTTTATTCTCAAGAACTCTCCAAAGGATATCTCTTGGAACCTTATCATAAGCTTTTTCTAAATCAATAAAAATCAAATGTAGATCCTCCTTATTACCTCTGAAATTCTCCATCAAACCTCTCAATAAAAGTATACCTTCCATAGTAGACTTGTCCGACATAAATGCAAATTGATTTATGTCTTAACCTATGTTCAAGTACCCTCTCCCATATTAATTCCTCTATAATTTGTGCACTCTTGTGTATCCCCTTTATTCTTAAAAATGGGGACCAAAACACTCTTCCTCCACTCCTCAAGGAGTTCTTTAGTTTTTAAAATAAAATTAAAGAGTTTAGTAAACCAAGAAACTCCCAAATCTCCTAAACATTTCCACACTTCTATTGGGATATCATAAGGTCCTACAGACTTTCCACCCTTGGTTTTCATTAAAGCCTCCTCAACTTCTTTTTACAAATGTGATGATAAAAATAAATCATTTTGTTATTATTAATGATATTAAGATCATAAGGTCGATCATATTTTCAGAAACTTCATTAAAAAGTATATCAAAATGACTCACCCACCTATGTTTAACATCCTTTTCTAAGAAAAGTACTTTTTAATTTTCATCTTTAATACACTTTAATTGAGTTAAATCTTTACTTTTCTTTTCTTTTTGTTTGGCTAGTTTATACATATATTTCTCACCCTGCTTAGTATATGATCTATTATAAAGATCACTAAAAGCAGAATTTTTAGTGTCACATATTATTCTTTTAGAATCTTTGCGGTCGTTTGATATTTTTCTCAGTTCTCTAAGCTTTTTCATTTAATCCATTTTTTATAACAAAACTTTTTTATTTTATCTTTACTTGCGCATTATTATTCCACCAACAACTATTTGCTTTTTATAGAAATTTTTCTTTTGATTATCCAAGTATATCTTTTGTCACTTGTTTAATAGTTTTTGTTACTTTATCCCACATAACACTTGCTTCTTCATGAACATCTTAAATTTTGAATTCTTGAATTTTTCTTATAAAAATAATTTTATTTGTGTCTTTTAGGTACCCCCACCTTATTCTACGATGATGAATCATAGTATTCTTTATTTTACGACTCTTCATCGTAAATTCTAGTATTAATAATCGATGTTGGGTACTCAAATCCTCACTTAAAATGACCTTACAATCTTTACAATTCCGACGATTTCATCTTCTCATAAGAAAGTTGTCAATTTGTGTTTTATTAGATCCATTACTATAAGTAATAAGATGCTCATCTCTTTTTTAAATAAAGTATTGGTAATAAGAAATTCATACGCCAAAGAAAAATCTAATATCGCGCTACCTTCTTCATTAACCACTCCAAATCCATAGCCACCGTGAATATTTCTAAAATCTTCTGCCACTCTGCCAACATATCCATTTAAATCTTCTCTAATAAATTTTTTTTCTTCAAGAGGTATCATTTGTATTAAGTCTTCTAAGTCATTCCAGAATTTATCTTTAGAACCTATATCTAAACTTACGTAAGGGGCATAAGCACATATAATATTAAAAATATTAGTATCAATAATAATTCTTACGGGCTATAATTCTATCTCCAAATCTATTAATATTTACAACATTACCTTTCAAACTCTTATCTATAATTAGACCTACACCATTTCTAGTGCGACCCTTACCTGAATACCAAGTTTAAAACCTAAGTTATCAATCACCGTAGCCTCTACTCCAACCCATTTAGTTTCTTGAATACATAAAATATTTATCTTTCTATGAAACATAATATCAATTAAATCCATTAAGTTACCATTGAGAGTACCTATATTCCAAGATCCTATCCTAATATTAATTTCGTGGACTAACTTTTTTACCCGTGTCGAACTGTAATATGGGAACACTTGCTTATTTGACTCTACACCCGTGCATCGGTATAGAGGCCCTTGCACACTTCACACTATTCAGGCCATAAAACGCACCGCTTCCAGGAAACGCCTTAGCACTTACACAATGATCAAAATGATTCATGTCATGATTTTTTTGACAAGTATTATTCTGGCTATCGACTACCTAACACAACCCTCTATTTTTCACATCCGAGCTTGGGACCAGCAATGGCAGTGTTATATATATATATATATATATATATATATATATATATATATATATATATATATATATATATTCACACACACACACACACACACACACACACACACACATACATCTATATCAACATCTACATCAACTTAAATATACATACATCTACATCTTCACATATATACATGTAACAATGTCGGAGGAATTAGTCTTTGAGTGAGGACAATTATTCCTCATCGCCCAATGTCGGAGGGGCTAAGGAAACTGATCGCAAATTAATATTTCAAAATGAGCAAAAGGCCAAACTTTACTTCCATATAAGTAAATATTTGTGCAATTACCCCTCTTGGATCCTATTTGGATCCACCCCTGTAAATGTACATCTACATCTGCATCTACATATACCTTCAAGTACTTCATTATAAGAGATGAGAAAAGTAACAGCCAATAATTGTGTCGGACTTATTTGTGTCGGATTTTACATCTTATACACGACATAAACTAGTTGATGATATTTTGCGGTGATATTTGCATCAGATTAGCCTTCAATTGTTAGACCATACGGTGAAATTTAAAGTGGAGTTATAGTAGTTTTTTATTCGAATTTTCTTTGAATAAATTGATGCGAAAGATTAACTTAAAAGGGTTGAAAAATCCGAGGCAATGTAGACAAAAACTCAGACTTTGGAGACCTAAAATACCCAACTCGCGCCCTTCATTTCATTTTCTTCCTTGTGCAACCTCAAAATCCTCGCATCTTCAATTCTCTCTCTCATGAGACTGATGCTCTTCCTTAATTTTTTTTCACCAGTCATAGTAATCTCTCCCTGTCACCATCGTCAGTCTCCTTTACCTCCTAACCTGACCTGCAATAATGCAGTAATTTTTGATTCCAAAACATAATAAAAAACTTGACCCAATTTATAAATAGCGGCTAGTGCATAAAATTAAAATTTTGTAAAATTTTTGAAAATATTTTACACACTAGGGGTACTACGCAAGTATACGTATCGTTTCAAGTAATATAGGGTTTTCTGTTAAGACCCCAGTATCGATCCTACAGAGAAGTGAGGTAAGCAATCCTTTAGGCTAATTCCAGTCTATTTCTATAAGGCCTAAATTTGGAATGTTAATTAAAATGAGTTTTCTAATAACTAATCATAAATAAAGTTCTTAAATAAAGAAATAACTTATATGGATAAATTGGTTTGAAGAATTTCGAGATACTAAAAACTACCTTCCTCTTGCAATTACATAGATAATGTGTAGGAAAGAGAAGCTTAGAATTTTATGTGGTAGTTCCAAATAGAAGCAATCCTAATCTTTACCCTTTGGTTCAGGCATAAAGAACATTGGTTAATCGATAGATCGGTTCAGGATGTTTTATTAGTAGAATGGGTTAATCTAGGCTCACACTTCTAGATGACCAAGGGTGGCTATGGTCGACCCTACCAGTGACCCGTTCCCTTTCTATAAATCAAATTATTAGAATTTAATCTATCATTCTAAAAACTAATCAATTATACACCCAATAAACAATTTCTCCCTATTTATTTGCACTTCACCATGAGTAACCCTCATATTGTTTTCGATTACCTAAGGATTCATGTGATATCTACTAGTTAAGAACTCATCTCCGAATAAGTCTCAGGAATTCTTCAACAGGTTTTAACAATACAAGTGATCAATTTGTAAAGTAAATAAAGATTCGGTATGAATATCATTACCATAATTTAATAAGAGAATAACTAAACAAATCTTAATTCCTAAACATGCATCTATTTAATTACAAAATAAAAGTAAAATGAAGATAATGACATAATAAGTAAAAGGGGTGATAGAATTATGTAATAAATTAAGTGCCAACATGAAACTTATTTCATTAGTATTCTATTATATTTATGCAACTATCTGTCACCTAGAAGCATCTAATAGATAATTCTATCATAAAAATGATTTTCCTACACATGTCACTGCTTCATATTAAAAGAAAGAGTAAAGAAAATCACTTACGAAGCATGGATAATTCACGAAAGAAAACTCAGTTTAAAACAAAGAAAATCCACTAGAAAGTGTTTACAATAATTATAAGAGAATGAAGAACACAATACTTAGCTTTTTCCCTTTGAAAGAAAGAAGAAGATCTCTCCACCAAAGCTTCCCACCGATCCATGCGTTGCTCATATATCCCTTACATAAATATCTTAAAATAACTCACCAATCTCTCCATAAGTTGTAGAAATCTACATCTTCATGACTCTAAAATGACTATAAAATGACTAAAGGAGAAGAGAGAGAGAGAGAGAGAGAGAGAGAGAGAGATCGCCCTTTGCTGTAGAATTGGTCCCTATTTATATATTTTTGAAAATGAGCAAGGGTTGCTTAAGGCACCTCTTCAAAATTCATCCACATTCATTGAATCTTCTAGAAACCAACTATGGTGCCTCGCCAGACTCATATGACCAAGACTTTGCACCCCTTCACTTTGGGTTGCACCTCTTCGCGGTTAAAACTGTTCCAATATGTCTAAATTCATTGTATCACATGTCCTATATATTAGGAGTAACATCCAGTCTTCTAGAAGGTCTAGAAACTACTTAACACCGTCAAAATAACTCCCAAAATTGTCAAAAATCCGTCCAATAACCGTTTTGGATGATTCTGGCGCCTAGGCCTTGATTGTGGCGCCTACGCGCCGTTTTCTCTTCGTCACTGGCGCCTGGGCGCCGGGTTTGGCGCCTAGGCGCCACCCTGTGCGTAGCTCCACTGTTTTGCTCCGTTTGGCTCCGTTTCGCTCTATGTCAGTTGCGTTGCATTCCTAACATCATCACCTACAATAGAGACATAAAAATAACCTTTCTCAAAAGTATAATTTCATTCAAAAACATGTGAGAAATGTAAAATAGATTAAGCATAGAAAAATATAATGATACGTACTAGGTTAGAATTTTCTTCTTTTCTCATTTTAGCTCCAAATTGCATTGTTTTTTGCATCATTTATCTAAAATCATATATTTTTATACTTGAAGACAATAATATGCAAAATATCTTCCTTTAAAGTGTAATATCATTAAAAATGTGCATAAAGTGGGCATGAAATGAACACTAAAAAAATGTAATTTTTAAGTGGATCACCTCCCCATCACAGTCAGCGGTAGTCTTCACCCTAGATTGTCACCACTTGATCTTGTGGTAGTGACCGATATATGTTAGGTATATAAATACATAACATTTCAATGGTATGTATCCAATGCATTGAAGTTTAAGTGTTAGCTATGTATATATTTCAGTGGTATGTAT
Organism: Papilionanthe hookeriana x Papilionanthe teres; assembly: GCA_022702705.1. Taxonomy (NCBI): domain Eukaryota; kingdom Viridiplantae; phylum Streptophyta; class Magnoliopsida; order Asparagales; family Orchidaceae; genus Papilionanthe; species Papilionanthe hookeriana x Papilionanthe teres. The sequence continues at coordinate 30,364,075 of CM040430.1, read as the reverse complement.
GTAACGTGTTTTTTATATTGAGTGATATGTATGAGAATGTACCTGAATGGGGATGTCATTAGTAGAACTCGAGTTGGTTGAAGTAGTGGATTAATGCAATGGGTTTATTTTTCAAAGTGATGTTGATAATGATGGGAATGTTATTTTTTGACTTTATGTGCATTTGTTGAAATAATGGATAATGCATTGAATAGTTCTATTGTTTAAAGTGACTGTCATATAAATGGGGATGTTTTTTGTAGAGTTCGTGTTGACTGGTTGAAGTGGAGCAATGCATCGGGTCAATAATTAAAAGTTATGATGATATAGATGAGAATGTTATAATTTGTAGAATTCACTTTGACTAGTTGAAGTGGTGGAATGCATCGAACTATTATTCAAAGTGACAGTGATATATAGATGGGGATTTTATTGGTTGAAGTGGAGGAATACATCGGGTTGTCGTAGAGTGGGACTTGACACCAAAAGACAAATGATAAATTGATATATATGTGATAGGTTTGTCATAGATCAAGTGGCGGACAAGATTAGATAAAGATGTCAACCAACTGATGAGTCGTAGGAGATCCTGAGATCCACTTGACCAAGTAATAAAGATTGTATATATTTATAAGTATTGACTAATTTTTATTTTCTGTAATAGTTACAATAATCTTTAAAGCTACATCTATGCTGCAAATAGATATTTGTAATTTGAAAGCTTTGATGCATAACAGATTTTATCCAGAATGAAAAGGACTCATAGCTGAGCTCTTGAATGGTGTTAAAGAATTCATGCAGGTTGTGTCACAGCTGACCATATATCGATCATAAAGTAAGTTTCGGTGTCCATGTGTGAAGCACAAAATCAAGTATTTTTGCCCCCGAAAAAGTTAATTTGGATATTTATCACAATGGATTCAAACTAATTATTTCTACTAAACTGCACATCTTAAGCAAGAACTTGAAGTTTAGTTCAAGCAAGGAGGTGTCTCAACAAGTTATGCCCCATCTACAGAGGAATATGATCCTCACACATATAAATAAATGGTTCATGATGCTCAAGAGCTAAATTTGTTAAGAGAATTTAACACGAATATGAAACACTAAACAATGAATTGCAACAGTTCAATGATTTATTGAATATTGCACAACAACTATTATGAGATTGTTGCATAGCACATATAAAGTTATCAGTGGCACTGAGAATGTTGACCATCAAATCTAATTTAACATGCCCAGAGAAGCATTCAATCATGTATCAAAATTATTGAAAGAGATAAACCGTGCAATGAATTTAGTACTAGATGACCTGTACATACCAAAAAATTTGTTTCAAAGTTAGGATTATAATGTCATAAGATCGATTTGTGTGTTAATAGATGCATAACATATTAGAAGGCCGATGCAGTCAAGATGACTTGCCAATTTTGTGGGGTAAACCGATTCAAACAAAGGGTGAGAAAGAGCAAAAATTAGAAAAAAATACTCCATCTAATCCGCTCTTTTAATTTTCACTCATACCCTAACTTTAGAGATTGTTCACTTCCATGCGTACTGCCCCTCATGTGACTTAGCACAGTATTGGATTCATTGATGCTAATTGGATGATTCATCCATCACTTGGTGAGGCATGAAGACATTCTAATTATACTTACCCAAAATTTACAGTTGAATCACACAATGTTAGACTTGGATTTTATGCAGATAGCTTCATCCCATACAGTCACACTACAACCCCATACTCATGTTGGCCGGTGATCATTATGTCGTACAATTTGACTTTGATATGTGCATGATCGTTCCTTCTTATTTCTAACATTAATCATACCATGTCCACATAGGCTAAAGAAGAAAATCAAAATCTACTTACAGTCATTGACTGAAGAGCTTCAAATGTTATGGGAGACAAGTTTTCTTACATGTGACATTGCTAACAAACAAAATTTTCAACTAAGAGCAGCTCTTATGTGGACAATTAAAGATTTATCTGCCTATGGTATGCTAACATGTTGGAGCACAGCCGAGAAATTCGCTTGTTCTGACTGAATGGATATGCCGAAGGCATTTACTCTGAAACATGGTAGGAAAAATAGTTTGATTTACTGCCTCCGAAAATCTCTTTACCACGATCACGAATTTAAGAGGAATAGTTATGTATTTGTCAAAAATAGCATTGGAAGATCAAGTTTACTCCCCATAATTACTGGAGTCAAAATATTGCAGATGAACAATGAAGTGTCGTAGATCTCCAAGAGACCAGAGTTAGCTTCAAGTCATCTTCCTGATTTTGATGTCACACATAACTGGACTAAGGACAGTGTATTATGGGGTCTTCCATACCAGAATATTAATCTGATTAGACATAAACTTTATGTTATGCACATTGAGAATTTTTTTATAAAATCTTCAACACTGTGATGGATATCAAGGGTAAGACAAAAGATAATGTGAAAGCTAGAATTGACCTAAACTGTGTTTTAAAAGGAGGGCTTTAAAAATTCAAGAGATAAATGGGGGTAAATTAATAAAGCCAAAACCTACATACTTTCTTACACCAGATCAACGGAGGACAATTTTTTAGTGGCCAAATTCTTTGAATTTTCCTAGTGGTTGTATTTCAAATTTGAGTCGTTGTTTTGACATAAGAACAAGCAATGTGTTTGGCATGACGAGTCACATCTGTCATATATTTCTACGGTGCTTTCACCCATTGCATTCATGCACTATTGAAGCCAGTGCTTAATCTTGATCGAATTCAATATATTTTTAAGAGCTTTCTATGAATGGCCACTGAACATTGACTCATTGAGACATCTTGATGCAGTTATTCCTCTATTATTATGTAAGCTTGAGAGGATATTTCCTCTTGGTTTCTTCGACTCTATGGATCATCTAACTATACATCTATGCTACGAAGATATACTGGGCGGTCCAGTGCAATACAGATGGATGTATCCCTTCGTGAGGTATATCTTCCTGATACATACATTTCAAGTAGCATATTATTTCATACTAAACGACTACCTTATTCAATGTAAAATTTATTTGTTGTAGATTTTTAAATAAAATAATATATATATTTAAGAATAATGCACATCCTGAGGGATCAATCTACAAAGCATATCTATTACAGAAGATGATAATTTTTTGCTCTTATTATTTGGAGCAAAGTTATCAAAGAGTTCATATTGTAGGTGAAATGCCTTCAAAGAAAGGATTATATGTATATCAAATATCAGGTGAACCATTAGGGAGGCATGATACATGGTATCTGAGTGATAAAGAGATTTCATTCAGCTGCACTGTACGTTCTGATGTACTATGACAAAGTCAGGCACTTTATACAGTAATATTCACGGTGCCCAAACTCAATGTATACCGTCATTTATTATTGAGAATACTTGTTATATACTAATTCAAAAATATAAATAACAATATTGTGAGCAGATTATTTATCGACAGCTTAGACATGGAAGGTGAGACTCTGATAAGCAGGAAGGTCAAAGAAAAATTTCCAACATGGTTCAAATTATACATATGTAGAAGGATCTCTTCTTACCACATGTGACTAATATAATCGTCACATTTGAAGTTGCATTACCGGTACCTCTAAATTCATTATAAGTTCACAATACAATCAATAAAATCACAGATCAATGATCATTAGATCTTGCCTGGGGGCGTAATCATAGTGTTATTACATGACAGATATTTGACGTAAATGGTAATAGACTCTATACGAGTTCCTTTTGTGACGGAAAGAAGCGATATAATTGTGGTGTCTCTGTTAAAGGAAACCCACACATAGATAGCTAGAATAACTATTACGGCGTACTTGATGAAATCATTAAATTGTAATATCCGGGTAATATCAGTTCTATTGTATACTTGCTCAACTGAAGTAGTTCAATTATGTTTCCAATCAAGGAACTCAAATTATCACACCTTATGATATTAATGAAGTGAAAATGATCAGGCAATATGCGAAGTTTGATCCATTTGTTTTGGCATACTAAGCTACACAGGTTTGTTACCTATAGTACCTTAGTAGAGTAAGGGATAAAGTTGATTGGGTTGTGGTTATAAGGAATAAACCAATCAATACTATCGAGTTGCGTAGTACTATAGAACCAATTCATCGGGATAAAGGAATGTTAGATTTTCATATTCATGGTGGCACAAACTATGAAATGTTTGAGCTAGAAGATGCCACGAGAATTTTTTAAGAGTTTGATCATGGTATGGATGAGGATAATGAAGAGAGTGAAGGATAAATTTTAGGTTTATCTTCAATGATGAGTTCCTCGGATTTAACCTAATAGCAAAGGTATGTAATAGGTCAGTGATTACTACTGCTACTTCTGTCTTTTTCTTCGTTGTATTGAGTCATAGTTCTTTACTCTCACTTTTCCTATTTTTATACATAGCTGCTACTTGTGTTTTACCTTTACTGTACTATTTCTTTCTTCTTATGATTATTTTTCCTGCCAGTACTAATCTTGTTAATGTCATTTCTTAGTTTGCAGATGGCCACAGGTGGAGAAGGTTGTCAGCCACCTCAGAGACCCTATACATAGGAACAATAGAGACCACATACCAAAGAAGGAAGAGGATGTTGTCCACCTCTCCCACCACTTCCACTTCTGCACTCCCACCTGTTGCTGCTACATCTTCTATGGCACTTGCTCCCACACCCACTGCCACTACACCTCCTATGGCTCCTGCTATCACACGTGCAGCTACCAGCCCTTCTGTGATTCCTACTTATGCACCCGCTGCTGCCCCATCTTCAGTGATGTCAACTGCTTCTGCACCTACTACCCCAACTTCTGTTGGCACACCTTTCTTAAGCAAATTCATTCCCCATAAGATGTCTTTACCTGCATCATAGAGATTATCATAAACAGTTACAATCAGCCCTATCTCTTATAGAAGCAGATTTTTGTAGTTACTTGGGACTTATGGCTCAGAGAGATTAAGATATGATCATATAATTTGAATCAAATTTGTAAAATTTATTTAAATTTTTATTCAAAAAATGGATTATTTTTTACATTGTTGAGGTCCTTCAATTAGCTCCCATAAAACCAACGTCAAGTTCACTGAATCTTTGAGATTCGAGGTAGGCATCCTTAAAGACATGTTCACCACAGCGCTTTGGAGGGGTGAGACGCCTACCCAGATGAATGAGGAGCTCTCGAGTCAGTTGATCACAGTATGGGCCTCTGTTGAATATGAGAGGAAGAAGCAGACGAACTACACGAACTGGGAGGCAGAGGGGGCTAGGGGAGCAACACTCCATATTGGCAGATCAGTCCTATATACAGAGCACTACAGGAGGTCAGTAAGATTCTTTTAAATATTTAAAAATTAATTCAGTCTTTGAAGTAATTTTATTATGCTAACCAATTTGTACGCTACACAGGCCAATAAGTTGAGTTGTACTCTCTCTGTTACAGCGATGCATGTCCAAATGTCCGAACTCATCGGCGTCTGATGACTGCGCAATGGGTCTTAGAGCATTCTTAGCGGATTTATGTAATTTAGAAACCTTACATTAAAACTTTATTTTGACTCTAATTATTGAAAGTGTCAATTAAATACTAGTTTTAATAATGCTGGAGTACAAGCAGCTCTAGGAGAGGCACTTGGCTACTAGGCCCAAACTTCCGCTAGCAACAGTGGTAATCAGTCTACCACTATAGAGTTTGAGTACGAGCTTAGGAATCAGGTGGGGAGAAAGAAGGGAAGGTTTTATGGACTTGGAGCAAAGGGTATAGCCTTCGAGGTCGAGCTGTCTCGTGGTCCCGAACTGAGTTCCCTAAGCCCTCACATCTAGACCAGGAGGCTCTTGTCAGGCAGTGGCTACAATGAATAAATAGATCTGCCAATTGCGAAAGCACATGCTAGAAAGCCAAAATAAGGTCGAGGACTGTATAGTACGCATGGTGAAGACTTTAGCAGATCGTCGAGGCGAGTGGCCATTGACATCCGTAGAGGAGGAAGAGAAAGAGGAGGATGATGAAGGAGATGATGATTAATTTATTTTTCTATTTTGTTTTATTTGTAAGCATTATTTTGAATATTTCTTGTGAAATTTTTTTTTAATTTTACTATTTTTATTTTGGGATGGCTTGTGACTGTATCTATTTTTTCAATAATGATATTTTTAGAGCTTTGATCTGTGAAATGGTTGAATATAATATGGTATGTGATGTGGATTATATGTTGTTCAGGATGTGAAAATGTATTTCATCTTCTGAATTATTTTCAGTGGTACAAATTTGCATCGAATTTGCTTCTGTTTGGCGTCAAAACATCTGACGCTAAAATGACAATAATATTCCAATGTTCATCGATATTACTTATGGCAAACTTGATGGTAAACCAACAATATTTTTATCTTCCAATGTTTTCAGAAGCAAAGTTCGACACATGTGTAAACTAAACAAAACTGACGGTATTATGACGTAAATTATTTGCGTCGAAATATTTCGACGCAAAATTGATGAAATATTTTGATTTGCATCTGATTTACCCACCAGAAAAATTAGACATAAATCGAACGCAGATACAAATAAAACCTAAATTATCGTTTGATTTGCCTTAGATATACATATATGTATATGTATGTATGTATGCATATATATATAGATATACATATATGTCTACATATTTCTATATATTTGTATGTATGTATGTATATATATATATATATATATATATATATATATATATATATATATATATATATATATATATATATGTATGTATGTATGTGTATATATGTATGTATGTGTATGTATCTATATGTATATGTATGTATATATATGTATGTATGTGCCATATGTATATGTATGTATATATATGTATATATATGTATCTATATATATGTATATGTATGTATCTATATATATAGATATATCTATATATATATACATATATATGTATAGATATTTAGATACATACATATACATGTATATATATATAGATACATACATATACATATATATATAGATACATACATATACATACATATATACATACATAAAAATACATATACATACATACATATATATATATATATATATATATATATATATATATATATATATATATATATATATTTTTTACCTTGGCCTTTTGGATGACATCCTCGACGTAAGATCCCTCAGTGTAGGGGATTCAAATCCTCGAGCACAGTTAGCACTTAAAGAGATGGTACTTGAATTCTTAGGCGCATCGAGAGTGGCTGGAAGTCTCATATAATAGATTCTGGCAATTTCTTTTCAAAAAAAGACATTATATATATATATATATATATATATATATATATATATATATATATATATATATATATATATATATATTGGTGTGTGTCTTTGTCTGTGTTATTAGTTGAAGAGCATCAATCTTAAAAATAAAAAGGTTGTATTTTATAGGCATGCCTGAATTAACCTGGCATAATTTGAGTTCCATGCCCAATTAGAATAAAATATGGATGGAAATCAATTCGATGAAATCTCTATGAAGAGTGAAATTTAAGTGGGAAAATTTTTTGAATTCAAATATGTTTTCAAGGGATACCAGAACTTTATTAGCAAGCCTAGAATAAACCTAATGAAGACATACTAAATAGATAAAAAAATAACAAACGCTGTGAAATTTTTATTGCATTTTTGTATGAGCTGATTGTGACCTAAATCATTAGAAATAAGTAAAATTTTATTAGACTTTATCTCTAATCCCAATTTATGATAAAGGCTCAACACTACAATTAGAATGCTAAAAAAAATATTGCAAGTTAAATTTTATAGTACTGCTCAATGTGGGAGAGATCATTTGTGGAAGAGTTTTATTTGACAAAATTTATAACAAATTTCATAATGAGTTCCCTTAATGAGATCAATAATGAGTTCCTTGCCGAGTTCATTTAGAATAGATAATTAGCTTTGGCAATTGGACAACTTCAACTATTGAGCTCATTAGCGGGGAGATCATTTCTTCTAGCTCCAGCTTTGAGGCGGCAGAGCCCGAGAAATTTCACTCAGGCGATATTGGATATGCATTAGTTCCTTAATTATTATGTTCCTTTAATAATGATAATAATAATAATAATAATAATAATAGAAAAAAGATAAAAATTATCAAGATTGAACTCGATCTTGGTGAGCCGTCACATTGATTTTATTGAAACATAAAAAGGCAGAATGTGTGCTTGTAGCTAAAAATATAAATAAAAATAATTAAATATACATGAATTTTTGTATATATAAAACCAATATAAGTCCAAAAAGGGCAAGATTAGTGAAGAAAAATAAATTATTAGAATGAGAGGTTCAAGCTCATGATATTGTCGAATTAACCTGCATGTTGCAGTCAAAACATAGCTTTCAATTCATCTTGGACAATAAACAAAACTCATTTCTATCTCTAATGGTTAGGGACGCAAAGGAAGCTGGATATGTTTAACATGGCTCGGCTTAGTTAAAGATTAATTTTTCATCCTTGTTTAATTAACTATTGAGCAAATTTGAACATTTGTAAATACTTGATTATTAAACTAACATGTTTAAACCATTATATGTTTGATTTATTTATGGTCATGAATAATATTATTTAAAGCTAATAAATAAGCTCATAAAGAAGCTAAATTAATACATAATAACATGCTCCTTTTGTAAAATTATAAATTTAATTACTATAAGATTATGGAGCCTTACGCTTTTCAATGCTATATTTTTTCTGTTCATGAACACAAATTATTTACTTATAATCTTCAAAATGCTGGTTTATTAGGCATTTTATTCAATTAAATTAACATTTTTTACGCTTGATAGAATGATCATTAATAGACATGATAATGCTTATTCAGTTGACTAACAAGCTACTGGATAGTGTTGTCCATTAATAGGCTCCATAAGAATCATTTGATTAGCCAATGAGACACTCTTATAAATACTCAAATCAAATATGATCTCAAGTGCGAAAAAGATTTTACTAAATGGGCTCATACTCAGCAAGCGCTTCAATAAATCAGTTTGATTTACATTTATTTGATGATTGTCTTGTATATGGAGCACTAATATCAGTTCTGATATATTTTTATTAAAATAGCGTATGGCGTGGAAGTTGCATTTGAAGTAAATATATATATATATATATATATATATATATATATATATATATATATATATTCATCAAAAAAATCACAATCTTATTAAAAGTATAGAAAAATTCAAACAAAGAAATGATGCAGAAATTTAAAAAATTAGGGAGAGATGATACGAGATTTTTAATAGATCTCTATTATAGGGCATGCATGACTTGCATGAATTATAATGTGTTAGAATTTCTCAGTCATATCCTTTAACCACATACTTACTAGTATGGACTAAAGTCCAACTGTAAAAAAGATTAAGTAAAATTACATATAAAGTTCTACATTTCGTCCTAGTTCATAGCTATCCATATATTTTATTAATCCATTTTGAGGATGACTTCATTTGAGGAAAATCTTTTATTCGTGAACTCATATCCCTTAACTACATCAATCATGGGCTCTTTGGTGAGTTCATTTTGAATGGATACATAGCTTTTAGAGACTTCATAACTTCAATTGTTGTGTTCATTTATGGGTAGGTCATTTTCTATGGCAATTTTAGCTTTGAGTGATTTTAAACAATTTCAATAACATGTTTTCTTTAGATGACTAAAGGGTTTTAGTGACGTGGTTCAAATGTTAACGATTTACTAAAAAAATGCATGATAACAATATAGGTGGGGATTTTTATGGTTGATGGGTTCACCATAGATCTCAAAAGACTTCTACATAAAAGATTAAATATGACATTCGGTGAATAATGTAATATCTTGAAAGATAAAAATATTATCTTAGAATGGATCCATCATTCAGATTAGGAAAATCTTTAGGATCTATGGATCTGTTGAACCAATTTTTGTTAATTATGGGGTCTGGTATCCCTATGAGAAGGTTCTCTCATAGTCACTTATATCTCAAGAATCATTCTTGGGAAAACTCTCGATTAAAAATATGTCTTATATCTTTCCTATTCATTAATGAAGTGTTTATCGAATGAACAAGATTTGAAGACTTTGATGAAATTGATAAGATTAGAAAGGTTGGCTTCACTTGAGATTCAAAAAGAATGAATGACTTAACCCTTAGAGTTGAGCTCGATAATTGACAGTCCAAGTGATGATGTAGAGAGCTTGATTCAATAGATCAGGTTGAGAATAATTTGATTGATTTGATCTTGGATTTGAATCAAAGTAGACTTAAATTTGGGTTTATTTGAGATTTGGAATTGAAGAAGGATTGAATTAGATTGAATTTGCATTGGATTTGGATTGAGGCCGAATTAATATTGGATTTGGAGTTGGGTTTTGGATTAGAATTGGACTGAGGCTAGTTTGAGATAACTAAGTTAGGTTTTGGTTTGATTATGGTGAATTGATTTAAGAGTTATCCTAATCTAAAGGGTAGGAAAAGGGAAAGGATTTCTAGATGGAGGTAAAACCCTAACCTAAATACCTCGAAACAAGAAACTATAGGCAACCTATCCTAAATGTGGGAGTAAAGCACACGGTCCACCTGCCCATAGCTTTCCACCATCCTGGTTACATTGTTAGCCTCAAATTATTAACCACTAGAATAACAACAGTTCTCCTTTGTCGCTATAGAAATAACTTAAGGATGTTCTCTCCCTATAAAAGAGCACGTGACTATCTTCATCCATAACATGGGCTACTTTATCCAAGGATACACATAGTCTTCGGGGTAAGTCACATTGTTTAATGATTCATAGCCCTAGGGCTTCTAAACTGGATTAATCTCGAGTATGTGTATGAACCTATGTCTTCTTCTCCATTCACTACCCTAGGGGCGTAAGACCCAATAAGTGATGCACCAAAAATATATACAGTTTTTGCTATATAATTTTACCCATTTTTTGTGAAATTGCACTTTAAAGAAAGGTATTTTTCATGATTTGTTGCAGGTATAAAGATTTTAGGTGATTGGAGTGAAAAGAAGCAAAAAGGAACGAATTAGGAGCAAAAAGGAGCAAAATTGAGCAAAATGGTGGAAAAAAGTGTTCTGGCGCCGCCGGTGCCCAAATCTAGAGAGTCCATAATTAATTGCACGATAGAGCGCCGCCGGCGCCCGAAGTTGGTGGAGTTCAAATTTGAAGAGTTTTGGCGACTTTTTGAAGGGATGCCTATGGAAACTCTTTGGATTTCGTCCCTATCTTATAAGTAACTACTTTTGGACGAAAAGTGGTGTGTCTTGGGTTTGTCTTGTGTCTTCTAGAGTAGTTTTTAGTGAGTGTTAAGTGTTAGGGTTTAGGAGAAGAGTGTGTAGAGTGAGATTTGAGAGAAATTCTTCTCTAAGGAAGGGAGGAGAAGAGGTAAAGTGAGAGATTGCTTCTTCCTTTCCATTCTATAGAGAGAATCAACTGTTGTAAAGAAGAGAGAAGAGGATTCAAAGGAACTTCAAGGGAATTGCGTTGGGTAATAGAAAGAGATAAGTTTTATTTTCTTTTGTAGTTTGTATGACTTTTCTTTTATATATAAAATCCATATTTTATTATATCCTCTCCATGAATTCTGAGTAGTCTCCCTTGTCATTCTTCTTGCATAGAGATGTGATGATGGATTAATGTAGATTTGATGTGCTTGTAATGTAATGAAGAAATTGTGATGGTTTTTTATTTAGAACTTAATTTACTTTCTATTTGGCTAATCGAAATGTTAAAATATGTTGTTGAACATTAAGTTTGAAAAGATTTAATGTCCTACAACAATAATGAAAGATCCATTCAATTTCTATGGATGAATTGCGTAGTTTATGGGAATCGAGTGCAAATAAATGGGGAAATGTGTTTTGATGGACTTCAATGTGGAAATTTCAGGGTGACAGGCTGAAATCCCCAAATTGGTTCTAAGAGTAGTAACTAATATCAAAGGTTAGCCTTCAAGTGAAGGATGAGTGGGAGCTCCGAAGTGAGAGCCGGTATCCTCCCAGTCTATCCTTAGAGTTAGTGACTAAACTTAGAATATGTTAATGTTCTTTTCTTTCTTAGAAGAGGGGTTACTCTTTTAAGGGTAAAGAATCTTCTATGCTCCTATTTGGCATAATAATATAAATATTTGTTTCATATCAATCCACACATCATATTCTCATTGTAAGAGGAAAGATACTTTTCTCATATATAAAAAACCTTTCAAATACTTAGTTTAGTGTGTCTGTTAGTTAATTTTGTTTTTAAAGTTGTTAAAAGTAATTGTAGTGTATTTAATTGTTACTGTTCCTTGCATAGTAGTAGTAAGTAGTAAACATTAATTGCGAACTAAATATCTGATTTTAGTGCTTCGTTACCTATATTGTTAACACTTTCTTATATTCCAAACTTCCCTGTGGGATCGATAACCAGGACTCCATTAGAGCCCTGTATTACTTGATACAATACATATACTTGCGTTGAATGCTTGGACTTAACAAAATCATTATAAATATATAAATTTGAGTTCATAAATTCTTGCAATATAAGTCCGACGCATCAAGTTTTTGGCGCCGTTGTCGGGGAAGGTAACGGAGTTAAGAAAGTAAGTAGGAAGGTAACGGAGTTAAGAAAGTAAGTAGGAAGGTATTTATTAATAATATAGTAATAAAAAAAACCTTTATTTTGTAGTGTGTAATTGTATGTTTGTTTTTATTTAATAAAGTATTTGTGTTTGTATATGCGTAGTAACAGATCTATAGGTTTAGTGCCTTACGATTCAGAGTTAGAGCGTACTGTCAGAAAAATTAGAAAACAACAAAAACAAACTAAAAATCCTTGCAAAATGGAGAATATTCAAGATAATCAAATAAATGAAATTGGAAATTTGCCAAGACATTTAAGAGATTATGCTAAGCCAACAGTAGATGAAATTCACATAACTATTCAAAATCCTGATGTTGTTACTAATTCATTTGAACTTAACCTAGTATTATCCAAATGGTACAAAATAATCAATTTGGAGGAACACCTAATGTGGATCCAAATTTACGTCTCGCTAGTTTTTTAGAACTGTGTGCAACTTTTAAATATGATGGAGTGTCTAGTGACGTTGTCAGACTTAGAATTTTTCCTTTTTCATTAAGAGATAAAGCTAAAGCGCGGTTAAACTCGTTAGCACCTGGATCTATTAGAACTTGGGGAGAATTATCTCAAAAGTTTCTATCAAAATATTTCCCTCCATCAAAGACTGCTAAACTAAGAAATGATATTACATCCTTTTGTCAGTTTGAAGGAGAGTCAATATATGAAGCTTGGAAGAGATTTAAAGATCTTCTTAGGAAGTGCCCACATCATGCTTTACCAGATTGGTTAATAATTCAAATATTTTATAATGGACTAGTGGGATCATTGAGATCTATTATAGATGATGTTGCTAGTGGATCATTAATGTCAAAACTTTTTGATGAAGCATACACATTAATTGAAGAAATGGCTACTAATAATTTTTAATGGCCCTCTTAATGGGTAAATCTTAAGAGAGTAGCTAGTGTTCATGATTCAGATATGATGATTATGGTAGTTTCTAAAATTGCAGCCCTTTCAAAGAAAATAGATTAATATGGAATGAATTATTCTCAACCACCTCAAGTGTTGGAGGAAAATTCATTTGGACAGATAATAGAATTTCAAAAACCTTATGAGACTTTAAATGATATTAATAGACCTAACAATCCTTATTCAAATTATTATATTCCAGGTTGGAAGAATCTCCCAAACTTCAATTAGAGTAATAGTAACGCTAATGTTAACCCGCATTAGGCTAGCAATTCTATGATTCCAATTAAAAATTTGAACAATCAAGGAAATACTAATTTTAGACCACCTTCTCCCTCTGGATTTAATAGTATCCCCCAAATTAAGAAGAAGAAGTTGTCTACTGAAGAAATGATTTTGAATATGAGAAATCAATTACAAGCTCAAGGTGTTGCTATGAAAAATATTGAATATCAATTAGGACATATTTTCACTGCACTTAATAATAGACCTTCTAGAACACTTCCAAGTAATGTTGAGATCAATCCAAAAGATCAAAACAAAGAACAACATAAGGCTATTCAATTAAGGATTGGAAAAGAATTGGAAACTAGAGTGCAAAAAGAAGTTGAAATAGAAAAGGAGAAGGTGGAAATCGAAAAGGTTCAAACAAGATTTATCCAGACTTGAATTATCCTCTTGAGCCAATAAAGATAACTGTTAACCACTACCACCATTTCCTCAAAGATTGAAGAAACAAAACAGGGATACATTGGAAAAGATTTGGAAAATTTTTGGAGATCCTTAAGAAATTAACTATAAATATTCCTTTTGTTGAAGCATTGGAATAGATGCCTGACTATGCCAAGTTTATAAAGGATATTCTAAGAAAGAAAAGAAAGTTTACAGATCATGAAACAGTTGCACTTAGTTGAGAGTGTAGTGCAATTATTCAGAAGAAGCTTCCAGAAAAACTCAAAGATCCTGGTAGTTTCACTATTCCGTGTGCTATAGGTGAAAAATTTTTTAGAAAAGTTTTTTGTGATATGGGAGCTAGTATTAATCTTATGCCTTTATCAACTTTCAAAAGGTTGGGAATAGGAAAAATTTCTCCTACATCTGTGACTCTTCAGTTGGCCGATCATTCCATTACATACCCTAAAGGAGTGGTGGGAGATGTGTTAGTGAAAGTGGATAAATTTATCTTTCCTGTGGATTTTATTGTACTTGATATGGAGGAAGATAAATAAATTTCAATCATTTTGGGAAGACCATTCCTTACTACTGGAAGAGCGGTAATTGATGTTCAAAAAGGAGAATTAACTATGCGAGTTAATGATCAAGAGGTGACCTTTAATATTTTAAAATCTATGAAGTATCCCTCAATGAAAAAAGATAATGAATGTTTTAGGATGGAGGTCTGTGATTACTTAAGAAATGATCATTTTGAAATATATTTGAAAAAGAAGAAGAATATAAAAATATGTTTCAAGAGAAATAGAATATGAAGAAAATTCAGATAGTAAGAAGAATGAAAAATTGGAGTATGTTCAGGAGAGATTTGAAGTATTAGACACTATGGAATGTTGAGATAAAAGCTTAATTCCATTTATCATCAAACCTCTTGAACTTGAATTGAAAATTCTCCCTAATCATTTAAAGTGTATGTTTTTAGGAGAATCATCTACCTTGCCAGTTATTGTATCTTCGGAACTAAATGAATACCAAGAACATAATTTGATGGAAACTTTAAAAAGATACAAGAAAGCTTTTGGATTGACTTTGGCAGATATTAAAGGAGTTAGTCCTTCGATTTGTATGCACAAAATAATATTAAATGAAGAACATAAACCAAAATTTGATCCATAAAGGAATTCTATAATGAAAGATGTAGTTAAGAAAGAGATTTTAAAATGACTGGAAGCTGGAATTATTTATCCTATTTCGGATAGTGCTTGGGTGAGTCGAATACATTGTGTACCGAAAAAAGGAGTGACTGTTGAAGTGAATGAATGTAATGAAACTATACCCACAAGACAAATTAATGGATGGTGAATTTGTATTGATTATAGGAAATTAAATGCTGCCACTAGAAAAGATCACTTTCCTCTTCCTTTTCTCGATCAAATGCTATATAGTCTTGTTGGACACAAGTACTACTGTTTTCTGAATGGATATACTGGTTACTATCAAATACATATTGCTCCTTAGGATCAAGAAAAGACAACATTTACTAGTCCTTATGGAACCTTTACTTTTCGAAGAATGCATTTTGGACTGCGTAATGCACCTGCAACATTTTAGAGATCTATGATTTCTATCTTCAGTAGTATGATAGATAATAGAATAGAAGTTTTTATGGATGATTTTTCTGTATTCGAGACTTCATTAGAAATTTTCCTTGAAAACTTAGCAAAAGTTTTGGAGCTTTTTGAAAAAACAAATCTAGTTCTGAATTGGGAGAAATGCCAATTTATGGTTGCAGGAGGAATTGTGCTTGGGCATAAAATTTCTCAGCATTGTATGGAGGTCGACCCTGCTAAAATTAGAGTAATTGAGAGATTGCCGCCACCCACTACTGTGAGAGAGGCGAGGAGTTTCTTAGGACACGCTGGATTTTACAGGCAATATATTAAAGATTTTTCTAAAATTACTAAACCTTTGTGCCGACTTTTAGAAAATGATAGAAAGTTTTATTTTAATGATGAATGCTTAAGAGCTTTCGAATTATTAAAATAAAAATTAATCACTGCACCTATAATTGTTTCACCTGATTAGGAGAAACCATTTAAACTTATGTGTGATGCTAGTGATTATGCAATCGAAGCAGCTTTGGGGCTAAGGCATGATAAAGTTTTCAAAGTCATTTACTTTGCTAGTAAAACTCTTAATGAGGCTCAAATTAATTATACCACAACTGAAAGAGAGTTATTAGCTATAGTATTTGCTTTTGAAAAATTTAGACTTTATTTAATTGGAACTAAATGTATTGTGCATACAGACCATTCAGCTATCAATTATTTAATGCAAAAAAAGGATGCGAAACCTAGACTCATTAGATGGATACTTCTTTTGCAAGAATTTGATTTTATGATAGTTGATAGAAAAGGAGTTGATAATCAAATAGCTGATCATTTGTCCATAACAGAATATGGTAAACTATTTGAATTTGAGAAAGAAATTACTGAAATTTTCGTTGATGAGCAACTCTATACTATTATGGGGAGTAATTTGCCTTGGTATGCTGATATTGTAAATTATATTGTAAGTAATATTGTACCACCTGATTTAACAAGACAACAACAAAAGAAGTTTAAATATGATGCAAAATTCTATTTTTGGGATGAGTCATATTGTCGACATATTTTTAGGTTGAGTGTTGTATTTTTGAGAAGAGGTCGCCTACAAAAATTGTCGGCAAATTTTTAATTTAATTTAAATAAATAATTTGAAAAGTAGTATTTGATTTTGAAGATAATTTTAAATTTTATAATTTTAAGATATGAAATCAAACTGATCTCACATCCCGAATAATTTATATAAACGAGCACTGCATCACAAACCGTGTATCTATCCCGAAGAATAGTACACATCGCTCGACGATGGGGCTCGATTAAATAAACTAGAAGATTTGTGACATCCGTTTGGTCCGCGAACCAATTTTAAAAGCCGACAAGTTCCCGAACTTAATATAAAGGAATTAAGCAGGGTTTATATTACATGGGTTCTTAAAGTTCCCTATAAGGGCAAGCCCCTATAGTTAATTACATCTTAAATGAAGTGAATCATTTAAGAAAACTCTCGATAATGATCAGTGGTTTTGATCTCAAGAATTTCAAAGTTTAAGGTTTTCAAAGGATCAAATTTTAGGAATTTCAATAGGGAATGGATCAAATTTGGAACAGTTATTTTCAGGAGTCCAATGGAAGAGAAGTAGGAGAAGCTGAGGATCCAAGAGGAATCTTGGCAACTTCCTAAACTATCTTATTGCTTGGCTTCAATTTGGAAATTTACTTAATGTTTCCATCCTGCCAATTTTAATTAATTAGGACTTATATTTGCATGACGCAGTCATGCAAATAGCCTCGAAGATGTGAGGGTTTATGTCGTACCAAACGACTACCTCGGAGTCCTAAGACCGGTTAGGGCTTAATTTACATGATATGATCATGCAAATGCCTAACAAAAGGGTTGAGGATTTATGTTGCACTAGGCAAACTACCTCGAAATCCTATGGCTTTGTTGTTTAAAACTAGGAAAGGTTTAGCTGATGTAGAGTTATTTTGCTGACGAACATGGTCGTGCTGCCCACCGTGCTCCAAGCTCCTTGTTGTTACAGAGGTTTAGTTATAGAAGGTTAAAATCAAGAGATGAGAAAAGTGTTTTGTTTTAGAAATCTTAAAGTCCAAGTGTTTTTAATGTTTTAATTATAACAAATGTTAAAGTTGTTTAAACAGAACCGATTAAGATCCCACGGTTCCGTCATCCCGGCACTGTTATTTTCATTGAATTCACTTAGTCCAGATGAATTTGCTAAACTCAACTAAATGAGTTCCACACTTTCATTTAGACCTTAGGAAATCCCGTTAGCAACACGTGGGTTACATCATCCGAGGTATTCCCGATCATCCAACGAGACGTTTTAATTTAGTTGCAATTGTAGTTTGTTGTTCTGTTTGTGATTAAATTTTGAGTTGTTTTATATTTTGAAATGTTGTGGCGGTGAATTTTATCTTGTAATGATTTTTAGTTTAATTTTGGTTTCAGTTCAGGGACTATCCTGAAGGTTTTGGTTTTCATGCAACAGTTGTTTATCATGCAAGAAAAGTAAAGTAACAGTGCATGTAAGTAAATTGCAATAAAGTAAATTGCAACAAAATAAAAGCGTACCTGGAGGGTCTTCCCATCATCCCAAGCTGCACTTAAAACACATGTTAAGGCATTTAAATATTTCAATAAGAAATACCTAAGTAAAGCTAAGGGAAGGTTCTGGTTATCTACCAAAATCTTAATCCTATAGCTAGTCATCTCCTATGACGTTTAGGTTTCTTGTGTTTTGGTTTAAGGACGATTTTCTTCATCAAAGAAACGATTAAATTCAATTGTTCTTATAAACATCCTATCATATTGAGGAAGTGCTTAAGACGAGTCTTAAACAACTTTTCAATACCTCTAGGATTGTTTTAAGTCCAAGACAATTTAATTATACAAGTGAATTAATCATCCAGGGGTTTAAGTTTTGTTCTTTTGCTCAGTGAACTAGGACATTTTAATGTCCCATGAGTGAAGTAACACTTCACTTGATACCTCATTTAAGAGTTATAATACTAAAATCTTTAAAAGGGCAAATCAAATTATTAAATATTTTAATGATTTAAACTTAATGATTTAATTTCAATTTTGACTTAAAAAAATTTAGTTTAAGTTTGGAATAGTGTTCAAATTATTTTAGATTTAATTCTTAATGATTTAATTTAGGTTTGTTGATAAATGATTTTGATTTAATTTAATTCAATTTAATTTAATTTTAATTAAATTTAACATAATTTAATTTAACTTAATTTAATTATTTTAATTTAATTTAACTTAATTTTAATTTGATTTAGTTTAATTTAATTTAATTTAATTTAATTTAATTTAATTTTTAATTTTGTTTAATTTAATTTAATTTTGATTTAATTTATTTTTTAATCTTAATTTTAATTTAATTTAATTTAATTTTAATTTTAATTTAATTTCAATTTAATTTAATTTAATTTAATTTAATTCAATTTAATTTAATTTAATTTTAGTTTAATTTTAATTTGGATTATTATTTTAATTAAGTATTATTGAAGTGATTTATTTAGGGATTTTCAAATTAAAGAATAAATATCTTCTTAAATAATATCCCTACTTTAATAATTCCAATTTCTATTATTCTTCCAAAATTTCAATTAATTAATTAATTAAAGTTTTATTTTAATTATATTTTAAATGATTAGTAGATTTCTACCCTTAATTATTTAAGTTTCAATCATCCAAAAATTAGTTTAAGATCAAATATTTTACCCTCCCCTTTGATTAATCCTAAAATTTTGATTGAGTGTTGAAATTTTTAATTACCATTTTGCCATTCAAGCTTAATAATTCTATAACTCACTAAATTAAGCTCAAATGAACTTTAAATTTTTATGTAACCTCACTCACATGTCATTTAAGACATTAGAGGAGAAAATGTGATTTTTCTGTATTTAATTTATTTATGTAATTATTTTTAATGGAAAATAGGGGTTTTCAAGGAAAATTCAATAACATAAACAAGGAAATGTTTCTATCCTTATAAAAATTATGGGATGTTCCTAATGATCAGAGGACCATTTTGACCAACTTTGGTGATTTTTTGAATTATATTTTATTTATTAGAATTATTTTGAGTTTTGGAGCATTAATTATTTTAAAATAAAATTAAAGTTGAAAAATAGATTTTATATTTTTCTTAAATCTCTCTGACCTCAAGGAGTTTAGAGAAACAAATTTTTTATTTTTCAGATTTTTCGTTGATTTATTAGAATTATTTTAGTGAAAAGGTTGGAAAATACATTTTTTTAATATTAAAAATTACATTAAGCCTTTAAAATTCAATATCTTACCCTAGGGATTTAAGAAAAATATATGGTTTGATCCTAAATGATCAGAATTTAAAATATGACATTTTGGTGATTTTTAATATTTTATGATTTTTCTTATTTTTTAATTATTAAAAATATTAAAATAATGATAAAAATTCAACCTTTTTATAAAAATACAATTTTAATTTTCCTGAGTTCCTCTGATATCAGAGAAGCTCCAAAACCATTTTTGTGAATTTTTGAAAAGTATTTTGTGAGTTATGAATTTTTAAAGTTTAATTTTATCCCTTTTGCTTAGAAGGCTTAATCAACCCATTTGGTGGGGTTAATCAAGTCCAATTGATTTCAAATTTTTATGTGAGACTCTCCTGACTCTAAAGGACAGTGGAGAATTGTTTTTAAGTTAATTTGATGAGTGGTTAACCCTAATTAGTTAAAGTTCAATTTTGGGTATTTAGGCCAATTAGGGTTATTCCAAGTGAATTAACTCAAAACTTAATTTTCCTAGGTTCCTCTGGTCATAAGAAACATCACCAAATTTTCCTAGAATTTATTTCTCAACATGCTAATTATTAGAATTAAAATACTCAAAATAGTAACATGAACTTGGAAAATCAATAACTTCTCATAGGGATGGCCTCTAACCTTGGAAAATTCAGGGAATGTTCCTAAGTTCAAAGGCTTCAAAAGCCCTATAGTCTCATGCCATGGTGAATTGCCTATGCAAATGGAGAATTAAAATAATGGAGAGAGTAAATAAATCATTAAAAGTAAAATACTTAATAAAATTACTTGATTCCTTTTCCACATTATTCTCCTCTATTCACTGAGCAAGAGGGTATTTTTATTTTATTTTTTGGATTTTTCTACACAAAGTTATGCATTTTTGAAGTTCTGGTAATTAAATAAATAGAAAAATACCCTATTTTCCTACTTATCCACGCGGCGCTGACTCAACCTCGGTGTCTCCGAAGCTCCACACGGCGTCTCCTGGTTCGGCGCCACCATCTGACTGGGATGCCACGCGGCCCGCGGTTCATGTCCCGTTGCTCCGTCCGGCACAATCCGGACCATCCATCCGATACACGCGCGATCCAACGACTCCCAGTCATCGTCTACGACTGGTGTAAACCCGTGGCCGTCGACCTTCTAACCCTAATTTCTCACTCGATTCTCAACGGATTTTTGTGTTCTTATGCTCTATGGATTCGTCTTGAAGAGACGAACACATCTATACAGTAATCATGCATTGAAATTAATTCAAATTATATGGAGAATCTCTGTAAGCTCGAGAGGAGGAGAGATCTCATACCTTTGCTCGGAGAAGTGAAGCTTCAATCTGAGGGCTATATCACCTTCGATTTGGTCCAAACAAGCTCCAGATGAAGTCCCTTGGCCTGGTGAATTGCCTAGGTACAAAAGTGACCACAGTCGATCACAAAGCTTGGAGGCTGGAAGCAATGGCTGGCCTGGTGAGGGGGCTTTTTCTGGGAAACTTCTCCTCTTTGTCTGGTGAAGGTGTAGACCCAATCAATTTGGGAATTGACTCACTGTGGTGAAGTGCCCTGGTTTTTGTGCTGAAATTTGAACTCAAAATTGAGCTCACCTAGGGGGAATTGGGGCTGGAATCCAGTGGGAATCAAGTGCTCTTTGTGTAGAGAGTGGTCTGGGATGATTTTGGCAGGGTTTCAGTAAGGTTTGGTTCAGCACCTATCTTGGCCGAGAGGAGGGGGTGTTTAAATAGGAGAGGATGGAGGGCCTCCCAGAGGGGTTTAAGAGTTGGGATCAGCTGCTCTGGTGAGGAGAAAAACAGCTGCAGTGGCCATTTGGAGTGAGGCAGCTCAGCAAGGTGGAATTCCAAAATTTGGCTCCTCCCAAGGTCTCGGCCATGTTGTTTTCCGGCAATCCAGGGGGCTGGCCGGCAGGCATGGGTCACCCTCAAGTTCAGGTGAGTCAGGGCTTGGGTTTAGTGTAGGCAATTGGGCTTTGCCATGTGTAAAGAACTTGGATTAAAATGGCATGGGGGAGAGGCCATTTTGGCTTAATTTGGTCCAAGCCATGGTTTAGGTTGGGTTCACCTTCCCATGACCTGGTTTTAGGCTGAGAGGATCATGTTAGTCAACCTACCAAAGGTAGTGAAGTCCACATCAAGGATTAGGTGGCAGAGTATGGTTTAGAGTGTATCATGTTTAAGGTTAAAAAAAGGTTTTAAAAGGTTTAAGAAAGAGATCCCCTCTCTTGCCATTAATGGCTTGGTGAGGTGGAAAGTAGATTCCATGGCTCTCATGGCTCCCATGTGGCTCATGCATGGCTTCATTGCTCATATATGGCTTGGGAAAAGTTGTCTCACTTGCATGAGAAAGGGTGTTGGAATTTTTTATGGATTTAAGAAGAATTGTCATAAGGCTTGATTTGGATTTATTTGGTGATGGATTTTAGAACATAGGAAGTGTTTTAAATCAAAGGGATGATGAGAGGAATTTCATGTGGGCTTTGTCATGGACTTTGGGCTTTTGAACTTACTTTGGATGGGCTTTTAAGAAGGCCTAGGAAGTGGGCCTTAGGTTTTTAAAATAAGTTTATGGATGATAATTTTGTAAAAGGTTGGGCCAAATAATTGTTGGGTTTAGTTTAGGTATGTGTCATGAGTGATTTGAAATGAATTTGAGGTGGTTTGGGTTTGAATTGGGTTGGATTTGGGCTTCTTTGGTAAAGGGGCCAATATAGGTCAAATTGGGCTAATTTGGGCCAATGTTGGGTTAGGGTTAAAATTGATGTAAAATTAAAATTGGGAAATGTTTATGGGATTATTTCAAAGAGGTTTCAACTTTGGTTGTGTTTTGGTTTTGGAATTTGGGCTTATTTGGGTTAGGTTTGGGTTTAGGTCAAAATTGGGCTTTTTGGTTTTGGGTTGAATTTGAGTGGGGTTTGGATCCACATTTTGGGCAAATTATGTTAGTGTTTTGTTTGTGGGGATTTTAGGGAAGGTTTAGAAAAGGTTTTGGGTTAATTGGAGTTGAATTGGGTTAGTTTGGGCTAAGTTTGGGTCATGGGTCCAAATTGGGCTTTAAGGTCAAAAGTGAAATTGGATTCAAATGTCAATCAAATTGGATTTGGATTTGGTCTAGATTGATATTGTGGATATTGAATTGAAGTTTAGAATTGAATTGGACCAAAATTGGGGTCAATTGGGTAGGTTTGGTTTGACATTGGGTTCACTTAGGTTAAGAATGGGCTAAATTGGGGGTTTTGGTAAAAGTGGGGTAAATTGACAAAATTGGCCCATGGTGTAGTTGGACAAAATTAAATTGGGAATATTTGGGATTTTCTGGAATTTTCTGGGAATTTCCTCAATTTTTTTGTATTTTTGGGTGAAGAGGGGCATTTTGGGTATTTGGAGGGTATTGGGGGGTACTTTTGGAATTTTTGGTATTTTTGGCTATGGATGATCACTTTGATTGGTGAGGAAGTGTTCAAGGTTAATTTTGGGGAATTTTGGGTGATTTGGAAATTTTGGAGGATTTGGGCAATTTTAAGGGTTTTTGGTAGGTTTGATAGGTGTGGGGTCTCCGGGGTCAAAAATTGAAATTTTGAAAAAATGAATATTGATCAAATATGAGTGAAATGGAATCACTTTGGTTGAGCCATGAAGATATATTAAGCCTATATGAGCCATGAGATGACTCATTTGAGGCATTCACTATGTTGTTCCTAACCCTCTTAACCAGGGGCTTATGGGTTAAGGTCCATCCATATGAATTACCTACATGAGTCAGGGAGTCAAGTTGGGTATGGGTGTGGTTTTAGGATTTGGATTGTGTGTGTGAGAGTGTAGAGTATGAGTGTAGTGAGTGTGTAAGTCAACCCTCACCAGACCAAGCCACCCAGGGTGGTCCTAAGGCCAACGAGTCCTATAGGGAACTCATCCTTTAAACCTTCACTTTTGATTTCAACCCTCTAGGTGATTATGGGTCTTCAATCAAGTTTGTGGGGTTTGCAGGGAGTCAAGAGGTGTTTAAACATCTAAAGGGTGGGTTCCACTTCTAGTCCTCTAAGATAGTCAAAGGAAAATCCTAAGGCTAGATCCTAAACACTGAAGAGGGAAAAGAAGACCTCATCAAAAATGAGGTCAACAAATGGACCTCTAATAGGTGTGGTGTGCTAATCAAGCACACCGCGCGTATTGGCGTTGACCGAAAAGATCGACAAAACCAACACAGATGTCCAAGTGACAAACTTAGGACTAAGTAGAAGAATTTCCGCTAGGGAGTATCAGGTATAATTCCAAGACCGGAGGTTCCTGAACTCTCGCTGGGGAATGGAAAAGGAGGTGAACTCCACATCACAGGATCTGGGGGATTCGATTTAGATTTCATTTTACTTTTAAATTTCAAGTTTCAATGTGTGAGCCTAGATTTTGAGTTTTAATTTAAATTGAAGTTTTATTTAAAATCAATTTGAGAAAATTTTGAATTTGAAATTTGGATTTGAAATGAGAGTTGAAACCTAGGTTCCAACCTCGGGACTGCAAGGAAAACTAGAATTTAGGTACCAGCCTTGGAGTGTGCATTGGAGTTTAAGTGTCGATTGAAAGGATGAGAATCAGAATTTAGGTACTGATCTCGAAAGGGATGAGAATTGAAATTTAAGCATCAATCTCGCAAGTGAGTCGAAATTTATGTATCGACCTCGAAAAGGATGAGAATCAGAATTTAGATACTGATCTCAGAATGAGAACTAGAATTTAGGTACCAGTCTCGAAAATGAGAGTTGAAATTTAGGTATCAATCTCGGAAGAGAGTCAAAATTTAGGTATCGATCTCGGAATGAGAACTGGAATTTAGGTACCAGTCTCAGAAATTTTGAATTGAAATTTAGGTATCAATTCGGATGAGAATCGAAATTTAGGTATCTATCTCGAAATGAGAACTGCAATTTAGCTACCAGTCTCGGAAAGTTTGAATTGAAATTTAGGTATCAATTCGAATGAGAATCAAAATTTAGGTATCAAACTCGAAATGAGAACTGGAATTTAGGTACCAGTCTCAGAAATTTTGAATTGAAATTTAGGTATCAATTCGTATGAGAATTGAAATTTAGGTATCGATCTCGGAATGAGAACTGGAATTTAGGTACCAGTCTCGGAAATTTTGAATTGAAATTTAGGTATCAATTCGGATGCGAATCAAAATTTAGGTATCGATCTCGGAATGAGAACTGGAATTTAGGTACCAGTCTCAGAAATTTTGAATAGAAATTTAGGTATCAATTCGGAAGAGAATCGAAATTTAGGTATCGATCTCGGAATGAGAACTGGAATTTAGGTACCAGTCTCGGAAATTTTGAATTGAAATTTACTGTGGAGATTTGGAGTTAGCGGGAGATTGAAATGAGATATGAAAGTGTTCCATATCCCATGGGAATCAATCAAAGTTTGATTATTTGGCGAAGGGTACGAACCCATGCCATCCGAATCAAATTGAAAGTTCTTCGTGATTCTGAAATCATCCCGAGAGAGGGTTTCAAAGGAGGTCTAGAATAGATGTTGATCTGAAGAGGAATTGGAGGATTTGAAAAGATGGATTTAAACTGGAATTCAATTTGAGCTTTAGATTTGTTTTGTTTGTCCTTTAACTATCCCATTTTTTATTGTTTTTTATTTGGTGTTCATGTGGATTTGATGTTCTTTTTAATGTTTGGATTTTTATGAAAGAGAGTTCTTATTTTATTTTCCTTTTATTTTCTGTTCTTTGTTCGAAGATCATTTAACTTTAATGGCGTTTCCCAGTCAATTTGCACAAAAAAGAGGTGAAGGCAAAATGTGACATGGTCACTTTCATTCCAATCTTGTTGAAGATACATCATACAACTCGATCTGAAATATTTCTCACACAATCCATGACTCAAAACGGACTATGTATGATTCCTGTTGATCCATCCAAAAACTATCTGTTTGAAATCCATGTCTGAATAATGAGATACATGGTCAATAACATCACCTTCCAAGCCGTCCTTGGCAGGAATGCCGCATGGATGTGCATTGAAGGTGTGTTATTTCCCGTGTAACTCACAGCTCGTAGGGCAGGAGACTCTCAAATTCTGGATCTGGCTGGAAGTGGTAAGGTGCCTTTCTGTCATCCATCCTTCTAAAAGTGACGGAGATCCGCTCCACTGGTACTCCTGGTATACAATATTTTGCGATGTCTGCTCCATTTCCTTGTAATATCATGACGGAACCTACCGGAAGTGGTATCTCCACCGGCCCTCGGAACTTACCCGGGCCTGCTATCCGGAGGTCAGATCCGAACATGATATTGCATTGGTTGACGAACGAAACTGTGCAGAAAGGTCTGACAAAGTCATGGTGGTCTATGTGTGGAGGTATGTAGTCGCCCTTCTGATAAATGTTGATGATGCAACTATTGGGTATGCAGTCTGCTGGCAGTACCCTCCACGTTATCATTCTTTTCACCATTCTTTTAATTATCCTCGGCATTGGATCCACCTCACCATGACGGAGTATCCCTGGTGGATTTCCTCTTCTGTCCTCTGCGAAGTTATAGCAACATCCGCATTGTATTGTGACTCTTCCTTCCCCTGGCATCCATTTCTGGGGTTCCGAATAAGTCTTTTCTCTCAGACGGCCTGCTTGACCCATTTTCTGAAGTTCTAAGATGCAATCCACAATCTAGGGATAAGGCTCTATTTTAGAGGCCACCCTTCAAAACTTCAGGTTGCGTAATACTTCTTTAAATATCGTCCGTTAATTGGAAGCATTTGTCGTTCTCCTTGGTAATTCACAAGTTGGTAGGAGCCTCCTGAGTAGACTGCCTCGACCACAAACGACCCTTCCCAAGTCGGTTCAAATTTGCCTCCTATCTTGTGATGTGCAAGAATAGGTCTTCGAGAACAAGAACTAGGTCACCAACTTTGAAAGTTCTTGGGCGGACCCGGCTTATCATGGGCCCGGATCATCTTAGCTTGGTACAAATCCAAATTTTGTTGTGCTGCAAGTCTTTTCCCTTCCAAGTTTTCCAGTTCTTCCAGTCGTAATCTGGCATTTTCTTCTGTAGTAATTTTATTTGCAATTGCAATTTTGAGTGATGGAAGTTGAACCTCCAAAGGTAAAACTGCCTCGGACCCGTACACTAAAGTGTAAGGTGTAGATTGAGTAGGAGTCCTAAAAGTCGTCCTGTAGGCCCATAAGGCTTCTGACAACTTCTCGTGCCAATTTCTCTTGTTGTCGTCCAAAGTTTTTTTTAGAATTCGAACGAGAGTTTTATTAAAAGCCTCGGCCAAGCCGTTTGCTCTTGGGTAGTAGATTGTTGAGTATCGCCAATCGATTCCATGTCTTCTGACAAAATTGTTGATTTTTGTGCTTCTGAATGCAGACCCATTATCTGAAATGTTTCTGCGCGGTACTCCAAAAAGGTAGACAACTTGATTCTTGAAAAACTGTAGCACGTGGTGTGCCTTTACCTCTCTGAGTGGAACTGCTTCTGCCCATTTAGAAAAGTAGTCTGTGGCTGCAAGGATGAAGCGATGTCCTCTTGAAGAAGGCGGTTCTATCAGACCCACTATATCTGTGCTCCAACACTCAAATGGCCACGACACAATTGTCAGATGTAGCACATTTGGAGGTTGGTGTAGAACCACTCCGTGCACTTGGCACTGGTGACAACTCTTGGCGATTTTCATGCGATCGATCATCATCGAGGGCCGATAATAGCTTAGTATTTTAATTTTTATTTTCATTTTCAGTCCCGACTGATGAGCGCCACAAAGTCCTGAATGCACTTCTTTGACAATTTCACGAGCCTCGGACCTGCTCAGGCATCTTAACCACATCTGATCAAAAGACCTTCTATATAATGTATTGTTTATTAATGCATAAGGCAGGGTTCTTTTCTTGATTTTATGTGCTAATGACTTATCGTCTGGTAATTTCCCTGTTTGCAGGTAGTCTATTAAAGGTTGCCGCCAATCTTCTGTGTTTTCCGTCACTCGCCGCAATCGATTCCTCTCGCTTTTCTCGATTTCGTATCATATCCATGTCGAGCCGTGATAGGACTCGTCGTCCTTGAACTGACACTTCAACTGACTCATCTTGTAAGCAGGCAAATTCTTTTGCAAGGCGAGCAAGAGCATCCACGAGAGCATTTTCTCTTCTAGGGATCTTGTAGATTGTTACATTCGGAATTCGTTCCAACAGTTTCATGGCATACTGAAAGTATTGCTCGAGTCTTGGCTTTAAAATTCTGTATTGTCAGGCAACCTGTTGGATGATCAACTGAGAATCTCCGTAGATGTTGATGTCCGTTATTCCCATTTGAATGGTTAGTTCTAGTCCTGTTATGAGGGCTTCGTATTCTGCATCGTTGTTTGTGCACAGCTTTGTTAAGTGGTAGGAATATCTTAACATCCCCCGCTCTGGTGTTATAAAGATTAGTCCGATTCCTGCCTTACCGAGCACTATCGTTTGCAATTCTTTGTCTTTCTGTGCTGAGGACGCTCCGTCGAAGTATAGTTCTCAACATCGATCATCAGTGTCTTCTAGGCTCATTATCTGCTCGTTAGGAAAATCGTCGTCAAGAGGTGAATCTACCGGCAAAGGGTGTGCTGCAAGGAAGTTTGCTAGGACTTGTCCCTTTACAGCACGAAGAGGCACGAAAGTTATGTCGAATTGCAATAGTATCATCGACCACCTGGCAAGCATGCTGTCGGCATATTTTTAGGTTGTGTGTTTTATTTTGAAAAGGGGGTCGCCTAACAGAAGTTGTCGGCGAATTTTTAATTTAATTTAAATAAATAATTTTGAAAAGTAGTATTTGATTTTGAAAATAATTTTAAATTTGAAGGTTTTAAGATATGAGATTAAACCGATCTCACATCCCAAATAGTTTATATAAACGAGCACCGCACCACAAACCTTGTATCTATCCCTAAGGATAGACACACCGCTCGACGGTGGGGCTCGATTAAATAAACTAGAAGATTTGTGACATCCGTTTGGTACGCGAACCAATTTTATAAGCCGACAAATTCCCTGCTTAATATGAAAGCATTAAACGGGGTTTATATTACTCGGGTTCTTTAAAATTCCACTATAAGGGCAAACCCCTATAGTTAATTACATCTTAAGTGATGGGAATCACCTAAGAAAACTCTCGATAATAATCAATAATCCTGCTCTCAAGGATTTCAAAGTGTAAGTTTTCAAGGGATTGAATTTTGGAATTTCAATAGGGAATGGATCAAATTTGGAACATTTTGTTTTGGGAATCCAAAGGAAGAAAAGTAGGAGAAATCACAAATTCGAAGCGAACTTCGGTAATTTCCCGACTATCCTATTGTTTGGCTTGAGTTTAGGAAAGTCCTAATATTTATTTAAATGTTTTGACCTTGCCAATTTTAATTAATTAGGGCTTATATTTGTATGATAAAACCAAACAAATAGCCTCGAAGATGTGAGGGTTTATTGTCGTACCGGACGACTACCTCGGAATCCTAAGACCGGTAAGGGCTTAATTTTCAATGCAAGTGCCTAACGAAGAGTTGAGGATTTATGTTGCACTAGGCAAACTACCTCGAAGTCCTATGGCTTTGTTATTTAATTCTAGGAAAGTTTTGCTGAAGTAGACTCAAGTTTTGCTGATGACGATGGACGTGCTGCCCACCATGCTCCGAGCTCCTTGTTGTTGCAGAGGTTCAATTTTAGAAGTCATAAATCGGGGGATGAGAAAAGTGTTTTGGTTTAGAGAAAATCTTAATTTCCAAGTGTTTTCAATATTTTAGTTAAAACAAATCTTAAAGTTGATTATAACGTCACAGGTTAAGATCCCACGGTTCCATCCTTCCGGCATCATTATTTTTATCGGATTCACTTAGTCCAAATGAATTTGCTAAACTCAACTGAATGAGTTCCACACTTTCATTTAGACCATGGGAAATCCCGTTAGCAACACGTAGGTTACATCATCCGAGGTATTCTCGATCATCCAACAGGACTTTTTAATTTAGTTGTAATTGTAGTTTTGTGTTCGTTTGTGATTAAATTTTGAGTTGTTTTATATTTTGAAATGTTGTGGCGGTGAATTTTATCTTGTAATGACTTTTAATTTAGTTTTGGTTTCAGTTTTAGGGACTATCCTAAAGGTGTGGGTTTTCATGCAACGATTGTTTATCATGCAAGAAAAGTAAGTGCGATGCGATTAATGAAGTTGCAATAATGTAAATTGCAAGAAAGTAAATTGCAATAAAATAAAAGCGTACTCGGAGGGTCTTCCCATCATCCCAAGCTGCACTTAAAGCACAATTAGAATATTTAAGCAAGTTCCTAGGTAAAGCTAAGGGAAGGGTTATGGTTTTCTACCAAATTCCTAATCCTATAGCTAGTCATTTCCTATGACGTCTAGGTTCTTGTGTTTTGGTTTGAAGACGATTTTTTTCATCAAAGAATAATTAAATTCAGTCGTTCTTATGAACATCCTATCATATCGAGGAAGTGCTTAAGACAAATCTTAAACATCTTTTCAATATTTCTAGGATTGTTTTAAGTCCAAATGGATTCAATTACACAAATGAATTAATCGTCCGAGGTTTAGTTAAGTTTTGTTATTATCTTACTCAGTGAACTAGGATATTTGAATGTCCTATAAGTGAAGTAACATTTCATTTAATGTTCTGTTTAGGAGTTATAATAACCAAAGTTTTCGAGGGTAAATTGGTATTCAAATGATTTAATTTAAGTTAATGGGTTTAAATTTGGAATAGTGTTCAAGTTGCTTTATATTTAATTTCTTTACGTTTTAGGTGATGTTATTTAATTCAACTTAATTTAATTTAATTTGATTTAATTGAGTTTTAATTTAATTTAATTCAATTTAATTCAATTTAGTTTGATTTGATGTTAAATTAAATTAATTTGATTTGATTTAATTTTAATTTAATTTGATTTAATTTAATTTAATTTAATTTGATTTAATTTAATTTAATTTAATTTAATTTAATTTAATCTTTAATTTGATTTAACTTGATTTAATTTGATTTTATTTATTTAATTTAATTTAATTTAATTTAATTTGATTTTATTTATTTAATTTAATTTAATTTAATTTAAGTTATTTAATTTAATTTAATTTGTTAATTTAATTTAATTTTAATTTGTTTATTTAATTTAATTTAATTTAATTTATTTAATTTAATTTTTAATTTAATTCAACTTTTAATTTTAATTTAATTTACATTAATTTAATTTAATTTAATTTACTTAATTTAATTTAATTTACTTAATTTAATTTAATTTTTAATTTAATTTAATTTTTTAATTTTAATTAACACTTTAAAAGAGTTTAATAATTTAACTTTAGCTTAATGATTAAGTCTTTTAATATATTTTAAATTTGAGTTATCATTTTAATTAAGAATTGAATATTAATGAGATAAGTAATTTAGGGATTTTTAAATTAAAGAATAAATCTCTTCCTAATAATATCCCTATTTTAATAATTCCAATTTTATTATTCTTCCAAATTTAATCAATTATTTAATTAAGGTTTAATTATTTTAAATTGCTTAATGGGTTTCTACCCTTTAATTATTTAAATTTCAATCATCCAAATCAGATTAGGATCAAATATTTTATTTATTAATTTTTTATTAAACCTAAAGTTTTAATTAAGGATTAAAAATTTTAATTACCACTTTGCCCTTTAAGCTTAATAATTTCATAACTCACTAAATTGAGCTCAAATGAACTTGAAATTTTTATGTGACTTCACTCATATGTCAATAAAGACATGAGAGAAGAAAATGTGATTTTTCTATATTTAATTTATTTATATAATTATTTTTGGTGGAAAATAGAGATTTCCAAGGAAAATTTAATAACATGACCAAGGGAAAGTTTATGTCCTTAAGAAAATTAGGGGACATTCCTAATAACCAGAGGACCACTTGGACCAATTTTGGTGATTTTTTGAATTAAATTATTTTTATTATAATTATTTTAAGTTTTGGAATGTTAATTAATTTAAAAATAAAATTAATGTTGAAAAATGAATTTTATATTTTTCAAAAATCTCTCTGATATCAAGGAAATCAGAGAATTAAATTTTACAATTTTCTAATTTTTTTATGATTTATTATAATTATTTTAGTGAAAATGCTAGAAAATACATTTTTTTAATTTTAAAATTACCCTAGAGCTTTAAAATTTAATATCTCACTAAATAGACCTAAGAAAAATATGGGGTTTGTTTCTAAGTGATTAAAATTCAAAATGTGACATTTTGGTGAATTTTATTATTTTTGTGATTTTTATTATTTTTTAATTATTAAAATATTAAAATAATATTAAAAATCAACTTTTTTAGAAAATTAAAATTTTAATTTTCTTAAATTCCCTAATATCAGAGAGGCTCCAAAACCAATTCGGTGAATTTTTAAAAAGTATTTTGAAAGTTATGAATTTTTGAAGTTTAAAATGACTAAATGGCTTAATCAACCCAATTAGTAGGGCTAACTAAGTCCAATTGACCTCAAATTTTTATGGTGGGTTCCTCTGATCCTAAAGGTCAGTGGAGAATTGATTTCAAGTCAATTTGATGTATGGTTAGCTCTAATTAATTAGAGATCCATTTTGGGTGTTTAAGCCAATTAGGGTTGTTTTAAATGAACTAACTCAAAACCTATTTTTCCTAGGGTCCTCTGGTCATAAGAGACATCACCAAATTTTCCAAGAATTTATTTCACAACATGCTATTTATTGGAATTAAAATACTCAAAATAGTAACATGAATTTGAAAAATCAATAACTTTTTATAGGGATGGCCTCGACTTTGGAAAATTCGGGAAATGTTCCCAAATTCGGAGGCTTCAAAAGCCCTATGGTCTCATGCCATGGTGAATTGTATACATGCATGGAGAATTAAAAATATGCAGAGAGTAAATAAATTATTAAAAATAAAATACTTAATGAAATTAAATAATTTCTTTTCCACATTATTCTCCTCTATTCACTGAGCAAGAGGATATTTTTATTTTATTTTTCTGATTTTTCTACACAAAGTTATGAATTTTTGAAGTTTAGGGAATTAAATAAATCAGAAAAATCCCTAATTTTCTATTTATCCACGCGGCGCCGCGTCAACCTCGGCAGCTCCGAACGCACACGCGTCGCGCTCCCATTCGACGCCGTCATCTGAGTTAGTAGCCCGGGCCCCGCGGTTCTCGTACCGTCTCCTGATCCGACGCGATCCTGGCCATCCGTCCGCGCGTGTATTGAATGGACGGCATCCGTTCATCGTCGCCAAGTGTCCTCATCCGAGAGTCGTCCACACTAAATCCCTAATATCTCACTCGATACTCAATGGATTTTTATGTTCTTATGCTCTATGGATTCGTCTTGAGAAGACGAACACATCTATACGGTTTATGTGGGATGAAATTTAAGCAATAAAAATGGAGAATGTTCAGAAGCTCGGGAAGAAGAGTGAGGCCATACCTTTGCTCGGAGAAGTGTGGCTTCGATCTGAGGGTTGTTGCACCTTCGATTGGATCCCGATAAGCTCCAGATGAAGTCTCCTGGTCTGGTGAATTTTCTAGGTGTGATTTCGACCAAGCCCGATCACAAAGCTTGGAGGCTGGAGCAACTGGGTGGCTTGGAGATGGGGCTTTTGCTGGTGGACACCTTCCCTTGGTCTGGTGAAGGTGTAGAACCAATCAATTTGGGGATTGGCTCACTGTGGAGAAGTGTCCTGGTTTTGGGCCTAGATTTCAACTCTGAAATTGAGCTCACAGAGAAGAAATGGCCGGGGGATCTCAGTGGGGATCAAGTGCTCGTGTATGGGGAGGAGTCCGGAACAATTTTAGCGAGTTTCCTTAAGGTTTGTTTCAGCACCTCTCATGGCCGAGAGGGGTGGTGTTTAAATAGGAGAGGGTGGAGGGCCTCCCAGGGAGAGTTAGGGCTTGGGATCAGCTGCTCTTGGCAAGAGAAGAACAGCTCCCATGGCCACTGGGGATGGGGCAGCTCAGCAGGTGAGAATTCCAAGTTGGGCTCACATGTGAGCTCTAGGCCATGGTGTTTTCCGGCGGCATGGTGGCTGGCCGGCCAGGCATTGGTCACCATCTTGTTCAGATGGGTCAGGGCTGGGATTTGGTGTATTCAATTGAGGTTTGACATGTGTAAAGTGATTGAATCAAAGTAGAAAGGGGAAGGGGTCATTTTGGCTTAAAATGGTCAACCCATGCAAATGGGTTGGGTGCACCTCCCCAAGACCTGGTTTTGGGCTGAGGAGGTCAGGTGGGTCAACCTCCCATGTGTGGTGGAGTCTCCATCGAGGATTAGGTGGCAAAGCATGGTTTAGAGTGTGACATGAGTATGGTTAAAAAGGCTTAATGAAGGGTTAGGAAAGGGTCCCCTCTTCTTGCCATTAATGGCATGGTGACATGTAAAGAGGCTCTCATGGCTTCCATGTGGCTCATGCATGGCTTCATGGCTCACCTTTGGCTTGGGAAAAGTCAAGTCAATTTCATAAAAAAGGGTTTTAAGTATTTTGGATATTTTGGTGAAAATTTGGATGAAGCTTCATTTAGAATTATTTGATCATTGGTTTATGACTTAGGGATGATTTTAATTGAATGGATGATGTAGAGAAATATCATGTGGGCTTTGGGACCAATTTTGGGCTTTTGTATGTGGTGAAGGATGGGCTTTTAAAATGGTTTAGGAAAGTGGGCTTTTGAATTTTAAAATGGATTTTGGGATGAAATTTTGTAAAGAGGTTGGGCCAAATAATTATTGAGTTTAGCTCATGGATGTATCATGAGTGACTTGAAGCAAATTGGGGGTTATTTGGGTTTGAATTGGGTTGAATTTGGGTTCTTTTGGTGAATGGGCCAATATAGGTCCAAGTGGGCCAAGTTGGGCCAATGTTGGGCTAGGGTTGAAATTGATGTAAAATTAATGTTGATAAATGTTTATGGGGGTGTTTCAAAGAGGTTTTGACTTTGGTTGGGCTTTGATTTTGGGGTTTGGGCCCATTTGGGTTAGGTTTGGGTTTAGGTCAAGATTGGGTCTTTTAGCTTTGGGTTGAATTTGAGTGGGGTTTGAGTCCAAATTTTGGGCAAATCATGTTAGTGTTATGCTTGTGGGGATTCTAAGGAAGATTTAGAAAAGATTTGGGGTTAATTGGAGTTGAATTGGGTGAGTTTGGGTTAGGTTTGGGTCATGGGTCCAAATTGGGCTTTAAGGCCAAAAGTGAAATTGGATCCAAATGTCAATCAAATTGGACTTGGATTTGGTCTATATTGGTGTTGGGAATGTTTAATTGAAGTTTAGAATTGAATTGGACCAAAAATGGGGTCAATTGGATAGGTTTGGTTTGACATTGGGTTCACTTTGGGTTAAAATGGGTCAAATTGGGGGTTTTGACAAAAGTGGGGTAAATTGACAGAATTGGCCCATGGTGTAGTTGAACAAAATGAAATTGGGAATATTTGGGATTTTCTGGAATTTTCTGAGAATTTTCTGAATTTTTTGAATTTTTGGGTCAAGAGGGGTATTTTGGGTATTTGGAGGGTATTGGGAGGTTTTCTTGGAATTTTTGATATTTTTGGGTATGGATGATCAATTTAAGTGATGTGGAAATGTTTGGGATTGGTTTTGGGGAATTTTGGGTTATTTGGAAATTTTTGAGAAATTTGGGTAATTTTAAGGGTTTTGGGTAGGCTAAGCGGGTGTAGGGTCCCGGCGGTCAAAAATTGAAAATTTGCAAAAAAAAATGAAGATTGGGTGAATGTAAGTGGAATGAAATCATTTTGGTTGAGCCATGAAGCCATATCAAGCCCACATGAGCCATGAAGGGACTCATTTGAGGCATCCACTATGTTGTTCCTAACCCTCTTAGCCAAGGGCTTAGGGGTTAAGGACCATCCATGTGAATCACCTACATGAGTCGGGAGGCCAAGTTAGGTATAGGTGTGTGAAAGTGTAGTGTATAGGTGTAGTGTGTGTGTAAGTCAGCCCCTTCACCAGACCAGGCCACCCAGGGGCGATCCTAAGGCCAAAGAGTCCCATAGGAACTCATCCTTTAAACTTCCACATTTGATTTCAACCCTCTAGGTGATTAGGGGTCTACGGTCAAGTTTGTGGAGTTTGCGGGGAGTTAAGAAGTGGTTTGAATTTCTAAAAGGTGGGTCCCAATTCTAGTCCTCTAAGATAGTCAAAGGAAAAGCCTAAGGCTAGATCCTAAGTACTAAAGGGAAGAAGAGAAGACCTCATCAAAAATGAGGTCAACAAATGGACCCCCAATAGGTGTGGTGAGCTGACGGAGCACACCGCGCGTATTGGTGTTGACCGAAGCGATCAGCAAAACCAACACAGATGTCCAAGTGACAAACTTAGGACGAAGTAGAAGAATTTCCGTTGGGGAGTATCAAGTATATCTACGAAGCCGGAGATTCCCGAACTCTCTTTGGGGAAAGGAAAAGGAGGTGAATTCCAAATCACATGATGCGGGAAATTTCAATTTAGATTTCATTTTGTTTTAGTTTAAGTTTTGATGTGTGAGTTTAGATTTCAATTTGGAGTTTCAATTTAGATTGAAGTTTGTCAAAATTAATTTGAAGGGATTTGATTTGAAATGAAAAATGGAATTTTGTGGTTTTAGATGTAACATCTTCAACCTCAAAAGAAAATTGAAATGATTGGATTGAATCATTACAATGAGAAGAGCTCTCAGAGCAATGCGGTATTGGATGTAAAATCCTTAACCTCAAGAGTTTGATTTTGATGTATTTCATTGCAATAGGGAAAGAATCCTAAAGCAATGCGATCTCGGATGTAAAATCCTCAACCCCAAAAGTTTGATTGGAATGTATTTCATCGCAATAGGGAAAGAATCCTAAAGCAATGCAGTCTCGGATGTAAAATCCTCAACCCCAAAATTTGAATTGGATGTATTTCATTGCGATAGGGAAAAGATCCTAAAGCAATGCAGTCTTGGATGTAAAATCCTCGACCCAAAAGTTTGAATTTGATGTACTTCATTGCGATAGGGAAAGGATCCTAAAGCAATGCGGTCTTGGATGTAAAATCCTCGACCCAAAAGTTTGAATTTAATGTACTTCATTGCGGTAGGGAAATGATCCTAAAGCAATGTAGTCTTGGATGTAAAATCCTCGACCCAAAAGTTTGAATTTGATGTACTTCATTGCGATAGGGAAAGAATCCTAAAGCAATGCGGTCTCGGATGTAAAATCCTCAACCCCAAAATTTGAATTGGATGTATTTCATTGCGATAGGGAAAAGATCCTAAAGCGATGCGGTCTTGGATGTAAAATCCTCGACCCAAAAGTTTGAATTTGATGTACTTCATTGCGATAGGGAAAGGATCCTAAAGCAATGCGAGTCTTGGATGTAAAATCCTCGACCCAAAAGTTTGAATTTGATGTACTTCATTGCGGTAGGGAAATGATCCTAAAGCAATGCAGTCTTGGATGTAAAATCCTCGACCCAAAAGTTTGAATTTGATGTACTTCATTGCGATAGGGAAAGAATCCTAAAGCAATGCAGTCTTGGATGTAAAATCCTCGACCCAAAAGTTTGAATTTGATGTACTTCATTGGGATAGGGAAAGGATCCTAAAGCAATGCAGTCTTGAATGTAAAATCCTCGACCCAAAAGTTTGAATTTGATGTACTTCATTGCGATAGGGAAAGGACCCTAAAGCAATGCAGTCTTGGATGTAAAATCCTCGACCCAAAAGTTTGAATTTGATGTACTTCATTGCGATAGGGAAAGGACCCTAAAGCAATGCAGTCTTGGATGTAAAATCCTCGACCCAAAGGTTTGAATTTGATATTTGATTTAGATGAGTTTGAACTCAGTTGAGATTTGATTTAAGATTTGATTTGAAATTTGGAAGATCAAATTTAAAATTTGATCGAGATTGGATTTGAAATTTGATTGAGAATTTGATTTGAGATTTGATTTAACACTTATGTTGATTTTGTTTATCTTTTAATGATTCAAATTTTACTTTATCGTTTATTTAATGTTCCTGTGAATTTGGTGTTCGTCATTTTTAAGATTTTTTTTTAGGAAAGTTTTCTTTTATTCTTCTTTTTTTTCTCTTTCTTTTATGTTCTTTGTTCGAAGTTCATTTAACTTTAATGGCGTTTCCCAGTCAATTTGCACAAAAGAGGTGAAGGCCAAAAATGTGACATGGTCACTTTCATCCCAATCATGTTGAAGATACATCATACAACTCGATCCGGAATACATCTCATACAATCCATGTAGACTCAAAACGGACTATGTATGATCTTTGTTGATCCATCCAAAGAAGCATCTGTCAAAAATCCATGTACGAATAGTGGGGTACATGGTCAATAACATCACCTTCCAAGCCATCCTTGGCAAGGATGCCGTATGGATGTACATTGGAGGTGTGATATTTTCCATGTAACTCATAGCTCGTAAGGCCGGAGGCTCTCTAGCTCCGGGTCACGTCGGAAATGGTAAGGTGTCTTCCTGTCGTCCATCCTTCGAAAGTAACCGAGATCCGCTTCACTTATACTCCCGGTATGCAATGCTTAGCGATATCCGCTCCGTTGCCCTTCGGTATCATGACGGAACCTACCGGTAAAGGTATCTTCACCGGCCCTCGGAACTCACCCGGGCCTGCTATCCGGAGGTCCGATCCGAACATGATGTTACACTCGTTCGGGAAAGAGAGCGTGCGAAAGGTCCGAAAAAGTCGTGGTGATCTATGTGCGGGGGTATGCGGTCACCCCGCTTGTAGATGTTAATAATGCGGCTATTGGGTATGCAATCCGTCGGCGGTACCCTCCATGTTATCAATCTCTTTACCATTCTCTTGATGACTAATGGCATCGGATCCACTTGCCCATGACGGAGTATTCCGGTGGGTTTCCCTTCCTGTCTTCGACGAAAGTTGTAGCGAGCATCCGCATTATATTGTGATTCTTCCCTTCCCTGGCATCCATCTCCGGGGTTCGAGTATGTGTTTTCCCTCAGGCGGCCTGCTCGGCCCATTCTTTTCAAATCCCGGATGCAATCCACGATTTGCTGTTGTTCATACTCTGAGAATACATCTGTATGTAGCTTGAGGCCCTCTAGTTTATTGATTCTTCTGCCTTTAATTCTCTCGAAGTATTCAAAGGTTTTCTTTTCAACATTCTGCATTCTCTCCAGCTCGTATTCCGGAATGATCTGCGGATGGCGAGGCACAGTGACATATTGTGGGATATACGGTTCAATCCCTTCACGTTCTCCCGCATACCTCGGCTCCTCGGGGATGATGCTCGTCGGGACATCCCCCGGGGTTGCTTCGCAACAAGGTCATGCATCACCTGGTGGTTCCATCCGATGGCGTGGTAGCCTTCTTTCTTCGATCTTCCGGAGATTTCCCCGGTCCTTTCGTTATCCTAGGAGCCGGCCTCCTTTCTTCGGGTTCTGGTGAACCGGTGTCCTTGAAGTGTATGTGCGGCATTAGCAACTGTCTCGTCGCGCTGGTCCGCAGCTAGTTTTGTTAACATCTTACGGATACGGCGATTCTTATTTCTTCGTTGCGTTGCTGTGAGAGTAGCCCTTCGAACTTCTTGAATCTTTGTGGGCGCGGCGCTGACAAGCTCGCCCTCTGCTGTAGCCACTACAGACTTCATTTTCTTATCTTCTTCAGTGTTTGCCTTTCTTTTCTTCTTCGTTGGATTGGTGGCTTGGACCACCCACTTTCATCACCTGTCCGCCGGGCGGTTCTTCTCGATCAGCCGGGACCCGGTCACTTTCCTCGTACTCGTAGGCTGCGCGGTGCAAAATCCAAGTCAATCTCGATTATCGCTCCATCTTTCACCCTCTTTTCATCGAGTGCAAGGCTTACACCATTCTTAAGGTTCAGGACCAACCGCCCGTTCGACATTTCCCTGCGAAAAGATAAGGAAAAGGATCAGGGGCTGTACTAAGAACAAGAACATTAAGAAAATGTTTATCAAAGACATTTTTTTCTTCTTTTTTTTATATTTTTAAATTTAACAGGAATGAAGTAGGATAAGATCAGGGAACAGATTTTGATTTGGAAAAGAAAACAAGGAAAACTTTATTATCATGACTTTATTTATTTTAGCACATTTTATTATTTTTGGGTTCGGACCCAATCATAAGTAATTACTTCGCCCGTGTTTCTTAGGGATGAAGAATTCATTCCTTCGAAACATCGGGTAGCGTAATACTTTTTCAAGTATCGTCCGTTGATCGGAAGCATATGTCGTTCTTCCCGGCAATTCACTAGCCGGTAGGAACCTCCACGAGTATACTTGCATCAACCACAAACGGTCCTTCCCAAGTGGGTTCAAATTTTCCTCCTATCTTGCGATGTGCAAGAATAGGTCTCTTGAGAACGAGAACTAAGTCACCAACTTTGAAGGTTCTTGGGCGGACCAGTTTGTCATGGGCTTGAACCATCTTAGCTTGGTATAGTTCTAAATTCTGTTGCGCTGCAAGTCTTTTCCCTTCCAAGCTTTCTAATTCTTCGAGTCGTAATTTGGTGTTCTCTTCTATCGTGATCTTATTTGCAACTGCAATTCTGAGTGAAGGAAGCTGAACCTCTAAAGGTAACACTGCCTCGGACCCATACACCAGAGCATAAGGTGTAGCTTGAGTAGGAGTTCTGAAGGTTGTCCGGTAGGCCCATAAGGCTTCTAACAACTTCTCGTGCCAATTTCTCTTGTTATCGTCCAAGGTTTTCTTTAAGATTTGAACGAGAGTTTTATTAAAAGCCTCAGTGAGGCCGTTTGTTCTTGGGTAGTAAATTGTTGAGTATCGCCAGTCGATTCCGTGTCTCCTGACAAAATTGTTAATTTGCGTGCTTTTGAATGCTGATCCATTATACGAGATGATCTCGCGCGGCATCCCGAAACGGTAGACAACTTGGTTCTTGAAAAACTGTAGCACGTGGTGTGCTTTCACTTCTCTAAGTGGAACTACCTCTGCCCACTTGGAAAAGTAATCTGTAGCCGCAAGAATGAAGCAATGTCCTTTTGAAGATGGTGGTTCTATCGGACCCACTATATCTGTGCCCCAACATTCAAATGGCCATGACGAAATAGTCGGATGTAGGACATTTGGAGGTTGGTGTAGAACCACTCCGTTCACTTGGCATTGGTGACAGCTCTTGGCTATTTTCATGCAGTCGGTCATCATCGAGGGCCAGTAGTACCCTAGTCTTTTAATTTTCATCTTCATCTTCGGACCCGGCGGTGAGCGCCACGGAGTCCTGAATGTACCTCTTTAACAATTTAACGGGCCTCGGACCCGCTTAGGCACCTTAGCCACATTTGATCGAAAAGACCTTCCGTACTGATGTGTTGTTTATTAATGCGTAAGACGAGTTCTTTTCTTGATACGATGGGCTAGCGACCTATCGTCCGGTAGCTTTCTGTTTGCGGAGTAGTTCATCGATGGTTGTCGCCTGATCTTCCGTGTTTTACGTCACTTCGTCTGTAATCGATTCTTTTTCTTTTTCGATTTGTGTATTGTGTCTATGTCGAGTCTGTGATAGGACTCGACGTCCGTGAGCTGACACTTCTGCGGATTCATCTTGCAAACAGGCAAATTCTTTTGCGAGACGGGCTAAAGCGTCGCTAAAGCATTTTCTTTTCAGGAATTTTGTAGATTGTCACATTTGGAATCTGTTCCAACAATTTGTATGGAATACTTGGAAGTATTGCTCGAGTCTTGGCTTTAAAATTCTATCTTGTCCGACGATCTGTTGAATGATTAACTGCGAATCCCCGTAGATGTTGATGTCTGTTATCCCCATTTGAATAGTTAATTCCGGTCACGTTATGAGGGCTTCGTATTCTGCTTCATTATTTGTACACGGTTCTGTCAAGTGGTAGGAGTATCTTAACATCCCCCGCTCCGGTGTTATAAAGATTAGCCCGATTCCTGCCTTACCGGGCACTATCACTTGCGATTCTTCGTCTTTGTGCACTGAAGATGCTCCGTCGAAATATAATTTCCAACGTCGATCATCAAGGTCTTCTAGATTCATTATTTGTTCATCTGGCAGATCGTCATTGAGAGGAGATTCGTCCGGCAAAGGGTGTCTTTGCAGGAAGTCTGCTAAGACTTGTCCCTTTACGGCACGAAGAGGCACGAAAGTTATATCGAATTGCAATAATATCATTGACCATCCGGCAAGTCTGCACGGAAAGTGTTGGACGAGTCATCGAGTATTGCAATGAATTAAATTTCGAGATCGGATTGACCTTATGAGAAAGCATGTAGTGCACGAGCTTTTGAGCGGCGAAGATCGGGGCCAAACAATGCTTTTCAATTGCGGGATACCTTACTTCCGTCGGAAGTAAACGACGGCTTAAGTAATAAAGAGCATTTTCTTTACCCTCATCATTGACACAGGCCAACGGGGCTCCGAGAGAGTCGTCTAAAGCCGCGGTGTAAAGTATCGGCGGTCTACTCGAGGCTCGGAGTTGCTAAGACGAGGAGGTGTCATTAAATATTGTTTAATGTCCTCGAAGGCCTTCGGCATTTATCTTCCCAAATAAATTTGGCGTCATTTTTAACTAGTGCCGAGAAAGGTCGACACCTACTCGACAAGTTTGAGATAAAGCATCGAAGATATGCCAGCTTCCCTTGAAAAGATCGTAGTTGTTTTAAGGTTTTGAGAGGCGGCATTTCTAAGATAGCTTTAATCTTTTCCGGGTCGATTTCAATTCCACGATGTCGGACAACGAATCCTAAGAATTTCCCGGAGGTGACGCCGAAGGCGCATTTTAAGGGATTCATCTTAAGGTTAAATTGTCTTAATCGTTCGAAAACAATTCTCAAATCATACAGGTGGTTTTTCTTTACTTTGCTTTTGATGACCACATCGTCCACGTAGCATTCGACTTGATTGTGGATGAAATCATCAAAAATTCTTGTCATTGCTCTCTGGTAGGTTGCTCCTGCGTTCTTCAGTCCGAATGGCATCACTGTGTAACAAAATACCCCGATCGGCGTTCTGAATGTTGTAAGCTTTTCATCTTACGGAGCCATTTTTATCTGGTTGTATCCGAAGATCCATCCATGAATGAGAATATCTCATGTGTCGAAGCAATGTCGATCATCAGTTCCGGGATCGGTAGAGGGAATTCATCCTTTGGACATGCCTTGTTTAAATCTCTGAAGTCCACACAGATTCTGATCTGACCATTCTTCTTTCTGACTGGTACCACATTGGCTAACCAAGTCGGGTATTGTTCTTCACGGATAAATCTGGCGTCTATTAGCTTTTTAACTTCGGCTATGACTTATTGTTCGATTTCTAGACGCATTCTTCGGGGACCTTGTATGACTGGGACAGAAGTAGGATCCACTCCTAGCTTATGGACTGCAACCTCTGGAGCTAATCCTTGCATCTCGTCATAGTTCCAAGCAAAACAGTCTTTAAATTCCATTAATAATTTGATTATTTCTTCGGAGTCTTCTTTATTGAGT
The DNA here is from genome assembly GCA_022702705.1 of Papilionanthe hookeriana x Papilionanthe teres. Lineage (NCBI taxonomy): Eukaryota > Viridiplantae > Streptophyta > Magnoliopsida > Asparagales > Orchidaceae > Papilionanthe > Papilionanthe hookeriana x Papilionanthe teres. The sequence continues at coordinate 30,320,399 of CM040430.1, read as the reverse complement.
AAGGAGCTAACAAAGGTAGGTCTAGGCTCTTCGCTAGTACCTAAGTTAACTTCGTTAACTCATCTATTGTAGATTTGATCTCTTCTTCGAATTCGGTGGAGCGTCTCCGATTTGTAAATCTTCGAGTTCGTCCGTAGTTTCCATGCGGTTTTCATTGGACTCGCAAGTGACAACCAAGCAAAATTCAGTATCGTCAACTGACCCTACTGTGCCGAATCCGAGACCATGCTTTGAATTGGGTGGACGACCGGAATTATTCCATAATTTTTCAAAATGTTGAGATTGACCTCTTGTCCATTGTCGAGGTAAGAAACCACGTTGAATTAAATTTTGAACACAGGGAGAGTACCACTCAAGAGGTAATTCCATTAATTCTGATGAAGTGACATCTTCAAATTGTACATTATTTTCAGTTTTGGAGGAAGTAGCACCACGGTAGAACTTGATTGGCCTTGCACCGTCGTTACGTACCTCTTTGACCACCACACCCTCGATCTTGTTAGAATGGATCGGGTTTAGGGTCATAGTATGTACGTAGTGGTTAATCTTTTCGTACATTGATTTGTATTCTTCGTTCTTCTCATCTTCGAGAGAGATCTTGAATTGCGGCTTCTTCTGACTTATTGTCGCTTGCTTCTTGTTTGATTTCTTTTTCTTCTTCAGAACTATCTTCCCAATCAACATTGATGGCTGGTTTCCTCTGTCCAACTGTCCTAGCGTCTCTACCACGACCTCGTCCCCGGCCTCGACCTCGGATGCGAGTTGTGGAGAAACCTTCACCATCTCACCGGAAGGGAGTGGTGAGTGACTGTTGGACTAGAACTTCAGGTTCTTCGTTGTCCCGAACTTTCTTTGCTTCATTTGTTATGGTATCTCTGGAGAAAATTGTTTTCTTTAGAGGTGCATAATAAGCTACGTCTTCATGGATTCCAATCTCATGTACGGAGAATGGTTGTAAGTCACCTTTGATGCACTGTTCCCCTCCATCGTAGTATTTGATGCACTGATTTAGAGATGATGGTACCATCCTGTTTTCATGTATCCATGGTCGGCCCGAGTAGAGCGTTGAACGACGTTTCGAATCAATTATGTGAAATTTTGCGGTTGTCTTTGCTAAGTCACCGGTCTTCATTAGTAGCGTTATTGACCCGAGGGCTCTTTCTCCTTTACGGTTGAATCCTCTTAATAACATTTTGTCGGCTTCGAGCTCACGAGCATCGATTTCCAAGTATGCTAGTGTTCGAAGACTCATTATATTGATTGATGCTCCTGGATCCACCAATACTCGGAGAGTGTAAACTTCCCAATTGTAGCCGAAATGTACAACGGTCGGTTGTGATCTGCTGTCCCAAGTAGTAGGTCATTATCCGTGAAGGTAACACCTCGCTGTTCCTTTAACGAACAAACCTCATCTAAGGAATCTCCGGCCATTTGAGCTAAGCAAATTTTCGGATCAAGTAAGGCCTTGATCAGAGCTTCTCTCATCTCCTTTGATAAGATGAGGGCGTCGTAAATGCTCGGTTTGGTCGGTAGTTTCCTAAGATGGGCTAGCACGTTGTAGTCCACTTTATTTTCATGCGTCTCGGCTTCTTCTCGAATGGGTATTTCTTCTGCGGGGTTGGTTCTTCTTGAACAACCACCTGCTTTCCTTTGTCTTTTGGACCCATTCTCGGAGGTAGAACTCTTCCACTTCTTAAGTTGACTTCGTAATTTCTTCGAATCTAGTGTTGAGCTTGTCGGTGTCTCCTCCCGAATCGGAATGACGAGGCTCTTCCGGATTATCCTCGGAATCCGAAGGCTCTAACTCTATCGTGACTGGAGCTCCTCGAAACTCGCAAATAGATTCGTTGCTTGTTGAACTCTCGTAGCCTCCTTTATGGATGCCTTCTTCGTTATTTTGCTCGTCGAGATCGTGTATGATTTGAGAATTGTCGTTGATGTCGAAATCGATGTCCGGATTGTCGCTAGTTACGTAATCGTTAGAAACGATCAAAACGTAGCCAACGCCATCACCCTTATCATTATATGATCCCACCGAAGTGAGCGAGATAATCATACAAAATCGGAGGTTCGAGGGATTTCTCCCCCAAATCGAAACAACTATCCTAGGATAAGCGACCCCTAGTCCAGCCTTAGGAGTCTCGAGTCCTCTCTTCCTCGTCGATTTTCTTCTTCTCTTCGATCGTCTCCTGTTGAGGTGGTTCTTCTATCGCAAGTGATAGTACCGGCTTAACGGGTCTCGAACTACGAGATTGAGGCTCGCACCGAGGCGGTTTGGATGCTTGTCTAAAATTTTTTCGAAGACCTCGTCCAGGCGGTAGTCCATCCATCGTCAGTTGTGTAGGGATCTATCGGAATGATGGGATCAGTTGAGATAACATTGACGGAACCTCCTTTCTGGGGTTCCTTCATGTACTCCTTCGGGATCGTTATATTCCCTTTCCGAAGGTTGTCATTGAGCCAAATTTTGAAGGTAATGCAATCTTACATCTTGTGCCCAAGCATCCGGTGGTAGGGCAAAAGTTGGGATCACCTTTCTTGTTGACTTCCTCTGGTCTTTTAGGCTCTGGCAGCTGGAAATCTGTAGTCTTCATCAGACTACGGAACATTTTCGGCACTGCTTCATTCTTGAACGGATATTCTCTACTCAGAAGCTCCCTTAATGTACATTGTGGACAAGGCGGTTGTTCATACTGTGGAGATGACTAATAGCTGGGTCGGGGTTGCTGGTAATTCTGTTGTGGTTGCTGCGGCCGTTCTGGTGGTATTTGCATCGGTTGCTTGCCTTTGTCAACTGCTGCAACGATCCGGATTTCTTTTCAAAAGTCTTCACGGGCTTTTGCTTGTCCGTCTTGTCGGCGAAACTTAATTGCTTCGCCTCTTCTTGCAAGCTTCGGCCTTGCTTAACAACTTCTCGAAAGTCTTAATAGTGAATCCTTTGAGGAGAAGTGCTATCAGGCCGTGAATGCTTTTAAGTAAGATGCCGACTGCATGTTGTTCTTGCAGTTATGGTTCACATTTCATGCTTAAGTTCCTCCATCGGAGTATGTAATCCACCAAAGTTTCATTCGGCTTTTGTTTCTCTACCACTAAATCACCTATAGTGATGTGGTGCTGAAGCTCCGGCGAATCGCTTGATGAAGAGGTTCTCTAGCTCGAGAACGTCTTCACCGAACCATTTGGTAATTACGCATACCGGTCGAAGGTGATTCTCGACGAGTGGCCGACGAGCCGTCGGAAGAGTAATGCATCGCTCCCGCCGGCATTGCAACAAGCGGCACGAAAGTGTGCAACATACTTGTCGGGCGTTCCGGTTCCGTCGAAGGTCTTGAACGAGAGGTGGTACGAAGCCTTTCGGGTATTGGACGGCGTCGAATTCTTCGGGTAAGGTCTACCCATCCGAATGGATGTCCCGCTCTTCGATTGTGCTAAGGCTTCTCGCTTTTCTTGTTCCACCAAGTTCTTGATATCCTTTTCAGGGATCATACTTTGTGTTGTATCCTTTTTTAGCTGATCATCCCCATTGACGGATGTAATCTCCTTTCCTCCGTCTACAATGTGAATGACCTCTGGGGGTGTCTCTCTTTGTGGTTGCATTTGACTCTGGAGAGTGACCAGAGCTACAGCCATCTCTTCCATCCTCTTCGCTATTTGAGCGATCGTGTCGTCTTTCTCCTGAAGCTGCCTTCTCATCAGTTCTGGCTCCTCTCTTTCTGCGGCTGCAGGAGCACCTTGCGAAGCTGATGAAGCTCGTGTTTCGACCATGTTGATTTTTGCATATTCGTCGTCCATGAATTTCGATGAATCAATCTCGTCTCCGAACTTTTCTTCTCTTTCTTTTGCCGATCGTCGGATATCGGTTCTCGACTTTTCCATGGCATCTTCTAGCGGGGCTTTACGTGTGTCCTCGCGGTTTTCATGCGATAGGCTGCCGGGTCCCCTCTATCGCGGTAGCACTTTCTTCGGATTCAAGTCTCTGGCGAGACTTTCTTTCTTGAGTCTGTTGTTTCGATCTCAGTCGCCCGGTAGTGGGACGCCATACCATCCTTCTAGCGACGGAAGGTGCTAGGACCGGATGGTGCGTCGACCCAAATGCTAGAAGGTGGTATCCTCCCTAATCCGTAATCCCGAGACGACGACGGGCGGACTAGCCTTCATTCTTTTACTTGGCTTTTACGTCATGACGGCGGGTTCTACTCGGGGCCCAAGACGGGATTTGAGCGGCACCCACCCTATCCTTCGTAGAATCTCCGATACGGGGCAGTTTTCCTTCTTTGCTAACTTTTCTACCAAAGTTTGCAGTCGAGCAAACGGCATAGTTCTAGTCCTTTTCTTGCGGTTATCGTTGTGGTATGCGGGCTGAGGCAATGCGGCAGCAATCTTGCGAACATTTTCCTCGTCCTCTGCGGCGGAGAGGGGATGGAACCTGCTTCCACCCAAAAGTGGTATGTATTCGAGCGGCGGTGTATATTCCGGCGGCGGTGTATATTCGAGCGGTTCGGGATTTCCTCCAGGAAAGCAATTTCGGCAACTACGGCTTCTCCGGCGATCCTTCTACTTCGTTTCTTCTTTGGGTCCTTGTCGGTGATGGAATCTTTGAGCTGGACCCGATTTCGAAACAGAAGGTCTCGCGAGAAGATACGTACCCTCTACGGTAACGGGTTTACCATAATTCGGATTTCTTTCCCCTTTAATTTGGCAAAAGTCGGGGTAGGTGCGAAACAACTAGACCGGTGGGGGTAGTAAGAACGGTCCTCCTGCGGACGAGCGAGTACTCCTCTCGGTCGGGATCCTTTGCGGGGAGGAAACTTTTGGGTCGACCTGAGGTTGAACTCGAGCGGCGGCTTCTCGGCTTCGGATACCTTGTTCGTCGGTGCAAAGAGGGAGACGTCGGTGATCTTGACATTCGTGTTTTCAAATCCTTGTCCGAATCGGATGAACCCATTGTCGGGCGGCTCATCCTTATAGACGGTGAAGTCCGGTCCGGTTGGTGAAGGAGAAAATCGGCTTTGGGGCTTCCATTTCACGGGGTAGATTACGGTTGTCGGTCCGAGTTATGCTTCTTTTCTTTAGGACGAAAAGAAAGGAATTGAAAAAGAGTCCGAACTCATTCTTATTCATGTATTTATAAGAAGGAGTTATTTGTTAAAAGAATCATTTATTAGAGGGTTCGTTTATTTAGAACGGAATGTTCGAAGGTGTAGAGAAGGTAAGGAATCGGATTCGAGTTGGAAAGGAAAAGAAAGTCTTATGCAAGACTTCTCGACTCGAAGGATCACTCCTAAACTAACACCTATTGGGGGTCCACCCCACCTCAAAAATGAGGTAAAAGGATCTCGGAACCTCTCTGTTTAGAGGTGTCTAAACAGTGGCTCCTAAATCCGAGAGAGTGTTGGCTATACTTGTTCAAGGTAGAAATGAACATAGTATTCCAACGGAAAGAAGGGTAGTTTGACCCATTAAGGACATGGATACACTACCGATTTTTGAAAGCAAAATTATCTGATTATAATGGAGAGAGGAATTGTCCCCAGCGGAGTCGCCAGAAGTTGTCGGCATATTTTTAGGTTGTGTTTTATTTTGAAAAGGGGGTCGCCTAACAGAAGTTGTCGGCGAATTTTTAATTTAATTTAAATAAATAATTTTGAAAAGTAGTATTTGATTTTGAAAATAATTTTAAATTTGAAGGTTTTAAGATATGAGATTAAACCGATCTCACATCCCAAATAGTTTATATAAACGAGCACCACACCACAAACCGTGTATCTATCCCTAAGGATAGACACACGCTCGACGGTGGGGCTCGATTAAATAAACTAGAAGATTTGTGACATCCGTTTGGTCCGCGAACTAATTTTATAAGCCGACAAATTCCCTGCTTAATATGAAAGCATTAAACGGGGTTTATATTACTCGGGTTCTTTAAAATTCCCTATAAGGGCAAGCCCCTATAGTTAATTACATCTTAAGTGAAGGGAATCACCTAAGAAAACTCTCGATAATAATCAATAATTCCGCTCTCAAGGATTTCAAAGTGTAAGTTTTCGAGGGATTGAATTTTGGAATTTCGATAGGGAATGGATCAAATTTGGAACATTTTGTTTTGGGAATCCAAAGGAAGAAAAGTAGGAGAAATCACAAATTCGAAGCGAACTTCGGTAATTTCCCGACTATCCTATTGTTTGGCTTGAGTTTAGGAAAGTCCTAATATTTATTTAAATGTTTTGACCTTGCCAATTTTAATTAATTAGGGCTTATATTTGTATGATAAAACCAAACAAATAGCCTCGAAGATGTGAGGGTTTATTGTCGTACCGGACGACTACCTCGGAATCCTAAGACCGGTAAGGCCTTAATTTGCAATGCAAGTGCCTAACGAAGAGTTGAGGATTTATGTTGCACTAGGCAAACTACCTCGAAGTCCTATGGCTTTGTTATTTAATTCTAGGAAAGTTTTGCTGAAGTAGACTCAGGTTTTGCTGATGATGATGGCCGTGCTGCCCACCATGCTCCGAGCTCCTTGTTGTTGCAGAGGTTCAATTTTAGAAGTCATAAATCAGGGGATGAGAAAAGTGTTTTGGTTTAGAGAAAATCTTAATTTTCAAGTGTTTTCAATATTTTAATTAAAACAAATCTTAAAGTTGATTATAACGACACCGGTTAAGATCCCACGGTTCCATCCTTCCGGCATCATTATTTTTATCGGATTCACTTAGTCCAAATGAATTTGCTAAACTCAACTGAATGAGTTCCACACTTTCATTTAGACAGTGGGAAATCCGTTAGCAACACGTAGGTTACATCATCCGAGGTATTCCCGATCATCCAACGGGACGTTTTAATTTAGTTGTAATTGTAGTTTTGTGTTACGTTTGTGATTAAATTTTGAGTTGTTTTATATTTTGAAATGTTGTGGCGGTGAATTTTATCTTGCAATGACTTTTAATTTAGTTTTGGTTTCAGTTTTAGGGACTATCCTAAAGGTGTGGGTTTTCATGCAACAGTTGTTTATCATGCAAGAAAAGTAAGTGCGATGCGATTAATGAAATTGCAATAATGTAAATTGTAAGAAAGTAAATTGCAATAAAATAAAAGCGTACCTGGAGGGTCTTCCCGTCATCCCAAGCTGCACTTAAAACAGAATTAGAATATTTAAGCAAGTTCCTAGGTAAAGCTAAGGGAAGGGTTATGGTTTTCTACCAAATTCCTAATCCTATAGCTAGTCATTTCCTATGACGTCTAGGTTCTTGTGTTTTAGTTTGAAGACGATTTTTTCATCAAAGAATAATTAAATTCGATCGTTCTTATGAACATCCTATCATATCGAGGAAGTGATTAAGACAAATCTTAAACATCTTTTCAATATTTCTAGGATTGTTTTAAGTCAAAATGGATTCAATTACACAAATGAATTAATCGTCCGAGGTTTAGTTAAGTTTTGTTATTATCTTACTCAGTGAACTAGGATATTTGAATGTCCTATAAGTGAAGTAACATTTCATTTAATGTTCTGTTTAGGAGTTATAATAACCAAAGCTTTCGAGGGTAAATTGGTATTCAAATGATTTAATTTAAGTTAATGGGTTTAAATTTGGAATAGTGTTCAAGTTGCTTTATATTTAATTTCTTTCTGTTTTAGGTGATGTTATTTAATTCAACTTAATTTAATTTAATTTGATTTAATTGAGTTTTAATTTAATTTAATTCAATTTAATTCAATTTAGTTTGATTTGATGTTAAATTAAATTAATTTGATTTGATTTAATTTTAATTTAATTTGATTTAATTTAATTTAATTTAATTTGATTTAATTTAATTTAATTTAATTTAATTTAATTTAATCTTTAATTTGATTTATCTTAATTTAATTTGATTTTATTTATTTAATTTAATTTAATTTAATTCATTTAATTTAATTTAATTTGATTTTATTAATTTAATTTAATTTAATTTATTTTAAGTTATTTAATTTAATTAAATTTGTTTATTTAATTTAATTTTAATTTGTTTATTTAATTTAATTTAATTTAATTTAATTTCTTTAATTTAATTTTTAATTTAATTCAACTTTTAATTTTAATTTAATTTAATTTAATTTAATTTAATTTAATTTACTTAATTTAATTTAATTTTTAATTTAATTTTATTTTTTAATTTTAATTAACACATTAAAAGAGTTTAATAATTTAACTTTAGCTTAATGATTAAGTCTTTTAATATATTTTAAATTTGAGTTATCATTTTAATTAAGAATTGAATATTAATGAGATAATTAATTTAGGGATTTTTAAATTAAAGAATAAATCTCTTCCTAATAATATCCCTATTTTAATAATTCCAATTTTATTATTCTTCCAAATTTAATCAATTATTTAATTAAGGTTTAATTATTTTAAATTGCTTAATGGGTTTCTACCCTTTAATTATTTAAATTTCAATCATCCAAATCAGATTAGGATCAAATATTTTATTTATTAATTTTTTATTAAACCTAAAGTTTTAATTAAGGATTAAAAATTTTAATTACCACTTTGCCCTTTAAGCTTAATAATTTCATAACTCACTAAATTGAGCTCAAATGAACTTGAAATTTTTATGTGACTTCACTCATATGTCAATAAAGACATGAGAGGAGAAAATGAGATTTTTCTGTATTTAATTTATTTATATAATTATTTTTGGTGGAAAATAGAGATTTCCAAGGAAAATTTAATAACATGACCAAGGGAAAGTTTCTGTCCTTAAGAAAATTAGGGGATATTCCTAATGACCAGAGGACCACTTGGACCAATTTTGGTGATTTTTTTAATTATATTATTTTATTATAATTATTTTAAGTTTTGGAATGTTAATTAATTTAAAAATAAAATAAATGTTGAAAAATGAATTTTATATTTTTCAAAAATCTCTCTGATATCAAGGAAATCAGAGAATCAAATTTTGCAATTTTCTGATTTTTCTATGATTTATTATAATTATTTTAGTGAAAATGCTAGAAAATACATTTTTTAATTTTAAAATTACCCTAGAGCTTTAAAATTTAATATCTCACTAAATAGACCTAAGAAAAATATGGGGTTTGTTTCTAAGTGATTAAAATTCAAAATGTGACATTTTGGTGAATTTTATTATTTTTGTGATTTTTATTATTTTTTAATTATTAAAATATTAAAATAATATTAAAAATCAACTTTTTTAGAAAATTAAAATTTTAATTTTCTTAAATTCCTCTAATATCAGAGAGGCTCCAAAACCAATTTGGTGAATTTTTAAAAATTATTTTGAAAGTTATGAATTTTTGAAGTTTAAAATGACTAAATGTCTTAATCAGCCTAATTAGTAGAGCTAACTAAGTCCAATTGACCTCAAATTTTTATGGTGGGTTCCTCTGATCCTAAAGGTCAGTGGAGAATTGATTTCAAGTCAATTTAATGTATGGTTAGCTCTAATTAATTAGAGATCCATTTTGGGTGTTTAAGCTTATTAGGGTTGTTTTAAATGAACTAACTCAAAACTCTATTTTTCCTAGGGTCCTCTAGTCATAAGAGACTTCACCAAATTTTCCTAGAATTTATTTCACAACATGCTATTTATTGGAATTAAAATACTCAAAACAGTAACATGAATTTGAAAAATCAATAACTTTTCATAGGGATGGCCTCCGACTTTGGAAAATTCGGGGAATGTTCCCAAATTCAGAGGCTTCAAAAGCCCTATGGTCTCATGCCATGGTGAATTGTATACATGCATGGAGAATTAAAAATATGCAGAAAGTAAATAAATTATTAAAAATAAAATACTTGATGAAATTAAATAATTTCTTTTCCACATTATTCTCCTCTGTTCACTAAGTAAGAGGGTATTTTTATTTTATTTTTCTGATTTTTCTACACAAAGTTATGAATTTTTGAAGTTTAGGTAATTAAATAAATCAGAAAAATCCCTAATTTTCTATTTATCCACGCGGCGCCGCGTCAACCTCGGCAGCTCCGAATGCACACGCGTCGCGCTCCCATTCAATGCCGCCATCTGAGTCAGCAGCCCGGGCCCCGCGGTTCTCGTACCGTCTCCTGATCTGACGCGATCCTGGCCATCCGTCAGCGTGTGTATTGAATGGACGGCATCCATTCATCGTCCCCAAGTGTCCTCACCCGAGAGCCGTCCACACTAAATCCCTAATATCTCACTCGATACTCAATGGATTTTTATGTTCTTATGCTCTATGGATTCGTCTTGAGAAGACTAACACATCTATACGGTTTATGTGGGATGAAATTTACGCAATAAAAATGGAGAATGTTCAGAAGCTCGGGAAGAAGAGTGAGGCCATACCTTTGCTCAGAGAAGTGTGGCTTTGATCCGAGAGTTATTGCACCTTCGATTGGATCCCGGCAAGCTCCGGATGAAGTCTCCCGGTCGCAGTGAATTGTCTAGGTGTGATTTCGACCAAGCCCGATCCACAAAGCTTGGAGGGCTGGAGCAACCGGGTGGCTCGGAGATGGGGCTTTTGTCTGGTGGACACCTTCCCTTGGTGCGAGTGAAGGTGTAGAACCAATCAATTTGGGGATTGGCTCACCGTGGAGAAGTGTCCTGGTTTTGGGCCTAGATTTCGACTACGAAATTGAGCTCGCAGAGAAGAAATGGTCGGGGGATCTCACTTGGGATCAAGTGCTCTGTGTATGGGGAGGAGTCTGGAACAATTTTGGCAGAGTTTCCTTAAGGTTTGTTTCAGCACCTCTTTTGGCCGAGAGGGGTGGTGTTTAAATAGGAGAGGGTGGAGGGCCTCCCAGGGAGAGTTAGGGCTTGGGATCAGCTTGCTCTTGGCAAGAGAAGAACAGCTCCAATGGCCGCCGGGGATGGGGCGGCTCGGCGGTGAGAATTCCAAGTTGGGCTCACATGTGAGCTCTCGGCCATGGTGTTTTCCGGCTGCTTGGTGGCTGGCCGGCCGGGCATTGGTCACCATCTTGTTCGGGTGGGTCGGAGGCTGGGATTTGGTGTATTCGATTGAGGTTTGACATGTGTAAAGTGATTGAATCAAAGTAGAAAGGGAAAGGGGTCATTTTGGCTTAAAATGGTCGACCCATGCAAATGGGTTGGGTGCACCTCCCAAGACACTGGTTTTGGGCTGAGGAGGTCGGGTGGGTCGACCTCCCATGTGTGGTGGAGTCTCCATCGAGGATTAGGTGGCAAAGCATGGTTTAGAGTGTGACATGAGTATGGTTAAAAAGGCTTAATGAAGGGTTAGGAAAGGGTCCCCTCTTCTTGCCATTAATGGCATGGTGACATGTAAAGAGGCTCTCATGGCTTCCATGTGGCTCATGCATGGCTTCATGGCTCACCTTTGGCTTGGGAAAAGTCAAGTCAATTTCATAAAAAAGGGTTTTAAGTATTTTAGATATTTTGGTGAAAATTTGGATGAAGCTTCATTTAGAATTATTTGATCATTGGTTTATGACTTAGGGATGATTTTATTTGAATGGATGATGTAGAGAAATATCATGTGGGCTTTGGGATCAATTTTGGGCTTTTGTATGTGGTGAAGGATGGGCTTTTAAAATGGTTTAGGAAAGTGGGCTTTTGAATTTTAAAATGGATTTTGGGATGAAATTTTGTTAAGAGGTTGGGCCAAATAATTGTTGGGTTTAGCTCATGGATGTATCATGAGTGACTTGATGCAAATTGGGGGTTATTTGGGTTTGAATTGGGTTGAATTTGGGTTCTTTTGGTGAATGGGCCAATATAGGTCCAAGTGGGCCAAGTTGGGCCAATGTTGGGCTAGGGTTGAAATTGATGTAAAATTAATGTTGAGAAATGTTTATGGGGGTGTTTCAAAGAGGTTTTGACTTTGGTTGGGCTTTGATTTTGGGGTTTGGGCCCATTTGGGTTAGGTTTGGGTTTAGGTCAAGATTGGGTCTTTTAGCTTTGGGTTGAATTTGAGTGGGGTTTGAGTCCAAATTTTGGGCAAATCATGTTAGTTTTATGCTTTTGGGGATGCTAAGGAAGATTTAGAAAAGATTTGGGGTTAATTGGAGTTGAATTGGGTGAGTTTGGGTTAGGTTTGGGTCATGGGTCCAAATTGGGCTTTAAGGCCAAAAGTGAAATTGGATCCAAATGTCAATCAAATTGGACTTGGATTTGGTCTAGATTGGTGTTTGGAATGTTTAATTGAAGTTTAGAATTGAATTAGACCAAAATTGGGGTCAATTGGATAGGTTTGGTTTGACATTGGGTTCACTTTGGGTTAAAATGGGTTAAATTGGGGGTTTTGACAAAAGTGGGGTAAATTGACAGAATTAGCCCAGGGTGTAGTTGAACAAAATGAAATTGGGAATATTTGGGATTTTCTGGAATTTTCTGGGAAATTTCTGAATTTTTTGAATTTTTGGGTCAAGAGGGGTATTTTGGGTATTTGGAGGGTATTGGAAGGTTTTCTTGGAATTTTTTAAAATTTTTGGGTATGTATGATCAATTTAAGTGATGTGGAAATGTTTGGGATTGGTTTTGGGGAATTTTGGGTTATTTGGAAATTTTTGAGAAATTTGGGTAATTTTAAGGGTTTTGGGTAGAATTTGAGCGGGTGTAGGGTCCGGCGGTCAAAAATTGAAAATTTGCAAAAAAATGAAGATTGGGTGAATGTAAGTGGAATGAAATCATTTTGGTTGAGCCTTGAAGCCATATCAAGCCCACATGAGCCATGAAGGGACTCATTTGAGGCATCCACTATGTTGTTCCTAACCCTCTTAGCTAAGGGCTTAGGGGTTAAGGACCATCCATGTGAATCACCTACATGAGTCAGGAGACCAAGTTAGGTATAGGTGTGTGAAAGTGTAGTGTATAGGTGTAGTGTGTGTGTAAGTCGGCCCCTTCACCGGACCAGGGCCACCTGAGGCGGTCCTAAGGCCAAAGAGTCTCATAGGAACTCATCCTTTAAACTTCCACATTTGATTTCAACCCTCCAGGTGATTAGGGGTCTACAATCAAGTTTGTGGAGTTTGCGGGGAGTTAAGAAGTGGTTTGAATTTCTAAAAGGTGGGTCCCAATTCTAGTCCTCTAAGATAGTCAAAGGAAAAGCCTAAGGCTAGATCCTAAGTACTAAAGGGAAGAAGAGAAGACCTCATCAAAAATGAGGTCAACACATGCCAGAAAGTGTTGGACGTGTCATCAAATATTGCAACGGATTAACTTTCGAGATAAGGTTGACCTTATTAGAGAGCATGTAATGCCTGAGCTTTTGTGCGGCGAAAATCAGGGCCAAACAATGCTTCTCAATTGGAGGATACTTTACTTCCGTTGGGATTGGACGACGACTTAAGTAGTAGAGAGCATTTTCTTTTCCACGAACATTGACACAGGCTAGCGAGGCTCCGAGGAGTCGTCTAGAGCCGCGGTATAAAGTATCAACGGTCTACCCGAGATTGGGGCTGCTAAGACAGGAGGTGTCATTAAGTATTGCTTAATGTCCTCGAAGGCTCGTTGGCATTTCTCTTCCCAAACGAATTTGGCGTCCTTTTTAACTAATGCCGAGAAGGGCTGACGCCTACCTGACAAGTTCGAAATAAAGCATCGAAGATATGCCAACTTCCCTTGAAAGGATCGTAGCTATTTTAAGGTTTCGGGAGGAGGCATTTCTAAGATAGCTTTAATCTTTTCCAGATCAATTTCAATCCTGTGATGTCGGACAACAAATCCTAAGAATTTCCCGGAGGTGACGCCGAAGGTGCATTTTAAGGGATTCATCTTAAGGTTGTATTGCCTTAGTCGCTCGAAAATAATTCTCAAATCATACAGGTGATCTTCTTTCATTTTGCTTTTGATGACCACATCATACACGTAGCACTCAACTTGGTTGTGAATGAGATCATCAAAAATCTTTGTCATTGCTCTTTGGTATGTTGTTCCTGCGTTCTTTAGTCTGAATGGCATTACTATGTAGCAATACACTCTGATTGGTGTTCTTAACGCCGTGAGCTTTTCATCTTCTGGTGCCATCTTTATCTGGTTGTATCCTGAAGATCCATCCATGAAAGAGAATATTTCATGTGTCGAAGTGATGTCGATCATTAACTCTGGAATTGGTAGTGGAAATTCATCCTTCGGACATGCTTTGTTCAAATCTCTGAAATCCACACAGATTCTGATCTGACCATTTTTCTTTCTGACTGGTACCACATTGGCTAACCAAGTCGGGTATTGTTCTTCACGGATAAATTTAGCGTCTATTAGCTTCTTAACTTCCGTTATGACTTGTTGTTCAATTTTCAAACACATTCTTCTGGAAGCTTGTCTGACTGGAACGGAAGTAGGATCCACTCCTAGCCTGTGAACTGCGACTTCTGGAGCTAATCCTGACATTTCATCATAACTCCAAGCAAAACAGTCCTTGAATTCCATTAATAGCTTTATCATTTCCTCGAAATCTTCTTTATTGAGTAAGGAGCTAACAACAGTTGGCCTAGGCTCTTCGCTAGTACCTAAGTTAACTTCCATTAACTCGTCTATTGTAGATTTGATTTCTTCTTCGAACTCTGGTGGAGCGTCTCCAATTTGCAGATCTTCAAGCTCGTCTGTAGTTTCCAAGCAGTCTTCATTAGGTTCGCAAGTGACAACCAAGAAAAATTCTGTATCGTCAACCGATCCTACTGTACCAAATCCAAGACCATGCTTTGCATTGGGAGGCCGACCGGCTTTATTCCATAATTTTTCGAAGTGTTGTGATTGACCTTTTGTCCATTGTCGTGGTAAGACACCACACTAAATTAAATTTTGAACACAGGGAGAGTACCACTCAAAAGGTAATTCCATTAATTCTGAAGAAGTGACATCTTCAAATTGTACATCGTTTTCAGTATTGGAAGAAGAAGTGTCACGGTAAAATTTGATTGGCTTTGCACTGCTGCTATGTTCTTCTTTTTGACCACCAAACCCTCGATCTTATTAGACTGGATCGGGGTCAAGTTCATAGTGTGTACATAGTGGTTAATCTTCTCGTACATCGATTTGTATTCTTCGTCCTTTTCATCTTCGAGAGAAATCTTGAATTGTGGTTTCTTCTGGTTTATTGTAGCTGCTTCTTTCTTGACTTCTTCTTCTTCCTCAGAGCTGTTCTCCGAATCAACGTTGATCACCGGATTTTTTGTCCAACTGTCCCAGTGTCTCTTCCACGACCTCATCCCCGGCCTCGACCTCGGATGCGAGTTCTGGAGAAACCTTCACCATCTCGCCGTAAGGGAGTGGTGAGTGACTGTTGGACTAGAACTTCAGGTTCTTCATCATCTCGAATTTCTTTTGCTTCATTTGGCACGGTGTTTTTGGAAAAGATTGTTTTCTTCGGGGGTGCGTAATAAGCTGCATCTTCATGGATTCCAATCTCATTACGGAGAAAGGTTGCAAATCACCTTTAATGCACTGTTCTCCTCATTCGTAGTATTTTATGCACTGATGCAGAGACGATGGTACCATTCGGTTTTCATGGATCCATGGCCGACCCAGTAGAGCGTTGAACGATGTCTCAGAGTCAATTATGTGGAATTTTGCGGTTGTCTTTGCTAAGTCACCAGTCTTCATCAACAGCGTTATTGATCCAAGGGCTCTTTCTCCTTTACGGTTGAATCCTCTTAGTAACATCTTGTCCGCTTCAAGCTCGCGAGCATCAATTTCCAAGTATGCTTAGCGTCCGAAGATTCATTATGTTGATTGACGCTCCTGGATCCACCAATACTGCGGAGAGCGTAAATTTTACGATTGTGATTCGAAATGTACAACGGTCGGTTGTGATCGGCTGTCCCAAGTAGTAGATCACTGTCCGTAAAGGTAACACCTCGCTGTTTCTTTAACGAACAAACCTCGTCTAAGAAATCTCCGGCCATCTAAGCTAAACAAATCTCTGGATCAAGTAAGGCCATGATCAGAGCTTCCCTCATCTCTTTTGATAAGATGAGAGCGTCGTAGATACTCAGTTTGGCTGGTAGTTTCCTAAGATGGGCTAGCACGTTATAGTCCACTTTGTTACCATATGTCTCAGTTTCTTCCCGAATGGGCAATTCTTCTACTGGGGTTGATTCTTCCTGAACAACCACTTGTTTTCCTTTGTCTTTTGGACCCATTCTCGGAGGTAGAACCCTTCCGCTCCTTATGTTGACTTCTTTGATTTCTTCAGAATCTGGTACTGAGTTTATTGGTGTCTCCTTTTGAATCGGCATGACAGTTTCTTCTGGAGTCACTTCGGAATCTGAAAGCTCTAACTCTATTGTGATTAGAGCTCCTTGAAATTCACAAATAGATTCATTGCTTGTTGAACTTTTGTAGCCTTCTTGGTGAATGTCTTCTTTGTCATTGTGATTGTCGAGGTTGTGTATGATTTGAGAATTGTTATTTGTATCGGAATCGAGATCCGGATTAGATTGGTTGTCGTTAGTTGCGTAATCGTTAGAAACAGTCAAAATGTAGCCAATGCCATAACTCTTATCATTATAAGATCCCGCCGGAGCGAGCAAATAATCATACAGAGTCAGAGGTTTGAGGAATTTTTCCCTCGAATCAGAAACAACCATCCTAGGATAGGCAGCCCCTAGTCTAGCCTTAAGAGCCTTGGTCTTTTCTTCTTCTACGATCTCCTTCTTTTCTATGATCTTTTCTTCTCGGGCGGTTCTTCAATTGCTAGTGATAGTGCGGCTTGGCGAGGTTTCAAATTCCGAGTTGAAGCATGCTCCGAAGCGGCCTGGATGTGGTCCAAAATTTTCTTCGACGATTTTTTCCAGACAGTACTCCATCCATCATCAGTCGTGTAAGGGTCTATCGGAACAATGGGATCCATTGAAATAACATTGACAGAACCTCCTTTCTGGGGTTCTTTCATGTATTCCTTTGGGATCGTTATGTTCCCCTTTCGGAGATTGTTGTCAAGCCAACTCTTGATGGTGATGCAATCCTCTATCTTATGTCCAAGCATCCAGTGGTAAGGGCAGTAGTTGGGATGGTCTTTCTTATTAACTTTTTCCGGCTTCTTGGATTCTGGCAGTTGAAAATCCGAAATCTTCATTAAACTGCGGAACATCTTTGGCATTGCTTCATTCTTGAACAGATATTCTCTGTTTATGAGCTCCTTTAACGTGCGCTGCGGGCGAGGCGGTTACTCATGTTGTTGAGTTGGCTGATAACAACTTGAGGTTGTTGATAGTTCTGCTGAGGTTGCTGATAGTTGGGCTGCAGCTGCTCCGACTGTATTTGCATTGGCTGCTTGCCCTTATCGACTGCTGCGATGATCCCGGATTTCTTTTCAAATGTCTTCACAGACTTCTGTTTGTCTGTCTTGTCGACGAAACTTAGCTGTTTCGCTTCCTCTTGTAAGCTTCCGGCCTTACTTAACAACTTCTCAAAAGTCTTAATCGTAAATCCCTTAAGGAGAAGTGCTATCGGGTCGTGAATGCTTTTAAGCAAGATACCGACTGCATGCTGCTCTTGTAGCTGTGGCTCACACTTCATGCTTAGATTTCTCCATCAAAGTATGTAGTCCACTAAAGTTTCGTTCGGTTTCTGTTTCTCCACCACTAGATCACCGATGGTGATATGGTGTTGAGCTCCGGCAAACCGTTTCACGAAGAGGTTTTCTAATTCTGAAAATGTCTTTACCGAACCGTTTGGTAACTCTGCGTACCAATCGAAGGCGATCCCTGACAGGCTGCTGATGAATTTTCGGAAGAGTAAGGCATCACTTCCACCGGCGTTGCAACAACTAGCGCGAAAATGTGCAACATGCTGTCGAGGGTTTCCGGTACCATCAAAAGTCTTGAACAGAGGTGGTACGAAGCCTTTTGGGTATTGTACTGCATCAAATTCTTCGGGGTAAGGTCTACCCGTCTGAATAGATGCTCCGCTCTTAGACTGTGCTAAGGCTTCTCGCACCTGCTGTTCTACCATGTTCTTGATGTCCTTCTCTAGAATCATATTCTGGGTAGAATCTTTCTTTGGCTGATCGTCTCCATTAACGAATGTAATCTCTTTTCCTCCGTCTGTAATATGAATAACTTCTGGAGGTGTTTCTCTTGGGGGTTGAGCCGACTACGAAGAGTGGCTAGGGCTGCAGCCATCTCTTCCATCCTTTTCGCCATTTGAGAGATTGTATCATCTTTCTCTCGAAGTTGGGCTCTTAACATTTCTGGTTCATCCCTTTCCGCAGCTGTCGGAGCACCTTGCGAAGCTGACGATGCTCGTGTCTCAACCATGTTGATCTCCACATATTCGTCATCCATGAATTCCGACAAGTCCACTTCATCTCCAAACTTTTCTTCTCTTTCTCTTGCTAATCGTTGAATGTCGGTTCTTAGCTTTTCCATAGCGTCCTCCAATGGTCTTTTTCGTACTGTTTCACAGTTATCATACGATGGCTGTTGGATTTCCTTCCTGGGAGTCCCCTTCATTGCAGTGGCGCTCTCTTCGGACTCGAGTCTCTCGACGAGACTTTCCTTTCGGGTCGTTGTTTCGGTCTTAGCGGCGGTAGTAGGACGCCATACCATCCTTCTAGCAGCAGAAGGCCTAGGACGGGATGGCCTGTCGGCTGAATGCTGGAAAGTGGTATCCTCCCTGATCTGTAAACCTGAAACAACAACAAGTGGACTAGCTTTCATCTTCTTATTCAGCTTTTCTGTGGTGCTCACGGGTTCTACTCGCTGTCCAAGACGGGATTTGGCTGGCACCCGCCCTATTCTTCTTAAATTCTCTGATACAGGACATTTCTCTTTCTTTGCTAACTTCTCTATCACAGTCTGCAGTCTGGCGAATGGTGTAATCCTAGCCATTTTCTTTCGGCTGTTGCTATAGTATGCGGATCGAGGTAGTGTAGAAGCAATCTTGCAGACATTTTCCTCGTCAGCTGCGGAGGAGAGGGGATAGAACCTACTTCCTTCCAAAAGCGGCGTATACTCAGGCAATGGTATGTACTCAGGTAGTGGTGTGTACTCAAGCAGTTCTTCCAAGAAAGCAACTTCAACAGCTCTGGCTTTCCTTGCAATCTTTCTACTCCTATTTCTCCTCTGAGTTCATGTTAGGGGTGGAACCCTTAAGCTGGACCAAATTTCAAAAACAGAAGGTCTCGCATGGAGATCTGTACCCTCCACAGTAACATGCTCGTCACACATTTGAATTTCCTTCCCCTTCAGTTTGGCGGAAGCCGGGGTAGGTGTAGAGATGACTAGACCGGTGGTGGTAGAGACAACAGTCCTCCTATGAACAGTAATATTCCTCTCAGCTGGAACCCTTTGCAGGGGAGGGAACTCTTGATTTGACTTGAGGTTGAACTCAATCAAAGGTCTTTCAGTTTCAGGCACTTTGTCTGTAAGTGTGAAAAGGGTGACATCAGTGATCTTGACATTTGTATTCTTGAATCCTTGCCCGAAACAGATGATTCCATTGTCAGGAAGCTCCTCCTTGTAAACAGCGAAGTCCAGTCCATTGGTGAAGGAGAAGATTAACTTTGGGGCATCCATTTTCTGCAGGGCAGATTCCGAATGGCAGCTCAACAAGGTGGAATTCCAAAATTTGGCTCCTCCCAAGGTCTCGGCCATGGTGTTTTCCGGCGATCCAGGTGGTTGGCTAGCAGGCATGGGTCACCCTCAGGTTCAGGTGAGTCAGAGCTTGGGTTTAGTGTAGGCAATTGGGCTTTGCCATGTGTAAAGAACTTGGATTAAAATGGCATTGGGGAGAGGCCATTTTGGCTTAATTTGGTCCAAGCCATGGTTTGGGTTGGGTTCACCTTCCCATGACCTGGTTTTAGGCTGAGAGGATCATGTGAGTCAAACTACCAAAGGTAGTGAAGTCCACATCAAGGATTAGGTGGCAAAGTATGGTTTAGAGTGTATCATGTTTAAGGTAAAAAAAAGGTTTAAAAAGGTTTAAGAAAGAGATCCTCTCTCTTTCCATTAATGGCTTGGTGAGGTGGAAAATAGATTCCATGGCTCTCATGGCTCCCATGTGGCTCATGCATGGCTTCATGGCTCATATATGGCTTGGGAAAAGTTGTCTCACTTGCATGAGAAAGGGTGTTGGAATTTTTTTTGGATTTAAGGAGAATTGTCATAAGGCTTGATTTGGATTTATTTGGTGATGGATTTTAGAACTTAGGAAGTGTTTTAAATCAAAGGGATGATGAGAGGAATTTCATGTGGGCTTTGTCATGGACTTTGGGCTTTTGAACTTGCTTTGGATGGGCTTTTTAAGAAGGCCTAAGGAAGTGGGCCTTAGGTTTTTAAAATAAGTTTATGGATGAGAATTTTGTAAAAGGTTGGGCCAAATAATTGTTGGGTTTTGTTTAGGTATGTGTCATGAGTGATTTGAAAAGAATTTGAGGTGGTTTGGGTTTGAATTGGGTTGGATTTGGGCTTCTTTGGTAAATGGGCCAATATAGGTCAAATTGGGCTAATTTGGGCCAATGTTGGGCTAGGGTTGAAATTGATTTAAACTTAATGTTGGGAAATGTTTATGGTAGTGTTTCAAAGAGGTTTCAACTTTGGTTGGGTTTTGGTTTTGGGATTTGGGCTTATTTGGGTTAGGTTTGGGTTTAGGTCAAAATTGGGCTTTTTGGTTTTGGGTTGAATTTGAGTGGGGTTTGGGTCCATATTTTGGGCAAATTATGTTAGTTTTTTGTTTGTGGGGATGTTAGGGAAGGTTTAGAAAAGGTTTGGGGTTAATTGTAGTTGAATTGGGTTAGTTTGGGCTAAGTTTGGGTCATAGGTCCAAATTGGGCTTTAAGGTCAAAAGTGAAATTGGATTCAAATGTCAATCAAATTTGATTTGGATTTGGTCTGGATTGATATTGTGGATATTAAATTAAAGTTTAGAATTGAATTGGACTAAAATTGGGGTCAATTGGGTAGGTTTGATTTGACATTGGGTTCACTTGGGTTAAGAATGGGCTAAATTGGGGTTTTTGGTAAAAGTGGGGTAAATTGACAACATTGGCCCATGGTGTAGTTGGACAAAATGAAATTGGGAATATTTGGGGTTTTCTGGAAATTTCTGGGAATTTTCTGAATTTTTTGTATTTTTGGGTCAAGAGGGGCATTTTGGGTATTTGGAGGGTATTGGGGGGTACTTTTGGAATTTTTTATATTTTTGGCTATGGATGATCAATTTGATTGGTGAGGAAGTGTTCAAGGTTAATTTTGGGGAATTTTGGGTGATTTGGAAATTTTGGAGGATTTGGGCAATTTTAAGGGCTTTTGGTAGGTTTGATAGGTGTAGGGTCCCCGGGGTCAAATTGAAATTTTGGAAAAATGAAGATTGATCAAATATGAGTGAAATGGAATCACTTTGGTTGAGCCATGAAGCCATATTAAGCCTATATGAGCCATGAGAGGACTCATTTGAGGCATTCACTATGTTGTTCCTAACCCTGTTAACCAGGGGCTTAGGGGTTAAGGTCCATCCATATGAATTACCTACATGAGTCAGGGAGTCAAGTTGGGTATGGTGTGGTTTTAGGATTTGGATTGTGTGTGTGAGAGTGTAGAGTATGAGTGTAGTGAGTGTGTAAGTCAACCCTCACCAGACCAAGCCACCCAGGGTGGTCCTAAGGCCAAAGAGTCCTATAGGGAACTCATCCTTTAAACCTTCACTTTTGATTTCAACCCTCTAGGTGATTATGGGTCTTCAATCAAGTTTGTGGGGTTTGCACGGAGTCAAGAGTTGTTTAAACTTCTAAAGGGTCGGTTCCACTTCTAGTCCTCTAAGAAAGTCAAAGGAAAAGCCTAAGGCTAGATCCTAAACACTAAAGGGGGAAAAGAAGACCTCATCAAAAATGAGGTCAACACATATCTATATACACAGTGTAAGGATCTGATTATTTGGAAATATGTGCCACAAGAAGAAACAAATTTGATTATTCAACGATGTCATGATTCTGAATTTGGAGGTCATTTTGGTGTTGATAAAATTGCTTTTAAGATTCTACAATCTGGATTTTATTCGCCTACTCTTTTTAGAGATGTTTATAAATATATTAAATCATGTAATTATTGTCAGAGAGTGGGTAATATCTCTAGAAGAAATGAAATGCCTCTAAATTATAATTTGGAAGTTGAAATTTTTGATGTATGAGGATTAGATTTTATGGGACCATTTACTCCTTCATTTGGAAATTTATATATATTGGTTGTCGTTGATTATGTCTCGAAATGGATTAAAGCTGTAGCTTTATCTCGATGTGATGCTAGGAGTGTTTCAAAATTTTTAAAGAAAAATATATCTACAAGACATGGAATGCCGAAAGTGATCATAACTGATGGTGGATCCCATTTCAAGAATAATCAAATTAAGAGATTAATTAAGAAATATAATATTATTCATAGAATCTCTACTACTTATCATCCCCAGACTGGTGTTTTAGCCGAAGTGCCTAATTATGAAATTAAAAGAACTTTGAAGAAAACTATGGATAATCATAAACTAGATTGGTCTGCTCGATTAGATACTACTTTATGGGCTTATAGAACTACTTTTAAAACCCCTATTGGAATGTCTCCTTATAGACTAGTGTTTGGTAAGACTTGTCGTTTACTAGTTGAATTGGAGCATAGAGCATATTGGGTGATAAAAGAGTTAAATTTTAATTTGAAAAATGCTGGAGAGAAAAGATTTATGCAATTGAATGATTTGGAAGAGATTAGAAATGCATCTTATCATAATGATAGGATTTATAAAGAGAAAAGAAAATTATGGCTTGATTGGAAGAAATTGAAAAAAAACTTGAAATTTGGACAAAAAATTTTATTATACAACACAAGATTGAAGTTATTTCCTGGAAAGCTCAAGTCTAGATGGTTAGATCTTTTATAGTTGTAAAAGTTCATTCTTTTGGAGCTGTTGATATTAAAGATCCTGATACTGGAAATCTTTTCAAGGTTAATGGGCATCAATTAAAGCCTTACTTTGACGGGTTTCAACTTGACTTCAAAGAGGTTTTAATGTTAATTCATCTCGATTAACTGAATGGTTTTTCAGGATGGCGACGTTAAACCAAGCACTTTATGGGAGGCAACCCATATGTATTTTTGTGGTGTTTTTACTTGTTTGTTGTAATTGGGCCTTTTTAGATAGCTGTTTTTGAATCCTAATTACTCCTAAATAATTTAAAAATTGATAAATGATGGATCGAATCGAGATATTGGAATATTTGGACCAAACAAAGTTCAATGAGAATTTTCAACCAGTGGCACCGCTAGTGCCAGAATGGGCGCCGCCGGTGCCCTATCATATTTCTTGCACTGAACTTGCCTTTTTGAGCGCCGCTGGCGCCCTATCGAGCGCCGCCAGTGCCCAAAATTTGTTTGACAGATTTTAAGTTTTAAAATGCAATTTTTGGCAGTTTTTGGCAAGATCTTCATCCTTATAACTCCGTAAACTCTTGACTTCTTACCTCCAAAAAAACGAAAACCACCAATCCTAATTCGTATCCTATGGATTCCTTTCCCATTGAAACCCCTCGATTTTGTGTTTTCAATCGAAGGAAGTTCAAAAGTTTGAAGCGCAGCATTTGTTCAACAAAGTGATGATGAAAAGAAGGATTATCAAGGAAAGATGCTTCATAAATCGAGGTATGGATAATCCTACTACTAGAATTGAAGAGATTATTGAGGAGAGACGTTGGAAAGTGCTTTGCTACACTACCGCTGTCGTTGTTGTTCTTGTCATAAAAGAGTTTTATGCAAATCTTCACGGGATTAATCAAGGGTTCGTATTTGTGCGTGGTATATTTTTGCAATTCACTCCTATACAAATTAACGATCTCTTTATGATCGAGAACGTACTTATTTGCCAATATTCTAATTTCAATGCCATGAGGGATAATATGAATGATTAGTATCAATATATGACAGATGAGAATGAAGAATGGGAAGTTCGAGAGAACAGATACTATATTTCCCATCTGCATCTCTCAATCCAGTATCGAAGTAGTGGCACTACTATATTTCAGCAAAGTTATTTTCCACATTGAAGATTAGCAAGGAAACAAAGGAAAGCGCCATTTTGAATTTTTGCATTCAAACTGAAAGGCCGGTTGACATTGTTAATATCATTGTGAAATCAGTTCTGGGATTAATTGTGCATGGTTCTAAATATGGGCTTGGACACCCGTCCATAATATTTCTGTTATGTAGTCAGTCACAGGTTCCTTATGAAAGTTGGGAAAAGGTTCTTCTTCCATGGAGGCCTATTGATCCAACTAATCCCTATGACTACCAGACAGTTGGAGATGAAGATGACATGAACTTGCTCGCTGATCAACCAACACAGACTTCACAACCAATTCAACCCTATTTTCCTGAAGATTCCAGAATGATATTGAAGAGGATCAAACAATTGGAGATAGAAGTACGGAACGTTATGAATGCTATCAATAGCATTTCTGATTTATTCGATCATATAGATTGAAGAATGAAAGAGCAATTCGATCACATTGGTCGAATTAAGATGTGCTTGATCAATCGGATGAAGAAGAATGTGGTGATTGCTAAGGAATCATCTGACGAATTTCCATTTCGTCCATTCTATAACTTGTTTGTCCATCAACAATCAATTGGAGACATTAGAGGAGAGGATAGTTCTGAAACTGATGTGGAGTAATTGATGGATTCAATGTATGCTTGTTGTGTGTTTAGTTTTCTTTGCTTAGTTATGGTTGGTTTGTATAGTATTTGCTTTGAGATTTGAACTTGGATTTGGATATGCTTGCTTTCATTGTGTGCTTAGATCTTAGTGTTTGCCTATCGTAGAGTACCTGCACTAAACATCTAAGAATAGTTGGTTTGAATGAACATATTTGGTGTCTATGATGTAACTTGGATTTTATATATATAAGATTGTTGTGTATTGTTTGTGTGAAGAATTATGTTAATTATTGCTTATGGGATGATGTAAATGCCTATTAAAGTGTTAAAAATCATTGTGGACGTCGAAACGATCGAAATTACAAAAAATTTTCAGACCCAGAAAATATTTTAGACTAGTGCCGCCAGCGCCAGAATGGGTGCCGCAGGCGCTCAAATCCATAGAGTTTGGCTAATATTTTAAATAGAGCACTGCCGGCTCCCTATCGAGCCCCGTCGGCACCCTATCGAGCGTCGCCTGGGCCCGAACCCAGAAAAAGGCTTAAACCCCACAGTTTTGCAATTTTTGCCCTGGGACCCGCAAATTCTTCCATTTCATTCATCTTCCTCCTTCATTTTCATGATTTTGAAGATATAGGGCTTGCTAGATCTCAGATTTAAGGAGATTTCAAGACTTTTCGACACCGGATTTACACTTCTCTTGGTTAGAGCTTCATTTTAAGTTAATTTTTTTGGTTTTTCACCATGGAAATCTCTCAAATTGCTTATGGTGGAATTTTTGGAGTTTTAAAGAGATTTTGAGATTTCCAAGATGAAATTTGCTCTTACTTGTTCAGAATAGATTTTGTAGTTGTTACATTGTGAATTTGGGATTTATTGGATTTTTCTTGCAAATTTTAGAAATTCACATGGCTCCAAGGATAAGTAAAGGGAAGAGGAAATTGGATTTTGATGAGGAGAGGTTCGTCAAAATCAAAACCCAATTTCACTATAAATCTTACCTTCACAACAAGAAGTGTATCCAGGATCGAGCTTTTGATAGTCTTGGAGGATCTGTAGAACAATTATTTGCATAGCAGAACTGGAAGCGATTTTGTTATTTCACTGCGAATATTGTTATGGGAGTTGTTAGAGAGTTCTACTCGAATATACCATGGACTGAGACTGAGTATGTGCTTGTTAGAGGAAAAAATGGTTGAGTTTACTCCTCAGCGTATTAATGCTTTCTATCAGACTCAAGAACCATTCGTGTGTGAGTACGAACGCTTTGACACTGGGAGGGAGAATATGAGAGAAGTTATAACTTTTCTGACTGACGGGTGAGGAGAATGGAAAGTGAGTAAAAAATAGTTGATTAATTTCCCCGCCTCCACATTGAATGTTGCTTTAAAAGTTTGGCATTATTTGATTTCTGTGAGACTATTACCATCTTATCACCACAACGAAAGAGATAGAGCGATTTTGAACTACTATATAGAGATGATGAAAAAGATTGATATTGGGACTATTATCTACAAGAATATTCAGACGATCGCTAGAGGTAAAACCACTGGAGGATTAGGACATATTGCTTTAGTTCATGCCCTCTGTGTTCAGTCTGGAGTGGAGTTCAGTAGTTCTGAAGAAGTGGCTATACCTTTTAGACCAATTACAAAGATTATTATCAGTACTTATGATTCTCATGTAGGAGCCAGAGCTGAGCGTATGAGTACTGATATTCCTACTATGAGTTATGATGTTCCATCTACATCTGAGCCGCCTACCTTATCTAATATTATGGAGCAGCTAAGATTACAAAGTGCTAGTTGATCCACTTAAAAATTAGCTATTTTTAGTGTTCATTTCATGCCCACTTTATGCACATTTTTAATGATATTACACTTTAAAAAAATGTATTTTGCATATTTTTGTCTTCAAGTATAAAAATATGATTTTAGAGAAAATGAAGCAAAAACTATGAAATTTTGAGCCAAAATGAACAAGGAAGAAAATTCTGACTTGGCACATATCGATATGTCTTTCTATGCTTAATATCTTTTATATTTCTCACAAGTTTTTAAATAAAATTATACTTTTGAGAAAGGTTGTTTTTATATCTATCTTGTAGGTGAAGATATTAAGAATGCAACACAACTGAAATGGGGCGAAACAGAGTTGAAACAGAGCTAAACGGAGCAAAACAGTGGAGCTACAGAAAAAGAGGTGCCTAGGCCCCAAACTCGGTGCCTAGGCGCCAGTGAAGACGAGAAAACTGCACCAAGGCACCAGAATCAAGGTTTAGGCGTCAGAATCATCCAAAAACAGTTATTGGATGTATTTTTAACAACTTTGGGAGTTATTTTGACAGTGTTAAGGAGTTTTCAAACCTTCTAGAAAATTGGAAGTTACTTCTAATATATAGGACATGTGATACAATGAATCTAGACACATTGAAGTGGTTTAAATCACGAAGAGGTGCGACCCAAAGTGAAGGGGTGTGACTGTTTTGGGCACGGAGTCTGGCGCCTAGGTGCCAGAGTTATTTCTAGAAGATTCATTGAATCTGGACCGAATTTTGAAGAGGTGCCTTAAGAAACCCCTGGCCATTTTCAGAGCTCTATAAATATGAAACATTTCTACAGGAAAAGGGCCTCTCTCTCTCGCTCTTAGGGACCTCGGCCGGTTTCTCTCTCTCTCTCTCTCTCTCTCTCTCTCTCTCTCTCTCTTCCCCCTTATCCATTTTAGAGTCATGAAGATATAGATTTCTACATTTTATGGAGAGATTGGTGAGGGATTTTGAGATATTTATGTAAGGAATGTACGAGCGGTGCATGGATATGTGGGAAACTTTGGTGGAGAGATCTTCTTCTTTCTTTCAGTGGGAAAAAGCTAAGTATTGTGATCTTCATTCTCTTGTAATTTTTGTAAACACTTTCTAGTAGATTTTCTTTGTTTTAAACCAAGTTTTCTGTCGTGATTTATCCATGCTTCGTAAGTGATTTTCTTTACTCTTTCTTTTAAATGAAGTAGTGGCATGTGTAGGAAAATATTTTTTATGATAGAATTAACTATTAAATGCTTCTAGGTGACAGATAGTTGCATAAATATAATAGAATACTAATGAAATAAGTTCCTTGTTGGCAGTTAAATTATTACATAATTCTATCAACCCTTTTACTTCTTATGTCATTATTTTCATTTACTTTTATTTTGTTATGAAATAGATGCATGTTTAAGAATTAAGATTTGCTTAAATATTCTATTATTAAAATATGGTGATGATATTCATACCAAATCTTCATTTACTTTACAAATTGATCACTTGTATTGTTAAAACCTGTTGAAGAATTCTGAGACCTATCCGGAGATGAGTTCTTAACTAGTAGATATCATATGAATCCTAGGGTAATCGAAGGCTATATGCGGGTTATTCATGGTGAAGTGCAAATAAATAATGAGATATTATTTATTGGGCGCAGAATTGATTAGTTTTTAGAGTGACAGACTAAATTCTAATAATTTGGTTTATAGAAAGGGAACGGGTCACTGGTATGGCCGACCATAGCCACCCTAAGATATCTAGTAGTGTGAGCCTAGATTAACCCATTCTACTAATAAAACAACTAGAACCGATCTATAGATTAGCCAATGTTCTTTACACCTAGACCAATTGGTAAAGAATAGGATTGCTTCTATTTGGCACTACTACATAAAATTCTAAGTATTTCTTTCCTACACATTAGCTATGTAATTGCAAAAAAAAGGTAGTCTTTAACATCTCAAAATTCTCCAAACCAATTTATCCATATAAGTTATCTTTTTATTTAAGAATTTTATTTAGGATTAGTTATTAAAAAAATACATTTTAATTAACATTCCAAATTTAGGCCTGATAGAAATATACTGGAATTAGCCTAAATGATTGCTTGCCTCGCTTCTCTGTGGGATCGATACTGGGGTCTTAACAAAAAACCTTATATTACTTGAAATGATACGTATACTTGCGTAGTACCCCTAGTATGTAAGATATTTTCTAAAATTTTACAACATTTTGATTTTATACACTATCTGCTATTTTTAAATTGGGTCAAGTTTTTGGCCATCTTTTGGAAGCAAAAATTACTGCGTTATTGAGGGTGGGGTCAAGTTTTTGGCACCGTTGCCGGGGAAGCAATAGTATGAATTTTTAGGAAAATTTTAGTTAAACCTGTAAGACTTAGTTTTTGAATTTATATTATTATCATTATTATTATTATTATTATTATTATTATTATTATTATATCGTGTGTTTAATTATTGTGTTTTTATTTTAAAATCAAATATTCCAAAAATATTTTTTGATATCTATCCTTTTAGTTAACTCTTTAGATTTGTACGTGTCGGATTGAGAGAGAACTTTTAGGAGGATGTTGAATCAGAAAAGACTCCATGAATTTAATGTAGAAATGGCGGATCAAAAATATAATGAATATTCAGATTTGGATTATAAATAGATGGAAACTGACCATGAGATGCACTATCCTCTTGACCTCATTTTTGGTGAGGTCTTATCTTTCTCCTTAGTGCTTAGGATCTAGCCATAGGTTTTCCCTTTGACTATCCTAAAGGACTAGAAATGGGACCCACCACTTATAAATTCAAAACACTTCTTAACTCCCTTTAAACCCCACAAGTTTGATTGTAAACCCCCAGGCCACTTGGAGGGTTAAAATTAATATGTGGAGGTTTAAAGGATGAGGTTCCTATAGGACTCTTTGGCCTTAGGATTACCCTGGGTGGTCTGGTCTTGGTGAGGGCAAGCTTGCACACACCACACTCTCCCACACATTCCAAATCTTAAAACCACTTTTACTCAATTTGACACACTGACTCATGCAGGTAACTCATTTGGATGGACCTTAACCCCTAAGCCCTTGGCTAAGAGGGTTAGGAACAACATGTTGAGTGCCTAAAATGAGTCCTCTCATGGCTCTTGTGAGCTTAATATTTCATGGCTCAACCAAAATGCTTTCATTTCACTCGTATTTACTCAATCTTCATTTTTCCAAAATTTCAATTTTTGACCCCTGAGGCCCTAAATCCACCAAATCTACCAAATGCCTTTGAAATTGCCCAAAATTTGCAAAATGGCCTAAATTACACAAAATTCCTCAAAATCAATCCTAATTATTCTCCACCACTTAAATTGATCACCTATGGCCAAATATACCAAATTTTCCAAAATACCCCCCCCAATAACCTCCAAATACCCAAAATACCCTTTTGGCCAATAAAATTCCAAAAAATTCCAAAAATTCCCAGATAATTCCAGAATATCTCAAATATTCCAAATTTCCTTTTGTTCAACTATACAATAAGCCAATTTTGTCACATTAGCCCACTTTTACCAAAATACCCAATTGGACCCTTTTTTAACTTAAGTGGACCCAATGTCCAAGCAAATCACTTCAATTGACCTCAATTTTGATCAAATTCAATCCTAAACATCAATTAAATATCCCAAATATCAATTTAAACTAAATCCAAACCCAATTTTATCAACATGTGGATCCAATTTCAATTTGAAGCATAAAGCCCAATTTTGGCCTATGACTTAAACTTAGCCCAAACCAACCCTACTCAACTCCAATTAGCCACAAAGCTTTTCTAAAACCTTCCCAACATCCCCACAAACAAAACACTAACCTGATTTGCCCCAAATTTGAACCCAAACTTCACCCAAGCTTAACTTAAGTAAAATTCCCTAATTTGGCCTAAGCTAATCATGAACCCAAATAGGCTCAAATCTCAAAACCAAGACCCAAACAAAATTGAAAACTCTTTGTTACACCACCATAAACATTTTTTAACATTAATTTTACATCAAAACCAACATTAGCCCAACCTTAACCCAAGTTAGCCCAATTTGACCCACTTTGACCCTATTATTAAAGAGATCCAAATTAAATCCAATTCAACTCCAAAATGACACCAAATCTTTTCTAAAATTTTTCATGACACATCCCTAAACTAAATACAACATTTATTTGACATAATATTTTACAAAATGTTTATCCTAAAATTCATTTTTCAAATTTAAAAGCTCAATTCCAAAAGACATTAAAAAGTCCAAACCTATTCAAAGGCCCATATGACAAACTCATCTTCATCCATTTAATCAAAAACACCTCTAAGTTTCAAAACCATCATTAAAACATTCCAAATCAAGCTTCATAAAAATTTTCCACCAAAATACCAAAATTTCTAAAATCCTACTTCCATGAAATGAGCCAACCTTTTCCCAAGCCATGAGCAAGCCATGGAGCTTTGTGTCAAGCCACATGAAGCCATGTGAGCCCTTTCCACCTCACCATGCCATTAATGGAAAAAAGGAGGAGGTTCTTTCTTAAACCTTCACTAAACCTTTTTAACCCCATTCATGTTACACTTTAACCAAGCTTAGCCTCATCACCTTGGATGGGGACTTTACCACCCTTTCTTAGCTGACCTAAGTGAATCTCCCTCAGCCCAAAGTCAAGCCTTGGGGGGGTGCACCAAGCCCCAATACATGACTTGACCCATTTAAGCCCAAAAGAGCCACTTCCCCCTTTCCATTTGAATCAACCCCTTTACACATGGCATCAGCTAATTGAGCTCACAAACATCAAGCCCTGACCTCCCTGACCATGAGGGTGACCTGACCCTGGCCGGACCACCACCCCACTTGCCGGAAACCACCAGGCCGAGAGGCTTAATTTAATTCAAAAATTCAAATTAAATTGGCTGAGTTGTCCCAACCCAAATGGTCACTACAGCTATTATTCTCTTGCCCTGGGCAGCTGATCCCAAGCCCTAACTCCCCCTGGGAGGCCCTCCAGCCATGCCTATTTAAACTCCATCACCTCACATCCAAAAAGGGTGCTGAAGCAAACCTTAGCAAAACTCTGCCAAAATCACTCCACACTCTTCTCTAAACCTAGAGCACTTGATCCCCACTGAAATCCAGCCCTAAAACCCCCTCTATGAGCTCAATTTCTGAGCTCAATTTTAAGCCCAAAAACAGAACACTTAACCACAGTGAGCCAATCTTCAAATTGATTGACTCTACTTCTTCACCAGACCAAGAGAAAAAGTTCCCCAGCAAAAGCCCCCTCACCAGGCCAGCCATTCTTCCTATCGGCCAAGCTTTGAAATCGGCCTTGGTAGAAATCAATTCTAGGCATTTCACCACAGCTCTAGGCTTCATCCCTAGCTTCCTTGGACTCCAACAAACATGCCGATCCCCTCTAATTGAAGCTTCACTTCTCAGAGCCAAGGTATTAAACTCCTCCTTCCCGAGTGCTTCTTTTGATTCTCCATTTTTTTTGAGTCGATTTCAATGCATGTTAGCCGTATAGATGTGTTTGTCTTGTCGAGACGAGTCTATAGAATCCAAGAACATGAGATTTGTTGGAGAAATGAGGGAGATCTTAGGGTTTTTGTGTGGACGGCTCACGGGATGCACCAGTCGTAGAGGATGACTAGGAACCGTCGGATCGCACATGTATCGAATGGACGACCCAGATTGTGCTGGACTAGGGAACACAACATGAACCGTGGGTCGCGTGGCACTGAGTCAGATGGCGACGTCAATTGGCGGAGCGACGCATGTGCTTTCGATCCGGACAAGGATGACGCGGTGCTGACTGGTTTAAATAAATAAATAGGATTTTTCTGATTTATTTAAATACCCATAACTTTAAAAATTCATATCTTTGAATAGAAAAATCACAAAAATAAAATAAAAATACCCTCTTTCTCAGTGAACAGAGGAGAACAATGTGGAAAATGAATTAACTTATTTTGATGAGTATTTTATTTTTAATTAATTATCTACTATTTTAAATATTTCAATTCTCCATGCATGCATACAATTCACCATGACAGGAGACCATAGGGATTTTGTAGCCTCTGTGCTTGGGAACATTCCCTAAATTTTTCAAGACTAAAGGCCATCTCTATGACAAGTTATTGATTTTCTAAATTTATGTGTCTGTTTTGACATTTTAATTCCAATAATTAGCATATTACTTAGAAAATTCTAGGAAAATTAGGGGAGGTAGCTTAGGACCTGAGGACCCTAGGAAAATTATCGTTTGAATTAATTCCTTAAAAATAACCTTAATTAGCCTAAACACTCAAAAATGATCTTTAATTAATTAGGAGTAACCCAGGAACCAACCAAGTATTTTTCCTAAGTCTCTAGGTTAAGATATTAAATTTTAAAGGCTTAAGACAATTTTTAATATTAAAAATGGATTTTCCAACCTTTTCACCATATTAATTCTAATAAATCAGAGAAAAATCAGAAAAACATAAAATTTATTTTTCTGACTTCCCTGAGGTCAGAGGGACTTATGAAAAATATAAAATTCATTTTTCAACTTCAATTTCATTGTATAAAACCCAAAATAATTATAATAAATCAAATATAATTAAAAAATTCACCAAAATTGGTCCAAGTGGTCCTCTGGTTAGTAGGAACATCCCATAATTTTCTTAAAGACGGAAACCTTATCTTGGTCATGTTGTTGAATTCTCATTGAAAATCCTTATTTTTATCAAAATAATTATATTAATTAAATTAAAAACAAAAAAAACACATTTTCTTCTCTAATGTCTTAATTGACATGTGAGTGAAGTGACATAAAAATTTCAAATTCATTTGAGCTCAATTTGGTGAGTTATGAAGTGATTAGGCTTAAAAAGGGCATAAAGGTAATTAAGGATTTTAACCCTAATTATTACTTTAGGTTTAATCAAAAGGGAGAGTAAAAATATTTTATCTTAATCTTCTCTTGGATGATTGAAACTTAGGGAATAAAGGAGTAGAAACCCATTAGTCACTTTAAAAATATCAAAATGGAACTTTAATTAATTAAATCATTTAAATTTTGGGAGAATAATTAAAATTTTGGATTATTATGGATGTGACTTAAGAAGATACCAATTCTTTAATTTAAAGTCCCTAATTAAATTAATTCAATGGTAATCAATCCTTAATTAATTCTAAAATGATGACTGAAATTAATAATTAAAAATGAAAATAACCCTTAGTTAAGT
The DNA here is from genome assembly GCA_022702705.1 of Papilionanthe hookeriana x Papilionanthe teres. Lineage (NCBI taxonomy): Eukaryota > Viridiplantae > Streptophyta > Magnoliopsida > Asparagales > Orchidaceae > Papilionanthe > Papilionanthe hookeriana x Papilionanthe teres. The sequence continues at coordinate 30,286,740 of CM040430.1, read as the reverse complement.
TAAAGCTTAAAACATTAAATGATTTAACAATCAAATTAAAATAAATTTTAAACATTTAAAATTAATTTGAAATCACTTAAGAACAAACTTTAAACAAATTTGAAACCTTAAGTAACCTTAAAACAATTCATAATTAAAATATAAAAATCAAACTAATTAAAATCAACCTAAAGTATTATAATTAATCGAAATCAAGTCATCAAATTTAATAAAAATAAATAATTTAAACACCTCTTTCAACCTAAGCAAATTTAAAACATTAAAATTAATCTGAAATATTAAGATCATTTAGAATATAAAGATTTAATTGAATTAAAACAACTTGAACACTATTCCAAACTTAAAATTATTAATTGAAATTTTATAACTAAACAAAATCACTTTAGATCATCAATTCCAATTTTAAATTAAGAATTGTTAAAATTTTTAACAAATTAATTTACCCCTAAAGGCCTTCATCATCATAACTCTTAAATGGAGCATCAAGTGACAAGTCACTTTATTCATCGGATAATCAAATGTCTAAGTTCACTGAGCAAGAAGCAAAATTTAACTAAATTTTGGATGATTAATTCACCTGTGCAATGAAATCCATTTGGACTCAAAATAATCCCAGAAGTACTGAAAAGATGTTTATGACTCGTTATAAGTACTTTCTCAATATGATGAGATATTTTAGAAGAATAATTGAACTTAATTGTTCTTTGGTGAAGAAAATCATCCTTAACAAGATACAAGAACCTAGACGTCATAGGAATTGACTAGCAACAAGATTAGAATTTTGATAGACAACCAGAACCTTCCCTTAGCTCTACCTAGGTATTATCTTGCAAATATATAAAATGCTCTGACATGTGTTCTAAGTGCAGCTCGGAATGACGAGAAGACCCTCCAAGTACGCTTTTACTTTATTGCAATTTACTTACCTGTACTGCACTTTACTTTTCTTGCATGTTAAACAAGAATTTCACCCTGCATGAAAACTGAAACCTTTAGGATAGCCACAAAACTGAAACCTAAAGCTAAATCAAAAGTCACAACAAGATAAAATCCACCGCCACAACATTCAAAATATAAAACAACTCAAAAATTAATCACAAACAGAACAACAAAACTACAACTACAACTAAATTAAAATGTTTCATTGGATGATCGGGAATCCCTCGGATGATGTAACCTACATGTTGCTAACGAGATTTCCTACGGTCTAAATGAAAGTGTGGAACTCTTTCAGTTGAGTTTAGTAAATTCATTTGGACTAAGTGAATCCGATGAAAATAGCGGTGTCGGGATGACGGAACTGTGGGATCTTAATCGGTTCTGCTTAATCAACTTTAAGATTTGTTTTAATTAAAATATTAAGCTATCTCAATTTTCAACCTTTCTAAACCAAAACACTTCTCTCATCTCTTGATTACCACTTTCCAATACTAAACCTCTAAAACAACAAGGTGCTTGGAGCATAGTGGGCAGCACGACCATCGTCAACAAAACTTTAGTCTACTTCAACTAATTCTTTCCTAGAATTAAATAACAAACCCATAGTATTTTGAGGTAGTTTGCCTAGTGCAACATAAATGCTCAACTTTTTGTTAGGTATTTGTATAATTATGTTATGCAAATTAAGCCCTAACCGGTCTTAGGACTCCGAGGTAGTTGTTTGGTACGACACGAACCCTCACATATTCGAGACTATTTGTATGATTATATCATACAAATATAAGTCCTAATTAATTAAAATTAGCAGAATTTAAATAAACTCGCAAATTAAAGCCAAACAATAGGATAGTTTGGGAAGTTGCCAAGATTCCTCTTGGATACTCAACTTCTCCTACCTTTCCTCCTTTGGATTCCTAAAATAAACTGTTCCAAATTTGATCCATTCCATATCGAAATTTCCAAAAAATACAAGTCCTTTGAAACCTTAAACTTTGAAATTCTTGAGAGAAAAACCACTGATCATTATCGAGAGTTTTCTTAAGTGATTCCCATCATTGAAGAAATAATTAACTATAGGAGCTTGCTCTTATAGGGAACTTTAAGAACCCATGTAATATAAACCCTGCTTAATTTCTTCATATTAAGCAGAGGAACTTGTCAGCTTATAAAATGGTTCGCAGACCAAACAAATATTATAAATCTTCTAGTTTATTTAATCGAGCCCCATCATCAAGCAGTGTATCCATTCTTCGGGATAGATACACGGTTTGTGATGTGGCGCTCATTTACATAAACTATTTGGGATGTGAGATCAGTTTAATTGCACATCTTAAAATTTCCAAACTTAAAATTATTTTCAAAATCAAAAGCTACTTCCCAAATTATATATATATATATATATATATATATATATATATATATATATATATATATATTTAAATTAAATTTAAAAATCTAAAACTTTTGCCGACAACTTCTGTAGGCGACCCCATTTCAAAACACACAACCTAAAAATATGCCGACAACTTCTGGCGACTCCGCTAGGGAGTAGTTCCTCTCTCCATTTTGATTAGATGGTTTTGCTTTCATAAATCGGTAGTGAGTCCATACCCCTAGTGGACTAAATTACCCTTTCCGTTGGCATACCTTGCTCATTTCTATCATGAGTGAGTATAGTCAACTCCTTTTGGATTTTGGAGCCACTGTTTAGACACCCCTAAACAGAGAGGTTCCGAAATCATTTTACCTCTTTGAGGTGGGGTGACCCCAATAGGTGTTAGCTTAGGAGCGGTTCCTCGAGTTCAGAAGTCTTGTAAGACTCTCCCTTCCTTTCCAATTTCTAGATTGGGTCCCATACCTTTCCTTTAACCTCTCTTTTTTTAATTTGTTTTGTTCATAATGAAAAAATCTCTTAGTAAACAAACCCTTTAATAAATGAACTTTTTGTTAAATCACAAATACACAAATAAAACAAAATCCAAAAATACTTTGTAAATAAAATTAAAAAAATGAAATGGATAAATAGAGATGTGTTCTGACTCTTTTAGAGAAATTTTCTCTCTTTCTTCGTCTCGACGAAAGGAAGCATAAATCGGAACTGACAATTAAAATCTACCCTGCAGAAAATGTCTGCACCGAAGCTGATTTTCTCCTTCACCAACGGGATAGACTTAGTTGTCTACAAGGACGAGCTGCCTAATGACGCTGTCATTCATTTTGGACAAGGGTTTGACAATACGGATATTAAGTTCACTGATGTTACTCTTTTCGTACAAATGAACAAAGTGCCAAAAACTGAGGAGCCTGTAATTGAGTTCAACCTGAAATCAGCTCAAGAATTCCCTCCCCTGCAAAGGGTCCCTACTGAAAGAAATACTGTTGTTCATAGGAGGACTATTTTCTCTACCCCCACCGGTCTAGTCATCTCTACACCGACCTCAACTCCTGCCAAACTGAATGGAAAAGAAGTCCAAGTCGGTGATGGGTCTGTTACCATGGAGGGTGCAAATTTTGTTGCATTGTTGTCTGTCTTCTAGATAGGGTTCAGTTCAAAAGTTACACCCTTAACCCGGACTCAAAGAAGAAATAGGAGCAGAAAGATCGCCAGGATCAAGAAGACAAAGACTGCTGAAGTTGCTTTTCTTGAAGAGATTCCTAAATTCCCCAAGTACTCACCGCTGTTGGAAGGAAGTAGATTCTGCCCTCTCTCTGCTGCATCGGATGAAGAAGATGTCTGGAGGATCGCCGCTGAATTACCCCGACCTGCATACTATAGTGACTGTAAGAGGATAAGGGCCAACACTACGCCGCTTACCCGACTACAAGCTGTATTAGAGAAGCTAGCAAAGAAAGAAGGGTGCCCCGTATCAGATATCTTAAGAAGGATTGGATGAATGCCAATAAAATCCCGCCTCGGACCGCAAGTAGGCCCCTTCATTGCTCTAGAGAGACCAAGGAAGAGAGTACGAGCTAGTGAGAGAAGTACAGCCGACAAACCATCTGGTCTTAGGCCTTCTACTGCAAGAAAGATGGTGTGACAGCCTATTATTACTGAACCGATACCGACACAAAGTTCTGGAAAGAAGAGTCTCGTCAGAGAGCCTGAATCTGAAGAAAGTGCTACTACATTAAGGGAAATTCCTGAAAAAGAAGATCAACAATCATCACATGACAACCGCGAAACCATTTGGAAGAGACCACTTGAGGATGCTATAGGAAAGTTAAGGACGGACATCCGACGGTTGGCAAGGGAAAGAGGAGAAGAATTGAGAAATGAAGTGGATTCATCAAAATTCATGGATGAAGAATGTGTTGAGATCAATATGGTCGAGATCCGAGCATCGTCAGCTTCGCAGGGAGCTCCATCAGCCTCAGAGAGAGATGAACCAGAAGCGATGAGAGCGCATCTTCAAGAAAAAGATGATACGATTTCTCAAATGCCAAAGAGGATGGAAGAGATGGCTACCGCCTTAGCCACTCTCCAGAGTCAGCTTCAACCTCGGAAGGAAACACCCCCAGAGATCATTCTCATTGTCGATGGAGGAAAAGAAATCATGTCCGTCAATGGAGATGAACAACCGAAGAAAGATTCTGCACAGAGCATGATTCCCAAAAAAGATATTAAAAATATGATAAAATAGCTGGTGCAAGAAGCCTTAGCCCAGTCTAAGAGTGGAACATCTATTCTGACTGGTAGACCTTACCTGGAAGAATTTGATGCAGTCTAATACCCAAAGGGCTTTGTACCACCTCTGTTCAAGACTTTCTACGGTACGAGAAACCCCCGGCAACATGTCGCACATTTTCATGCTAGTTGCTGCAATGCCGGTGGGAGCAATGCTTTACTCTTTCGTCAGTTCGTCAGCAGCCTGTCGGGGATTGCCTTTGATTGGTACGCAGAATTGTCGAATGGTTCAGTTAAGATATTTTTAGAATTAAAAAACCTTTTCGTTAAGCAGTTTGTTGGGGCTCGACACCACATCACTATCAGTGATCTAGTGGTGGAGTAACAGAAACCGAATGAAACTTTAGTGGACTACATAATGGAGGAACTTAAGCATGAAGTGTGAACCCCAGCTTCAGGAACAGCTTGCAGTTGGTATCCTACTAAAGAGCATCCACAGCCCGATAGCACTTCTCCTCAAAGGAGTCATGATCAAATCTTTCGAGAAGTTGCTTTGTAAGGCCGGGAGCTTACAAAAGGAGGCAAAATAGCTGAGCTTTGTTGACAAGAACGATAAACAGAAGTCCATAAATGCATTTGAAAAGAAATCTAGGATCGACACGGCAGTGGATAAAGGTAACCAGCCAGTGCAAATACAGCCAGAGCGGCCACAGCCGAGTTATCAACCACCGCAACGGATTTATCAGCAACCTCAACAGAGTTATCAGCAGCCTCGACCGAGCTATCAATCATGGCAGCATGATCAACTGCTGCCTCGTCTGCTACGTGCTTTGAAGGAACTTCTGAATAAGGAATACCCTTTCAAGATTGAGGTAGTGGCCAAGATGTTCCGCAGTTTAATGAAAACACCCGACTTTCAACTACCAGAGCCCAAAAAGCCAAAAAAAGTCAACAAGAAGGATCATCCGAACTACTGTCCCTACCACCGGATGCTCGGGCACAAAATAGAAGATTGCATCACTTTCAAGAGTTGGCTTAATGATAATCTGCTGAAAGGGAACATAATGATCCCGAAGGAATACATGAAGGAGCCCCAAAAAGGAGGTTCTGTCAATGTTATCTTGATGGATCCTATTGTTTCGATAAACTCTTACACGACTGATGATGGGTGGAGTACAGTCTGGACAAAGTCTTCAAAGAAAATATTGGATCACATCCAGACCACTTCGGTGCGCAATTTAACTCAGAGTTTGAAACCTGTCGAGTCAGCACTATCACTTGTGGTTGAAGAACCGCCCAGAAGGAGGAGAAGATCGTAGTAGAAAAGAAGACTGAGGCTCCGAAGGGTAGACTAGGGGCCGCTTATCCTAGGATGGTTGTTTCTAATTAAGGGGAGAAATCCCTCGGACCTCTGACTCTGTATGATTATTTGATCGCCCCAGTGGGATCTTATAATGATAAGAGTTTTGGCGTTGGCTACGTTTTGACTGTTTCTAACAATCACGTAACTAATGACAACCAACTAATCTGGATCTCGATTTTGATATAAATAACGATTCTCAAATCATACTAAACCTCGATGTCCCCGACGAAGGGGAAAACGTTCACAAGGATGGCGACGAAAGCTCAACAAGAAAAGAGTCCATTTGTGAATTCCAAGGAACCCCAATTACGATAGAATTGGAGTTATCAAATTCCAAAGCAACTCTAGAAGAGCCAGTCATTTCGATTCAAGGGGAGACACTGGCAGATTCAGCACCAGATGCATAAGAAATAACAGAAGTTAATTTAAGAAGTGGAAAAGTTCTACCCCCGAGGATGGGTCCAAAGGATAAATGAAAGTAGGTGGTTGCTCAGGAAGATCCAACCCCAGCGGAGGAACTGCCCATTCGGGAAGAAATTGAAGAGCCTGGTAATAAAGTGGATTACAACGTGCTAGCCCATCTTAGGAAGTTACCAGCCAAACTGAGCATCTACGACACTCTGATCCTGTCAAAGGAGATGAGAGAAACATTGATCAAGGCCTTACTTGATCCAGAGATTTGTTTAGCTCAAATGGCTGGTAATTCCTCAGACGAGGCTTGCTCGTTAAAAGAACAGCGAGGTGTTACCTTCACGGACAATGATCTACTACTTGGAACAGCTGATCATAACCGACCGTTGTACATTTCAGTCACTATCAAAAAGTTTACGCTCTCTAGGGTGTTAGTCGATCCAGGAGCATCAATCAACATAATGAATCATCGGACGTTAGCATATTTGGAAATTGATGCTCATGAACTTGAAGCAGACAAGATGTTATTAAAAGGCTGCAATCAGAAAGGAGAAAGAACTCTTGGATCGATAACACTATTAATGAAGACCGGTGATTTAGCAAAGACAACCGCAAAATTCCATATAATTGATTCTGAGACATCGTTCAACGCTCTATTGGGTCGGCCATGGATCCATGAGAACCGGATGGTACCACCGTCTCTGCACCAGTGCATAAAATATTATGAAGGAGGAGAACAGTGTATCAAAGATGATTTTCAACCGTTCTCCGTGCATGAAATTGGAATTCATGAAGATGCAGCTTACTACGCGCCTCCAAAAAAGACAATCTTCTCCAGAAATACCATACCAAATGAAGCAAAAGAAGTTTGAGACAATGAAAAACTTGAAATTCTAGTTCGACAGTTATTCAAAACTCCCTTACAGCGAGATGGTGAAGGTTTGTCCAGAACTCGCACCCGAGGTCGAGGCCGGGGATGAGGTCGAGGAAGAAATGGTGGAATAGTTGAACAAAAGAAACTGGTCATCAAAGTTGATTGGGAGAACAGTTCCGAAGAAGAATAAATTAACAAAGAAGCAGCGACAATAAGTCAGAAGAAACCCCAGTTCAAGATCCCTCTTGAAGACGAAAAGAATGAAGAATACAAATCCATGTACGAAAAGATTAACCACTATGTGCATACTATGACCCTGACCCCGATCTATCCTAATAAGATCGAGGGTATGGTGGTCAAGGAAGTGCATGGTGGCGGTACTAAACCGATTAATTCTACTATGGTGCTTCTTCTTCCAAAATTGAAAATGATGTACAATTTGAAGATGTTGCTTCATCTGAATTAATGGAATTGCCTTTTGAGTGGTACTCTCCCTGTGTTCAGAATTTAATTCAACGTGGTGTCTTACCTAGACAATGGACAAAAGGTCAAACACAACACTTTGAAAAATTATGAAATAATGGCAGTCGGCCTCCCAATTCAAAACATGGTCTCAGATTCGGCATTGTAGGATCAGTTGACGATACGGGATTTTTCTTGGTTGTCACTCGCGAGCCTAATGAAGACTACTTGGAAGCTTCAGATAATCTTGAAGATCTACGAATTGGAGATGCTCCGCTAGAATTTGAAGAAGAAATTAAATATATAATAGATGAGTTAATGGAAGCTAATTAGGTACTAGCAAAGAGCTTAGGCAGAGCTTTGTTAGCTCCTTACTCAATAAAGAAGACTCCGAAAACATGATCAAGCTACTGATGGAATTTAAAGACAATTTTGCTTGGAGTTATGATGAAATTCCAGGATTAGCTCCAGAGGTTACAGTTCATAAGCTAGGAGTGGATCACCCTGCCATTCCAGTCAGACAAGCTCCCAGGAGAATCCGTCTAGAAATTTAACAACAAGTTATAGCTGAAGTTAAGAAGCTAATAGACTCTAAGTTTGTCCGTGAAGAGCAATATCCAACTTGGTTAGCCAATGTGGTACCAGTCAGAAAGAAGAATGGACAGATCAGAATCTGCGTGGATTTCAGAGATTTGAATAAAGCATGCCCAAAGGATGAATTCCCGCTACCAATTCTAGAACTAATGATCGACATCGCCTCAATGCACGAAGTATTCTCTTTCATGGATGGATCGTCATGATACAACCAAATAAAGATGGCACCGGAAGATGAAAAGCTCACCGCCTTCAGAACACCAATCGGAATATACTACTACACAGTAATGCCTTTCGGATTGAAGAACGCAGGAGCAACATACCAAAGAGCAATGACAAGGATTTTTTATGATCTCATTCACAACCAAGTTGAGTGCTACGTGGATGATGTGGTCATCAAGAGCAAACTGAAAGAAGATCACCTATTTGATTTGAGAATTATTTTTGAGCGATTAAGACAATTTAATCTTAAGATAAATCCTCTGAAATGCGCCTTCGGCGTCGCCTCTACAAAATTATTAGAATTCGTTGTCCGACATCGCGAAATTGAAATCGATCTGGAGAAGATTAAAGCTATCTTAAAAATGCCGCCTCTCAAAAACCATGAAGCAATTACGGTCCTTTCAGGGGAAGTTGGCGTATCTTTGACGCTTTATCTCAAATTTGTCAGGTAGGTGTCAGCCCTTCTCGGCATTAGTTAAAAAGGACGCAAAATTTGTTTGGGAAGAGAAATACTAGTGGGCCTCCGAGGACATTAAGTAGTATTTAATGACACCTCCTGTCTTAGCAGCCCCAGTCTCGGGTAGACCTTTGATACTTTATACCGCAGCCTTAGATGACTCCCTCGGAGCCCTGCTAGCCCAGGTCAATGACAAGGGAAAAGAAAATCCTCTTTACTACTTAAGTCGTCGTCTAATTCCAACGGAAGTAAAGTATCCTCCAATTGAGAAGCATTGTTTGGCCCTAATCTTTGCTGCTCAAAAGCTCATGCAATACATGTTTTCTCATAAGGTTGACCTTATTTCAAAGTTTAATCCATTGCAATATTTTATGGCCCAACCAACGCTTTCCGGCAGACTTGCCAGGTGGTCGATGATACTACTGCAATTCAATATAACTTTTGTTCCTCTTCGTGGCATAAAGGGAAAAGTCCTTGCAGACTTCCTCACAGCACACCCTTTACCGGCAAAATCATCGCTTAATGATGACTTGCCTGACGAGCAGATAATGAGCCTAGATGACCTCGATGATCAGCGTTGGGAATTGTACTTCGATGGAGCATCTTCGGTACAGAAGGATAAAGAATTACAAACGATAGTGCCCGGTAAGGCAGGAATCGGACAAATCTTTACAACACCGGAGTGGGGGATGTTAAGGTATTCCTACCATTTTAACAAAACCGTGTATGAACAACGAAGCAGAATACGAAGCCCTCATAACCGGACTGGAATTGACCATTCAGATGGGTATAACAGACATCAACATCTATGGAGATTCACATTTGATCATTCAACAAGTCGTAGGACAGTATAGAATTCTGAAGCCAAGACTCGGACAGTACTTTCAGTATGCCATGAAGTTGTTGGAACAGATTCCAAATGTAACAATCTACAAGATCCCCAGAAGAGAAAATACTTTTGCAGACGCACTAGCCCGCCTTGTAAAAGAGTTTGCCTACTTACAGGACAAGTCAGTTGAAATGTCAGTTCAGGGATGACAGGTCCTCTCACAGCTCGACATGGATGCAATACACAAGTCAGAAAAAGAAGAAGAAACAGTTGCAGCAGTAACAGAAAATACAGAAGATTGGCGGCAGCCATTAATAGACTACCTGCAAACAGGAAACCTACCGGACGATAAGTCGTTAGCCCATCAGATTAAGAAAAGAACTCTGTCATACGCATTAATAAACAATACGTTATATAGAAGGTCTTTCGACCAGATGTGGCTAAGGTGCCTGAGCGAGTCCGAGGCTTGTGAAATTGTTAAAGAGGTGCACTCAGGACTTTGTGGCGCTCATCGGTCAGGTCCAAAAATGAGAATGGAGATTATAAGATTAGGGTACTACTGGCCCTCGATGATGACCGACTGCATGAAAGTTATGAAGAGTTGTCACCAATGCCAAGTGCATGGAGTGGTTCTACATCAACCTCCAAATGTGATGCATCCGACAATTGCGTCGTGGTCGTTTGAGTGTTGGGGCACAGATTGTGGGTCCAATAGAACCGCCTTCCTCAAGGGGATATCGTTTCATCCTTGCAGCTACAGACTACTTTTCCAAATGGGCAGAAGCTATACCGCTCAAAGAAGTGAAAGCACATCATGTGCTACAGTTTTTCAAAAATCAAGTTGTCTACCATTTCAGAAGGCACGGGATCGACTGGCGCTATTCGACGATCTACTACCTAAGAGCAAATGGCTTGGCCGAGGCTTTTAATAAAACTCTCATCCAAATTCTAAAGAAAAATTTGAACGATAAGAAAAGGAATTGGCACTAGAAGTTGTTAGAAGCCCTATGGGCCTATTGAACGACGTTCAGAACTCCTACTCAGTCTACACCTTACGCTCTAGTGTACGGGTCTGAAGCCGTTTTACCCTTGGAGATGCAGCTTCTGTCTCTCAAAATTGCAGTCGCGAACAAGATTACTACAGAAGAGAATGCTAAATTATGACTAGAAAAATTGGAAAGCTTTGAAGGGAAACGACTTTTAGTGTAGCAAAATTTGGAACTGTATTAGGCCAAGATGATCTAGGCCCATGATAAACTGGTCCACCCAAGGACATTCAAAGTCGGTGACTTGGTTCTAGTTTTGAAGAGGCCTATTCTTGCACACCGCGAGATAGGAGGTAAATTTGAACCGACTTGGGAGGGGCAATTCATGGTCGAGACAGTCTACTTTAGAGGTTCCTACCAACTGGTGAATTGCCATGGAGAATGACCTATGCTTCCAATCAATGTACGATATTTGAAGAAGTATTACGCAACCTGATGTTCCGAATGATGAACTTTAAGAAATGAAGTTTCATTCCTAGAAACACGGGTGAAGTAATCATTTGTAACTGGGTCTGAACCCAAAATATAAAAATGGATGATAAAAATCATTAAAAAGAATGTGTTAAAAAGAAAATATGTGAAATCATAATAATAAAATTTTGATCCCTCCTTTTAAATCAACTCACTCTTGCTCTTTCCTCATCTTTTCATATTCTTATTAAAATTTGAAAGAAACAAATAAAAATTTTCCATTAATAAATGATTTTTCTTATTGTTCTTGTTCTTAGTACAACCCCTGATCCTTTCCTTATTTTTCGCAGGGAAATGTTGAACGTGTGGTTGGTTCTGAACTTCAAGAATGGCATGAGTCTAACACTCGATGAAAAGAAGATGAAGGATGGGGCCATGATTGAGATCGACTCTAATTTCACCCCGGCCGGGCTACAGTATGAAGAAATCGATTGGACCCCGATTGACCGGGAAGAGTTCCGCAGCCAGACAGTGATGAAATTGGGTGGCCCAATTTAGCAGTCCACCAGCAAGAAAAGAAAAGAAAACACCGCTCATGCAAAGGGAGAGGACAAGAAAGTTAAGTCAGTGGTTGCTACAGCAGAAGGCAGGCTTGTCAGCGCCATGCCCACAGAAGTTCAGGAGGTAAGGAGAGCTACTCTAACTCCTACCCAATGAAGAAATAAGAACCGTCGCATTCGTAAGATGCTGACCAAGCTAGCAGCGGATCAACATAAAGAGACAGTTGCTACTGTCAGTGCAAGTACTTTGAAGAAATCAATTCAGCAGAAGCCAGAAAAGAGGAGATCAACTCCAAGAACAGCAAAAAGGATGAAATAAATTCCAAGAAGAGCAGAAACAGAATCGGTGCCACGACGCCAGACAGATGCACCAGTCTTGAAGAGACTTGTTGAGAAAGAAACCCCGAAGGATGTCCTGACAGACACTATCCCCGCGGAGCCGAGACATGCAGAAGAGTGTACTAGGGTTGAGTCGTACATCCCGCAATATGTTACGAGACCCCGAGGACTTCAGATAATCCCAGAGTATGAGCTGGAGAGGATGCAGAATGTTGAAAAGAAAACTTTTGAATATCTTGAAAGAATCTGAGGCAAGAGGATCAACATCTTGGAGGGTCTTGAGCTGCATACAGATGTGTTCTCAGACTACGAGCAGCAGCAAATTGTGGATTGTGTCGTTGAACTTCAGAAAATGGGTCGAGCTGGTCGTTTAATAGAGAAGACCTACTCAGAACCTCTAATGTGGATGAAAGGAAGAGGAAGAGTCACAATCCAGTGCGGGTGTTGCTACAACTTCGCTGAAGACAAAAAGGGAAATTCACCAGGGATACTCCGTCATAGTGAGGTGGATCCAATGCCAAGAATTATCAAGAGGATGGTAAAAAGGATGGTGGCATGGAGGGTATTGCCTGCAGATTTCATACCCAATAGCTGCATCATTAACATATACAGGGAAGGCGACTGCATACCTCCACACATAGATCATCATGACTTCGTCAGACCTTTCTGCACAGTGTCTTTAGTCAACCAATGTATGGATCTGACCTCCGGATAGCAGGCCCCAGAGAATTTCGAGGGCCGGTGGAGATACCACTACCGGTAGGTTCCGTATTTGTATTAAAAGGAAATGGAGCGGACATAGCAAAACATTGCATTTTAGGAGTGCCTGTTCAGCGGATCTCCGTCACTTTCAGAAGGATGGACGACAAAAAAATGCCTTTCCACTTTCAGCTAGATCCAGAGTTAGAGAGCCTCCGGCCCTACGAGCTGTGAGCTACATGGGAAATAGCACACCTCCAATGCACATGTTGACCTCATTTTTGTTGAGGTCTTTTCTCTTCTCTCTCCTTAGTAATTAGGATCTAGCCATAGGGCTTCTCCTTGACTATCTTAAAGGACTAGAAATGGGACCCATCACTTTAAAACTTCCAACACTTCTTGGCTCCATTCAAACTCCGTAAGTTTGATTGTAAACCCCTAATCCACTTGGAGGGTTAAAATCAAATGTGGAGGTTTAAAGGATGAGTTTCCAATAGGACACTTTAGCCTTAGGATTACCCTGGGTGGCCTGGTCTGGTGAGGGTTGACTTGCACACACCTCACTCCCACACACACATTCCAAGCCCTAAAACTACCTTTAACCAATTTGACTTCCCGACTCATATAGGTAATTCATATGGATGGTCCTTAACCCCTAAGCCCCTGGCTAAGAGGGTTAGGAACAAAATAATGAATGTCTAAAATGAGTCCTCTCATAGCTCTTGTGAGCTTAACATGGCTTCATGACTCAAGCAAACTGATTTCATTTCACTCACACTTAAGCAATCTTTATTTTTCCCAAATTTCAATTTTTGACCCTCGGGACCCTAAACTCACCAAACCTACCAAATACCCTTGAAATTGCCCAAAATTTACAAAATTACCTAAATTACCCAAACTTCCTCAAAATCAGTCTTAAAATTTCCCTCCCCCCACTCAAATTGATCATCCTTTGGCCAAATACACCAAAATTTTCAAAATACCCTCTCAATACCCTCCAAATACCCAAAATACCCTTTTAACCCAAAAATTCCAAAAATTCAGAAAATTCCAAAAAAAAAATCCAAAAAATCCCAAATATTCCAATTTTTATTTTGTTTAACTACACCATAAATCAATTTTGTCAATTTAGTCTACTTTTACCAAAACCCCCAATTTGACTTATTTTTAACCTAAGAGAGCCCAATGTCCAACCAAACCACTCCAATTGACCTCAATTTTGATCCAATTCAATCCTAAACTTCAATTTAATATCCCCAATACCAATTTTAACAAAATCCAAACCAATTTCATCAACATGTGGATCTAATCTCAATTTGAAGCTTAAAGCCCAATTTTGGCCCATGACTTAAAATTAGCTCAAACCAACCCAACTCAACTCCAATTAACCCCAAATCTTTCCTAAACCTTCCTAACATCCTCACAAACAAAACACTAACATGATTTGCCCCAAATTTGAAACCAAACTCCACCCAAGCCTAACCCAAACCAAAAATCCCCAATTTGGCCTAAATCCATCATGAACCCAAATAAGCCCAAATCCCAAAATCAAAGCCCAACCAAAGTTAAAAACTCTTTGTCACACACCCATAAACATTTTTCAACACTAATTTTACATCAAACCCAACATTAACCCAACCTTAGCCCAAGTTAGCCCAATTTGGCCCATTTTGACCCCATTAATAAAAAGCCCAAATTAAAGCCATTTCAACTCCAAATGGCATCAAATCTCTTCTAAAGTTCTCATGACACATCCCTAAACTAAACCCAACATTTATTTGACACAACCCCTCACCAATTTTCATCCATCAATTTATTTCAAAAACCTAAAAGCCCACTTCCTTAAACCATTTTAAAACCCCATCCAAAATGATTTTAAAAAGCCCAAGACTTATTCCAAAGCCCATTTGAAGTTTCCTCTCATCATCCTTTTAATTGAAATCATCCTTTTAATTGAAATCATCCTTAAGTCCTAAATCAATAATCAAATCATTCCAAATCAAGCCTCATGCCAATTTTCCCTAAACTCCTCAAAAAATCCCAAAATCCATTTCCATGTAAGTGAGCCAAGCCACTCCTAAGCCAAATGGAGCCATTGAGCCATGCACAAGCCAAGTGAGAGCCATGGAAGCTACTTTACACATTACCAAGCCATTAATGGTAAGAGAGGGGAGCTCTTTCCTAATCTATGATTAAACATTTTAACCTTTCCCATGCTTCACCTAAACCCAAAATTAATCTAAATAAGCTTGAATTGAGACTTCTCCACTCAAAACCAGCTGACTCACTTGACTACCCACAGAACCTAAAGTCCCTTGGTGGGTGCACCTAGCCCAAAAGCATGGTTTGACCAAACCAAACCCAAAATGACCCTTCCTACTTACCACTTAAATCAAACTCCTTTACACAAGTCAAGCCTCAATTGAATTCAAAAACCTTAAGCCTTGACCCCACTGAGTCTGATGGTGACCTATGCCTGGCCGGCCGGCCACCACAGCCGCCGAAAAACACCAGGCCGAGAGCCTTATTTAGCTTCAAAAAATTCAAACCCACTGGCTGAGTTGTCCCAACCAAAATGGACACCATGGCTATTCTTCTCCTCCCCTGAGTAGCTGATCCCAGCCTCCAATTGCCCCTGAGAAGCCCTCCAGCCACCTTTATTTAAACACCACCACCAGACCCTTCTCCAAACATAGAGCACTTGATCCCACTAAAATCAAGCCCTAAAACCCCCTCTGTGAGCTCAATTTCTGAGTTTAATTTTGAGCCCAAAAATAGGACACTTCACCACAGTGAGCCAATCCTCAAATTGATTGACCCTACACCTTCACCAGACCAAGAGAAGAAGTTCCCCATCAAAAGCCCCCTCTCCAGGCCAGCCATTTCTTCTATCGGCCAAGCTTTGAAATCGAGCTTGATGGAAGTCTGGTCTAGACAATTCACCAAATCCAGAGACTTCATCCCTAGGCCCCTACAGATCCAACAAACGTGCCAAGCCCCTCTGATTGAAGCTTCACTTCTCAGAGCCAAGGTATGGAACTCCTCCTTCCCGAGAGCTTCTTTCGATTCTCCATTTTGTTTGAGTTGATTTCAATGCATGTTGGCCGTATGGATTTGTAGCTCTCTTCTAGAAGAACACATAGGATCAAATTTCATGTAAATTGGTTAAGAAATGAGGGAAATATTAGGGTTTTAGTGTGGACAGCTCTCGGGACACATCAGTCAGAGACGATGACCAGCAGCCGTCGGATCGCGCGTAATCGAATGGACGATCCAGATCCAGCGAGACGAGGAGATGGAGCGAGACCGTGGGACGCATGACTGCTGACTCAGGTGGCGACGTCAAATAGGGAGCTCACCTCGTGGGGCTTCAGAGCTGCCGAGGTTGACGTGGCGCTGACTGGGTTAAGTAGGAAATTAGGTATTTTCTGATTTATTTGAATACCCAGATCTTCATAAATTCATATCTTTGTGTAGGAAAATCAAAAAAATAAAATAAAAATACCCTCTTGCTCAGTGAACAGAGGAGAACAATTTGGAAAAAGAATTAAGTTGTTTTGATGAACACTTTATTTTTAATTAATTATTTACTAATTTTAGTATTTTAATTCTCCATACATTTATACAATTCAACATGGCATGACACCATAGGGCTTTTGTAGCCTCTATTATTGGAAAAATTCCCTGAATTTTCCAAGGCCAGAGGCCATCTCTATGACACGATATTGATTTTTCAAATTTATGTATCTGTTTTGCCATTTTAATTCAAGTAATTAGCATGTTGCTTAGAAAATTCTAGAAAAGTTTAGGGAGGTATGTTATGACCAGAGGACCTTAGAAAAATTTTGGTTTGGTTTAATTCCTTAAGAATAACCTTAATTGATCTAAACACCCAAAACTGAATTTTAATTAATTAGGACTAACCACACATCAAAATTACTTGAAAACAATTCTCCACTGGTCTTTAGAGTCAGAGGAGCCTCACATAAAAATTTGAAATCAATTGGAAATGATTTAACCCACTAAATGAATTAATTAAGTGACATAGCTATTTTGAAAATTAAAAAATTCATAAAACCCAAAATATATTTTTAAAATTCACCAAATTGATTTCGAGGGTTATTTGATATCAGAGGAGTCTAGGAAAATTAAAATTGGAATTTTTTAAAAATTTTCATTTTTTCACCATATTTTTGATATTTTAATAATTAAAAAATAATAAAAATCACAAAAATGTAACATTTGATCTCCTAATTACTTAGGAACCATTCCCATGATTTTCTTAAGTTTCTAGGTTAAGAAATTGAATTTTAAAGGCTTAAGACAATTTTTAATATTAAAAAAAATGTCAACCTTTTCACCAAATTAATTCTATTAAATCAAAGAAAAATTAGAAAAATATAAAATTTATTTCTCTGAACTCCTTGAGGTCCGAGGGACTTAAAAAAAATATAAAATCCATTTTTCAACTTTAATTTTATTTTATAATTAATTAAAACTCCAAAATTTAAAATAATTATAATAAATAAAATATGATTCAAAAAATCACCAAAATTGGTTCAAATGGTGCTCTGGTCAATAGGAACATCCCATATTTTTCCTAAGGATAGAAATCTCACCTTGGTCATGTTGTTGAATTTTCATTGAAAACCCTCATTTTCTCACAAAAATAAATATATAAATTAAATTAGATTAAAAAAATCACATTTTCTCCTCTAATGTCTTAGTTGACATATGAGTGAAGTGACATAAAAAGTTTGAGTTCATTTGAGCTTAATTTGATGAGTTATGAAATAAATAAGCCTAAAGGGGCATAAAGGTAATTAAAGACTTTAACCCTAATTAATATTTAGGTCTAATCAAAAAGGGAGGGTAAAACATCTGATTTTAAAATTTTCATTAGATGATTGAAACCTAGGGAATAAAGGGGTAGAAACCCATTAATCATCTTGAAAATATTTAATGTAAATTTTAATTAATTAAACAGTTTGAATTTTGGAAGAATAAGTTAAAATTTGGATTATTAAGATTAGGGATATGATTTAAGAAGATATTAATTATTTAATTTAAAATCCCTAAATGAATCACTTTAATAATATTCAACTCTTAATTAAACTGAAGATGATAATTGGAATTAATAATTAAGTAATTAAAAAGAAAATAAACCTTAATTAAATTAAAAGTTTAAAACATTAAGTGATTTGATAATCAAATTGAAATAAATTTAAAACATTAAAATTAATTTGAAGTCAGTTAAAAAAAATCTACAACAAATTTGAAACACTAAAGAAAATCAACCTTAAAACAATTCATAATCAGACCAATTAAAATTGACCTAAAGTGTTACAATTAAGTCAAACTAAATTTAAAACATTAAAAGTTTAATTAAATTGAATAATCTAAACACCGCTTTCAAATCAAACAATTTAAAACACTTAAGAGAAAATCTACTTGAATTTTGAAACTAAATTATATCATCCTAAATCATCAATTCAACTTTAATTAAAGCGGTTAAATTCTTTAACAAACTGATTTGCCCCCTAAAGGCTTTTATTATTATAGTTCTTAAATGAAGCATTAAGTGAAATGTCATTTCACTCATAGGATAATCAAATGTCCAAGTTCACTAAGCAAGAGACAAAACTCAACAAAACTTTGAGATGATTAATTCACCAGTACAATAAAATTCATTTGGACTCAAAATAATCTCAGGAATATTGAAAAGATGTTTAGGATTCGTCCTAAACACTTTCTTAATACGATGAGATATTTTAGAAGAACAATTGAACTTAATTGTTCTTTGATGAAGAAAATCATCCTTAACAAAACACAAGAACCTAGATGTCATAGGAATTGACTAGCTATAGGATTAGGACTCTGGTAGACAACCAGGACCTTCCATTAGCTCTACCTAGGTATTATTTTGCAAAAATATAAATGCTCTAACATGTGTTTTAAGTGTAACATCGAATGACGGGAAGACTCTCCAGGTACTCTTTTATTTTATTGCAATTTACTTACCCGTACTGCACTTTACTTTTCTTGCATGTTAAACAAGAATGTCACCCTGCATGAAAACTAAAACCTTTAGGGTAGCCACAAAATTGAAACCCAAAACTAAATTAAAAATCACAACACCGCCACAACATTCAAAATATAAAACAACTCAAAATTTAATCACACACAGAACATCAAAACTACAACTACAACTAAATTAAAACGTCTCGTTGGATGATCGGGAATACCTCAGATGATGTAACCCACTTGTTGCTAACGGGATTTCTCATGGTCTAAATGAAAGTGTGGAACTCATTCAGTTGAGTTTAGCAAATCCATCTGGAATAAGTGAATCCGATGAAAATAATGGTGTACGGAACAGTGGGATCTTAATCGGTTCTGTTTAACCAACTTTAAGATTTATTTTAATAAAAACATTAAAAATATTTGGACTTTAAGACTTTTTCTAAACCAAAACACTTCTCTCATCTCCTGATTTTCACTTTCTTAAACTAAACCTCTGCAACAACATTGAGCATGGAGCATAGTGGGCAGCACGACCATCGTCGTCAGCAAAACTTGTGTCTACTTCAGCTAAACCCTTCTTTAGCACTAAATAACCAAGCCATAGGATTTTGAGGTAGTTTGCCTAGTGCAACATAAATCCTCAACTTTTCGTCAAGCATTTGCATAATCTTGTTATGTAAATTAAGCCCTAACCGGTTTTAGGATTCTTAGGTAGTCGTTTGGTACGACATAAACCCTCACATCTTCGAGGCTATTTGTGTGATTATATCATACAAGTATAAGTCTTAATTAATTAAAATTGGCAGGATTGAAATATTAAACATACTCTTAAATTGAAGCCAAAATATAGGATAGTTTGGGAAGTTGCCAAGATTCCTCTTAGATCCTCAACTTCTCCTACCTTTCCTCCTTTGGATTCCTAAAATAAATTGTTCCAAATTTGAGCTAATCTCTTTTGAAATTCCAAAATCTAATTGTTTGAAAACCTTAAACTTTGAAATTTTTGAGAGCAAAAACACTAATCATTATCGAGAGTTTTCTTAAGTGTCTTTGGACATTTAAGATGTAATTAACTATAGGGGATTGCCCTTATAGGGAACTTTAAGAACCCAGGTAATATAAACCCTTTTAATTCTTTTATATTAAACAGGGGAACTTGTCGACTTATAAAATTGGTTCGCAGACCAAACGAATGTCACAAATCTTCTAGTTTATTGAATCGAGCCCCATCATCAATAAGTGTGCTTATTCTTCGGGATATATACACGGTTTATGATGTGGTGCTCGTTTATATAAACTATTTGGGATGCGAGATTGGTTTGATTTCATATATTAAAATTTTCAAACTTAAAATTATTTTCAAAATCAAATGCTACTTTCCAAATTATATATAAATTTAAATTAAATTTAAAATTTGACGACAACTTCTGTAGGCGATCTATTTTTCAAAATACAACACAAACCTAAAAATATGCCAACAGCACATCCGAAAGGCATTTCTTGCCAACGATGACTTGGAAGGTGATGTTATTTTTCATGTATCATACTATTCAGACATGGATTCCGACAGACGCTTTTGGTAGAAACTTGCAAGAATCATACACAATCCGTTTTAGATTTATATGGATTGTATGAGATGCTGAATTTTCAAGGAAAATATCATCATGTTTTGGATCAAGCTATATGCTGTATTTTCAACAAATTGGAATGGAAACGACAATGTCGTGTTTTGCCTTCACCTCTATTGTGCAAATTGATTGGGAAAAGCCATTAAGTTAAATGAACTTCGAACAAAGAACGAAAAGTAAAGAAAATAAATGAAGAACTCTTTTTAAGAATCTGAATGTCAAAACAAACTCCAAATTAACACAAACTCTAAATAAACAAAAAAAAAAATGAAATTGAATCACTAAATAAACGAAACAAACCTAAATCTCAAATTGAATTCCAATCTGAATTCATCAATTAGAATCTTGCAATTCTTCTTCAAATTGAAATCCATTTTGAAACTCTTTTGAACCCTCTTTCAAGTTGATTCTTCCCCACGGAAGACTCAAACCTTAATTCCAAACTTCTAAACTTTTTCGTCGTTCTGAAATCCTTTTGACTATCCACGATTTCTTCCCTCTTTTGAGAAGGTCGACTGAATCTACTAACACAGAACCACGAAATTCTCGATTTGGTTCTGATGGCATGGATTCAGTATCCTTCGTCGAACAATCAAACTTTAATCAACTCTCTTGGGATGTGAAACACTTTCATGTCTCATTCCAATCCTCCACTAAACTAAAATTTCCATAAAATCTTCAAAACCAAATACAATGTATCTTCTAGAAAGTAACTGTGGTGCCTAGGTGTCAGAATCTGGCGCATAGGCGCCGGAGACCGTGACTAAGTCTTCACACCTCTTCACTTTGGATCGCACCTCTACGCGATCAAAATTATTTTCCCGAGTCTAGATGCATTATATCACATGTCCTGTTTATTAGAAGTAACTTCCAGTCTCTAGAAGGTCTGATGACCGCTTAACACCGTCAAAATAACTGCCCAAAGTTGTCAAAAACCTTGTCTGATTCAGTATCGAACTGGCACGTAGGCGCCGAATTCTGGCGCCTAGGCGCTAGACCTATATTTTTGGCAACTTTGCTTTTCAGCTCTATTTTTGCTCCTTTTTGCTCCTTTAAAGAATTCAGATTCTCTTTAAAGAATTCAGATTCAGGAACAAATTCTTCTATGTCACTCTTCTGTTTCAAGTTATCTTCTAATTCATCCCCTTTATAATTATTAAATGATGGAGGATCTATCATAGTTATGGAAATTTGTTTTTCTAATTCCTTGGGAATTTCTTCTAATAGTCTTTCAAAGTTCTTTTGAAATTTATCCTCAAATTCTCTTCCAAGTCCTAGTTCAATAATTTTATTTTGATCATCATTTAATTCAGGTTTTTCTTGTGATTGAGTCGTATCTAAAGATATTACGACTGGTTGTGTACATGAATTCCCTAAATAAATAGGCTTTAAAATTGTATGGGGTACATCTATCTTAAGTTCATGAGATTTTTCAACAAATGGAATTAAAAGTTTACTATTTTTGGCAGCGTCCAACATTTCACACCTCTCCTGAACTTACATACAGTCTTCTTTACATAGCATTTTGGACTCATCATGAAAGTCTATTTCAATCTCATCTTTTAACTTACTCTCAAAACTTTCTTGGAAATAGTCTTTACTTAGATAATCAATTTCATCCATCCAAAAACATTCATCATCTTTTCTCTCGGCTGGATATTTCATAGTCTTTAAAACATCAAAAGTAACTTCATGGTCATTAATATTCATAGTCAACTTTTCTTTTTGCGCATCTATCATAGCTTGTCCAGTAGCAAGGAAATGTCTCCCTAAAATAATTGGAATTTCTTTATCTTCCTCCATATCTAATACAATAAAGTCAAAAGGAAAGATAAATTTATCCACTTTAACAAGCACATCTTCTATAACTCCTTTTGGATAAATGATAGATCGATCAGCTAATAGAAGGGTTACAGTAGTGGAAGAAATATCGATTAAACCTAACCTTCTAAATATAGATAGAGGCATCACATTAATGCTCACTCTAAAATCACATAAAGATTTTCCACATAATTTTTCTCCAATTGCATAAAGAATTGTAAAGCTACAAGGATCTTTAAGTTTCCGAGGAAAATTTTTCTAAAGTATGGCACTACACTCCTCACTTAGTGCAACTGTCTCATAATCCCTAAATTTCCTTTTCTTGTTTAATATATTCTTTATAAACTTTGCATAACTTGGCATATGTTCCAAAGCTTCAGTGAAAGGAATATTTATCGTTAACTTCTTAAGTACTTTCATGAACTTTTAAAATTTTTTATCCAACTCATGTTGTCTAAGTCTTTGAGGAAATAGAGATGGTGGTTTTTCCAAACTGATTTTAGTTGGAGATATTAATTCTTCTAGATCATTAGAAACATGTTCTTCAGGTCTTTTAGTTTCCTTTGTTTCTCTCACAACATCTTTCTCTTTTTTAACCACATCCTCTATATTTCGTCCAATTTTTAATTGGACAGCTTCTATTTGTTCATTAGTGTTCTCTTTAGGGTTGATCTTATTGTTGCAAGGAAGTGTTCCTTGGAGTCTATTGCTAAGTGAATTACCAATTTGTCCCAGTTGATTCTTTATGTTTCTAATCACAGCATTTTGACTTTGCAACTGGTTTCCCATTTGCAATACCACTTCTTCCATAAACATCTTCTTATCCTCAAATTGTTAATCATTGTTAGAGTCCAGTGGATATGAAGGTCTATAGTTTGTGTTCCTCTGATTATTCCAACTTCCATTAAGATTTGCATGATTATTTTCCCATTGTTTCTTTCCATCATCAGTAGTATGATTCCTGTTAAATTTATGATGGTTCTCTCAATTTGGGTTGTAAAAGTTAGAGTATGGGTTGTTTATGGTATTTAAAGTCTCATATGATAAGATAGAATCAATTATATGCCCTAACGATCTTTCCTCACTTACAGAAGTAAATTGAGATTGGTTCATTCCAAATTGGTCCAACTTCCTTGATATTGCAGCAACTTGAGATGCAAGAATTGCAATCACATCAGTATCATGAGCACTGGCTACATAATTTTATATACCCTTGTAGAGGGCCATTGAATTTCATTTGTAGCCATTTCTTCAATTAATGCATACGCTTCATCAAATGATTTTGACATTAATGATCCACCAGCAGCAACATCAATTATAGACCTAAGGGATCCTACTAACCCATTATAAAAAGTTTGAATGATTAACCATTTGGACAGAGCATGGTGTGGATATTTTCTTAGGAGTTCCTTAAATCTTTCCCATGCTTCGTATATTGATTCACCTTCATACTGATAAAATGAGATAATATCGTTTCTAAGTTTAGTAGTCCTTGAAGGAGGAAAATACTTAGCTAGGAATTTCTGAGTTAAATCCTCCCAATTTTTAATAGAACCAGGTGCTAATAAGTATAATCACACTTTAGCCTTATCCCTTAGTGAGAAAAGAAAAAGCCGTAGTCTAACAGCATCATCTGACATACCGTTATAACAAAATATAGCACAAAGTTCTAGAAAATTTGATAAGTGTAAATAGGGATCCTCCAAAGGAGTTCCCCCAAACAGATTGTTCTGCACCAGTTGGATAATCTCAGGATTTATTTCAAATGAGTCAGCTTCTACGACAGGGTTTTGTATAATTAAGTGAATTTCATCTCTCGTAGGATTTATGTAATCCCTCAATGATTTATGATGATTTTACAAGTTATTATTTTTAAAGTTTTCCATTTCCATTTTTAGTTTCTCGAGTCCTTTCTATATTTTTATTATTTTTTTATTTTTTTCAAACTTGGGATCATAAGGTACAAGTCCTGCAGATCCTTTATTTCGCATACGTAACACAACAAACAATACATTAAAAATTAAACAAATATCAAATGAAATATATTCAACTCAACAAAAAAATTTCACAAACAACTTATTTTTCATAGAAACAGTTTTTTCACAACACTTTTTCATACCAAAAATACTTTTCACACAAAAATAGTTTTTACGACATTACATTTTTCCAAGCCTAAGCCTAATTATTTTAACTAAAATTATCCTAAAGTTCTTACCGAAGCTTCCCCGGCAACGGTGCCAAAAACTTGACCAGACCCGCAATTACGCAGTAAGTTAACTACTAAAAGTTGGCCAAAAACTTGACCCGATTTATAAATAGTGGCTAGTGTGCAAAATCTTAAATGATATAAAAATTGGAAAATATTTAACACACTAGGGGTACTACGCAAGTATACGTATCGCTTCAAGTAATATAAAGTTTTCTTTAAAAACCCCAGTATCGATCCCACGAGGAAGTGAAGTAAGAAGTCTTTAATCAAATTCTAGTTTACTACTAATAGTCCTTAGTTTGAAATGTCGATTCAAATTGTGTTTTATCTAGCAACTATTCCTAAATGCAAGTGTTAAACGTAAAGATAGTTACTATATCTAAATGCAAACAACAATTCTAAATATAACCCTTTTTGGATGAATTGGTTTGGAAAATTTTGAGATATTAAAAACTACTATTCTTATGTAATGAAATAGATAATGTATAGGAATGAGATGCATTAAATATTATATGTGCCAAATAGGAGCAATCCTATTCTTTATCCTTTGGTCCATGCATAAAGAACATTGACTAATCCTATGCTTGGTTACTGAATTCGTGGCTTGACTGGAAGGATACAGGCTCTCACTTCAGAGCTCCCACATTCCCCTCACCTGAGGGCTAACAATCTACACTTCAGCACCCAAACGATAGAACCGAATTGAGGATTTTAGCTTGTCACTCTAAAATCTCTAATTCTACGCCCGATAATTATATTTCCCTATTTATTTCCATTCAATTCCCATGAATTTCACCATCCATAGAATTTGAATGTGGTTTCACTTTGTTGAGAATTACACCGCCTTTTGGGTCGATCTAATTACAACGAATTTTTAAACTACAATGGGCCCTTATTGCAATGTAAATGAAGTGCGAGTAAAAACCATCACATTTATAATTAAATTCACTTCTATCATGCATCACAATATCCTATGAATGATTTCTACTCATAATAAAAGAATAGTAAAATGAAAATAATGGCATAATCTTCTCATGATGCTATTTCCAAAGTAGAAGAAAGAGTAAGAGAGATACGTCACAAAGAGCGAAGAAAACACAACAAAAACTTCATGTAACCAAAGCAAATCCACTAAATTAATGTTTACAAAATTATAAGATAATGAAGAAAAATACTTAGCTTTTTCCCCATGAAAGAAAGACGAAGATCTCTCCCATAAAGTCTCCCGGCAATCTATGCAATGCTAGCGAAATCCCTTACAAATTCTCTCAAAATTTCCTCTCCAATCTCTTCAAAAGGTAGAAATCTACATTTCTACTCTTAATCTAAGAATCCTAAACATTCCTCAAGTTTTTCTCCACTTTTTCTCCTATTGTTTCTCACTTTTCTAACCTATATTCACCATTTTAAAGAGTATGGACAAAGTTTGAAGAGTTTCCATAAGCACCCCTTCTAAAAAGCGTCCAATCACGTCGAATATTGGCCCAAAACCGCCAAAAGTCGGTTCATGGTTGTCTGGGCCGATGTCTGCAGGTTCGAGGCTGCTGTCGGGGTCCTTTTTGGCCATTTTCAAGCTGTCTTGGGAAAATCTCGCCGTCGGCGAGATCGAGGCCACCGTCGGTGAGCTGACTCTGCACAGCTCCACCGTTTCGCTCTGTTTCGCTCTGTTTCGCCCCATTTCAGTTGCGTTGCGTTCATAACAGATAGCCTTATCGAAAGGTGTGAGGGCTGAATTTCATTTCTTGCTCATTTTTGCTCCAAATTGCACTGTTTTTGCTTCCTTTTACTCTAATCACCATTTCTTGTACCTAAAACCAATAAACATACAAAATACCTTCCTTTAAAGTGTAATACCATAAAAAATCAGTAAAATGATATAGCAAAAAGTGTTTATATTTTAGGCATGTCAAAATCACCCAAACTTAACTGTTACTTGTCCTCAAGTAACACTTTTACTACAGAAAAATATAACTCAAGGTAATGTACTTTTCACCTGTAAGACACTAAAATTTTTCATTTAAAAAAATATATTAGTTAGACTTTTAGACGGAAATTTAGTAACTCGGTGAACACTACTAGTATAAGAATATTCTGCAATCAAGTCTAAGGGTTCTAGTCCTCTATTTATTTCAAGATAAACCATAATTTGTCACATTAATAGTGCTTTGAAAGATTATGTGAAAAAGGAGTTCATGCAAACTTCATCAGAATGTAGGCCAATACATTAAATATAAATTCAGAAATGAAATCATGTTCTCCCTTTAGGGTGACTCAAGTGAAGTCATTTTTTGATTAGGCATCTCCTCAAGCTTCTCCTCATAAATATTTTTTTCTTTTTTTTCTTTTCTTTTTTTCTCTTTTTTTTAATGAGAATTACTATATCTGGAGAGCTTGTAATGATTTTGAACTTCACTCTCATCTTTCTAAAGTTCAAACTTGAAACACATCCTTACTTTATAATTAGGTATGAGCTTTATTATTCATCATAAAGTCACAATCTCTTCTTAACACACAATACTTTAAGTCTCTTAACATTTCAAAAATACAGTTTTCTTTACTTTAAATAGTTAACTATAATCAAATTATTTCATACCAAATATCTTACCCTTATAAAATAAACCTTTATTACTAAAAACTTTCATCCAATCCTTCCATAATATTCAACTGAAATAAAAAGTTTTAGTTATCTCAAGCGAGGTTCAATTGCCAGAAGTTATGTTAATAATTTTTGAAAATATAATAATTGAAAACAAATAAGAGTTAACATTTTTCTTCCCCCCAAACTTAAATTTTAAAATATTTTGCAACTAATTCCAAAAAATATAGCAGGAAGATAAGGTAAAGTTTGAATCTACTTGCTACTACAACATCCTATCAAATTCATATCATGCATAATCAGGATAGAAAGACTGTAGGAGAAAGTAAATCTAGCCTAAAACATGCTTGTAATAAAATTACTCTTAAAGGAAGTATTTTCACAGTAAAATTTTATTTTTCTTCCTACCCCCAAACTTAATTTTTAACATATATAACATTCAGTACATAAAATATAAGCAGGAATAAAATAATTTAGAAATTCTATCTACCACAAATTTCTATCAAAATCATTTGCAAGTATTCATTAGGACAGAACAATATGCAGCAGAAAGTAAATCTAAACTATTCATGCCAGAATGAAATTAACTAAACCAAAGTCTAACTAGCGTAGCATGTATCAGCATGGAAATATAAAAATGTTCTTTAATACCTAAATAAAGTTATAACCAAACATAAACACACATTTGATAAATGAGGTTAATTCATCCTTTAACTCATCCAATCTCACTATGTTACCTTCAATTTTTAACAGAATCACAACATTAGTAAATTAGGTACTTTAAAATGATTTTATAGATTATAATCCCAAAGATAAGATTATCCCTAATAAATTGGTTTCCGGAAACCAATCTCATGTATCATCTAGTCCTTATAATTAAGCACCACTAACAGTTATAAAGATAGTGTAAAATCATCCGCATGGTGTTCATCAAATAGGTTCGCAACTCCTACCTAATGAAAATAAAGTTGTAGAAAGGAAGTAACAAATAAATAGGAACTATCAATGTTTAAATTCATCATTTCTCTTGTAAAACTCAAGTGTGGGTGAGACCCAAGTCACAGTGGACTTGTTAATCCAACTACTACAAGAGATCAAGTCTAGCCATAATAAGAAGTTAAGGAATCAACTCCCTCATGACACACAAAGATCCAATCAAACTACTAACAATCCAAACATCTACCAACAACAATCAAACTGATCAATCCATAATGACACATAAACATCAATTTAATCTACTCTAATGCAAACACCATGCAACAATAACAATCATGACTCTCAAGCACACTAAATCAAAGCACACTGATAACTATGGGTTGCCTCCCATAAAGTGCTTGGTTTTACATCCTTAGCCAGACAAATGACTCCTCCTGGATCAAAGTTCCATTTAAGTAATCCTCGATCAATCGCCCAATTATTTCCAGATCCAAGGATTCCTATAAAATCCTCAAATTTTAATTTTTCATTAAGATCTTCATTTTCAGTTGAATTTATATCATTTTTCCTCATATTTCTTTCTAGATCCAATATTCTTCTATTGATTTTCAGAATTTGCATATTAATATCATCCTTAAAATTTATAAGAAATGGATCTTTATAAGATACTTCAAGATCTCCCAAATTTTGGATCAAATTCTTTTTAAATAATTCAAATTCATGATCAAATTCTTCTATGTCACTCTTCTGTTTCAAGTTATCTTCCTATTCATCCCATTTATAATTATTAAATGATGGAGGATCTATCTTAGTTGAGGAAATATGTTTTTCTAATTCCTTGGGAATTTCTTCCAATGGTCTTCCAATATCCTTATCCTCTTTTCTCAACTCAAAGTTCTTTTGAAATTTATCCTCAAATTCTCTTCCAAGTCTTAGTTCAATAATTTTATTTTGATCATGATTTAATTCAGGTTTTTCTTGTGATTGAGTCGTATCTAAAGATATTAAGACTTTTTGTGTAGATGAATTCCCTAAATAGATAGGCTTTAAAATTGTATGGGGTACATCCATCTTAAGTTCATGAGATTTTTCAACAAATGGAATTAAAAGTTTACTATTTTTGGTAGCGTCCAACATTTCACACCTC
The DNA here is from genome assembly GCA_022702705.1 of Papilionanthe hookeriana x Papilionanthe teres. Lineage (NCBI taxonomy): Eukaryota > Viridiplantae > Streptophyta > Magnoliopsida > Asparagales > Orchidaceae > Papilionanthe > Papilionanthe hookeriana x Papilionanthe teres. Next base: position 30,257,548 of record CM040430.1, on the reverse strand, counting down.
TCATGAACATACATACAGTCTTCTTTACATAACATTTTGGACTCATCATGAAAATCTATTTCAATCTCATCTTTTGACTTACTCTCAAAAATTTCTTAGAAATGGTCTTTACTTAGATAATCAATTTCATCCATCCAAAACATTCATCTTCTTTTCTCTCGGCTGGATATTTCATAGTCTTTAATACATCAAAAGTAACTTCATGGTCATTAATATTTATAGTCAACTTTCCTTTTTGCACATCTATCATAGCTTGTCCAGTAACAAGGAAATGTCTCCCTAAAATAATTAGAATTTCTTTATCTTCCTCCATATCTAATACAATAAAGTCCAAAGGAAAGATAAATTTATCCACTTTAACAAGCACATCTTCTTTAATCCTTTTGGATAAATGATAGATCGATCAGCTAATAGAAGGGTTACAGAAGTGGGAGAAATATCGATTAAACCTATCCTTCTAAATATAGATAGAGGCATCACATTATTGCTCACTCCTAAATCACATAAAGCTTTTCCACATAATTTTTCTCCAATTGCATAAGAAATTGTAAAGCTACAAGGATCTTTAAGTTTCCAAGGAAAATTTTTCTGAAGTATGGCACTACGCTCCTCACTTAGTGCAACTGTCTCATAATCCCCAAATTTCCTTTTCTTGTTTAATATATCCTTCATAAACTTTGCATAACTTAGCATATGTTCCAAAGCTTCAGTGAAAGGAATATTTATCGTTAACTTCTTAAGTACTTTCATGAACTTTGAAAATTTTTTATCCAACTCATGCTGTCTAAGTCTTTGAGGAAATAGAGGTGGTGGATTTTCCAAACTGATTTTAGTTGGAGATATTAATTCTTCCAGATCCTTAGAAACATGTTCTTCAGGTCTTTTAGTTTCCTTTGTTTCTCTCACAACATCTTTCTCATTTCTAACCACATCCTCTATATCTCTTCCAATTTTTAATTGGACTGACTTCTATTTGTTCATTAGTATTCTCTTTAGGGTTGATCTCATTGTTGCTAGGAAGTGTTACTTGGTGTCTATTGCTAAGTGAATTAGTAATTTGTCCCAATTGATTCTCTATGTTTCTAATCGCAACATTTTGACTTTGCAACTGGTTTCCCATTTGCAATACCACTTCTCCCATAAACATCTTCTTATCCTCAAATTGTTGATCATTGTTAGAGTCCATTGGATATGAAGGTCCATAGTTTGTGTTCCTCTAATTATTTCAACTTCCATTAGGACTTGCATGATTATTTTCCCATTTTTGGTTTCCACCATCAGTAGTATGATTCCAGTTAAATTTAGGATGGTTCTCCCAATCTGGGTTGTAAAAATTAAAGTACGGGTTGTTTATGGTATTTAAAGTCTCATATGATAAGTTAGAATCAATTATATGCCCTAATGATCTTTCCTCACTTACAGAAGTAAATTGAGGTTGGTACATTCCAAATTGGTCCAACTTCCTTGATATTGCAGTAACTTGAGATGCAAGAATTGCAATCACATCAGTATCATGAACACTGGCTACATAATTATGATTTACCCTTGTAGAGGGCCATTGAATTTCATTTGTAGCCATTTCTTCAATTAATGCATACACTTCATCAAATGATTTTGACATTAATGATCCACCAGTGGCAGCATCAATTATAGACCTAAGGGATCCTACTAACCCATTATAAAATGTTTGAATGATTAACCAATTGGACAGAGCATGGTGTGGACATTTTCTTAGGAGTTCCTTAAATCTTTCTCAGGCTTCGTATATTGATTCACCTTCATACTGACAAAATGAGATAATATCGCTTCTAAGTTTAGTAGTCCTTGAAGGTGGAAAATACTTAGCTAGGAATTTCTGAGTTAAATCCTCCCATTTTTTAATAGAACTAGGTGCTAATGAGTATGACCACATTTTAGCCTTTTCCCTTAGTGAGAAAGGAAAAGGCCTTAGTCTAACAGCAGCGTCTGACATACCGTTATAACGAAATATAGCACAAAGTTCTAGAAAATTTGATAAGTGTAAATAGGGATCCTTCAAAGGAGTTACCCCAAACTGATTGTTCTGCACCGGTTGGATAATCTCAGGATTTATTTCAAACGAGTCAGCTTCTACGACGGGGTTTTGTATACTTAAGTGAATTTAATCTATCGTAGGATTTATGTAATCCCTCAATGATTTATGATGATTTTCCAAGTTATTATCTTGAAAGTTTTCCATTTCCATTTCTTGTTTTTCGAGTTCTTTCTGTATTTTTATTATTTTTTTATTTTTTTTAAACTCAGGATCATAAGGTACAAGTCCTGCAGATCCTTCGTTTCACATACGTAACACAACAAACAATACATTAACAATTAAACAAATAACATATGCAATATATTCAACACAACAAAATATTTTCACAAACAACTTATTTTTATTCAAATAGTTTTTTCACAACACTTTTTCATACCAAAAACACTTTTCACACAAAAATAGTTTTTACGACACTACAGTTTTCCAAGTCTAAGCCTAATTATTTCAACTAAAATTCTCCTAAATTTCTTACAGAAGCTTCCCTGGCAACGGCGCCAAAAACTTGACCCGACCCGCAATTACGCAGTAAGTTAACTTCCAAAAGATGGCCAAAAACTTGACCCGATTTATAAATAGCAGCTAGTGTGGAAAATCATAAATGATATTAAAATTGGAAAATATTTTACACACTAGGGGTATTACGCAAGTATACGTATCGCTTCAAATAATATAGAGTTTTCTTTAAAACCCCAGTATCGATCCCACGAGGAAGTGAAGTAAGAAGTCTTCAATCAAATTATAGTCCATTACTAATAGTCCTTATTTTGGAATGTCGATTAAAATTGTGTTTTATCTAGCAAATATTCCTAAATATAAGTGTTAAATGTAAAGATAGTAACTATATCTAAATACAAATAACAATTCTAAATATAACCCTTTTTGGATGAATTGGTGTTGACCTCATTTTTGATGAGGTCTTCTCTTCTTCTCTTTAGTACTTAGGATCTAGCCTTAGGCTTTTCCTTTGACTATCTTAGAGGACTAGAATTGGGATCCACCATCTAGAATTTCAAACCACTTCTTAACTCCCCGCAAACTCCACAAACTTGACCGTAGACCCCTAATCACCTGGAGGGTTGAAATCAAATGTGGAAGTTTAAAGGATGAGTTCCTATAGGACTCTTCGGCCTTGGGACTACCCCAGGTGGCCTCGGTCCAGTGAAGGGGCTGACTTACACATACACTTACACATACACTACACTTTCACACACCTCCTAAAACCACACCCATACCCAATTTGACCTCCTGACTCATGTAGGTGATTCACATGGATTGTCCTTAACCCCTAAGCCCTTGGCTAAGAGGGTTAGGAACAACATAGTGAATGCCTCAAATGAGTCCCTTCATGGCTCATGTGGGCTTGATGTGGCTTCATGGCTCAACCAAAATGATTTCATTCCACTCAAATTTACCCAATCTTCAATTTTCCAAATTTTCAATTTTTGACCCCGGACCCTACACCCGCTTAACTACCCAAAACCCTTAAAATTACCCAAATTTTTCAATAATTTCCAAATAACCCAAAATTCCCCAAAATCAATCCCAAACATTTCCACATCACTCAAATTGATCATCCATACCCAAAAATATCAAAAATTCCAAGAAAACCTCCCAATACCCTCCAAATACCCAAAATACCCCTCTTGACCCAAAAATCCAGAAATTCAGAAAATTCCCAGAAAATTCCAGAAAATCCCAAATATTCCCAATTTCATTTTGTTCAACTACACCATGGGCCAATTTTGTCAATTTACCCCACCTTTGTCAAAACCCCCAATTTGACCCATTTTAACCCAAAGTGAACCCAATGTCAAACCAAACCTATCCAATTGACCCAAATTCTGGTCCAATTCAATTCTAAACTTCAATTCAACATTCTCAACACCAATCTAGACCAAATCCAAGTCCAATTTGATTGACATTTGAATCCAATTTCACTTTTGGCATTAAAGCTCAATTTGGACCCATGACCCAAACTTAACCCAAACTCACCCAATTCAACTCCAATTAACCCCAAATCTTTTCTAAATCTTCCTTAGCATCCCCAAAAGCAAAACCCTAACATGATTTGCCCAAAAATTTGGACCTAAACCCCACTCAAATTCAACCCAAAGCATTAAGGCCCAATTTTGACCTAAACCCAAACCTAACCCGAATGAGCCCAAACCCCAAAATCAAAGCCCAACCAAAGTCAAAACCTCTTTGAAACACTCCCATAAACATTTCTCAACATTAATTTTACATCAATTTCAACCCTAGCCCAACATTGGCCCAACTTGGCCCACTTGGACCTATATTGGCCCATTCACCAAAAGAGCCCAAATTCAACCCAATTCAAACCCAAATCACCCCCAATTTGCTTCAAGTCACTCATGATACATCCATGAGCTAAACCCAACAATTATTTGGCCCAATCTCTTTACAAAATTTCATCCCAAAATCCATTTTAAAATTCAAAAGCCCACTTTCCTAAACCATCTTAAAAGCCCATCTAAAACCATTTCAAAAAGCCCAAAATCCACCCTAAAGCCCACATGACATCTCCATTTGCCATCCACTTAATTAAAGCCATTACCTAAGTCCTAAATTCATCATCAAATAATTCCAAATCAAGCCTCATGCCAAATCACCCCTAAATACCAAAATTTTCCTTAAATCCATTTCCATGAAATTGACTTCACTTTTCCCGAAGCCAAAGGTGAGCCATGAAGCCATGCATGAGCCACATGGGAGCCATGAGAGCCATGGAATCTACTTTCCACCTCACCATACCCAAGATGGCAAGAGGAGGAGGCCCTTTCCATATTCTCTTAAGAGTGATTAACCACTTCACGACTCCACTAAACCATGCTTAGACTTAATTGTACTTGGATTGTGACTTGACCCCACTAATCAAGCTGATCCAAGTGACTTTCCCTTCGGCCCAAATTGACCTTGGAGGGTGAACCTAACCCAAAACCAAGGGTTGACCCATTTAGACCCAAAACTAGCCCTTTCCCATTCCATTTTGATTCAAACCCTTTACACATGTCCATGGCCGATTGATCGCACAAACCTCTGAGTCCCGACCCACCTGGACACGAGGGTGACCCATGCCTGCCGGCCGGCCGCCTAGGTCGCCGGAAAACACCATGGCCGAGAGCTCGCATGTGAGCCCAACTTGGAATTCTCACCTGTCGAGCTCGCCCCATCCTCGGTGGCCATTGGAGTCTGTTCTTCTCTTGCCAAGAGCAGGTGATCCCAAGCCCTAACTCTCCACAGGAGGCCCTCCACCCTCTCCTATTTAAACACCACCCCTCTCGGCCATGAGAGGTGCTGAAAAAAACCTTAAGGAAACTCTGCCAAAATTGTTCCAGACTCCTCCCCATACACAGAGCACTTGATCCCCACTGAGATCCCCCTGCCATTTCTTCTCTGTGAGCTCGATTTCGAGTTGAAATCTAGGCCCAAAACAAGGACACTTCTCCACGGTGAGCCAATCCCCAAATTGATTGGTTCTACACCTTCACCGGACCAAGGGAAGGTGTCCACCGACAAAAGCCCCATCTCCGAGGCCACCCGGTTGCTCCGGCCTCCAAGCTTTGTGATCGGGCTTGGTCGAAATCCCACCTGGACAATTCACCGAGACCGGGAGACTTCATCCGGAGCTTCGTCGGAATCCAATCGAAGGTGCAAAACCCTCGGATCGAAGCCACACTTCTGCGAGCAAAGGTATGAGCTAATTCTTCATCCCGAGCTTCGGAGATTCTCCATTTCAAATGCTTTAATTTCGATGCATGATCACCATATAGATGTGTTCGTCTCTTCAAGACGAATCCATGAAGCATAAGAACATGAAAATCCATTGAGTATCGAGTGAGATATTAGGGATTTAGTGTGGACGGCTCTCGGGTGAGGACACTTGGGGACGATGAACGGATGTCATCCATTCAATACACTCGCGGACGGACGACCAGGATCGCTTCAGATCAGGAGACGGTACGAGAACCGCGGGGCCCGGGCTGCCGACTCAGATGGCGGCGTCGAATGGAAGCGCGACGCGTGTGCGTTCGGAGCTGCCGAGGTTGACGCGGCGCCGCGTGGATAAATAGAAAATTAGGGATTTTTCGGTTTATTTAATTCCCTAAACTTCAAAAATTCATAACTTTGTGTAGAAAAATCAGAAAAATAAAATAAAAATACCCTGTTGCTCAGTGAACAGAGGAGAATAATGTGGAAAAGAAATTATTTAATTTCATCAAGTATTTTATTTTAAATAATTTATTTACTCTCTGCATATTTTTAATTCTCCATGCATGTATACAATTCACCATGGCATGAGACCATAGGGCTTTTCCAAATAAATTTTCCTCTAACACTGGGCATTTAGAATAATTCATTCCATACCCATCTATTTTCTGTGAAGTACGTAATTGAGAAACTATCATAAGAATTGGTATCTCAATCATGAACACTAGCTACTCTCTTAAGATTCACCTGCTCGCAGCGTCAATAAAATTATTAGCAGCCATTTCTTTTATTAATGCGTATGCTTCATCAAAAGGTTTCGACATTAACGATCCACCGCAAAGAAGATTCATAATCGATCTCAATGAACCCACTAATCCATTGTAATATATTTGAATTATTAACCGCCTTGCAAAGAATGATTTAAGAATTTCCTAAGAAGATCTTTAAATCTCTCCCAAGCTTCATATCGATTCCCTTCAAACCGACCAAAAGATGTGATATCATTTCTTAGCTTAACATTCGATGAGAAATATTTCGATAGAAACTTTCGAGAATGTTCTCCCCAAGTTCTAATAGATTCAAGTGCTAACAAATTTAACCACACCTTAGCTTTATCCCTTAATGAAAAAGGAAAAGTCTAAGTCTCGATGCGCATCACTCGACACCATCATATTTAAAAGTAGCATACGCTTCTGTAAAGCTAGCGCGATGTAAATTCAATCCTCATTGTGTTCCTCCAAATTGATTATTTTGTACCTTTTGGATAATAACAGGTTTAAGCTCAAATGAATTAGTTAAAGTAACATCAAGATTTTCGAATACCAAGCATGAATTTCATCTCGTTGTCAAGTTAGCATAATCTCTTACAGTCATGGCAATTCCCCCAATATCATTTTCGATTATCTCTTCGATTATTCGACATTTCGTAAGGATTCTTAGTTTATTATTATTGTTTTCAAATTTTTCTAACAATACGCTCTAACACCAAATTGTAAGGTACTAAACCTATAGATCAACTACGATGCATATAAAATCACAAAAATACTCTAAAAAGTAAAAAAACACACAATTACACACAATAAAGTAAAGGTTTTCAGTTACTATATTATCAATAGATACCGTTTATACCTTCCCCGGCAACGACGCCAAAAACTTGATGCGCGGACTTTATTTTATGCAAGAAATTATGAACCCAAATTTATATATATTTATAATGAATTTTGTAAAGTCCAAACTTCAACGCAAGTATACGTATCGAATCAAGTAATACAGAGCTCTAATAGAGTCCTAGTTATCGATCCCATAGGGAAGGCACGTTCCTTATAATAAATAATGTAATACTGAAATCCAATACTCAAATCGCAATTAAAGTTTAAGTTTACTTTTACTAACAAGATGTAGAAAATAGCAATGCTTAAGCAAACCACAATTACTTCTAATATCTTCAAAACAAGACTAACTACCGTACACACTAAGCTTTGTATTTGAAAGGTTTTGATATATATGAAAAATGTCTTTCCTCTTGCAATGAGTATATCATGTGTGAATGATATGGAATGATTATTTATTGTATGTGCTAAATAGGAGCATAAATGTTTATTTACCCTCAAAAGAGTACCCCCCTCTTCCAAGCATGAAAAGAACATTGACATATCCTAAGTTCACCACTAAATCTAAGGCTAGGTCAAAGGATACCGCTCACTCGTGGAGCTCCCACTCACTCCTTCACCAAGGCTAACCTTCGAGTTTAGTTAATAATCTTAGGACCAAATTGGGGATCTCAGCCTGTCACCCTGAAACCTCCAATTTAAAGCCCATCAAAACACATTTCCCTATTTATTTGCACTTAATTCCCATGAACTACACAATTCATCCAGGGACATTGAATGGATTCTTCATTATTGTTGTAGGACACTCAATCCTTTTGGAGTAAATGTACAACAACAAATTTTAAAAATTCAATTGGCTAAATCAAAAAGAAAATTATGTTCTAAATGAAAAACCATCATAATTTCTTCAATATTTTAAGAGCACTTTAAATCCACATCATCACATCATCACATCTCTATGCAAGAAGAAAGATAAATGAGACTACCTGGGACCATGTAGAAGATACAATAAAACATGGATTTTATATATAAAAAAGAAAAGTCATACAAACCACAATAGAAATACAACTTATCTCTTTCTTCCCAAGCAAATCTCTTGAAGTTCCTTTGAATCCTTTTCTCTCTTCTTCGCAACACTCAACTCTCTTGAAAGGAAGAAGCAATCTCTCTCACTTTACTCCTTCTCCTTCACTCCTTAGAGAAAAACTCCTCTCTCACCTTCACTTCACACTCTTCTCTTCCAAGCCCTTAACTCTCTTACACACTCAAGCCTCCTAAACTTTACTAAACTCTTTCAAACTCTTCACTTTTTTCGTCCAAAAATGTATTACATGAGCATGTTAGAAAATCAATTCCCCAAGAGTTTCCTTAAGCATCCCTTAAAAAAGTCACCAAAACTCTTCAAATTCTCGAATTGTACTCGATATCGTACCCGGCAGCGCTCAATCGCCAATTAATTCTGGGGCTCTCAAGAAAATGGCACCGGTGGTGCCAAAAGCTGTTTTCTCCCATTTTGCTCATTTTCGCTCCAAATTTGTTCCTTTTTTATTCTTTTCTCTCCAATCACCTAAAATCATCATACCTGCAACAAATCATAAAAAATACCTTTCTTTAAAGTGCAAAATAACCAAAAATGGGTAAAATTATATAGCAAAAATAGTATATTTTTTTGGTGCATCACACACCCTAATAAAATGCAAAGTAAATCTAAACGAAACTTGTCTTCAACCTACAAGAAAAATAATGTCAAAACTAATGTAACAAAAGAAATAATGTTGACTTATTTTCTTGAATTGTTGATTTAGTTGGTTGAATTTTAACTTTAGACAGCCCGATCAAGATGTCCATGGCTCCGTCATCCCAGGGTCGTCAGATGTCTTAATGTACTTAGTTCGAAAGGTATCTAAATCATGACCGGAAGACTCCTGTCAACAACCAAGATAGCATCGTCCAAGAAATCTTTGTAGATCAAGAACACTGGGGTTCAAGATACATTTGGTGATTTTTTTTAATTAAGGTCTCATTCAAGTCTTATTGTCTTTTTGGATTTTAGGTTGGAAAATTTTAGATTGTTTTCGATTTATTAACCAATTAAAATTTTTCTATGTGTCATTTCGACGATTTTTATTATATGTCGAATTTAATTGCTTTTATTCAATTCTAGTGTAATTTACCTAAAGAATGGAGTCAAGTCATTCAGATCTAATGTCCGTAAGATCTTGTGAATTTTAGATTCAGCGTGTCATTCTAATCTAATGATTTTTAATATGAATTAGATATAGGAATTTTAAATTCAATGTATTTTGAATCTAGTTATTAATTAAGTCTAATGTAATTGCATTTGAAAAATTAGATTCAATGTCGTTTAAATCTAATGTTTTTTAATTAAATCTTATATGAATTAGATTTAGAAATTTAAATTCAATTTTTATTGAATCTAAAGGTTTTGAATTAAGTCTAATGTAAATTAGACTAAAATTTAGATTCAAAGGTCATTCGAATCAATTATTTTTTAGTTAAATCTAATATTTAACTAGATTTTAGAATTTAGATTCAAATGTCTTTCTCGAATCCAAATATTTTTCGAATTATTCATAATATAAATTCGTACTTAAGAATTTAGATTCAAGGTCGTTTCGAGTTCATTAGCTTGAGTCAATCTAATATGAAATAGATTTCGAAAGTTATATTTAATGTTTAAAAGTTTTCAATTACTTCGACTAAGTCTCAGATTTCAAATTAGACTTAATATTTAAGTCTTAATGCTTTGTGAGAAACTCAATAAAATTAAGGTTTTAGGTCCTGAAGGGCATTGCCTAAACATTTTATTGTTCATCGAATGAAACTTAAAAAATGCTATTGCTACCCAGTCTAGAGCCTTGAGTATTGTACAAGGGCATGCTATAGGAGTAACCTGTTACCTTCTGGGTGGAATTGCCATGACTTTGGAATTCTTCTTAGCAACAATTATTATAGTAGGATATTGGCTAGGAGAATTTGAAATGCATTATGGCATTATGATTATCAAGGTTTAGTTAAGGCTTAGCTCAGGACCCCATTACTCATCTTATTTTGGTTGGTATTGCTATCACACATTTCTTCTAGAGTCATGATGATATTACTGAAGAACTTATTTATCAGAACATTTTTGCTTTGCACTTTAGATAGTTAGCAATAATTTTTATATGGACATCTGGAATTTTGTTTCATGTAGCTTGGCAAGGAAATTTTGAGTCATGGATACAAGAACCATTACATGTAAGACCTATTGTGCATGCAATTAGGAATCTTAATTTTGGTCAACCTGCTGTAGAAGCCCTTACTAGAAGAGGCACTATCAGTCCAGTGAAAATTGCTTATTCTGGTGTTTTTCAGTGGTGGTATACAACTGGATTACGCACTAATAGCGATCTTTATACAGGAGCTCTTTTTTATTACTTCTTTCTATTTTTCGGAAGTGGTAGTAAGATCCTTGGTGGTCATCTTGACTTGGTTCTACTTCTACTCCTTTTTTTTTACAATACCGAGTTGGTTCTTCTCCTACCAGTCTCAAATAGAGCTTGCTAAAAAGAATTTTATTCATGTAAAAACTGTTCGATTTACATTGGGAAAATGGATTTTAGAAAACCCTGTGATATGGCTCGAATCCATTTCTTTTTTTGGTGTGGGGAAATTTTTTATTTCTCTTTACATGTACATGGATTTTCTTTTCAAAAGAAAAATTAGGAAGTTCTTTACCCTTGCCTCTTTTTATGTCTTAGATTGGAATAAATAACTATAATTGGACCCTGCCTACGAATCAAGTAAATTTTTTTCAAATTTTATGAACATAAGCCCTTATCATTATATTTATCATTCCTTGCTTTATCTCTTTTTTTTAAACAAAAATCAGTTTATTGCATTTTTAAACTTTCAATTATATCTCTACCAAGAGGATGTTTAAAGGAATGATCTAATTGTATGAATCTTCTTTGTGAAGTTTATAAATTATATACATATGAAAATAACAAGTCAATTTGAGGAATTTCTCACACAAGTATTCAATTAGTTCGGGCTTGCTTAGTAGACTTGGGACCAAGAAAAAAAGAGTTATATAGAAGAAAAGGTTCATGCTTCTTTTTTTAAAATAAGGACAAATGATCTGGTTTATTATTTCATCCGAATTTAGTTAGTAAAGTCCACTCTTTCGTATAACGAAAAAAGGAATGCTACGATAGGGAATGCTACGATAGGTTCAGGATTGATTTCCAATAATGAATTATATCGTATCCATAGAAAAAATCCTTTTGATTCCAAGGTGAAGATTCAATTATTTACCCAACATCAGGGAACTCTTGGTACGTTGTTGAATTGAATCAAGGAATTTCAAACTTTCCTAATTTTGTTATCATCCAATTATTATCGAATTGGCCCTATCAATACTTTCTAGATACAATAATGCGATAAAAGAATTGGCTCCATTAGGTATTAGTTTGGTCCCTTTGGTACTATTGTGCCTAGAATAGTAAATTCTTATTCATCTTACTTTTTAAGATCTTATAATCAAGTCTTTTTGAAGAAATCTTTTTTGCTTGAAAATTTTCAATAGACTTTCCAAGTGCTTCAAGTACTTCCATTTCAATACTATTCCCAAGATAAAGATAGTAGGATTTTTAATCCCGATCCTTGTAGTAACAACATTTGGAATTCATTCCATTTGAATTGGTGTTTTCTCTATCACGATTCTTGCAAAGAGGCTTGAATAATAATTAGTCTTGGACAATTCCTTCGTGAAAATATATATCTACTGAAATATGGATCACGCATAAATAAGTGTTCAAATTTTCATTGTTCATGTTGATTCTCTAGTAATAAGATCAGCTAAGCTCTATTTGGTCACTCTAGGAGCAACTGTCCATGGTCTTTATGGGGAAACATTTTATGAAGGAGATACATTAATTACATTTACATATGAAATATTAAGATTTGGTGACATAATGCATGGTCTTCCCAAAGTAGAAAAAATCTTAGAATTTTGTTCAATTGATTAAGTATTGGTTAACCTCAAACGAATAATTGAAGATTGGGATGAACATATCTAAAAGATTCTTGGGATCCCCTTGGGATTCTTGATTGGAGTTGAACTAATTATTGCCCAAAGTCGTATCTCTTTGGTTAATAAGATACAAAAGGTTTATCTATCCAAGGGGTACTTATCCATAATAGAAACTTAGAGATTATTGTACGTAAAAAAAAATCAAGAGTTTTGGTTTTAGAAGATGGAATATCTAATTGTTTTTTACTTGGTGAATTTATTGGATTGTTGCGAGTAGAATGAACAGGGCGCATTTTGAACGAATCAATCTATTATCAGGCAATCTTATTAGGAATAATGAAGTCATCTCTGAATACTCGAAGTTTCATATACAAAGCATGTTTTCAAAAATTGCTTGAGTTTTAACAAATGCTACTCTACGAGGTCGTAGTGATTGGTTGAAAGGCCTGAAAGAGAACGTTGTTCTGGGGGGTATTATATCGATTGGTATCAGATTCAAAAAATTAGTACATTGTTCAAAGCAAGAAAAAAAAATTCATTTGAAAATCAAGAGGAAGAATCTATTTGAGTTGGAAATGAACAATATTTTGCTACACCATAGAGAATTATTTTGTTCTTATGCCCTGAAAGCTTTCCATGAAACATCAGACCAATATTTTACGTATTGTATCCTAACAAGAGATTTATTCTTTTTTACTTTCACTCTTTGGTCTGACTAGGGATTTCATAATCAATGAAATAAAAAATAAAGAATGAAATTCATGGTTCGGGTCGTAGATCAATGGTCAATCCTGGTAGAAGGATCCGTCGGAACAATTTTTTATTTCAAATGGTATTGGTTTTCTTTGAAGAAAAAAGAGAAAGTTTGGTAAAATGGGAAGACGATATAGAAACATCATTTTGAAGAAATGATGGAAGAAAGAATTCATTTCAGTCATGTTATTAATAAATGGAATCCTAGAATGGTTCCTTACATCTCGACAAAGCATGGAATCCTATAATGGCTCCTTACATCTTAGCAAAGCGTAAAGGTATTCATATTAAAAATCATATTATAACTGCTCATATTTTATCAGAAACCTGCGATCTAGTTTTTGATGAAGCAAGTAGGGGAAAAAGATTCTTAATCGTTGGCACAAAAAAGAAAGAAGTAGATTTAGTAGAATTAACAGCAATTAGGGTTCGATGTCAATATGTTAATAAAAAATGTCTAGGTGGTATGTTAACTAATTGGCCTACTACAGAAACAAGGCTTCAGAAGTTAAAGAATTTAAGAGAAGAACAAAAGATGGGGAAACTCAATCGTTTCTCTAAAGGAGATGCAACAATGTTGAAGAGAAACTTATCTACTTTTGCAAGCATATCTTGGCGGGATTAAATATATGACGAGATTGCCTGATATTGTAATTATTGTGGATCAGCAAGAAGAATCTACAAATCTTTAAGAAAGTGTCAATTTAGGTATTATGAAGATTTGTTTAAGCGATACAAATTATGATCTAGATCTTGCAAATATTTATATTCCGGCCAATGATGATGCAATAGCTTCGATTCGATTGATTCTTACCAAATTAGTATCTACAATTTGTGAGGGCCATTCTAGTTATACAAAAAATGGTTGATTATCTTATCATTACTCTTAAGAAGAAGAAAGAAGAAGATTATATTCTTTTAATTGAACTCTCTTTAATTATTACTTTTTTGGTTTGCATCTTTTGGAGTTTGAAGTACTTTTTGACTATCATATAATATTTAAAGGAAAAGATATAAATTATTGGTATTTTTTTATATGATTTCTCAGTATCCAAAATATACGATTCATAACTTCAATTTATGAATGAATATAGGTGACTTGAGAAACAGATGGTTTAATACGAGTGTTATATCATGTTCCATTGAAACACTCAAAGGGTTATAAAATATATCAAGTGTTGAAGTACGCCAATATTTCTATTGGCAAATAGGAGGTTTACAAATTCATGCCCAAGTACTTAACACTTTTTGGGTTGTAATTGCTATCTTATTAGGTTCATTCATCCTAGCTGTTCAGAATCCGCAAATCATTCCGACCAACGTTCAGAATTTCTTTAAATATGTCCTTGAATATATTCAAGTCTTGAGCAAAACGCAGATTAAAGAGGAGTATGGTCCTTGGGTCCCTTTTATAGGAATGATGTTCCTATTTATTTTTGTTTCTGACTGTTCAGGTGCTCTTTTACCTTGGTAAATCATAAAATTACCTCATGGGGAGTTACCTGCGTCCAAGAATGATATAAATACTACTGTTGCCTTAGTTTTACCCACGTTAGTGGCATATTTCTATGTGGGTCTTAGGAAAAAAGGATTGGGGTATTTCACGAAATATATTCAACTAACTCCAATACATTTACCAATTAATATTCTAGAAGATTTTACAAAACCTTTATCTCTTAGTTTTCGACTTTTCGGGAATATATTGGCTGATGAATTAGTTGTTGTTATTCTTGTTTCATTAGAGCCTTTAGTAGTTCCTATAACTATCATGTTTTTTGGATTATTTGCAAGTGGTATTCAAGCTCTTATTTTTGCAACTTTGGATATGGTTTATATTGGTGAATCAATGGAAGTTCATCATTGGCTCACTTTCAAACTATTTTTTATTTTTATTTTTGAGGCTTATCCCAATTCAAGCAATGTGTGGGTTCGTGGGGTTCGATATAATCTACTGGGTTGGAGATCATGTATATGTAATACCTATGGGTATCAATCCTTGTGTATGTTTTAAAGAATGGTTTTAGAATACAATTTAATAGAATAAAAAGTGCAAGTGATTTACGTTATGGAAGAAAAAATACTTAATAGTAACATGGTAATTACCCCTATATCTTTTTTTCTTAAGTCCACCACATTTAGATGGATTCCCATATAAGTCCTTTTTCGATTTTGTCTTTGATTTTGAATTAAATGAAAGAGAAAAAATAGAAAAATTTATAAATAAGGAAACACAATGATTAAAACCGTATACATATTTATTTACATAAGATAGAAAGAAAAAACTGTCTATTTAAGTAGTTGAAAGTTCTAAATGGAATTCAGAATATTACTGAATTGTCAGAACTACTTCGACCAGATAGATTTTAGAGAAAAATATCAAAAAATAAGAAAGAAGTGTAGTAAGGTAATATAAGAAAAGTAGAAGTAGAAAAAAATAGATTTAAGTAATAATTCAATGGTTGGTTGTAACATTAATCATTTCTTTTTTTGGTGCAAGTAACTTACCATGAATCCACTTATTTCTGCTTAGACAATATATATTCTTATGTTGTATTTATGTATGAATATATTCTAATATAAATATATCCTAATATATTCATATTATCTAATTTTTTTTATATTTATGAAATATGATTTTATGATTTGAATATTATGATTTACTCTTTTTTTACCATCTCCAATTGAATCTGATTCTCATTTAATTTAAAACAGAGAGATAGTTTGAGAATAAAGTTTCCTTATTTTCATTATTAGAAAGTCTAAAAAGTATCGTGTAAGGTAAAATAGAAGATAAAATCAGAATCCTCAGATTCTGATCTTTTGCATCCATCTCCACCACCTAAAAGTAGATAAAAAGAGTTTCATTTTCCCGGTAGGATCGATACTGAGGTTTTACATGAAAGTCTTATATTGCTTGAAAGGTACATGCACTTGCCTTTCAATCCTAGTGAGATCTTAATTTTTAATACCTACACCACTAGAAGTAGCCGCTCTAAAAACTCAAAATAAAATTATACTCATGAAGAGGGTAATCAATTTTTTTTGGTAGCTTTACAAAGTACTAAAATTAAAGAAGATATACAAGAATCAAGTATATTACCCGTGGTGAAGTTATTGGGACTGAAGGAAGCGACGAAATTTTTTACTTAGAAATTTTATTTGAACTGTAGGCTAATATTCGGAAGATTTCATTATTTTTTATCTATATATTTGTTTTGTTTTTATTAAATGAAAAAATACAAAAACTAATATATATATATATATATATATATATATATATATATATATATATATATATATATATATATATATATATATATATATGCATAGTTCAATATCTAAAGGTTTAACACTTTATGATTTTGAGTTAGGTTGAACTATAAGAAAAATTCAAAAACAAAAAGAACTTCACAAATTATAGAAATCACAAACACATTACAAAATAAAATTAATAATCAAATTGTTGAAAATAAACATCATCATGTACAAAGACCTTAATGAGATTATTCAAACCCTACAGTAGATGAAATTCACTTAAGCATAGAACCCCCTATTGTAGCGGCTAACACATTTGAACTAAAACTAACTACAATTAAAATGGTACAAAATAATTAGTTTGGGTGGACGCTATCTAAGGATCCAAACTTACACCTTGCTAGTTTTCTAGAGCTATGTTCTATATATAAGTATGATAAGGTATCAAATGACGTAGCTAAACTTAAAATTTTTCCCTACTCCTTAAAGGATAATTATAAGATGTGATTAACCTCATCAACACAAAGATCTAACAGAACTTGGGGAGATTAGTGTAGAAATTCTTCGCTAAGTATTATCACATTCAAAAACTGCTAATCTTAGAAATGATATTACCTCATTTACTCAGTATGAAGGTAAGTCAGTATAAGAAGCTTGGGAGAGATTTAAAGAACTCCTTATAAAGTGTCTACATAATGTTTTTCTAGAGTGATTGATTATTCAAACATTTTATAATGAGTGTTGGTAGGATTCCTTAGATTTATCATTGACGCTGTTGCTAGTGAATCATTAATGTTAAAACCATTTGATGATACATATTCTTTAATCAAAGAGACAGCTATGGAAAACTATTAATGGCCCTTTGAAGGAATAAATCCTAATAATGTAGCCAGTATTCATGATCCTTATGATATTTCAATTTTGGCATCTCAAGTTGTTGCGTTATCTAGGAAGTTGGACCGATTTGGAATGAACTTACGTCAAGCACCTCATGTGGGCAAGGAAAACTCTTTGACATAATTGATTGATTCTCAAGCATCATTTTAGACTTTAAATGCAATTAATAATAGACCCATTAATCCATATTATAACTCTTATAACCCAGGTTGGAACTATGATCCACTTAAAAAGTACCTATTTTTATGCCTTATTTATAATTCAATTCTTAAGGATATTATGTTTTAATGAAATGTATTTTTATATTTTTGGATATAGGTGATGAAAAAAGAGTTCAAGAGGGAAAAAGGAGCAAAAAGGAGCAAAAATAGAGCTAAAAAGCAAAGTTGCCCAAATTATAGGTCCGGTGCGTAGGCGCCAGTTCGATACTAAAGCAGATAAGATTTTTGACAACTTTTGGCAGTTATTTTGATGGTATTAAGTAGTTATCAGACCTTCTAGAAGACTAGAAGTTACTCCTAATACATATGACATGTGATACAATGCATTTGGACAAAGGAAACTAGTTTTCATCACGAAGAGGTGCGATCCAAAGTGAAGAGGTGCGAAGACTTGGTCACGGACTCCTACGCCTAGGTGTCACAGTTACTTTCTACAACATTCATTGAATTTGGATGAATTTTAAAGAGGTACCATAAGCAACCCCTGGCCATTTTTGAAGCTCTATAAATAGGAGACAATTCTATAGAGAAAAGTGCCCCCATTGATCTCCAGCATCCGGATCTAGATTTAGAGAGCCACCATATTTTCTTCTTAAGTATTTAGTGAGTTTATTTTAGTTATTTTGTGTGTTACTACTCAATTCCTTGAGTAGTAAGTGAGAGTTTGTAAGTGTTGTTGTTGATTGAAGTCTTGTACCTTGCAATGGAGTCAGTAGGAGTCAAAGGATCACTTGAAGGAACATTTCAGATAAGTATTTGTAACTTGGTTCAAAGTTTTATAAATAAGTTTTGTTGTGTGTATTCAATGTGTTCTGAATAGTTACTTTTCTTTCTCCTTTCAACTATGAAAAGATAATAAGATAATTTGATTTTATTGCAGAACTTAACTTGAAACATTAAAAATTATTGCAATGATATTAATACTTGATCTTAATTTACTTTTTAAACTAGCCATTTGAATTGTTAAAACCTGTTGAAGAATTTTGAGACCTATCCGGAGATGAGTTCTTAACTAGTAGATATCACATGAATCCTTGGGTAATCGAAGGGCTTGTGCGAGTTATTCAAGGTGAAGTGCTAATAAATAGGGAGATTTTATTTATTGGGCGTAGAATTGATTAGTTTTTAGATTTACAGACTAAATTCCAATAAGATGGTTCATATAAAGGGAACGGGTCACTAGTAGGGCCGACCATAGCCATCCTTGGACATCTAGAAGTGTGAGCCTAGATTAACCCATTCTACAAATAATACATCCTGAACCGATCTATAGATTAGCCAATGTTCTTTATACTATCGAGTGAAGATAAAGAATAGGAATGCTTCTATTTGGTGCAATACTATAATCTCAAGTTCTCCATGAATTATAATTACTCTGAAAAATCTTAGATTAGTTAAAAAGGAGAATGTTGTTTTATTTATACTTACATTAATCTTTACTTTAATGTTGCTTTATTTAAATTTATTAAAAATTTCATTAAACTTAAAATCTGAATTTAGAAAAGAAATAAAAATTATAATTAGTTTTAATTTGAAAATCTAATAAATTCTTTCAATTAATATTCCCTTAATCTTTCTTGTGGGATCGATAACCAGGACTCCAATAGAGCCCTGTATTACTTGAAACGATACATATACTTGAGTTTGAAATTTAGACTATATGAAATTATTATAATTATTTAAATATAAATTCATAAATTTTTGCATTCGTAAAGGTCGGTTTAAGTTTTTGGCGCCGTTGCTGGTGAAGGTAGAAAGAAAGATAGAAAACAAGTGAAAGAAAGAAAGAAAGGAAGTGAAAGACAATTTTTAGATTTTACAAATTAAAAATATTTTATACACTTTTTATTTCTTTAACAAAAACAAGAAAAAAAACCAAAATTTTTTTTTCTTATTTTAAAATTATTTAATTTTTATGCGTAGTTCTGGATCTGAATGATTATTACCTTTTGATTCTAAATTAGAAAGAACTGTTAATCGAATTAGAAAAGGAAAACAAATTCAAAAATATCAGGAAATGACTAACTTACATAATAATAATCAAAATCCAATAGAAATTAATGAACAAACTGTTTATAAACTATTATGGGATTATGCAAACCCTACAGCTGATGAACTTCATGTTAGTATTCAAATGCCTGCTGTAGATGCTAATTCCTTCGAGCTTATACCTTCTATTATTCAAATTGTTCAAAATAATCAATTTAGAGGAACACCAAATGAGGATCCAAAATTATACCTTGCTAGTTTCTTAGAACTTTGTCCTACCTTTAAATATAATAATGTTTCTCATGATGCTATTAGGCTTAGACTCTTTCCTTTTTCCTTAAAAGATAAATCAAAGATGTGGCTTAACTCATTAGCAACTATTTCTATTAAAACATGAGCAAATATGACAAAAAAATCCTTGCTAAATATTTTTGTCCTTCTAAATCTGCTAAATTAAGAAATGATATTACTTCATTTATGCAATTTGATGGAAAGACAATTTATGAAGCATGTTAAAGATTTAAAGAACTATTAAGAAAATGTCCTCATCATGCTTTACCAGATTGGTTAATTATTCAAAAATTTTATAACAGACTTATTGGATCACGTAGATCTATTATAGATGCTGCTGCTCGTGGTTTTTTAATGGCTAAGACATTTGATGAAGCTTGTACCATAATTGAAGAAATGGCTAACAATAATTTTCCATGGCCTTCTGAAAGGGTTAATCCTAAAAGAGTGGCAAGTATTCAAGATAATGAAGCCTTTTCTATTTTAGCTTCACAAGTGGCTGCGATATCTATGAAATTGGATAATTTTGCTATTAATGTATCGCATGTAAGTAATGATAATTTTGCAAATATTAATGATTCTCAAACAATGGACACATTGCAAACTTATTCTTGTAAAACTAATAACCCTTATTCAAATTATTATAATCCAGGTTAGAAAAGTCATCCTAACTTTAATTGAAATAATGGACATCAACAATGGAGTAATAATCAAGTAAATCCAACCGAAAATTGAAACAATCAAGGAAATTCAAACTTTAGACCAACTTATCCTCCTGATTTTAACAATCAGTAGAAAAAGTTATCTTTAGAAGAATTGATCTTGCAACTAAGTAATTAATTACAAAGTCAAAACACTGCTATTCGAAATATTGAGAATAAGATGGGACAAATTTGCTAATTTAATTGATTACAGACCTCAAGAAACACTGCCTAGCAAAGTCAAAATTATTTCAAAAGAAACAGGAAACGACCATGAACAAGCAAAAGCTGTACAACTTAGAAGGGGAAAAGAATTAAAAGAGAATATTCAGAATGATATTGAAAGAGAGAGAGAGGTTGAAGAGATTGAAAAACCTAAAGAAACTCTTTCTTCAAGTAAAGATCAGACTGTAATTCCTATTGAAGTGGAAGTTGAAAGACCACCACCACCTTTTCCTCAAAGACTAAAACAACAGAAGCTTGACAATCAATTTTCTAAATTCTTTGAGATTTTTAAGAAACATACCTTCAACATTCCTTTTGTTGAAGCTTTGGAAAAAATGTCGAGTTATGCAAAATTTATGAAGGATATTTTAAGCAAGAAAAGGAAATTTGAAGTTTATGAAATTGTTGCATTAAGTGAAGAATGTAGTGCAATAATTGAAAAGAAATTACCTCAGAAACTTAAAGATCCTAGAAGTTTCACTATACCATGTGCTATTGGAGAAAAATTTTATGGAAAAGCCTTATGTGATTTAGGAGCAAGTATTAATCTCATGCCATTTTCTATCTTTCGAAGGTTAGATTTAGAAGAGATTTCTTTCACCACTGTAACCCTTCAGTTAGCTGATCGATCTATTACTTATCCTAAAGGAGTTATTGAGGATGTTCTTGTTAAAGTGGATAAATTTATCTTCCCTGTGGATTTCATTGTACTGGATATGGAAGAAGATAAAGAAATACCAATTATTTTAGGGAGACATTTTCTAACTACTAGACATGCTATGATTGATGTGCGAAAAGGAGAATTAATAATGAGAGTTAATGATCAAGAGATAACATTTAATGTTCTGAAATCAACGAGGTATCCTGACAAAGAAAATTCTATCAGATGGATATTTTTGATTATATAATTAAAAAGCATTTTCAAGAAAATTGTAAAGTCATTTCTCAAGAAAAAAATTATGAATCTATGTTATATAAGGAGTCATTAACTGAAGAAATTGATGAAGCTAATGAAGAAATTTTATTTGAAGAAACTCATTATATTTATGATAATTGGAAAATTTTAGACACAACTAAAATTGATATACTTTTACCCTCAATTGAAAAAGACCCTGAACTGTAATTAAAAAATTAACCTACACATTTAAAGTATGCATTTCTTGGAAATTCATTAACTTTACCTGTGATTATATCTTCAGAATTAAGCAAAGATCAAGAATAAAAATTAATAGGAGTTCTAAAGAACTATTGAATCTAAAAGAAGATTGAATCCAATTATGAAAGAGGTTGTTAAAAAGGTGTTTTTAAAATGATTAGATGTTGAAATTATTTATCCTATTTCGGATAGTCAATGGGTAAGTCCTATTTATTGTGTTCCGAAGAATGGAGGAGTAACTGTCATTGTTAATGATAAAAATGAATTAATCCCTACAAGAGAAGTTACTAGATGGTGAATTTGCATCGATTATCAAAAATTAAATAATGCCACTAGAAATGAACATTTTCCTTTACCTTTCTTGGATCAGATGCTGGATAAATTAGCTGGACACTCATATTTCTGGTTTTTGGATGAATATTCTGGTTATCATCAATTACCCGTTGCTTCTGAGGACCAATAGAAAACAACATTTACAAGTCATTATGGAACAGTTGCTTTTAGAAGAATGTCTTTCGGTTTATGTAATGCACCTGCAACTTTTCAGAGATGTATGATGCAATATTTTATGATTTAATTGAAAAACGAATTGAAGTATTTATGGATGATTTTTCAGTATTTGGTACTTCTTTTGAGTCTTGCTTAGAAAATATAACAAAAGTTCTGAAAAGATGTGAAGATACAAATTTGGTTCTAAATTGGGAAAATTGTCAATTTATGGTCACAGAAGGAATTGTACTTGGACATAAAATTTCACAAAAAAGGATGGAAGTTGATCAAGTAAAAGTAAAAATTATTGCTGAACTTCAACCACCTACTATTGTTACTGATGTGAGAAGTTTTCTGGGTCATGCTGGATTTTACAGAAGATATATAAAGGATTTTTCTATGATTGCTAAACCTCTTTGTCATTTATTAGAAAAAGACGCTAAGTTTGAATTTATTGAAGATTCTCTGAATGCTTTCAATATTTTAAAAGAAAAATTAATTATTGCACCTATAATTGTTGAACTTGATTGGAGTAAACCTTTTGAATTAATGTGTGATGCAAGTGATTATGTAATTGAAGCCGTATTGGGACAAACATTTGAGAAAATTTTCAAAGTTATATATTATGATAGCAACTCTCTTAATGAAACTCAAAGAAATTACACTACTACTGAGAAAGAGCTCTTAGCAATAGTATATGCCTTTGATAAATTTAGACCTTATCTTCTTAGAACCAAATGTATCGTACATACTGATCTTTCTGCTATTAAGTATTTAATGTCTAAAAAAGATGTTGATCCTAGATTGATAAGATGTGTTTTACTTTTACAAAAATTTGATTTTCAAATAGTGGATAGAAAAGGAGCTGACAACTAAATTATAGATCATTTATCAAGAATTAAAAATAATAATGAGAATATTACTGAAGAAAACATAAATGAGAAATTCCCTGATGAACAGTTATATGTTATTCAAGAATTACAAATGCCTTGGTATGCAGATATAGTTAATTATTTTGTTAGCAACATTTTACCATATGAATTGAATAACAAATATCTTAAGAAATTCAATAATGATTCTAAATCATATATATGGGATGATCCTCATTTATTTAAAATAGGCAGAGATTCTGTGATTCGAAGATGTGTACCTTATGAAGAAACTTTTGCAATTATTCAAAAATGTTACGATTCTGAATTTGGAGGACACTATAGAGTAGATAAAACTACTTTTAAAATTTTAAATTCTGGATTTTATTGACCTACAATATTCATAGTTGTTGGATATTATGTGAAAACTTGTGATCGATGTCAAAGAATGGGGAATATATCCAGAAAAGATGAAATGCCTCTAAGCTATATATTAGAAATTGAAATTTTTTATGTATGGGGTTTAAACTATATGGGACCTTATATGTCATCATCTGGAAAGATTTATATTTTATTAGCAGTTGATTATGTTTCAAAGTGGATTGAAGCTGTAGCTTTACCTAACTGTGATTCCAAAAGTGTTTCGAAATTTGTAAAGAAAATGATTTTTACAAGATTTGGAATGTCATGGGTAATTATCACAGATGGGGGAAGTCATTTCAGAAATATAAGAATTTAATCATTATTGGGAAAGTTCAGAATTAAACATAGAATTGCAATTGCTTATCACCCACAAACAAGTGGAATGGCTGAAGTATCAAACAGAGAAATTAAAAGAATATTAGAAAAGACTGTTAATCCTAAAAGAACTAACTGGTTTAATAGACTTGATTCTACTTTATGGGCTTATAGAATAGCTTTTAAGACACCTATCGGAATGTCACCTTATCAGTTAGTTTATGGTAAACAATATCACTTACCTGTTGAACTGGAACATAAAGCTTACTGGGCGATAAAGAAGTTCAATTATGATTTGAATGTTGCAGGAGATAAACAACTTTTTTAACTGAACGAAATGGAAGAGATAAGAAATGAGTCCTATGACAATGCAAAGATTTATAAGGAAAGAATGAAGAAATTGGATGATAAAAAGATTTCAAGAAAAATATTTGAGCCTGGACGAGATGTATTATTATTTAATACTCGTTTAAGACTTTTCCTTGAAAATTAAGATCTAAATGGATGGGACCATTTATTATTGAGAAAGTATACCCTTGTGGAGCTGTGCATGTCAAAGATCCCAAGACAAGAAAAATATTTAAAGTTAACAGATTAAAACTAAAGCCTTATCTAAGAGAAATGAAACTGATTTACAGGGAGGCTTACGAACTGAGTCTATCTGATTAATATAACTGACTAGGTTGGGCTGATGACGTTAAACCAAGCACTTTGTGGGAGGCAACCCATATATTATCATTGTGATTGTGTGTAATTTGAATTTATATTAATCGATGTTTGTGTGTTAATCACACCATTTTAATAGACTTATTTTAAGACCAAAACATTGTTAATTTGACGATAGGCGAAACGAAGTTGAACGTGGTTCCGTTGCCTAGACACCCTAACTTGGCTCCTAAGCACTAGCAAAAATCATATGTATTGACTGTCCGGTGCCTAGGCGCCAGATTTTGGCCTTTAAGCGCCCCTATTACTGTTCGTGCAAAAAGCAAAAATTTTCAGTTTTTCACACGAATTCTTCGTATGAATTGCCCTATCTTCGTCCCCAATCCATAAGCAAACCCATTTTCGACCAGAACACTTCATTTTGGAGGAGAAAAGAGAGTTTGGAAGCAATGGAGAGAGGAGATCATGGCAATGCAATAAGAGATAAGTCTACTAAAGATCCTCAACCTTATTTCAATGGATTTATTGCTGTGAGTTTGGAGAGATTGTTTAGTCGTTTAATAATGAGGCGGAATTGCTGAGCATTGGGAATCATCTGTATGAGATGTATCACCAAATCGAGCACTTGAAATGGTAGACAAAACTTCAATTTGATCATAAGGTGGCCTATCAAGATGCTCAGGTAGTGATGTATGTGAAGAGCAAATGGATTGATGAGAAGACGGCTTTGGAATTTCCAAGGGTGTTGGTTTTCTATCCATGCAAGCCTAGCGAACTTCATTGCGAGAAGGATGAAATTAAAAGTTTGGTGATGAATAGATCGTTGATGTGTTTTAGGTGTGATTAAGTCATGTTCTAGTGAGTCGTATATTTTAGTTTTTATGTTTGCTTTCATTGTTCAAAGTGTGTTGTTGGATTGTAAATTTGCTTTGAATTTGTGTTGTTTGTGTTGTTTATAGAATGATGAACCTTGTTATAGTATTTTTCTGGAATTTCATGAGCTTGGAATAGAAAAATATGAAATGGAATGTAAGAGTTTGATTATATCTTGTGTTCGAGTATTGGATCTAATTTATCATTTTAATTGTATGTGGAAATGTTTGGAAGTTAGAAATTGGAGTAATACTCTCATGTTAGTAATTAGAAGTCAAATTTATTAAGTTTTGGTGGAAAATATAATTTTTAAATCGAATTTTTGGAAAGGCAAGTCTAGCGCTAGGCGACAGAACTTGGCGCCTAACCGCCGGTTCGACCTGCACTTGAAAATCAGATTTTTAAACCCACCGACGCCATTAACGACGCCTGGGATCCCTTTTTCTTCCCTTTTTCACGAAAATCAACTTTAGGGATACATTTTTTGGCTAAATTTTTTAGTTTTTGAGCTAGGAATCACTCGATTTCTTCATCTCGAGGTCACATCTACCTTCTAATCCATTTATTTTTAATTTTCACCATGTACTTTTGAACTTTTGAGAAAAACTGAAATTTTTTTATTTTTTAAGTTTAATCCATGGATTTGAAGCTTTATTTAAGTTTTATAAGCTTAAATAAGCTTATTATTTGGATCTTTTAATTTATTTTGAGTTTTGTTTCTCTTACGTTTAAATGGCTCCAAAATCTAAGTGAGGGAAAGAATGAGAAAATTTCGATCGTAGCAAGTTTGCCACTGCCGCAACACATTTTCATTACAACACTTTTGCTACGACAAGAAAGTTTATCTCAGAGAGTAGTTTTTACAATCTTGGTGGAAGGATTGAAGATATGATCGTTGCACTGAACTGGCAACGATTCTGTTACTTCACTGTTGTCCCTGCCGTCAGAGAGTTTTATGCAAGTTTCTTGGATGCCAAAGATTACGAGATCTTCGTGAGAGGAGTTGGAGTAGGATTTAATCCTGAGAGAATCAACATTTTCTATGGCCTGCCACCAAACATCGAGTACTATTACTCTGGATTGTCTCCATCTGAGGGAGATTTAGTGATGATTATTGCATACTTGACTGATGGTACTGGAGCTTGGAAGATCTAGAATGAAAAATGGGTAAAATTTTCATCTTCTAAGCTAAATGGTGTTTCTAAGGCATGACATTACTTTCTTTTTGCTCGCCTCCTTCCATCCAACCATTTGAGTGAGGTTACTAAGGACAGAGCTATCCTCAACAACTGTATACAGGAGAGGAAGTCGATTGATGTTGGGAGTATTATTTATGATTTTGTAGAGGCCAATGCTCGTTTTATCACTTATGTGGGATTGGGATTCCCATCATTGATTTATTCTCTGTGTGAAAGTGTTGGAGTTGTTGCTGAGCTTTCAGAGGAGAAGCTCAAGTCTACAAAGCCCATTGGACATGAAAGTGTCAGTAATTATGATAGAATCCGAGGTAAGAGTTCTACCGCACCCTCTAGTTTATTACCTACTTCTGGTAGACCTTCTACTTCTGGACCCTCTTCTTCTGTTGCTGAGCCCCCGTCTAGTTTTTGGGAGAATATGCATGAGAAATTTATAGAGCAACAGAATATGTTACTTTTGACCCAGTGTAGAGTCGATAATATAGATTTAAAATTGGATCACCTTCTGAATACACCCAAAGGAAGTGTGATTTTGATGTTGAGTATTCTGAGTCTCTTGTTGGCCATTCAGTTCAGTTCCCGACCTGCCCTAGATTCTCACAATTTGATATTCAGAACAAGAATGTGGACTTTTCCTTTGATGACGATGAGGATGAGGAGACTGCTAATGATTATTAGATTTTTAGGATTGTTTATTTGTGTTATTTATGTTATGTTTTGTATTAGTTTTGCAAGTGTGTGATGATTTGTTTGCTTTTATGTTTGATGCATTGTTTTGAGACACTTATTGATGCACTGATGATTGCTGGATTGCTGAAGTTTATTTCTGTAATGAGTTGTTTTATTTCTATGTTAGTATAGTGATCAGAACACCTGTTTAGTTTAGTTATTTTTGTTTAAAAATTATTAAAAAAATTTTGTAGAAATTGATCCTGCTTACTAAAATTTTTCTATATATGCTTAAACATTTCTTTTATATTCATAAAAGCATGTGTAGAAATAAAATTTTCCTTTCTTGATTATCTTACATATACTTAGAAAAATTCCTGGTAAAAATATGTTATTTTTCTCTCATACTTTCGAAATTTTCACCATTTATGATTATACCAAAACTGAAGTTTAGGGGAAGGAAAAATTCTTCAATATATAAATATTATTTATTCTTAATGTACTAATATTTTCTTTAAAAATATTAACATAACATAAGGAATAAGAAATTTATTTAAGATTACTTAAATTTTTGAATTTATAAATAATTTAGTAAAGCTAAATAAAATTTCAATAATTTTGATTAATTTTATGAATAGAATTATTTAACTAAAAGAATAATAAGATTAAAATTTTTCTATTTAAAGTAACGAGAATTGTATTTTTGAAATATTAAGGAATCAAGATTATTACTTGAAAAATAACAGATTGAAATAATTTTTGAAAAATACTTATTAAGAATGTCATTTTTATTAAGTAAAAATATATAAGTTTTTAAATATAAGTTAAGGAAAGTGAAGTTCAAAATCATTAACAGGCTATCCAGATATAGTAATTCTCACAAATTTAAAAAAATAGAGGATTAAAAAATATCCTTAGAAAAAAAGAGAAAAAAAAGAAAAGAAAAGAAAAAAGAAAAAAAAAAGAAATGTGAGGAGAAGCTTGAGGAGAGCCTAATAAAAAATTGGCTTAACTTGAATTATCTTATAGGAAGAAAACTAATTACATTTCTAACTTAATTTTTATGTACAAATATTTTTACTAGAAAAATTTTCATGAAAGTCTTTTTTTCTTGTAAACTATCTATGTGACTGACCCAATTTTTGTACTTCCAAATACAAGAATTTGTTACCACTGCTAGAAAATTTAATTTCTGGCGAAGGCGCGAAACACTTGACCTAGAATAACTTGTTATATAGATGTGTACCAAATAAATCTTTTTAAATAGATGTTTATATAGCAAAATATAATTTTAAAAAGAAAATATTTTATATACTTTTTGGATACTACACAAGTATACGTATCGTTACAAGTAATATAGGGCCTTGAAACAAAGACCCCAGTATCGATCCCACAGGGAAAAATTATAGTAATAAATTTCTAAATATTGTATTTCAAAAATCTTTTTGTATTTTAATCTAACTATAAATTACTATTAATTTACTATATGCAAATAAAGAAAACAATAATAAGACAATGATTTTGTGAAAACTATATAAAATAAACAACTTTCTTTCCTTCAATTAATCTAAGATTTTTAAGATAATTTAATATTCGTTGGAGAATTTGATTTATCGTATTGTGTCAAATAGAAGCATTTCTATTCTTTACCCTTTGATCCAGGCGCAAAGAACATTAACTAATTTACAGATCAGGTCCGGATGTATTGTTAGTAGAATGGGTTAATCTAGACTCATACTACTAGATGTCCAAGGGTGGCTATGGTCGGCCCTACTAGTGACCCTTTCCTAATCTATAAATCAAATTATAAGAATTTAGTCTGTCACTCTAAAAACTTATCAATTCTACGCCCTTTAAATCTTATCTTCCTATTTATTTGCACTTCACCTTGAATTGCCCGCACATGGCCTTCGACTACCTAAGGATTCATGTGACACTTACAAGTTAAGAGTTTTTCTCCTTCTAGGTCTCAAAACTCTTCAACAGGTTTTAACAATTTAAATGGTCAATTTAAAAAGTAAAGTAAGTTCAGGTATTAATGTCATCACAATGTTTTGAAAATATTTTGAATTTTAATTCTCCATCGAATCTTTTGAAGGAAGAAAGTAAACTAACTACTCAGAACACATTGAATATAAACAACAAAACATAATAAATAATCTTTGAATCAAATATAAAATACTTATCTCAAATATTCCTTCTACAGATCTTCTTATTCCTACTAACTCCACAGTGTAATGAACTCCAAATGCAACAACTTAAAAATAAACTCACTAAACTAAACAAAAGTGGCCCTAAATTTCTCTCTTTATTTCTCTCTCTAAGGATGAGAGATCCTAAAGTGGATAAGAGAAAGGGGTTACAATGGGGGGCACCTTTTTTTGAAGAAATGGACTTCTATTTAGAGGCTTCAAAGGTTGCCTTGAGGCACCTCTTCAAAACATGTCCACATTCAATGAATCTTCTAGAAGGTCTGTCTCGGAATCTAGCGCCTAGGCGCCGGACACCGCGTCCAGTTCTTCGCACCTCTTCACTTTGGCTCGCACCTCTTCGCGATTAAAACCGATTTGGAGCATCCAAATGCAATGTATCACATGTCCTATTATCAAGGAACAACTGCCAATCTTCTAGAATGTCCAATAACCGCTCACTCCGTCAAAATAACCATTCAAATGTTGTCAAACACTTGACAGTTTCTGTATCGAGTCTGGCGCTTACGCTCCAACTTCTAGCTATATTTTTTAATGCTTTTTATATTTTGCTCCATTTTTGCTCCTTTTTGCTCCTTTTTGCACCTTTTTCCTTTTTGGACCTTTTTACGTCACCTACATAAAAAAACAGAAAAAATTCCTTTCATTAAAGCATAATATCCTTAGAAATTGATAAGAATTAAAACATAAAGAAATAGGTATTTTTTTATAGATCAAAATCCCCCAAACTTAAATGTTACTTGTCCTCAAGTAACTCTTTCTATTATATAAAATGTATAACCTTTGAAATAAAAGATAAATATTTAAGATTCCTTATAATTTTTTATTTTATAAAGTTTTTAGTAAATTATTAACCCAATTTCACTAACTAGGTTTAATTTTAAGAATTTAAAGAATATTTAACTACCAAATCATAAGATTTCAAACTTTTCATCCATTTTAAAAATAATAGAAGTCCATTATATTATGATCTCATAGATTATTTACAAGAAAAAGATCTTCTTGAAAAATCTTTCCTAAATAAATATTCATGTATAAACATTAAGTAAAATATGTAACTAGTTTTCTTCTTATAAGATAATTCAAGTGAAGCCAATTTTTTATTAGGCATTTCCTTAAGCTTCTCCTCTCTTCTCTTTTTTTTTAATATATATATATATATATATATATATGATTACTATATCTAGATAGCCTATTAATGATTTTGAACTTCACAATCCTTAACTTATATTTTCAAAACTTATACATTTCCACTTAATTATTATAACATGAATAAGAATTCAAAAAGATTTCCAATCTTTTCTTTTTCATGTGATAATTTTTTATTACTTAATATTTCTAAAATTCTATTATTTCTATCATGAATAGAAAAATTTCTTAATCTTATTCTTCTTTAAGTTAAATAATTCTATTCTTAAAATCTATCAAAGTTATTAAAATTTTGGTTAATTTCACTAAATTGTTTATAATTTCAAAAATAAAAGTGATCTCAAATAAATTCTTCATTCCTTACGTTATGTTAAAAAGTTTTTATTTTTATGAAAATATTAGCTCTTTAAGGACAAATAAAATTTAAATTTGAATGTATTTTCCCTTCCCCCAAACTTAAATTTTGGTATACTATGATAATTTGAAAGTATGAGAGAAAGAAAATCATAAGAATTTTTATATGTAAAAACAATCTTAAAAAGAAAAATTAACTTCTACTCATGCTTTTATGAATAATTAAGATAAAATTGAAGCATGTATAAAAAGTAAGCGAAGCTAATTTTTATGATTATACTAAATTTGAAACAAAATTAAAGCAGAGCAAAATTACTAATTACTAAACAGTAGACAAAAACTAACATATAATAAATTAACTCTAACTTCAGTTTCAACACAATATACTAAGAATATTTTAACAACAGAATCTTAACAATAATCAATCCACACAGATATTTAAGCAAATCAACATACATTAAACAGAAAATTAAACAAACAATCCAAATAAAACAAACTAACAGAGTAGCTCATCATAAAGATCTATAACTACTAGTCACTAGCTGTAGCCTCATCATATTCATTGTCACCAAAGAAAAATTCTACGTCCTTAGGATCAACAAATGGTGTGAAACTAGGAAAAGTAGGAAAATTAACATCATATTCACCCTTCAGAAATCTGACCAAGGCTTCATCATACTCAACATCATAACTACTCTTCCTCTGGGTATAATCAGATAAATGATCAAGTTTCCTATCAAAAGTATCAATCCTGCGAGTGAGTTTGAAATAACTCCTGCTGCTCTGCTCTAAAACCGATCATGCATTGATTCCCGAAACTCGATGGTGGCTCGGCGAAGTAGAGGGTCGAGAAGTAGAAGGTCTACCTGGAGTATGTGCAGAAGTAGAAGGAGCGGTCGATCTCTTCCCTCGAAGACGATCATAGATACTAACAATCTCATACCCAATTGGCTTAGTAGACTTTAACTTCTCAGAAATATCAGCAGTGACTCCATTACTAACACATAATGAATAAATCAGAGATGGGAATCCCAGTCCAACAGAAGTGCTGGATCTCGCAGTAGAATCCATAGAATCATAAATAATACTGCCGACATCAATAGGTTTCCTTTCCTGAATGTAGTAGTTTAAGATCGCTAGATCTCTAGCCACTTCACTCAGGTGGTTAGAAGGTAACATACTTGCAAAAATAAAATAGTGCCATGCTTTAGAAATACCATTTAATTTGGAAGATTTGAAGTTTACCCTTTCTCAGTTCCTGATCATCCAAGATCCAGTACCGTCAGTCAAATAAGCAATGATCTTATCTAAATCTCCCTCAGATGGTGATAATCCAGAATAATGGCATTCAATAGTTGGTGGCAGGCCATAAAATATATTGATTCTTTCGGGACTAAATCCTACTGCGATACCTCTGACAAAGACTTCATAATCTTCGGCATCCAGAAAATTTGCATAAAACTCTCGAAAAATAGGGATAACAACAACAGGAGTGAAATAACAGAATCGTTGCCAATTGTGTGCAACGATGGTGTTTTCAATCATTTCTCCCGGATGATAGAAACTTCGTTCTGAAATGAACTTCCTGAATGTTACAAATTCATGGAAGCGAAAATGTGCAGCCGCAGTAGAAAATTTGCTACTATCAAAGTTATCTCGTGCCTTCCTGCGTTTAGATTTCAGAGCCATCTAAACGTGAAAGAAAACAAGAACAAATTTAGGAATCAAAGATTTAAAATCTTTTTAAGTTTATAGAACTTAAAATAAGTTTAAAAATCCAAAGAAATCACTAAAAATCAAAAATTTTTTCAAAATTTCGGTTCTTAGCAAAACAAGGGAAATCTATGGTGAAAATCGAAAATAAATGTTTTACAGTGTAGATCTGACCTTGAGACGAAGAAATCGAGTGGTTTCGCGCTCAAATCCTTGATGTTTTGACCTCAAAATGGATCTAAAAGGTGTATTTTCACGAAAATGGAGAAGAAGATGAAGCTTAGGCATTAAAAATGGCTTTTGGGGGTTATTTAAGTAAATTTTCGGTTACAGGCCGATGGCGCTTAGGCGCCGAATTCTAGCGCCTAGGCGCCAGACTCGCCTTTCACAAAAAATTATTTTTTAATTTAATTTTCCACCAAAATTCATAAATTCAACTTCCAATTACTCTTATCAGAGTAGGGCTTCAGTTTCTAACTTCCACAATATTTTTCAAAAATTTATAAAAATTAAATATTTAATCCACCAATCAAACATAAAGTTTAAATCAAACTCACTAAATTCCATTTATAATCTTCAATATTGACTCAATACATTCCTGATAAGTATTATACTTAATTCAAGTTCCTAATACACACTCAAACACAACAATTTATATGCAAAAACAACACACATTGAACATGAAAGCAAATACACAAACAAACACAATCGATTCTCTAAATCGATACAACAACTCAACAAACCATATAATAACTATCTCATTACCAGAATATTCTAATCTTTACAAGGGAAATTGTGTATTCTACTTGGAAAGAACACTAACACTCTCGGGAAATCCATAGCCATCTTTTCATCAATCCACTTGTTCTTCGCATACATTTCAACTTGAGCATCTTGATAAGCCGCAAAATGATCAAATTGAAGTTTCATTTGCCATTCTAGATGTTCAATTTGATGAAACATCTCATGAAGGCGATCTCCAATTCTTTTAAACTCCTCTTCAAACTTATCCAAATGACTAGAAATTTTCTCTAAACTTACAGCGATGAAACCATTGAAGTAGGGTTGAGGATCCTTTGAGACCTTGTCCCTAGCTTCTTCTCCATGATTTCTTCCTTCCATGTTCTTCAAAAATTTCTCAAATCTCTCAAGAATGAAGTGCAAGGGATGTAATTTTGATTGCCTGATGGTTAGGGAAGACGATAGGTTGATTTAAAGGTGAAAATAGTGTGAAAAACTGAAAATTTTCGGTTTTTGCACGACCCAGTAACCATGGCGCTTAGGCGCCGAATCTGGCACCTAGGCGCCGGACCTATTGATACATAGTTTGATTCTGGCACTTAGGCGCCGAATTCTGGCACCTAGGCGCCGGAACTTTGTTCAAAGTTTCATTCTCCAAGGTAGGTAAATTATACTGGTAAGAGTAATTTAGACTCAATAACTCACATTGTAAACAATCATAATGAAGGTTAACTTGATCTCCTTTTTACTCATATTCAGAATAGAGTGATCCAATTTCTAAATCTTACATACTTCAAAATAATTTTCAACCTAAGTCAACAAAGACTTATGAGCATCAAATTTTTCTAAAGTAATATAAAATTAATCAAGATCTAGGCATAACCTTACATTAAAACACAAAAACACTCATAACAAAAGATAATTATGGGTTGCCTCCCACAAAGCGCTTGGTTTAACGTCGTCAACCCGAATTAAGTAAATCTTTAATCAGGTTGACTCAATTCATAAGCCTCCTTATAAATATTTTTAATATCTCCCAAATAAGGCTTTAATCTTAATCCATTTACTTTAAAAATTTTTCCTGTTGTGGGATCTTTAATATCCACAGCTCCATAATGGTATACTTTCTCAACTATATAGGGTCCAATCCATTTAGATCTTAATTTTCCAGGAAAAAGTTTTAAACGAGAGTTAAACAGTAATACTTCTTGTCCAGGTTCAAAAATTTTTCTTGAAATTTTCTTATCATGCAACATCTTCATTTTCTCTTTATAAATCCTCGCATTTTCATATGCTTCATTTCTTAATTCTTCCATCTCATTTAATTGCAATAATCGCTTTTCTCCTGCTTTATTCAAATTAAAGTTAAACTCCTTTATAGCCCAATAAGCTTTATGTTCAAGTTCTACAGGTAAGTGACAATGTTTACCATAAATTAACCGATAAGGTGACATTCGATTGGTGTCTTATAAGTCTGTTCTATAAGCCCATAATGCAGAATAAAGTCTATCAACCCAATCAGTTCTTTTAGGATTAACAGTCTTCTCTAAAATTCTTTTAATTTCTCAGTTTGATACTTCAGCCATTCCACTTGTTTGTGGGTGATAAGCAGTTGCAATTCTATGTTTGATTCCAAATTTTTGTAGTAATGATTGAATTCTTATATTCATGAAATGACTTCCACCATCAGTGATAATTACCTTAGGCATTCCAAATCTTGAAAATATCATTTTGTTTAAAAATTTAGAAACACTTTTGGTATCACAGATTGGTAAAGCAACAACTTCAATTCACTTTGAAACATAATCAACTGCTAATAAAATATATTTTTTTCCAGATGATGAAACAAATGGTCCCATAAAGTCTAAACCCCATATATCAAAAATTTCAACTTCCAATATATAGTTTAAAGGCATTTCATTCTTCTTAGATATATTTCCCATTCTTTGACATCGATCACATGTTTTCAAATAAAGTCTCACATCTTTAAATAAGGTAGGCCAATAAAATCCCTAATTTAAAATTTTAAATGCAATTTTATCTATGCCAATGTGTCCTCCAAAATCAGAATCATGACATTTTTGAATAATATCAAAAGTTTCCTCATAAGGTACACATCGTCGAATTATAGAATCTTTACCAATTTTAAATAAATGAGGTTCTTCCCAAATATAAGATTTAGCATCATATTTAAATTTCTTAATAAATTTGTTATCCAAGTCATAAGGCAAAATATTGCTAACTAAATAATTAACAATATCAGCATACCAAGGTGTTTTGTATCTTTGAATAACATATAAAGATTCATCAGGAAATTTCTCATTTATATTTTCTTCCGAAATAATATCATTTTTAATTCTAGACAAATGATCAGCAATTTGGTTTTCAGTTCCTTTTCTATCTACTATTTGAAAATCAAATTCTTGTAGAAGTAAAACCCATCTTATAAGTCTAGGTTTAGAATCCTTCTTAGATAATAGATACTTAATAGCAGAATGATCAGTATGAACTATGCTTTTAGTACCAAGAAGATAAGGTCTAAATTTATCAAAGGAATATACTATAGCTAGAAGCTCTTTCTCAGTGGTAGTGTAATTTCATTATGTTTCAGTGAGAGTTTTACTAGCATAGTATATAAATTTGAAAATTTTCTCATATTTTTGTCCTAATACAGCTCCAATTGCAAAATCACTTGCATCACACATTAATTCAAAAGATTTATTCCAATTAGGTGCAACAATGATAGGTGCAGTTATTAATTTTTCTTTTAGAATATTAAAAGCATTAATACATTCTTTATTAAATTCAAATTTTACATTTTTTTCCAATAAATGACAAAGAGGTTTAGCAATTTTAGAAAAATCCTTTATGTATCTTCTATAAAATCCAGCATGACCTAGAAAACTTCTCACATCAGTAACAGTAGTAGGTGGTTGCAATTCAACAATAATTTTCACTTTTGCTTGATCTACTTCCATCCCTTCTTGTGACACTTTGTGACCAAGTACAATGCCTTCTGTGACCATGAATTGACATTTTTCCCAATTAAGAACTAAATTTGTTTCTTCACATCTTTTCAGAACATTGGCTATGTTTTCCAAACAAGATTCAAAAGAAGTTCCAAAAACTGAAAAATTGTCCATGAATATTTCAATTCCTTTGTCAATCAAATCACAAAATATTGACATCATACATCTTTGAAAAGTTGCAAGTGCATTACATAAACCAAAAGGCATTCTTCTAAAAGCAAATGTTCCATAAGGACTTGTAAATGTTGTCTTTTCTTGGTCCTCAGGAGCAATAAGTAATTGATGATAACCAAAATATCCTTCCAGAAAACAGAAATAAGGGTGTCCAGCTAAATTATCGAGCATTTGATCCAAGAAAGGTAAAGGAAAATGATCCTTTCTAGTGGCTTTATTTAATTTCCTATAGTCAATACAAATTCGCCATCCAGTAACTTATCTTGTAGGAATTAGTTCATTTTTATCATTAACAATGACAGTTACACCTCCTTTCTTCGGAACACAATAATAGGACTTACCCATTGACTATCTGAAATAGGATAAATAATACCAGCATCTAACCACTTAATAACTTCTTTTTTAACAACCTCTTTCATGATAGGATTTAATCTTCTTTGCGATTCTATAGTAGGTTTAAAATTTTCTTCCATTAAGATTCTATGCATGCAAATGGAATGGCTTATTCCTCTTATATCAGCAATAGTCCAACCAAAAGCTTTCTTATAATTCTTTAACACTCCTAGTAGTTTTTCTTCTTGATCTCTACCCAGTTCAGAAGAAATAATAAAAGGTAAAGTTAACGAATTTCCAAGAAACACATATTTTAAATGTGAAGGTAACATTTTTAATTCCAGTTCAGGGGCTCTTTTAATTGATGGTAAAAGTATATCATTTTGAGTTATGTCTAAAGTTTCCCAATTATCTTTAATAAAATGAGTCTCTTCTTCTTCTACTACTTCATTTTCATCAGTTAAAAATTCAAATTTTTCTTCAGAAATGACTTTACATTTTTCTTGATAATGTTTTTCAACTAAATAATCAATTATCCATTTGATAACATTTCTCTTTATCAGGGTACCTCATTGATTTAAGAACATTGAATTTAATTTCTTGATCATTAACTCTCATGGTTAGTTCTCCCTTTTGTACATCAATCATAGCTCGTCCGGTAACTAGAAAAGGTCTCCCTAAAATAATAGGTATCTCTTTATCTTCTTCCATATCAAGTACTATGAAATCTACAGGGAAGATAAATTTATCCACTTTAACAATGACATCCTCTATAACTCCTTTAGGATAAGTGATAGATCTATCAACAAACTGAAGGGTTACAGTGGTGGGAGTAATATCTCCTAAATCTAATCTTCGAAAGATTGAAAATGGCATGAGATTAATACTTGCTCCTAAATCACATGAAGCTTTTCCACAAAATTTTTCTCCAATAGCACAGGGTAAAGTGAAACTTCCAGGATCCTTAAGCTTTTCGGGTAATTTCTTTTGAATTATTGCACTTGCATTCTTCACTTAATGCAACAGTTTCAAAAGCTTCAAATTTTCATTTTTTGCTTAAAATATCCTTCATAAATTTTGCGTAAGTTGGCATTTGTTCCAAAGCTTCAGCAAAAGGTGTGTTAATAGTAAGTTTCTCAAAGATTTCAAAGAACTTAGAAAATTGATGATCTATTTTCCGTTGTTTAAGTCTTTGAGGAAAAGGTGGTGGTGGTTTTTCAACTTCCACATTAACAGGTATAATTGTCTGATCTTGACTAGGAGAGAGAGTTTCTTTAGGTTTTTCAATCTCTTCAACCTCAATCTCTTTTTCAATTTCATTCTGCATTCTTTCTTTTAATTCCTTTCAACTTCTAAGTTGCACAGCTTTAACTTGTTCATGTTCTTTTCCAATTTTCTTTTGGATTAATTTCAACATTACTAGGAAGTGTTCCTATAGGTCAATTATTAATTAAAGTAGCAATTTGCCCCATTTGATTTTCAATATTACGAATAACAGTATTTTGATTTTGTATTTGATTATTCATTTGTAAAATTAATTCTTCTATTGATAATTTTTTCTGTTGATTATTAAATCCAGGAGGTTTATAATTTGGATTAACTTGATTATTCCAATTTCCAGTGAGATGAGATTGATAATTACCCCATTGTTGTTGTGAATTATTCCAATTAAAATTATGATAATTTTTCCACCCAGGATTATAATAATTTGAATAAGGATTATTTTTACTTGCAATTGCATGTAAAGTTTCAATAGTTTGAGAATCTTCAATATTAGCAGAGTTATTATGTGAAATATTAATTGCAAAATTATTTAATTTCTTAGACATTGCTACTACTTGTGAAGCTAAGATAGAAAAGGCTTCATTATCGTGAATACTTGCCATACTTTTAGGATTAATCCTTTCAGAAGGCCATTGAAAATTATTATTAGCCATTTCTTTAATTAAAGTGTAAGCTTCTTCAAATGATTTAGGAATTAAAGAACCTCCAGCAGCAGCATCAATAATTGATTTTAAAGACCCTATTAATCCATTATAAAATGTTTGAATAATTAACCAATCAGGTAAAGCATGATGAGGTCATTTTCTTAATAGTTCTTTAAATCTTTCCCAAGTTTCATATATTGTCTCCCCATCAAATTGACTAAACAAAGTAATATCATTTCTTAATTTAGCAGTTTTAGAAGGAGGAAAATATTTAGCAAGGAATTTTTATGTCATTTCAGCCCATGTTTTAATAAAACCAGTCGCTAATGAGTTTAACCACATCTTTGCTTTATCTCTTAAAGAAAAAGGAAAGAGTCTAAGTCTAATAGCATCATCAGAAACATTGTTATATTTAAAGGTAGCACGAAGTTCTAAAAAACTAACAAGGTATAAATTTGGATCCTCATTTGGTGTTCAACCAAATTGATTGTTTTGCACCATCAGTGGGTATTTGAATACTACTATGAAGTTCATCAACTGTAGGGTTAGCATAATCCCTTAATGGTTTATAAACATTTTGATCATTAAGTTCAATTAGATTTTGTAAAGTAGTCATTTCTTGAATTTTTTGAATTTGTTTTACCTTTTTAATTTTTTCTAATTGTTCTTTCTAATTCAGAATCTAAAGGTATTAATCCTTCAGAACCAAATCTTCACATAAAACAAGGAATAATATATATATATATATATATATATATAAATATATATTTCTTTTTTTATATATATTTTTTATATATTTTTTATATATTTTTGGAAATATAATACAACAACAACAACAAAGCCTTAATCCCACTAAGTGGGGTCGGCTACATGAATCCTTTTTTTTTTTTGGAAATATAATATTTAAAAAAAATTATAACTATTCTATTTCTATCCCCGACAACGGCACCAAAAACTTGACCCGATTTTTGTACTTCGAAATACAAGAATTTGTTACCACTGCTAGAAAATTTAACTTCTGGCGAAGGCGCGAAACACTTGACCTCGAATAACTTGCTATATAGATGTGTACCAAATAAAACTTTTTAAATAGATGTTTATATAGCAAAATATAATTTTAAAAAGAAAATATTTTATATACTTTTTGGGTACTACGCAAGTATACGTATCATTTCAAGTAATATAGGGCTTTGAAACAAAGACCCCAGTATCGATCCCACGGGGAAAAATTATAGTAATAAATTTCTAAATATTGTATTTCAAAAATCTTTTTGTATTTTAATCTAACTATAAATTACTATTAATTTACTAGATGCAAATAAAGAAAACAATAATAAGACAATGATTTTGTGAAAACTATATAAAATAAACAACTTTCTTCCCTTCAATTAATCTAAGATTTTTAAGATAATTTAATAGTCGTTGGAGAATTTGATTTATGGTATTGTGCCAAATAGAAGCATTCCTATTCTTTACCCTTTGATCTAGGCGCAAAGAACATTGGTTAATTTACAGATCAGGTCCGGATGTATTGTTAGTAGAATGTGTTAATCTAGACTCACACTACTAGATGTCCAAGGGTGGCTATGGTCGACCCTACTAGTGAACCTTTCCTAATCTATAAATCAAATTATAAGAATTTAGTTTGTCACTCTAAAAACTTATCAATTCTACACCCTTTAAATCTTAACTTAATATTTATTTGCACTTCACCTTGAATTGCCCGCACATGGCCTTCGACTACCCAAGGATTCATGTGACACTTACAAGTTAAGAGTTTTTCTCCTTCTAGGTCTCAAAACGCTTCAACAGGTTTTAACAATTTAAATGGCTAATTTAAAAAGTAAAGTAAGATCAGGTATTAATGTCATCACAATGTTTTGAAAATATTTTGAATTTCAATTCTCCATCGAATCTTTTATTATCTTATTTATCTCTTCATATTTAAAGGAAGAAAGTAAACTAACTACTCAGAACATATTGAATATAAACAGCAAAACATAATAAATAAAATTTGAATCAAATATAAAATACTTATTTCAAATATTCCTTCTACAGATCTTCTGATTCCTACTGACTCCACAGTGTAATGAACTCCAGATGCAACAACTTGAAAATAAACTCACTAAACTAAACAAAAGTTGCCCTAAATTTCTCTCTTTATTTCTCTCTCTAAGGATGAGAGATCCTAAAGTGGATAAGAGAAAGGGGTTACAATGGGGGGCACGTTTTTCTGAAGAAATGGACTCCTATTTGTAGGCTTCAAGGGTTGCCTTGAGGCGCCTCTTCAAAACATGTCCAAATTCAATGAATCTTCTAGAAGGTCTGTCTGGCACCTAGGCGTCGGACACCGCGTATAGTTCTTCGCTCCTCTTCACTTTAGCTCGCACCTCTTCGCGATTAAAACCATTTTGGAGCGTCCAAATGCAATGTATCACATGTCCTATTATCAAGGAACAACTGCCAGTCTTCTAGAATGTCCAATAACCGCTCACTCCGTCAAAATAACAGTTCAAACGTTGTCAAAAACTTGATAGTTTCTGTATCTAGTCTAGCGCTTAGGCGCCAACTTCTGGCGCCTAGGCACCAGGCCATATTTTTTAATACTTTTTGTATTTTGCTCCATTTTTGCTCCTTTTTGCTCCTTCTTGCTCCTTTTTGTTCCTTTTTCCTTTTTAGATTTTTTTTCATCACCTACATCCAAAAACACAAAAAATACCTTTCATTAAAGCATAAAATCCTTAGAAATTGATAAGATTTAAGACATAAAGAAATATGTATTTTTTTATAGATCAGTGACCTTAATATGTTAAATTACATTTATTCTTGAAATAAATGAAAATTTTAAAGTCTTATGATTTGGTAGTTAAATATTCTTTAAATTCTTAAAATTAACCTTAATTAGTGAAATTTGGTTAATGATTTTTTAAAGCATTTATAAAAACAAAAATTACAAGGAATCTTAAATATTTAAACTTCTTTCCAGAAATTATATATTTTATGCAATAAAAAGGGTTACTTGAGGATAAGTAACGTTTAAGTTTGGGGGAATTTGATCCACTTAAAAAGTAGCTATTTTTATGCCTTATTTATGATTCAATTTTTAAGGATATTATGCTTTAATGAATGGTATTTTTATTTTCATGGATATAATTGATGAAAAAAGAGTTCAAGAAGGAAAAAGGAGCAAAAAGAAGCAAAAATAGAGCTAAAAAGCAAAGTTGCCGAAACTATAGGTCTAGCGCCTAAGCACCAAGATCCGGCTCCTAAGCGCCAAGATCTGGCTCCTAAGCGCCAGTTCGATACTAAAGCATATAAGTTTTTTGAAAACTTTGGGCAGTTACTTTGACAGTGTTAGGCTGTTATCAGACCTTTTAGAAGACTGAAAGTTACTCCTAATACATAGGTCATATGATACAGGAAAACAATTTTAATCGCGAAGAGGTGCGATCCAAAGTGAAGTGGTGCGAAGACTTTGCCACAGTTACTTTCTAGAAGATTCATTGAATTTGGATGAATTTTGAAGAGGAGCCTTAAGCAACCCCTGGCCATTTTTGAAGCTCTATAAATAGGAGACATTTCTACAGAGAAAAGTGCCCCTAGATCTCTAGCATCCGGAGATAGATTTAGAGAGCCACCATATTTTCTTCTTAAGTATTTAGTGAGTTTATTTTAGTTATTTTGAGTGTTACTACTCAATTCATTGAGTAGTAAGTGAGAGTTTGTAAGTGTTGTTGCTGATTGAAGTATTGTACCTTGCATTGGAGTCAGTAGGAGTCAAAGGATCACTTGAAGGAACAATCTAGATAAGTATTTGTAACTTGGTTCAAAGTTTTATAAATAAGTTTTGTTGTGTGATTTCAATGTGTTCTGAGTAGTTACTTTTCTTTTTCCTTTCAACTAGGAAAATATAATAAGATAATTTGATTTTGTTGGAGAACTTAACTTAAGACATTTAAAATTATTGCGATGATATTAATACCTGATCATAATTTACTTTTTAAACTGGCCATTTGAATTGTTAAAACCTGTTGAAGAATTCTGAGACCAATCCGAAGATGAGTTCTTTACTAGTGGGTATCACATGAATGATTGGGTAATCAAAGGCCTTGCGCAGGTTATTCATGGTGAAGTGCAAATAAATAGGGAGATATTATTTATTAAGCATAGAATTGATTAGTTTTTAGAGTGACAGACTAAATTCTAATAATTTGGTTTATAGAAAGGGAGCGGGTCACTAGTAGGGCCGACCATAGCCACCCTTGGACATCTAGAAGTGTGAGCCTAGATTAACCCATTCTACTAATAATACATCCTGAACCGCATTATAGATTAGCCAATGTTCTTTATACTATCGAGCGAAGGTGAAGAATAGGAATGTTTTTATTTGGCGCAATACCATAATCTCAAGTTCTCCAT
This sequence comes from Papilionanthe hookeriana x Papilionanthe teres, assembly GCA_022702705.1. Classification (NCBI taxonomy): domain Eukaryota; kingdom Viridiplantae; phylum Streptophyta; class Magnoliopsida; order Asparagales; family Orchidaceae; genus Papilionanthe; species Papilionanthe hookeriana x Papilionanthe teres. Next base: position 30,214,062 of record CM040430.1, on the reverse strand, counting down.
GAATTATAACTATTATGAAAAATCTTGGATTAGTTGAAAGGTGAAAGTTGTTTTATTTATACTTGTATTAATCTTTACTTTATTGCTGCTTTATTTACATTTAGTAAAAAATTCATTAAACTTAAAATCTGAATTTTGAAAAGAAATAAAAATTATAATTACTTTTAATTTGAAAATCTAATAAATTCCTTCAATTAGTTTTCCCTTAATCTTCCCTGTGGGATTGAAAACCAGGACTTCAATAGAGCTCTGTATTACTTGAAATGATACGTATACTTGTGTTTGAAATTGAGACTTTATGAAATTATTATAAATATTTAAATATAAATTCATGAATTCTTGCATTCATAAAGGTTGGTTCAAACTAACACCCTAACCTTAACTGTAATAATAATTATGGTGGTGGAAATCAGCAATGGAGAACAAGCATGTAAACTCATTGGGAAATTGGAACAATTAACGCAGTACTAACTATAGACCTGATTATCCCCCTGGCTTTACCAATAAGCAACAATTTAAAGACAAAAAAAGTTGTATATAAAAGAAGTGGTCTTACTGACGGGGAGTCAAGTACAAAGTCAAATTGCTTCTATATTGAGATTCAACTGGGAAAAATTGGTAACACACTTAGCAATAGGCCTCATGGAACACTTCCTGGTAATACAAAAATTAATCTTAAAGATATAAACAAAGAGGAAGAGATAGTAAAACTTGTCATGTTGAGAAGCGGTAGAGAATTGAATACTAAAGTGTAAACATAGATTGATGTTGAGAGGTAATATGAGAAAATAGAAAAACATGCAAAAACGTTACTATGAATATAGAAAATACTATCTCTCCAATTAAGATTAATTTAGAAAGACCACCACCACCATTTCCTCATAGACTTAGACAGTAGAAGTTGGATAAAAAATAAAATTTCTATAAATATTAAAGAAGCTAACAATCAATATTCCTTTTATTGAAGCAATAGAGCATATGTCGAGTAATGTTAAGTTTATGAAAGAAATTTTAAATAAAAAAAGAAATTTTGGGGATTATGAGACCACTGCACTAAGTGAAAAATGCAGCGCAATAATTCAGAAAAAGCTTCCTAAAAAACTGAAAGATCCTGGTAGCTTTACTATTCCATGTACTATAGGATAAAGATTATGTGGAAAAGCTTTATGTTATTTAGGAGCAAGCATTAATCTCATGCCATTATTAATATTCGGAAGGTTAGGCTTAGGAGAGATTTCTCCCAGTACTGTAATCCTTTAGTTAGCTAATCAATAGATTACTTATTCGAAAGGGATTATAGAAGATGTACTGGTAAAGGTAGATAGATTTATCTTCCCTATGAATTTCTTTGTTTTAAATATGAAGGAAGATAAATAAATATTAATCATTTTAGGGAGACCATTGATTACTACTGGACTAACAATGATAAATTTGCAAAACGTGAAGTTAACCACGAGGGATAATGACCTGGAAGATACTTTTAATGTGTTGAAATTCATGAAGTATCCAGCAAAAGGAAAAGATGATGAATGTTACATGATGGAGATTATTTATCTTTTAAGTGATAACCATTTCAGAGAAATCTTTGACATTAAAAAAAGACAACAATAACTAGAGTATAAGAATGAAACAGATTTTCATGATAAATCTATTAATATAATCAATGAGGATTCAAATTATGTTCAAGAAAGTTTTGAGATTTTAGACACTATATAAAATAGTAAACCTATTATCCCTTCAATTGAAAAACCACCTAGACTTGAGATGAAGGTGCTCCTTATGCATTTAAATTTTTTTTGTCTAGGACACTCATTAACATTACCTGTTACAATATCCTCGAAATAACTAAAGATCAATAAAAAAAATTAATGGAAACTATAAGAAATAATACGAAAGTCTTTGGATGGATGTTAGCGGATATTAAAGGTATCAGCCTTTCAATCTGTATACTTAGAATTTTAATGAAAGGTAATCACCATCCTAGGTCATATCCTTAAAGAAGATTGAATCAAATAATGAATAAAGTTGTTAAAAAAGAAATTTTAATGTGGTTGGATGCTGGAATTATTTATAGTATTTCTTTTAGTGCTTGAGTTAGTTTGATTCACTGTGTTCCTAAGAAAGGGCGAATGACCGTAGCTGTAAACAAACATAATGAATTAAAGCCAACAAGACAAGTCATTGATTGATGAATCTATATTGATTATAGAAAATTGAATCTCACCACTAGGAAAGATCACTTTTCTCTACCTTTTCAGGACCAAATGTTGGATAGGTTAGCTGGGCATTGATATTTCTATTATTTGGATGGAAATTAAGAATACCACCAAATACTTATAAATTTTGAGGATCAACAAAATACAAAATTTATAAGTCCCTATAGAAATTTTGCTTTTAGAAGAATGTCATTTTGTTTATGCAAGACACCTATAACTTTTTGAAGGTGCATGATGCCTATAATCTACAATCTAACTGAGAAAGAATTTGAAATGTTCTTGGATAACTTTACAGTTTTTGGAACCTCCTTTTATTCTTCCTTAAATCATTTAGTGAGACTTCTAAAACGTTGTGAAAAATAAACTTCTCAATTGGGAAAAATTCCAATTTATGGTCGCAGGTGGAATCAGTTTAGAACATAAAATTTCTAACAATGGCATAAAGAAAATCCAGCAAAATACAAGTTCTTGCTAAACTAAATCCTCCTACAACAATTAGAGTAGTTAGACGTTTTCTAGGACATGTTAGATTTTATAGACTTTATATTAAAGATTTCAAAAAAAGTGCCAAGCCTTTGTGTCATTTATTGGAAAAAGATGTACTTTTTGATTTTAACTAGAAATGCATAAATGCTTTCAATTTATTAAAGAATAAATTAATCGCTGCACCTATTATTGTTTCACCTAATTGGAAAAAAACATTTGAACTAATGTGTGTTTCGAGTGATTATGCTACTGTGGTTGTGCTAAGGGAAAAATATGATAAGATTGTTAGAGTTATATACTATGTAAGTAAAACAATTATTGAAACTCAAATAAATTATACTACTACAGAAAAGGAGTTTTTGTCAATAATATATAAATTTGATAAATTTAGATCTTATCTAGTTGAAGCTGAATGTATCGTACATACTGATCACCCTGATATAATATATTTGATTCTGAAGAAGGATGCAAAACAAAGATTTTTTAGATAGGCCCTTCTGATGTAAAAATTTAACTTTGAAGATAGGGATATGAAGGGATATGATAATAGAATTGTTGATCATTTCTTAAGTCTTTAACAGGGAAATTATGGTAATTTTGTTGATGAAATAAATGAAAATTTTCCTGATGAACAATTATATGTTATTGATGAGTCGCATGCTCTACAGTATACTAATATAGTTGATTATATAGTTAATGATATTTTACCCTACGGATTTACATGCCACCAAAAGAAGAAGTTCATTCATGATGTAAAAGTTTACTTTTAGAATGACCTTATTTATATAAGAAGATTAAGGAAAAAGTGATTCAAAGTGTCTACCATTTGAAGAAACACTTGAAATTATTCAAAAAGGTTATCAATATAATTTTGAGGAACTTTTTGGAGTGGATAGAACTGCACTTAATATTAAACAATCGGAATTTTACCGGCCTACTTTATTTATAGATGTTAATTATTATGTAAAAACATATGATAGATGTCAGAGAGTATGCAATATTTCTAAATGGAATGAAATGCCCCTAAATATTACTTTGGAAGTTGAAATTGTTGATTCATTGTGTTTGTATTTTTTGGAACAATTTATACCATCTTTCAGCAACATGTGCATTTTAATAGAGGTGGATTATGTGCAAATGGATTGAAGTGGTTTCTTTACCAAACTGTGTCATAATGTTGCAAGATTTTTAATGAAAAATATTTTTACTAGATTTAGAATACCGAAAGTGATCATTACAGATGGGCGAAGGCATTTTAAGAATAAAAAATTGAAGCATTAACTGAAAAATATGGAATTAAACATACAATTGTCACAACATACCATTCTTAGACCAGTGGCCTAGCTGAGGTATAAAATCATGAAATCAAATGATAATTAGAATAGATTGTAAATCCTAATAGAAAAGATTGGTCTGCTAGAGTTGACAATGCATTATAGGCCTATAGGAATACTTATAAAACTCATAAATGAATGCACCATATAGGCTCATATTTGGAATGGATTGCCACATTCTAGTTGAACTCAAGCATAAAGCTTATTGGGATGTAAAGAAATTTAATTATAATTTGAAAGATGATGGCGAGAAACGATTACAAAGTTAACAACAATAACAAAGCTTTTGACCCATTTAGTGGGGTAGGAAACATGAATCATTTTTCTCAATTCTGTCCTATCTAGTGTCATATTTTCGTTTAGTTCAAAAATATTAAGATCATTTTTTTATACAATGAGCCCAAGTGTTCCTAGGTCTACCTATGCCTTTCTTAGCATAAGTCAAATATAAGACATCTACTCTACTAATCAGATCATTAGATGGTCGACATTTAATGTAACCAAACCATATTTGATGACTCTCTCTAATTTTTTTTGTCATAGGAGCTACACCAACCCTATCATGGATATCTTCATTTCGCATCTTGTTTCTATGTTTAAAGCCACTCATCCACCAAATCATTCTCATCTCAGCAACACTTAGTATTATGCTTCTTTTTTAAAGGCCAACATTCAATGCCATAGAGCATTGCAAATCTCACCACCATCTCATAATTTTTTTCTTTCAAATTAAGCCGTACATTTCTATCATACACACGGCTTGAAGCATTCCTCCACTTCAACCATCCAGCTTGAATTCTACTATCAACATCCCCATTTATATCACCATCGAAAGCCGAGATATCTAAATCGTTCACACCTTTTAATAATTTGATCGCCAAAAATTACACTTCTGTAACTAATGCTACTACCACTAAAATACATTTTGTGTATTCAATTTTAGTTCTACTCAAATGAAGGCCTTTAGACTCCAGTGTAGATCTCCATAAATCAAGTTTTTCCTTAATTTTTTCTCATGTTTTGTCTACATGTAGGATATCATCAACAAAAACCATACACCAAGGTATATCTTCCTGTAAATTTCTAGTAACACAATCCATAACTAAAGTAAAAAGATATGGGCTTCAAGCCGATCTATGATGTAATCCAACAGAAATAGAAAAATTATATGGTCAGTCCTCCTTCATTTTGAACACAAGTAACAACTCTTGTATACATATCTTTATGACTTGAACATGCGTCATATCAAAACCTTTATTCCCGAGAACTTTCCAAAGGATATCTCTTGGAACCTTATCTTGAGATTTTTCTAAATTAATAAAAATCAAATGTTGATTCTCCTGATCATCTCTGAACTTCTCCATAAAAACACTCAATAAATATGTAGCATCCATAGTAGACATGCCAGGCATAAATCCAAATTGATCACGAGAAATCTTTGCAATACATCTTAACCAATGGTCAATTGTCCTCTCCCTTAATTTTAAAGTATGACAATTCAATTTAATGCCTCTATAATTAGCACACTGTTGTGAATCACCTTTATTCTTAAAAATGAGGACAAAATACTCTTCATCCACTTCTCATGCATCATTTTAGTTTTTAAATCAATATTAAAGAGTTTATTAAGCTAAGAAACTACCAAATCTCTTAAGTATTTCCAAACATCAATTGGGATATCTTCAGGTCCTACAAACTTTCCACCCTTGGCTTTCTATAAATCCTCCTCGACTTCTTTTTTACATATGTGATTATTATTAACAATATTAAGATCACTAATATCGATCGTACTTTCAGAAACTTCATTACAAAGTTTATCAACCTATGTTGATTGTATTTTTCTAAGAAAAGCACTTTATGATTTTAATCTTTAATACACTTACTTGAGTTAAATCTTTACGTTTCTTTTATTTTATTTTGGCTAGTTTATACATATATATTTTCACCCTCCTTACTATCAAAGCTATTATAAAAATCTTTAAAAGCAAACTTTTTAGCATCACATGTTGATAGATTAGACTCCCTGCAGGTTGTTTGATATTTTTTTTAAATTCTCTAAGTTTTTACATTTAAACCAATTTTTTATAACATGACTTCTTATATTTTCTATGTTAATGCACATTATTATTCCACCACAAACTAATTTTATTTATAGGAATTTTATAAGTTCATCAATTGTTACATGTTTAATAATGTTTATTACTTTGTCCCACATTGAATTTGCTTCTTCATGAACATCCCAAATTTTGAAATCTTGAATTTAATCATAAAAATTATTTTATTTATGTCTTTTAGTTTCCTCCATCTTATTCTATGATAATGATTCGTAATACTTTTTATAGAAGTATTCATCTTAAAATCTAGAACAAATAATCGATGTTGGGAACTTAAAACCTCACTTGGAATGACCTTAAAATTTTTACGATCTTGACAATCTCTTCTTCTTATAAGAAAATAATCAGTTTACATTTTATTAGATCCATTATTATAAGTAATAAGACACTCATCTCTATTCTAGAGTAATGTATTCGTAATAATAAAATTGCACGCTAAAGCAGAATCTAAAATGACTCCTTCTTCATTAGTCACTCCAAAACTATAGCCACTATGAATGCTTCTGAAATCTTTGACCATTCTACTGACTTGTCCATTTAAATCTCCTCCAATAAAAATTTTTCTTTCAAGAGATATCATTTATATTAAGCCGTCTAAGTCATTCCAGAATTTATCTTTAGACCCTAAATATAAACCTACTTCAGGAGCATAAACACTTATAATATTAAAAATCATATTATCAATAATAATCCTAAGGACTACAATTCTATCTCCAAATCTATTAATTTTTAAAACATTATCTTTCAAAATCTTTTATATAATTATACCTACACCATTTCTAGTGTGACTATTACCAAAATACCAAAGTTTTAAGCTAATGTTATCAATCTCCTTAGCCTTGTCTCCAACACATTTTCTTTCTTGAATACATAAAATATTAATCTTTATATGAATCATAATATCAAATAATAACATTATTTTATCATAGAGAATACCTACATTCCAGGATCCTATACTCATAATAGTTTTAATGATATTTTAATAAGATGATTATTTCAATTAAATGAGCTCAGATGATTATAAGAATGCAAAAATGTATAAAGAAATAATGAACACTCGGCATGATTGGAAGATTTTAAAAAAAGATTTTGAACTTGGAAAAAAAAAAGTTTTATTATATAATACTAGATTGAAATTAGTTCCTAGAAAACTTATGTCGAGGTGGTCTGGACCATTTACTATGATAAATGTTTATTCATATGGTGTCATGGATATTAAAGTTATGAAAATAGAAAAGAATATTTAAGTATACGGACATTGACTAAAACCTTACATAAGTGGAAATACGTTCATATATGTTGTTGGGTGAACTAGAGTAAACATTGGATAGGTCTAGTCATTGACGTTAAACCAAGCACTTCGTAGCAGGTAACCCATTGTTATCTATGTGGATTGATATTTTTTTGCTATGTTAATTGAGTTAAGTTAATTGAGATCTACATGATAAAAGGAGGCACTAATCACTAATTTAATGATCAACATAAGGTTAGGATGTTAATTGGACCTAAAGCGAAGCAATGCTTATTTGAGCACTAGTGCTTAAGAACTAAAGCCTGGAGCCTAAGAGCTAGTTTACCGAAAGTCCGGCGCTTAAGTGTCAAATTTGGTGCCTAGGCACCACAGTTTGAAAAACCTTCAATAAATTGCCCCTTTGCAATTTGATCCCACTTTTTCCCTTTGAAACCACCATAAACTTGCATGGTGATCATAAGACTACATTATCTAGGCTTTTGGAGAGTCTTCGGGAGGAGGAGAAGAAGAGTGTGAATCAACTCTCCATGAGACTATGAAATCAAAAACTATGGAAAGAAAGAACAATGGAGTCCTGATAAGAAGAAATTCATAAACAAAAACACTTAGACTTACTAAAATGGATTTGTTGCAGACAACATTGAAGGTATTGCTGAAAAGTTCAAGAACATTGAGGAGGAAATTGTAATTATTCAAATAAGAATTAACAATACATCTGATCAATTTGACAATCTAGACTAGGATATGAAGTTTCAATTTTATCATATAACAAAATTTTAGGAGGCGCAATATCAAGAGAATAATTGGATCATCCAGAAGTTTGCAAAAGAATTTCCTTGCTTTCCTTTTTATAACCTATTTGGGCGCCACCAACTGATGAATGTGAACGTAGAGGAAGATAATGTTGATGAGTACAAGTAGTGGGCGCTATGTGTTAAAATATGATATTTAGGTGTGTTTTGATGTTGTGTTGAACTCTGATATGTAGGTGTCATTGTGTCTGCATGTTAGTAAGTTAGTGTGTTTTTATTTCTATACTTTCTTATCTGGTTATGTGGGAGTTATGATTATTGGTTTGTATTGAACGGATGTATATGTTTGTGTGTTTAAAGAGGTTTGTAAGTTTGATATATGGTGTTAGTGTGTTTGAATCATTTGGATTGTCCGTATTTGGGAATCGATTACTTATGTAAGAGAAAGTTGGAAGAAGTTTGTTTGAAAGGTGATTAGTGATGCACCAAAAAAATGTTTGATTTTTCTTCTATATTTTATACTCATTTTTGGTGCACTTTAAAGAAGGTTGTTTTTCATGTTTTGTTTCAAGTATGTTGATTTTAGGAATTTGAAGCAAAAGAAAGCAAAAAGAACAAATTTTGGAGTCAAAAGAGGTGTTTTTTGAAATTTCTGGGACTATGCGCCAATGACGCCAGGCTGGGTGTCGACGACGGCATGCTGGGCATCGATGACGCCAGACTGGGCACTGATGGTGCCATTTGACAAAGAGTTTGGAATATATTTTGCGACTAGGCACTGACAGTGCTGAATTCTGGTACTGACGGCGCCCATGACAGTTACCCTCAATTTTCTTCTAGATTCAACATATTTGGACGCTTTTTGAAGGCTTTTTCGAGGCACCTCTTGGAAACATCATCCTACAGTATATTAGAAGATTAAAATCATCCAAAAGAAGAGAGAAGTCTCTATAGTCTCGTTGGTTGTCTTGTGGAGTATTGTTTTGAGTAAGTTTTGAGTGTTGTTGTAAGAAGAGAAAGATAATCAAAAGAACTTGAAGGGATTTACTTTGAGAAAGAGTTACAGATAAGTTGTGATTGTATGAACTTCTTTTTATATTTAAAATCCATGCTTTCTCGTATTTTACTTGTGATATTTGAGTAGATTCTATTGTCTTTCTCCTTGTAATGTGCTTTGGTGAAATGAAGAGATAGATTGGATGCTCTATTTAAATGTTAAATACTTGCGATAATTTTACAGTTTGTTCTTCATTTAATTTTTGATCTGGCCAATTGAAATGTTATAATTTTTTGTGAAACATAAGATCTGAAAGGACTATGAGTTCTACAAGGAAGAAGAGATCACATTCAATTCTATGAATGATAATGTAGTCCATAGGGTTAAGTGTAAATATATAGGGAAATATAAATTTTTAAGCCTATAATTAGAGATTTTAAGGGAGACAGACTAAAATCCTTAATTTGGTCCTAGTGTTTGGAAACTAAAGCAAGAGTTAGCCCTTATCGAAGGGAGAACTCAGAGCTCTAGAGTGGAAGCCAGTATCCTCTCAGCCTAACCACTGATTAATGGAACATACATAGGATTAGCCAATATTTTTTATGCATCAGCAGAGGGTAAATAATATGAATGTTCCTATATGGCACAATACAATTTCCACCAATTCATATCTTTCACTAACCATACTCTCATAGCAAGGGGAAGGATGCTTTCAAAAAATTTGATTCTTTTGTTAATTAAAGTTGTAAAGCTTAGTTCAGAATATAGAAAATTTACTTTGAAGTGTATAAAATAGTTTGGAAAATTTAGTTTCAATAGTATATTCAAATATTATCAATTGTTCTTTTCACCTATATGTTTTATAAAGTTTAAACATTATGATTTAGTACTACTGTTATAAATTAACACTTTCCTCGTGGATTGATAACTAGTACTCCAATAGAGCCCAATATTACTTGTGTGATATGTATGCTTTCGTTTGTATTCTAGTCTATAAAAGAAAATATATTGAAAAACGAAAACATCACATCTAGTTTTTGGCACCATTGTCGGGGAAGAAAATTGTTAAATTTAGTAGTATTTGAAAAGCTTTTGTTTATTTTATAAAACTTATATTTGTGTTATTGCTTACATTTAAAAGTGCTTTTTTTGTTTGTTAAAGTGTAGTTTTGGATTTAAAGGTTTATTAACTTGCGACGCTGAGTTAGAATGTGCAGTTAAAAGATTTCGAAAAGAACAAAAATCTAAAAAATTGAACAAAATTGCGAACAACTTTCATAATCCTAGAGTTTAAAAAGATCATCGACGAAGAAGTTTAGGTGATTATGCTAATCTTATTGTTAATGAAATTCACTTAAATATTCAAAATTCTGCTATTGCTGCTTATTCATTTTAGATTAAACATGTTATTATCAAGCGATACAAAATAAATAGTTTGGGGGAACACACACTGATGATCCTAATTTATTTATTGCTAGTTTTCTTGAATTGTGTGCTACTTTTAAATATGATGGAATGTCGGATGATTCCGTCAGACTTAGAATTTTTCCCTTTTCATTGAAAGATAAAGCTAAGACGTGGTTAAGTTTTTTAGAATGTCGGGTAAATTCTGATAGAGTAGCTAGTATCCATGATTCTGATGCTATAACTATTTTGGCTTCTTAAATTGCTACTATATACAAGAAAATTGATCAAATTAGAATGAACTATTCTCAAATACTGACTATGTTAGAGTAAAATTCACTAAGCCAAATGATGGAACTTCAATCACCTTATGAGACTTTGAATGTCAATAGAACCAATAATCTCTATTCTAATTAATATAATCCTAGTTGTAAGAACCACCCTAATTTAAATTAGAATGATAATAATTTGGTGAACCCATCGGGAAATCCCAACAACCAAGAAAATTCTAATTTTAGACCTTATTATCCTTCTGATTTTATCAATAACTCACGAGTAAAGGAGAAAAATTTTCTATTGAAGAATTGATGTTAAATTTTGGGAATCAATTACAAAATGAAGGTAATCAATTACAATGTTAATGAGCTGTGATTAGAAATACTGAAAATCAATTGGGGCATATTGCTACTGCTCTTAGTAACAGACCTTCAAGAATTCTTCCTAGTAATGTTATCGTTAATCCAAGAGGTCAAAATAAAGAGCAAATTAAGGCTATTCAAATAAGAAATGGAAAGGAATTGGAAATAAGAGAGCAAATAGAAGTTTAGGTTGTGATTCTTTTTTGGTATTTTCTTAAATTATAAAGTAAAGTAAACAATTTACTAACTATAACAAGATTATTTTAAGCTTAAGAAGTATAGATGAAAATATCTTTTTCCTTATCTTGAATAAGTAATAAGCATAGAAAATCTATTGTGGAAATATTCAAAATGTGTTGTGCCAAATTGGAGGAATTTTATTCTTTTCCCTTACTAGAGATGCTATAAAGAATATTGGCTAGTTTAATGTTGAATAGTTATAAAGACGGGTTAGGTAGGGAAGATACTAGCTCTCGTTCTAGAGTTCCCCTCTTTTCCCTCTACCTGGAGGCTAACTCTTGCATCAAAACCTAAAGCAATAAACTAAATTATGGGCTTTAGTTTGTCACCATAAGTTCTCTAATTCTACACACATCAAAGTACATTTCCTTATTTATTTGCACAAAATTATATGAATTACTTTCTCATCCATACAATCTCATGTGATTCCTACCTATTGTAGATTGAGACAATAACTACTAGGATCATACATGTTCTCAAAACAAATGTTAGCATCTTGATTGGCCAAATCAAGAAGAAAATGAAGTGCAAGGATTAAATCAACACAACTTCTTCTAATATTAAAGATCAATACTTCCACAACTTTCATCCAACACTTAATTACTTTTCATTTTAAGGAAAAAAGATAACGAAGACTATTCAGAATCCATGCTGAAAACATAACAACAAATAATTTTAAAAGTAGAAACCATGTAGAAAACACAATAAGTCTCTATTAAAACCACATGAAGTACAAAGATAAAACTTATCTCATGTTCCTCTTCACCAAACTCTTGAAGTTTCTTTGAATCTCTTACATTCTCTTACAAGACTCCCTTGGACTAGTTTCCGACCCAAGAGGGTTTCAATCTCTCTACAACAATAGATTTTTACTTAGGAATCCCTACTCACCTTTTATTTCACTAGGAATGAGAAAAGTGTGAAGAAACCATAAGTAAGAATCCTACAAAACCTTACTCTCTAAATTGTAAAACACACTAATTCTACTTTCGAATAGTCTCTCTACACACTACAAACTTCTCTTCAAGTCCTTTCTTTATATTTTCTCAAAATGTGCCTTGGTGCCTCTTCAAATAGTGTCAATATTTAAAGAATATACCCTAAGAGATGTATCCCTTCAAGTGAAATATAAATGTCATTTGGCGCTCTTTATTAGTTACCCATGTTTGTACCAAAGGATGTTGTACGGCTTATTTTTAGGTTTGTGTGTTGTACTTTTGGAAAGGGGTCGCCTACAAAAATTGTAGGTAAAATTTAAATTTTAAATTTAATTTAAATATATTATAATTTAAAAAGTAGTATTTGATTTTGAAAATAATTTTAAATTTGAAAATTTTAAGATATGAAATCAAACCGATCTCACATCCCAAATAGTTTATATAAACGAGCACCGCATCACAAACCGTGTATCTATCCCGAGGAATAGACACACTGCTTGATGAAAGGGCTCGATTAAATAAACTACAAGATTTGAGACATCCATTTGGTCTGAGAACCAATTTTATAAGCCGACAAGTTCCCTTGCTTAATACAAAGAAATTAAGTAGGGTTTATATTTCCTGGGTTCTTAAAGTTCCCTATAAGGGCAAGCCCCTATAGTTAATTACATCCTAAATGACAGGAATCATTTAATAAAACTCTGGATAATGATCAGTGGTTTTGCTCTCAAGAAATTCAAAGTTTACAGTTTTCAAAGGATTGGATTTTGGAAATTTCAATAGGGATTTGCTCAAATTTGGAACAAGTTTATTTTAAGAGTCCAAAGGAAGAGAAGTAGGAGAAGCTGAGGATCCAAGAAGAATCTTGACAACTTCCCAAACTATCCTACTGTTTGGCTTAGATTTGGGAATTTACTTAATGTTGCAATCCTGCCAATTTTATTTATTTAGGTCTTATATTCGTATGACATGATCATACAAATAGCCTCGAAGATGTGAGGGTTTATGTCGTACCAAACGACTACCTCGGAGTCCTAAGACCGGTTAGGGCTTAATTTACATGACATGATCATGCAAATGCCTAACAAAGAGGTTGAGGATTTATGTTGTAATAAGCAAACTACCTCGAAATCCTATGGCTTGGTTATTTAATTCTAAGGAAATTTTTGCTGAAGTAGATCCGAGTTTTAGTGATGATGATGGTCGTGCTGCCCACCATGCTCTGAGCTCCTTATTGTTGCAGAGGTTTAGTTTTAGAAGTCATAAATCAGGAAATGAGAGAAGTGTTTTGGTTTAGAGAAAATCTTAAAATCGAAGTGTTTTTTTAGTGTTTTAATTAAAACAAATCTTAAAGTTGATTAAACAGAACCGATTAAGATCCCACAGTTCCGTCATCCCGGCACCGTTACTTTCATTGAATTTACTTAGTCCAGATGAATTTGCTAAACTCAACTGAATGAGTTCCACACTTTCATTTAGACCGTGGGAAATCTCGTTAGCAACACGTGGGTTACATCATCCGAGGTATTCCCGATCATTCAACGAGACATTTTAATTTAGTTGCAATTGTAGTTTTGTTGTTCTGTTTGTGATTAAATTTTGAGTTGTTTTATACTTTGAAATGTTGTGGTGGTGAATTTTATCTTGCAATGACTTTTAGTTTAGTTTTGGTTTCGGTTCGGGGACTACCACTAAAGGTTTTGGTTTTCATGCAACAGTCTTGTTTAACATGCAAGAAAAGTAAAGTACAATGCATGTAAGTAAATTACAGTAAATTACAATAAAATAAAAGCATACCTAGAGAGTCTTCCCGTCATCCCAAGCTGCACTTAAAACACATGTTAAAGAATTTAAATATTTCAACAAGTACCTAGGTAAAGCTAAGGGATGGATTTTGGTTGTTTACCAAATTCCTAATCCTATAACTAGTCATCTCCTATGACGTCTAGGTTCTTGTGTTTTGTTTAAGGATGATTTTCTTCATCAAAGAACAATTAAATTTAGTTGTTCTTCTAAAACATCCCATCATATTGAGGAAGTGCTTAAGACAAGTCCTAAACATCTTTTCAATATTTCTGGGATTGTTTTGAGTCCAAATAAGTTTAGTTGTACAGGTGAATTAATCATCCAGGAGTTTAGTTAAACTTTGTCTCTTGCTCAGTGAACTTAGGTATTTGATTACCTGATGAATGAAGTGACATCTCACTTAATACTCTATTTAAGAGTTATAATAATTAAAGCCTTTAAGGGCAAGTTGGTTTATCAAGAATTTTAATCATAATTAATTAAAAGTTTGAGTTAATGGTTTGAAGTGTTTTAATTTAATTATTAGGTTTTAATTAATAATTTTAAGTTTGGAATAGTGTTCAAATTATTTTAGACTTAATTCTTAATGATTTCATTGAGGTTTATTGTTAGATGAGTTTTTTTAATTTAATTCAATTTGATTTTAATTTAATTTTAATTTAATCCAATTTTAATTTAATTTTAATTTAATTTTAATTTTAATTTGATTTAAATTTATTTAATTTAATTTAATTTTAATTTAATTTTAATTTAATTTTAATTTAATTTTAATTTAATTTAATTTAATTTAATTTATTTTATTTTAATTTAATTTTAGTTTTAATTTAATTTTAGTTTTAATTTAATTTAATTTTAGTTTTAATTTAATCTAATTTTAGTTTTAATTTAATTTAATTTTAGTTTTAATTTAATTTAATTTAATTTAATTTAATATAATTTATTTTTAGTTTTAATTTAAGTTTTAATTGTTAATTTTAATTATCAATTTGAATTATTATTTTAGTTTTTAATTAGGAATTAAGTATTGTTAAAGTGACTTATTTAGGGATTTTTAAATTAAAAAATAAATATCCTCTTAATAATATCCCTATTTTAATGATCCGAATTTAAATATATTCTTTCCAAAATTTAAATTATTTAATTAATCAAAGTTTCATTTTTTTGATATTTTCAAAATATTCAATGGGTTTCTACCCATTAATTTTCTTAAGTCCCAATCATCCAAGAGAAAGTTAAAATTGAATATTTTACCACCCCCCCCCATTTTGATTAAACCTAAAGTTTTAATTAAGGGTTAAAATTTTTAATTATCTTTATGCCCTTTTAAGCTTATTTATTTCATAACTCACTAAATTGAGCTCAAATTAATTTGAAATTTTAATGTCACCTCACTCATATGTCAATCAAGATATTGGAGGAGAAAATGTGATTTTTCTGAATTTAATTTATTTATATAATTATTTTTAGTAGAAAATAGGGGTTTTCAAAGAAAATTCAACAACATGACCAAGGAAAGGTTTCTATCCTTAAGAAAATTATGGTATATTTCTAATGACCAGAGGACCACTTGGACCAATTTTGGTGATTTTTTGAATTATATTTTATTTATTATAATTATTTTGATTTTAGAGTATTAATTAATTATAAAATAAAATTAAAGTTGAAAAATAGATTTTATATTTTTCTTAAATCTCTCTGACCTCAAGGAGTTCAGAGAAATAAATTTTATAATTTTCTGATTTTTCTTTGATTTATTGGAATTATTTTAGTGAAAAAGGTTAAAAACTCATTTTTTAATATTAAAAATTACATTAAGCCTTTAAAATTTAATATCTCACCCTAGGGACTTACGAAAAATATTTGGTTTGTTCCTAAGTAATTAGGAATCAAAATGTGACATTTTTATGATTTTTATTATTTTTTAATTATTAAAATATTAAAATATTATGAAAAATCAACCTTTTTAGAAAATTTCAATTTTAATTTTCCTAAACTCCACTGATATCAGAGAAGCCCCAAAACTATTTTTGTGAAATTTTGAAAAATATTTTTGGAGTTATGAATTTTTAAAGTTCCATTTTGCTTATGAAGCTTAATTAATCCATTTGATAATGTTAATCAAGTCCAATTGATTTCAAATTTTTATGTGAGTTCTCTCTTTTCCTGAATATCAGTGGAGAATTGTTTTCAAGTCAATTTGATGTGTGGTTATTCTTAATTAATTGAAATTCAAATTTAGGGGTTTAGGCCAATTAAGGTTATTATGAATGAATTAACTCAAAATATATTTTTCATAGGGTCCTCTAGTCCTAAGGAACAACACCAAATTTTCCTAGAATTTATTTCACAACACACTAATTATTGAAATTAAAATACCTAAAACAGTGACATGAAATTGAAAATTCAATAACTTTTTACAGAGATGGCCTCTGACCTTGAAAAATTCAGGGAATGTTTCCAAGATCAGAGGCTTCAAAAGCCCTATAGTCTCATGCCATGGTGAATTGTTTATGTAAATGAAGAATCAAAATACTGAAATCAGTAAATAAATTATTAAAAATAAAATACTCATCCAATTAATCTAATTTCTTTTCCACATTATTCTCCTCTGTTCACTGAGCAAGTGTGTATTTTAATTTTATTTTTGTGATTTTTCTATGCAAAGATATGAATTTTTGAAGTTCTGGGCATTTAAATAATTCAAAAATACCCTATTTATCTACTTATCCACGCGGTGCCAGCACAACATCGGCAGCTCCGAAAGCCCACGCGGTGCATTACCATTCGACGCCGCCATCCGACTCAGAGCTCTGGGGGCCCGCGGTTCATGTAACATTCCCAGGTCTGGCGCAATCTGAACAGTCTGCTCGATACACGCGCGATCCAACGGCTCCCGGTCATCGTCTACGACTGGTGTGCATCCGTGACCGTCCACACTAAAACCCTAAGATCTCACTCGATTCTCAATGGATTTTTGTGTTCTTATGCTCTATGGATTCATCTTGAAGAGACGAACACATCCATACGGTTTATAGGCTATGAAATTAACCTAAACAAAATGGAGAATCACTGGAAGCTCAGGAGGAAGAGTGTGTTCATTCCTTTGTTCAGAGAAGTGAAGCTTCGATCTGAGAGTTGTGTCACCTTCGATTGAGTCCAGGCAAGCTCCAGATGAAGTCTTTGGCTCTAGAGAATTTTTTAGGTATTAAAGTGACCAAGGCTGATCACAAATCTTGGAGGCTAGAAGCAATGGCTGGCTTGGTTAGGGTGCTTTTGTTGAGGAACTTCTCCTCTTGGTCTGGTGAAGGTGTAGGGCCAATCAATTTGGTGATTGGCTCACTGTGGTGAAGTGTCCTGTTTTTTGGGTGGATTTTCAACTCATAAATTTTGCTCTGTTACTGGGGATTAGGGCAAAGGAACACTGGGGATCAACTGCTCTGGGTTAGGAGAAGGTCTTAGAGTAATTTTGGCAGAGTTTCCTCAAGGTCTGGTTCAACTCCCCATTTGGCCGAGAGGTGGTGGTGTTTAAATAGGAATGGCTGGAGGGCTTCCCAGGGGCAATTGGAGGCTGAGATCAGCTGCTCAGGGGAGGAGAAGAACAGCTATGTTTTCCATTTGGGTTGAGACAAGTCAGCAAGGGAGAATTGGAAAGTTTGGCTCACATTGAGCTTTCGGCCATGACGTTTTCCGTTGACTATGGTGGCTGGCCGACCAGGCATTGGTCACCATCTTGACCAGTGAGGTCAGGGCTGGGGTTTGGTGCAAGCAATTGGCTATTGCCATGTGTAAGGAGGTTTGATTAAAATGGCATGGGGTAAAGGTCATTTTGGCTTGATTTTGGTCAACTCATGTATTTGGGTTTGGTGCACCCACCAAGGGACTGATTTAGGCTGAGGGAGGTCAGATGAATCAGCTAGGAAAGGGTAGTGAAGTCACCATCCATGAATATTTGGATTAATCATGGATTAAGGTGAAGCATTAAAAGGGTTAAAACCTTTTTAAGGGGGTTTAAAAGAGGCTCCTCCTTTTGCAATTAATGGTATGATGATCTGTAAATTGATTCCCATGGCTTCATGTGGCTTGTGCATGGCTTCAATGCTTGCTCATGGCTTGGGAATGGCTTGGCTTACTTGCATGAGAAAGAGATTTTGGGATTTTTAGCATTTAGGGGTGATTTGGCATGAGGCTTGATTTGGAATCATTTGATGATGGGATTGGAACTTAAGGAATGACTTCGATTAAATGGATGGCAAATGAAAATGTCATATGGGCTTTAGGACAGATTTTGGGCTCTTTGAAATGGTTTTAGATGGGCTTTTAAAGTGATTTAGGGATGTGGGCTTTTGGATTTTAAAATGGGCTTTTGGATGAAAGTTTTGTGAAGGACCATGCCAAATAAATGTTGGGTTTAGTTTAGGGAGGTGTCATGAGTGGTTTGGAACAAGTTTAAAGTGATTTTGAATTGAATTGGGTTTAATGTGGGTCTTTTGGTAAAGTGGCCAAAGTATTTCAAATTGGGCTAACTTGGGTTAAGGTTGGGCTAAAGTTGGATTTGATGTAAAATTAATGTTGAGAAATGTTCATGGGAGTGTCACAAAGAGTTTCCAACTTTGGATGGGCTCTAAATTTGGGATTTGGGCCCATTTGGGTTAGGTTTGGGCTTAGGTCAATTTATGGGATTTTTGTTTTAGGTTAGGTTTGGGTGGAGTTTAGGTTCATATTTTTGGCAAATCAAGTTATTATTTTGTTTGTGGGGATATTAGGAAGGTTTAGGAAAAGATTTGGTGTTAATTGGAGTTGAATTGGATGGGTTTGAGCTAGGTTTAGGTCATGGGTCAAAATTGGGCCTTAGGCTTCAAATTGAAATTGGGCTCAAATATCAATTAAATTGGACTTGGATTTGGTCTAAATTGATATTAGTAATATTGAATTGAAGTTTAGAATTGAATTGGACCAAAATTGAGGTCAATTGAAGTGGTTTGGTTTGACATTGTGTTCACTTGGGTTTAAAATGGGTCAAATTTGGGGTTTTGGTAAAAGTGGGGTAAATTGGCAAAATTATCCCATGGTATAGTTGAACAAAATGCTATTGAGAATATTTGGGATTTTTTGGAATTTGTTGGGACTTTTCTGAATTTTTGGATTTTTGGGCTAAGAAGGGCATTTTGGGTATTTGGAGGGTATTGGGGGGTACTTTTGGAATTTTTGGTATTTTTTACTGTGGATGATCAAATTGAGTGGGGGAAATATTTAGGATTGATTTTGATGAATTTTAGGTAATTTAGGTGATTTTGTAGATTTTGGGTAGTTTCAAGGCCTTTTTGTAGGTTTAGTAGGTGTAGGGCCCCAGGGGTCAAAAATTGAAATTTTGGAAAAATGATGATTGTTCAAATTTGAGTAAAATGGAATCACTTTGGTTGAGCCATGAAGCCATATTAAGCCCATATGAGCCATGAGAGGACTCATTTAAGGCATTCACTGTGTTGTTCCTAACCTTCTTAGCCAGGGGCTTAGGGGTTAAGTACCATCCATGTGAATTACCTACAAGAGTCAGGAAGTCAAGTTGGGTGTGAATAGTTTTAGGATTGGAATGTGTGTGAGAGTGTAGTGTATGTACAAGTCAACCCTCACCAGACCAGGCCATCCAGGGTAGTCCTAAGGCCAAAGTGTCCTATAGGGAACTCATCCTTTAAACCTCCGCATTTGATTTCAACCCTCTAGATGATTAGGGGTCTACAATCAAGCTTGTGGGGTTTGTAGCGAGTTAAGAGGTGTTTGAATTTCTAAGTGGTGGGTTCCATTTCTAGTCCTCTAAGATTAGTCAAAGGAAAAGCCTAAGGCTAGATCCTAAGTACTAAAGAGAGAAGCAAAAGACCTCATCAAAAATGAGGTCAACAAATAGACCCCCAACAGGTGTGGTGTGCTAACCAAGCACACCACGCGTATTGGTATTGACCGAAGAGATCAACAAAACCAACACAGATGTCCAAGTGACAAACTTTGGACGAAGTAGAAGAATTTTCGCTGGGGAGTATCAGGCATATTTCGAAGACCGGAGATTCCTGAACTCTCACTAGGGAATGAAAAAGGAGGTGAACTCCAAATCACAAGATCTGGGGAATTCTATTTAGATTTCAGTTTACTTTTAAATTTCAAGTTTCAATGTGTGAGTTTAGATTTCGATTGAAGTTTAATTTGAAATAGATTTAAGGAAATTTTGAATTTGAAATTTGGATTTGAAATGAGGATTGAAACCTAGGTTTCAACCTCGGGATTGCGCAGAGAACTGGAATTTAGGTACCAGCCTCGGAGTGAGAATTAGAGTTTAAGTATCGACGTAATAAAAGGATGAGAATCAAAATTTAGGTACTGATCTCGAAATGAGAGTCAGAATTTAGGCACCGACCTCACAAAGGATGAGAATCAGAATTTAGGTACTGATGTCGAGAGTGTGAGATTTGAAATTTAAGTATCAAACCTGAAAGAGAATCGAAATTTAAGTATCGATCTCGTATGAGAGTCAGAATTTAGGTACCGACCTCGAAAGGAGAGAACTGGAATTTAGGTACCAGTCTCAGAATTTAGAATTGAAATTTAGGTATCAATTAGAAAGAGAATTGAAATTTAGGTATCGATCTCGAAAGAGAGTGGGAATTTAGGTACCGACCTCGAAGGAAGAGAACTGGAATTTAGGTATCAGTCTCGGTAATTTTGAATTGAAATTTAGGTATCAATTCGAAAGAGAATAAAAATTTAGGTATCGATCTCGAAAGATGGGAATCAGAATTTAGGTACTGATCCCAGAATGAGAACTGGAATTTAGGTACCAGTCTCGAGAGTTGAGAATTAAAATTTAAGTATCTATTCGAAAGAGAATCGAAATTTAGGTATCGATCTCGAATGAGAGAGTCTGAATTTAGGTACCGTCCTCGAAGGAAGAGAACTAAAATTTAGGTACCAACCTCGGAATTTAGAATTTAAATTTAGGTATCAATTCGAAAGAGAATCAAAATTTAGGTATCGATCTCAAATGAGAGAGTCGGAATTTAGGTACCGACCTCGAAGGAAGAGAACTGGAATTTAGGTATCAGTCTCGAAAATTCGAATTGAAATTTTGGTATCAATTCAAAAGAGAATCGAAATTTAGGTATCGATCTTGAATCAGAGTAGGAATTTAGGTACCGACCTCGAAGGATGAGAACAGGATTTTAGGTACCAGTCTCGGAATTTAGAATTGAAATTTAGGTATCAATTCGAAAGAGAATCAAAATTTAGGTATCGATCTCGAATGAGAGTTGGAATTTAGGTACCGACCTCGAAGAAAGAGAACTGGAATTTAGGTACCAGTCTCGAAAATTTAGAATTGAAATTTAGGTTTGAATTCAAAAGAGAATTGAAATTTAAGTATCAATCTCGAATGAGAGTCTGAATTTTGGTACCGACCTCGAAGGAAGAGAACTTGAATTTAGGTACCGGTCTCGGAATTTAGAATTGAAATTTAGGTATCAATTCGAAAGAGAATCAAAATTTAGTTATCAATCTCGAATGAGAGTTGGAATTTAGGTACCGACCTCGAAGGAAGAGAACTGGAATTTAGGTACCAGTCTAGGAATTTAGAATTTAAATTTATGTATCAATTCAAAAGAGAATCGAAATTTAGGTATTGATCTCGAAATGAGAGTTGGAATTTAGGTATCGACCTCGAAATGAGAACTAGAATTTAGGTACCGGTCTCAATAGTTTGAAAGAGAACTAGAAGTTAGGCTCTAGCCTCGAAGAGAACTAGAAGTTAGGCTCCAGTCTCGAAGATTTATCTGTATGAAGAGGGACCCAGTCTCATGCCATCAGAACCAAATCGAACAAATTTCGTGGCTCCGTGTCAATAGAACTAGTCGATCCTCTAAGACACAGAAGAAAGAGAACTGAAAGGAGCTGGTGAGTGTACCAAGATGAAAAGACTTAACTTAGCAATAAGTCGAGTAAAATATTCAAATTTTAAAAGAGCTTCAAACAGATTTCGATTGAGAGAAGAACGGAAAGGTTTGAATCAGAGGATTCAGATCAGAATTCAATATGAGATTTAGATTCGTTTTGTTTGTCCTTTAACGATCCCATTTATTATTATTATTATTATTATTATTATTTTGTTTATTTATTGTTCATGTGAATTTTGAAGTTCATTTTGATATTAAGATTTTCTTTAAGAAAAATTCTCATTTATTTTATTTTCTTTTCTGTTCTTCGTTCAAAGTTCATTTAACTCTAATGGCGTTTCCCAGTCAATTTGCACAAATAGAGGTGAAGGCAAAATATGACGTAGTCATTTTCATTCCAACTTGCTGAAAGTACATCATACAAATTGATCTAGTCATGATGACATTTTCCTCAGAAATTTTATGTCTCATAAAACCCATGTATATCCAATACAGATTGTGTAAGACTCTTGTTGATCCATCCAAAAGCGTCTGTCAAAAAATCCATGTCTGAATAGTAAGAAACATGGGTAATAACATCACCTTCCAAGCCATCCTTGGTAGGAATGCCACATGGATGTGCATTGGAGGTGTGCTATTTCCCGTGTAACTCACAGCTCATAGGTCCGGAGACTCTCCAATTTTGGATCTGGTTGAAAGTGGTGAGGCATTTTTCTATCGTCCATTCTCCTAAAAGTAACTGAGATCCGCTCCACAGGCACTCCTGGAAAGCAATGCTTTGCAATCTCTGCTCCGTTTCCTTTTAATACCAGGACGGAACCTACCGGTAGGGGTATCTCCATCGGCCCTCGGAACTCACCGGGGCCTGCAATCCGGAGGTCAGATCCGAACATGATGTTGCACTAGTTGACGAATGACACCATGCAGAAGGGTCTAAGAAAGTCATGATGGTCTATATGTGGAGGTATGCAGTCGCCTTCCTTGTAGATGTTGATAATGCAGTTGTTGGGTCTGCAATCTGCAGGCAGTACCCTCCATGTTATCATCCTTTTAACCATTCCCTTGATGACTCTTGGCATTAGATCCATCTCACTGCGACGGAGTATCCCTGGTGGATTTCTTTTTTTGTCTATGGAAAAATTGTAGCAACATCCGCATTGGATTGTAACTCTTCCTTTTCCTGGCATCCATCTTTGGGGTTCTGAATATGTCTTTTCTCTCAAGCGGCCAGCTCGAACCATTTTCTGCAATTCAAGGATGCAGTCCACAATTTGTTGTTGCTCATAATTTAAGAGAACATCTGTATGTAGCTCGAGGCCTTCCAAGATGTTGACCCTCTTGTTTCCAATTCTTTCAAAGTACTCAAAGGTTTTCTTCTCAACTAGTTGCATTTTCTCCAGCTCGTATTCCGGGATGATATGAATTCCTCGGTTTCTAGTAACATACTGCGGGATGTATGGCTCAACCCCAGCACGTTCTTCTACATGTCTTGGCTCCTCGGGGATAGTCTCCATAGGGACATCCTCCGGGGTTGCTTTCACAACAAGACTCTTCGGATCTGGTAAATATGCTCGGCGTCGAGGTACCGACTCTATTTCTGGTTTCCTTGGTATTTCTTTTATCTGTTCTGACCTTCTTGGAATCGACTTTCTTCTTTCTGGTTCCTGAGGAACCGGTCTCTTTGGAGCATTTGTACTAACAATATCCACTGTCTGTTCATATTGATCTTCTGCTAACTTGGTTAGCATTTTACGAATGCGATGATTCTTATTTCTTTGCTGGGTAACAGTGAGAGTAGCTCTCCTTGCTCCTTGAATTTCTGCTGGTGCAGCGCTGACAAGCCTACCCTCTGCTGTGGCAACTATGAATTTAATTTTCCTATCTTCTCCGGCTGCATGCGTGGCGTTTGTTTTTCTTTTCTTGTTGCTGGATTGGTGGCTCGGGCCACCCATTTTCATCACTGTCTGGCTGTGAAGTTCTACTTGATCAACTGGGATCCAATCATTTTCTTCGTATTGTAAGCCTGCTGGTGTAAAGTCTGAGTCAATCTCTATCACTGCTCCAACCCTCACCCTTTTTTCATCAAGTGCTAGACTCACGCCATTTCTAAAGTTTAGAACCAACCGCCTGTTCAAGATTTTCCTGCCAAAAACAAGGAAAGGATCAGGGGCTGTACTAAGAACAAGAACAATAAGAAAAACACTTAAAAATTTTTATTCACTTCTTTTAAATTTAAAGGAAGTAGGAAGGGATGAGAAAATATAAGGAATGAATGGATTTAAGAGGAAAAATAGACATTTTATTATTATGATTTCCCATGATTTCTTTTTAACATTTTTTGTTGATGAGATTTTTTTTATCATCCATTTTATTTTGTTTTGGGTTCGGGCCCAGTCACAAAGTGATTACTTCACCCGTGTTTCTAGGGAAAAGATTTTGATTTAGAAGCCACCCTTCAAAACATCAGGTCGCTTAATACTTCTTTAAATATCGTCCATTGATTTAAAGCATGGGTCGTTCTCCACGGCAATTCAACAGTTGGTAGGAACCTCCCGAGCAAACTGTCTCGACCACAAACGGCCCTTCCCATGTTGGTTCAAAATTACCACCTATCTTGCGATGTGCAAGAATAGGTCTTCTGAGAACAAGAACTAAGTCACCGACTTTGAATGTCCTGGGACGGACCATTTTATCATGGGCCTGGATCATCTTGGCTTGATACAGTTCCAAATTCTGTTGAGCGGAAAGTCTTTTTCCTTCCAAGCTTTCCAATTCTTCCAGTCGTAGTCTAGCATTTTCTTCTGTAGTGATCTTTTCTGCAACTGCAATTCGGAGTGACGGAAGCTGAACTTCCAGGGGCAAGACGGCCTCGGACCCGTACACTAAAGCATAAGGCGTAGACTGAGTAGGAGTCCTAAAAGTCATCCTGTAGGCCCATAAGGCTTCTAACAACTTCTCGTGCCAATTTCTTTTGTTGTCGTCCAAAGTTTTCTTTAAAATTTGAACGAGAGTTTTATTAAAAGCATCGGCCAAGACGTTTTCTCTTGGGTAGTAGATCGTTGAGTATCGCCAATCGATCCCGTGTCTTCTGACAAAATTGTTGATCTTTGTACTTTTGAATGCAGACCCATTATCTGAAATGATTATGCGTGGTACCAAAAAATGGTAGACGACTTGGTTCTTGAAAAACTGTAACACGTGGTGTGCCTTCACTTCTCTGAGTGGTATAGCTTCTGTCCATTTAGAAAAGTAGTCTGCAGCTGCTAGAATGAAGCGATGTCCTCTTGGAGAAGGCTGTTCTATCGGACCCACAATATCTGTGCCCCAACACTCAAATGGCCACGACGCGATTGTCGGATGTAGCACATTTGGAGGTTGGTGTAGAACCACTCCGTGCAATTGACACTGGTGACAACTTTTGGCAGCTTTCATACAGTCGGTCATCATTGAGGGCCAGTAGTACCCTGGTCTTTTAATCTTCATTTTCATTTTCGGACCCGACTGATGAGCGCCACAAAGTCCTGAGTGCACTTCTTCAATGATTTCACAAGCCTCGGACCCACTCAAGCATCTTAGCCACATTTGATCAAAAGACCTTCTGTATAATGTATTGTTTATTAATGCGTAAGACGTAGTTCTTTTCTTGATTTGATGGGCTAATGACTTATCGTCTGGAAAGTTTCTTGTTTGCAAGTAGTCTATTAGTGGCTGCCGCCAATCTTCTGTATTTTCTATCACTGCTGGAATTTTTTCTTCTGTCTTTTCTGCTATTTGTGTATTGTATCAATGTCGAGCTGTGATAGGACCTGTCGTCCTTGAACTGACACTTCAACTGACTCATACTGCAAGCAGGTAAATTTCTTTGCAAGGCGGGCTAGCACATCGGCGAGAGTGTTTTCTTTTCTAGAAATCTTGTAGATTGTTACGTCTGGAATTTATCCAACAGTTTCATGGCATACTGGAAGTACTGCTCAAGTCTTGGTTTTAGAATTTTGTACTGTCCAGCGACCTGTTGAATGATCAACTGAGAATCTCCGTAGATGTTGATGTTCGTGATCTTCATCTGAATGGTTAATTCCAATCCGGTTATAAGGGCTTCATATTCTGCCTCGTTATTTGTACACGGTTCTGTTAAGTGGTAAGAGTATCTTAACATCCCCCGCTCCGGTGTTATAAAGATTAGTCCAATTCCTGCCTTACCGGGCACTATCATTTGCAATTCTTTGTTCTTCTGTACTGAGGACGCACCGTCGAACTACAGTTCCCAACGTCGATCATCGGGGCCTTCTAGGCTCATTATCTGCTCATCAGGAAAATCATCGTCGAGTTGCGAATCTGCCGGTAAAGGGTGTGCTGCAAGGAAGTCTGCTAGGACTTGTCCTTTACGGCGCGAAGAGGAACGAAAGTTATGTAAAATTACAATAGTATCATTAACCACCTGGCAAGTCTGCCAGAAAGCGTCGGTCGGGTTATCAAGTATTACAATGGATTAACTCTCGAAATAAGGTTGACTTTATGAGAAAGCATGTAATGCCTGAGCTTCTGAGCGACGAAGATCAGGGCCAAACAATGTTTCTCAATTGGAGGATACTTTACTTCCGTCGGGATTAGACGACGACTTAAGTAGTAGATAACATTTTCTTTTCCCTCATGATTGACCTGGGCTAGCAGGGCTCCAAGCGAGTCGTCTAGAGTCGCGGTATAAAGTATCAATGGTCTACCTTAGACTAGGGCTGCTAAGACAGGAGGTGTCATTAAATATTGCTTAACGTCCTTGAAAGCCCGCTGGCATTTCTCATCCCAAATGAATTTGGCATCCTTTTTAACTAATGACGAGAAGGGCTGACACCTACCTGACAAGTTCAAGATAAAGAGTCGAATATATGCCAACTTCCCATGAAAAGATCGTAGTTGTTTCAAAGTTTTGGGAGGAGGCATTTCTAAAATAGCTTTAATCTTTTTCGGATCAATTTCAATCCTGCGATGTCAGACAACAAATCCTAAGAATTTCCAGGAAGTAACGCTGAAGGTGCATTTTAAGGGATTCATCTTAAGGTTAAATTGTCTTAGTCGCTCGAAAATAATTCTCAAATCATACAGGTGATCTTCTTTCAGTTTACTTTTGATGACCACATCATCTACATAACACTCGACCTTGTTGTGAATGAGATCATGAAAAATCTTCGTCATCGCTCTTTGGTATGTTGCTCCTGCGATCTTTAGTCGGAATGGCATTACTATGTAGCAATACACTCTGATCGGCGTTCTGAATGCCGTGAGCTTTTAGTCTTCTAGTTCCATCTTTATCTGGTTGTATCCTGATGATCCATCCATGAAAGAGAAGATTTCATGTGTCGAAGCGATGTCGATCATAAATTCTGGAATTAGTAGTGGGAATTCATCCTTTGGATATGCTTTATTTAAATCTCTGAAATCTACGCAGATTCTGATCTGACAATTCTTCTTTCTGACTGGTACCACATTGGCTAACCAAGTAGGGTATTGTTCTTCAAGGAAAAATTTAGCGTCTATTAGCTTCTTAACTTCGGCTATTACTTGTTGCTCAATTTCTAGACGCATTCTTCTAGGAGCTTGTCTGACTGGAACAGAAGTAGGATCTACTCCTAGTTTGTGGATTGCGACTTCTAGAGCTAATCCTGGCATTTCATCATAACTCCAAGCAAAATAGTCCATGAATTCCATTAATAGCTTTATTATATTTTCGGAGTCTTCTTTATTGAGCAAGGAGCTAACAAAGGTAGGCCTAGGCTCTTCACTAGTACCTAAGATAACTTCCGTTAACTCGTCTACTGTAGATTTGATTTCTTTTTTCAAATTCTGGTGGATCGTTGCCGAATGGTAGATCTTCAAGATCTTCTGAGGCTTCCAAGCAGTCTTTATTAAGTTCGCAAGTGACAACCAAGCAAAATTCCGTATCGTCAACTGATCCTACTGTGCCGAATCCGAGACCATATTTTGAATTGGGAGGCCGACCGGCATTATTCCATAATTTTTCAAAGTGTTGTGATCGGCCTTTTGTCCATTATCGAGGTAAGACACCACGTTGAATTAAATTTTGAACACAGGGAGAGTACCACTCAAAAGGTAATTCCATTAATGCATATGAAGGAACATCTTCAAATTGTACATCCTTTTCAGTATTGGAAGAAGAAGCACCACGGTAAAACTTGATTGGTTTAGTACCACCACCATGTACTTCCTTGACCACCATACCCTCGATCATATTAGAATGAATCAGGGTCAGGGTCATAGTATGTACATAATGGTTAATCTTCACGTACATTGATTTGTATTCTTCATTCCTTTCATCTTCGAGATAGATCTTGAACTGTGATTTCTTCTGATTAATTGTTGCTGCTTCTTTCTTAATTTCTTCTTCTTCTTCTTCAGAGCTATTCTCCCAAACAATATCGATGACTAGTTTCTTCCGTCCAACTGTTCCAACGTTTCTTTCACGTCCTCGTCCCCAGCCTCGACCTCGGGTGCGAGTTCTGGAGAAATCTTCACCATCTCACCGTAAGGGGGTGGTGAGTAACTGTTGGACTAGAACTTCAAGTTCTTCATCATCTCAAATTTCTTTAGCTTCATTTGGTATGGTATTTCTAGAAAATATTAATTTCTTTGGAGGCGCATAGTAGGACGCATCTTCATGAATTCCAATCTCGTGTAGGGAGAATGGTTGCAAATCACCTTTGATACATTGCTCCCCTCCTTCATAATACTTTATGCACTGGTGCAGAGACGACGGTACCATTCGGTTTTCATGGATCCATGGCCGACCTAGTAGAGCGTTAAACAATGTCTCAGAATCAATTATGTGGAATTTTGTTGTTGTCTTTGCTAAATCACCGGTCTTCATTAGTAATGTTATCGATCCAAGAGCTCTTTCTCCTATTTGATTGAAGCCTCTTAATAGCATCTTGTCTGCTTCAAGCTTGCGAGCATCAATTTCCAAATATGCTAGCGTCCGAAGATTCATTATGTTGATTGATGCTCCCAGATCAACCAACACTCTGGAGAGCGTAAACTTCCCAATAGTGACTGAAATGTATAACAGTCGGTTGTGATCTGCAGTTCCCAGTAATAGATCATTGTCCGTTAAGATAACACCTCGCTGTTCTCTTAACGAGTAAACCTCGTCAAAGGAATTACCGGCCATTTAGGCTAAACAAATCTTTGGATTAAGTAAAGCCTTGATCAGAGCCTTTCTCATCTCCTTTGACAGGATCAGAGCGTCGTATATGCTTAGTTTGGCTGGTAGCTTCCTAAGATGGGCTAGCACGTTGTAGTCTACTTTATTACCATGTTCCTCGATTTCTTCCCGAATGGGAAGTTCCTCTGCTGGGGTTGGCTCTTCCTGAGCAACCACCTGCTTCCCTTTATCCTTTGGACCCATTCTAGGGGGTAGAACTTTTCTGCTTCTTAGATTAACCTCTATTATCTCTTATAAATTTACAGGTGTCTCCTCTTGACTCGGAACAACTGGCTCTTCTGAAGTTTATTCGGTGTCCGATGATTCTAATTCTATCGTGATCAGAGCCCCTCGAAATTCATAAATGGACTAGTCGCTTGCCGAGCTTTCATATTCTCCTTTTTGAACATCTTCTTCATCGTGGTCGTCGAGGTTGTGTATGATTTGAGAATCATTATTTGTATTGGAATCGAGATCCGGATTAAGTCGGTTGTCGCTAGTTACGTAATCGTTAGAAATAGTTAAAACGTAGCCAACGCCATAACCCTTATCATTATAAGACCCCGCCGGGGCGAGCAGATAATCATACAGAGTCAGAAGTTCGAGGGATTTCTCCCCCGAATCGGAAATAACCATCTTAGGATATGCAGCCCCTAGTCTACTCTTCGGAGCCTCGGTCTTCTTTTCTTCCACGATCTTCTCCTCCTTCTGGGGCGGTTCTTCAATCACAAGTGATAGTGCCGGCTTGACAGGTTTCAAACTTTGAGTTGAAGCGTATACCAAAGCGGTTTGGATGTGATCCAAAATATTCTTTGAAGACTTTGTCCAGATGGTACTCCATCCATCATCAGTCGCGTAAGGGTCTATCGAAACAATAGGATCCGTTGAAATAACATTGACGGAACCTCCTTTCTGGGGTTCCTTCATGTATTCCTTTGGGATCGTTATGTTCCCTTTCCGGGGATTGTCATCAAGCCAACTCTTAAAAGTGATGCTATCCTCTATCTTATGTCCGAGCATCTGTTGGTAAGGGCAAAAGTTCGGATGATCTTTCTTATTGACTTCTCCGGCTTCTTGGGCTCTGGCAGCTTAAAATCCGGTGTCTTCATTAAGCTGCGGAACATCTTTGCTATTACTTCAGTTTTAAATGGATATTCTTTATTTAGGTGTTCTCTTAAGGTACACGATGAACGAGGCGGTTGTTCATAATGTTGAGGCGACTGATAGCTCGGACGAGGTTGCTGATAGCCTTGCTAAGGTTGCTGATAGCCCTGCTGAGGTTGCTGATAAGTCTGTTGTGGTGGTTGATAACTAGGCTATGGCAGCTCTTACTGTATCTGAACCGGTTGCTTGCCCTAATTTACTGCCGCGACGATTCTAGATTTCTTTTCAAATGTTTTCACAGGCTTCTGCTTATCAGTCTTGTCTACGAAACTTAAATGGTTTGCCTCTTCTTGCAAGCTCCCGGCTTGCTAAGCAACTTCTTGAAAGTCTTGATTGTAAACCATTTAAGGAGAAGTGCTATCGGGCCATGGATACTTTTAAGTAAGATGCCGACTGCATGTTGTTCTTGAAGCTGTGGTTCACACTTCATGCTTAAGTTTCTCCATCGAAGTATGTAATCCACTAAAGTCTCGTTCGGCTTTTGTTGCTCCACCACTAGATTGCGGATAGTGATGTGGTGTTGAGCTCCGGCAAATCGTTTCACGAAGAGATTTTCTAGTTCTGAAAAGGTCTTTACTGAACCGTTCGGCAATGCTGTGTACCAGTCGAAGGCAATCCCTGATAAGCTGCTGACGAACTGTCGGAAGAGTAAAGCGTCACTCCCACCGGCATTGCAGCAACTAGCACGAAAATGTGCAACATGTTGCCGGGGGTTTCCTGTTCCATCAAAAGTTTTAAACAGAGGTGGTACGAAGCCTTTCGGGTATTGGACTGCATCAAACTCTTCGGGGTAAGGTCTACCCGTCTGAATAGATGCTCCGCTCTTTGATTGTGCTAGGGCCTCTTGCACCTGCTGTTCCACCATGCTCTTAATGTCCTTTTCTGGAATCATGCTTTGTGCAAGATCTTTCTTTGGTTGTTCGTCTCCATTGATGGATGTGATTTCTTTTCCCCCATCTGCAATATGGATAATTTCTGGGGGTGTCTCTTTCTGGGGTTGTACCTGACTCTGGAGAGTGGCTAAGACAGCAGCCATCTCTTCCATCCTCTTTGCCATTTGGGAAATTGTGTCATCTCTCTCCCGAATCTGTGCTCTTAACACCTCTGGTTCATCTCTTTCCGCAGCTGCAGGAGCACCTTATGAAGCCGACGATGCTCGTGTCTCAACCATGTTGATCTCGGCATACTCCTCATCCATGAACTCGGATGAGTCAACTTGATCTCCTAATTCTTTTTCTCTTTCTTTTGCTAACCGTCGGATATCGGTCCTTAGCTTGTCCATGGCATGCTCTAATGGCCCTTTCTGCACGGTCTCGCAGTCATCTCCTGACGGTTGTTGAATTTCCTTCCCGGGAGTCCCCTTTATTGCAGTAGCACTTTCTTCTGATTCAAGTCTCCTGACGAGAATTTTCTTCTCAGGGCATTATTTTGGTCTTAACTCGCCAGTAGTAGGTCGACATACCATCCTTCTTGCAGCCGGTAGCCTAGGACAGGATGGTCTATCGACTATATGCTGGAAGGTGGTATCCTCCTTAATTTGTAGACCCAATACTACAACGGTTGAACTGGCTTTTATCTTCTTCTTTAGTTTCTCTGTGGCAGCGACAGGCTCTATTCGTGGTCCGAGGCGGGATTTAGCTGGCACCCGTCCTATCCTTCTTAAAATTTCTGAAACAGGGCATCTTTCTTTCTTTGCTAATCTTTCTATCACAGCTTGCAGCCGAGTCAATGGCGTAGTCTTATCCCTTTTCCTTTTGTAATTGTTGTAGTACGTAGGTCGGGGTAATGCAGCAACGATCCTATGGACATTCTCTTCATATAATGTGGCAGAGAGAGGGTGAAACCTGCTCTCTTCCAATAGAGGTATATACTCAGGCAGTTCTTCTCTTTCCTCAGGAGTTTCTTCTAGAAAAGCAACTTCAGCAGCTCTGGCTTTCTTGGCGATCTTTCTGATTCTATTTATCCTTTGAGTCTGAGTTAGGGGTGCAATTCTTGAACTAGACCCAATCTCAAAAAAAGATGGTATTGTGGCAAAATCTGTACCCTCCACGGTGACAGGCTCATCACAAACTTGGATTTCCTTCCCCTTCAGTTTGGCAGAAGTCGGGGTAGGTGCAGAGATGACTAGACCGGTGGGGGTAGAGACAACAGTCCTCCTATGAACAGTAGTACTCTTCTCAGCTGGAATCCTTTGCAGGGGAGGGAATTCTTGAGTCGATTTCAGGTTGAACTCAATTATGGGCTCTTCAGTCTGTGATACTTTGTCCATTAGTGTGAAGAGAGTGACATCAACAAACATGATATCTGTGTTGCCGAATCCTTATCTGAAATGGATGATCCCATTATCGGGCAGCTCATCCTTGTAAACGGCGAAGTCCATTCCATTAGTGAAGGAGAAGATTAATTTTGGGGCAGTCATTTTCTTCAGGGCAGATTCCAAATGTCAGTCCCGAATTATGCTTCATTTTGTCATAAAGTTTAGGACGAAAAGAAAGAGTCTGAATACATTTTTGTTTATCTTAGTGTATTTGTAATTTTTTAAAAGCGATTGTTTATCACTAGGTTCGTTTGTTAGAAACAAAACGATTAAAGGAAAAAAGGGTTATAGAAAAGGTAAAGGGCCCGTTTTAGAATTGGAAAGGAAGAGAAACTCTTATGCAAGACTTCTCGACTCGAAGGACCGCTCCTAAACTAACACCTATTGGGGGTCCACCCTACCTCAGAAAAGAGGTAAGAGGATCTCAGAACCTCTCTGTTTAGGGGTGTCTAAACAGTGGCTCCTCAATCCGAGAGGAGTTGGCTATACTCGTTCAAGACATAAATGAACGGGGTATTCCAACGGAAGAATGGTAATTTTGGTCCACTAGGGATATGGACTCACTACCGATTTATGAAAGCAAAACCATCTAATCAAAAATTGAGAGAGGAACTATTTCCCCAGCGAAGTAGCCAAAATTTGTAGGGCTTATTTTTAGTTTTGTGTGTTGTATTTTTGAAAAGGGGTCGCCTAAAGAAATTGTCGGCGAAATTTAAATTTTAAATTAATTTAAATATATATATATAATTTAGAAAGTAGTATTTTATTTTGAAAATAATTTTAAATTTGAAAATTTTAAGATATGAAATCAAATCGATCTCACATCCCAAATAGTTTATATAAACGAGCACCGCATCACAAGCCAGTGTATCTATCCCGAAGAATAGACACCATCGCTTGATGATGGGGCTCGATTAAATAAACTAGAAGATTTGTAACATCCGTTTGGTCCGCAAACCAATTTTATAAGCCGACAAGTTCCCCTGCTTAATACAAAGAAATTAAGCAGGGTTTATATTACTTGGGCTCTTAAAGTTCCCTATAAGGGCAAGCCCCTATAGTTAATTACATCCTAAATGACAGGAATAATTTAAGAAAACTCTCAATAATGATCAGTGTTTTTGCTCTCAAGAATTTCAAAGTTTACAGTTTTCAAAGGATTGGATTTTGGAAATTTCAATAGGGATCAGCTCAAATTTGGAACAAGTTTATTTTAAGAGTCCAAAGGAAGAGAAGAAGGAGAAGCTGAGGATCCAAGAAGAATCTTGGCAACTTCCCAAACTATCTTATTGTTTGGCTTAGATTTGTGAATTTACTTAATGTTACAATCCTGTCAACTTTATTTATTTCGGTCTTATATTCGTATGGCATGATCATATAAATAGCCTCGAAGATGTGAGGGTTTATGTCGTACCAAACGACACCTCTGAGTCCTAAGACTGGTTAGGGCTTAATTTACATGTCATTATCATGCAAATGCCTAACGAAGAGGTTGAGTATTTATGTTGTACTAAGCAAACTACCTTGAAATCCTATGGCTTGGTTATTTAATTCTAAAGAAAGTTTTGTTGAAGTAGATCTGAGTTTTGCTGATGACGATGGCCGTGCTGCCCACCATGCTCCGAGCTCCTTATTGTTGCAGAGGTTTAGTTTTAGAAGTCATAAATCAGGAGATGAGAGAAGTGTTTTGGTTTAGAGAAAATCTTAAAATCCAAGTGTTTTTTTAGTGTTTTAATTAAAAAAAATTTTAAAGTTGATTAAACAGAACCAATTAAGATCCCACGGTTCCGTCATCCCGACACAGTTATTTTCATTGAATTCACTTAGTCCAGATGAATTTGCTGAACTCATCTGAATGAGTTCCACTCTTTCAATTATACCGTGGGAAATCTCGTTAGCAACACGTGGGTTACATCATGCGAGGTATTCCTGATCATTCAACGAGACATTTTAATTTAGTTACAATTGTAGTTTTGTTGTTCTGTTTATGATTAAATTTTGAGTTGTTTTATATTTTGAAATGTTGTGGCGGTGAATTTTATCTTGCAATGACTTTTACTTTAGTTTTGGTTTCAGTTCAGGGACTACCCTAATGGTTTTGGTTTTCATGCAACAGTCTTGTTTAACATGCAAGAAAAGTAAAGTGCAATGCATGTAAGTAAATTGCAGTAAATTGCAATAAAATAAAAGCAAACCTGGAGGGTCTTCCCGTCATCCCAAGCTGCACTTAAAACACATGTTAAAGCATTTAAATATTTCAACAAGTACCTAGGTAAATCTAAGGGAAGGGTTTTGGTTGTCTACCAAATTCCTAATCCTATTACTAGTCATCTCCTATGACGTCTAGGTTCTTGTGTTTTGTTTAAGGATGATTTTCTTCATCAAAGAACAATTAAATTTAGTTGTTCTTCTAAAACATCCCGTCATATTGAGGAAGTGCTTAGGACAAGTCCTAAACATCTTTTCAATATTTCTGGGATTGTTTTGAGTCCAAGTAAATTTAGTTGTACAGGTGAATTAATTATCTAGGAGTTTAGTTAAACCTTGTCTCTTGCTCAGTGAACTTAGGTTTTTGATTACCTGATAAATGATGTGACATCTCACTTAATACTCTATTTAAGAGTTATAATAATTTAAACCTTTAAGGGGATGTTGGTTTATCGAGAATTTTAATCATAATTAATTAAAAGTTTGAGTTAATGGTTTGAAGTGTTTTAATTTAATTATAAGGTTTTAATTAATAATTTTAAGTTTGGAATAGTGTTCAAATTATTTTAGACTTAATTCTTAATGATTTCATTTAGGTTTGTTGTTAGATGATTTTTTTAATTTAATTCAATTTGATTTTAATTCAATTTTAATTTAATCCAATTTTAATTTAATTTAAATTTTAATTTGATTTAAATTTATTTAATTTTTTAATTTAATTTAATTTTAATTTAATTTAATTTAAATTAATTTAATTTTAATTTAATTTAATTTTAATTTAATTTAATTTAATTTAATTTAATTTAATTTAATTTAATTTAATTTAATTTTAGTTTTAATTTAGTTTTAATTTAATTTTATTTTAGTTTTTATTTCATTTAATTTAATTTAATTTTAGTTTGAATTTAATTTGATTTTAGTTTTAATTTAATTTAATTTAATTTTAGTTTTAATTTAAGTTTTAATTGTTAATTTTAATTATCAATTTGAATTATTATTTTAATTTTTTATTAGGAATTAAGTATTGTTAAAGTGACTTATTTAGGGATTTTTAAATTAATGAATAAATATCCTCTTAATAGTATCCTTATTTTAATGATCCAAATTTAATTATATTCTTTCCAAAATTTAAATTATTTAATTAATCAAAATTTCATTTTTTTTATATTTTCAAAATGTTCAATGGGTTTCTACCCCTTAATTTTCCTAAGTTCCAATCATCCAACAGAAAGTTAAAATCGAATATTTTACCTCCCCCCACCCCCCCCCCCCGCCCCATTTTGATTAAACCTAAAGTTTTGATTAAGGGTTAAAATTTTTAATTATCTCTATGCCCTTTTAAGCTTATTTATTTCATAACTCACTAAAGTGAGCTAAAATGAATTTGAAATTTTTATGTCACCTCACTCATATGTCAATCAAAACATAGGGGGAGAAAATGTGATTTTTCTGAATTTAATTTAGTTATATAATTATTTTTAGTAGAAAATAGGGGTTTTCAAAGAAAATTCAACAACATGACCAAGGAAAGGTTTCTATCCTTAAGAAAATTATGGTATGTTCCTAATGCCAGAGGACCACTTGGACCAATTTTAGTGATTTTTTGAATTTTATTTTATTTATTATAATTATTTTGAGTTTTAGAGTATTAATTAATTATAAAATAAAATTAAAGTTGAAAAATAGATTTTATATTTTTTTTAAATCTCTCTAACCTCAAGGAGTTCAAAGAAATAAATTTTATAATTTTCTGATTTTTCTTTGATTTATTGGAATTATTTTAGTGAAAAAGGTTAAAAACTCCTTTTTTAATATTAAAAATTACATTAAGCCTTTAAAATTTAATATCTCACCCTGGGACTTAGGAAAAATATTTGGTTTATTCCTAAGTAATTAGGAATCAAAATGTGACATTTTTATGATTTTTATTATTTTTTAATTATTAAAATATTAAAATATTATGAAATATCAACTTTTTTAGAAAATTTCAATTTTAATTTTCCTAAACTCCCCTGATATCAAAGAAGCCCTAAAACCATTTTTGTGAACTTTTGAAAATATTTTTGGAGTTATGAATTTTTAAAGTCCCATTTTGCTTGTGAGGCTTAATTAATCCATTTGATGGGGTTAATCAAGTCCAATTGATTTCAAATTTTTATGTAAGTTCTCTCTGACCCTAAAGATCAATGGAGAATTATTTTCAAGTCAATTCGATGTGTGGTTATCCTTAATTAATTCAACTTCTATTTTAGGGGTTTAGGCTAATTAAGGTTATTATGAATGAATTAACTCAAAACATATTTTTCATAGGGTCCTCTAGTCCTAAGGAACATCACCAAATTTTCCTAGAATTTATTTCACAACATGCTAATTATTGAAATTAAAATACCTAAAATAGTGACATGAAATTGAAAATTCAATAACTTTTTACAGAGATGACCTCTGACCTTGAAAAATTCAGGGAATGTTCCCAAGATCAGAGGCTTCAAAAGCCCTATAGTCTCATGCCATGGTGAATTGTCTATGCAAATGAAGAGTCAAAATACTGAAATCAGTAAATAAATTATTAAAAATAAAATACTCATCCAATTAATTTGATTTCCTTTCTACATTATTCTCCTCTATTCACTGAGCAAGAGGGTATTTTTATTTTAATTTTGTGATTTTTCTATGCAAAGATATGGATTTTTGAAGTTCTGGGCATTTAAATAATTCAAAAATACACTATTTATCTACTTATCCACGCGGCGCCAGCGCAACATCGGCAGGTCCGAAAGCCCACGCGGCGCATTCCCATTCGACACTGCCATCTGACTCAGCCCACTGGGGGCCCGCGGTTCATGTAAGATTCCCCGGTTCGGCGTAATCTGAACCATCCGCTCGATATATGAGCGATCCAATGGCTCCCGGTCATCGTCTATGACTGGTGTGCACTCGTGACCGTCCACACTAAAACCCTAAGATCTCACTCGATTCTCAATGGATTTTCGTGTTCTTATGCTCTATGGATTCGTATTGAAGAGACGAACACATCCATACGGTTTATAGGCTATGAAATTAACCTAAACAAAATGGAGAATCACTGGAAGCTCGGGAGGAAGAGTGAGTTCATACATTTGCTCAGAGAAGTGAAGCTTCGATCTGAGAGTTGTGTCACCTTCGATTAAGTCCAGGCAAGCTCCAGATGAAGTCTCTGGCTCTAGGGAATTGTCTAGGTATGAAAGTGACCAAGGCCGATCACAAAGCTTGGAGGCTGGAAGCAATGGCTGGCCTGGTGAGGGGGCTTTTGCTGGGGAACTTCTCCTCTTGGTCTGGTGAAGGTGTAGGGCCAATCAATTTGGAGATTGGCTCACTGTGGTGAAGTGTCCTATTTTTTGGGTGGATTTTCAACTCAGAAATTGAGCTCGCATTCTGGGGATTAGAGCAAAGGAACACTGGGGATCAACTGCTCTGGGCTAGGAGAAGGTCCTAGAGCAATTTTGGCAGAGTTTCCTCAAGGTCTGGTTCAACTACCCATTTGGCCGAGAGGTGGTGGTGTTTAAATAGGCATGGCTGGAGGGCTTCCTAGGGGCAATTGCAGGCTGGGATCGGCTGCTCAGGGGAGGAGAAGAATAGCTATGTTGTCCACTTGGGTTGAGACAAGTCAGCAAGGGAGAATTGGAAAGTTTGGCTCACATGGAGCTTTCGGCCA
Source organism: Papilionanthe hookeriana x Papilionanthe teres (assembly GCA_022702705.1). NCBI lineage: Eukaryota > Viridiplantae > Streptophyta > Magnoliopsida > Asparagales > Orchidaceae > Papilionanthe > Papilionanthe hookeriana x Papilionanthe teres. The sequence goes on along the minus strand of CM040430.1, from coordinate 30,175,358 downwards.
TGGTGTTTTCCGGCGATTGTGGTGGCTGGCCGGCCAGGCATTGGTCACCATCTTGACCAGTGAGGTCAGGGCTGGGGTTTGGTGCAAGCAATTGGCTATTGCCAGGTGTAAGGAGGCTTAATTAAAATGGCATGGGATAAGGGTCATTTTGGCTTGATTTTGGTCATCTCATGTATTTGGGTTTGGTGCACCCACCAAGGGACTGATTTGGGCTGAGGGAGGTCAGATGAGTCAGCTAGGAAAGGGTAGTGAAGTCACCATCCATGAATATTTGTATTAATCATGGCTTAAGGTGAAGCATTAAAAGGGTTAAAACCTTTTTAAGGGGGTTTAAAAGAGGCTCCTCCTTTTGCAATTAATGGTATGATGATGTGTACAGTAATTTGTCGACATATTTTTAGGTTGTGTGTTGTATTTTAAAAAAAAGGGTCGTCTACAGAAATTGTCGGCGAATTTTAGATTTTAAATTTAATTTAAATATATATGATTTAGAAAGTAGTATTTGATTTTGAAAATAATTTTAAATTTGAAAATTTTAAGATATGAAATCAAACCGATCTCATATCCCAAATAGTTTATATAAACGAGCACCGCATCACAAACCGTTTATCTATCCTGAAGAATAGACACACTGCTTGATGATGGGGCTCAATTAAATAAACTAGAAGATTTTTGACATCCGTTTGGTCTGCTAACCAACTTTATAAGCCGTCAAATTCCCCTGTTTAATATAAAGAAATTAAACAGGGTTTATATTATTTGGGTTCTTAAAGTTCTTAATAAGGGCAAGCCCTTATAATTAATTACATCTTAAATGTCCGAAGACACTTAAGAGAACTCTCAATAATGATCAGTGGTTTTGCTCTCAAGAATTTCAAAGTTTAAGGTTTCAAAGGATTGAATTTTGGAAAAATCAATAGGGTTTAGCTCAAATTCGGAACAGTTTATTTTAAGAATCCAAAGAAAGAGAAGTAAGAGAAGTTGATGATCTAAGAAGAATCTTGACAACTTCCCAAACTATCCTATTGTTTGGTTTAGATTTGGAAGTTTATTTAATGTTGCAATCCTGCCAATTTTATTTATTTAGGTCTTATATTTGTATGATATAATCACACAAATAACCTCAAAGATGTGAGGGCTTATGTCGTAACGAACGACTACCTCGAATCCTAATACCAGTTAGGGCTTAAGTTACACAATATGATTATGCAAATGCCTAACGAAAAGCTGATGATTTATGTTGCACTAAGCAAACTACCTCGAAGTCCTATGGCTTGGTTATTTAAAACTAAAAAAGTTTTGCTGAAGTAGATCCGAGTTTTACTGATGATGATGACCGTGCTACCCACTATGCTCCAAGCTCCATATTGTTGCAGACGTTTAGTTTTAGAAGTCATAAATCAGGAGATGAGAGAAGTGTTTTGGTTTAGAGAAAATCTTAAAATCCAAGTGGTTTTTAATATTTTAATTAAAACAAATCTTAAAGTTGTTTAAACATAACCGATTAAGATCCCATCCCGGCACTGTTATTTTCATTGAATTCACTTAGTCCAGATGAATTTGCTAAACTCAACTGAATGTGTTCCACACTTTCATTTAGACCATGGGAAATCCTGTTAGCAACATGTGGGTTACATCATCTCAGGTATTCCCGATCATTCAACGAGACGTTTTAATTTAGTTGCAATTGTAGTTTTGTTGTTTTGTTTGTGATTAAATTTTGAGTTGTTTTATATTTTGAAATGTTGTGGCGGTGATTTTTATCTTGCAATGACTTTTAATTTAGTTTTGGTTTCAGTTTTGGGACTATCCTAAAGGTTTTGGTTTTCATGCAACAGTTTTATTTATCATGCAAGAAAAAGTAAAGTACAATGCATGTAAGTAAATTGCAACAAAGTAAATTGTAATAAAATAAAAGCGTACCTGGAGGGTCTTCCCGTCATCCCAAGCTGCACTTAAAACACATGTTTAGGCATTTAAATATTTCAACAAATACCTAGGTAAAGCTAATGGAAGGGTTTTGGTTGTCTACCAAATTCCTAATCCTATAACTAGTCTTCTCCTATGACGTCTAGGTTCTTGGTTTAAGGATGATTTTCTTCATCAAAGAACAACTAGATTCAATTGTTCTTCTAAAACATCCTGTCATATTGAGGAAGTTTTTAGGACGAGTCCTAAACATCTTTTCAATATTTCTGGGATTGTTTTGAGTACAAGCAAATTTAGTTGCACAGGTGAATTAATCATTCAGGGGTTTAAGTTTTGTTTTCTTGCTCAGTGAATTAGGACATTTGAATGTCCTATAAGTGAAGTAACACTTCACTTGATACTTCATTTAAGAGTTTTAATATTAAGAGCTTTAAAAGGGCAAATCAATTTATTAGGTATTTTAATGATTTAAACTTAATGATTTAATTTCAATTTTGACTTAATTATAAAAATTTGTTTAAGTTTGGAATAGTGTTCAAGTTATTTTAGATTTAATTCTTAATGATTTCATTTAGGTTTGTTGTTAAATGATTTTGATTTAATTAAATTCAATTTAATTTTAATTTAATTAATTTTAATTTTAATTTAATTTGATTTGATTTTAATTTTAATTTATTTTGGTTTAATTTAATTTAATTTAAATTTAAATTAAATTAAATTTAATTTAATTTAATTTAATTTAATTTAATTTAATTTAAAATTTTAATTTAATTTAATTTAATTTAATTTTAATTTAGTTTTTAATTTAATTTAATTTAATTTAATTTTAATTTAATTTTAATTTAATTTTAATTTACTTTAATTTAGTTTAGTTTAAATTTAATTTAATTTAATTTTTAATTTAGTTTAAATTTAATTTAAATTTAATTTTAGTTTAATTTTAGTTTTAATTATTAATTTGGATTATTATTTTAATTTTCTAATTAAGAATCAAGTATTATTGAAGTGATTTATTTAGGGATTTTTAAATTAAAGAATAAATATCCTCTTAATAATATCCCTAAATTAATAATTCCAATTTCTATTATTCTTCCAAATTTTCAATTAATTAATTAATTAATTAAAGTTTTAGTTTAATTATATTTGAAATGGTTAGTAGGTTTCTACCCTCGATCATTTAAGTTTCAATCATCCAAAATTAGTTTAAAATCAAATATTTTACCCTCCCTTTTTGATTAATCCTAAAATTTTAATTAAGGGTTGAAATTTTTTATTACCCTTTTGCCCTTCGAAGCTTAATAATTCTATAACTCACTAAACTAAGCTCAAATGAAATTGAAATTTTTATGTAACCTCACTCACATGTCAATTAAGACATTAGAGGAGAAAATGTGATTTTTCTATATTTAATTTATTTATGAAATTATTTTTAATGGAAAATAGGGGTTTTCATGGAAAATTCAATAACATGACCAAGGAAATGTTTCTGTCCTTAAGAAAATTATGGGATGTTCCCTATAACCAGAAGACCATTTGGACTAATTTTGGTGATTTTTGAATTATATTTTATTTTTTAGAATTATTTTGATTTTTGAGGTATTAATTAATTTTCAAAATAAAATTGAAGTTGAAAAATAGGTTTTATATTTTTCAAAAATCTCTCTGATATCAAGGAAGTCAGAGAACAAAATGTTATATTTTTTTTATTTTTCTTTGATTTATTAGAATTAATTTAGTGGAAATGTTAAAGAAAATCAATTTTTTAATTCAAAAATTGTTTTAGGCCTTTAAAATTCAATACCTTACCCTAGAGACTTAGGAAAAATATTTGGTTTGTTCCTAAGTGATTAGAATTCAAAATTTAACATTTTGGTGATTTTTATTATTTTTAATTATTAAAAATATTAAAATAATGATAAAAATCAACTTTTTTAGAAAATTACAATTTTAATTTTCCTAAGTTCCTCTGATATCAGAGAAGCCCTAAAACCATTTTTGTAAATTTTTGAAAAGTATTTTGTGATTTATGTATTTTTAAAGTTTAATTTTGGTTATGTGACTTAATTAATCCATTTAGTGGGGTTAAACATTTCCAATTGATTTCAAATTTTTATTTGATGTTCCTCTGATCCTAAAGATCAGTAGAGAATTGTTTTCAAGTTAATTCGATGTGTAGTTAACCCTAATTAATTAAAGTTAAATTTTGGGTGTTTAGGCCAATTAGGGTTGTTCCATGTGAATTAACTCAAGACCTATTTTTCCTAGGTTCCTCTGGTCATAAGAAACATCACCAAATTTTTCTAGAATTTATTTCTCAACATGCTAATTATTGGAATTAAAATACTCAAAATAGTAACATGCAATTGGAAAATTAGTAACTTCTCATAGGGATGGCCTCTGACCTTGGAAAATTCAGGGAATGTTCCTAAGTTCAGAGGCTTCAAAAGCCCTATGGTCTCATGTCATGGTGAATTACCTAAGCAAATGAAGAATCAAAACAATGCAGAGAGTAAATAAATCATTAAAAATAAAATACTTGATGAAATGACTTGATTTCTTTTCTATATTATTCTCCTCTGTTCACTGAGCAAGAGGGTATTTTTATTTTTTTTTATGATTTTCCTACACAAAGTTATGAATTTTTTGAAGTTCTGATAATTAAATAAATAAAAAATACCCTATTTTCCTACTTATCCACGCAGCGCCACGCAATTCTCAGCAGCTCCGAAAGACTACACGGTGCACTTTGATTGGGCGCCGCCATCTGAGTCAGCTGCCACGGGGCCCGCGGTTCACGTACCATCTCTTGGTCCGACATCATCTGAGCCGTCCGCTCGATACAAGCGCGATCCAACGGTTCCCGGTCATCGTCTAGAACTGGTGTGCACCCGTGACCGTCCACACTAAAACCCTAAGATCTCACTCGATTCTCAATGGATTTTTATGTTCTTATACTCTATGGATTCGTCTTGAAAAGACGAACACATCCATATGATTTATGTGGCATGAAATTAACCCAATCAAAATAGAGAATGTTCATAAGCTCGGGAAGAAGAGAGAGCTCATACCTTTGCTCAGAGAAGTGAAGCTTCGATCTGAGAGTTGTGACACCTTCGATTGAGTCCAAGCAAGCTCCAGATGAAGTCTCTGGCCCTGGGGAATTACCTAGAACGGATTTCTAGCAAACCCGATTTCAACCTTTGGAGGCTAGAACAAATGGGTGGCCTGGAGAGGGGGCTTTCACTGGGGAACTCCTTCTCTTGGTCTTGTGCAGGTGTGGGAGAGTTTAATTTGATTTTGGTGGAGGATTTGAAAGTGACCTATTATGGCCTGATAATTGAGCTCCAAAATTGAGCTCAATCAGTGGGAATTAGGGCAGGAGGACAGTGGGGATCAAATTCTCTTGGCTAGGGGAAGCTTTGTGAGGAGTTTGGAGGGATTTTGTGAAGGTCGATTTCAGCCAACCTTTTGGCCAAGAGGGGCTGGCTGGCTTAAATAGCCATGGCCATGGCCTCTCAGGGGGAGTTAGGGGCTGGGATCAACTGCTCTGGTGAGGAGAAGAACAGCTACAATGGCCATTTGGAGTGGGGCAGCTCAGCTATGGGGAATTGTAATTTTTGGTTGATTTGGACCTCTCGGCCTGGTGTTTTCCGGTGACTGTGGTGGCCGGCCGGCCAAGGTCAGGTCACTGTTGTGATCAGGAGGATCAGTGCTTGAGGTTTGTGAGTTCAATTATCAAATGCCATGTGTAAAGAGGATGAATTTAAATGGAAAGGGGAAGAGGTGATTTTGGCTTGGTTTGGGTCAACCCATGTATTTGGGCTTGGTTCATCTCCCCATGGCCTGATTTTTTGCCGAGGAGGTCAGGTGGGTCAGGCTCACATGTGTGGTGAAGTCCACATCCAAACATATTTGGATTAATTTTGGGTTAAGGGTAATCATGGTTAAGGCTAATGACTTTAAGGGAATCTAGAAAGAGCTTCCTCCATTTGCCCAATGTGGTATGGTCACATGTCAAACCTTTCATGGCTCCATATGGGGCTTAAGGATGGCCTCATGGCTCTTATATGGCTTGGGAAAAATCAAGTCAACTTTCATAGAAAAGAGTTTATGGAATTTTGAAAATTTTGGGGTTATTTGATGGGATTTGGAATAATTCCATTTTGTTCTTATTTTCATGATGGATTTAGCACTTAGGGAGTGATATTAATTGAGTGAGGATGAGATGAGATTGCAATGTAGGCTTTAGGATGGGTTTGGGCTTTTAAAATTTGGTAAAGGTGGGCTTTAAAAATGGTTTAAGGGAATGGGCTTTTATGTTTCAAAATGGGCTTTTAGATAAAAAAATTTGTAAAGGGCCATGCCAAATAAATGTTAGGTTTAGTTTGAGGATATGTTATGAGTGATTTAAAACAAATTTGGAGTGATTTGGGATTGAATTGGATTGGATTTGGGTTTATTTGGTAAAGGGGCTAAGGTGGGCCAAATTGGGCTAACTTAGGCTAGGGTTGGGTTAATGTTGAAATTGATGTAAAATTGATGTTGAGAAATGTTTAGTGGAATCTTATGAAGAGTTTTCAACTTTGGTTGGGGTTCAATCTTGGGATTTGGGCCTATTTGGGTTAGGTTTGGGTTTAGGTCAATTTAAGGGGTTTTAGGTTTGGGTTGAATTTAAGTGAGGTTTGGGTTCAATTTTTGGGTAAATTATGTTAGTGCTTTGTTTATGGAGATGTTAGGGAAGGTTTAGAAAAGATTTGGGGTCAATTAGAGTTGAATTGGGTTGGTTTGGGCTAAGTTTGGGTTATGGGTCAAAATTGGGCTTTAAGCTTAAAAATGAAATTGGATTCAAATGTCAATCAAATTGGGTTTGGATTTGGTCTAGATTGATATTGGGGATATTGAATGGAAGTTTAGAATTGAATTGGACCAAAATTGAGGTCAATTGGGGTGATTTGGTTTGACATTATGTTCATTTGGGTTTAAAATGGGCTAAATTGGGGGTTTTAGTAAAAGTGGGGTAAATTGGCAAAATTGGCCCATGGTGTACTTGAATAAAATGAAATTGGGAATATTGGAATTTTTTGGAATTTTTTGAGAATTTTTTGAATTTTTGAATTTTTGGGTCAAGAAAGGCATTTTGGTAATTTGGAGGGTATTGGGGGTATTTTTGGAAATTTTGGTATTTTTGGCTGTAAATGATCAATTTGACTGGTGGGGAAATGTTCAAGGTTAATTTTGGAAAATTTTTGGGTGATTTGGAAATTTTGGTGGTTTTGGGTAGTTTCAAGGGCTTTTAGTAGGTTTGGTGGGTCCGGTGCCCGGGGGTCAAAAATTGAAATTTTGGAAAAATGAAAATTGAGCAAGTGTGAGTGAAATGGAATCATTTTTGTTGAGCCATGAAGCCATATTAAGCCCATAGGAGCCATGAGAGGACTCATTTGAGGCATTCACTATGTTGTTCCTAACCCTCTTAGCTAGGGGCTTAGGGGTTAAGGACCATCCATATGAATTATCAACATGAGTGAGGAAGTCAAGCTAGGCATGAGTAGTTTTAGGATTTGGAATGTGTGTGAAAGTGTAATGTGTGCAGGTGAACCCTCACCAGAGCAGGACACCCAGGGTGATCCTAAGGCCAAAGAGTCCTATAGGGAACTCATCCTTTAAACCTCCACATTTGATCTCAACCCTCTAGGTGATTAGGGGTTTACAATCAAGCTTGTGGGGTTTGTAGGGAGTTAAGAAGTGGTTGAGTTTCTAAAGGGGTAGGTTCCAACTCTAGTCCTCTAAGATAGTCAAAGGAAAAGCCTAAGGCTAGATCCTAAGTACTAAAGAGAGAAGGGAAGACCTCATCAAAAATGAGGTCAACAAATGGACCCCCAATAGGTGTGGTGTGCTAACCAAGCACAACGCGCGTATTGGAGTTGACCGAAGAGATCAACAAAACGAACACAGATGTCCAAGTGACAAACTTAGGACAGAGTAGAAAAATTTCCGCTGGGTAGTATCAAGTATATCTCCAAGACTGGAGGTTCTTGAACTCTCGCTGGGGAAAGGAAAAGGAGGTGAATCCCAAATCACAAGATTTGGAGAATTTCGATTTAGATTTCGTTTCATTTGATGTTCAAGTTTTGATGTGTAAGTTTAGATTTTGATTTCTAATTTAGATTGAAGTTTGATTTAAAATCAATTTGAGGAAATTTGGATTTGAAATGAGAATTGAAACCCGAGTTTCAACCTCAGGATTGCGAAGAAAACTGGATTTTAGGTAGCAGCCTCGGAGTAAGCATCCAAGCTCAAGTGTCGATTGAAAAGGATGAGAATCAGAATTTAGGTACTGATCTTGAAAGAGAACTGAAATGTAGGTATCAGTCTCAGAAATTTTGAATTGAAATGTAGGTATCAATTCAGATGAGAATCGAAATGTAGGTATCGATCTCGAAATGAGAACTGGAATGTAGGTACCAGTCTCGAAAATTTTGAATTGAAATGTAGGTTTCAATTCGAATGAGAATCGAAATGTAGGTATCGATCTCGAAATGAGAACTGGAATTTAGGTACCAGTCTCGGAAATTCTCAATTGAAATGTAGGTATCAATTCTAGTGAGAATTGAAATGTAGGTATCGATCTCAAAATGAGAACTGGAATGTAGGTACCAGTCTCGGAAATTTTGAATTGAAATGTAGGTATCAATTCGAATGAGAATCGAAATGTAGGTATCAATCTCAAAATGAGAACTGGAATGTAGGTACCAGTCTCGAAAATTTTGAATTGAAATGTAGGTATCAATTCGAATGAGAATCGAAATGTAGGTATCGATCTCAAAATGAGAACTGGAATGTAGGTACCAGTCTCGAAAATTTTGAATTGAAATGTAGGTATCAATTCGAATGAGGATCAAAATGTAGGTATCGATCACAAAATGAGAACTGGAATGAAGGTACCAGTCTTGGAAATTTTGAATTGAAATGTACTGTGGAGATTTGGATTTAGCGGGAGATCGAAATGAGATATGAAAGTGTTCCACATCCCACGAGAATCAATCAAAGTTTGATTATTTGGTGAAGGGTATGAATCCATGCCATCAGAACCAAATCGAAAATTTTTCGTGGTTCTGAAATCATCCCGAGGGTTTCAAAGGAGGTCTGAAGTAGATCTTTATTTGAAGAAGCATTGGAGGATTGGAAAAGATGGATTTGGACTAGAATTCAATTTAAGATTTAGATTCGCTTTGTTTGTCCTTTAACGATCAGATTTTTTTTATTTATTTAGTGTTCATGTGAATTTGAAGTTCATTTTACTATTTAGATTTTTAGGAAAAGTTCTTATTTATTTTCTTTTCTCTTCTGTTCTTCGTTCAAAGTTCATTTAACTCTAATGTCGTTTCTCAGTCAATTTGCATAAAAAGAGATGAAGGCAAAATATGACGTAATCATTTTCATTCCAGCTTGCTGAAAGTACATCATACAACTTGGTCTAGTCATGATGACATTTTTCTCAGAAATTTAATGTCTCGTACAATCCATGTAAATCCAAAACGGACTGTGTAAACTTCTTGTTGATACATCCAAAAGCGTCTGTCAAAAATCCATGTATGAATAGTAAGAAACATGGGTAATAACATCACCTTCCAAGCCACCCTTGGCAGGAATGCTGCATGGATGTGCACTGGAGGTGTGCTATTTCCCAAGAAACTCACAGCTCGTAGGGCCGGAGACTCTCCAATTCTGGATCTGGCTGGAAGTGGTAAGGTGCCTTTTCGTCGTCCATCCTTCTAAAAGTGACGAGAGATCCGCTCCATCGGCACTCCCGGTATACAATGTTTTGCGATGTCTCGCTCCATTTCCTTTTAATATCATGACGGAACCTACCGGAAGTGGTATCTCCACCGACCCTCGGAACTTACCCGGGCCTGCTATCCGGAGGTCAGATCCGAACATGATATTGCATTGGTTGACGAACGAAATTGTGCAGAAAGGTCTGACAAAGTCGTGGTGGTCTATGTGTGGAGGTATGCAGTCGCCCTTCTGGTAAATGTTGATGATGCAACTATTGGGTATGCAGTCTGCTGGTAGTACCCTCCACGTTATCATTCTTTCACCATTCTTTTAATTATCCTTGGCATTGGATCCACCTCACTGCGATGGAGTATCCCTGGTGGATTTCCTTTTCTGTCCTCTGCGAAGTTATAGCAACATCCGCATTGTATTGTGACTCTTCCTTTCCCTGGCATCCATCTCCGGGGTTCTGAATAAGTCTTTTCCCTCAGACAGCTTGCTCGACCCATCTTCTGAAGTTCTAAGATGCAATCCATAATCTGTTGTTGCTTATGTTCTGAGAATACATCTGTGTGTAACTTGAGGCCTTCCAAAATGTTGATTCTCTTGCCTTTAATCCTTTCAAAGTATTCAAAAGTCTTCTTCTCAACATTTTGCATTCTTTCTAATTCATATTCTGGGATGATCTGCAAGTGACGAGACCTAGTAACGTACTGCGAGATGTATGGCTCAATCCCATCACGTTCTCCTGCATACTTTGGCTCCTCGGGGATTGTCTCTGTCGGGACATCCTCTGGGGTTTCTTCCGCAACAAGGTTCTTCAGATCTTGTATCTCTGTTTGGTGTCGAGCCACTGACTCTATTTATGTTATTCTTGGCACTTCTTCGATTTGTTCTGATTTTCTTGGCGTTAACTTTCTTCTTTCTGGTTCCTGACGAATCGGTATCTTTGAAATGTGTGTACCGACAAAAGCGACTGTTTCCTCGTGTTGATCTGCTGCTAGTTTAGTCAACATCTTACGGATACGGCGATTCTTATTCCTTCTTTGGGTAGCACTGAGAGTAGCTCTCCTTACCCCTTGAATTTCTGCGGGTGCGGCGCTGATGAGCCTGCCCTCTGCCGTGGTAACTACAGACTTGATTTTCTTGCTTTTCTCGATGTTTGTCTTTCTTTTCTTGTTGCTGGATTAGTGGCTTGGGCCACCCATCTTCATCACTATCTGGCTATGAAGCTCTTCTCGGTCAACTGGGACCCAATCATTTTCTTCGTACTGTAGACTGGCTGGTGTGAAGTCAGAATCAATTTCTATCACTGCTCCATCCTTCACCCTCTTTTCATCGAGTGCGAGACTCACATTATTTCTAAAGTTTAGGACCAACCGCTCATTCGACATTTCCCTGTGAAAAAGACAAGCAAACGATCAGGGGCTGTACTAAAAACAAGAACATTAAGAAAATATTTATCATAGAAGATTCTTATTCACTTATTTTAATTTTTATGGAAAGTAGGAAAAGATGAAGAAAGATCAGGAACAAGATTAGATTTGAACGGAAGGGTAAAACTTTATTATTATGATTTCATATATTTTATTTTTAGCACAGATTTTTTTGTTAATGATTTTTTGTCATCCATTTTTATGTTTTTTTTGCTTCGGACCCAGTCACAAGTGGTTACTTCACCCGTATTTCTAGGGATGAGAATTCATTCCTTCGAAACATCAGGTTGCGTAATACTTCTTCAAATATCGTCTGTTGATTGGAAGCATTTGTCGTTCTCCTTGGCAATTCACAAGTTGGTAGGAACCTCCAGAGTAAATTGTCTCGACCACGAACAGCCCTTCCCAAGTCGGTTCAAATTTACCACCTATCTTGCGATGTGCAAGAATAAATCTTCTGAGAACCAAAACCAAGTCACCGACTCTGAATGTCCTGGGGCAGACTAGTTTATCATGGGCCTGGATCATCTTAGCTTGATACAGTTCTAAATTCTGTTGCGCGGACAGTCTTTTCCCTTCCAAGCTCTCCAATTCTTCTAGTCGTAGTCTGGCATTTTCTTCCGTAGTGATTTTGTTCGCAACTGCAAATCTGAGTGATGGGAGCTGAACTTCCAAGGGTAGAACTGCCTCAGACCCGTACACTAAAGAGTAGGGCGTAGACTGAGTAGGAGTCCTAAAAGTTGTCTTGTAGGCCCATAAGGCTTCTAACAACTTCTCGTGCCAATTTCTCTTGTTTTCATCGAAAGTTTTCTTTAAAATTTGAACGAGAGTTTTATTACAAGCCTCGGCCAAGCCTTTTGCTCTTGGGTAGTAGATCGTTGAGTATCGCCAAATGATCCCGTGTCATCTGACAAAATTGTTGATCTTTGTATTTTTGAATGCAGACCCATTATCTGAAATGATTCTGCGCGGTACCCCAAAACGGTAGACGACTTGGTTCTTGAAAAACTGTAACACGTGGTGTATCTTCACATCCCTGAGTGGTATAGCTTCTGCCCATTTCGAAAATTAGTATGTAGCTGCTAGAATAAAGTGATGTCCTCTTGAAGAAGGTGGTTCTATCGGACCCACTATATCTATGCCCCAACACTCAAATGGCCACGACGCAATTGTCGGATGTAGCACATTTGGAGGTTGATGTAGAACCACTCCATGCACTTGGCATTGGTGACGACTCTTGGCGATCTTCATACAGTCGTTCATCATTGAGGGTCAGTAGTACCCTAATCTCTTAATCTTCATTTTCATCTTTGGACTCGACAGATGATAGCCACAGAGTCCTGAGTGTACCACTTTGACAATTTCACGATCTTCGGACTCGCTCAGGCATCTCAGCCACATTTGACCGAAAGACCATCTGTATAACATATTGTTTATTAATGCGTAAGACAGAATTCTTTTCTTGATCTGATGGGCTAGCGACTTATCATCTGGTAATTTTCCTGTTTGTTGGTAGTCTATTCGCGGTTGACGCTAATCTTCTGTGTTTTCTGTTATTGCTGCAACTGATTCCTCTGCTTTTTCTGATTTCTGTATCATATCCATGTCGAGCTGTGATAGGACCTGTCGTCCCTGAACTGACACTTCAACTGACTCATCTTGTAAGCAGGCCAATTCTTTTGCAAGGCGGGCTAGCGCATCGGCGAGAGTATTTTCTTTTCTGGTAATCTTGTAGATTGTTACGTTTAGAATTTGCTCCAACAATTTCATGGCATACTGAAAGTACTGCTCGAGTCTTGGCTTTAAAATTCTGTATTGTCTGGCGACCTGTTGAATGATCAACTGAGAATCTCCGTAGATGTTGATGTCCGTTATTCCCATTTAAATGGTTAGTTCTTGTCCTGTTATGAGGGCTTCTTATTCTGCCTCGTTGTTGGTACACGGCTCTGTTAAGTGGTAGGAGTATCTTAACATCCCCCGCTCCGGTGTAATAAAGATTAGTCTGATTCCTGCCTTACCAGGCACTATCATTTGCAACTCTTTGTTCTTCTATGCTGAGGACACTCCGTCGAAGTATAGTTCCCAACGTCGATCATCAGGGTCTTCTACGCTCATTATCTGCTCGTCAGGCAAATCGTCGTCGAGAGGCGATTCTGTCGGTAAAGGGTGTGCTGCAAGGAAGTCAGCTAGGACTTGTCCCTTTACGGCGCGAAGAGGAATGAAAGTTATGTCGAATTGCAATAATATCATCGACCACCTGACAAGTCTGCCAGAAAGCGTCGGTCGGGTCATCAAGTATTGCAACGGATTAACTCTCAAAATAAGGTTGACCTTATGAGAAAGCATGTAATGTCTGAGCTTTTGAGCGGCGAAGATCAGGGCCAAACAATGTTTCTCAATCGGAGGATACTTTACTTCCTTCGGGATTAGACGATGGCTTAAGTAGTAGAGAGCATTTTCTTTTCCCTCATCATTGACCTGGGCTAGCAGGGCTCCAAGGGAGTCATCTAAAGCCGCGGTATAAAGTATCAACGATCTACCTGAGACTGGGGCTGCTAAGACAGGATGTGTCATTAAGTATTGTTTGATGTCATCAAAGGAATGTTGACATTTGGAGTCCCAAGTAAACTTTGCATCCTTCTTAACCAAAGCAGAAAAAGGCTGACACCTTCCTGACAAATTCAATATAAAGCATCGAAGATATGCCAACTTTCCTTGAAAGGATCGCAGCTGTTTCAAGGTTTTAGGAGGTGGCATTTCTAAGATAGCTTAAATCTTTTCCGGATCAATTTCAATTCTGCGATTTCAGACAACAAATCCTAAGAATTTCCCGGAGGTGACGCCAAAGGCGCATTTTAAGGGATTCATCTTAAGGTGGTATTGTCTTAGTCGTTCGAAAACAATTCTCAAATCATACAGGTGATCTCTTTCAGTTTGCTTTTGATGACCACATCATCCACGTAGCACTCAACTTGGTTGTGAATGAGATCATCAAAAATCTTCGTCATCGCTCTTTGGTATGTTGCTCTTGTGTTCTTTAGTCCGAATGGCATTATTGTGTAGCAACACACTCCGATCGGCGTTCTGAATGCCATGAGCTTTTCGTCTTCTGGTGCCATCTTTATTTGGTTGTATCCTGATGATCCATCAATATTTCATGCGTTGAAGCAATATCGATCATTAGTTCTGGGATTGGTAGTGGAAATTCGTCTTTTGGACATGCTTTATTTAAATCTCTGAAGTCTATGCAGATTCTGATCTGACCATTCCTTTTTCTGACTGGTACCACATTGGCTAACCAAGTAGGGTATTGTTCTTAACGGACATATTTAGCGTCTATTAGCTTCTTAACTTCGGCTATTACTTGTTGCTCAATTTGTAGACGCATTCTTCTGGGAGCTTGTCTGACTGGAACAGAAGTAGGATCTACTCCTAAATTGTGAACTGCGACTTCTGGAGCTAATCCTCACATTTCATCGTAACTCCAAGCAAAATAGTCCTTAAATTCCATTAATAGCTTGATTATGTTTTCGCTGTCTTCTTTGTTGAGTAACGAGATAAAAAAGGTTGGCCTAGGCTCTTCACTAGTACCTAAGTTAACTTCCGTTAACTCGTCTATTGTAGATTTGATCTATTCTTCGAATTCTGGTGGAGCATCTCTGATTAGTAGATCTTCGAGATCTCCTGAAGCTTCCAAGAATTCTTCATTAAGTTTGCAAGTGACAACTGTTGACCTCATTTTTAATGAGGTCATCTCTTCTTCTTTTTAGTACTTAGGATCTAGCCTTAGGCTTTTCCTTTGACTATCTTAGAGGATTAGAATTGGGACCCAGCACTTAGAAATTCAAACCACTTCTTAACTCCCTGCAAACTCCACAAACTTGACTATAGACCCCTAATCACCTAGAGGGTTGAAATCAAATGTGAAAGTTTAAAGGATGAGTTCCTATAGGACTCTTTGGCCTTAGGACTACCCTGCGTGGCCTGGTCTGGTGAAGGGATGACTTACACACACACTACACCTATACACTACACTTTCACACACATCCTAAAAACACACCCAAACCTAACTTGATCTCCTGACTCATGAAGGTGATCCACATGGATGGTCCTTAACCCCTAAGCCCTTGGCTAAGAGGGTAGGAACAACATAGTGGATGCCTCAAATGAGTCCCCTCATGGCTCATGTGGGCTTGATATGGCTTCATGGCTCTACCAAAATGATTTTATTCCACTTACATTCACCTAATCTTCAATTTTCCAAATTTTCAATTTTGACCCCGGGACCCTACACCCGCCTAGCCTACCCAAAACCCTTGAAACTACCCAAAATTTGCAAAATCACCTAAATTACCTAAAATTCCTCAAAATCAATCCCAAAAATTCCCACATTACTCAAATTGATCACCCATACCCAAAAATACCTCCCAATACCCTCCAAATACCCAAAATACCCCTCTTGACCAAAAAATCCAAAAATTCAGAAAATTCCTAAAAAATTCTAGAAAATCCCAAATATTCCCAATTTCATTTTGTTCAACTACACCAGGGGCCAATTTTGTCAATTTGCCCTACTTTTATCAAAACCCCCAATTTGACCCATTTTAACCCAAAGTGAACCCAATGCCAAACTAAACCTACCCAATTGACCCAAATTCTGGTCTGATTCAATTCTAAACTTCAATTCAACATTCCCAACACCAATCTAGACCAGATCCAAGTCCAATTTGATTGACATTTGGATCCAATTTCACTTTTGGCCTTAAAGCCCAATTTGGACCCATGACCCAAACCTAACCCAAACTCACCCAATTCAACTCCAATTAACCCCAAATCTTTTCTAAATATCCCTTAACATCCCTAGAAACAAAAAATTAACATGATTTGCCCAAAATTTAGACCCAAACCCCACTCAAATTCAACCCAAAGCTAAAAGGCCCATTTTTCACCTAAACCCAAACCTAACCCAAATAAGCCCAAACCTCAAAATCAAAACCCAACCAAAGTCAAAACCTCTTTGAAACATTCCCATAAACATTTACCAACATTAATTTTACATCAATTTGAACCCTAGCCCAACATTGGCCCAAGTTAGCCCAATTTGACCAACATTGGCCCATTTACCAAAGGGGTCCAAATTCAACCCAATTCAAACCCAAATCACTCCCAACTTGCTTCAAATCACTCATGACACATCTATGAACTAAACAAAAGATTTGTTTGGCCCAATCCTTCACAAAATTCCCATCCATAAATTTATTTTTAAACCAAAAGCCCACTTTCTTAAACCTTCCTAAAAGCCCAAATTTCATGCTAAAGCCCATATGACAAATTCTTCTCATCATACCCTTAATTAAAATCATCCCTAAGTTCAAATCAACCATCAAATGATTCCAAATCAAGCCATGTGCCAAATCCCATTAAATCACTCCTAAATTACCAAAATTCCTAAAAACCTCTTTCATGAAAGTTGACTTAGCTTTTTCCAAGCCAAAGGTGAGCCATGAAGCCATGCATGAGCCACATGGGAGCCATGAGAGCCATGGAATCTACTTTCCACCTCACCATACCCAAGATGGCAAGAGGAGGAGGCCCTTTCCATATTCTCTTAAGGGGATTAGCCACTTCCATGACTCCACTAAACCATGCTTAAACTTAATTGTACTTGGATGGTGACCCTTCCCTACTAATTAAGCTGACCTAAACCACTTTATCTTCAGCCCAAACTAGCCATGGGAAGGTGCAACTAGCCCAATCCATGCATTTGACCAATTTGAGCCAAAATATACCCTTACCCCATTCTACTTTGATTCAAACACTTTACACATGTCCAAGCCCAATTGCCTTCACCAACTTCAAGCCACGGACCTCCCGACCACCGAGGGTGACCCATGCTCGTCGGCCAGCCACCAGGCCGCCGGAAAACACCATGGCCGAGACATGGGAAGGAGCCAAGCATTGAAATTCCACCTTGCTGAGTTGCCCCATGCCCAGTGGCCATTGTAGCTGTTCTTCCCTTGACCTAAGCAGCTGATCCCAACCCTTGGCCATCCCTGTGAGGCTCTCCAGCCACCTCTATTTAAACCCGACCCCCTCACGGCCATGAAAAAGAGTTGCACAAACCTTGCCGAAACTCTGCCAAAATTGTTCCAAACCCTACTCCATACTTAGAGCAGTTGATCCCCAGTGACAATTTCCCCTAATCCCCACCAACAGTATCCAATTTCCCAACTGAAATTTCACCCAAAAACCAGGAAACTTTGCCACAGTGAACCAATCTTCAAATTGACTGGCCCTACACCTTCACTAGACCAAGAGGAGAAGTTTCCCATTGAAAGCCCCATCTCCGAGGCCACCCGGTTGTTCCGGACTCCAAGCTTTGTGATCGGGCTTGGTCGAAATCATACCTAGACAATTTACCAAGCCGAGGGACTTCATCTGGAGCTTGCTTGGACCCAATCGAAGGTGACACAACCCTCAGATTGAAGCCACACTTCTCTGAGCAAAGGTAAGAGCTAACTCTTTATCCCAAGCTTATGGAGATTCTCCATTTTAAATGCCTTAATTTCAATGCATGATCACCGTATAGATGTATTTGTCTCTTCAAGACGAATCCATAGAGCACAAGAACACGAAAATCCGTTAAGTATTGAGTGAGATATTAGGGATTTAGTGTGGATGGTTCTCGGGCTAGGAGGCTTGGGGACGATGAACGGATGCCGTTCATTTAATACACGCGCGGACGGACGGCCAGGATCGCGCCGGATGAGGAGACGGAACGATACAGCGGGCCCCCGGAGCGCTGAGTTGGATGGCGGCGCAGAATCAGAAGGCGACACGCGGCGTTTCGGAGCTGCCGAGGTTGACGCGGTGTCGCATGGATAAATAGAAAATTAGGGTATTTTCTTATTTATTTAATTCCCTAAAACTTCAAAAATCCATAACTTTGTGTAGAAAAATCAGAAAAATAAAATAAAAATACCCTCTTGCTCGAGTGAACGAGAGGAGAATAATGTGGAAAAGAAAACATTTAATTTCATCAAGTATTTTATTTTTAATGATTTATTTACCCTCTGCATTGTTTTAATTCTCCATGCATATAGGAAATTCACCATGGCATGAGACCATAGGGCTTTTGAAGCCTCTGAATTTGGGAACATTCCCTGAATTTTCCAAAGTCGAGGCCATCCCTATGAGAAGTTTTTGATTTTTCAAATTCATGTTACTGTTTTGAGTATTTTAAATCTAATAATTAGCATGTTGTGAAATAAATTCTAGGAAAATTTGGTGATGTTTCTTATGACTAGAGGACCCAAGGAAAAATAGGTATTGAATTAGTTCATTTAAAATAACGCTAATTGGCTTAAACACCCAAAATAGGTCCCTAATTAATTAGAGTTAACCATACATCAAATTGACTTGAAATCAATTCTCCACTGACCTTTAGGATTAGAGGAACCCACCATAAAAATTTGAAGTCAATTGGACTTGGTTAGCCCTACTAAATGGGTTGATTAAGCCATTTAGTCAATTTGAACTTTAAAAATTCATAACTTTCAAAATGCTTTTAAAAAATTCACCAAATTAGTTTTGGAGCCTCTCTGATATCGAGGGAGTTTAAGAAAATTAAAATTTCAATTTTCTAAAAAAGTTGATTTTTTGTATTATTTTAATATTTTAATAATTAAAAAATAAAAAAATCACAAAAATAATAAAATTCACCAAAATGTCACATTTTGAATTCTAATCACTTAGGAACAAACCCCATATTTTTCTTAGGTCTATTTGGTGAGATATTAAATTTTAAAGCCCTAAGGTAATTTTAAAATTAAAAAAAATATATTTTTTAACATTTCCACTAAAATAATTCTAATAAATCAAAGAAAAATTAGAAAATTGTAAACATTGATTTTCTGATTTCCTTGATATCAGAGAAATTTTTGAAAAATATAAAATTCATTTTTTAACCTTTATTTTATTTTTAAATTAATTAATACTCCAAAACCTAAAATAATTATAATAAAAATAATATAATTCAAAAAATCACCAAAATTGGTCTAAGTGGTCCTCTGGTCATTAGGAATGTCCCATAATTTTCTTAAGGATAGAAACTTTCGCTTGGTCATATTATTAAATTTTTCTTGGAAATCCCTATTTTCTACCAAAAATAATTACATAAATAAATTAAATACAGAAAAATCACATTTTCTCCTCTCATGTCCTTATTGGCATATGAGTGAAGTCACACAAAAATTTCAAGTTCATTTAAGCTCAATTTAGTGAATTATGAAATTATTAAGCTTGAAGGGCAAAATGGTAATTAAAATTTTAACCCTTAATTAAAACTTTAGGTTTAATAAATTTAAAAAGTAAAATATATGATCTTAATCTGATTTGGATGATTGAAATTTAAATAATTAAGGGATAGAAACCTATTAAACAATTTAAAAATATTTAAAATAAACCTTAATTAAATCATTGATTAAATTTGGAAGAATAACAAAGTTGGAATTATTAAATAGGGATATTATTAAGAAGAGATTTGTTCTTTAATCTAAGGATCCCTAAATTAATCATCTCAATAATATTTAATCCCCAATTAAAATGATAATTCAAATTTAAGTTTTAAAATGTTAAAGGACTTAATCATTAAATTAAATTAAAGTTAAATTATTAAACTTTTTTTTAAAATTTTTTTTTAAATTAAAAATAAAATTAAATTAAAGATTAAATTATATTAAATCAAACAAATTAAATTAATTTAATTAAATTAAATTAAATTAAATTAAAATAAATTAAATTAAATTAAATTAAATTAAATTAAATTAAATTAAATTAAATTAAATTAAATTAAATTAAATTAAATTAAATTAAATTAAATTAAAATTGAATTAAATCAAATTAAATTAAATTAAATTAAATTAAATCATATCAAATCAAGTTAAATTGAACTAAATTAAATTAAATAATGGAATCAAGTTAAAATTAAAACAAATTAAATTAAAATTAAAATTAAAATTAAACCAGATTAAATTAAATTAAATTAAAGTTAAATTAAATTAAAAATAACATCACCTAAGACATAAAGAAATTCAAAAATAAATATAAAGCAACTTGAACACTATTCCAAATTTAAACCCGTTAATTGAAATTAAATTAAATCACAAACCATTTGAACACCAATTTGCCCTCAAAAACTTTTATTATCATAACTCCTAAACATAATGTTCAATGAAATGTTACTTCACTTATAGGATATTCAAATGTCCTAGTTCACTGAGCAAGATAATAATAAAACTTGAATTCCCGGACGATTAGTTCATTTGTATAATTAAATTCGTTTGGACTTAAAACAATTCTAGCGAATATTGAAAAGATGTTTAAGATTCTTCTTAATCACTTCCTCAATATGATAGGATGTTTATAAGAACAACTGAACTTAATTGTTCTTTGATGAAGAAAATCATCCTCAAACCAAAACACAAGAACCTAGACGTCATAGGAAATGACTAGCTATAGGATTAGGAATTTGGTAGAAAACCATAACCCTTCCCTTAGCTTTACCTAGGAATTTGCTTAAGTATTCTAAATTGTGTTTAAGTGCAGCTTGGGATGATGGGAAGACCCTCCAGGTACGCTTTTATTTTATTACAATTTACTTTTCTTGCAATTTACTTTATTGCAAACGCACTTTACTTTTCTTGCATGATAAACAACTGTTGCATGAAAACCCACACCTCTAGGGTAGTCCCTAAAACTGAAACCAAAACTAAATTAAAAGTCATTGCAAGATAAAATTCACCGCCACAACATTTCAAAATATAAAACAACTCAAAATTTAATCACAAACAGAATATAAAACCACAACTACAACTAAATTAAAACGTCTTGTTTGATGATCGGGAATACCTCGGATGATGTAACCTACGTGTTGCTAACAGGATTTCCCACGGTCTAAATGAAAGTGTGGAACTCATTTAGTTGAGTTTAGCAAATTCATCTGGACTAAGTGAATCCGATAAAAATAACGATGTCGGAAGGATGGAACTGTGGGATCTTAACCGGTGTTGTTATAATCAACTTTAAGATTTGTTTTAATTAAAACATAAAAAACACTTGGAAATTAAGAATTTCTCTAAACCAAAACATTTTTCTCATCTCCTGATTTAGTACTTCTAGAACTAAACCTCTGCAACAACAAGGAGCTCGGAGCATAGTGGGCAGCACGGCCATCGTCATCAGCAAAACCTGAGTCTACTTCAGCCAAACTTTTTTAGAATTAAATAACCAAGCCATAGGATTTCGAGGGAGTTTGCCTAGTGCAACATAAATCCTCAATCTTTTTGTTAGGCATTTGCATTGCAAATTAAGCCCTAACCGATCTTAGGATTCCGAGGTAGTCGTCCGATACGACATAAACCCTCACATCTTCGAGGCTATTTGTGTGATCACATCATGCGAATATAAGTACTAATTTATTAAAATTGGCGAGATCAAAACATTAAATAAACATTAGGAATTTCCTAAATTCAAGCCAAACAATAGGATAGTCGGGAAATTATCGAAGTTCGCTTCGAATCTGTAATTTCTCCTACCTTTCTTCCTTTGAATTCTCAAAATAAAATGTTCCAAATTTGATCCATTCCCTATTGAAACTCCAAAATTCAATCCTTTGAAAACTTAAACTTTGAAATTCTTGAGAGCAGAATTATTGATTATTATCAAGAGTTTTCTAAGGTGATTCCGTCACTTAAGATGTAATTAACTATAGAGGCTTGCCCTTATAGGAATTTTAAGAACCCGAGTAATATAAACCACTGTTTAATGCTTTCATTTTAAGCAGGGGAATTTGTCGGCTTATAAAATTGGTTCGCAGACCAAACGGATGTCACAAATCTTCTAGTTTATTTAATCGAGCCCCACCATCAAGCAGTGTGTCTATCCTTAGGGATAGATACACGGTTTGTTTTGCGGTGCTCATTTATATAAACTATTTGGGATGTGAAATCAGTTTGATTTCATACCTTAAAATTTTCAAACATAAAATTATTTTCAAAATCGAATTCTACTTTCTAAATTATATATATATATTTAAATTAAATTTAAAATATAAAATTCGCCGACAATTTCTGTTAGGCGACCCCCTTTTCAAAATAAAATACATCAACCTAAAAATATGCCGACAACAACCAAGCAAAATCCCGTATCATCAGCTGATCCTACTGTACCGAATCCGAGACAATGTTTTGAATTGAGAGGCCGACCGGCATTATTCCATAATTTCTCAAAGTGTTGTGATCGGCCTTTTGTCCATTATCGAGGTAAGACACCACGTTGAATTAAATTTTGAACACAGGGAGAGTACCACTCAAAAGGTAATTCCATTAATTCAGATGAAGTAACATCTTCAGATTGTACATCTTTTTCATTATTGGAAAAAGAAGCACCACGGTAAAACTTGATTGGCATAATACCACTACCATGCACTTCCTTGACCACCATACTCTCGATCTTATTAGAATGGATCGGGGTCAGGGACATAGTATGTACATGATGGTTAATCTTCTCGTACATTGATTTGTATTCTTCATTCTTTTCATCTTCGAGAGAGATCTGGAACTGGGGTTTCTTTTGACTTATTGTCGCTCCTTCTTTCTTGATTTCTTCTCCTTCTTCGAAAGTCTTCTCCCAATCAACATCGATGACCTGTTTCTTCTGTCCAACTGTTCTAACATTTCTTCCACGTCCTCGTCCCCGGCCTCGACCTCGAGTGCGAGTTCTGGAGAAATCTTCACCATCTCACCGTAAGGGAGTGGTGAATAACTGTTGAACTAGAATATCAGGTTCTTCGTCGTCTCGGATTATTTTTTCTTCATTTGGTATGGTATTTCTGGAAAAGATTATTTTCTTCGGGGGCACGTAGTAGGCTGCATCTTCATGAATTCCAATCTCGTGTACGGAGAACGGTTGCAAGTCAACTTTGATACACTGTTCCCCTCCTTCGTAACATTTTATGCACTGGTGCAGAGACGACGGTACCATCGGGTTTTCATGGACCCACAGTCGACCCAGTAGTGCGTTGAACGATGTCTCAGAATCAACTATGTGGAATTTTGCGATTGTCTTTGCTAAATCACCGGTCTTCATTAGTAGTGTTATCGATCCAAGAGCTTTTTCTCCTTTTTGATTGAAGCCTCTTAATAGCATCTTGTCTACTACAAGCTCGCGAGAATCAATTTCCAAATATGCTAGCATCCAAAGATTCATAATGTTGATTGATGCTCCCGGATCAACCAACACTCTAGAGAGCGTAAACCTTCCAATAGTGACTGAAATGTATAACGGTCGGTTGTGATCTGCTGTCCCCAGTAATAGATCATTGTCCGTGAAGGTAACTCCTCACTGTTCTTTTAATGAGCAAACCTCGTCGAAGAAATTACCGACCATTTGACTTAAACAAATCTTTGGATCAAGTAAAGCCTTGATCAGAGCCTCCCTCATCTCCTCCGACAGGATCAGAGCGTCGTATATGCTTAGTTTGGCTGGTAGCTTCCTAAGATGGGCTAACACATTATTGTCCACTTTATTACCATGTTCCTCGGTTTCTTCCCGAATGGGCAATTCTTCTGCTGGGGTTGGCTCTTCCTAAGCAACCACCTGCTCTCCTTTATCCTTTGGACCCATTCTCGGGGGTAGAACTTTTCTACTTCTTAAATTTACTTCAGTTATTTCTTCCGAATTTGGTGTTGATTCTGCCGGTGTATCCTCTTGAATTGGAACAATGCGGCTCTTTTGAAGTTGTTTCGGTGTCTGATGGTTCTAATTCTATCGTGATCGGAGCCCCTCGGAATTCACAAATGGACTCGTTGCTTGTTGAGCTTTGGTAGCCTCCTTTGTGAACACCTTCTTCATCGTGATCATCGAGGTTATGTATGATTTGAGAATCATCATTTGTATCGGAATCAAGATCTGGATGAAGTCGGTCATCGCTAGTTATGTAATTGTTAGAAACAGTCAAAACGTAGCCAATTTCATAACCCTTATCATTATAAGATCCCGCCGGGGTGAGCAAATAATCATACAGAGTCGGTAGTTCGAGGGATTTCTCCCCCAAATCGGAAACAACCATCCTACGATAAGCAACCCCTAGTCAACCCTTCGGAGCCTTGGTCTTCTTTTCTTCCACGATCTTCTCCTCCTTCTGGGGCGGTTCTTCAATCGCAAGTGATAGTGCCGCTCGACAGGTTTTAAATTCTCAGTTGAAGTACGTACAGAAGCGGCCTGGATGTGATCCAAAATTTTCTTTGATGACTTCATCCAGACGGTACTCCATCCATCATCAGTGGTGTAATGGTCTATCGGAACAATGGGATCCGTTGAAACAACATTGACGGAACCTCCCTTCTAGGGTTCCTTCATCTATTCCTTTAGGATCGTTATGTTTCCTTTTCAGAGATTGTCATCAAGCCAACTCTTGAAAGTGATGCAATCTTCTATCTTGTGTCCAAGCATCTGGTGGTAAGGGCAATAGTTCCGATGATCTTTCTTATTGACTTCCTCTGGCTTCTTAGGCTCTGGTAGCTAAAAATCTGGTGTCTTCATTAAGCTGCGGAACATCTTCGCTATTGCTTCTATTTTGAATGGATATTGTTTATTGAGGAGTTCTCTTAAGGTACGTGATGAACGGGGCGGTTGTTCATAATGCTGAGACAACTGATAGCTCGGACGAGGTTGTTGATAGCCTTGCTGAGGTTGTTGATAAGTCTGTTGTGGTGGTTGATAACTAGGCTATGACCGCTCTGACTGTATCTGAACAGGCTGCTTGCCCTTATCTACTGCCGTGAAGATTCCAGATTTCTTTTTGAATGTTTCCACAGGTTTTTGCTTATCGTTCTTCTCCCCGAAACTTAACTGTTTTGCCTCTTCTTTTAAGCTCCCGGCCTTGCTAAGCAACTTCTCGAAAGTCTTGATTGTAAATCCTTTAAGGAGGAGTGCTATCGGGCCATGAATACTCTTAAGCAAGATGTTGACTGCATGTTGTTCTTGAAGATTTGGTTCCCACTTCATGCTTAAGTTTCTCCATCGAAGTATGTAATCCATTAAAGTCTCGTTCGGCTTTTGTTGCTCCACCACCAGATCACCGATAGTGATGTGGTGCTGAGCCCTGACAAATCGTTTAACAAAGAGATTCTCCAGTTCTGAAAAAGTCTTCACTGAGCCGTTTGGCAATTCTGCGTACCAGTCGAAGGCGATCCCTAACAAACTGCTGATGAACTGGCGGAAGAGTAAAGCGTCGCTCCCACCGGCATTGCAGCAACTAGCACAAAAATGTGCAACATGTTGTTGGGGTTTCCTGTTCCATCAAAAGTCTTAAACAGAGGTGGTACGAAGCCTTTCGGGTATTGGACTGCATCGAACTCCTTGGGGTAAGGTCTACCCATCTGAATAGATGCTCCATTCTTGGATTGTGCTAAAGCTTCTCGCACCTGCTGTTCTACCATGTTTTTAATATCCTTTTCTGGAATCATGCTTTCTGTAGAATCCTTCTTTGGTTGTTAGTCCCCATTGACGGATGTGATCTATTTTCCTCCATCCGCAATATGGATAATTTCTGGGGGTGTCTCTTTCTGAGGTTGGGCTTGACTCTGGAGAGTGGCTAAGGCAGCATCCATCTCTTCTATCCTCTTTGCCATATGGGAAATTCTATCATCTCTTTCCCGAAGCTGTGCTCTTAACACTTCTGGTTCATCTCTTTCTGCAGCTGCCGGAGCACCTTGCGAAGCTGACGATGCTCATGTCTCAACCATGTTGATCTCGGCATACTCCTCATCCATGAACTCTGATGAGTCAATTTCATCTCCTAATTATTATTCTCTTTCTTTTGCTAATCGTCGGATGTCGGTCCTTAACTTATCCATGGCATCCTCCAGTGGCCCTTTTCACACGGTCTCGCAGTTGTCTCGTGACGGTTGTTAAACTTCCTTTCTGGGAGTCCCCTTTATTGTAGTTGCACTTTCTTCGGATTTGAATCTCCTAACGAGACTTTTCTTCTCAGAGCATTGCTTTGGTCTTAACTCGCTAGTAGTAGGTCGCCATACCATCCTTCTTGCCGCCGGAAGCCTAGGACCGGATGGTCTGTCGGCTATATGCTGGAAGGTGGTATCCTCCCTAATCTGTAGACCTGATACAACAACGGGTGGACTGGCTTTTATCTTCTTCTTTGGTTTCTTTATGGCAGCAACAGGTTCTACTCGCGGTCCAAGGCGGGATTTAGCTGGCACCCATCCTATCCTTCTTAAGATTTCTGACACAGGGCATCTTTCTTTCTTTCCCAATCTTTCTATTACAGCTTGCAGTCGAGCCAATGGCATAGTCTTATCCCTTTTCCTTTTGTAATTGTTGTAGTATGCAGGTCGGGGTAATGTGGTGGCGATCCTACGAACATCCTCTTCATCTGATGCGGCAGAGAGGGGGTGAAACCTGCTCCCTTCTAACAGAGGTATATACTCAGGTAGTTATTCTCTTTCTTCAGGAATTTCTTCTAGAAAAGCAACTTCAGCAGCTCTAGCTTCTTGGCGATCTTTCTGCTTCTATTTCTCCTTTGAGTCCGAGTGAGGTGTGCAATTCTTGAACTGGACCCAATCTCAAAAACAGATGGTATTGTAGCAAAATCTGCACCCTCCACGGTGACAGGCTCATCACAGACTTGGATTTCCTTCCCCTTCAGTTTGGCAGAAGTCGGGGTAGGTGCTAAGATGACAAGACCGGTGGGGGTAGAGACAACAGTCCTCCTACGAACAGTAGTACTCCTTTCAGCTGGAACCCTTTGTAGGGGAGGGAATTTTTGAGTCGATTTCAGATTGAACTCAATCACGGGCTCTTCAGTTTCTGACACTTTGTCCATTTATGTGAAGAGAGAGACATCAGCGAACTTGGCATCTGTGTTGCCAAATCCTTGTCCGAAACGGATGATCCCATTGTCGGGCAGTTCATCCTTATAAACGGCAAAGTCCATTCCATTCGTGAAGGAGAAGATTAGCTTTGGGGCAGTCTTTTTCTGCAGGGCAGATTCCGAATGTCAATCCCGAATTATGCTTCTTTTCGTTGTAAAGTTTAGGACGAAAAAGAAAGAGTCCAAACACATTTTCGTTTATCTTAGTGTATTTGTGATTTTAGAAGGATTTATTCATCAAAAGAGTCATTTATTAGAGGATTTTTTTTATTAGGAATGGAATTTTTAAAGGAATAGAAAAGGTAAAGGATTTGATTCAGAATCAGAAAGGAAGAGAAAGTCTTATGCAAGACTTCTCGACTCGAAGGACCGCTCCTAAACTAACACCTATTGGGGGTCCACCTCACCTCAGAAAAGAGGTAAAAGGATCTCGGAACCTCTCTGTTTAAGGGTGTCTAAAGAGTGGCTCCTAAATCTGAGAGGAGTTCACTATACTCGTTCAAAATAGAAATGAACAGAGTATTCCAACGGAAGAATGGTAGTTTTGGTCCATTAGGGATATGGAATCACTACCGATTTATGAAATCAAAACCATCAAATTAAAATGGAGAGAGGAACTACTCCCTAGCAGAGTCGCCAGAAGTTGTCGGCATATTTTTAGGTTGTGTGTTGTATTTTAAAAAAGAGTCGCCTACAGAAATTGTCGACAAATTTTAGATTTTAAATTTAATTTAAATATATATAATTTAGAAAGTAGTATTTGATTTTGAAAATAATTTTAAATTTGAAAATTTTAAGATATGAAATCAAACCTATCTCACATCCCAAATAGTTTATATAAATGAGCACCGCATCACAAACCGTGTAACTATCCCGAAGAATAGACACACTGCTTGATGATGGGGCTCGATTAAATAAACTAGAAGATTTGTGACATCCGTTTGGTCTGCGAACCAATTTTTGTAAGCCGACAAATTCCTTTATTTAATATAAAGAAATTAAACAGGGTTTATATTACCTGGGTTCTTAAATTTCCCTATAAGGGCAAGCCCCTATAGTTAATTACATCTTAAATGTCCGAAGACACTTAAGAAAACTCTTGATAATGATCAGTGGTTTTGCTCTCAAGAATTTCAAAGTTTAAGGTTTCAAAGGATTGAATTTTGGAAATTTCAATAGGGATTAGCTCGAATTCGGAACAGTTTGTTTTAAGAATCCAAAGAAAGAGAAGTAGGAGAAGTTGAGGATCCAAGAAGAATCTTGACAACTTCCCAAACTATCCTATTGTTTGGTTTAGATTTGGGAGTTTATTTAATGTTGCAATCCTGCCAATTTTATTTATTTAGGTCTTATATTTGTATGATATAATCACACAAATAGCCTCAAAGATGTGAGGGCTTATGTCATACCGAACTACTACCTCGAAATCCTTAGACCAGTTAGGGCTTAAGTTACACAATATGATTATGCAAATGTCTAGCGAAAAGCTGAGGATTTATGTTGAACTAAGCAAACTACCTCAAAGTCCTATGGCTTTGTTATTTAAAACTAAGAAAGTTTTGTTGAAATAGATCTGAGTTTTGCTGATGACGATGGCCGTGCGGCTCACTATGCTCCAAGCTCCTTGTTGTTGCAGACATTTAGTTTTGGAAGTCATAAATCAGGAGATGAGAGAAGTGTTTTGATTTAGAGAAAATCTTAAAATTCAAGTGGTTTTTAATATTTTAATGAAAACAAATCTTAAAGTTGTTTAAACAGAACCGATTAAGATCCCACGGTTTCGTCATCCCAGCACATTTATTTTCATTGAATTCACTTAGTCCTGATGAATTTGCTAAACTCAACTAAATGAGTTCCATACTTTCATTTAGACCGTGGGAAATCCCGTTGGCAACATGTGGGTTACATCATCCGAGGTATTCCCGATCATTCAACGAGATGTTTTAATTTAGTTGCATTTGTAGTTTTGTTGTTCTGTTTGTGATTAAATTTTGAGTTGTTTTATATTTTGAAATGTTGTGGCGGTGATTTTTATCTTGAAATGACTTTTAATTTAGTTTTGGTTTCAGTTTAGGGACTATCCTAAAGGTTTTGGTTTTCATGCAACAGTTTTATTTAACATGCAAGAAAAAGTAAAGTACAATGCATGTAAGTAAATTGCAACAAAGTAAATTGCTATAAAATAAAAGCGTACCTGGAGGGTCTTCCCGTCATCCCAAGCTGCACTTAAAACACATGTTTAAGCATTTAAAAATTTCAACAGATACCTAGGTAAAGCTAAGGGAAGGGTTTTGGTTGTCTACCAAATTCCTAATCCTATAACTAGTCATCTCCTATGACGTCTACGTTCTTGGTTTAATGATGATTTTCTTCATCAAAGAATAACTAGATTCAATTGTTCTTCTAAAACATCCCGTCATATTGAGGAAGTGTTTAGGACGAGTCCTAAACATCTTTTCAATATTTCTGGGATTGTTTTGAGTCCAAGCAAATTTAGTTGCACAGGTGAATTAATCATTCAGGGGTTTAAGTTTTGTTCTCTTGCTCAGTGAACTAGGACATTTGAATGTCCTATAAGTGAAGTAACACTTCACTTGATACTTCATTTAAAAGTTATAATAATAAGAGCTTTAAAAGGGCAAATCAATTTATTAGGTATTTTAATGATTTAAACTTAATGATTTAATTTCAATTTTGACTTAATTATAAAAATTAGTTTAAGTTTGGAATAGTATTCAAGTTATTTTAGATTTAATTCTTAATGATTTAATTTAGGTTTGTTGTTAAATGATTTTGATTTAATTTTGATTCAATTTAATTTTAATTTAATTTGATTTGATTTTAATTTTAAATTAATTTGGTTTAATTTAATTTAAATTTAATTTAATTTAATTTAATTTAATTTAATATTAATTTTAATTTAATTTAAATTTTTAACTTAATTTAATTTAATTTAATTTTAATTTTAATTTAATTTTTTAATTTAATTTAATTTAATTTAATTTAATTTAATTTTAATTTACTTTAATTTAGTTTAGTTTAAATTTAATTTAATTTTAATTTAATTTAATTTTTAATTTAGTTTAAATTTAATTTGAATTTAATTTTAGTTTAATTTTAGCTTTTATTATTAATTTGGATTATTATTTTTATTTTTTAATTAAGAATTAAGTATTATTGAAGTGATTTATTTAGGGTTTTAAAATTAAAGAATAAATATCCTCTTAATAATATCCCTACTTTAATAATTCCAATTTCAATTATTCTTCCGAAATTTCAATTAATTAATTAATTAAAGTTTTATTTTAATTATATTTGAAATGGTTAGTAGGTTTCTATCCTCAATCATTTAAGTTTCAATCATCCAAAATCAGTTTAAAATCAAATATTTCACCCTCCCCTTTTTGATTAATCCTAAAATTTTAATTAATGGTTGAAATTTTTTATTACCCTTTTGCCCTTCAAGCTTAATAATTCTATAACTCACTAAACTAAGCTCAAATGAAATTGAAATTTTTATGTAACCTCACTCACATGTTAATTAAGACATTAGAGTAGAAAATGTGATTTTTATATATTTAATTTATTTATGTAATTATTTTTAATGGAAAATAGGGGTTTTCAAGGAAAATTCAATAACATGACCAAGGAAATGTTTCTGTCCTTAATAAAATTATGGGAAGTTTCTAATGACTAGAGGACCATTTGGACCAATTTTGGTGATTTTTTAAATTATATTTTATTTATTAGAATTATTTTGAATTTTGAGGTATTAATTAATTTTAAAAATAAAATTGAAGTTGAAAAATAGGTTTTATATTTATCAAAAATCTCTCTGATATCAGGGAAGTCAGAGAACAAAATTTTATATTTTTTTAATTTTTCTTTGAATTATTAGAATTAATTTAGTGGAAATGTTAAAGAAAATCATTTTTTTTAATTCAAAAATTGTTTTAGGGCTTTAAAATTCAACATCTTACCCTAGAGACTTAGAAAAAATATTTGGTTTATTCCTAAGTGATTAGAATTCAAAATGTGACATTTTGGTGATTTTTAATATTTTTATGAGTTTTATTATTTTTTAATTATTAAAAATATTAAAATAATGATAAAAATTAACTTTTTAGAAAATTACAATTTTAATTTTTCTAAGTTCCTCTGATATCAGAGAAGCTCCAAAACCATTTTTGTGAATTTTTTAAAAGTATTTTGTGAGTTATGTATTTTTAAAGTTTAATTTTGGTTATGTGACTTAATTAATCCATTTAGTGGAGTTAGACATTTCCAATTGATTTCAAATTTTTATGTGATGTTCCTCTAATCCTAAAGATAAGTGGAGAATTGTTTTCAACTTAATTTGATGTGTAGTTAACCCTAATTAATTAAAGTTCAATTTTGGGTGTTTAGGCCAATTAGGGTTGTTCCATGTGAATTAACTCAAGACCTTTTTTTCCTATTTTCCTCTCGTCATAAGAAACATCACCAAATTTTCCTAGAATTTATTTCTCAACATACTAATTATTTGAATTAAAATACTCAAAATAGTAACATGCAATTGGAAAATCAATAACTTCTCATAGGTATGGCCTCTGACCTTCGAAAATTCAGGAAATGTTCCCAAGTTCAGAGGCTTCAAAAGCCCTATGGTCTCATGTCATGGTGAATTGCCTATGCAAATGAAGAATCAAAACAATGCAGAGAGTAAATAAATCATTAAAAATAAAATACTTGATGAAATGACTTGATTTCTTTTCCACATTATTCTCCTCTCTTCACTGAGCAAGTGAGTATTTTATTTTATTTTTATTATTTTCCTACACAAAGTTATGAATTTTTGAAGTTCTGATAATTAAATAAATAGAAAAATACTTTATTTTCCTACTTATCCATGCGGGGCCACGCAATCCTCGACAGCTCCGAAAGACCACGCGGCACGCTTTGATTCGGCGCCGCCATCTGAGTCAGCTGCCAAGGGGCTCGCGGTTCACATACCATCTCCTGGTCCGACGCCATCTGAGCCATCCGCTCGATACACGCAAGATCCAACGGTTCCCGGTCATCGTCTGCGACTGGTGTGCACCCGTGACCGTCCACACTAAAACCCTAAGATCTTACTCGATTCTCAATGGATTTTTATGTTCTTATACTCTATGGATTCATCTTGAAGAGACGAACAAATCCATACGGTTTATGTGGCATGAAATTAACCCAATCAAAATAGAGAATGTTTAGAAGCTTGGGAAGAAGAGAGAGCTCATACCTTTGCTCAGAGAAGTGAAGCTTCGATCTGAGAGTTGTATCACCTTCGATTGAGTCCAAGCAAGCTTCAGATGAAGTCTCTGGCCTTGGGGAATTGCCTAGACCTTATTTCTACCAGACCCGATTTCAACCTTTGGAGGCTAAAACAAATGGGTGGCCTGGAGAGGGGGCTTTCACTGGGGAACTCCTTCTCTTTGTCTTGTGTTGATTTTGGTGGAGGATTTGAAAGTGTCCTGTTCTGGCCTAATAATTGAGCTCCAAAATTGAGCTCAATCAGTGGGAATTAGTGCAGGAGGACAGTGGGGATTGTCAGCATATATTTTTATAGGTTTTAAACTTAATTTAAATATGTATAAGATTTAGAAAGTGGCATTTGATCTTAAAAATAATTTTAAGTTTAAAAATTTTAAGATATGAAATCAAACCGATCTCACATCCCAAATAGTTTATATAAACAAGCACCGCACTACAAACCGTGTATCTATCCCGAAGAATAGACACACTGCTTGATGATGAGACTCGATTAAATAAACTAGAAGATTTGTGACATCCTTTTGGTCTGCGAACCAATTTTATAAGCCGACAAGTTCCCCTGCTTAATATAAAGGAATTAAGCAGGGTTTATATTACCTGGGTTCTTAAAGTTCCCTATAAGGGTAAGCCCCTATAGTTAATTACATCTTAAGTGACGAGAATCACCTAAGAAAACTCTCGATAATAATCAGTGGTTTTACTCTCAAGAATTTCAAAGTTTAAGGTTTTCAAACAATTGTTTTTTGGAAATTTCAATAGGGAATGGATCAAACTTGGAACAGATTATTTTAGGGAATCAAAGGAAGAGAAGTAGGGGATGTCACGGACCCGAAGTGAACTTCGGTGACTTCCCAGCTATCCTATGGTTTGGCTTCGATTTAGGGAGAATTATTTAATGTTATAATCTTGCCAATTTTAGTTAATTAGGACTTATATTCGTATAACATAATCATTCAAATAGCCTTGAAGATGTGAGGGCTTATGTCTTACCAAACGACTACCTCAGAGTCCTAAGATCGATTAGGACTTAATTTGCATAACATTATTATGCAAATGCCTAACAAAAGAGTTGAGGATTTATGTTGCACTAGGCAAATCACCTCGAAGTCCTATGGCTTTGTTGTTTAATTCTAAGAAAAGTTTAGGCGATGTAGACCCGAGTTTTCGCGACGACGATGGCACGTGCTCGCCTACTATGCTCCAAGCTCCTTGTTGTCGCAGAGGTTTAGTTTTAGAAGGTGAAAAATCAGGAGATGAGAGAAGTGTTTTGGTTTAGAGAAATCTTAAAATCCAAGTGTTTTTTTAATGTTTTAATTAAAATAAATCTTAATGTTGATTAAACAAAATCGATTAAGATACCACGGTTCCGTCATACCGGCACCTTTATTTTCATCGGATTCACTTAGTCCAGATGAATTTGCTAAACTCAACTGAATGAGTTCCACACTTTTATTTAGACCGTGGGAAATCCTGTTAGCAACACGTGGGTTACATCATTCAAGGTATTCTCGATCATCCAACGAGACATTTTAATTTAGTTAAAGATGTAATTTTTGTTGTTATGTTTGTGATTAAATTTTGAGTTGTCTGATATTTTGAAATGTTGTGGCGGTAAATTTTATCTTGTATGGCTTTTAATTTAGTTTTGGATTCCATTTTTATGGCTATCCTAAAGGTTTCAGTTTTCATGCAACAATCTTATTTATCATGCAAGAAAAGTAAAACGTAGTGTAGGTAAATAAATTGCAATAGGGTAAATTGCAGTAAAGTAAATGCGTACATGGGGGGCCTTCTCGTCATTCCCAGCTGAGACTTTAGTATTGCATTGCATGTATGTGTTTATAATTTTGCAGAAATTAAAGTATGTCAGAAAACAGGAAGAAGTAGAACTAACAAGAAGTAACAACTTAATCCTATGATGTCTATGTTTAGATCCTGGTAGTCCACCAAGTCCTATGATGTCTATGCGAATTTCTATATTGTGCTTCAATAAACTTTGTTTAAATTCAAGTGAGGATGGTTTCGTTAAGCAGACATATTAGGTTTATTAGACATCAGAGGTATTCAAACAGTCAAAGAAGGATGCAGGTCCATGCTTCCCTCTCATATCCTGATAAAAAGTCTCGGGCTCATTTAGACTTATTATGTTGCTTAACAATTCACCCTACCTATACCCTAATGCTTAATAAACACACTTGTTCGGGGTAGGTTGGGGCAGATGGGTTTAGGTGTGGTTTGGATTTGGATTGGTGGGAATTGGTAGTTTGATTTTGACTTATGGGAGTGATGTGAAGATTTGTTTGAGAGTGTTTGGATTTGGTTTAGGTTTATGATTAAATTTTGTTTGTGTTTGGATTTGGTTTTGGTTTATGTTTAAATTTGAGTTTGGAATGTGAATTGAGAAGTTTATGTGGACATCAGATAAAATTTGGGTTACTCCATGCATTCACTAAGCATAAGGGTATTCTTATTTTGTTTTCTACACCAAGTTGTGATTTCCTAGAAGTCTTTATGAAGGGAAAAATGAACCATGCCCCAGGAGGCATATCCTAGGTTTGATTGTTATCGTGTTGGTATTGTATTGTGTTCGGGAATGTTGTTGTATGTTGTGATTGTTGCGTTGTGGTTGTGTTATGATTATGTGTTATCATTGTTGTATGTTGTATGTTATTGTATTATTTTGTTTATGTGTTATATTATTATTGTATGTTATTTTGTTCTTATGTTATTTTATACGATGTTATGTTATTATTATTTTTATTATGTGTTGTTTAAATATATTATCTTTTATTTGTAATTAAATTTATAATTTTATTTAATTCATTGTGACTTATTTACTTTATTATCATTTTTTTTTGTTTTATTTAACTAATTGGTTGTTATTTATTTGTTTTATTTAATTAATTGTTATTTATTTATTTTATTTTACTTTGACTTGGTATTTATTTATTATTATTTTAGTTTTAATTTTTTTTAGTATTTAATTTAATCAATTTAATTCAATTTATTAGCATTTACAATTATTATTTAATTTAATTTAATTTAACTTAATTTAATTTGTTTTATTTTAATTTATCGTTTATTTTTAATTTAATTTAATTTAATTAATAATTATTAACAATTATTATTTAATTTAATTTAGTTTAATTTAATTTAGTTTATTTCATTTTAATTTATCATTTATTTGCATTATTATTTAATTTAATTTAATTAATTTAATTTAATTTATTATTTATTTAATTTTATTTAACTTAACTTTATTTATTTATTTAATTTAATTTAATTTATTTACATTATTATTTAATTTAATTTAATTTAACTTAATTTTATTTAACTTAATTTAATATATTTAATTAATTTAATTTAATTTTAAATTACTTTTTTATTTACATTATCATTTAATTTAATATAATTTTGATTTATTTAATTTATTTAATTAATTTTGATTTATTTAATTTAAACTATTATTTATTTAATTGTTTTTGGTTTACTTAATTATTATTTAAGGTAATTTATTTAATTTAATTATTACTTAATTTAATTTATTTAATTTAATTATTATTTGATTTTAACTATTTAATTGTAATTTAATTCATTATTCATTTATGTTATTCAAATTATTTTTTCAATTTATGTATATATGTATTATTCATTTTTTATCCTTACATTTTTATAAGTTATTTTATTTTAATTAATTATATGTACATTTTTATTACTTAAATATTATTGATTTATTTTTATTAATTTACATTATTTATTATTATCATTTTTATTATTATTTATTTATTTATAAGACTTTTCATTTTCTCTCTCTTAAATTATTGTTTTCTTTATTTAAAGTTATTATCATTTATATTAAGTTATTATTTCTTAAATTTATTATTTACATGTATATTTATATTTGGATTATTTAAAAAAGAATGATGTTTTTATTTACCTATTTTTATTATTTATTTATCTATTTATAAGGCTTTTTAAATGTTCTCTCTCCTAAATTATCCTTTCATTTATTTTAAATTATTACCATTTATTTAAGTTATTATTCATTAAAATTATCATTCACATATGTATATTAAAAAAAAAACACTTTTATTTACTTCCTTTATTTTCATTATTTATTTTACTTATTAATTTACATATATAAATTATTATTCATTTATTTATATTTTTAAAATTAGTTTAGTTATTTTTATTTAGTCTGGTTATATTATATTTTACATTTAGTATTAAATTTAATATAGTATAGTTTATTTTAGTTAAAAATTAGTAAAAATATTATTTAATTTATTTAAATTTATAATTATATCACTTATGTTTTTACATTCATAATTATTTATTTTTGATTTTTTTATTTCATTTTCTTTTGGTTTTATTTTTATTTAATCCTTATGTTCATTTTTCTTTTTTTTATTTTATATTCTTTATGTTATGTTTATTTCTTTTTACTTTTCATTTCCTTTATGTTGTATTAAAAATTTTAAAAAATTCCTTTTTTAAGGTAATAAAAACTAGGTGAAAAGATTAGGTGGTATTTTTGTAAATATTTAACATTAGCCATATAACTTTGCATAAAGAGAAATTGCTAAGCTTAAACATGAATAAAATTTAAATGGCATGAAGATTTGTAAAGGAAGTAACCTACACATGATTTTTGAAAACATACATGGAGAGATTTTTTTTTAAAAAAAAAAACTAAATTGGTTTGCATAAAAAGGAAATCCCTAAGCATGGAAGAGTTTAACACATAGTTTTTTTAAACCTATGTAGAGGAAGAAGAACTTTAAAGAAAATACAAGTATGTGTGGTTTTAGGTTAAGCATGAGAGGGTTAAAATGTTTCTTTGAAGCTTAAGTGTTCATAAGATAAAAGAGAGGGGGAAGAAGCTTACCTTGCTTGGAGGAGATGATGGAAAAAACCTTGGAGAAGCCCTTGATGAAGCTCACGGCTAGGAGGATTTTTTGGGAGTGGAATGGCTAAGTGTAAGAGTGTGTGTAAGTGAGTGTGTAAGGGTGTGTGAAGTGGGATTATGGGGGAATTTATGGAGAGAGGCTCACGGCTAAGAATTAAGGAGGGGGTAAGGGAGTGATGAGGTGGAGGCATGATGAAGGTAAGGAGGAGGTAAGGAGGAGTTGAGGTGGAGGCATGGTGAAGGTAAGGTAAAGGTAAGGAGTAGGTGAGGTGGAGGCATGGTGAAGGTAAGGAGGGAAGACTTTTTTTTTTTTTTTTTTTAAATGTATTTTATTTTTTTTTTTCTTGTAGGGCTGCCATGAGGTGAAAAAAAAAGGAAGTGTGTGGGTATGTGTGAGTGGGTGTATTTTAATTTGGTGAATTTTGGATTTTGGATCCATTTTAAGAACATTGGGCTAACTTGAATTTAGATTGGGCTAGAGCTCGAATAAAGCCCAAGTGCCTTGATCAATATTGTCCATGTGATTGTAATGAAGATTTTTCATGAAGACACAAAGTGGTTTTGAGCTCATTTGGAGGTTCAATTTTGGCATGGATTCGATTTTTGATTATTTTGGACTATGTTGGGTTTGGGTCACGCTATCTTGAGTTTGAATGGGAATGGGGTTCAGAGGTCTTCAACAATATTGTAGATAAGGTTTTCTCAAAGATTTTTTATGAAGACATGAAATGCTTTTGACAAGGTTTGGAGGGTCAATTTGGTGGATTTAAAAACTTGTGTTCAGCTTGGGTCAAAATTGGGGTTTCTTTGGTCCAAAATGGATTTGGGTAAGACCTGAACTCAAATTATGGCCAATTGAAGATACAATTTAGTTTAAAGTGGTGTTATAAAGAGTTTGAAATTGAAATTTGGGAGGAATTGATTGACATTGGGTCACTTTAGGAGTTTTGGGTTATTTAGGCAAAATTGGGGATTTTGATTTCAAGTGGAATTAGATTCAAATGTGGGTCAATATTGGACTTGAATTTGGTCTAAGTTGATATTGGGTATGTTGAAGTTTGATTTAGAATTGAATTTGATGAAAATTGGGGTCAATTGGGTCAAGATTGGGTTTGGTTTAGGCACCTTTAGGTTAAATGGGCCAAGTTGGGATTTTGGATTGAAAGTGTATTAATTTGGCAAAATTGACCCATAGTGTAGTTTAACAAAATGAAATTGGTAATATTTGGGATTTTTTGGAATTTTTTTAGAATTTTTGGATTTTTGGGGTAAAAGGGTATTTTGGTAATTTTGGGGGGGGGTTTAGGGGTATTTTTGGAAATTTTTGTATTTTTGGCCAAAGATGGTCAATTTGAATGGTGGGAAATTTTTAAGGACTGATTTTGAGGAATTTTGGAGAATTTAGGTAATTTTGCCAAATTTGGGCAATTTTAAGGGTATTTGGTAGGCTTGTGGGTCTGGGGCCCCGGGGTCAAAAATTGAAATTTTGGAAAAATGAAGATTGATCTAGTGTAAGTGAAATGTAATCATTTTGGTTGAGCCATGAAGCTATATTAAACCCATGTTAGCCATGAGAGGACTCATTTGAGGCATCCATTATGTTGTTCCTAACCCTCTTAGCCAGGGGCTAGGGGTTAAGGACCATCCATATGAATTACCTACATGAGTCAGGAAGTCAAGGTTGGTGAGAGTGTTGTTTTAGGACATGGAGTGTATTTGAAGGTGTAGTGTGTGTACAAGTCAACCCTCACCAGACCAGGCCATCCAGGGTATTCCTAAGACCAAAAAGTTCTATAGGGAACTCATCCTTTAAATCTCCACATTTGATCTCAACCCTCTAGGTGATTAGGGGTTTACAATAAAGCCTGTGGGGTTTGCAGGGAGTTAAGAAGTAGTTTTAATTTCTAAGTGGTGGGTTCCATTTCTAATCCTTTAAGATAGTCAAAGGAAAAGCCTATCCCTAGATCCTAAGCACTAAAGAGAGAGAAGGGAAAAGACCTCATAAAAAAATAAGGTCAACAAATGGACCCCCAATAGGTGTGGTGTGCTAACCAAGCACACCGCGCGTATTGGTGTTGACCGAAGAGATCAAAAAAACCAACACAGATGTCCAAGTGAAAAACTTAGGACGAAGTAGAAGAATTTCCATTGGGGAGTATCAGGTATATTTCCAAGATCGGAGATCCCTAAACTCTCGCTGTGGAATGAAAAAGGAGGTGAATTCCAAATCACAAGATGCGGGAATTTAATTTAGATTTCATTTTATTTTTAAATTTCAAGTTTCAATGTGTGAGTTTAGAATTCGATTTAAAGTTTAATTTAAAATCAATTCAAGGAAATTTTGAATTTGAAATGAGAATTGAAACCTAGGTTCCAACCTCGGAATTGCGAAGAGAACTGAAATTTGGGTACTAGCCTCGAAGGTTTAATGGTTCAATGAGAATTGGAATTTGATTCCATTCTCGAAGGTTTAATGAGAATTGGAAATGGATTCCAATCTCGAAGGTCTAATGAGAATTGGAAATTGATTCCATTCTCGAAGGTCTAATGAGAATTGGAAATTGATTCCAATCTCGAAGGTCTAATGAGAATTGGAAATTGATTCCATTCTGGAAGTTCTAATGAGAATTGGAAATTGATTCCAATCTCGAAGGTCTAGTGAGAATTAGAAATTGATTCCATTCTCGAAGGTCTAGTGAGAATTGGAAATTGATTCCAATCTCGAAGGTCTAATGAGAATTAGAAATTGATTCCATTCTCGAAGGTCTAATGAGAATTGGAAATTGATTCCAATCTCAAAGGTCTACTGAGAATTAAAAATTGATTCCAATCTCGACGGTCTAATGAGAATTGGAAATTGATTCCAATCTCGAAGGTCTAATGAGAATTGGAAATTGATTCAAATCTCGAAGGTCTAATGAGAATTGGAAATTGTTTCCATTCTCGAAGGTTTAATGAGAATTGGAAATTGATTGCAATCTCGAAGGTCTAATGAGAATTGGAAATTGATTCCATTCTCGAAGGTATAATGAGAATTGAAAGGAGCTGGTAAGTGTACCAAGCTGAAAATACTTGACTTATCAATATGTCGAGGAAAATATTCAAATTTCAAAAGAGTTTCCAACAAATTTTGATTGAGGAAAGAATTTGAAAGATTCGAGTTAGAGGATTTAGATTGAAATTCAATTCAAAGTTTAGATTCCTTTTGTTTGTCCTTTAATGTTCCAATTTTATTTTTTGTTGTTTATTTAGTGTTCATGTGAATTTGAAGTTCATTTTAATATTCAGACTTTTAAGAGAAGTTCTTGTTTATTTTCTTTTCTTCTCTATTCTTTGTTCAAAGTTCATTTAACTCAAATGGCGTTTCCCAGTCAATTCGCACAAAAAGAGGTGAAGGCAAAATACGACGTGGTCGTTTTCATTCCAACTTGCCGAAAGTACACCATACAACTTCATCTGAAACATATCTTATATAATCCATATAAGCTCAAAACGGATTGTGTATGATTCTTGTCAATCCATCCAAAATCATTAGTCAAATTCCATGTATGAATAGTAAGATACTTGGATAATAACATCACCTTCCAAGCCACCCTTGGCAGGAATGTCATATGGATGTGCATTGGAGGTGTGC
The DNA here is from genome assembly GCA_022702705.1 of Papilionanthe hookeriana x Papilionanthe teres. Taxonomy (NCBI): domain Eukaryota; kingdom Viridiplantae; phylum Streptophyta; class Magnoliopsida; order Asparagales; family Orchidaceae; genus Papilionanthe; species Papilionanthe hookeriana x Papilionanthe teres. The sequence goes on along the minus strand of CM040430.1, from coordinate 30,134,430 downwards.
TATCTACCATATAACTCACAACTTGTAGGGTCGGAGGCTCTCTAACTCTGGATCTGGCTGGAAGTGTTATGGCATCTTTCTGTCATCCATTCTTCCGAAAGTAATGGAAATCCGCCCTACAGGCACTCCTGGAATGCAATGCTTTGCTATGTCTGCTCTGTTTCCTTGTAACACTAGAACGGAACCTACCGGTAATGGTATCTCCACTGGCCCTCGGAACTCACTGGGGCCTGCGATCCAGTGGTTAGATCCGAACATGATGTTGCACTGGTTGATGAACAACATTGTGCAGAAAGGTCTAACAAAGTCATGATGGTCTATATGTGGAGGTATGCAGTCGCCCTCCTTGTAAATGTTGATAATGCAATTGTTGGGTATGCAATCTTCAAGCAACACCCTCCATTTTATCATCCTCTTTACCATTCTTTTAATAATATTTGGCATTGGGTCCACCTCACTGCGATGGAGTATCCCTGGTGGATTCCCTTTCCTGTCTACTGCGAAGTTGTAGCAACATCTGCATTGGATTGTAATTCTTCATTTCCCTGGCATCCATCTCCGGGGCTCTGAATATGTCTTTGCCCTCAGGCGTCCAACTCGTCCCATCATCTATAGCTCAAGGACACAGTCTACAATTTGTTGTTGTTCATATTTTGAGAATACATCTGTGTGGAGTTCGAGGCCTTCTAGAATGTTGATCCTTTTGCCTCCAATTCTCTCAAAGTATTCAAAGGTCTTCTTTTCAACTAATTGCATTTTCTCCAGCTCGTATTCAGGAATTATCAGAAATCCTTAGTGTCTGGTAACGTACTGTGGGATGCATGGCTCAACCCCAGCACGCTCTCCTGCATGTCTCGGCTCCTCGGGGATAGTCTCCGTAGGGACATCCTCCGGGCTTGCTTTCGCAACAAGACTCTTTAGATCTGGTACAACTGCTCGGCGTTGAGGCACCGACTCTATTTCTGCTCTTCTTAGGATTTCCTTCTTTCTTTTTACTGTTTTCGGAGCTGATCCCCTTTCTTCTGGTTCCTGACGAACCTGTCTCCTTGGAGCATTTTCATTGACGGCACCCACTGTCTCATTATGTTGATCTTCTGCTAACTTGGTTAACATCTTGCGAATGCGACGATTCTTATTTCTGCGTTGGGTAGCAGTGAGAGTAGCTCTCCTTACCCCTTGAATTTCTGCGAGCGCGGCACTGACAAGCTTGCCCTCTGTTGTGGCAACTACGGACTTAACCTTCTTATCTTCTCCGGTTGCATGAGCGGTGTTTGTTTTTTCTTTTCTTGTTACTGGATTGGTGGCTTGGGCCACCCACTTTCATCACTGTCTGGCTATGGAGTTCTTCTCGATCAACTGGGATCCAATAATTTTCTTCGTATTGTAGTCCAGCTGGTGTGAAGTCATAGTCAATCTCTATCACTGCTCCATTCCTCACCCTCTTTTCATCAAGTGCTAGACTCACGCCATTTCTAAAGATTAGAACCAACCGCCCGTTCGACATTTCCCTGCGAAAAAAAAAGGAAAGGATCAGGGGCTGTACTAAGAATAAGAACAATAAGAAAGACATTTATTAATGTAAATTCTTATTCACTTCTTTTAAATTTAAGGAAAGTAGGAAAAGATGAGGAGAGATCAGGAATGAAATGATTTAAAAAGAAAGATGAACATTTTATTATTGCAATTTCACATGTTATGTTTTTAACATTTTGGTTAATGACATTTCTTATCCATTTTATTTTAGGTTCGGACTCAATCACAAGTGATTATCCCACCCGTGTTTCTAGGGATGAGATTTCTCCTTTGAAGTAAACCCTTCGAAACATCAGGTTGTGTAATACTTCTTCAAATATCATCGATTGATCGGAAGCATATGTCGTTCTCCTCGGCAATTTACCAGTTGGTAGGAACCTCCAGAGTAAACTGCCTCGACCACAAACGGTCCTTCCCAGGTTGGTTCAAACTTACCACCTATCTTGCGATGTGCAAAGATAGGTCTCTTGAGAACAAGAACTAAGTCACCGACTTTGAAAGTTTTTGGGCGGACCAGCTTATCATGGGCCTGGATCATCTTGGCTTGATACAGTTCCAAATTCTGCTGTGCTGAAAGTCTTTTCCCTTCCAGGCTTTCCAATTCTTCTAGTCGTAGTCTGGTATTTTCTTCTGTAGTGATTTAGTTTGCAACTATAATTCTGAGAGGCGGGAGTTGAACCTCTAAGGGTAGAACAGTCTCGGACCCGTACACTAAGGCATAGGGCGTAGACTGGGTAGGAGTTCGGAAAGTCGTCCTGTAGGCCCTTAAGGCTTCTAACAACTTCTCGTGCCAATTTCTCTTATTCCCATCCAAAGTTTTCTTTAAAATTTGAACGAGATCTTTATTAAAAGCCTCGGCCAAGCCGTTTGTACTTGGGTAGTAGATCGTTGAGTATCGCCAATCGATCCCGTGTCTTCTGACAAAATTGTTGATCTTTGTACTTTTCAACGCAGACCCATTATCTGAAATAATCCTGCGCGGTACCCCAAAACGGTAGACAACTTGGTTCTTGAAAAACTGTAGCACGTGGTGTGCCTTCACTTCCTGAGTGGTATAGCTTTTTCCCACTTAGAAAAGTAGTCTGTAGCTGCAAGAATGAAGCGATGTCCTCTTGAGGATGGCGGTTCTATCGGACCCACTATATCTGTGCCCCAACACTCAAATGGCTACGACATGATTGTCAGATGTAGCACATTTGGAGGTTGATGTAGAACTACTCCATGCACTTGACATTGGTGACAACTCTTGGCGACATTCATGCAATCAGTCCTCATTGAGGGCCAGAAGTACCCTTGTCTCTTAATCTTCATTTTCATCTTCGGACCCGACTGATGAGCGCCACAGAGTCCTAAATGTACCTCTTTAACAATTTCATGAGCCTCGGACCCGCTCAGGCACCTTAGCCACATCTGGTCAAAAGATCTTCTATATAACGTATTGTTTATTAATGCATAAGATATAGTTCTTTTCTTGATTTGATGGGCTAACGACTTATCGTCCGGTTGGTTTCCTGTTTGCAAGTAGTCTATTAATGGCTGCCGCTAATCTTCTGTATTTTTTGTTATTGTGGCAACTGATTCTTCTGCTTTTTCTAATTTACGTACTGTATCAATGTCGAGCTGTGATAGGACCTATCGTCCCTGAACTGACACTTCAACTGACTCATCCCGTAAGCAGGCAAATTCTTTTGCAAGGTGAGCTAGCGCATCTGCAAGGGCATTTTCTTTTCTGGGAATCTTGTAGATCGTCACATTTGGAATCTGTTCCAACAACTTCATGGCATACTGAAAGTACTGCTCGAGCTTTGGTTTCAGAATTCTGTACTGTCCGGTGACCTGTTGAATGATCAACTGAGAATCCTCGTAGATGTTGATATTTGTTATCCCCATCTGAATGGTTAATTCCAATCCTCTTATGAGAGCTTCGTATTCTTCTTCGTTGTTTGTACACGGTTCTGTTAAGTGGTAGGAGTACTTTAACATCCCCCGCTCCGGTGTTATAAAGATTAGTCTGATTCCTGCCTTACCGGGCAATATCGTTTGCAATTCTTTGTCTTTCTGTGCTGAAGATGCTCCGTCGAAGTATAGTTCCCAACATCGATCATCGGAGTCTTCTAAGCTCATTATTTGCTCGTCGGGCAAATCATCGTTGAGAGGCGATTCTGCCGGCAAAGGGTGTGCTGCGAGGAAGTCTGCTAGGACTTGTCCTTTATGGCACGAAGAGGCATAAAAGTTATATCGAATTGTAATAGTATCATCGACCATCTGGCAAGTCTGCCAGAAAGCGTTGGACGGTTCATCAAATATTGCAACGGATTAACCTTCGAAATAAGGTTGACCTTATGAGAAAGCATGTAGTGCCTGAGCTTTTGAGCAGCGAAGATCAGGGCCAAACAATGCTTCTCGATCGAAGGATACTTTATTTTCGTCGGGATTAGACGACGGCTTAGGTAGTAAAGAGCGTTTTCTTTTCCCTCATCATTGACATGGGCTAGCAAGGCTCCGAGAGAGTCGTCTAAAGCCGCAGTATAAAGTATTAACGGTCTACCTGAGACTGGGGCTGCTAATACAGGAGGTGTCATTAAATACCGCTTAATGTCCTCGAAAGCCCGCTGGTATTTCACATCCCAAATGAATTTGGCATCCTTTTTAACCAATGCCGAGAAGGGCTGACACCTACCTGACAAATTCGAGATAAAGCGTCGAAGATATGCCAACTTCCCTTGAAAGGATCGTACTTGTTTCATGGTTTTGGGAGGAGGCATTTCTAAGATAGCTTTAATCTTCTCCGGATCGATTTCAATTCCTCGATGTCTAACAATGAATCCTAAGAATTTCCCAGAGGTGATGCCGAAGGCGCATTTTAAGGGATTCATCTTAAGGTTAAATTGTCTCAGTCGCTCGAAAACAATTCTCAAATCATACATGTGATCTTGTTTAAGTGTACTTTTGATGAACACATCATCCACGTAGCACTCTACTTGGTTGTGAATGAGATCATCAAAGATCATCGTCATTTCTCTTTTGTATGTTGCTCCCGCGTTCTTCAACCCAAATGACATCACTGTGTAGCAATACACTCTGATCAGCGTTTTGAATGCTGTGAGCTTTTCATCTTCTGGTGCCATCTTTATCTGGTTGTATCCTGAAGATCCATCCATGAATGAGAAGAGTTCATGTGTTGAAGCGATGACGATCATTAGTTCTGGAAATGGTAGTGGAAATTCATCATTTGGACATGCCTTATTCAAATCTTTGAAATCCACGCAGATTCTGATCTGACCATTCTTCTTTCTGACCGGTACCACGTTTTCTAACCATGTTGGGTATTGCTCTTCACGGAAAAATTTAGCGTCTATTAGCTTCTTAACTTCGGCTATTACTTGTTGCTCAATTTCTAGACGCATTCTTCTAGGAGCTTGTCTGACTGGAACAGCAGTGGGATCCATTCTAGCCTGTGAACTGCGATTTCTGGAGCTAATCCTGGCATTTCATCATAACTCCAAGCAAAGCAATCCTTGAACTCCATTAATAGCTTGATTATATCTTCGAAGTCTTCTTTATTGAGTAAGGTGCTAACAAATGTAGGCCTAGGCTCTTCGCTAGTACCTAAGTTAACTTCCGTTAACTCATCTATTGTAGATTTGATTTCTTCTTCGAATTCTGGTGGAGCATCTCCGATTGGTAGATCTTCGAGATCTTATGAAGCTTCCAAGCAGTCTTCATTAAGCTCGCAAGTGGCAACCAAGCAAAATTTCGTATCGTCAACTGATCCTACTGTGCCGAATCCAAGGCCATGTTTTGAATTGGGAGGCCGACTAGCGTTATTCCATAAATTTTTAAAATATTGTGATTGACCTTTCGTCCATTGTCGAGGTAGGACACCATGTTGAATTGAACTTTGCACACAGGGAGAGCACCACTCAAAAGGTAATTCCATTAATTCAGGGGAAGTAACATCTTCAAATTGTACATCATTTTCAGTTTTTGAAGAAGAAGCACCACGGTAGAATTTGATTGGCTTAGCACCACCACCATGCACTTCCTTGACCACCATACCCTCAACTTTATTAGAATAGATTGGGGTCAGGGTCATAGTATGCACATAGTGATTTATCCTCTCGTACATTGATTTGTATTCTTCATTCTTTTCATCTTCGAGAAAGATCTTGAACTATGGTTTCTTCTAACTTATTGTCGCTGCTTCTTTCTTGATTTCTTCTTCTTCTTCTGAACTGTTCTCCCAATCAACATTGACGAATGGTTTTTTCTGTCCAACTGTTCCAACGTCTCTTCCACGACCTCGTCCCCGGCCTCGACCTCGGGTGCGAGTTCTGGAGAAACCTTCACTATCTCTCCGTAAGGGAGTGGTGACTGACTGTTGGACTAGAACTTCAGGTTCTTCATCATCTCGAACTTCTTTTGCTTCATTTGGTACGGTGTTTCTGGAGAAGATTGTTTTCTTCAGAGACGTGTAGTAGGCTGCATCTTCATGAATTCCAATCTCATGTACGGAGAATGGTTGCAAATCACCTTTGATGCACTGTTCCCCTCCTTCCTAATACTTTATGCACTGGTGCAGAGACGACGGTACCATCCGGTTTTCATGGATCCATGGCTGACCCAGTAGAGAGTTGAACGATGTCTCAGAATCAATTATGTGGAATTTTGCGGTTGTCTTTGCTGAATCACCGGTCTTCATTAGTAGTGTTATTGATCCGAGAGATCTTTCTCCTTTCTGATTGAACCCTCTTAATAACATCTTATCTGTTTCAAGCTCGCGAGCATCAATTTTCAAATACGCTAGCGTACGAAGATTCATTATGTTGATTGATGCTTCTGGATGCACCAACACAGTGGAGAGCGTAAACTTTCCAATATTTACTGAAATGTACAACGATCGGTTGTGATCAGCCGTTCCCAGTAGTAGGTCATTGTCTGTAAAGGTAACACCTCGTTGTTCTTTTAACGAACAAACCTCGTCTAGGGAATCTCCGACCATTTGAGCTAAACAAATCTCTAGATCAAGTAAGGTCTTGATCAGAGCTTCCCTCATCTCCTTTGATAGGATCAGAGGGTCGTATATGCTCAGTTTGGTTGGTAGCTTTCTAAGATGGGCTAGCACGTTATAGTCCACTTTATTACCATGTGTTTTAGTTTCTTCTCGAACGGGCAATTCTTCTGTTGGGGTTGGCTCTTCCTGAATAACTGACTGCTTTCCTTTATTCTTTGGACACATCCTGGGAGGTAGAACCTTTCCGCTTCTTAGGTTGACTTCGGTAATTTCCTCTAAATCTAATGCTGGATATGCCTGTGTCTCCCCTTGAATCGAAACGACAGGCTCTTCTGGAGTTGCTTCGGAATCTGATAGTTCTAATTCTATCATGATCGGAGCTCCTTGAAATTCACAAATAAACTCATTGCTTGTAGTGCTTTCATAGCCTCCTTTGTGAACATCTTCTTCATCGTGGTCATCGAGGTTATGTATGATTTGAGAATTGTTATTGGAATCGAGATCCGGATTAGGTTGGTTGTCGTTAGTTACGTAATCGTTAGAAACAGTCAAAATGTAGGCAACACCGAAACTCTTATCATTATAAGATCCTGTCGGGGAGAGCAAATAATCATACAGAGTCAGAGGTCAGAGGGATTTTTCCCCCGAATTTGAAATAACCATCCAAGGATAAGCAGCCCCTAGTCTACGCTTCGGAGCCTCGATTTTCTTTTCTTCCATGATCTTCTCCTCCTTTTGGGGCGGTTCTTCGATCGCAAGCGATAGTTCTGGCTCGGCAGGTTTTAAACTTTGAGTTGAAGCGCGCACCGAAGCGGTCTGGATATGATCCAAAATTTTCTTTAATGACTTCGTCCAAACGGTACTCCGTCCATCATCGGTCATATATGGGTCTATCGGAACAATAGGATTCGTTGAAATAACATTGACGGAACCTCCTTTTTGGGGCCTCTTTCGGAATTGTTATGTTTCCTTTTCGGAGATTGTCATCAAGCCAGCTCTTGAAAGTGATGCAATCCTCTATCTTATGCCTGAGCATCCGGTGGTAGGGGCAATAGTTCGGATGATCTTTCTTATTGACTTCTTCTGACCTTTTGGGCTCTGGTAACTGGAAATCTGGCGTCTTCATTAAACTGCGGAACATCTTAGCTACTGCTTCAGTCTTGAATGGATATCCTTATTCATAAATTATTTTAGGGTGCGCCGTGGACGAGGCGGTTATTCATAATGCTGAGACGACTGATAGCTCGGTCGAGGTTGTTGGTAGTCCTGCTGAGGTTGCTGGTATGTTCGTTGCGGTGGTTGATAACTAGGTTGCGGTCGCTCTGGCGATTCCAGATTTCTTTTCAAATGTCTTAACGGGCTTCTGTTTATCAGTCTTGTCCACAAAACTTAGCTACTTTGCCTCCTCTTGTAAGCTCTCGACCTTGCTAAGCAACTTCTCGAATGTCTTGATTGTAAATCCTTTGAGGAGAAGTGCTATAGGGCCGTGAATATTCTTAAGATGGATGTCGACTACGTGTTGTTCTTGAAGCCGTGGCTCACACTTCATGCTTAAATTCCTCCATCGAAGTATGTAATCCACTAAGGTCTCGTTCGATTTCTGTCGCTCCACCACTAGATCACCGATGGTGATATGGTGCTGAGCTCCGGCGAATCGCTTAATAAAGATGTTTTCTAGTTCCGCGAAGGTCTTAACTGATCCATTCGACAATTCTGCGTACCAGTCGAAAGCAATTCCTGATAGCTGCTGACGAACTATCGGAAGAGTAAAGCGTCACTCCCACCGGCATTGCAACAACTAGCACGAAAAAGTGCAACGTGCTGCCGAGGGTTTCTGGTACCATCAAAAGTCTTGAATAGAGGTGGTAGGAAGCCTTTTGGGTATTGGACTGCATCGAATTCTTCAGGGTAAGATCTACCCGTCTGAATAGATGTTCCGCTCTTAGCTTGTGCTAAGGTCTCGCACCTACTGCTCTATCATGTTTTTGATGTCCTTCTCTGGAATCATGCTTTGTGCAGGATCTTTCTTTTGTTGCTCATCTCCTTTGACAGATTTAATCTCTTTCCCTCCATCCGTAATGTGGATAATCTCTGGGGACGTCTCTTTCTAAGGTCGTACTTGACTCTGGAGAGTGGCTAAAGCTGCAGCCATCTCTTCCATCCTCTTTGCCATCTGGGAAATCGTATCATCTCTTTCCTGAAGTTATGCTCTCATCACTTCCAGTTCAGCTCTTCTGCAGTTGTTGGAGCACCTTGCGAAGGCGATGATGCTCGTGTCTCAACCATGTTGATCTCAGCATACTCGTCATCCATAAATTTTGATGAATCAACTTCATTTTCCAACTTTTCTCCTCTTTCTTTTGCTAACCGTCGGATATCTGTCCTTAGCTTTCCTATAGCATCCTCGAGGGGTCTCTTCCAAACGGTCTTGCGGTTGTCGTGTGATGGCTGTTGAACTTCTTTTTCGGAAGTTTCTTTTATTGCAGTAGCACTTTCTTCTGATTCAGGCTCTTTGACGAGGCTTTTCTTCTCAGGATGTTGTGTTTGTCTCGGCTCGGTAATAATAGGTCGCCACACCATTCTTCTTGCAGCCGGAAGCCTAGGACCGGATAGTTTGTCGGCTATGTGCTGGAAGGTGGTATCCTCCCAAATTTGCAGACCTAATACAACAACGGGTGAGCTGGCTTTTATCCTCTTCTTTGGTTTCTCTATGGCGATAACAGGCTCTATTCGCGGTCCGAGGCGAGATTTAGCTGGCACCCGTCCCATCCTTCTTAAGATTTCTGACACGGCACACCTTTCTTTCTTGGCCAATTTCTTTATTACTGCTTGCAGCTGGGCAAACGACGTAGTCTTAACTCTTTTTCTCTTGTAGTTACTGTAGTATGCAGGTCGGGGTAATGTATCGGCGATTCTTCGGACATCTTCTTCATCCGATGTAGCAGAGAGAGGGTGGAACCTGCTCCCTTCCAATAGGGGTGTATACTCAGGCAGTTCAGGTATCTCTTCTAGGAAAGCTACTTCGGCGGCTTTAGCCTTCTCGATTCGGCTATCTTTCTTCTTATTCCTCCTGCGAGTCCGAGTCGGGGTGCGACTCTTAAGCTCGGACCCAATTTCGAAAACAGGCGGTATTGTAGCGAAATCTGTACCCTCCACGGTGACAGGCTCATCATAGACTTGGATTTCCTTCCCCTTCAGTTTGGCAGGAGCCGGGGTAAGTGCAGAGATTACTAAACCGGTGGGGGTAGAGGCAACAGTCCTCCTATGAATAGCAGTACTTCTTTCAACTGGAACCCTTTGCAGGGGAGGGAACTCTTGAGTTGATTTCATGTTGAACTCAATCAGAGATTTCTCAGTTTCATGCACTTTCTCCGTAAGTGCGAAGAGAGTGATGTCAGTGACTTTGATATCTGTATTGTCGAATCCTTGTCCGAAACGGATGATCCCATTGTCAGGCAGCTCATCCTTGTAGACAGCTAAGTCCAGTCCGTTGTTGAAGGAGAAGATTAACTTTGGGGTAGACATTTCTGCAAGGCAGATTCCAAATGTCAGTCCCGAATTATATTTCCTTTTGTCACAAAACTTAGCACGAAAAAGAAAGAGTTCGAACACATTTTTGTTTATCTTAATGTACTTGTGATTTTTAAAGGAGTGTGTTTATTAGAAGGTCGCTTATTAGGGAATTCGTTTGTTAGAAACAAAACGATTAAAGGAGAAAGGTTATAGAAAAGGTAAATGACCCGATTTAGAATTGGAAAGGAAGAGAAAGTCTTGTAAGATTTCTCGACCCGAGGGACCGATCCTAATCTAGCACCTATTGGGGGTCCACCCCACCTCATAAAAGAGGTAAAAGGATCTCAGAACCTCTCTGTTTAGGGGTGTCTAAACAGTGGCTCCTAAATTCAAGAGAGTTGGCTGTACCCGTTCAAGACAGAAATGAACGTGGTATGCCAACAGAAAGATGGGTAGTTTGATCCACTAGGGACATGGATACACTACCGATTTATGAAAGTAAAACCATCTGATTAAAATGGAGAGAGGAACTATTCCCCTGCGGAGTCGCCAAAATTTGTCGGCATATATTTTTATAGATTTTAAATTTAATTTAAATATGTATAAGATTTAGAAAGTAACATTTGATCTTGAAAATAATTTTAAGTTTGAAAATTTTAAGATATGAAATCAAACCGATCTATCCCGAAAAATTCCTAAATAGTTTATATAAACGAGCACCGCACTACAAACCGTGTATCTATCCCGAAGAATAGACACACTGCTTGATGATGAGGCTCGATTAAATAAACTAGAAGATTTGTGACATCTGTTTGTTCTACGAACCAATTTTATAAGCTGACAAGTTCCCGTGCTTAATATAAAGGAATTAAGCAGGTTTTATATTACCTGGTTCTTAAAGTTCCCTATAAGGGCAAGCCCCTATAATTAATTACATCTTAAGTGACGAGAATCACCTAAGAAAACTCTCGATAATAATTAGTGGTTTTACTCTCAAGAATTTTAAAGTTTAAGTTTTCAAACAATTGGTTTTTGGAAATTTTAATAGGGAATGGATCAAATTTGGAACAGTTTATTTTAGGGAATCAAAGGAAGAGAAGTAGGGGATGTCACGGAACCGAAGTGAACATCAGTGACTTCCCAGCTATCTTATTGTTTGGCTTCGATTTAGGGAGAAATATTTAATGTTATAATCTTGCCAATTTTAGTTAATTAGGACTTATATTCGTATAACACAATCATTCGAATAGCCTTGAAGATGTGAGGGCTTATGTCGTACCAAACGACTACCTCGGAGTCCTAAGACCGGTTAGGACTTAATTTCCATAACATTATTATGCAAATGCCTAACAAAGAGTTGAGGATTTGTGTTGCACTAGGCAAATCACCTCGAAGTCCTATGGCTTTGTTGTTTAATTCTAAGAAAAGTTTAGCTGATGTAGATCCGAGTTTTGCTGACAACGATGGTCGTGCTACCCACTATGCTCCAAGCTCCTTTTTGTCGCAGAGGTTTAGATTTAGAAGGTGAAAAATCAGGAGATGAGAGAAGTGTTTTGGTTTAGTGAAATCTTAAAATCCAAGTGTTTTTCTAATGTTTTAATTAAAATAAATCTTAAAGTTGATTAAACAGAACCAATTAAGATCTCACGGTTCCGTGATCCCGACACCATTATTTTCATCGGATTCACGTAGTCCAGATGAATTTGCTAAACTCAACTGAATGAGTTCCACACTTTCATTTAGACCGTGGGAAATCCCGTTAGCAACACATGGGTTACATCATCCGAGGTATTCCCGATCATCCAACGAGACGTTTTAATTTAGTTAAAGTTGTAATTTATGTTGTTCGGTTTGTGATTAAATTTTGAGTTGTCTTATATTTTGAAATGTTGTGGCAGTAAATTTTATCTTGTATGACTTTTAATTTTTTTTTGGGTTCCAGTTTTATGGCTATCCTAAAGGTTTCAGTTTTCATGCAACAATCTTATTTATCATGCAAGAAAAGTAAAACGCAGTGTAGGTCAATAAATTGCAATAAAGTAAATTGCAATAAAGTAAAAGTGTATCTGGAGGGCCTTCTCGTCATTCCCAGCTGAGACTTTAGTATTGCATTGCATGTATGTGTTTATAATTTTGCAGAAATTAAAGCATGGCAGAAAACAAGAAGAAGTATAACTAACAAGAAGTAACTACTCAATCCTATGATGTCTATGTTTAGATCCTGGTTGCCTACCAAGTCCTATGATGTCTATGAGAATTTCTATATTGTGTTTCAATAAACTTTGTTTAAATTTAAGTGAGGATGGTTTCGTTAAGCAGACATATTAAGTTTAATAGACATCAAAGGTATCCAAACAGTCAAAGAAGGATGCAGGTCGATGATTCCCTCTCATATCCTGATGAAAAGTCTCGGGCTCATTTAGACTTATTATGTTGCTTAACAATTCACCCTACCTATACCCTAATGCTTAATAAACACACTTGTTCGGGGTAGGTTAGGGCAGATGGGTTTAGGTGTGGTTTGGATTTGGATTGGTGGCAATTGGTAGTTTGATTTGGACTTATGGGAGTGATGTGAAGATTTGTTTGAGTTTGTGTTTGGATTTGGTTTTGGTTTATGTTTAAATTTGGTTTGTGTTTGGATTTGATTTTGGTTTATGTTTAAATTTGAGTTTGGAATGTGAATTGAGAAGTTTATGTGGACATCAGATAAAATTTGGGTTACTCCATTCATTCACTAAGCATAAGGGTATTCTTATTATGTTTTCTACACCAAGTTGTGATTTCCTAGAAGTCTTTATGAAGGGAAAAATGAACCATGCCCCAGGAGGCCTATCCTAGGTTTGATTGTTATCGTGTTGGTACTGTATTGTGGTCGGGACTGTTGTTGTATGTTGTGATTGTTGTGTTGTGGTTGTGTTATGATTATGTGTATCATTGTTGTATGTTGTATGTTATTGTTTTATTTTAATTATGTGTTATATTATTATTGTATGTTATTTTATTCTTATGTTATTTTATACGATGTTATGTTATTATTATTTTTATTATGTGTTGTTTAAATATATTATCTTTTATTTGTAATTAAATTTATTATCTTATTTAATTCATTGTGACTTATTTACTTTATTATCATTTATTTGTTTTTTTTTGCTTTATTTAATTAATTGGTTGTTATTTATTTGTTTTATTTAATTAATTGTTATTTATTTATTTTATTTTACTTTAACTTGATATTTATTTATTATTATTTTAGTTTTAATTTATTTTATTATTTAATTTAATTAATTTAATTCAATTTATTAGCATTTACAATTATTATTTAATTTAATTTAATTTAACTTTATTTAATTTGTTTTATTTTAATTTATAATTTATTTTTAATTTAATTTAATTTAATTAATTATTATTTACAATTATTATTTAATTCAATTTAATTTAATTTAATTAAGTTTATTTCATTTTAATTTATCATTTATTTTCATTATTATTTAATTTAGTTTAATATATTTAATTTAATTTATTATTTATTTAATTTAATTTAATTTAAATTAAGTTTATTTATTTATTTAATTTAATTTATTTAATTTATTTAATTTAATTTAAATTATTATTTATTTACATTATTATTTAATTTAATTTAATTTAACTTAATTTTATTTAACTTAATTTAATTAATTTAATTAATTTAATTTAATTTTAAATTATTTATTTTTTTACATTATCATTTAATTTAATATAATTTTGATTTATTTAATTTAATTAATTTATTTAATTTGTTTTATTTAAACTATTATTAATTTAATTATTTTTTGTTTACTTAATTATTATTTAATGTAATTTTTTAAATTTAATTATTATTTAATTTAATTTAATTATTATTTAATTTTAATTTAATTCATTATTCATTTATATTATTTAAATTATTTTTTCAATTTATGTATATATGTATTATTCATTTTTTTATCCTTACATTTTTATAAGTTATTTTATTTTAATTAATTATTTGTACATTTTTATTACTTAAATATTATTGATTTATTATTATTAATTTATGTTATTAATTTACATTATTTATTATTATCATAATTATTATTATTTATTTATTTATAAGACTTTTCATTTTCTCTCCCTTAAATTATTCTTTTCTTTATTTAAAGTTATTATCATTTAAATTAAGTTATTTTTTCTTAAATTTATTATTTACATGTATATTTATATTTAGATTATTTTAAAAAGAATGATGTTTTTATTTACCTATTTTTATTATTTATTTATCTATTTATAAGGCTTTTTAAATATTCTCTCTCCTAAATTATCCTTTCATTTATTTTAAATTATTACCATTTATTTAAGTTATTATTCATTAAAATTATCATTCACATATGTATATTAAAAAAAACACTTTTATTTACTTCCTTTATTTTCATTATTTATTATACTTATTAATTTACATATATATATTATTATTCATTTAATTATATTTTAGTAGTTATAATATTTTTAAAATTAGTGTAGTTATTTTTATTTAGTATGGTTATATTTTATTTTACATTTAGTATTAAATTTAATATAGTATAGTTTATTTTAGTTAAAAATTAGTAAACATATTATTTAATTTATTTAAATTTATAATTATATCACTTATGTTTTTACATTCATAATTATTTATTTTTGATTTTTTTTATTTCATTTTCTTTTCGTTTTATTTTTATTTTATCCTTATGTTCATTTTTCTTTTTTTTATTTTATTTTCTTTATGTTATGTTTATTTCTTTTTACTTTTCATTTTCTTTATGTTGTATTAAAATTTTTTAAAAAATTCATTTTTTTAAGGTAATAAAAACTAGGTGAAAAGATTAGGTGGTATTTTTGTAAATATTTAACATTAGCCTTATAACTTTGCATAAAGAGAAATTGTTAAGCTTAAACATGAATAAAATTTAATTGGCATGAAGATTTGTAAAGGAAATAACATACACATGATTTTTGAAAACATACATGGGGAGATTTTTTTTTCAAAAAAACTAGATTGGTTTGCATAAAAAGGAAATCCCTAAGCATGGAAGAATTTAACACATAATTTTTGTAAACCTATGTAGAGGAAGAAGAGCTTTAAAGAAAATACATGTATGTGTGATTTTAGGCTAAGCATGAGAGGGTTAAAATGTTTCTTTGAAGCTTAAGTATTCATAAGATAAAAGAGAGGGGGAAGAAGCTTACCTTGCTTGGAGGAGATTATGGAAGAAACCTTGGAGAAGCCCTTGATGAAGCCCTTGATAAGGAGGAGGTGAGGTGGAGGCATGGTGAAGGTAAGGAGGGAAGACTTTTTTTTTTTTTTTAAATGTATTTTATTTTTTTCTTGTAGGGCTGCCGTGAGGTGTAAAAAAAGGAAGTATGTGGGTGTGTGTGAGTGGGTGTATTTTAATTTGGTGAATTTTGGATTTTGGGTCCATTTTAAGAATATTGGGCTAACTTGAATTTAGATTGGGCTAGAGCTCGAATAAAGCCTAAGTGCCTTGATCAATATTGTCCACATGATTGTAATGAAGATTTTTCATGAAGACACAAAGTGGTTTTGAGCTCATTTGAAGGTTCAATTTTGGCATGGATTGGATTTTTGATTATTTTGGACCATGTTGGGTTCGGGTCAAGCTATCTTGAGTTTGAGTGGGAATGGGGTTCAGAGGTCTTCAACAATATTGTAGATATGGTTGTATTGAAGATTTTTCATGAAAACATGAAATGATTTTGACAAGGTTTGGAGGGCCAATTTGGTGGATTTAAAACATGTGTTCAGCTTGGGTTAAAATTGGAGTTTCTTTGGTCCAAAATGGATTTGGGTAAGACCTGAGCTCAAATTATGGGAAATTGATGATCCAATTCAATTTAAGGAGGTGTTATAAAGAGTTTGAAATTGAAATTTTAGAGGAATTGATTGACATTGGGTCACTTTAGGAGTTTTGGGTTATTTAGGCACAATTGGGGATTTTGATTTCAAGTGGAATTAGATTCAATTGTGGGTCATATTGGACTTAAATTTGGTCTAAGTTGATATTTGGGATGTTGAATTTTGGTTTAGAATTGAATTTTATGAAAATTGGGGTGAATTGGGTCAAGATTGGGTTTGGTTTAGGCACCTTTAGGTTAAATGGGCCAAGTTGGGATTTTGGATTGAAAGTGTATTAATTTGGCAAAATTGACCCATAGTGTAATTGAACAAAATGAAATTGGGATTATTTGAGATTTTTTGGAATTTTCTGAGAAGTTTTAGAATTTTTGGATTTTTGGGGTAAAAGGGTATTTTGGTAATTTTTTTGGGGGGGTGGGGGGTTTAGGGGTATTTTTGGCCAAAAATGGCCAATTTGAATGGTGGTAAATATTTAAGGACTGATTTTGAGGAATTTTGGAGAATTTAGGTAATTTTGCCAAACTTGGGCAATTTTACTGGTATTTCGTAGGCTTGGTGGGTCCGGGACCTCGGGGGTCAAAAATTGAAATTTTGGAAAAATGAAGATTGATCTAGTGTAAGTGAAATGGAATCATTTTGGTTGAGCCATGAAGCCATATTTAACCCATGTGTGCCATGAGAGGACTTATTTGAGGCATTCATTATGTTGTTCCTAACCCTCTTAGCCAGGGGCTAGGGGTTTAGGACCATCCATATGAATTACCTACATGAGTCAGGAAGTCAAGTTGGGTGAGAGTGTGGTTTTAGGACTTGGAGTGTATGTTAAAGTGTAGTGTGTGTATAAGTCAACCCTCACCAAACCAGGCCATCCAGGGTATTCCTAAGGCCAAAAAGTTCTATAGGGAACTCATCCTTTAAACCTCCACATTTGATCTCAACCCTGCAGGTGATTAGGGGTTTACAATCGAAGCTCGTGGGGTTTGCGAGGAGTTAAGAAATAGTTTAAATTTCTAAGTAGTGGGTTCTGTTTCTAATCCTCTAAGATAGTCAAAGGAAAAGCCTATGGCTAGATCCTAAACACTAAAGAGGGAGAAGAGAAAAGTCCTCGTTAAAAAATGAGGTCAACAGGAATCAAATGTTATTGGCTAGGGGAAGCTTTGTGAGGAGTTTGGAGGGATTTTGTGAAGGTCGATTTCAGCCAACCTTTTGGCCGAGAGGGGTTGGCTAGCTTAAATAGCCATGGCCATGGCCTCTCAGGGGGAGTTAGGGGCTCGGATCAGCTGCTCTCGTGAGGAGAAGAACAGCTACAATGGCCATTTGGAGTGGGGCAGCTCAGCCATAGGGAATTGCAATTTTTGGTTGATTTGGACCTATCGGCACTGGTGTTTTCCGGCGACCGTGGTGGCCGGCCGGCCAAGGTCGAGTCACTTTGTTGTGATCGGGGAGGATCGATGCTTGAGGTTTGTGAGTTCGATTATCAAATGCCATGTGTGAAGAGGATGAATTGAAATGGAAAGGAGAAGAGGTGATTTTGGCTTGGTTTGGTTCAACCCATGTATTTGGGCTTGGTTCATCTCCCCATGGCCTGATTTTGGGCTAAGGAGGTCAGGTAGGTCAAGCTCACATGTGTGGTGAAGTCCATATCCAAACATATTTGGATTATTTTTAGGTTAAGGGTAATCATGGTTAAGGCTAATGACTTTAAGGGAATCTAGAAAGAGCTTCCTCCATTTGCCCAATGTGGTATGGTCACATGTCAAACCTTTCATGGCTCCACATGGGGCTTAAGGATGGCTTTATGGCTTTTATATGGCTTGAGAAAAATCAAGTCAACTTTCATGGAAAAGAGTTTATGGAATTTTGAAAATTTTGGGGTTATTTGATGGGATTTGGCATAATACCGTTTTGGTTTGATTTTCATGATGGATTTAGCACTTAGGGAGTGATATTAATTGAGTGAGGATGAGATGAGATTGCAATGTACGCTTTAGGATGGGTTTGGGCTTTTAAAATTTAGTAAAGGTGGGCTTTAAAAATGGTTTAAGGGAATGGGCTTTTATATTTCAAAATAGGCTTTTATATAAAGAAAATTGTAAAGGGCCATGCCAAATAAATGTTGGGTTTAGTTTAAGGATATGTCATGAGTGATTTAAAACAAATTTGGAGTGATTTGGGATTGAATTGGATTGGATTTGGGTTTATTTGGTAAAGGGGCTAAGGTGGGCCAAATTGGGCTAACTTAGGCTAGGGTTGGGTTAATGTTGAAATTGATGTAAAAGTGATGTTGAGAAATGTTTAGGGGAATGTTATGAAGAGTTTTCAACTTTGGTTGGGATTCAATCTTGGGATTTGGGCTTATTTGGGTTAGGTTTGGGTTTAGGTCGATTTAAGGGGTTTTGGGTTTGGGTTGAATTTAAGTGAGGTTTGGGTTCAAGTTTTGGGCAAATTATGTTAGTGTTTTGTTTATGGAGATATTAGGGAAGGTTTAGAAAAGATTTTGGGTCAATTGGAGTTGAATTGGGTTGGTTTGGGCTAAGTTTAGGTTATGGGTCAAAATTGGGCTTTAAGCTTAAAAATGAAATTGGATTCAAATTTCAATCAAATTGGGCTTTGATTTGGTCTAGATTGATATTGGTGATATTTAATTGAAGTTTAGAATTGAATTGGACCAAAATTGAGGTCAATTGGGGTGATTTGGTTTGACATTGGGTTCATTTGGGTTTAAAATGGGCTAAATTGGGGGTTTTGGTAAAAGTGGGGTAAATTGGCAAAATTGGCCTATGGTGTAGTTGAACAAAATGAAATTAGGAATATTTGGGATTTTCTGGAAATTTTTTGGAAATTTTTCGAATTTTTGGATTTTTGGGTCAAGTGGGGCATTTTGG
This sequence comes from Papilionanthe hookeriana x Papilionanthe teres, assembly GCA_022702705.1. Taxonomy (NCBI): domain Eukaryota; kingdom Viridiplantae; phylum Streptophyta; class Magnoliopsida; order Asparagales; family Orchidaceae; genus Papilionanthe; species Papilionanthe hookeriana x Papilionanthe teres. The sequence continues at coordinate 30,115,574 of CM040430.1, read as the reverse complement.
TAATTTGGAGGGTATTGGGTGTATTTTTGGAAATTTTGGTATTTTTTGCTGTGAATGATCAATTTGACTGGTGGGGAAATTTTCAAGGTTTATTCTGGAAAAGTTTTGGGTGATTTGGAAATTTTGGTGGTTTTGGGTAGTTCAAGGGCTTTTAGTAGGTTTTGTGGGTCCGGGGCCCCGGGGGTCAACAATTGAAATTTTGGAAAAAAGAAAATTGAACAAGTGTGAGTGAAATGGACTCATTTTGGTTGAGCCATGAAGTCATATTAAGCCCATAGGAGCTATGAGAGGACTCATTTGAGGCATTTACTATGTTGATCCTAACCATCTTAGCCAGGGGCTTAGGGGTTAAGGACCATCCATATGAATTATCTACATGAGTCAGGAAGTCAAGCTAGACATGAATAGTTTTAGGATTTGGAATGTGTGTGAAAGTGTAATGTGTGCGGGTGAACCCTCACTGGACAGGGCCACCGGGGTTGATCCTAAGGCCGAAAGAGTCACATAGGGAACTCATCCTTTAAACCTCCGCATTTGATCTCGACCCTACTAGGTGATTAGGGGTTTACAATCGAAGCATGTGGGGTTTGCGAGGAGTTAAGAAGTGGTTGAGTTTCTAAAGGGGTTGTTCCATCTCTAGTCCTCTAAGATAGTCAAAGGAAAAGCCTAAGGCTAGATCCTAAGTACTAAAGAGAGAAGAGAAGACCTCATCAAAAATGAGGTCAACATGATTCCCATGGCTTCATGTGGCTTGTGCATGGCTTCAAAGCTTGCTCATGGCTTGGGAATGGCTTGGCTTACTTACATGAGAAAGGGTTTTTGGGATTTTTGGCATCTAGGGGTGATTTGGCATGAGGCTTGATTTGGAATCATTTGATGATGGGATTGGAACTTAGGGAATGACTTTGATTAAATGGATGACAAATGAAAATGTCATATGGGCTTTAGGATAGATTTTTGGCTCTTTAAAATGGTTTTTAATGGGCTTTTAAAGTGATTTAGGGAAGTGGGCTTTTGGATTTTAAAATGGGCTTTTGGATGAAAGTTGTGTGAAGGACCATGCCAAATAAATGTTGGGTTTAGTTTCGGGAGGTGTCATGAGTGGTTTGGAACAAGTTTAAAGTGATTTTGAATTGAATTGGGTTTAATGTGGGTCTTTTGGTAAAGTGGACAAAGTGGTTCAAATTGGGCTAACTTGGGTTAAGATTAGGCTAAAGTTCGATTTTATGTAAAATTAATGTTGAGAAATGTTCATGGGAGTGTCACAAAGAGTTTCCAACTTTGGTTGGGCTCTAATTTTGGGATTTGGGCCCATTTGGCTTAGGTTTGGGCTTGGGTGAATTTAAGGGATTTTGGTTTTAGGTTAGGTTTGGGTGGAGTTTAGGCTCAAATTTTGGGAAAATCAAGTTAGTGTTTTGTTTTTCGGGATATTAGGAAGGTTTAGGAAAAGATTTGGGGTTAATTGGAGTTGAATTGGATGGGTTTGAGCTAGGTTTAGGTCATGGGCCAAAATTGGGCCTTAGGCTTCAAATTAAAATTGGGCACAAAGGTCAATCAAATTGGACTTGGATTTTGACTAAATTGATATTGGGAATATTGAATTGAAGTTTATAATTGAATTGGACCAAAATTAAGGTCAATTGAAGTGTTTTGGTTTGACATTGGGTAAACTTGGGTTTAAAATGGGTCAAATTGGGGGTTTTGGTAAAAGTGGGGTAAATTGGAAAAATTATGCCATGGTATAGTTGAACAAAATGAAATTGGAAATATTTGGGATTTTATGGAATGTTTTGGGAATTTTCTGAATTTTTGGATTTTTGGGCTAAGAAGGGCATTTTGGGTATTTGGAGGGTATTGGGGGCTACTTTTGGGATTTTTGGTATTTTTTGGATATGGATAATCAATTTGAGTGGGGGGAAATGTTTAGGATTGATTTTGAGGAATTTTGGGTAATTTAGGTGATTTTGTAGATTTTGGGTAGTTTCAAGGGCTTTTGGTAGGTTTAGTAGGTGTAGGGCCCTAAGGGTCAAAAATTGAAATTTTGGAAAAATGAAGATTGATCAAATTTGAGTAAAATAGAATCACCTTGGTTGAGCCATGAAGCCATATTAAGCCCATATGAGCCATGAGAGGACTCATTTGAGGCATTCACTATGTTGTTCCTAACCCTCTTAGCTAGGGGCTTAGGGGTTAAGGACCATCCATGTGAATTACCTACAAGAGTCAGGAAGTTAAGTTGGGTGTGAATGGTTTTAGGATTGGAATCTGTGTGAGAGTGCAGTGTATGTGCAAGTCAACCCTCACCAGACCAGGCCATCCAGGGTAGTCCTATGACCAAAGAGTCCTATAGGGAACTCATCCTTTAAACCTCCACATTTGATTTTAACCCTCTAGGTGATTAGGGGTCTACAATCGAAGCTTGTGAGGTTTGCAGGGAGTTAAGAGGTGTTTGAATTTCTAAGTGGTGGGTTTCATTTCTAGTCCTCTAAGATTAGTCAAAGGAAAAGCCTAAGGCTAGATCCTAAGTACTAAAGAGAGAAGCAAAAGACCTCATCAAAAATGAGGTCAACAGATGCCTGAAGCACCTCTTCAAAATTTGCCAAATATTTTTTATAACAACAAAGTAATTATGTTGTGGATAAGTATTGGGTTTTTAGGCTAAGGAGCAGCCTTCTCTGTCTGCTGACGCTTAGGCACCAAATCTGCGTGCTTAGGCACTACAGTTCATTTTAACACCTTTATTTTTCTCTAAATTTGATTTTTATTCACTCCTTTTAACATATTTGTCCATTTAAGTGTACCTGAAAGAAAAACACACAAATACCTTCCAATAAAGTGCAATATCATCAAAAATTGGTATAAAATTGTGCATTAAATATTATATATTTTAGGTATATCAAGTTCTCTCAAACATAAAATGTTACTTGTCCTCAAGTGACATTATAGTCTTTCAAAACCAACACAAGCAAATTATGTGAATGAGATACTTTAGGAGATTCTAAAATTTGTTCTATAAATGTGATATTCCAAATTTGAAAAAAATTTAGTGTATGAGACTAATTTAAATTTTAGAAATTTTCTAAAGCGAAAAATTATGAAAATATGAGCTACCATTTAATTTAGAAATAAATGTAAATTTTCTAAATTTAGAGGCATTCTATCTTCTTTACTTAGAAATTTTCATTAAAAATAATTAAACTCACTATATTATATCCTTATGCTTAGGATTTTCTTAAATCTTATGCATTAAAAAGATCAGATGTGAAACTAATTTTTCATTAGGCACTAATCCTCAAACATCTCCTATCATACTATACTTTACCTTTTTTTCTTTTCTTTTTTCCTTTCTTTTTCTTTCTCTTTTTTTTTTTCTTATGGCAAGGATTACTATATCTGGATAGGCCTTTAATGAATTTAAATTCCACTCTTCCTTTCCTAAGTCAAAGGTCTGATATATCCATTATTTCAAAATATAATAATAGTTCTAAAAATTATTTTTAATAAAAGAAATTTAAGTATTTATAATAAAAGTCTAATTCTTCTATATTTTTTCAAAAATACAATATCTCTTACTAATGATGGTTACATCATATTTAACATCTCTTTAGTAAGAAAATTTTTAACTTGAATTTTTTCTCCATCACTATAAAGTTTTAGCATAATATTTTTTACACATTTTTATATTCAAAAGTTTATTGCCCTAATATAATTTCATACACATAATCATTTCTCAAATCAAGAATCAAACTTATTTGTAGCATACTTGAGAAAAAAAAATTTAAGTTCTGAAAATTGATTTTTCATCCCCACTCCCCCTCCCCCAAATTTAAAATTTTACAAAGATTAAACATTTTAGCATATAAGATATAAAGACAGGAATGAAAAATAAAACTTATTCTTACAAGAATTTTCATAACCTAATTATGCAGGTAGAAAATTTTAAAAATAGGAGTTAAAAATATCATAGCTCATTTTGATTATAACATATATGAGATTCAAAAGACTTCTATGCAGTGGAGGCTAATATAAAAGCAAATCACATAAACTAACATAATATCAAAACTATAACAAAAAGTTCATGGTAGTAAATTGAAATTTAAACATTAAAGTTTAACTGTAGGTTAGATCTATCTAAACTTCCTAAAGCATCAGGAATAAGTTCAACAAAACTAACAAAACATATTTATAATAAAAGAGTTCAAATATATACTGCTACATTAGCATCACATAGATACACATTACAACAAACAAAAACAATAATGTTCACTAAAACCACAAATAACAACACATAAAGTAGTCTAAACATCAACAAAACTAACAGTTCAAATAAAACCTAATACACTTAATCTCTACTCATCCTTATCTCTGCCATCATCTCCTTCATAACCATCATCCTTCCAAAAACTAGTAGAATTAAACTGAGTATACCGTGGATAAGGAAGAAATAACACACTCTGATCACCTCTAACAAGTCTCTCCATACATGTGTTGTACTTCTCCTCATAATCACTATGTCTCCATAATTAGGAATCAATATGATCAACATAGTTTTCAAGATTTGATACCTTATCCATATTATAATCAACCTTATCCATCACAGTCTCAACATTTTAGTTTGAGAATCAGGATTGGATCTGTCACAAGACGTAGAAGCTTGTGATGTAGAGACACCAGAACCTCTAGAAAATCCTCCTCTCCAACAAAAAAATGAATGCTCTGAATAATTCTTTACATTTACACTAGTAGTAGGCTTTAAAGGTTGAAGAATCTTCTCCTAACTATGAAATTTAACACCAACTTGCTCACATAAAGAAAAGATTAAGGAAGGGAATCCCGTACTTGCATTAGTAGCGGCTCTGGCAGAAGTTGTATTAACCTGATAAATGAGATATCCAATATTGATCGGCTTGTACTACTGAATGCAGTAGTTCAATGTAGCCCTCTCTTTGGTCACTTCACTAAGACGATTAGTGGGGTGTAGACAAGTAGAAATAATATAATGTCATGCTTTCGTTGTTGCATCCATCTTCGATGAAGAGAAATTTACTCTTCTACCACTAGTAATCTTCCAAAGACCTCTTCCAGCAGTTAACAAAGAAATAATTTAATCTAGCTCCTCCTCAGTAGGATTGTAATTGGAATAAGAACATAAAGTATCCGTATGTAGTTCGTAAAATGATATGATTACCTCAGGTGTAAATGCTACTGTCTTTCCTCTCACCATAACTAGATCATCCTCATATTCGGGGAGGTTTTCATAAAAAATCCTAACTACTGAGATCACTGCAGCAATAAAAAACAGTAGAATTGATCCATTATCGTGAAACAATTACATCTCCGACTTATCCACCCGGATTTTTAAAACATCACTCAGGAATTAATTTCCTCAATTGAAGTGCTTTGACATAATGATCATGAGCCTTAGAACTCACAAATTTGTTCGAATCAAATGTATCTTCCCCATTTTTCTTTTCATTATTGGTGTCATTCTAAAAATTTACAAAAAATTCACAATAAATACCATTATCAGCTCAAACTCAGTAGATCTAACTTCTATAATCTTAAACTCACTATTTCATGTAAAATCCATCAATTTTCATCAAATTTTCACCATGAATAGTAAATTTTTGAAATTTCCATAATTCACTTAAAATCTGTGGTGAAAATAAAAAATTTTACACAGAATAAAAGCTCTAAGCTTGAGAAGATGAAATCCAACAAATTTGACTCGAATCCACCAAGAAATCTTCAATTATAGAAAAGCCCTACGAGTAAAAATGTGGAAGTTTGAAAAAGAAGATGATAAAATGGGGAAGAAAATTGTGGTTTTCGACACTTAAAACTGTTATAAACCGGTTTTAGTGAACCTGTGCATAAGCATGACTACTGCGACGCTTAGGCGCGAGGCTCTCGGGATTGCTCGCGAATAAGCGCGGGTTTTTCCACTTAGACGCCATTGCACAAATTTTTATATTTCCATATTTTAATTAAAATGCACATTTTTCCAAGTTAACCACCCTCACATGGTCTTAAATAAGTCATAATAACAATTTCATCCCCTTCATCTCTCTTCTTTCTAAAAATTTAAACATTTAACAACTTAGATTCGATCATAATAACACAAATATTTTCAAATAGACACAACACTTTCACTAACATTTATTCAACAAGTCTAAATACACTTCACATAACTAATCTCATTCCAAAATTGTTTGGATGAGATACACTATAAATTCATCGCAATACAAGACAAACTTACATTTAACACTTAAAATAAACAAACAAGCAAACAAAACAAACATAGAACTTAATTATATTCTCCATTAGGTGGAATATATCCTTGAACCTTAGTCATTCTATTAAACCATTTGGCACAATGATTTGATAAAACGAACGATGATGAAGTACTCTGATAGAATCCTCTTCAATCCACTTATTTTTTAGATACATCGCCTTGTCCACTTCTTCAATATAACTTGAATGATTGAATTGCATTTTGAGTTGCCAAACAATATGTTATAAATGTGTGTTAGTTTCTTTTACCTTTGCCTCAATTAATGTCACATTAGCCTCAATGTTTGTAATCTTCTCCGCTATTCCTTCAACACTAACGGCCTAGAATCCATTATATAACTCTTGCACACTTTGACTTACAAACTTCTTCTTGATGGCTTCCTCTTTTTTCTTCAAATCGTTCTCCTAAGAAGGCATTTTTGCTATCTTATTACTTCTTAAACTACTCAAATCTCTCTTCTCTTAGACTTAAGAATGGAAATTTTGAAAGAGGGCAAGTTCACTCCTCATTTCCATTATATTTATAGACGTTAGTAGAGCCTATACCCACTTCCCATGTTTAAAAACTACCAAATAACATTCAAAACCACTCTCCCATGTTTAACTATTTTAATACAACATTTAGGCATTTTTATATAACTCTGACGTTTAAGTCCCGGTTTTGGGTGCTTAGGCGCTAGTCCATAGTTAAGCTCTGGTCAGCTTAACATCCAAATACTCATTCTTACTCGTCAAAGACATCATTCAAAGCCTTAAAATTACCACTAAAATTTAAAATACTACCACAATTCTCTGAAACAAACACAACAACAATCAAAACAAAAGCACACAGATTACTTATGGGTTGCCTCCCACAGAGTGCTTGGTTTTATGTCGTCAGCCCGACGTACCCAATGATTATTCTAGGTGACCCAACTTCAAAAAATCATTCACTTTAATTTGATCTCCTAGGAAATAGGGTTTTATCCTATGACCATTCACTTTGAAAATTTTCTGAGTTTTAGGATCTTTAATATTCACAGCTCCACAGGGATAAACCATCTACCTAAACTTATGTTTGCCTAAAAATAGTCTCAATCTTGCATTATATAACAAAAATTGTTGTCCTGGCTCAAAATTTTTAGCACAATCTTCCGATCATGCCATTTTTTCATCTTATATTTATAAATCTTACCATTCTCAAAAGACTCATTGCTTATCTCTTCTAACTCATTTAGTTGTAATAATCTCTTTTTACTAGCATCCTTAAAATTATAGTTAAATTCTTTAATAGCCCAATATACTTTATGCTCAAGTTCCATTACTAAATGACAAGATTTCTCATAAATTAACATGAATGGTGACATTTCTATAAAAGTTCTATATGCAGTCCTATAAGCCCACAAAGCAAAATCAAGTTTGACTGACCAATTCATTTTTGTTAGATTTATAGATTTTTCTAATTTTTTTTTATTTGTCAATTGGAAACTTTGGCCAACCCACTTGTCTGAGAATGATAAGTAGTAGAAATTTGATGAAAGATAAGATATTTCTTCAAAAAATTTTCTATTAACACATTTTAAAATGACTTCCTCACAGTTATGATAACTCTTGGCATTCCAAATATGCAAAATATATTCATTTTTAAGAACTTTGCAACACTTTGAGCATCACATTGAAGTAAAGTAACAACTTCTATCCTTGTAGACACACAGTCTACTGCTAACAGTATATATAAATTTTTGAAAAATGGTTTAAATGGTCCCATGATATCCAATCCCTAAATTTCAAATATTGTAACTACCAAAATATAATTGAGGGGCATCTCATTTCTTTTAGAATTATTGCCTACACGTTGAAACTGATCAAAATTTTTAATATAAGCAATCACATTTCTAAAGTTAGCAGGCCAATAAAGTCCATATTGCAAGATTTTATATGTTGTTTTATCAACACCAAAATATGCCCCAAAATTAGAATCATGACATTTTTGGATAATTTCAAAAGTGTCTTTTAAAGGAACACATCTTTGAATATTTAAATCCTTCCCCTCTTTATACAAAAATAGGACGTGCCAAAAATAAGTCTTAGCTTCAGATAAAAATTTCCTCTTTTGTTGGTGTGTCAGACCATAAGGTAAAATATTACTAACAATGAAGTTCACAATGTCTGCATACCATAAAACGCACCATTCATTAATATTGAATATTTTTTCATCTGAATAATTTTTATTAATTTCTTTTTCTGAACAAATTGATTTCTCAAAGTTAAGCCTGGACAGATGATCAACAATTTGATTATCACTACCTTTTCTATCTACTATTTCAAAGTCAAATTCTTGCAAAAGAAGAAGCCATCTTATCAGTCTTAGTTTTGCATCCTTCTTTTTCATTAAGTACTTAATAGTAGAATGATTTGCATGCACCACATATTTAGTTCCAATTAAATATGATCAAAACTTTTCAAAGGAAGATAATTATTGCTAATAACTCTATTTAAGTTGTGGTATAATTAATTGAGCTTCATTAAGAGTTTTACAAGCATAGTAAATTACTTTGAAAATTTTATCATATTTTGGTCCTAAAATAGCTCCAATAACATAATTACATGCATCACACACTAATTCAAATGGTTTTTTCCAATTTGGTGAAACAATAACTGGTGCAGTGATTAAATTTTCTTTTAAAAGTTCAAAAGCTTTTGGCAATCTTTATAAAAATTTAAAATCACATCTTTTTTCGAGCAAATGGCATAGTGGCTTAGCAATTTTTGAAAAATTTTTATTATATCATTTGTAAAATCTAGCATGTCCTAAAAACTCCTAATTTCTCTCACATTTATTAGATGAGGTAACTTAGCAAAGACTTGAATTTTTGCAGGATCTACTTTCATATCTTTCACTAAAATGTGATGTCCTAAAACAATTACTCCTACTACCATATATTAGTTTTTTCCCAATTAAGGGCTAAATTTGTTCTGTTATAAATTTTTAGAACTCGTGATAAATATTCCATACAAGATTCAAATGAAGTTCCAAACACCAAAAAATAGTCCATAATAAATTCAATTCCTTTTTCTATTAAATCACAGAAAACATCCATCATACATCTTTGAAATATAGCAGGGGCATTAGATAAATTAAAGGACATTCTTGTAAAAGCAAAAGTACCACAAGGACTAATAAATGTGGTTTTCTCTTCATCCTCTGGAGAAATTTGTATTTTGTGATAACCAGTATATCCATTTAGAAAACAAAGTTATTTATACCAAGCTAGTCTATCCAACATTTTATCTAGAAAAGGGTAATGAAAAGTGATGTTTTCTCGTTGTGGTTTAATTTTCTATAATCAATGCATATTCACCATCTTGTAACTTGTCTTGATGTTATTAGTTGATTATTTTTATTAACAATTACGGCTAACTCGTGAACTATCTAAAATATGATAGATAATCACAACATCTAACCGCTTTAAAATTTCATTCTTGATATGATTTGTACTTTTCTGACATGTTCAAAACTTCAAAACTTTGAATAAAATTTAAATTTTCTTCTATAAAATAATTAAGATGTTCTTATTCCTCTTCTTGTTAATGTTCTAATTCTTTTGTGTCTGAATTCTCTTCACAAGTTGTTTTCAAATGGCATTCACTAAGATATCTGATTACATCCATCCTGAAACAATCATCATCTTTACCTTTTGTAGGGTATTTCATTGATTTCGAAATATTACACGTAATCGTTTGCTCATTAACATGCATTGTTTATTCTCCTTTTTGCACATTTAACATTTCCTTGCCAGCTGCTAGGAACATTTTCATAAAATGATAGGTATCTCTTTATCTTCCTCCATATCTAACACAACAAAATCAACATAAAAAGAAATTGATCCACATTCACCAAAACACCTTCTATAACTCCCTTAGGATATGTGATAGAACGATCTACTAATTGCATGGTTATAATTTTAAGAGATATTTCTCCTGATCCCATACTTTTAAATATAGATAATGGCATAAGGTTAATACTTACACCCAAATCACAAAAAGCTTTTCAAAAAAATTGTCTCTAATTGCAGATGGAATTGTGAAGCTTACTAGATCTTTAAGCTTTTAAGGAAATTTTTTATGAATTATAGCACTGCACTCCTTACTAAGTGCAATAATTTCATTATCTTAAAACTTTTTTTTCAGTTGAGAATATCTTTCATAAACTTCACATAGCTTTACATTTGTTCTAAAGCTTCGGTAAAAGGAATTTTAGTTGTAAGCTTCTTAAAGATTTAAAAAAATTTTTATAAATTTTTATCGTAGCTATTTTTCTAAATCAATCTAAAGTGGAGAAATAGTTCTCTCAAAATCTTCTCGAGCGTCCTCTTTAAATTTTTAATTTCTTCTTTATGTACTTAAATCTCTTTTTAAACTCTGCTTTCCATCTGTCTTCCACTTCTAAGTTGAATAGTCTTTACTTTCACTTAATTCTAGTCTTTAGGATTAACTTGTGTGTTACTAGGAAGTTTTCCTTGGGTTCTATTACTTAATGAATTTGCAAATTGTCGCAACTGATTCTTAATATTTCTTATTGCAGCTCATTGACTTTGTAACTGATTTCCCATTTATAACACCGTTTCCTCTATAGACAACTTCTCAAACTTAAATTGGGGATTATTATTGAAATATGGAAAAAAAGTAGGTCTATAATTACTATTTCCTTGGTTATTCCAGTTCCCTAATGTGTTTACTTGGTTGCTTCCCCATTGCTGATTTGTACCACCAGAATTATTATTCTGGTTAAAATTAAGATGGTTTATCCAACCTGGATTATAGTAGTTTGAATATGGGTATTTTTATTTGTTATTTAAAGCATTCAAAGTTTCAATTGATGTTTGAGAATCTACCAATTGACCTAATGAATTATATTCAATTATTGGAATTAGTTGAGAAAAATTCATTGCAATAAGGTCTATCATTCTTGAAATTTTAGCGATTTGATTTGATAACATGGCAAAAGCTTCACAATCATGAATATTGGCTACCTTTATAGGATATACCCTTTCAAAATTCCATTGAAAGTTATTAGTAGTCATTTTTTCAATTAAAGCATAATCTTCGGGAAATGGTTTAGACATCAATGAACCACTAACAACGACATCAACAATAGATCTATGAGATCTGGCTAATCCATTATAAAAAGTTTGAAAAATTAACCAATCTAGCACAACATTGTGTAGACACATTCTTAAGAGTCCTTTAAATCATTCCCAAGCTTCATAAAAAGATTCCCCTTCAAACTGACAAAAATATGTAATATCATTTCTAAACTTGACAGTTTTTTATGGTGGAAAATATTTATCAAGAAATTTCTGTGTTAAATCACTCTAAGTTTTGATAGATCTAGGTGCTGAAGAATTCAACCATATCTTAGCCTTATCCGTAAGTGAGAATGGAAAAAAGGCTAAGCTTAATAACATTATCAAAAACACCATCATATTTAAATATAGCACACAATTCTAGAAAATTGGCAAGATGTAAATTTAGATATTTAGTTGGTGATCCCCCAAACTGATTATTAAATACTATCCAAATAATAGTAGTTTTAATTTCAAATGAATTAGTAAATACGGCAGGATTTTGAATAATACAATGAAGTTCATCCATTGTAGGGTTTGCATAATCTCTTAAAAATCTTAATTCATGATGAATTTCAGCATTTTGATTAATTTATTTTGTGATTTTTTTAAATTTTTGAATTTTTTTTATTTTTAATTTTTTTAAATTTTCTAATAGTTTATTCTAATTCAAAATCATAAGGTACAAGTCTTTTAGAACCTGAACTTCGCATAAACTATTACAACAGAATAATAAAAAATAAAAACAAAAATAAAACACACATAAACATATAAAGTTTAAATAGGAATTTCTATAAATAGAAATTTTGTTTTTTAAAAATTCTTTTTAGTTTTAACTTTTAAATTCAAATCAAAAGACAATTTAAATTTTTCTCTTCTTGCCCGACAACGATGCCAAAAACTTGATCTTGATTCTTCTTACTACCAGACAAATACTAATATAATTATGCTTGTCGTAAGCAGATTATATTTATATTTTTAATATTAAATTTCCTTCTTTATAATGACACCAAAAACTTCACTCCATTGCAAATAAAAAACAACAGTAATACTTTAATTTAGGGATTTTACGCAAGTATATGTATTATTATCAAGTAATATAGGATTTTATGATTAAGCCCCAAAATATCAATCCCACAGGGAAAATTACTGATAATAAAGATAAAAGGATTTTAGATCACAAATTCTGTTTAGAAAAGAATCTTAGTTAAACATTTTTAAATAATAGAAAACATTAAATCGTGATTCTTTTTTTTGGAGTTTTTTTAAATTATGAAATAAAATAAACAATTTATGTACTATAACAAGATTTTTGTAAGATTAAAGAAGCAGAGAAGAAAATATGTTTTTCCTTATCATGAATAAGTAATAAGTACAAGAATTCTGTTGTGGAAATAATTAAAATGTGTTGTGCCAAAATAAGATGAATTTTATTCTTTACCCTTAATAGAGCTGCTATAAATAACATTTTTTGGTTTAAAGTTTGAATAGTTTTGTAGACGGGTGAGATAGTAAAGATAATAGCTCTCACTCTAGAGCTCCCTCATTTCCCTTCACGTGGGGTTTAACTCTCGCATCAAAACCTAAAACAATAAACCAAATTAGGGGATTTTTTTTATCACTTTAAAGTCTGTAATTCTACACCATCACAGTATATTTCCCTATTTATTTGCACAAAATTATATGAATTATTTTCTCACCCATGCAATCACATGTGTTTCCTACTTATTGTTGATTGAGACAATACCTAGTAGGATCTTACATGTGCTCACAACAAATGTTAACATCATTATTGGCCAAATCAAAAAGTAAATGAAGTGCAAGGATTAAATCAACACAACTTCTTCCAACATTAAAGATCAATACTTCCACAACTTTTATCCAACACTTAGATAATTTTCATTTTAAGGAAAAAAATAAATAATACTACTCAGAATCAATGGAGAAAACATAAGAGCAAATAGTTTTAAAAATAGAAACCATGTAGAAAACACAAGAAGTCTTAATTAAAACCAAATGAAGTACAAAGAAAAAAAACTTATCTCAAGTTCCTCTCCACCAAACTCTTGAAGTTCCTTTGAATCTCTTCCTTTCTCTTACAATACTCCCTTGGACTAGTTGCCCAACCCAAAAGGGTTTAAATCTCTATACAATACTGGATTTTTACTTAGGAATCCCTGCTCACCTTCTCTTTCACTAGGAATGACAAAAGTGTGAAGAAACTCTAAGTAAAAATCATACAACTCCTTACTCTCTAAACTCTGTAAAAAAACACTAATTCTACTTTCCTACAGCCTCTCTATCCGTACTACAAACTTCTCTTCAAGTTCTTCTTTTATATTTCTCAAAAAATGTTTTGGTGTCATTGACCTCACTTTTGGTTCAGGTCTAGTATTTATTTAGAATAGCTTAGGGTCTAGCAATAGGACTCTATTGGTGACTTTCTTAGAAGGCTAGTCTTGGAACCCTCCCCCTTAGAAATTCAAACCTTCTTTGCTTCACTGAGAGCTTTCATATGCTTAAGGCCTAACCTCCAACTTTTGGGAGGAAGAGAGCAAGCATAAGGAAGCCCAGGAGATGCCTCCTATAGGTGATCAAACCCTAGGATTTACCCTGGGAGGTCTGGAGCTTGCATGTTATACTCTCACATACTATCTAACAACCCTAAACAAAGCACATCCTATCCCGATCCACTAACTCTTTGGAAACTCATGTGTGTGGTTTTCTCAAGCTTTCAGCCTCACGCTAAAGATTTGGTTAGTACCAACACATAGAGGACCAAATGAGGTTTGCCTTTGGTCCATGGCTTAATCTGAACAATCCCATACTACTCACCTCTAACCAACCTTAATTTTTCCAAAATTTTAATTTTTGACCCCTTACCCCAAAATATACCCAAAATACCTTTAAATCCTAAAATCCCCCAAATTTTCCAAAATTGTTCAAATTACCAATTTTTCTCTAAAAATTATTTCAAAATATTCTTACCATTCAAATTAACCAAAATTACCTAAATTTACCAAAATTTCGAAAATGGCCCCAAAATTTGCAAAATTACAAAAATACACCTCATATACAAAAAATCTAAATATTCCAAAATTTTTCCAAAATTCTCAAAACCTCCTAAATAGTCCCAATTTCATTTCTCTCAACTACCACATGACCCAATTTGACCAATTTTACCCAATTTAACCAAAGGCCCCAATTTGACTCATTTAACCCAAAAATGCCCAAGTTAAACCCAATGTCCACCCAATTGACCCCAATCTTGACCAATTTCAATTCTAAAGTAAAATTCAACATCCTTAATACCATTCTAAACCAAAAATAAGCATAATTTGATCCACATGTAAGCTCAATTTTAACCCAAATTTAAAAGCTCCAATTTTGACCATATGACCCAATTCTCGCCAAATTGACTCAATGCTAATCAATTTCCCCTCAATTTGACTTCCGCACTTTTCATGACATTTCTCTATGACAAAGGCAACATTAAATTGCCTAATTTGAGCCAAAACCCCAATTTTTCCTTAAATGTATCACATGACAAAATCACACCAATTTGAATGTCTCAATCCCAAAATTACCACCCAATTAATATTGGGAACTCTTCACCACATCCCCTTAGACCATTTGAAACCATCAATTTTCCTTTAAAGACACTCTATCCCAACCTAAACCCAAGCAAATGCAAGCATCTTAAAGTTTACCAAATACCTAAATTAAGCTAAATTGAATCCTCAAACCAATTCAATACCACTCTAAGCCCCGTTCAAACACCTTATGACAATCATATACATCATTTTGAACAATCAATTGGGTCTAACCCAAGCTCAAACAAACCTAGCCTAACATAAACACAAAATGACCTAAATTGAAGCCACGACCCAATGTTACATAAATTTAACCAAATTAACCTAACCCAACTGAGCTATGAACTAAAGGTCCTTTACATAATTCAACTTTCCTCACCTAGTTGGATAAAAAATTACTCCAATAAAACTACTCATCATGGTAGCCCATTAAGCATCATTTAAACCTCAATTACCTCCCATCAGCCTGCCAGCCACCTTCCTTGTCCTTGCCGGCCGCAATAGCCGCCGGAATGGCTGAGCCTGAGTGCCCTCATACCCCTTTAAACTCAAAATTGAGCCTTTTTAGTGAGGCATCACCTCATTGATCAATGGGACTGATCAACCCTCACCTTAAGCAGCCTAAAGCACCCACATTGGCACCTAATGCTCCACCCATTGGCCATGGCAATAAATGCCACCCTTCATGGGCAAAAGAGTGCTGCTGAAATTTGTCGGTATTATTTTTAGGTTGGTGTATTTTATTTTGAAAAGAGGGTCGCCTAACAGAAATTGTCGGCGAATTTTTAATTTAATTTAAATAAATAATTTGAAAAGTAGTATTTGATTTTGAAAATAATTTTAAATTTGAAAATTTTAAGATATGAAATCAAGCTGATCTCACATCTCGAATAGTTTATTTAAACGAGCACCGCATCACAAGCCGTGTATCTATCTTGAAGAATAGACACACTGTTTGGTGATGGGGCTCGATTAAATAAACTAGAAGATTTGTGACATCCGTTTGGTCTGCGAACCAATTTTATAAGCCGACAAATTCCACTGCTTAATATGAAAGCATTAAATAGGGTTTATATTACCTGGGTTGTTAAAATTCCTTATAAGGGCAAGCCCCTATAGTTAATTACATCTTAAGTGACGGGAATCACTTAAGAAAACTCTCGATAATGATCAGTAGTTCTGCTCTCAAGAATTTCAAAGTTTAAGTTTTCAAAGGATTGAATTTTGGAATTTCAATAGGGAATGGATCAAGTTTGGAACATTTTATTTTGGGGATTCATAGGATGAAAGGTAGGAGAAATCACAGATTCGAAGAGAACTTCGGTAATTTCCCAACTATCCTATTATTTGGCTTGGATTTAGGAAAGTCCTAATGTTTATTTAGTATTTCAATCTTTCCAATTTTAATTAATTTGGACTTATATTTGTATGATAAAATCATACAAATAGCCTTGAAGATGTGAGGGTTTATGTCATATCAAACGACTACCTCGGAGTCCTAAGGCCGGTTAGGGCTTAATTTACATGACATGATCATGAAAATGCCTAAAGAGGAGTTGAGGATTTATGTTGCACTAGGCAAACTACCTCAAAATCTTATGGATTGGTTATTTAATTCTAAGAATGGTTTTGCTGATGTAGATTCAAGTTTTGCTGACGACGATGGCCGTGCTGCCTGCCATGCTCCGAGCTCCTTGTTGTTGCAGAGGTTTAGTTATAGAAGTCATAAATCAGGAGATGAGAAAAGTGTTTTGGTTTATAGAAAATCTTAATTTCCAAGTGTTTTTTATATTTTATTTAAAGCAAATCTTAAAGTTGATTATAACAACACCGGTTAAGATCCCACGGTTCCATCCTTCCGGCATCGTTATTTTTATCGGATTCACTTAGTCCAGATGAATTTGCTAAACTCAACTAAATGAGTTCCACACTTTCATTTAGACCGTGGGAAATCCCGTTATCAACACGTAGGTTACATCATCCGAGGTATTCTCGATCATCCAACAAGACATTTTAATTTAGTTATAATTATAGTTTTGTGTTCTGTTTGTGATTAAATTTTGAGTTATTTTATATTTTGAAATGTTGAGGCGGTGAATTTTATCTTGTAATGACTTTTAATTTAGTTTTGGTTTCAGTTTTAGGGGCTACCCTAAAGGTGTGGGTTTTCATGCAACAGTTGTTTATCATACAAGAAAAGTAAGTGCGATGCGATTAAATAAATTGCAATAAAGTAAATTGCAATTAAAATAAAAGCGTACCTGGAGGGTCTTCCAGTCATCCCAAGCTACACTCAAACACAATTTAGAATATTTAAGCATTTAGGACAAGTTCCTAGGTAAAACTAAGGGAAGGGTTATGGTTTTCTACCAAATTCCTAATCCTATAGCTAGTCATCTCCTATGACGTCTAGGTTCTTGTGTTTCGGTTTGAGGACGATTTTCTTCATCAAAAAACAATTAAATTCAATCGTTCTTATAAACATCCTATCATATTGAGGAAGTGCTTAAGACGAGTCTTAAACATCTTTTCAATATCGCTAGGATTGTTTTAAGTCCAAATGGATTTAATCTATCGGTGAAGTAATCGTCCGAGGTTTAGTTACGTTTTGTTGCTATCTTACTCAGTGAACTAGGACATTTGAATATCCTATAAGTGAAGTAACATTTCATTTAACATTCTATTTAGGAGTTATGGTAACCAAAGCTTTCGACGGCAAATTGGTGTTCAAATGGTTTGTGACTTAATTTAATTTCACTTATCGGGTTTAAATTTGGAATAATGTTCAAGTTACTTTATTTTGAATTTCTTTATGTCTTAGGTGATGTTATTTTTAATTCATTTTAATTCAATTTTAGTTTAATTTGGTTTAGCTTTAATTTTAATTTAATTTATTTAATTTAAATTAATTTTAATTTTAACTTGATTTTATTTTTCAACTTGATTCTATTTAGTTTAATTTAATTCAATTTAGTTTGATTTGATATCACTTAATTTAATTTTAATTTAATTTGATTTAATTTAATTTAATTTAATTTTAATTTAATATGATTTAATTTAATTTAATTTGATATGTTTTAATTTTATTTAGTTAATTTAGTTTAATTTGATTTAATTTAAATTTAATTTATTTTAATTTAATTAATTTAATTAATTTAATTTAATTTTAATTTAATTTAATTCAATTTAATTTAATTTAATTTAATTTAATTTATTTGTTTAATTTAATTTTAATTTAATTGAAATTTTAAAAGAGTTTAATAATTTAACTTTAATTTAATTTAATGATTAATTCTTTTAACATTTTAAATCTTAAATTTGAATTATCATTTTAATTAGGAATTAAATATTATTGAGATGATTAATTTAGGGTTTCTTAAATTAAAGAACAAATCTCTTCCTATTAATATCCCTATTTTAATAATTCCAATTTTATTATTCTACCAAATTTAATCAATTATTTAATTAAAGTTTGTTTTAATTATTTTCAAATTATTTGGTAGGTTTCTACTCTCTAATTATTTAAATTTCAATCATCCAAATCAGATTAATATCAAATATTTTACTCTTTAATTTTATTAAACCTAAAGTTTTAATTAAGAGTTAAAATTTTAATTACCATTTTGCCCTTCAAGCTTAATAATTTCATAACTCACTAAATTGAGCTTAAATGAACTTGAAATTTTTATGTGACTTCACTCATATGTCAATAAAGACATGAGAGGAGAAAATGTGATTTTTCTGTATTTAATTTATTTTTGTAATTATTTTTGGTGGAAAATAGAGGTTTCCAAGAAAAATTTGATAACATGACCAAGGGTAAGTTTATGTCCTTAAGAAAATTATGGGACATTCCTAATGACTAGAGGACCACTTGGACCAATTTTGGTGATTGTTTGAGTTATATTCTTTTTATTATAATTATTTTGAGTTTTGGAGTATTAATTAATTTAAAAATAAAATAAAGGTGAAAAATGAATTTTATATTTTTCAAAAATCTCTCTGATATCAAGGAAATCAGAGAATCAATTTTTAAAATTTTCTGATTTTTCTTTGATTTATTAGAATTATTTTAGTGGAAATGCTAAAAAATACAATTTTTTTAATTTTAAAATTACCTTAGGGCTTTAAAATTTAATATCTCATCAAATAGACCTAAGAAAAATATGGAGTTTGTTCCTAAGTGATTAAAATTCAAAATGTGACATTTTGGTGAATTTTATTATTTTTGTGATTTTTATTATTTTTTAATTATTAAAATATTAAAATAATACAAAAAATCAACTTTTTTAGAAAATTGAAATTTTAATTTTCTTAAATTCCCCTGATATCAGAGAGGCTTCATAACCAATTTGGTGAATTTTTGAAAATTATTTTGAAAGTTATGAATTTTTAAAGTTTAAATTGGCTAAATGGCTTAATCAACCCATTTAGTAGGGTTAACCAAGTCCAATTAACTTCAAATTTTTATGGTGCATTCCTCTGATCCTAAAGGTCAATGAAGAATTGATTTCAAGTCAATTTGATGCATGATTAGCTCTAATTAATTAGGGACCTATTTTGGGTGTTTAAGTCAATTAGGGTTATTCCAAGTGGATTAATTCAAAACATATTTTTCCTAGGGTCCTCTGGTCATAAGAAACATCACCAAATTTTTTTAGAATTTATTTCACAACATGCTAATTATTAGATTTAAAATACTCAAAACAGCAACATGAATTTGAAAAATCAATAACTTCTCATAGGGATGGCCTCTGACTTTGGAAAATTCAGGGAATGTTCCCAATTCAGAGGCTTCAAAAGCCCTATGGTCTCATGCCATGGTGAATTTCCTATATGCATGAAGAATTAAAACAATGCAGAGGGTAAACAAATCATTAAAAATAAAATACTTGATGAAATTAAATGATTTCTTTTCCACATTATTCTCCTCTGTTCACTGAGCAAGAGAGTATTTTTATTTTATTTTTCTGGTTTTTCTACACAAAGTTATGCATTTTTGAAGTTTAGGGAATTAAATAAATAAGAAAATACTCTAATTTTCTATTTAAGTGATGCGGCGCCAGCTCAACCTCGGCAGCTCCGAACGCACACGCGTCGCCTTCTGATTCGGCGCCGCCATCCAACTCAGCACTCCGGGGGCCCGCTGTATCGTTCCGTCTCCTCATCCGGCGCGATCCTGGCCGTCCGTCCGCGCATGTATGGAATGAACGGCATCCGTTCATCGTCCCCAGCCGTTCTCACCCGAGAGCCGTCCACACTAAAACCCTAAGAACTCACTCATTTCTCAACGGATTTTCTTGTTCTTGTGCTCTATGGATTCATCTTGAAGATATGAATACATCTATAAGGTGATCATGCATTGAAATTAAAGCATTTGAAATGAAGAATCTCCAGAAGCTCGGGGTGAAGAATTAGCTCATACCTTTGCTCAGAGAAGTGTGGCTTCAATCTGAGGGTTGTGTCACCTTCGATTGGATCCCAACAAGCTCCAGATGAAGTCTCCTGGTCTGGTGAATCTCCTAGGTATGATTTCGACCAGGCCCGATCACAAAGCTTGGAGTCTGGAACAGATGGGTGGCCTAGAGAGGGGGCTTTTGCTGGTGGACTCCTTCCCTTGGTCTGGTGAAGGTGTAGGACCAATCAATTTGAGGATTGATCCACTGTGGAGAAGTGTCCTGGTTTTGGGTGGAATTTTGGCTGAGAAATTGGGCTCTGTTGGTAGGGATTAGGGCAAATTGTCATTGGGGATCAACTGCTCTAAGTATGGAGAATGATCTGTAGCAATTTTGGCAGAGTTTCAGTAAGGTCTGGTTCAGCACCTCTCATGGCCGAGAGGGGGTGGTGTTTAAATAGGAGAGGGTGGAGGGCCTCCCAGGGGGAGTTAGGGCTTGGGATCAGCTGCTCTTGGCAAGAGAAGAACAGCTACCATGGCCACTGGGGATGGGGCAGCTCAGCTGGTGAGAATTCCAAGTTTGGGCTCACATGTGAGCTCTCGGCCTGGTGGTTTCCGGCGGCTGTGGTGGCTGGCCGGCCAGGGTCAGGTCACTGTTGTCATCAAGAAGGTCAGGGCTGGGGCTTAGTGTATTCAATTGGCAGTTGTCAAGTGTAAAGTGGTTGGATCAAAATGGAATGGGGGCATGGCTAATCTTGGCTCAATTTGGTCAACCCATGTGTTTGGGCTAGGTTCACCTCTCCATGACCTGATTTTAGGCTGAAAAAAAGTGGTTTAGGTCAGCTTAATCAGTGGGGAAGGGTCACCATCCAAGTACAATTAAGCTTAAGCAAGGTTTAGTGGAATCATGGGAGTGGCTAATCCTCTTAAGGGAACATGGAAAGAGCTCCCTCCTCTTGCCATCTTGGGTATGGTGAAGTGTCCAAGGCTCTCATGGCTCCCATGTGGCTAATGCATGGCTTCATGGCTCACCTTTGGCTTGGAAGAAGCTAAGTCAACTTTCATGAAAGAGGTTTTTAGGAATTTTGGTAATTTAGGGGTGATTTGATAGGATTTGACATATGGCTTAATTTAGAAAAATTTGATGGCTCAATTAGAACTTAGGGATGATTTCAATTAAGGGTATGATGAGAAGAATTTGTCATATGGGCTTTAGCATGAAGTTTGGGCTTTTAGGAAGGTTTAAGAAAGTGGGCTTTTGGTTTGAAAATAAATTCATGGATGGGAATTTTGTGAAGGATTGGGCCAAACAAAAGTTGGGTTTAGCTCATGGATGTGTCATGAGTGATTTGAAGCAAGTTGGGAGAGATTTGGGTTTGAATTGGGTTGAATTTGGGTTTCTTTGGTGAATGGGCCAATATAGGTCAAATTTGGCTAACTTGGGCCAATGTTGGGCTAGGGTTGAAATTGATGTAAAATAGATGTTTGGAAATGTTTATGGGAGTGCTTCAAAGAATTTTTGGCTTTGGTTGAGTTTTGATTTTGGGGTTTGGGTTCATTTGGGTTAGGTTTGGGTTTAACATTGGGTTCACTTAGGGTTAAAATGGGTCAAATTGGAGGTTTTGACAAAAGTAGGGTAAATTGACAAAATTGGCTCATGGTGTAGTTGAAAAAAATGAAATTAGGAATATTTAGGATTTTCTGGAATTTTCTGGGAATTTTCTGAATTTTTGGATTTTTGGTTCAAGAGGGGTATTTTGGGTATTTGGAGGTTATTGGGAGGTATTTTTGGAATTTTTGGTATTTTTGGGTATGGATGATCAATTTGAGTAATGTGGGAATGCTTGGGATTGATTTTGAGGAATTTTGGGTAATTTAGGTGATTTTGCAAATTTTGAGTAGTTTCAAGGGTTTTGGGTAGGCTAAGCGGGTGTAGGGTCCCGGGGTCAAAAATTGAAAATTTGGAAAATTGAAGATTGGGTGAATGTAAGTGGAATGAAATCATTTTGGTTGAGCCATGAAGCCATATCAAGCCCACATGAGCCATGAAGGGACTCATTTGAGGCATCCACTATGTTGTTCCTAACCCTCTTAGCCATGGGCTTAGGGGTTAAGGACCATCCATGTGAATCACCTCCATGAGTCAGGAGGTCAAGTTGGGTATGGGTGTGATTTTAGGATGTGTGTGAAAGTGTAGTGTATAAGTGTAGTGTGTGTGTAAGTCAGCCCTCACCAGACCAGGCCACCTGCGAGCGGTCCTAAGGCCAAAGAGTCCTATAGGAACTCATCCTTTAAACTTCCACATTTGGTTTCAACCCTCTTGGTGATTAGGGGTTTACAGTCAAGTTTGTGGAGTTTGCAGGGAGTCAAGAAGTGGTTTGAATTTCTAAGTGGTGGGTCCTAATTCTAATCCTCTAAGATAGTCAAAGGAAAAGCCTAAGGCTAGATCCTAAGTACTAAAAAGAAGAAGAGATGACCTCATCAAAAATGAGGTCAACAAATGGACCCCCAATAGGTGTGGTGAGCTGACAGAGTACACCGCGCGTATTGGTGTTGACCGAAGCGATCAACAAAACCAACACAAACGTCCAAGTGACAAACTTAGGAAAAAGTAAAAGAGTTTCCGCTGGGGAGTGTCAAGTATATCTCTGAGACTGGAGATTCCTGAACTCTCACTGGGGAAAGGAAAAGGAGGTGAATCCCAAATCGCATGATCTGGGGGAATTTCAATTTAGATTATATTTTGTTTTAGTTTAAGTTTTGATGTGTGAGCTTAGATTTTAGCTGGAGTTTCAATTTAGATTGAAGTTTTGTTAAGATTAATTTGAAGGGATTTGATTTGAAATGAGAATTGGAATTTTGTGGTTTTAGATGTAACATCTTCAACCTCGAAAGAAAATTGAATTGATTAGATTGAATCATTACAATGAGGAGAGATCTCAGAGCAATGTGGTATTGGATGTAAAATCCTTAACCTCGAAAGTTTGATTTTGATGTGTTTCATTGCGGTAGGGAAAGAATCCTAAAGCAATGTAGTCTCGGATGTAAAACCCTCAACCCCAAGAATTTGATTTTGATGTATTTCATTGCGATAGGGAAAGAATCCTAAAGCAATGCGGTCTCAGATGTAAAATCCTCAACCCCAAAAGTTTGATTTTAATGTATTTCATTACGATAGGGAAAGGATCCTAAAGCAATGCAGTCTCAGATGTAAAATCCTCAACTCTACAAGTCTGAATTCGATGTATTTCATTGCGATAGGGAAAGAATCCTAAAGCAATGCAGTCTCGGATGTAAAATCCTCAACCCCAAAAGTTTGATTTTGATGTATTTCATTGCGATAGGGAAAGGATCCTAAAGCAATGCAGTCTCGGATGTAAAATCCTCAACTCCAAAAGTCTGAATTTGATGTATTTCATTGCGATACGGAAAGAATCCTAAAGCAATGCAGTCTCGGATGTAAAATCCTCAACCCCAAAAGTTTGATTTTGATGTATTTCATTGCGATAGGGAAAGGATCCTAAAGCGATGCGGTCTCGGATGTAAAATCCTCGACTCCGAAAGTCCGAATTTGATGTATTTCATTGCGATAGGGAAAGAATCCTAAAGCGATGCGATCTCGGATGTAAAATCCTCGACCCCAAAAGTTTGATTTTGATGTATTTCATTGTGATAGGAAAGGATCCTTAAACGATGCGGTCTCGGATGTAAAATCCTCAACTCCAAAAGTCCGAATTTGATGTATTTCATTGCGATAGGGAAAGAATCCTAAAGCAATGCGGTCTCGGATGTAAAATCCGCGACTCCAAAAGTTTGAATTTGATGTATTTCATTGCGATAGGGAAAGATTCTAAAGCAATGCAGTCTCGGATGTAAAATCCTCAACCCGAAAAGTTTGATGTTGATGTATTTCATTTCGATAGGGAAAGGATCCTAAAGCAATGCAGTCTCAGATGTAAAATCCTCAACTCCAAAAGTTTGAATTTGATGTATTTCATTGCTATAGGGAAAGAATCCTAAAGCAATGCAGTCTCGGATGTAAAATCCTCAACCCCAAAAGTTTTATTTTGATGTATTTCATTGCGATAGGGAAAGGATCCTAAAGCAATGCGGTCTCGAATGTAAAATCCTCAACTCCAAAAGTACGAATTTGATGTATTTCATTCCGATAGGGAAAGAATCCTAAAGCATTGCAGTCTCGGATGTAAAATCTTCAACCCCAAAAGTTTGATTTTGATGTATTTCATTGCGATAGGGAAAGGATCCTAAAGCAATGCAGTCTCGGATGTAAAATCCTCAACACCAAAAGTCTGAATTTGATGTATTTCATTGCGATAGGAAAAGAATCCTAAAGCAATGCAGTCTCGGATGTAAAATCCTCAACCCCAAAAGTTTGATTTTGATGTATTTCATTGCGATAGGGAAAGGATCCTTAAGCAATGCAGTCTCGGATGTAAAATCCTCAACTCCAAAAGTCTGAATTTGATGTATTCCATTGCGATGGGGAATGAATCCTAAAGCAATACAGTCTCGGATGTAAAATCCTCAACTCCAAAAGTTTGAATTTGATGTATTTCATTGCGATAGGGAAAGAATCCTAAAGCAATGCGGTCTCGGATGTAAAATCCTCGGCCCGAAAAGTTTGATTTTGATGTATTTCATTGCGATAGGGAAAGGATCCTAAAGCAATGCGATCTCGGATGTAAAATCCTCAACTCCAAAATTTTGAATTTGATGTATTTCATTGCGATAGGGAAAGAATCCTAAAGCAATGCAGTCTCGGATGTAAAATCCTCAACCCCAAAAGTTTGATTTTGATGTATTTCATTGCGATAGGGAAAGGATCCTAAAGCGATGCGGTCTCGGATGTAAAATCCTCAACTCCAAAAGTCTGAATTTGATGTATTTCATTGCGATAGGGAAATAATCCTAAAGCAATGCAGTCTCGGATGTAAAATCCTCATCCCCAAAAGTTTGATTTTTATGTATTTCATTGCGATAGGGAAAGGATCCTAAAGCAATGCAGTCTCGGATGTAAAATCCTCAACTCCAAAAGTCTGAATTTGATGTATTTCATTGCGATTGGGAAACAATCCTAAAGCAATGCAGTCTCGGATGTAAAATCCTCAACCCCAAAAGTTTGATTTTGATGTATTTCATTGAGATAGGGAAAGGATCCTTAAGCAATGCAGTCTCGGATGTAAAATCCTCGACTCCAAAAGTCTGAATTTGATGTATTTCATTGCGATAGGGAAATGATCCTAAAGCAATGCAGTCTCAGATGTAAAATCCTCAACTCCAAAAGTTTGAATTTTATGTATTTCATTGCGATAGGGAAAGAATCCTAAAGCAATGCAGTCTCGGATGTAAAATCCTCGACCCCAAAAGTTTGATTTTGATGTATTTCATTGCGATAGCGAAAGGATCCTAAAGCAATGCAGTCTCGGATGTAAAATCCTCAACTCCAAAAGTCTGAATTTGATGTATTTCATTACGATCGGGAAAGAATCCTAAAGCAATGCAGTCTCGGATGTAAAATCCTCAACCCCAAAAGTTTGATTTTGATGTATTTCATTGCGATAGGGAAAGGATCCTAAAGCAATGCAGTCTCGGATGTAAAATCCTCAACTCCAAAAGTCTGAATTTGATGTATTTCATTGTGATAGAGAATGCATCCTAAAGCAATGCAGTCTCGGATGTAAAATCCTCAACTCCAAAAGTTTGATTTTGATGTATTTCATTGCGATAGGGAAAGGATCCTTAAGAAATGCAATCTCGGATGTAAAATCCTCAACCCCAAAAGTCTGAATTTGATGTATTTCATTGCGATAGGGAAATGATCCTGAAGCAATGTAGTCTCGGATGTAAAATCCTCAACTCCAAAAGTTTGAATTTTATGTATTTCATTGCGATAGGGAAAGAATCCTAAAGCAATGCAGTCTCGGATGTAAAATCCTCAACCCCAAAAGTTTGATTTTGATGTATTTCATTGCGATGGGGAAAGGATCCTAAAGCAATGCACTCTCGGATGTAAAATCCTCAACCCCAAAAGCTTGATTTTGATGTATTTCATTGCGATCGGGAAACAATCCTAAAACAATGCAGTCTCGGATGTAAAATCCTCAACCCCAAAAGTTTGAATTTGATGTATTTCATTACGATAGGGAAAGAATCCTAAAGCAATGCAGTCTCAGATGTAAAATTCTCAACCCCAAAAGTTTGAATTTGATTGAGATATGATTTGAAATTTGGAAGATTGAATTTTAAATTTTATTGAGATTTGATTTGAAATTTAGAAAGATTGAATTTGAAATTTGATTGAGATTTGATTTGAAATTTATAATCATTTTGTTTGTCTTTTAACGATTCAAAATTATTTTATCATTCATTTAATGTTCATGTGAATTTCGTTTTCATCATTTTTTAGATTTTTAAGGAAAGTTTTCTTTTATTCTTTTTTGTTTCTTTTATGTTCTTTTTTCGAAGTTCATTTAACTTTAATGGCATTTCTCAGTCAACTTGCACAAAAGAGGTGAAGGCCAAAAATGTGAAATGGTCACTTTCATTCCAATCATGTTGAAGATACATCATACAACTCAATCTGGAATACATCTCATACAATCCATGTAGACTCAAAACGGACTATGTATGATCTTTGTCGATCCATCCAAAAAAGGTATCTGTCAGAAATCCATGTCTGAATAGTGAGGTACATGGTCAATAACATCACCTTCCAAGCCATCATTGGCAAAGATGCCGTATGGATGTACGTTGGAGGTTTGATATTTTCCATGTAACTCACAGCTCGTAAGGCCGGAGGCTCTCTAGCTCCGGTGCAGTCGGAAGTGGTAAGGTGCTTTTCTCGTCATCCATCCTTCGAAAGTAACCGAGATCCGCTTCATTGGTACTCCCTGTATGCAATGTTTAGCGACATCTCGCTCCGTTGCCCTTCAGTATCATGACGGAACCTACTGGTAATGGTATCTTTACTGGCCCTCGTGACTCACCTGGGCCTGCTATCTGGAGGTCAGATCCGAACATGATATTAAACTTATTCAGAAAAAAAACCATGCAGAAAGGTTTGACAAAGTCGTGGTGATCTATGTGCGGGGGTATGCAGTCACCCTTCTTGTAAATGTTAATGATGCAACTGTTGGGTATGCAATCTGCTGGTAGTACCCTCCATGTTATCATTCTTTTTACCATCCTTTTAATGACTAATGGCATTGGATCCACTCGGCCATGACGGAGTATTCCGGTGGGTTTCCCTTCCTGTCTTCTCGCGAAGTTGTAGCGACTTCCACGATTGTATTGTAATTCTCCCTTTCCCTAGCATCCATCTCCGGGGTTCCGAGTAAGTGTTTTCTCTTAGGCGGCCCGCTCGGCCCATTCTTTTCAAATCTCGGATGCAGTCCACGATTTGTTGTTGTTCGTATTCTGAGAACACGTCTGTATGTAGCTCGAGGGCTTCTAGTATATTGATCCTCCTGCCTCCGATTCTCTCGAAGTATTCAAAAGTTTTCTTTTCGACATTCTGCATTCTTTCCAGCTCGTATTGCGGACTAATCTGCAAATGGTGAGGCCTGGTGACGTATTGTGGGATATATGGCTCAATCCCTTCACGTTCTCCTGCATACCTCGGCTCCTCGGGGATGGTGTCCGTCGGGACATCCTCCGGGCTGCTTCGCAACGCAGTCATGCATTGCGGTGGCTTTATCCGGTGGCGTGGTAGCCTTCTTTCTTCTAATTTCCTCAAGATTTCCCTGGTCTCTTCTGTTATCCTCGGAGCTGGCCTCCTTCCTTCAGGTACCTGGTGAACTGGCGTCCTTGAAGTATATGCACTGGCAGTAGCAACTGCCTCGTCACGCTGGTCCGCTGCTAATTTAGTTAACATCTTGCGGATACGGTGATTTTTATTTCTTCGTTGAGTTGCTGTGAGAGTAGCACTTTGTATTTCCTGATTTTCTGTGGGCGCGGCGCTGACAAGCCTGCCTTCTACTGTAGCTACTACAGACTTGATTCTCTTGTCTTCTTCAGTGCTTGTTTTCCTTTTCTTACTGCTGGAGTGGTGGCTTGGGCCACCTACTTTCATTACTGTTTGACTGGGCAGTTCCTCTCGGTCAACTGGGACCCAGTCACTTTCCTTGTATTGCAGGCCTGCTGGTGCGAAGTCCGAGTCGATCTCTATTATCGCTCCATCTTTCACCCTCTTTTCGTCGAGTGCAAGGCTTACGCCATTTCTAAAGTTCAGGACCAACCGCCCGTTCGACATTTCCCTGCGAAAAGACAAGGAAAAGGATCAGGGGCTGTACTAAGAACAAAAACATTAAGAAAATGTTTATTAAAGACAGTTTTTTATTACTTCTTGTATTTTTAAATTTAACAGGAATGAAGTGGAATAAGATCAGGAAAGAGATTTTGATTTGGAAGAGAAAATAAGGAAAACTTTATTATCATGATTTTATTATTATTTTTTAGCACATTTTTATTATTATTTTTTTTTGGGTTCAAACCCAGTCATAAGTAATTACTTCGCCCGTGCTTCTAGGGATGAAGAATTCATTCCTTCGAAACATAAGGTAGCATAATACTTCTTCAAGTATCGTCCGTTGATCGAAAGCATATGTCGTTCTCCTTGGCAATTCATTAGCTGGTAAGAGCCTCCTGAGTAGACTGCCTCAACCACAAACGGTCCTTCCCAAGTGGGTTCAAATTTTCCTCCTATCTTGCGGTGTGAAAGGATAGGTCTCTTGAGAACGAGAACTAAGTCACCAACTTTTAAGGTTCTTAGGTGGACCAGTTTGTCATGGGCTTGAACCATCTTAGCTTGGTATAGTTCTAAATTTTGCTTGTGTCTTGCAAGTCTTTTCCCTTCCGGGTTTTCCAATTCTTCTAGTCGTAATTTGGCATTCTCTTCTGTCGTGATTTTGTTTGCGAATCGCAATTCGAGTGAAGGAAGCTGGACCTCTAAGGGTAACACTGCCTCGGACCCATACACCAAAGCGTAAGGTGTAGCTCGAGTAGGAGTTCTGAAGGTTGTCCGGTAGGCCCATAAGGCTTCTAATAACTTCTCGTGCCAATTTCTCTTATTATCGTCCAAAGTTTTCTTTAAAATTTGAACGAGAGTTTTATTAAAAGCTCGAGCCGAGCCGTTTGCTCTTGGATAGTAAATTGTTGAATATCACCGATCGATTCGTGTCTCTGAAAAAATTGTTGATTTGTGTGCTTCGAATGCCGACCCATTATCCGAGATGATCCTGCGCGGCACTCCGAAACGGTAGACGACTTGGTTCTTGAAAACCGTAGCACGTGGTGTGCTTTCACTTCTCCGAGTGGAACCGCCTCTGCCCACTTGGAAAAGTAATCCGTAGCCGCAAGAATGAAGCGATGTCCTTTTGAAGATGGTGGTTCTATTAGACCCACTATATCCGTGCCCCAACATTCAAATGGCCGCGACGCAGTTGTCGGATGTAGCACATTTGGAGGTTGGTGTAGAACCACTCCGTGCACTCGGCATTGGTGACGGCTCTTGGTGATTTTCATGCGGTCGGTCATCATCGAGGGCCGGTAGTACCCTAGTCTTTTAATTTTCATTTTCGTCTTCGGACCCTCCTGGTGAGCGCCACGAGTTACGAATGCACCTCTTTAACAATTTCACGGGCCTCGGACCCGCTTAGGCACCTTAGCCACATTTGATCGAAAGACCTTCGTATAACGTGTTATTTACTAATGCGTAGGACAGAGTTCTTTTCTTGATTCGATGGGCTAACGACCTATCGTCCGGTAGCTTTCTCGTTTGCGGGTAGTTCATTAATGGCTGTCGCCTGATCTTTCGTGTTTTCTATCACGGTTGCAAGTCGATTCTTCTTCTTTTTCGATTTGTGTATTGTGTCTATGTCGAGTTGTGATAGGACCTAACGTCAGTGAGCCGACACTTCTGCGACTCATCTTGAAAACGAGCAAATTCTTTTGCAAGGCGAGCTAATGCATCTGCTTAAAGCATTTTCTTTTCGGGAATTTTGTAGATTGTCACATTCGGAATCCGTTCCAACAGTTGTATGGCATACTTGGAAGTATTGCTCAAGTCTTGGTTTTAAAATTCCGTACCGTCCGCGATCCGTTGAATGATTAACTGCGAATCCCCGTAGATGTTGATGTCTGTTATCCCCATTTGAATAGCTAATTCCAGTCCTGTTATGAGGGCTTCGTATTCTGCTTCATTGTTTGTACACAGCTCTATCAAGTGGTAGGAGTATCTTAACATCCCCCGCTCAAGTGTTATAAAGATTAGTCTGATTCCTGTCTTACCTGGTACTATCACTTGTGATTCTTCATCTTTGTGTGCTGAAGATGCTCCGTCGAAATATAATTCCCAACGTCGATCATCAGGATCTTCTAAGATAATTATTTGTTCTTCTGGCAAGTCGTCATTAAGAGGAGATTCTGCCGGCAAAGGGTGTGCTGCGAGGAAGTCTGTTAGGATTTGTCCCTTTACGACACGAAGAGGCATGAAAGTTATATCGAATTGCAATAATATCATTGACCATCTAGCAAGTCTGCCTGAAAGCGTTGGACGAGTCATCAAGTATTGCAATGGATTAAATTTCGAGATCAGGTTAATCTTATGAGAAAGCATGTAGTGCCTGAGCTTTTGAGCGGCGAAGATCAGGGCCAAACAATGCTTTTCAATTGCGGGATACCTTATTTCCGTCGGAAGTAAACGACGACTTAGGTAGTAAAGAGAATTTTCTTTACCCTCATCATTGACACAGGCTAACGAGGCTCAGAGAGAGTCATCTAAAGCCGCGATATAAAGTATCGCCGGTCTACCCGAGGCTCGGGGCTGCTAAGACAGGGAGGTGTCATTAAATATTGCTTAATGTCCTCGAAGGCCTTCGGCATTTCTCTTCCCAAATAAATTTGGCGTCCTTTTTGACTAGTGCCGAGAAAGTCGACACCTACTCGACAAGTTTGAGATAAAGCGTCGAAGATATGCCAACTTCCCTTGAAAAGATCGTAGTTGCTTTAAGATTTTGGGAGGCAGCATTTCTAAGATAGCTTTAATCTTTTCCGGATCGATTTCAATTCCACGATGTCGGACAACGAATCCTAAGAATTTCCCGGAGGTGACGCCGAAGGCGCATTTTAAGGGATTCATCTTAAGGTTAAATTGTCTTAATCGTTCGAAAATAATTCTCAAATCATATAGGTGGTTGTCCTTTACTTTGCTTTTGATGACCACATCGTCCACGTAGCATTCGACTTGATTGTGGATGAGATCATCAAAAATTCTTGTCATTGCTCTCTGGTATGTTGCTCCTGCGTTCTTCAGTCCGAATGGAATCATCGTGTAGCAATATACTCCGATCGACGTTACGAATCTTTGTAAGTTTTTCATCTTCCGGAGCCATTTTTATCTGGTTGTATCCTGAAGATCCATCCATGAATGAGAATATTTCATGTGTCGAAGCAATATCGATCATTAATTTTGGGATCGGTAGAGGGAATTCATCCTTTGGACATGCTTTGTTTAAATCTCTGAAATCCACACAAATTCTGATCTCACCATTCATCTTCCTAACTGGTACCACATTGGCTAACCAAGTCGGGTATTGTTCTTCACGGAAAAATTTGGCGTATATTAGCTTTTTAACTTCAGCTATGACTTGTTGTTTGATTTCCAGACGCATTCTTCTGGGACCTTGTCTGACTGGGACAGAAGTAGGATCCACTCCTAGTTTATGGACTGCGACCTATGGAGCTAATCCTGGCATCTCATCGTAGCTCCAAGCAAAATAGTCTTTAAATTCCATTAATAACTTCATTATTTTTTCGGAGTCTTCTTTATTGAGTAAGGAGCTAACAAAGGTAGGTCTAGGCTCTTTGTTAGTACCTAAGTTAACTTCCGTTAACTCATTTATTGTAGATTTGATCTCTTCTTCGAACTCTGGTGAAGCGTCTCCAATTTATAAATCTTGAAATTCTTCTGTAGTTTCCATGCAGTTTTCATTAGACTCACAAGTGACAACCAAGCAAAATTTAGTATCCTCAACTGATCCTACTGTGCCGAATCCGAGACCATGCTTTGAATTGGGTAGACGACCGGAGTTATTCCATAATTTTTCAAAATGTTGTGATTGACCTTTTGTCCATTGTCGAGCTAAGAAACCATGCTGAATTAAATTTTGAACACAGGGAGAGTACCACTCAAAAGGTAATTCCATTAATTCTGATGAAGTGACATCTTCAAATTGTACATTATTTTCGGTTTTGGAGGAAGGAGCGCCACGGTAGAATTTGATGGGCTTTGCACCGCCGCTATGTACCTCTTTGACCACAATACCCTCGATTTTATTAGAACAGATCGGGGTCAGGGTCATAGTATGTACATAGTGGTTAATCTTCTCGTACATCGATTGATATTCTTCATTCTTTTCATCTTCGAGCCGGATCCTGAATTGCGGCTTCTTCCGACTTATTGTCGCTGCTTCTTACTTGATTTCTCTTTCTTCTTCAGAACTATCTTCCAAATCAACATTGATGGCTGGTTTCCTCTGTCCAACTGTCCTAACGTCTCTACCACGACCTCATCCCCGTCTCGACCTCGGATGCGAGTTGTGGAGAAACCTTCACCATCTCGCCGTAAGGGAGTGGTGAGTGACTGTTGGACTAGAACTTCAGGTTCTTCGTCATCTCGAATTTCCTTTGCTTCATTCGTTATGGTATCTCTGGAGAAGATTGTTTTCTTCGGAGGTGCATAATAAGCTGCATCTTCAAGGATTCCAATTTCATGTACGGAGAATGGTTGTAAGTCACCTTTGATGCACTGTTCCCCTCCATCGTAGTATTTGATGCACTGATGTAGAGATGATGGTACCATCCGGTTTTCATGTATCTATGGTCGGCCCAGTAGAGCGTTGAACGACGTTTCTGAATCAATTATGTGAAATTTTGCGGTAGTCTTTGCTAAGTCACCAGTTTTCATTAGCAGTGTTATTGATCCGAGGGCTCTTTCTCCTTTCTGGTTGAATCCTCTTAATAGCATTTTGTCTGCTTCAAGCTCGCGAGCATCAATTTCCAAATATGCTAGCGTTCGAAGATTCATAATGTTGATTGATGCTCCTAGATCCACCAATACTCTGGAGAGTATAAACTTTTCAATTGTAACTGAAATGTACAACGGTCGGTTGTGGTCTGCTGTCCCAAGTAGTAGATCATTGTCCGTGAAGGTGACACCTCACTGTTCCTTTAACGAACAAACCTCATCTAAGGAATCTCCGGCCATTTGAGCTAAGCAAATTTCCGGATCAAGTAAGGCCTTGATCAGAGCTTCTCTCATCTCCTTCGATAAGATGAGAGTGTCATAGATGCTCAGTTTGGCTGGTAGTTTCCTAAGATGGGCTAACACGCTGTAGTCCACTTTATTTTCATGTGTCTCGATTTCTTCCCGAATGGGTATTTCTCCTGTCGGGGTTGGTTCTTCCTGAACAACCACCTGCTTTCGTTTGTCCTTTGGACCCATTCTCAGAGGTAGAACTCTTCCACTTCTTAAGTTAACCTCTGTAATTTCTTCTGAATCTAGTATTGAGTTTGTTGATGTCTCCTTCGAATCGGAATGGCGGGTTCTTCGGATTAGCATCGAGTCCGAAGGCTCTAACTCATTGTGATCGGAGCTCCTCGAAACTCGCAAATAGATTCGTTGCTTGTTGAACTCTCGTAGCCTCCTTGATGGATGTCTTCTTCGTCTTTGTGATCGTCGAGATTGTGTATGATTTGAGAATTGTAATTTGTATCGTAATCGACGTACGGATTAGGTTGATTGTCACTAGTTACGTAATCGTTAAAAACAGTGAAAACGTAGCCAACGCCATAACCCTTATCATTATAAGATCTCACCGGAGTGAGCAAATAATCATACAGAGTCAGAGGTTCGAGGGATTTCTCCCCCGAATCGGAAACAACTATCCTAGGATAAGCAGCCCCTAGTCTAGCCTTAAGAGCCTCAGTCTTCTCTTCTTCGTCGATTTTCTGATCATGCTCTTGATATCCTTTTCTGGAATCATGCTTTGTATTGCATCATTTTTTAACTGATCATCCCCGTTGACGGATGTAATCTCCTTTCCTCCGTCTACAATGTGAATAACTTCTGGGGTGTTTCTCTTTGGGGTTGAACTTGACTCGGAGAGTGGCTAGGGGCTGCAGACCATCTCTTCCATCCTTTTGCCATTTGGGCGAACGTATCATCTTTCTCTTGAAGCTGTATCCTCATCACTTCCGGCTCCTCTCTTCTGCGAGCTGCAGGAACACCCTGTGAAGCTGACGAAGCTCGTGTTTCAACCATGTTAATTTCTGCATATTCATCATCTATGAACTCTGACGAGTCGACTTCATCTCTAAATTTTTCTTCTCTTTCTCTTTCTAATCGCTGAATATCAGTTCTTAGCTTTTCCATAGCATCTTCTAATGGTCTCTTCTGTACATCCTTGCAGTTGTCATGTGATATGTTGAGTTTCCTTCTCAAGAGTCCCCTTCATTGCGGTAGCACTTTCTTCGGACTCAAGTCTCCTGAGGAGACTTTCCTTCTCAGGTTGTTGTTTTAATCTTAATTGTCTGGAAGTGGGACGCCATACCATCCTTCTGGCAGTAGAAGGTCTAGGACCGGATGGTCTATCAGCCAAATGCTGGAAGGTGGTATCCTCCCTAATTTGTAGTCCTGAAACAACGATAGGTGGACTAGCTTTCATTCTCTTTTTCGACTTTTCTACAACTATAACAGGTTCTACTTGCGGTCTAAGACGGGATTTGGCCGGCACCCGCCCTATCCTTCTTAAAATCTCTGATACAGGTCATGTTTCTTTCATTGCTAACTTTTCTATCAGGATTTGCAGTCGAGCAAATGGCGTAATTCTAGCCCTTTTCTTACGGCCGTCGTTGTAATATGCAGCCTGAGGCAATGCAGATGCAATCTTGCGGACATTTTCCTCATCCTCTGTGGTGGAGAGGGGATGGAACCTACTTCCTCCTAAAAGTGGTATGTATTCGAGCGGTGGTGTATACTCGGGCGGTTACGGGATTTCCTCGGGAAAGTAACTTCGAGCGGCTACGGCTTCTCTAGCAATCCTTCTAC
Source organism: Papilionanthe hookeriana x Papilionanthe teres (assembly GCA_022702705.1). Lineage (NCBI taxonomy): Eukaryota > Viridiplantae > Streptophyta > Magnoliopsida > Asparagales > Orchidaceae > Papilionanthe > Papilionanthe hookeriana x Papilionanthe teres. Next base: position 30,080,060 of record CM040430.1, on the reverse strand, counting down.
TCGTTCCTCCTGCGAGTCCGTGTCGGTGGTGGAATTCTCGAGCTGGACCCGACCTCGAAAACGGGGGGTCTCACAGGAAGATCTGTACCCTCCACAGGTTCATCACAGTTCTGAATTTCCTTCCCCTTTAGTTTGGCAGAAGCCGAGGTAGGTATAGAGACAACTAGACCAGCGGGAGTAGCAACAACAGTCCTTCTGCAAACAACAGTACTCCTCTCAGTTGGAATCTTTTGCAGAGGATGGAATTCATGAGTTGACTTGTGGTTAAACTCAATCAACGGCTTCTCAGTTTCCGGTACTTTGCTTGCGAGTGAAAAGAGAGTGACGTCGGGGATTTTGATGTCGGTGTCCCCGAATCCTCGTCCGAATCGAATGATTCCATTATCGAGTAGTTCGTTCTTGAACACGGCCGGAGTCCGATCCGTTGACGAAGGAGAAGATCGGTTTGGGGCTTCCATTTGCGGGGCGGATTCCAGTGTTAGTCCACGAATCGTGCTTCTTCTTGTCGTAAAACTTATGACGAAAAAGAAAGAGTCCGAACACATTTTCGTTTATCTTAGTTTATTTGTGGTATTAAAAGAAAATTTATTTAGATAATTGTTTTTCTAAATGATTTGTTCATTAGGACGAAGAATTATTAAAAGAAGGAGAGTTGTAGGAAGGGTAAAAGGAATTGATTAGGAGCCTGGAAAAGGAAAAGAAAGTCTTGTAGAAACTTCTCGACCCGCAAGCTGCTCCTAAACTAATACCTATTGGGGGCCCACCCCACCTCGGAAATGAGGTAAAAGGATCTCGAGAACCTCTCTGTTTAGGGGTGTCTAAACAGTGGCTCCTAAATCAGAGAGAATGTTGGCTATACTTGTTCAAGGTAGAAATGAACATAGTATTCCAAGGGGAAGAAGGGTAGTTTGATCCATTAGGGACATGGATATACTACCGATTTCTTTGAAAGTAGAATTATTTGATTAAAAATGGAGAGAGGAATTGTCCCCAGCTGAGTAGCCAGAAGTTTTCGGCATATTTTTAGGTTTTAAATTTGGTTTAAATATATATATATATATATATATATATATATATATATATATATAATTTAGAAAGTAGCATTTGATTTTGAAAATAATTTTGAATTTGAAAATTTTAAGATATGAAATCAAGCTGATCTCATATCCCGAATAGTTTATATAAATGAGCGCCACATCACAACCGGTGTATCTATCCCGAAGAATAGACACACTAGTTGATGATGGGGCTCGATTAGATAAACTAGAAGATTTGAGACATTCGTTTGGTCTGCGAACCAATTTTATAAGCCGACAAGTTCCCAGCTAATACAAAGAAATTAAGCGGGGTTTATATTACTTGGGTTCTTAAAATTCCTATAAGGGCAAGCCCTATAGTTAATTACATCTTAAATGACGGGAATCACTTAAGAAAACTCTCGATAATAATCAATAATTCTGCTCTCAAGAATCTCAAAGTTTATGTTTTCGAGGATTGAATTTTAGAATTTCGATAGGGAATGGATCGAGTTTGGAACATTTTGTTTTGGGAATTCGAAGGAAGAAAGGTAGGAGAAATTACAGATTCGAAGCGAACTTCGGTAATTTCCCGACTATCCTACTGTTTGGCTTGAATTTAGGAAAGCCATAATGTTTATTTAATGTTTTGATCTTGCCAATTTTAATTAATTAGGACTTATGTTCGTATGATATGATCATACAAATAGCCTCGAAGATGTGAGGGTTTATGTCGTATCGAACGACTACCTCGGAGTCCTAAGACCGGTTAGGGCTTAATTTGCAACGCAAATGCCTAACAAAGGTTGAGGATTTATGTTGCACTAGGCAGACTACCTCGAGGTTCTATGGTTTGGTTATTTAATTCTAAGAAAGTTTCTTTGAAGTAGACTCGAGTTTCTGTGACGAAGATGGCCGTGCTTGCCCACCATGGTCCGAGCTCTTTGTTGTTGCAGAGGTTTAGTTTTAGAAGATTGTAATCAAAAGAGAAGAGAAGTGTTTGGTTTTAGAAATCTTAAAGTCCAAGTGGTTTTTTAGTGTTTTAATTAAAACAAATCTTAAAGTTGATTATAACAACACCGGTTAAGATCCCACGGTTCCATCCTTCCGGCATCTTTATTTTTATCGGATTCACTTAGTCCAGATGAATTTGCTAAACTCAACTAAATGAGTTCCACACTTTCATTTAGACCGTGGGAAATCCCGTTAGCAACACGTAGGTTACATCATCCGAGGTATTCCCGATCATCCAACAAGACGTTTTAATTTAGTTGTAATTGTAGTTTTGTGTTACTGTTTGTGATTAAATTTTGAGTTGTTTTATATTTTGAAATGTTGTGACGGTGAATTTTATCTTGTAATGACTTTTAATTTAGTTTTGGTTTCAGTTTTAGGAACTATCCTAAAGGTGTGGGTTTTCATGCAACAGTTGTTTATCATGCAAGAAAAGTAAAGTGCATTTGCAATAAAGTAAATTACAAGGAGGTAAATTGCAATAAAACAAAAGCGTACGTGGAGGGTCTTCCCGTCATCCCAAGCTGCACTTAAACACAATTTAGGATATTTAATCATTTAAAGCAAGTTCCTAGGTAAAGCTAAGGGAAGGGTTATGGTTTTCTACCAAGGTCCTATCTGTATAGCTAGTCATCTCCTATGACGTCTAGGTTCTTGTGTTTTGGTTTGAGGATGATTTTCTTCATCAAAGTACAATTAAGTTCAATTGTTCTTATAAACATCCTATCATATTGAGGAAGTGCTTAAGACGAATCTTAAACATCTTTTCAATACCTCTAGGATTGTTTTAAGACCAAGAAAATTTAATTATACAAAATGAATTAATCATCCAGGAGTTCAAGTTTTGTTATCTTGCTCAGTGAACTAGGACATTTGAATATCCTATGAGTGAAGTAATACTTCACTTAACACTCCGTTTAGGAGTTATGACAACATAAGCTTTTGAGGGCAAATTAATGTTCAAGTGATTTGTGATTTAATTTAATTTCAATTAATGGGTTTAAGTTTGGAATAGTGTTCGAGTTGTTTTAGATTTATTTTGAATTCTTTATGTCTTTGGTGATGTTATATTTAATTCAATTTAATTTAATTTAATTTTAGTTTAATTTAATTTGGTTTAGTTTTACTTTCAATTTAATTTTATTTAATTTAATGTAGTTTAGTTTTAATTTTATTTTAACTTGATTTTATTTTTTTATGTAATCTAATATGTTTTAATTTAATTTAATTTTATTTAATTTAATATGTTTTAATTTAATTTAATTTAATTTATATTTTAATTTAATTTAATTTAATTTAATTTAATATGTTTGAATTTAATTTAATTTAATTTAGATTTAATTTAAATTTAATTTAAATTTTTAATTTTAATTTAATATTATATATATATATATATATATATATATATTTATATTTTAAAGATGATTTAATTTAATTGTTAAAGTATTAATTTAATTGAAATTTTGGAAGGATTTAATTTAAATGTTTTAATCTTTAATTTAATTTAATGATTAAGTCTTTTAACATTTTAAATCTTGAATTTGGATTATCATTTTAATTAGAAATTAAATGTTATTGAGGTGATTAATTTAGGGATTTTTTTAAATTAAAGAATAAATCTCTTTCTAATAATATCCCCATTTTAATAATTCCAATTTTTTTATTATTCTTCCAAGTTTAATCAATTATTTAATTAAGGTTTATTTTAATTATTTTCAAATTGTTAGGTAGGTTTCCACCCTTTAACTACCTAAGTTTCAAACATCCAAAATCAACATAGTATCAAATATTTTACCCACCCTTTTAATTAAACCTAAAATTTTTAATTATAGGTTAAATTTTTAATTACCATTTTGCCCTTTAAACTTACTAATTTCATAACTCACTAAATTAATCTTAAATGAAATTGAAATTTTTATGTGACTTCACTCATATATCAATCAAGACATTAGAGGAGAAAATGTGATTTTTCTGTATTTAATTTATTTATGTAATTATTTTTGGTGGAAAATAGAGATTTTCAAAGAAAATTTAATAATATGACCAAGAGAAAGTTTCTGTCCTTAAGAAAATTATGGGACATTCCTAATGACCAGAGGACCCCTTGGACCAATTTTGGTGATTTTTTGAATTATATTATTTTTATTATAATTATTTTGTGTTTAGGAGTATTAATTAATTTAAAAATAAAATAAAGGTTCAAAAATGAATTTTATATTTTTTAAAAATCTCTCTGATATCAAGGAAATCAGAGAAAAAATTTTTATAATTTTCTAATTTTTCTTTGATTTATTAGAATTATTTTAGTGGAAATGCTAGAAAATACATTTTTTTATTTTAAAATTACCTTAGGACTTTAAAATTTTATATCTCATCATAGAGACTTAAGAAAAATATGGGGTTTGTTCCTAAATGATTAAAATTCAAAATGTGACATTTTGGTGAATTTTATTATTTTTGTGATTTTTATTATTTTTTAATTATTAAAATATTAAAATAATGCAAAAAAATCAACTTTTTTGGAAAATTACAATTTTAATTTTCTTAAATTCCCCTGATATCAGAGAGGCTCCAAAACTAATTTGGTGAATTTTTGAATAGTATTTTGAAAGTTATGAATTTTTTAAGTTTAAGTTTGGCTAAATGGCTTAATCAACCCATTTGATAGGGCTAACCAAGTCCAATTGACTTCAAACTTTTATGGTGGGTTCCTCTAATTCTAAAGGTTAGTGGAGAATTGATTTCAAGTCAATTTGATGTATGATTAGCTCTAATTAATTAAAGTTTCATTTTGGGCGTTTAAGCCAATTAGGGTTATTCCTAGTGAGTTAACTCAAAACCTATTTTCCCTAGGGTCCTCTGGTCATAAGAAACCTCTCCAAATTTTCCTAGAATTTATTTCACAACATGCTAATTATTGGAATTAAAATACTCAGAATAATGACCTAGAATTGAAAAATCAATAACTCTTCATAGGGATGGCCTCTGACTTCGGAAAATTCAAGGAATGTCCCCAAATTCAAAGGCTTCAAAAGCCCTATGGTCTCATGCCTTGGTGAATTGTATACATGCATGGGGAATTGAAAATATGCAGAGAGTAAATAAATCATTAAAAATCAAATATTCAATTAAATTAAATGATTTCTTTTCCACATTATTCTCCTACGATTCATCTGAGCAAGAGGGTATTTTTATTTTATTTTTATAATTTTTCTACACAAAGTTATGGATTTTTGAAGTTACGGGTATTTAATAAATAAGAAAAATCCTATTTTCCTACTTAAGTGATGCGGCGCCAGCTCAGCCTCGGCAGCTCCGAACGCACACGCGTCGTCTCCTGATTCGGCGCCTCCATCCGACTTAGCACTCCAGGGACCCGCGGTTCACGTACCATCACACTGTCCGGCTCGATCCAGACCGTCTGCTCGATACACACTCGATCCGACGGCTCCCGGTCATCGTCTACGGCGGGTGTGCACCGTGACGATCGACCTTCTAACCCTAATTTCTCACTTGATTCTCAACGGATTTTTGTGTTCTTATGCTCTATGGATTCGTCTTGAAGAGACGAACACATCCATACGATAAACATGCATTGAAATTGATTCAAATTAAATGGAGAATCTATGTAAGCTTGGGAAGAAGAGTGAGTCCATACCTTTGCTCGTGAAGCTTCGATCTGAGAGTTGTGTCACCTTCGATTGGGTCCAAGCAAGCTCCAGATGAAGTCCCTTGGCACAGTGAATTGTCCGGAGTATGATTTCGACCACGGTCGATTACAAAGCTTGGAGTACGGAACGGATGGGTGGCTCGGAGAAGGGGCTTTTGCTGGTAAACTTCTTCTCTTGGTCTTGTGAAGGTGTAGGACAAATCAATTTGGGGATTGGCTCACTGTGGAGAAGTGTCCTAGTTTTGGGCTTGGATTTCAACTTAGAAATTGAGCTCACAGAGAGGAAATGGCAGGGGGATTTCGAGTGGGGATCAAGTTCTCTATGTGTGGGGAGTAGTCCGGAATGGTTTTGGCGGAGTTTCCTTAAGGTTGGTTCAGCACCTCTTCCATGGCCGAGAGAGGTGGTGTTTAAATAGGAGAGGCTGGAGGGCCTCACAGGGGGAGTTAGGGACTGGGATCAGCTACTCTTGGCAAGGGAAGAACAACTGCAATGGCCACTGGGCATGAGGCAACTCAGTAAGGGATAATTTCAATGCTTAGCTCCTTCCAATGTCTCAGCGATGCTATTTTCTGGCGGCTTGGTGGCTGGCCGGCCAGGCATGGGTCACCCTCAGGTTCAGGTGGGTCAGGGCTTGATGTTTGTGAAGTCAATTGGTGGCTGCCATGTGTAAAGAGTTTGAATCAAATTAGAATGGGGTAAGGGTGCATTTTGGCTCAAATTGGTCAAATGCATGGATTGGACTAGGTGCACCTTCCCATAGCTGGTTTGGGCTGAAGATAAAGTGGCTTAGGTTAGCATAATTAGTGGCGAAGGGTCACCATCCAAGTACAATTAAGTTCAAGCAAGGTTTAGTGGAGTCATGGAAGTGGCTAATCCCCTTAAGGGAATGTGGAAAGGGCCTCCTCCTCTTGCCATCTTGGGTATGGTGAGGTGAAAAGTAGATCCCATGGCTCTCATGTGGCTCGTGCATGGCTTCATGGCTCATCTTTAGCTTGGGAAAAGTTTAGTCGAACTTTCATGAGGAAGGGTGTTGGAATTTTTGATGGATTTACGGAGAATTGTCATAAGGCTTGATTTGGATTTATTTGGTGATAGATTTTAGAACTTAGGAAGTGTTTTAAATCAAAGAGATGATGAGAGAAATTTCATGTGGGCTTTGTCATAGACTTTGGGCTTTTGAATTAGTCTTGGATGGACTTTTTTTAGAAAGATTTAAGGAAGTGGGGCTTGGGCTTTATGGATGGGAATTTTTGTAGAAGGTTGGTCCAAATAATTATTGGGTTTGCTTTAGGGATGTGTCATGAGTAATTTGAAACAAATTTGAGGTGGTTTGGGTTTGAATTGAGTTGAATTTGGGCTTTTTGGTAAAGTGGCCAATGGTAGGCCAAATTGGGTTAACTTGGGCTAATGTTGAGCTAATGTTGAAATTGGTGTAATATTAATGTTAAGAAATGTTTGTAGGGCTGTTTCAAAGAGGTTTCAACTTTTGTTGGGCTTGGATTTTGGGGTTTGGGCCTATTTGGGTTAAGTTTGGGTTTATGTCAAAATTGGGCTTTTTGGTTTTGGGTTGAATTTGAGTAGGGTTTGGGTCCAAATTTTGGGCAAATTATGTTAGTGTTTTGTTTGTGGGGATGTTAGGGAAGGTTTAGAAAGGATTTGGGGTTAATTGGAGTTGAATTGGGTTAGTTTGGGCTAAGTTTGGGTCATGGGTCCAAATTAGGCTTTAAGGCCAAAAGTGAAATTGGATTCAAATGTCAATCAAATTAGACTTGGATTTGGTCTAGATTAATATTGTGGATGTTAAATTGAAGTTTAGAATTGAATTGGACCAGAATTTGGGTCAATTGGGTAGGTTTGGTTTGACATTGTGTTCACTTTGGGTTAAAATGGGTCAAATTGGGGATTTTGATAAAAGTGGGGTAAATTGACAAAATTGGCCCATGGTGTAGTTGGACAAAATGAAATTAGGAATATTTGGGATTTTATGGAATTTTTTAGGAATTTTCGGAATTTTTGGATTTTTGGCTAAGAGGGGCATTTTGGGTATTTGGAGGGTATTTGGGGGTATTTTTGGAATTTTTGGTATTTTTGACTATGGATGATCAATTTGAGTGGAGGGAAATGTTTAGGAATGATTTTGAGGAATTTTGGGTAATTTAGGTGATTTTGCAAATTTTAGGTAGTTTCAAGGGCATTTGGTAGGTTTGGTGGGTCTAGGGTCCCGGGGGTCAAAAATTGAAAATTTAGAAAATTGAAGATTGGGTAAATGTAAGTGGAATGAAATCATTTTGGTTGAGCCATAAAGCCATAAAGCCATATCAAGCCCACATGAGCCATGAAAGGGACTCATTTGAGGCATTCACTATGTTGTTTCTAACCCTCTTAGCCAAGGGCTTAGGGGTTAAGGACCATCTATGTGAGTCACCTTCATGAGTCAAGAGGTCAAGTTGGGTATGGGTGTGGTTTTCGGAGGTGTGTGAAAGTGTAGTATATAAGTGTAGTGTGTGTGTAAGTCGGCCCTCACCGGACCGAGGCCACCTGAGGCGGTCTAAGGCCGAAAGAGTCCTATAGGAACTCATCCTTTAAACTTCCACATTTGATTTCGACCCTCTAGGTGATTAGGGGTCTACAATCAAGTTTGTGGAGTTTACAGAGAGTTTAAGAAGTGGTTTGAAATTCTAATGGGTGTGTTCCACTTCTAGTCCTCTAAGATAGTCAAAGGAAAAGCCTAAGGCTAGATCCTAAGTACTAAAGAGAGAAGAGAAGACATCATCAAAAATGAGGTCAACAATTAGACAATGGTATTTTATATCCTATTTCAGACAGTTCTTGGGTAAGCCCAATTCTTTGTGTTCCTAAGAAAGGAGGAGTGAATATTGAAACTAATTAAAATAATGATTTAATACCTATAAGACATGTTACTGGATGGCGTATATGTATTGATTATAGAAAATTAAATGCAGCCACCAGGAAAGATCACTTCACTTTACCATTCCTAGATCAAATGTTAGATAGACTAGCCGGACACAAATATTTTTGTTTTTTAGATGGATATACCGGCTATCATCAAATACTTATTGCTCCTGTGGATCAAGAGAAAACTACATTTACTAGTCCTTATGGAGCATTTGCTTTTCGAAGGATGCCTTTTGGATTATGTAAAGCACCTGCAACATTCCAGAGATGTATGATGTCTATATTTAGTAAATTAATTGATGATCGAATAGAAGTATTTATGGATAATTTCTCTGTATTTGGAACATCATTTAATGCATGCTTGGATCATCTTGAAAAAGTCTTAGAGGTATGCGAACAAAATAAGTTAGTTCTAAATTAGGAGAAATTTCAATTTGTGGTCGCAGTAGGAATTGTATTAGGGAATAAAATTTCAGAAAATGGCATGGAAGTAGACCCTCCAAAAATCCAAGTTATAGCTAAATTACCACCTCCTCCTACGGTGAGAGGGGTAAGAAGTTTTCTTGGACATGCCGGATTTTACAGATACTATAAAAAAGATTTTTCAAAAATTACTAAACCTTTATGCCAACTTTTAGAAAAAGACAAGAAATTTGAATTCACTACAGAATGCTTAAAGGCTTTTGAATTATTAAAAGATAAATTAATCACAGCACCAATAATACTTTCAACTGATTGGGAGAATCCATTTGAACATATGTGTGATGCTAGTGATTATGCTATAGGAGCTGTTCTTGGACAAAGGTATGATAAAATTTTAAAGTTATACACTATGTTAGTAAAACTCTCAATAGTGCTGAAGTCAATTATTCAGTTACAGAAAAAGAATTATTAGCAATTGTATATGCTTTTGATAAATTTAGACCTTATTTAATTGGAACTAAATGTATTGTGCATACTGATCACTCTGCTATTAATTATTTAATGTAAAAGAAAGATACCAAATCAAGATTAATCAGATGGATATTGCGATGCAAGAATTTGATTTTGAAATAATTAATAGAAAGGGAACTGATAATCAAATTGCAGATCATTTGTCAAGTTTAGATTATTGTGAATTATCTGACACTAACAATGAAATTACAGACAGTTTTCCTGACGAACAACTTTATAATATAAATGAGTGAAAAATACCGTGGTATGCTGATATAGTTAATTATATTGTAAGTGATATTTTACCACCCATGCTAACTCTGCAACAACAGAAAAAATTCATTTACGATGCTAAAACGTATTTTTGGGATGAACCATATTTATATAAACAATGTAAGGATCTAATTATTAGAAGATGCGTGCCTTATGAAGAAGCGAATAGATTATTCAAAAATGTCATGATTACGAATTTGGAGGACATTTTGGGACGAGATAAAATTGCTTATAAAATTTTACAATACGGATTTTATTGGCTCTATTCTTTTTAAAGATGTTTATAGATATATCGAAACTTGCGATAAATGCCAACGAGTAGGTAATATATCTACAAGAAATGAAATGCCTACGAATTTTATATTAGAAGTTGAAATTTTTGATGTTTGGGGATTAGATTTCATGGGACCATTTATTCCTTCATTTGGAAACTCATATATATTAGTTGTTGTTGATTATGTTTTCTAAATGGATTGAAGCACAAGCCTTACCTCGTTGTGATGCTAAGAGTGTTTAAAAATTTTTAATGAAAAATATTTTAATGAGATATGGAATGTCGAGAGTGATTATCACTGACAGAGGATCACATTTTAGGAATAAATATATTCAGAAATTGGAAGAAAAATTTAACATTATTCATAAAATATCGACTGCTTATTATCCAAAAACTAGTGGATTAGACAAAGTTTCTAATCGAGAAATTAAACGAATTTTAGAAAAAATTGTAAACCCTAGTAGATTAGATTAGTCTACAAGACTAGACACTGCATTATGGGCATACATGACTGCTTATAAAACCCCGATTGGAATGACTCCTTACAGGCTTATTTATGGAAAAACTTATCACTTACCAGTTGAATTAGAGCACAAAGCGTATTGGGTGATTAAAGAATTCAGTTATAATTTAAAAGATGCTGGTGAGAATAGATTGTTGCAGATGAATGAATTAAAAGAATTAAGAAATGAATTCAATAATTACGATAGAATTTATAAAGAGAAAATGAAATTATGGCATGATCGGAAGATTAACCAAAAAATTTTTGAACCAGGACAAGAAGTTTTAATTTATAATATTAGATTAAAATTATTTCCTGGGAAAGTAAGTTCTCAATGGTTAGGACCTTTCACTATAACTTAAATATTTACATACGGAGCTGTAGAAATTGAAGATCAAAAGACTGGACACAGATTTAAAGTAAATGAACACAGATTAAAACCATATTTTGAAGGAAAATGACCCAATTTTAAAGATGTTTTAATGCTCAGTCAACTTGATTAATAACCAGAATAGGTCGGGCTGACGACATTAAACCAAATACTTTATGGGAGGCAACCCATAGTGATCTTTATATAGGTGTAATAATTGTGTATTTATTTGATTTATTACTATTTTTGGTATAAAATGAATTCTACTACTCAAATTTATATTTATAATCATCACGATATTGGATACATAGAAAAAATTGGAAAGCATTCGGACCAGAGTGAAACTGGGAAATTTTGCCTTAGCCCGCCGACGACGAGATCGACGCTGCCGACGGTGTGTTTTTCCCACCAAATTTAGTTCCTATTTTTAATAATCCCGATGACGGCGAGATCGTTGCCGCCGATGGCGAGATCAGTGAATGAGCTATTTAGGGAGTTATTTTGACGGTTTCTGGTGATTCTGAGTGTTTTAACTCTTTAAGAACGCCTAAAACTCAAAATCTAAACCATTTACTTCCTGAAAACTATTTGAAACTCCACAAAAACTCATCATTATGGCATCCAATCCACTTGAAATCATTAGATTCCTAGTGTTCAATCGAAGAAAGTTTATCAGTTATGAGGCCCAGTGAATCTTCAACAAAGTTTTGATGAAGAAGAGATTAATCAAAGAAAGAGGATTCATGAATAGGGGAGTGGACAATTCAATGTCTATCGAGGAGATGATTATGCAACGACGTTGGGAGGTATTATGCTATACAATTCTACAGTAGTCATCCCCGTAGTAAAAGAATTCTACTCCAATCTTCATCGAATCAACAACGGAAGCGTTTATGTGCAGGCAGATGGGTAACTTTCACACCTTCTAGAATCAATGAGTTATATTCAATTGAAAATACACCTGTTTGCCACTATTCCAATTTTGTTCCTACAAGAAATAATATGAATGACATATATCGATATTTGACTGATGAATCAGAAGATTGGGAAACAAGAGAAGACGGGAATGTTAGCTTTTCTGCATCACTTCTAAACCCCATCTCTAAACATTGGCACTTCTTTATTTCTTAAAAATTATTACCCACTATGAGGGTAAACAAAGTTTCTAAGGAGTGTGTAATTTTGAATTATTGTATTCAAGCGGGATTAGCTATCGATGTTGGTTTAATTATTGTGAAGTCTGCTTTAGGCCTGATTGTGCATGGATCAATTTATGGGCTTGGACATCCTTCAACAATTTTTGCATTACAAAATAAGTACCAAGTTTCTTATGAAGCCTGGGAAAAAGTACTTTTGCTTTGGAAACCATTAGATCCAACTGATATGTTTCCTACTCTAGATAACGATAATGAGACAACCATTACTGCGGATCAAGCATCCAAAACCCTCTTTCAATCAGGCCCTTTACTGATAAAACAAATATGATCTTACAATAACTCAAAGGATTGGAAAAAGAGGTACAAAATGTGATGAATTCAATTAAAAACATCTCTGATTTATTTGATCCTATTGATTGGAGGATGAAGGAACACTTCGATTATTATGGACATCTTGAGGCTAATTTCATACGGCTTTTGAGAAAGAAAGGATGGGTTGAAGAAGATTCTACAGAAGAATTTCCTTACAGGACTTTCTACAATCTATTCGTTCATCTTGTTCTATCAGAGATATCTGAGATGAATTTAGCACAGACACTGACGAGTAGAAGACATTCGTATTTGTTTATGTGTTGAGTTAGTTTGAATTTAATTTTTATGAAATTTGCACTTTTGATATTTTAGATTTTAAGATTTGATCTCAGTATAGATGAGATTATGTGTTGTCTGTTCAGTCTCAGCGTTTTGACTACTGCGGTTTGGATTGTGACGCTGAATTTTATGTGTTAAGTAAATGTGGTGTATGCATATTGTAAAACCTTAGATTTCATATATAAAATTGTTATGTTTTGTGTTGTGTGAATTTATGTGAGTTAAAATAGTATCTAATCACAATAAAATGTATTTAATTGATTGATCACACATTATTAAGGCTTAAAATAAATTGAAAACATTCTAAATATTAAAAATAATAATTCCGGACAAATCCCGCCGACAGCGAGAATGATGCCGCCGACGGTGAGATTTTCCAGAAACTTTAAGCCTATTTGAATTAATTAGCCTGCCGACGGCGAGATTTTTCCCGCTGATGGCTAGATCCTGAAAAACTTCAAAAAATGACCTAGGGCTTGAGAGATCGTGGATTTGGAGCAATATCAACACATTTTGACACCGGATTTTATCTTCCCTTGGTAAGAGCTTCACTCCCATGCAAAAATTTTTTATTTTCATCGAGTATTTCTTCTACATTTGAGGATTTTGGAAAAAATTGAACTATAGAAAAAATAGTTGGAAGAAATCTGTGGAATTCATTTTAGATTATTTTAAGTCACCTTTGGAAGCCATCTAGTATTATTTTGAAGTTTAGTCAAGATTTTTGTAAATTTGAGCAATATCAACACATTTTGACTCCAGATTTTATCTTCCCTTGGTAAGAGCTTCACTCCCATGCAAAAATTTTTTATTTTCACCGAGTATTTCTTCCACATTTGGGGATTTTGGAAAAAATTGAAATATAGAAAAAATAGTTGGCAGAAATTCGTGGAATTCATTTTAGATTATTTTAAGTAACCTTTGGAAACCATTCTAGTATTATTTTGGAGTTTACTCAAGAATTTTGTAAATTTGATAGATCAAGAAATGGCTCCACGACAGAAGAGGCGACTAGATTATGACGAGACACGATTCAAGAATGCTAGAGCACAATCAAGATACAACTTTAATATCAAAGCAAGAAAAGCATTCAAGATAGAGTTTTTAAGAATCCGGGAGAAAATGGGAAAATTTTGTTATACAACAAATAGAGCTGCAGTTGAAATCATGAAAGAATTTTATGCCAACCTGACTGAGATAGAAGATGTACCGATAAAGTTTATAGAATTTTTAGATGATTTTAATGTTGCAAGAATAAATTCATTCTATGAAGTACAAGATTTGCATACCAGCGAGTACGATACATTCGGAACAATGGAAGGACCACTAGAGGAGGTGATTAACTTTCTCACTGATGGGAATGGGACTTGGAAAATTAAGCAGCGTGAACGGGTAAACTTCCCTCTGACTATGTTAAATGCAACCTCTAAAGCTTGGCATTATTTTATTTGTTCTACTTTGTTACCTACCTATCACCATAGTGAAGTAACAAGAGATAGAGCGGTTCTAAATTTTTGTATTCAGAACCACAGAAGTAATAATGTGGGAAGCATTATTTACAAAAATATATTAGCCACTGCAAGAAGTGAAAGTGGAGGATTAGGACATCCTGGTCTAATTTATGCACTCTGCCAATTGTCTGGAGTAGAGGCTAGAGATAATGAGGAATGGGTTGAACCTATGAAACCTTTTACCCAGGCTAATATAAAAACTTATGAATCCCACGAAGAATGGAGATCTAGGGCTAGGAGCTATGCCCCTTCAACTAGTAGGGATATTCCCTCTAACAGTTATGACCCTCCAACTTATAGTTCTCCTACCCTTTATGATTTGATGAATGAAATGACCCTACAGCGAAAAAGTTTTGAAAAGATTGAAGAAAAATTGGAGCATAGTGATCAGAGAATTGGAAGATTAGAACGGAGGCATAATTATGACAGTGATTATCTCTAGAGACATTATGAATTTGAGATAGCCTACTATAATACTGAGAATCGTTATCGGAGAGGAGAGCTTGATGTTATATTTCCTGAGTGCCCCCGTTATACTCACTACCAGCCTACTCCACCTGCTGAACAAGGAGACGAGGATATAGTTTTGTATTTTAATGGTGATGATTAGATTATATTCTTAGGTATTTATGTTATGTGATTGTTTGTTTATTTTCTTAGGTTCAGTGTTGATGTTTATTTTATGAACTTTGATTATTATGTTGTGTAAGACATTTTAATATTGTTGTATAAGTTAAATTTGTGTGGCTTTTAAATTTTAATATTTTAATTTGTGATTGTAACTTTGAAATTGGATTTGTGAAATATATGTGGATGTTTGTTGACCTCATTTTTGATGAGGTCTTCTCTTCTTCTTTTTAGTACTTAGGATCTAGCCTTAGGCTTTTCCTTTGACTATCTTAGAGGACTAGAATTGGGATCCACCATCTAGAATTTCAAACCACTTCTTAACTCCCTGCAAACTCCACAAACTTGTTTGTAGACCCCTAATCACCTAGAGGGTTGAAATCGAATGTGGAAGTTTAAAGGATGAGTTCCTATAGGACTCTTTGGCCTTAGGACTGCCACAGGTGGCCTGATGCGAGTGAAGGGGCTGACTTACACACACACTACACCTATACACTACACTTTCACACACCTATGCCTAACCGACCTCCCGACTCATGTAGGTGATTCACATGGATGGTCCTTAACCCCTAAGCCCTTGGTAAGAGGGTTAGGAACAACATCTTGGATGCCTCAAATGGGTCCCTTCATGGCTCATGTGGGATTGAAGTGGCTTCATGGCTCAACCAAAATGATTTCATCCCACTCAAATTTACCCGATCTTCGATTTTCCAAATTTTCGATTTTTGACCCAGGGACACTACACCAGCTTAGCTACCCAAACCCTTAAAATTACCCAAAATTTTCAAAATCACCTAAATTTTCCAAGATTCCCCAAAATCAATCCCAAACATTTCCACATCACTCAAATTGATCATCCATACTAAAAAATATCAAAAATTCCAAATATACCTCCCAATACCCTCCAAATACCCAAAATACCCCCTTGACCCAAAAAACCAAAAATTCAGAAAATTCCAAGAAAATTCTAGAAAATCCCAAATATTCTCAATTTCATTTTGTCCAACTACACCATGGGCCAATTTTGTCAATTTACCCTACTTTTTTTAAAACCCCCAATTTGACCCATTTTAACCCAAAGTGAACCCGATGTCGAGCCGAACCTACCCGATTGACCCAAATTCTGGTCCAATTCAATTCTAAACTTCAATTCGACATTCCCAATACCAATCTAGACCAAATCCAAGTCGATTTGATTGACATTTGGATCCAATTTCACTTTTGGCCTAAAAGCCCAATTTGGACCCATGACCCAAACTTAGCTCACACTCACCCAATTCAACTCCAATTAACCCCAAATCTTTTCTAAATCTTCCTTAGAATCCCCACAAGCAAAGCACTAACATGATTTGCCCAAAATTTAGACCCAAACCCCACTCAAATTCAACCCAAAGCTAAAAGGCCCAATTTTGACCTAAACCCAAACCTAACCCAAATGAGCCCAAACCCCAAAATCAAAGCCCAACCAAAGTCAAAACATCTTTAAAACACTCCCATAAACATTTCGCAACATTAATTTTACATCAATTTTAACCCTAGCCCAACATTGGCCCAACTTGGCCCACTTGGACCTATATTGGCCCATTCACCAAAAGAAGCCCAATTGACCCAATTCGAGCCCAAATCACTCCCAATTTGCTCCAAGTCACTCATGACATATCCATGAGCTAAACCCAACAATTATTTGGCCCAACCTCTTTACAAAATTTCATCCCAAAATCCATTTTAAAATTCAAAAGCCCACTTTCCTAAACCATCTTAAAAGCCATCTAAAACCCTTTCAAAAAGCCCAAAATCCACCCTAAAGCCCACATGACATCTCCATTTGCTATCCACTTAATTAAAGCCATTCCCTAAGTCCTAAAATCATCATCGAATCATTCCGAATCAAGTCTCATACAAAT
Source organism: Papilionanthe hookeriana x Papilionanthe teres (assembly GCA_022702705.1). Taxonomy (NCBI): domain Eukaryota; kingdom Viridiplantae; phylum Streptophyta; class Magnoliopsida; order Asparagales; family Orchidaceae; genus Papilionanthe; species Papilionanthe hookeriana x Papilionanthe teres. The sequence continues at coordinate 30,063,241 of CM040430.1, read as the reverse complement.
TTCCATCAAATTACCAAAAATTCCTAAAATCCATTTTTATGAAATTGACCCGATCTTTTCCCCAAGCCAAATGGAGCCATGAAGCCATGCACAAGCCATATGCAAGCCATGGCTGCCACTTTACACATCACCATGTCATTTTTGCAAAGGGAGGGAGTCCTTTAATGATTCCCTTAAGGGTGATTAAGCCTTTTCATGACTCTTCTAAACCTTGATTAAACATAAATGTACTTAGATGGTGACTTCTCCCCACTAAGCTAGGCTGACTTACCGATTCCCTCGGCCCAAAATCGAGGCCTTGGAGGGTGAACCAAACCTAAATCCATGACTTGGACCCATTTGGACCCAAAATTAGCCCCTCCCCCATTCCATCTAAATCAAACCCTTTACACATGGCCAATGCCGATTGATTGCACTAAGCCCGACCACGACCTCCCCGACTAAGATGGTGACCGATGCACGGCCGGCCGACCACCGAGTCGCCGGGAAAACACCATGGCGAGAGCTCGCATGTGAGCCGACTTTGGAATTCTCCCTTGCTTGGCTGCCCCATCCCCGGTGGCCATTGGAGCTGTTCTTCTCTTGCCGAGAGCAGGCTGATCCCAAGCCCTAACTCTCCACGGGAGGCCCTCGACCCTCTCTTATTTAAACACCACCCCTCTCGGCCATGAGAGGTCGTTGAAACAAACCTTAAGGAAACTCTGCCAAAATCGTTCCGGACTCCTCCCCATACACGGAGCACTTGATCCCCATGAGATCCCCTGCCATTTCTTCTCTGTGAGCTCGATTTCGGAGTTGAAATCTAGGCCCAAAACCGGGACACTTCTCCACGGTGAGCAAATCCCCAAATTGATTGGTTCTACACCTTCACCGGACGAGGGAAGGTGTCCGCCGACAAAAGCCCCATCTCCGAGGCCACCCAGTTGCTCCAGCCTCCAAGCTTTGTGATCGGCTGTGGTCGAAATCCCACCTAGACAATTCACCAGACCAGGAGACTTCATCTGGAGCTTGCTGGGATCCAATCGAAGGTGCAACAACCCTCAGATCGAAGCCACACTTCTCTAAGCAAAGGTATGAGCTAATTCTTTATCCCGAGCTTCTAGAGATTCTCCATTTCAAATGCTTTAATTTCGATGCATGATCACCGTATAGATGTGTTCGTCTCTTCGAAGACGAATCCATAGAAACATAAGAACATGAAAATCCATTGAGTATCGAGTGAGATATTAGGGATTTAGTGTGGACGACTCTCAGGTGAGGACACTTGGGGACGATGAATGGATGCCGTCCATTCAATACACGCGCGGACGAATGGCCAGGATCACGTCGGATCAGGAGACGGTACGAGAACCGCGGGGCCCAGGCTGCTGACTCAGATGGCGGCGTCGAATGGGAGCGCGACACGTGTGCGTTAGGAGCTGCTGAGGTTGACGCGGCGCCGCGTGGATAAATAGAAAATTAAGGATTTTTCTGATTTATTTAATTCCCTAAACTTCAAAAAATCATAACTTTGTGTAGAAAAATCAAAAAAATAAAATAAAAATACTCTCTTGCTCAGTGAACAGAGGAGAATAATGTGGAAAAGAAATTATTTAATTTCATCAAGTATTTTATTTTTAATAATTTATTTACTCTCTGCATATTTTTAATTCTCCATGCATGTATACAATTCACCATGGCATGAGACCATAGGGCTTTTGAAGCCTCTGAATTTGAGAACATTCCCTGAATTTTCCAAAGTCAGAGGCCATCCCTATGAAGAGTTATTGATTTTTCAAATTCTTGTTACTGTTTTGAGTATTTTAATTCCAATAAATAACATGTTGTGAAATAAATCTTAGAAAAATTTGGTGATATTCCTTATAACCAGAGGACCCTAGGAAAAATAAGTTTTGAGTTATTTCATTTAAAATAACCCTAATTGGCTTAAACACCCAAAATGGATCTCTAATTAATTAGAGCTAACCATATATCAAATTGACTTGAAATCAATTCTCCACTGACCTTGAGGATCAGAGGAACCCACCATAAAAATTTGAGGTCAATTGGACTTGGTTAGCCCTACTAAATGGGTTGATTAAGCCATTTAGTCAATTTAAACTTAAGAAATTCATAACTTTCAAAATACTTTTTAAAAATTCACCAAATTGGTTTTGGAGCCTCTCGGATATTAGGAGAATTTAAGAAAATTAAAATTTCAATTTTCTAAAAAAGTTGATTTTTTAATATTATTTTAATATTTTAATAATTAAAAAATAATAAAAATCACAAAAATAATAAAATTCACCAAAATGTCACATTTTGAATTTTTATCACTTAGGAACAAACCCCATATTTTTCTTAGGTCTATTTAGTGAGATATTAAATTTTAAAGCTCTAGGGTAATTTTAAAATTAAAAAAATGTATTTTCTAGCATTTTCACTAAAATAATTATAATAAATCATAAAAAAATCAGAAAATTGCAAAATTTGATTCTCTAATTTCCTTGATATCAGAGAGATTTTTGAAAAATATAAAATTCATTTTTCAACATTTATTTTATTTTTAAATTAATTAATATTCCAAACCTTAAAATAATTATAATAAAAATAATATAATTCAAAAAATTACCAAAATTGGTCCAAGTGGTTCTCTGGTCATTAGGAATGTCCCCTAATTTTCTTAAGGACAGAAACTTAACCTTGGTCATGTTATTAAATTTTCCTTGGAAATCTCTATTTTCTACCAAAAATAATTATATAAATAAATTAAATACAAAAAAATCACATTTTCTCCTCTCATGTCTTTATTGACATATGAGTGAAGTCACATAAAAATTACAAGTTCATTTGAGTTCAATTTAGTGAGTTATGAAATTATTAAGCTTAAAGGGTAAAGTGATAATTAAAATTTTAATCCTTAATTAAAGCTTTAGGTTTAATAAAAAAATTAACAAGTAAAATATTTGATCCTAATCTAATTTGGATGATTGAAATTTAAATAATTAAAGGGTAGAAACCTATTAAACAATTTTAAAATAATTAAACCTTAATTAAATAATTGATTAAATTTGGAAGAATAATAAAATTGGAATTATTAAAATAGGGATATTATTAGGAAGGGATTTATTATTTAATTTAAAAATCCCTAAATTAATCATCTCATTAATATTCAATTCTTAATTAAAATGATAACTCAAATTCAAAACATTAAAAGACTTAATCATTAAACTAAAATTAAATTATTAAACTCTTTTAAAAATTTCAATTAAAATTAAAAAATAAAATTAAATTAAAAATTAAATTAAATTAAGTAAATTAAATTGGATTAAATTAAATTAAATTAAATTAAAATTAAAAGTTGAATTAAATTAAATTAAATTAAATTAAATTAAATAAACAAATTAAATTAAATTAAATGAATTAAATTAAATTAAATTAAATAAATAAAACCAAATTAAATTAAGTTAAACCAAATTAAAAATTAAATTAAATGAATTAAAATTAAATTAAATTAAATTAAATTAAATTAAATAAAATAAAATTAAAATTAAATCAAATCAAATTAATTTAATGTAACATCAAGTGCAACTAAATTGAATTTAATTAAATTAAAACTCAATTAAATTAAATTAAATTAAATTAAGTTGAATTAAATATAACATCACCAAAGACATAAAGAATTCAAAATAAATCTAAAATAACTTGAACACTATTCCAAATTAATTGAAATTAAACTAAATCACAAATCATTTGAATACCAATTTACCCTCGAAAGCTTTAGTTATCATAACTCCTAAACAGGATATTAAATGAAATGTTACTTCACTTATAGGACATTCAAATATCCTAGTTCACTGAGTAAGATAATAACAAAACTTAACTAAACCTCGGACGATTAATTCATTTGTGTAATTAAATTCATTTGGACTTAAAACAATCCTAGAAATATTGAAAAGATGTTTAAGATTTGTCATAAGAACAATTAAACTTAATTATTCTTTGATGAAGAAAATTGTCTTCAAACCAAAACACAAGGAACCTAGACGTCATAGGAAATGACTAGCCATAGGATTAGGAATTTGGTAGAAAACCATAACCCTTACCTTAGCTTTACCTAGGGACTTGCTTAAATATTCTAATTTTGTTTTAAGTGCAGCTTGGGATGACGGGAAGACCCTCCAGGTAAGCTTTTATTTTATTGCAATTTACTTTCTTGCAATTTACATTATTGCAATTTCATTAATCGCATCGCACTTACTTTTCTTGCATGATAAACAGCTGTTGCATGAAAACCCACACCTTTAGGATAGTCCATAAAACTGAAACCAAAACTAAGTTAAAAGTCATTGCAAGATAAAATTCACCGCCACAACATTTCAAAATATAAAACAACTCAAAATTTAATCACAAACGGAACACAAAACTACAATTACAACTAAATTAAAACGTCCCGTTGGATGATCGGGAATACCTCGGATGATGTAACCTACGTGTTGCTAACGGGATTTTCCACGGTCTAAATGAAAGTGTGGAACTCATTTAGTTGAGTTTAGCAAATTCATGCGGACTAAGTGAATCGGTAAAAATAATGATGCGGAAAGATTGAACCGTGGGATCTTAACCGGTGTCGTTATAATCAACTTTAAGATTTGTTTTAATTAAAGTATTGAAAACACTTGGAAATTAAGATTTTCTCTAAACCAAAACACTTTTCTCATCCCACGATTTATGACTTCTAAAATTGAACCTCTGCAACAACAAGGAGCTCGGAGCATGGTGGGCGGCACGACCATCGTCATCGGCAAAACTTGAATCTACTTCGACAAAACTTTCCTAGAATTAAATAACAAAGCCATAGGACTTCGAGGTAGTTTGCCTAGTGCAACATAAATCCTCGACTCTTCGTTAGGCATTTGCATTGCAAATTAAGCCCTAACCGGTCTTAGGATTCCGAGGTAGTCGTCTGATACGACATAAACCCTCACATCTTCGAGGGTATTTGTATGATTCTGTCATATAAATATAAGCCCTAATTAATTAAAATTGGCAAGATTAAAACATTAAATAAACATTAGGACTTTCCTAAATCTAAGCGAAACAATAGGATAGTCGGGAAATTACGAAGTTCACTTCGAATGCGTGATTTCTCCTACTTTTCTTCCTTTGGATTCCCAAAACAAAATGTTCCAAATTTAATCCATTCCCTATTGAAATTCCAAAATTCAATCCCTTGAAAACTTAAACTTTGAAATTCTTGAGAGCGGAATTATTGATTATTATCGAGAGTTTTCTTAGGTGATTCCCGTCACTTAAGATGTAATTAACTATAGGGGCTTGCCCTTATAGAGAATTTTAAAGAACCCGAGTAATATAAACCCTGTTTAATGCTTTCATATTAAGCAGGGGAATTTGTCGGCTTTTTAAAATTGGTTCGCAGACCAAACGGATGTCAGAAATCTTCTAGTTTATTTAATCGAGCCCCACCATCAAGCAGTGTGTCTATCCTTAGGGATAGATACACGATTTGTGGTGCGGTGCTTGTTTATATAAACTATTTGGGATGTGAGATCGGTTTAATCTCATATCTTAAAATCTTCAAATTTAAAATTATTTTCAAAATCAAATACAACTTTTCAAATTATTTATTAAAATTAAATTAAAAATTCGCCGACAATTTCTGTAGGCGACCCCTTTTCAAAATACAACACAACCTAAAAATATGCCGACAATTTACGGCGACTCACGTGAGGAAAATTCCTCTCTCCATTATAATCGGATAATTCCGCTTTCAAAAATCGGTAGTGTATCCATGTCCTTAATGGGTCGAACTACCCTTCTTTCCGTTGGAATACTATGTTCATTTCTACCTTGGACGAGTATAGCCGACATTCTCTCGGATTTAGGAGCCACTTGTTTAGACACCCCTAAACAGAGAGGTTCCGAGATCCTTTTACCTCATTTACGAGGTGGGGTGGACCCACGATAGGTGTTAGTTTAGGAGTGATCCTTCGAGTCGAGAAGTCTTGCATAAGACTTTCTTTTCCTTTCCAATTTCGATTCGGATTCCTTACCTTCTCTACACCTTTGAACATTCCGTTCTGAATAAACGAACCCTCTAATAAATGATTCTTTTAACCAATGATTCCTTCTTATAAATACATGAACAAGAATGAGTTCGGACTCTTTTTCAATTCCTTTTTTTTCGTCCTAAAGAAAAGAAGCATAACTTGGGGCCAACAACCAGAATCTACCTGCAGAAATGGAAGCCCCAAAGCTGATTTTCTCCTTCACCAACGGATCTGGACTTCGGCTGTCTATAAGGATGAGATCTGCCCGATAATGGGATCATCCGATTTGAACGAGGATTTGAAAAGACAAATGTCAAGATCACCGACGTCTCCCTCTTTGCAGCGACGAACAAGGTATCCGGCCGAGAAGCCGCCGCTGGAGTTCAACCTTAGGTCGACCCAAGAGTTTCCTCCCTCCAAAGGATCCCGTCGAGAGGAGTACTCGTTGTCCACGGGAGGAGCTGTTCTTACTACCCTCAGCTGGTCTAGTTGTTTCGCACCTACCCCGACTTCGCCGAATTAAAGGGGAAAGAAATCCGGAATTATGGTAAACCTGTTACCGTGGAGGGTACGGATCTTCTGTGAGACCTTCGTTTTCGAAATCGGGTCCGGTTCGGAGATTCCATCAACGACGAGGACCCGAAGAAGAACGAAGTAGAAGGATCGCCGGAGAAGCCGGAGCTGCTGAAATTGCTTTCTGGAGGAAATCCCGGAACTCGCTCGAATATACACCGCTGCCGGAATATACACCGCTGCTCGAATGCATACCACTTTTGGGAGGAAGCGGGTTCCATCCCCTCTCGCCGCGGAGGACGAGGAAAATGTTCGCAAGATTCGCTGCCGCATTGCCTCGACCCGCATACTACAACGATAACCTCAAGAAAAGGACTAGAACTACGCCGTTTGCTCGACTGCAAACTTTGGTAGAAAAGTTAGCAAAGAAGGAAAAGCGCCCGTATCGGAGATTCTACGAAGGATAGGGCGGGTGCCGGTCGAATCCCGTCTTGGGCCCCGAGTAGAACCCGCCATCATGACGGAAAAGCCAAGTAAAAGAATGAAGGCTAGTCCGCTGTCGTCGTCTCGGGATTACAGATTAGGGAGGATACCACCTTCCGGCATTTGGGCGACGGACCATCCGGTCCTGGACCTTCGCTGCTAGAAGGATGGTATGGCGTCCCACTTCCGGGCGAGTTGAGATTGAAACAACGGCCCAAGAAAGAAAGTCTCGCCGGGAGACTTGAATGCGAAGAGAGTGCTACTTGCGATAAAGGGGACTCGTGAAAAGGGGACCCGGCAGGCTATCGCATGACAACCGCGAGGACACACGAGAAAGCCCCGCTAGAATATGCCATGGAAAAGTTGAGAACCGATATCCGACGATTGGCGAAAGAAAGAGAAGAAAAGTTCGGAGACGAGATTGATTCATCGGAATTCATGGACGACGAATATGCGAGAAATCAACATGGTCGAAACACGAGCTTCATCGGCTTCGCAAGGTGCTCCTGCGGCCGCAGAAGAGAGGAGCCGGAGCGATGAGAAGGCGGCTTCGGGAAAAAGACGACACGATCGCTCAAATGGCGAAAAGGATGGAAGAGATGGATGTAGCTCTGGCCACTCTCCAGAGTCAAGTGCAACCACAAAGAGAGACACCCCCAGAGGTCATTCACATTGTAGACGGAGGAAAGGAGATTACATCTGTCAATGGGGATGATCAGCTAAAAAAGGATAAAACGCAAAGCATGATTCCAGAAAAGGATATCAAGAGCTTGGTGGAACAGCAGGTGCGAGAAGCCTTAGCACAATCAAAAAGCGGGACATCCATTCGGACAGGTAGACCTTACCCTGAAGAATTCGACGCTGTCCAATACCCGAAAGGCTTCGTACCACCTCTGTTCAAGACCTTCGACGGAACCGGGAACCCCCGACAGCATGTTGCACACTTTCGTGTCAGTTGTTGCAATGCCGACGGGAGCGATGCATTACTCTTCGACAGTTCGTCGGCGATCCGTCGGGAATCGCCTTCGGCGGGTATACGAGATTGCAAATGGTTCGGTGAAGACGTTCTCGAACTAGAGAACCTCTTCATCGAGCGATTCGCCGGAGCTCGGCACCACATCATCGTAGGTGATTTAGTGGTAGAGAAACAAAGGTCGAACGAAACTTTGGTGGATTACATACTTCGATGGAGGAACTTAAGCATGAAGTGTGAACCACAACTACAAGAACAACATGCGGTCGGCATCTTACTTAAAAGCATTCACGGCCCGATAGCACTTCTCCTCGAAGGATTCACTATTAAGACTTTCGAGAAGTTGTTAAGCAGGCGGAAGCTTGCAAGAAGAGGCGAAGCAATTAAGTTTCGCCGACAAGACGGACAAGCAAAAGCACTGTGAAGACTTTTGAAAAGAAATCCGGGATCGTTGCGGCGGTTGACAAAGGCAAGCAACCGATGCGAAATACCACCGAACGGCCGCAGCGAACCACAACGGAATTACTAGCAACCCCGGCCCGGCTATCGGTCATCTCCACGGTATGAACAACCGCCTCGTCCGCAACGTACATTAAGGGAGCTTCGAGCGGGGAATATCCATTCAAGAATGAAGCGATGCTTGAAAATGTTCCGTAGTCGATGAAGACTCCGGATTTCCGAATTGCTTAGAGCTAAAAGACCGGAGGAAGTCAACAAGAAAGGTGATCCCGACTTTTGCCCCTACCACCGGATGCTTGGGCACAAGATAGAAGATTGCATTACCTTCAAAAGTTGGCTCGACGACAACCTTCGGAAAGGGAATGTAACGATCCCGAAGGAGTACATGAAGGAACCCCGGAAAGGAGGTTCCGTCGATGTTATCTCAGCTGATCCCATCATTCAGATAGATCCCTACACGGCCGATGATGGATGGACTACCGCTGGACGAGGTCTTCGAAAAAGATTTTAGACGACATCCAAACCGCCTCGGTGCGAGCTCGAATTCAGAGTTCGAGACCTATTAAGCCGGTACTATCACTTGCGATAGAAGAACCACCTCAACAGGAGACGATTGAAGAGAAGAAGAAAATCGACAAAGAAGAGAGGACCGAGACTCCTAAAGCTAGACTAGGGGCTGCTTATCCTAGGATAGTTGTTTCCGATTCGGGGGAGAAATCCCTCGAACCTCTGATTTTGTATGATTATCTACTCACTTTGGTGGGATCATATAATGATAAGGGTGTTGGCGTTGGCTACGTTTTGACTGTTTCTAACGATTACGTAACTAGCGACAATCCGGATATCGATTTCGACATCAACGACAATTCTCAAATCATGCACGATCTCGACGCGCAAAATAACGAAGAAGGCATCCATAAAGGAGGCTACGAGAGTTCAACAAGCAACGAATCTATCTGCTAGTTTCGAGGAGCTCCGGTCACGATAGAGTTAGAGCCTTCGGATTCGAGGATAATCCGGAAGAGCTCGTCATTCCGATTCGAAGGAGACACCGACAAGCTCAACACTAGATTCGAAGAAATTACGAAGTTAACTTAAGAAGTGGAAGAGTTCTACCTCGAGAATGGGTCCAAAAGACAAAGGAAAGCGGTGGTTGTTCAAGAAGAACCAACCCCGAGCGGAAGAAATACCCATTCGAGAAGAAGCCGAGACACATGAAAATAAAGTGGACTACAACGTGCTAGCCCATCTTAGGAAACTACCGGCCAAGCGAGCATTTACGACGCTCTCATCTTATCGAAGGAGATGAGAGAAGCTCGATCGAGGCCTTACTTGATCCAGAAATTTGCTTAGCTCAAATGGTCGGAGATTCCTTAGATGAGGTTTGTTCGTTAAAAGAACAGACGAGGTGTTACCTTCACGGACAATGACTTACTACTTGGGACGACGGATCACAACCGACCGTTGTACATTTCGGTTACAATTGGGAAGTTTACGCTCTCCGAGTATTGGTGGATCCGGGAGCATCGATCAATATAATGAGTCTTCAAACACTAGCATACTTGGAAATTGATGCTCGTGTGCTCGAGGCCGACAAAATGTTATTAAGAGGATTCAACCAGAAAGGAGAAAGAGCCCTCGGGTCAATAACGCTACTGATGAAGACCGGTGACTTAGCAAAGAAAACCGCAGAATTTCACATAATTGATTCGAAACATCGTTCAACGCTTTCTTTGGGCCGACCAGTGGATACATGAAAACGGGATGGTACCATCATCTCCGCATCGGTGCATCAAATATTACGATGGAGGGGAACGAGTGCATCAAAGGTGACTTGCGACCATTCTCCGTACATGAGATTGGAATCCATGAAGGCGCGGCTTATTATGCACCGCCAAAGAAAACAATCTTCTCCAGGAGATACCGTAACAAATGAAGCAAAGAAAGTTCGGGACAACGAAGAACTCGAAGTTCTAGTCCAACGATCACTCACCACTCCCTTCTCGCGAGATGGTGAAGGTTTCTCCACAACTCGCATCCGAGGTCGAGGCCGGGGACGAGGCCATGGTAGAGACGCTAGGATAGTTGGACGGAGGAAACCGACCATCAATGTTGATTGGGAAGATAGTTACGAAAAGAAAAAGAAATCAAACAAGAAGCAGCGACAATAAGTCGAAGAAGCCGCAATTCAAGATCTCTCTCGAAGATGAGAAGAACGAAGAATACAAATCAATGTACGAAAAGATTAACCACTACGTACATACTATGACCCTAACCCCGATCCATTCTAACAAGATCGAGGGTATGGTGGTCAAAGAGGTACGTAACGACGGTGCAAGGCCAATCAAATTCTACCGTGGTGCTACTTCCTCCAAAACTGAAAAATAATGTACAATTCGAAGATATCACTTCATCAGAATTAATGGAATTACCTTTTGAGTGGTACTCTCCCTGTGTTCAAAATTTAATTCAACGTGGTTTCTTGCCTCGACAATGGACAAAAGGTCAATCTCAACATTTTGAAAAATTATGGAATAATTCCGGTCGTCCACCCAATTCAAAGCATGGTCTCGGATTCGGCACAGTAGGGTCAGTTGACAATACTGAATTTTGCTTGGTTGTCACTTGCGAGTCCAATGAAAGCGCATGGAAACTACGGACGAACTCGAAGATTTACAAATTGGAGACGCTCCACCGGAATTCGAAGAAGAAATCAAATCTACGATAGATGAGTTAACGGAAGTTAACTTAGGTACTAGCGAAGAGCCTAGACCTACCTTTGTTAGCTCCTTACTCGATAAAGAAGACTCCGAAGAAATAATCAAATTATTAATGGAATTTAAAGACTTGTTTTGCTTGGAACTATGACGAGATGCCGGGATTAGCTCCGGAGGTTGCGGTCCATAAGCTAGGAGTGGATCCTACTTCGTCCCAGGTCGGACAAGGTCCCGGAAGAATGCGTCTAGAAATCGAACAACAAGTCATAGCCGAAGTTAAAAAGCTAATAGACGCCAGATTTGTCCGTGAAGAACAATACCCGACTTGGTTAGCCGATGTGGTACCGATCGGAAAGAAGAATGGTCGGATCGGGATCCGTGTGGACTTTAGAGATTTAAACGAGGCATGTCCAAAGGATGAATTCCCTCTACCGATCCGGAGCTGATGATCGACATTGCTTCGACACATGAGATATTCTCATTCATGGATGGATCTTCGAGAATACAACCGGATAAAAATGGCTCCGAGAAGATGAAAAGCTTACGGCATTCAGAAAGCCGATCGGAGTATTTTGCTACACGGTGATGCCATTCGGACCGAAGAACGCGAGGAGCGACCTACCGGAGAGCAATGACAAGAATTTTTGATGATCTCATCCACAATCAAGTCGAATGCTACGTGGACGATGTGGTCATCGAAAGCAAAGTAAAGGAAAACCACTTGTATGATTTGAGAATTGTTTTCGAACGATTAAGACAATTTAACCTTAAGATGAATCCCTTAAAATGCGCCTTCGGCGTCACCTCCGGGAAATTCTTAGGATTTATTGTCCGACATCGTGGAATTGAAATCGACCCGGAAAAGATTAAATCTATCTTAGAAATGCCGCCTTCCAAAACCTTAAAACAACTACGATCTTTTCAAGGGAAGTTGGCATATCTTCAACGGTTTATCTCAGACTTGTCAGGTAGGTGTCGGCCTTTCTCGGCACTAGTTAAAAAGGACGCCAAATTTATTTGGGGAGAGAAATGCTAGAAGGCCTTCGAGGACATTAAACAATATTTAATGACACCTCCTGTCTTAGCGACCCCGGTCTCGGGTAGACCACCGATACTTTACACCGCGGCTTTAGACGACTCTCTCGGAGCCACTGTTGGCCGGGTCGATGATGAGGGTAAAGAAAATGCTCTTTACTACTTAAGCCGTCGTTTACTTCCGACGGAAGTAAGGTATCCCGCAATTGAAAAGCATTGTTTGGCCCCGATCTTCGCCGCTCAAAAGCTCGGGCACTACATGCTTTCTCATAAGGTCAACTCGATCTCGAAATTTAATCCATTGCAATACTTGATGACTCGTCCAACACTTTCCAAGCGGACTTGCCGGATGGTCGATGATATTATTGCAATTCGATATAACTTTCGTGCCTCTTCGTGCCGTAAAGGGACAAGTCTTAGCGGACTTCCTCGCGACACACCCTTTGCGGCCAAATCTCCTCTCGATGACGATCCGCCGGATGAACAAATAATGAATCTAGAAGACCTTGATGATCGACGTTGGGAATTATATTTCGACGGAGCATCTTCGGCGCACAAAGACGAAGAATCACAAGCTGATAGTGCCCGGTAAGGCGGGAATCGGGCTAATCTTTATAACACCGGAGCGGGGGATGTTAAGATACTCCTACCACTTGACGAACCGTGTACAAACAATGAAGCAGAATACGAAGCCCTCATAACGGGACTGGAATTAACCATTCAAATGAGGATAACAGACATCAACATCTACGGGGATTCACAATTAATCATTCAACAGATCGCCGGACAGTACAGAATTTTAAAGCCAAGACTCGAACAATACTTCCAGTATGCCATACAGCTGTTGGAAGAGATTCCAAATGTGACGATCTACAAAATTCCCAGAAAAGAAAATGCTTTAGCAGATGCTTTAGCCCGTCTCGCAAAAGAATTTGCTCGTTTGCAAGATGAATCGGTAGAAGTGTCGGTTCACGGACGTCGGGTCCTATCACGGCTCGACATAGACACAATACACAAATCGAAAAAAGAAAAAGGATCGGTTGCGGCGAGTGACGGAAAACACGGAAGATTGGCGACGGCCATTGATGGACTACCTACAAACGGGAAAGCTACCGGACGATAGGTCGCTAGCCCATCGGATCAAGAAAAGAACTCGTTCTACGCATTAATAAACAACACATTGTACAGAAGGTCTTTTGATCGAAATGTGGCTAAGGTGCCTAAGCGGGTCCGAGGCCCGTGAAATTGTTAAGGAGGTGCATTCGGGACTCGTGGCGCTCACCGGTCGGGTCCGAAGATGAAAATGAAAATTAAAAGACTAGGGTACTACCGGCCCTCGATGATGACCGATCGCATGAAAATTGCCGAGAGCCGTCACCAATGCCAAGTGCACGGAGTGGTTCTACACCAACCTCCAAATGTGCTACATCCGACAATTGCGTCGTGGCCATTTGAATGTTGGGGCACAGATATAGTGGGTCCGATAGAACCGCCATCTTCAAAAGGACATCGCTTCATTCTTGCGGCTACAGATTACTTTTCCAAGTGGGCAGAGGCAGTTCCACTTAGAGAAGTGAAAGCACACCACATGCTACAGTTTTTCAAGAACCAAGTTGTCTACCGTTTTGGAGTGCCGCGCAGGATCATCTCAGATAATGGGTCAGCATTCAGAAGCACGCAAATCAATAATTTTGTCAGGAGACACGGAATCGACTGGCGATACTCAACAATTTACTACCCAAGAGCAAACGGCCTCGCTGAGGCTTTTAATAAAACTCTCGTTCAAATCTTAAAGAATACCTTGGACGATAATAAGAGAAATTGGAACGAGAAGTTGTTAGAAGCCTTATGGGCCTACCGGACAACCTTCAGAACTCCTACTCAAGCTACACCTTACGCTCTGGTGTATGGGTCCGAGACAGTGTTACCTTTAGAGCTTCAGCTTCCTTCACTCAGAATTGCAGTTGCAAATAAGATCACGACAGAAGAGAACGCCAATTTACGACTCGAAGAATTAGAAAGCTTGGAAGGGAAAAGACTTGCAGCGCAACAAAATTTAGAACTATACCAAGCTAAGATGGTTCAAGCCCATGACAAACTGGTACGCCCAAGAACCTTCAAAGTTGGTGACTTAGTTCTCGTTCTCGAGAGACCTATTCTTGCACATCGCAAGATAGGAGGAAAATTTGAACCCACTTGGGAAGGACCGTTTGTGGTTGAAGCGGTATACTCAGGAGGTTCCTACCAGCTAGTGAATTGCCAGGGAGAACGACACATGCTTCCGATCAACGGACGATATTTGAAAAAGTATTACGCTACCTGATGTTTTGAAGGAATGAATTCTTCATCCCTAAGAAACACGGGTGAAGTAATTACTTATGATTGGGTCCGAACCCAAATAATAATAATAATAATAATAATAAATGTGCTAAAACAAATAAAGTCATGATAATTAAGTTTTCCTTGTTTTCTTTTCCAAATCAAAATCTCTTCCCTGATCTTATCTTACTTCATTCCTGTTAAATTCAAAAATATAAAAAAAAAGAAATATATAAAAAAAAAATGTGTCTTTAATAAACATTTTCTTAATGTTCTTGTTCTTAGTACAGCCCCTGATCCATTTCCTTGTCTTTTCGCAGGGAAATGTCGAACGGGTGGTTGGTCCTGAACTTTAAGAATGGCGTAAGCCTTGCACTCGATGAAAAGAGGGTGAAATATGGAGCGATAATCGAGATTGACTCGGATTTTGCACCGAGCGGGCCTACGATACGAGGAAAGTGAGCGGGTCCCGGTTAACCGAGAAGAATCGCCCGGGCGAGACGGTGATGAAAGTGGGTGGCCCAAGCCACCAATCCGAGCAGCAAGAAAAGAAAAGCAAACACCGAAGAAGATAAGAAAATGAAGTCCGTAGTCGCTACGGCGAGAGGGCAGGCTTGTCAGCGCCGCGCCCACAGAGATTCAAGAAGTTCGGAGAGCTACTCTCACAGCAACGCAACGAAGAAATAAGAATCGCCGTATCCGTAAGATGTTAACAAAACTAGCTGCGGACCAGCGCGACGAGACAGTTGCTAATGCCAATACATACACTTCAAGGACACCGGTTCACCAGGAACCTGAAGAAAGGAGGCCAGCTCCTAGGATAACAGAAAGGACCAGGGAAATCTCTAGAAGATCAGAAGAAAGAAGGCTACCACGCCACCGGATAGAACCATTAGTGATGCATGACCTTGTTGCGAAGCAACCCCGGGGATGTCCCGACGGGCATCATCCCCGAGGAGCCGAGGTATGCGAGGAGAACGTGAAGGGATTGAACCATATATCCAACAATATGTCACCGGGCCTCGCCATCGCGGATCATTCGGAATACGACCCGGAGAGAATGCGGAATGTTGAAAAGAAAACCTTCGAATACTTCGAGAGAATTAAAGGTAGAAGAATCAATATACTAGAGGGCCTCGAGCTACATACGGACGTATTCTCAGAGTATGAACAACAGCAAATCGTGGATTGCATCCGGTATTTGAAAAGAATGGGCCGAGCAGGCCGCCTGAGGGAAAACACATACTCAGAACTCCGAAGATGGATGCCAGGGAAGGGAAGAATCACAATACAATGCGGATGCTGCTACAACTTTGCGGAAGACAGGAAGAGAAACCCACCGGGAATACTCCGTCATGGGCAAGTGGATCCGATGCCATTAGTCATCAAGAGAATGGTAAAGAGATTGATAACATGGAGGGTACTGCCAGCAGATTGCATACCCAATAGCTGCATTATTAACATCTACGAGCGGAGGTGATCGCATACCCCCGCACATAGATCACCACGACTTTGTCGGACCTTCTCGCACGGTCTCTTTCCTAAACGAGTGTAACATCATGTTCGGATCCGACCTCCGGATAGCAGGCCCGAGTGAGTTCCACGGGCCGGTGAAGATACCATTACCGGTAGGTTCCGTCATGATGCCGAAGGGCAACGGAGCGGATATCGCTAAGTATTGCATACCGGGATACCGAGTGAAGCGGATCTCGGTTACTTTCGGAAGGATGGACGACAGGAAGACACCTTACCATTTCCGACCGGACACGGAGCTAGAGAGCCTCCGGCCTTACGAGTCGTGAGTTACATGGAAAATATCACACCTCCAATGTACATCCATACGACATCCTTGCCAAGGATGGCTTGGAAGGTGATGTTATTGACCATGTACCCCACTATTCAGACATGGATTTTTGACAGATGCTTCTTTGGATGGATCAACAAAGATCATACATAGCCCGTTTTGAGTCTACATGGATTGTATGAGATGTATTCCAGATCGAGTTGTATGATGTATCTTCAACATGATTGGAATGAAAGTGACCATGTCACATTTTTGGCCTTCACCTCTTTTGTGCAAATTGACTGGGAAACGCCATTAAAGTTAAATGAACTTCGAACAAAGAACAGAAAAGAAAAAAAGAATAAAAGAAAACTTTCCTAAAAAAAAAATCTTAAAAATGACGAACACCAAATTCACATGAACATTAAATAAACGATAAAGTAAAATTTGAATCATTAAAAGATAAACAAAATCAACATAAGTGTTAAATCAAATCTCAAATCAAATTCTCAATCAAATTTCAAGTCCAATCTCGATCAAATTTCAAATTTGATCTTCCAAATTTCAAATCAAATCTAAATCAAATCTCAAATTCAATCTTTCCAGATTTCAAATCTCAATCAAATTCAAACTTTTGGGTCGAGGATTTTACATCCAAGACTGCATTGCTTTAGGATTCTTTCGCTATCTCAATGAAGTACATCAAATTCAAACTATTGGGTCGAGGATTTTACATCCAAGACTGCATTGCTTTAGGATTCTTTCCCTATCGCAATGAAGTACATCAAATTCAAACTTTTGGGTCGAGGATTTTACATCCAAGACTGCATCGCTTTAGGATTCTTTCCCTATCACAATGAAGTACATTAAATTCAAACTTTTGGGTCGAGGATTTTACATCCAAGACTGCATTGCTTTAGGATTCTTTCCTATCGCAGATGAAGTACATCAAATTCAAACTTTTGGGTCGAGGATTTTACATCCAAGACTGCATCGCTTTAGGATTCTTTCCCTATCGCAATGAAATACATCAAATTCAAACTTTTGGGTCGAGGATTTTACATCCAAGACTGCATTGCTTTAGGATTCTTTCCCTATCGCAATGAAATACATCAAATTCAAACTTTTGGGTCGAGGATTTTACATCCAAGACTGCTTTGCTATAGGATTCTTTCCCTATCGCAATGAAATACATCAAATTCAAACTTTTGGGTCGAGGATTTTACATCCAAGACTGCATTGCTTTAGGATTCTTTCCCTATCGCAATGAAGTACATCAAATTCAAACTTTTGGGTCGAGGCTTTTACATCCAAGACCGCATTGCTTTAGGATTCTTTCCCTATCGCAATGAAATACATCAAATTCAAACTTTTGGGTCGAGGATTTTACATCCAAGATCGCATTGCTTTAGGATTCTTTCCCTATCGCAATGAAGTACATCAAATTCAAACTTTTGGGTCGAGGATTTTACATCCAAGATCGCATTGCTTTAGGATTCTTTCCTATCGCAATGAAGTACATCAAATTCAAACTTTTGGGTCGAGAATTTTACATCCAAGACTGCATTGCTTTAGGATTCTTTCCTATCACAATGAAATACATCAAATTCAAACTTTTGGGTCGAGGATTTTACATCCAAGTCTGCATTGCTTTAGGATTCTTTCCCTATCGCAATGAAGTACATCAAATTCAAACTTTTGGGTCGAGGATTTTTCATCCAAGACTGCATTGCTTTAGGATTCTTTCCCTATCGCAATGAAGTACATCAAATTCGAACTTTTGGGTCGAGGATTTTACATCCAAGACAGCATTGCTTTAGGATTCTTTCCCTATCGCAATGAAATACATCAAATTCAAACTTTTGGGTCGAGGATTTTACATCAAAGACTGCATTGCTTTAGGATTCTTTCCCTATCGCAATGAAATACATCAAATTCAAACTTTTGGGTCGAGGATTTTACATCCAAGATCGCATTGCTTTAGGATCATTTCCCTACAGACAATGAAATACATCAAAATCAAACTCTTAGTGGTTAAGGATTTTACATCCAATACCGCATTACTCTGAGATCTTTCCTCATTGTAATGATCCAATCCAATCGATTCGATCTTCTTTTGGGGTTGAAGATGTTACATCTAAAACCTCAAAATTCCAATTTTCATTTCAAATCAAATCCCTTCAAATTAATTTTGACAAACTTCAATCTAAATTAAAACTCAAAATCTAAACTTACACACCAAAACTTAAACTGAAATAAAATGAAATCTAAATTGAAATTTCCCCCAGATCATGTGATTTGGAATTCACCTCCTTTTCCTTTCCCAGCCGAGAGTTCGAGAATCTCCGGCTTCGGAGATATACTTGACACTCCCCAACGGAAACTCTTCTATTTCGTCCTAAGTTTGTCACTTGGACATCCGTGTTGGTTTTGTTGATCGCTTCGGTCAACACCAATACGCGCGGTGTGCTCCGTCGACTCACCACACCTATTGGGGGTCCATTTGTTGACCTCATTTTTGATGAGGTCTTCTCTTCTTCTTTTAGTGCTTAGGATCTAGCCTTAGGCTTTTCCTTCGACTATCTTAGAGGACTAGAATTGGGATCCACCATCTAGAATTTCAAACCACTTCTTAACTCCCAGCAAACTCCACAAACTTGACTGTAGACCCCTAATCACCTAGAGGGTTGAAATCAAATGTGGAAGTTTAAAGGATGAGTTCCTATAGACTCTTCGGCCTTAGGACCGCCCTCGGTGGCTCGGTCCGGTGAAGGCGCTGACTTACACACACACTACACCTATACACTACACTTTCACACACCTATGCCTAACCTGACCTCCTGACTCATGTAGGTGATTCACATGGATGGTCCTTAACCCGTAAGCCCTTGTCTAAGAGGGTTAGGAACAACATAGTGGATGCCTCAAATGGGTCCCTTCATGGCTCATGTGGGCTTGATGTGGCTTCATGGCTCAACCAAAATTATTTCATCCCACTCAAATTTACCCAATCTTCAATTTTCCAAATTTTCAATTTTCCAAATTTTCAATTTTTGACCCCCGGGACCCTACACCCGCTTAGCCTACCCAAAACCCTTAAAATTACCCAAAATTTTCAAAATCACCTAAATTATCAAAGATTCCCCAAAATCAATCCCAAAAATTTCCACATCACTCAAATTGATCATCCATACTCAAAAATATAAAAAATTCCAAATATACCTCCCAATACCCTCCAAATACCAAAAATACCCCCCTTGACCCAAAAATCCAAAAATTCAGAAAATTCCCAGAAAATTCTAGAAAATCCCAAATATTCCCAATTTCATTTTGTCCAACTACACCATGGGCCAATTTTGTCAATTTACCCTACTTTTGTTAAAACCCCCAATTTGACCCATTTTAACCCAAAGTGAACCCAATGTCAAGCCAAACCTACCCAATTGACCCAAATTCTTGTCCAATTCAAATCTAAACTTCAATTAAACGTTCCCAATACCAATCTAGACCAAATCCAAGTCCAATTTGATTGACATTTGGATCCAATTTCACTTTTGGCCTTAAAGCCCAATTTGGACCCATGACCCAAACTTAGCTCAAACTCACCCAATTCAACTCCAATTAACCCAAAATCTTTTCTAAATCTTCCTTAGCATCCCCACAAGCAAAGCACTAACATGATTTGCCCAAAATTTAGACCCAAACCCCACTCAAATTCAACCCAAAGCTAAAAGGCCCAATTTTGACCTAAACCCAAACCTAACCCAAATGAGCCCAAACCCCAAAATCAAAGCCCAACCAAAGTCAAAACATCTTTGAAACACTCCCATAAACATTTCTCAACATTAATTTTACATCAATTTCAACCCTAGCCCAACATTGGCCCAACTTGGCCCACTTGGACCTATATTGGCCCATTCACCAAAAGAGCCCAAATTCAACCCAATTCAAACCCAAATCATCCCCCAATTTGCTTCAAGTCACTCATGGCATATCCATGAGCTAAACCCAACAATTATTTGGCCCAAGCCTTTACCAAAATTTCATCCCAAAATCCATTTTAAAATTCAAAAGCCCACTTTCCTAAACCATCTTAAAAGCCCATCTAAAACCATTTCAAAAAGCCCAAAATCCACCCTAAAGCCCACATGACATCTCCATTTGCTATCCACTTAATTAAAGCCATTCCCTAAGTCCTAAATTCATCATCAAATCATTCCAAATCAAGTCTCATACAAATTTCCATCAAATTACCAAAAATTCCTAAAATCCATTTTTATGAAATTGACCCAATCTTTTCCCAAGCCAAATGGAGCCATGAAGCCATGCACAAGCCATATGCAAGCCATTGCGGCCACTTTACACATCACCATGTCATTTTTGGCAAAGGGAGGGAGTCCTTTAATGATTCCCTTAAGGGTGATTAAGCCTTTTCATGACTCTTCTAAACCTTGATTAAACATAAATGTACTTAGATGGTGACTTCTCCCCACTAAGCTAGCTGACTTACCCGATTCCCTCAGCCAAAAATCGAGCCTTGGAGGGTGAACCAAACCTAAATCCATGACTTGGACCAATTTGGACCCAAAATTAGCCCCTCCCCCATTCCATCTAAATCAAACCCTTTACACATGGCCAATGCCAATTTATTGCACTAAGCCACGCCACTGACCTCCCCGACCAAGATGGTGACCAATGCTCGGCCGGCCGACCACTGTGTCGCCGGAAAACACCATGGCCGAGAGCTCACATGTGAGCCGACTTTGGAATTCTCCCTTGCCGAGTCGCCCCATCCCCGGTGGCCATTGGAGCTGTTCTTCTCTTGCCAAGAGCAGCTGATCCCAAGCCCTAACTCTCCCCGGGAGGCCCTCCACCCTCTCCTATTTAAACACCACCCCTCTCGGCCATGAGAGGTGCTGAAACAAACCTTAAGGAAACTCGCCAAAATTGTTCCGGACTCCTCCTCATACACAGAGCACTTGATCCCCACCGAGATCCCCGACCATTTCTTCTCGCGAGCTCAATTTCGAGTTGAATTCTAGGCCCAAAACCGGGACACTTCTCCACAGATGAGCAAATCCCCAAATTGATTGGTTCTACACCTTCACCGGACCAAGGGAAGGTGTCCACCAGCAAAAGCCCCATCTCCGAGGCCACCCGGCTTGCTCCAGCCTCCAAGCTTTGTGATCGGCCGTGGTCGAAATCCCACCTAGACAATTCACTAGACCGGGAGACTTCATCCGGAGCTTCGTCGGGATCCAATCGAAGGTGCAACAACCCTCGGATCGAAGCCACACTTCTCCGAGCAAAGGTATGAGCTAATTCTTCATCCCGAGCTTCGGAGATTCTCCATTTCAAATGCTTTAATTTCAATGCATGATCACCGTATAGATGTGTTCGTCTCTTCGGGACGAATCCATAGAGCATAAGAACATGAAAATCCATTGAGTATCGAGTGAGATATTAGGGATTTAGTGTGGATGGCTCTCGGGTGAGGACACTTGGGGACGATGAATGGATGCCGTCCATTCAATACACACGCGGACGAATGGCCAGGATCGCGTCGGATCAGGAGACGGTACGAGAACCGCGGGGCCCAGGCTGCTGACTCAGATGGCGGCGTCGAATGGGAGCACGACGCGTGTGCGTTCGGAGCTGCCGAGGTTGACGCGGCGCCGCGTGGATAAATAGAAAATTAGGGATTTTTCGATTTATTTAATTCCCTAAACTTCAAAAATTCATAACTTTGTGTAGAAAAATCGGAAAAATAAAATAAAAATACCCTCTTGCTCGAGTGAACGAGAGGAGAATAATGGAAAAGAAATTATTTAATTTCATCAAGTATTTTATTTTTAATAATTTATTTACTCTCCGCATATTTTTAATTCTCCATGCATGTATACAATTCACTATGGCATGAGACCATAGGGCTTTTGAAGCCTCCGAATTTCGGAACATTCCCTGAATTTTCCAAAGTCGAGGCCATCCCTATGAAGAGTTATTGATTTTTCAAATTCATGTTACTGTTTTGAGTATTTTAATTCCAATAAATAGCATGTTGTGAAATAAATCTTAGAAAAATTTGGTGATGTTCCTTATGACCAGAGAACCCTAGGAAAAATAGGTTTTGAGTTATTTCATTTAAAATAACCCTAATTGGCTTAAACACCCAAAATGGATCTCTAATTAATTAGAGCTAACCATACATCAAATTGACTTGAAATCAATTCTCCACTGACCTTTAGGATCAGAGGAACCCACCATAAAAATTTGAGGTCAATTGGACTTGGTTAGCCCTACTAAATGGGTTGATTAAGCCATTTAGTCAATTTAAACTTTAGAAATTCATAACTTTCAAAATACTTTTTACAAATTCACCAAATTGGTTTTGGAGCCTCTCTGATATTAGGGGAATTTAAGAAAATTAAAATTTCAATTTTCTAAAAAAGTTGATTTTTTAATATTATTTTAATATTTTAATAATTAAAAAATAATAAAAATCACAAAAATAATAAAATTTACCAAAATGTCACATTTTGAATTTTAATCACTTAGGAACAAACCCCATATTTTTCTTAGGTCTATTTAGTGAGATATTAAATTTTAAAGCTCTAGGGTAATTTTAAAATTAAAAAAATGTATTTTCTAGCATTTTCACTAAAATAATTATAATAAATCATAGAAAAATCAGAAAATTACAAAATTTGATTCTCTGATTTCCTTGATATCAGAGAGATTTTTGAAAAATATAAAATTCGTTTTTCAACATTTATTTTATTTTTAAAGTAATTAATATTCCAAAACTTAAAATAATTATAATAAAAATAATATAATTCAAAAAATCACCAAAATTAGTCCAAGTGGTTCTCTGGTCATTAGAATGTCCCCTAATTTTCTTAAGGACAGAAACTTTCCCTTGGTCATGTTATTAAATTTTCCTTGGAAATCTCTATTTTCTACCAAAAATAATTATATAAATAAATTAAATACGGAAAAATCACATTTTCTTCTCTCATGTCTTTATTGACATATGAGTGAAGTCACATAAAAATTTCAAGTTCATTTGAGTTCAATTTAGTGAGTTATGAAATTATTAAGCTTAAAGGGTAAAGTGGTAATTAAAATTTTAATCCTTAATTAAAGCTTTAGGTTTAATAAAAAAATTAACAAGTAAAATATTTGATCCTAATATGGTTTGGATGATTGAAATTTAAATAATTAAAGGGTAGAAACCCATTAAACAATTTTAAAATAATTAAACCTTAATTAAATAATTGATTAAATTTGGAAGAATAATAAAATTAGAATTATTAAAATAGGGATATTATTAGGAAGAGATTTATTCTTTAATTTAAAAATCCCTAAATTAAACATCTCATTAATATTCAATTCTTAATTAAAATGATAACTCAAATTCAAAACATTAAAAGACTTAATCATTAAACTAAAATTAAATTATTAAACTCTTTTAAAAATTTCAATTAAAATTAAAAAATAAAATAAAATTAAAAATTAAATTAAATTAAGTAAATTAAATTTGATTAAATTAAATTAAATTAAATTAAAATTAAAAGTTGAATTAAATTAAATTAAATTAAATTAAATTAAATAAACAAATTAAATTAAATTAAATTAATTAAATTAAATTAAATTAAATAAATAAAACCAAATTAAATTAAGTTAAACCAAATTAAAGATTAAATTAAATGAAATAAAATTAAATTAAATTAAATTAAATTAAATTAAATTAAATTAAAATTAAATCAAATCAAATTAATTTAATGTAACATCAAATCAAACTAAATTGAATTTAATTAAATTAAAACTCAATTAAATTAAATTAAATTAAATTAAGTTGAATTAAATATAACATCACCAAAGACATAAAGAATTCAAAATAAATCTAAAATAACTTGAACACTATTCCAAATTAATTGAAATTAAACTAAATCACAAATCATTTGAATACCAATTTACCCTCGAAAGCTTTAGTTATCATAACTCCTAAACAGAATATTAAATGAAATGTTACTTCACTTATAGGACATTCAAATATCCTAGTTCACTGATTAAGATAATAACAAAACTTAACTAAACCTCGGACGATTAATTCATTTGTGTAATTAAATTCATTTGGACTTAAAACAATCCTAGAAATATTGAAAAGATGTTTAAGATTTGTCTTAAGCACTTCCTCGATATGATAGGATGTTCATAAGAACAATTGAACTTAATTATTCTTTGATGAAGAAAATTGTCTTCAAACCAAAACACAAGGAACCTAGACGTCATAGGAAATGACTAGCCATAGGATTAGGAATTTGGTAGAAAACCATAACCCTTACCTTAGCTTTACCTAGGGACATGCTTAAATATTCTAATTGTGTTTTAAGTGCAGCTTGGGATGACGGTAAGACCCTCCAGGTACGCTTTTATTTTATTGCAATTTACTTTCTTGCAATTTACATTATTGCAATTTCATTAATCGCATCGCACTTACTTTTCTTGCATGATAAACAACCGTTGCATGAAAACCCACACCTTTAGGATAGTCCCTAAAACTCGAAACCAAAACTAAGTTAAAAGTCATTGCAAGATAAAATTCACCGCCACAACATTTCAAAATATAAAACAACTCAAAATTTAATCACAAACGGAACACAAAACTACAATTACAACTAAATTAAAACGTCCTGTTGGATGATCGGGAATACCTCGGATGATGTAACCTACGTGTTGCTAACGGGATTTCCCACGGTCTAAATGAAAGTGTGGAACTCATTTAGTTGAGTTTAGCAAATTCATCCGGACTAAGTGAATCCGATAAAAATAATGATGCCGGAAGGATGGAACCGTGGGATCTTAACCGGTGTCGTTATAATCAACTTTAAGATTTGTTTTAATTAAAGTATTGAAAACACTTGGAAATTAAGATTTTCTCTAAACCAAAACACTTTTCTCATCCCCCGATTTATGACTTCTAAAATTGAACCTCTGCAACAACAAGGAGCTCGGAGCATGGTGGGCAAGCACGGCCATCGTCATCAAGAAAACTTGAATCTACTTCAAGAAACTTTCCTAGAATTAAATAACAAAGCCATAGGACTTCGAGGTAGTTTGCCTAGTGCAACATAAATCCTTAACTCTTCCTTAGGCATTTGCATTGCAAATTAAGCCCTAACCGGTCTTATGATTCCGAGGTAGTCGTCTGATACGACATAAACCCTCACATCTTCGAGGGTATTTGTATGATTCTGTCATATAAATATAAGCCCTAATTAATTAAAATTGGCAAGATTAAAACATTAAATAAACATTAGGACTTTCCTAAATCTAAGCCAAACAATAGGATAGTCGGGAAATTACCGAAGTTCACTTCGAATCTGTGATTTCTCCTACTTTTCTTCCTTTGGATTCCCAAAACAAAATGTTCCAAATTTAATCCATTCCCTATTGAAATTCGAAAATTCAATCCCTTGAAAACTTAAACTTTGAAATTCTTGAGAGCAGAATTATTGATTATTATCGAGAGTTTTCTTAGGTGATTCCCGTCACTTAAGATGTAATTAACTATAGGGGCTTGCCCTTATAGGGAATTTACAGAACCCAGGTAATATAAACCCTGTTTAATGCTTTCATATTAAGCAGGGGAATTTGTCGGCTTTTTAAAATTGGTTCGCAGACCAAATGGATGTCACAAATCTTCTAGTTTATTTAATCGAGCACCACCATCAAGCAGTGTGTCTATCCTTAGGGATAGATACACGATTTGTGGTGCGGTGCTTGTTTATATAAACTATTTGGGATGTGAGATCGGTTTAATCTCATATCTTAAAATCTTCAAATTTAAAATTATTTTCAAAATCAAATACAACTTTTCAAATTATTTATTTAAATTAAATTAAAAATTTGCCGACAATTTCTGTAGGCGACCCCTTTTCAAAATACAACACAACCTAAAAATATGCCGACAATGTTGTGTTATGTTGTGGTATAAATTGTGTTAGTAGTTGTACTTATTTTAAAACTTCCTTACCCAACAATTTCTTTGATATTATATATGTGTAGAAAGTTATTAGCAGTACAGGTTAAATAACTGATGAAAAGAACCTGCAGAACTTCAAAAAGGAGAAATACCTAAAGCACGAAGGTATGATTTAAATTTACAGTTTATTTTCTTTTCACCCTATATAAATAGATAGAAATATTTAAGTTTGGGGGAGGAAAAAAATAAAAATTTAATTATTAAATTTTTCTAAAATTATATTTTCAAAGGTTATTATAAAATGATTTTCTGTAATGAATTTAATTTAGTAAACTAGAATTAATTTATTTAATTATTATAGAAAGTTAAAAGAAATCTTCTAGTGATTAAACTAATTTTGTAGATTAAGGGATTTGGTATAAGAGGATAAGAATATAGTTAACTATTTAAAGTAAGGAAAAATATATTTCAAAATATGAAGTTCTTAAGTATTTAGTTGAGAAAGAAAAGATTGAAACTCAATGAAGTAAAAAATTTGAAATACATATAAGGTAAGTAAATGTTTCAAGTTTCAAATTTAGGAAGAGGAATGTGAAGTTCAAAATTATTAACAGGATATCCAAATACAGTAATCCTCACTTGAAAAAGAAAAAAGGATTGAAAATCAATCCAAATGAAAAGAAAAGAAAAAGTATGTGAGGAGAAGCTTGAGGAGACGCCTTATCAAAAATTGGTTTCATTTGAATTAACCTAAAGGGTAAAATCAGTTACATTTTTGAACTTATATATATGGATTAGTATTTTACTAAGTAGAGCTTTCATGAAATTCATATCATCTGAATATCTTAAGTAATTTAATATTGCAAAATGTAGTCATTCTTGAAATAAATAGAAGACTAGAAATCCTAAACTTGATGACTAAATAGCCTTACATCTATAGAGTTAGTTTAATTATCGAAAAATCTTTATAATAACTTTACTATAATATTTTATTTAAATAAAACTCATAGTATTTTTGAGTTAAAATTTTATTACAAATAATCATTACTCTTATATAGTATCAAAATTACTTGAGGACAAGTAATAGTTAAGTTTGGGAGATTTTGACGACAGGAAAATGTATTAAGAAATTCATACCAATTTTATATGAAATTGCACTTTAAAGAAAGATATTTTCTATGTTTTATTGTAGGTATGAAGATTTATAGGTACTGGAAGCAAAAAGATAGAAAAGAAGCAAATCTGGAACGAAAAGGACTAAAAAGAGATGGAAATTGAACTAGCCGGCCGACGGCGTGATTTTCCCAAAAGTTTTGAATATATTATAAAGGAGCTCGCCGACGGCGAGATCGAGCACGCCGAAAGCATGCCTTAGCGGTTAGCCAATGTTCTAGAAGCCCGCCTATGACGAGATCGAGCCCGCCGACGGTGAAAATGTTGGTTCAAGCCAAATACAATGAATCTGGATGTTTTTTGAAGAGGTGCTTAAGAAACCTTAGGATATATTCCTTCTTCATTAAATATAGACGAATTTAGGCTGAAAAGAGTGTGTTCTTTTGGTGTGTGTGTCTTGTGGAAGTCAGCAGTGTGTGGTGAGTCAATTGTGTGTGCATTAGTGTGTTTTGGAGTATATTAGTAAGTATAATTAAGTGTGTTGTACAAGAAGGAAGAGTTAGAGGAACTTCAAGGAGTCTGCTTGGGGAGAGATTCAAGATAATTTTTTATTTATTATTTTATAACTTTAAATGAAATCCAAGTTTTGTGTTCTTTTTTATGCATTCTGAGTAGTTTTCTCTGTCTTTCTCCTTGTTGTTGAAATTTTGTGAAATGAAGAATTGAATTAGTTGTGCCTAAAAATATTAAATAAAATTGTGATAATCTTTTCACTTAAATATTAATTTACTTTCAATTTAGCTAATTGAATTGTTAAAATATGTTGAATTATCAACTATAGTAAAGATTACATCTAAGATTTAGGGAAGTCAAAAGCCTTGGAAGGAGGGTGTAAATAAATAGGGAAATATTATTTATCGGGCTTAGAATTAGATATTTTAGTGTGATAGACTAAAATCTTCAATTTGGTCCTATTGTTTGGGAGCTGAAGTGTAGATGTTAGCCCTCAGGCGAGTGGAACGTGGGAGCTTCGAAGTGCGACGTATCTTCTCGGCTTAGTCTGCATTCAGTAACCAAGCATAGGATTAGTCAATGTTCTTTATGCCTGGACCAAAGGGTAAAGAATAAGAATGTTCCTATTTGGCACAATATAATTCTAACTAATTTAATTATTCATTCACTTAATTCTCTTAACAAGGAGAAAGATACATTTTCTAAATTGCAATTTTCTATTTAAAAATTAAGTAATAGAGTTTAGTATAAGCGTTCTTATACACTAGATAGTAATTGCATCTGTTAAAATTAGTTCTTAATCTCTAAACTTCCTTGTGGGATCGATATCTGGGACTCCATTAGAGCTGTTTATTACTTGAACGATACGTATACTTGTGTTGATAGAAGGGGGGACACAATTGCTAATTTTACTCTGATAATCATTTATAAAACATATAATATAAAGCTCCGTAATCATATAAACCCAGCTACCTCCCGACCCCAGGTCAGCACCGCTGTTCATTTTAACAACTTTTTCATTTATGATATAAATTTGATCAATTTTTTTACTTTTTTTTATATATTTGGTCCATTTAAGTGTACCTACAAGAAAAACACACAAATACCTTCCTTTAAAATGTAATGTCAGAAAAAATAGGTATAGAAATATGCAAAAAAATATTTTATATTTAAGTATATAAATACTATAGAAAGAGGCAATAGAAATCTCATTCTTTCCATTATAAAATCTCCTGAAATTGAAATGAAAATATTACATGACCATTTAAAATATGTATTTTAGGAGTTTCATCCACATTACTTGTAATTCTATCTTCTAATTTAATGGAATCACAAGTGCAATAACTGTTTGAAACCTCAAAAAGATATAAAAGCTTTAGATGAACTTTAGCTGATATTAAATGAATCAGTCCTTCAATTTGTATGCATAGAATTCAATTAGATGAACATCGTGAGCCTAAAGCTGATCCTCAATGAAGATTGAACCCAGTGATGAAAGAAGTGGTAAAAAAAGAAATTTTGAAGTGGTTGGATGCTGGAATAATATAACCTATTTCAAATAGTGATTGGGTAAGTCCAATTTACTATATTCCAAAGAAAGTGGGAGTGATAATTAAAGTAAATGAGAAAAAATAAATAATCCCTGCAAGACAAGTCACTTGATAGCGAATTTGCATTGATTATAGAAAATTAAATGCCACAACTAAAAAAGATCACTTTCCTTTACCTTTTCTAGATTAAAGGTTGGATATATTAGTTGTGCACAAATATTATTGCTTTTTAATTGGATATACCAGCTATCATCAAATAACAACTACTCATGAGGATTAAGCAAAGAAAACATTTACTAGTTATACGGAACATTTTCTTTTCGAAGAATGCCCTTTAGAATATGTAATGCACCTGCAATATTTCTAAGATGTATAATGTCAATTTTCTACAATTTAATTGAGAATATAAAAATTTTTTCATTTTTTGGAATTTCATTTGAATTATGTTTAAATAATTTAGAAAAATTTTTGAACTCTATGAAAAAACAGTTTTAGTATTAAATTGAGAGAAATGTCAATTTATGGTTACAGGAGAAATTGTACTTCGACATAAAATTTTTGAAAAATGCCATTGAAGTAGATCTAGAGAAAATTTAAATTATTGAGAAATTACCAACTCCTACTACTTTGAGAGGGGTCAGAAGCTTTTTAGACATGCTGGTTTCTACAGGCGTAATATCAAATAGTTTTCAAAAATTACCAAGCCTCTGTGTCTTCTTTTAGAAAAAGACTTAAAATTTAATTTTAATGAGGAATTCATTAAAGCCTTTGAATTGCTAAAATAAAAATTAATTACTGCTCCCATTATAGTTTCACTTACTTGTGAGAAATCATTTGAATTAATCTGTGATGCCAGTGATTACGCGATTGGAGTTGTTTTAGGGCAAGGACATGATAAAGTTTTCATAGTAATATACTATACTAGTAAAACTCTTAATGATGCTCAAATTAGTTACAACACTACCGAAAGAGAGTTATTAGCTATTTTATTTGGTTTTGATAAATTGAGATTTTATTTGATTGGGTCTAAATGTATAGTGCATACAGACTGTTCTGTTTTTAAGTATCTAATGCAAGACAAGGATGTGAAACCCAGATTAATTCGATTGATACATTTAATGCAAGAGTTTGATTTTGAAATAGTGGATAGAAAAGGATCTGATAGGCTGGAATAGAAAGAATTATATAATTTTGCAAATGAAATTTTAGAAACTTTTCTTGATGAACAGTTGTATAATGTTAATGGAAAGGATATACCATGGTATGCTGATATTGTTAACTATATTGTGAGTGACATATTAACCCCTGAGTTAACAAAGGAACAATAGATGATATTTATATATGATGCTAAGTTTTACTTTTTGGATGATCAATATTTATATAAACAGTGTATGAATCTGGTTGTGAGGTGTGTATCTATTGAAGAAACAGAGCAAAAAATTCAATAATGTCATGATTTTGAATTTGGAGAACATTTCGAGACTAATAAAACTGTACATAAGATTTTACAATCTGGATTTTATTAACCTAATCTTTTTAGAATTATTAATGAATATATTAAAACATGTGATTGATGTCAGTGAGTAGGAGATATTTCTAGAAGAAATGAGATGCCTCTGAATTAAACATTGGAAGTTAAATTTTTTGTTGTATGGGGATTAGATTTTGTAGGACCATTTATTCCGTCATTTGGAAATTTATATATATTAATTGGTGTTGATTATGTATGAAAATGGATTGAAGTAATAGCTTTACATAACTGTGATGCTTGAAGTGTTTTAAAATTTTTAATGAAAAATATTTTTACAAAATATGGAATGTCGAGAGTGATCATAATAGAGGAGGATCCCATTTTAGAAATAAGAGAATTAAAAAACTGGTTGGAAAATACATTATTTTGCATAGATTCTCAATTACTTATCATCCCTAGACTATTGGTCTAGTAAAAGTATCAAATCGTGAAATTAAAAGAATTTTGGAAAAAAATATAAATCCTAATAACTTGGGTTATCTGTTAGATTGGGCTCTGCTTCATAGGCATATAAGACAGCTTATAAAGTTCCTATAGGAATGACCCCATATAGATAGATTTTTGGAAATACATGCCACTTGCTAGTAGAATTGGAACATAAAGCATATTGGGCTATTAAAGAATTTAATTTCAATTTGAAAGATGCTGGTGAGAAAAGACTGTTGCAACTAAATAAACTTAAAGAGATAAAAAATGAAGCGTGTGAAAATGCAAAAGACAATAAGGACAAAATGAAAATCTGGCATGATCGGATGATATTAAGAAATAAATTTGAACCTGGACAAGAAATGTTGTTATATAACACAAGATTGAGATTATATTCCAGAAAATTTAAGTCTAGGTGGTTAGGACCATTCACTGTTATTAAACTCTATCATTTTGGAACTGTTGACATTAAGATCCAAAAACTAAAAATATTTTTAAAGTTAACAGACACAAATCAAAATATTATTTTGAGGGAAAAGATCAAATATTTAAGAGGTTTTAATGTTGAGTTATCACGAGTAAAATTGGATATGCTAGGCCAACGACATTAGACTAAGCACTTTGTGGGAGGCAACCTATAGTTATGCTTGTTATTTTGCTTTGCTTTAGTTTTTATTATTATTAAAACTATAATTAAATATTAATTTGGTCTCCTACGTAGTCTGATATATCATAAATCACATCTATTGTTGGATTTAAGGGAACATGTGGAATTGATTCAGACGAAATAATTATTCGAAGAGCAAATAAGTTCTGGGCACCGAAGTCACAGAGATGGGTGCCGAAGGCACTGAGATGGACGCCAATAGCGTCATCTTACAGATTTTGGGAGTCGATGGCGCCTAAATGCGGCGCTGACAGCACCTCTGTTACAGAATTATGACTTTTTGCTCAAAAATTAATTTTTTGCAGTTTTTAACGTGTTTCTTCCCCAAATAACTTCCTAAACTCATTTTTAAGACCTTTTTGGACAAGAAACGTTCATAGATTCACCATTTGACAAATTCCTTAGCTTCATATTCCAATTTCTTCAAGAAATAAAATTTTCAATAGGAGAAAGTTTATTAGTTTCGAGGCATAGAAACTATACGATAAAGTCCTTGTGAAGAAGGGACTAATCAAGGAAATAGGCCTTTTGAATTGAGGATTGAATATTCCATGTACTCTGGTGGAAGAGACGATTGTGCAAAGGCTTTGGGAAGTACTTTATTACATTGCAGCTACAGTTTTCGTTCCTGTAGTGAAAGCATTTTATGAAAATCTTCATGGAATCAACCAAGGATCCTTCTATGTTTTAGGCAGGTGGGCACTATTTACTCATTCAAGGATAAATGATTTAGTTATTTATTGAATGTGTTCCAATTTGCCACTATACAAATTTCTTCCTTACAAGAGAAATTTTGGATGAAATCTATCGATACTTAACTGATGAAAAATGAAAGTTGGGAGACAAGAGATGATGGTCATGTAAGTTTTTCTTCTACGCTTTTGAATTCTATATTAAAACAATGACATTTCTTTAATTATTTGATGTTACATCCTACTATGAAAATCAGTAAAGTTACAAAGGAGAATACCATTTTGAACTATTGCATTCAAATGGGAGAACCTATTGGTGTGGGTTCTATAATTGTGAAATCCGTTTTGGGCTTGATTGTGCATGGATCTACATATGGGTTGGGACATCTGTCTACTATATTTCTGTTTTGCAGTTAGTGTCAAGTGCCATATGAATATTGGGAAAAGGTACTTTTTCCATGGAAGCCTATGGACCTAACATATTATTATAACTTTATTGGATATGGAGAGGAAGATGATATGAAAATTTTTATGGATCATCCATCTCAGATTTCTCGTTTATGACCCTACATTCCTGATAGTTTGCAAGTTATTCTGAAAAGGATCAAGAAACTGGAAAAAGAAGTTCAGAATGTTATGAATACAATTAATAATATTACTAAATTATTTCATCATTATGATTGGAGGATGAAGGAGCATTTTGACCACACTGGACGAATTGAAGAATGTATGATACGTATGTTTAAGAACAATGCTTGGATCAAAGAAGATTAGACCGATCAATTTTCGTAGCAACCTGTTACAACCTTTATGTGCATTACCAAATTATGGGAGACATTCATGGTGAAGATAGTACTAATGTTTACGAGGAGTAGTGACTCTGATTGATTTTCTAGTATTTGAATTTAAAAATACTTGTGTATTTGTTATAGATTTTCTTTGAATTTAAAATACTTTATGCTTTGATTATGTGTTTGTTATTTAGTTTTAGCATTAGGGTTTTGTGGTTTGATTTCGGCGCTGAGCTTTTGTATTGTGTGGCTTGCAATTTCTTAATTTGGTGTGGATTAAAAACTTTGCCTGTAAGTGTTTGATTTTATATATGAATGTAATTTTTTGTGTTATTTGTGAAATTTGATGTTTGTAGACCACTGAATGATATAAGTTAATGCTTAATAAGCCTTATTAAATGATAGTGTGACAAATAAATGACTAAATTCATGAAAAAATGGAAAATTGGAAATCCTTCTCAGGGCACGGACGACACACACTTATAGAACTGCAGAATCCTAAAACACACACATGCGCTGGTGGTGCCCGATGGCCGAAACTCTAACTTTCACTTACAAAACACAAATTATGGACTGTTAAAGGAAATTTTACCCTTTTGGTCTTCTAGTACCTCTAGCCTTGGCCGAAACTCCTTCTAGGACTTGCAAACTTTTTCGGATTTGAAGACATTTGAAGTGGAAAGGAACTTGGATCTCATCTTCTCTTGGTAAGAGATTCAATTTAAAGTTAAAATTTTTTATTTTCACCATTGATTTCTTCTTCATTTTAGAAATCCAAAATTTTGAAGTTTTTTGAGAAAACTTTGAGATAATCCATTTTGGAATGCTCTTACCCATCAGAATGATCTTAAGAGTCTACCACATTTTTAGCTTTGAATTTATTTTAATTTATTCGCACTTTTATAGAATTTACCATGGATCTAAGAATGAGTAAGGGGAAGAGAAAGTTGGATATTGACGAAGAAAGATTTGTGAAAATTTAGGCCCAGTACCACTACAATACTCTTCTTAAAACACAGAAGTTTCTTCATGTTCAGGCTTTCCAAAGTCAAGGTGGAGTTGTTAGGAAGTCTATTGTTAATCGACGATGGGAATGTTTCAGCTACTTCACTTTCGAAGATATTGCTAGAATAGTGAAAGAGTTTTACTGTAATTTGAGTGAAACTTCTGACGAGCAAGAGTTTGAGCATGGAAAATTGTAGTCCTCGGATAGAATTAACGATTTTTAAAAGTTAACGGGTTCCTTCTGTGAATATACCCAGCTCAATGCCACTGATGAAGCTTTAGATGATTAGATGAAGTGATTGCATTTCTGACAGATGGAAAAGGAGAGTGGAAACAGAAGTTCAAACAAAAGGTAAAATTTTATGCTTCTAAGTTAAATGTTCCATCTAAAGCCTGACATTATTTTATTTATGGAAGTTTATTACCTACTTATCATCATACTGAAGTGATTAGAGATAGAGCTATTTTAAACTTTGGTATTCAGCTGAAAAAAATTTTAGCTCTGTCATCTATAAGAGTATACGTGCTATTTTTAGGGGTAAGCGTACTGGTGGTTTAAGCCATGCTGCCCTGAATTTCACCCTACGTAAACAATCAGGAGTATATCTTGGTAAAAATGACGAAAAGGTTGTGCCTCTAAAACTTATTGGAACAGATAATATTAAGACCTATGAATCTCATGTTGGATGAAGAGCTAGGAGTAGTAGATATGATATTCCTTCAACTTCTAGTGCTCCTACTCTTCATGGAGTTATGGATCAATTGATGATCCAACAGGGAGAAATTTTGACAATGCACAATAAGATTGGAAGACTAGAGGCTAAAAATGCTTATAATGATGATTTTATAGTGAGAATAATGGAATATGAAGCTGCTTATAATGAAGCTATGGTTAGATTTATGAAGGGCAATCCAACTGTGGAATTTTCTACTTGCCCTAGTTTCACTCCATATGAGCGGCAAAATTTGAATACAGATGAAGAAGAGAAAGAAGAAGAAGGATATGAAGAAGAGCATGATGAGAGTGATTATTAATTGTGGTTTACTGTTCCTTTATTTAATTTTTTGTATTATTTATTGTAAAACTTATGATTTGTTTGGTTGCTTGGTGAGACTGTGTGATGTGTGTACAAGTGTTTAGTTTTGTAACTGTTTACTTAAATTTAGATTTAAACTATTTTATGTTCAGTTAAAAGTTTAGTTTAAGATTTAAATGTTTCTTTACCCTACAAATCTTTAATATGTCATGTTTATCACACTTTCCATATTTCTATACACACAATATTATGAATACTTAATAAATAAGAGAAAAGAAACAGAAGTCCTAAAACATACAGGTTAGTACTTTTTCTTCTTTTTTGTACTTTTATATTTCTAAAGTAAAATGTTAAAGAATTTAAGTATGGGGGGAAAGAAAAATTAACCTTATTTGGTTTTGAAAGGAACTAAATATTTTAAAAGTTATTTTTGATATGATTTTTGATAAGAAATTGACTTTAGTAAGCTATAACTTTTTATTTTATTTAAATATTTTAGTAAACTTTAGAATTAGGTTTTAATAATGAAAGTTAACTTTAGAGTTATACTATTTAGTATAAGACTATAGTTTCTTATTTAAAGTAAAGGAAATAGAATTTTTGAAATGTTAAGAGTCTTAGGATTTCATTTAAGAAGAAAGGATTGAACCTTTATGAAATAATGTTTATAGTAATATTAATGTATAAAGAAAGAAATGTAACGAGTTAAAACTTTAAGAAGAGGATGGTGAAATTCAAATCATTCAAAGTTATCCAGATATAGTAATCCTAGCGAATAAATAGAGAAGAGAAAAGAAAGGATTGATAAACAATCCTTTTATATATATATATATATAGAAGAATAATTTTTCATTTATTTGACCCATCAAATGTTACTTAGGCACACTCGAGCCTGAATGGGTGATTTCGATTTTAAGGGGAAATGAGAAGAAAGCTGTGAGACATGTCGGAGCCATACAGGAAGGTGAAGGTTGGGAGGCTCGCATTCAAGGGAGGCGAGCTTGCAGTGGTCAAATCTATCAACAAGAAGAAACACAAGATGAAGAAGCATAAGGAAGCGGAGGGCGCCATGGATGCTGTCAACGGAGAAGGTGGCAGCGGCGCCGGAGAAGCGGAGGACGCTGCGGTGGCGGTTGGAGCTGAAGTATACACAATCGACGCCGTGAAAAAGATGAAATATGAGGAGCTCTTCCCTATGGAGTCGAAGAAGTTTGGATACGATCCTGCCAACAAGTCCCGAAACGGGAAACGGCACCAGGATCGTTGAGGAGGCGCTGGACGTTCGCGTTAGGAGGAAGGCTGATCGCTACTGCAAGTAATCCTTATTCTGGTTTTACGTTAGGCAGATGATTTATTTCTTCCTTGTCCAGACCATGAAGAGAAATTGTGAAGGTGGAATTATGAAGTTCTCTATAAAGATTGTAATGTTATTTAGTTTTGTCAATCAGCTATACAAAATATCTTTTTTATATGCATTGTTTTGAACGCTTAAAGTTCTGAATGTTTAGTACCACTGTTTGTGACTGCCATAATGAAGTAAAGCTCACATCCGTTTTCCTCTGAGTGATATATATATATATATATATATATATATATATATATATATATATATATATATATATATATGTATGTATGTATATATAGAAAGAGAATAGAAAAGAAAGGATTGAAAAACAATCCATACATATATAAAAAAATTAAAAGAAAATAAAAATGTGTGATGAGAAGCTTGAGGAGATGCCTACTAAAAAATTGGTTTCACTTGAGTTAACCTAAAGGTAAGCACTTAATCACATTTCTGGTTTATAATGATGGATTAGTGTCTTTATTAGTAGATTCTTCATGAAAATTCATTCTCATAAGATTTTTTTAAGTGTTCGTAATATGATAAATTGCACTTATTCTTTAAATGAATTGAAGACTATAACTCTTAAACTTGATTACTAAATATCTTATCTATTGTTTGACTTAAATTATTAAAACTCATTTAAAA
The DNA here is from genome assembly GCA_022702705.1 of Papilionanthe hookeriana x Papilionanthe teres. Classification (NCBI taxonomy): domain Eukaryota; kingdom Viridiplantae; phylum Streptophyta; class Magnoliopsida; order Asparagales; family Orchidaceae; genus Papilionanthe; species Papilionanthe hookeriana x Papilionanthe teres. The sequence continues at coordinate 30,025,606 of CM040430.1, read as the reverse complement.
GTTCTTCCTATTATATTTATGAATAAAAACTTGTAATAATTATAAAGTTAAATTCACTACCATGAGTCATAACTTTATGTAGTAAAAGAGTTACTTTGGATAATTAACAGTTAAGTTTTAGGGATTTTGATGCATCAAAGAAATGTTTGATTTTTCACCTATAATTTATACTCATTTTTGGTGATATTTCTCTTACAGGCATGTTGATTTTAGTCATTTAAAGCAAAAGAAAGAAAAAATAACAAATCTTTGAGTCAAAATAGGCAATTTTTTGAATTTCTAGGTTTGGGGCCATTTGACAGAGAGTTTGGAATACATTGGCTGGGCATCAATAGTGCCCAAGTCCGGACCGACGACACCCAAGACAGTTACCCGTGATTTTCTTTAAGATTCGATGTATTCAGGCGCTTTTGGAAAGATTCATTGAATATGGACACATTTTGAAGAGTCACCAAGGCACCTTATGAGAAAATATAAAATGAAGGACTTGAAGAGGTTGATAAAAGGGGTTTTAGAAAGTTGAAATAGTGTGTATAGAGAGAGTAAGTATAGTGAGATGTAAGATGATTACTTAGGGTTTCTTCACACTTATCTCATTTCTAGTGTAAGAGAAAGGTGGGTAGAGATTTCTAAGTAAAAATCTATTATTTTAGAGAGATTTTAACCCTCTAGGGTTGAACGAGATTCAAATGTACTTCAAGAGTTTGGTGGAGTTCTACTTCATTCGGTTTTAATTGTGACTTCTTGTGTTTCAACATGATTTTTACATTTAAAATTACTTCTTGTTGTATTTTCTTCATGGATTCTGAGTAGTGTTCTTTTTCTTTTTTCTTAAAATGAAAAGTAATTAAGTGTTGGATGGAAGTTTTGGAAGTATTGATCTTTAATGTTGGAATAAGTTGTGTTGTTTTAATCCCTGCACTTCATTTACTTCATGATATGGCCAATTAAGATGTTAGCATTTGTTATGAGAGCATGTAAGATCCTTGTTGGTATTGTCCTAGTCAACTATTGGTAAAAATTACATGAGATTGTATGAATGAAAAAGTAATTCATATAATTTTACGCAAATAAATAGGAAAATATACTTTGATAAGTGTACAGTTAGAGGACTTTAGGGTGACAGACTAAAGCCGCCAATTTGATTTATTATTTTAGGTTTCGATGCGAGATGTTAGGCCCTAGGTCAAGGAAAAGAAGGGAACTCTTGTGTGTGAGCTAGTATCTTTTCTACCTAACCCGTCTTCAAAACTATTCTAACTTTAAACGAGCCAATGTTCTTTATAGCATCACTAGTAAGGGTAATGAATAACATTACTCATATTTGGCACAACACATTTTGAATACTTCCTCAACAAAACTTTTATACTTATTACTTATTCATGATAAGGAAAAAGATATTTTCATTTATACCTCTTTAGTTTTACAAAAAAATCCCTTTATAGTTAGATAATTGTTCACATTATTACCTAATATAGGAAAATACTAAAAGGAATCGTATTTTCAAGTTTTTTATTATCTGAAACTATTTAAGTATCTATTTCTAAATAGATTTTTTGATCTAATTTCTTATTATTCTTAAACATCCAAAAAGAAATTTCCCCATGGAATCGATATTTTAGGGCTTAGTCAGAATGTCCTATATTACTTGATAAAGATACATATACTTGTGTAGAATCCCTTAAATTAAATATAATTATAAATCATATTAACACAAGAAGAAATATCAGAAATTAGGGATCAAGTTTTTGGCATTATTGCCGGAGAAATTTTCATTGAATTGGATTTGAACTGAAAGAAAAATTAATAGGAATTTTTAGAAAGACAAACTTTCTTTTATAAAACAGTCTTATTTAAACATTTTGTTTATGTTTGTTGCATTGTATTTTCATTGTTTAGTTGTAATAGTTTATGCGTAGTTTAGGTTTTGAAGGACTAGTGCCCTACGATTCTGAAGTAGCAATAACTATTAAAAAAATTTAAGAAATTAAAAATACAAAAAAATTCAAAATTTTCAAGAAATGACAAATCAAAATAATCAAAATTCTATAATTAGTAAAGAATTTAGATCCTTAAGATATGATGCAAAACCTATAGTGGATGAACTTCATGGTAGTATTCAAAATCCTGCTAATGCTACTAATTCATTTGAACTTAAACATGTTATTATCTAAATGGTATCAAATAGTTAGTTTGAGGGAGCACTATCTGAAGATCCAAATTTACATCTTGTCAAATTTCTAGAATTTTGTGCTACATTTAAATATAGTGGTGTTTTTGATGATGCTATTAGACTTAGGTTTATTCCATTCTCATTTTGGGATTTTTTACCTCACTTTTGGTAGAGTTCTAGTCGCTCTTTAGAATAGCCTAGGGTCTAGCCATAAGACTCTCCTGGTGACTTTCTTAGAAGACTAGCCTTGGAACCCTCTTCCTTAGAAATTCAAATCTTCTTTGCTTCACTCGGAGTTATCATATGCATAAGGCCTAACCTCTAGCTTTTGGGAGGAAGAGACCAAGCATAAGGAAGCTCAGGGGAAGTCTCTTATAGGTGGTCAGACCTTAGGATTTACCCTGGGAAGTCTGGAGCATAAACAATACACACAATGTACACTCACAATACTAAACAAAGCACATCCTACCTTGAGGCCCTAACATTTTGGAAATCATGTGTGTGGTTTTCCTAAGCTCGTAGCCCCGAGCTAAAGGTTTTGTTAGTACCAACATATAGAGGACTAATTGAGGATTGTCTTTGGTCCATGGCTTAATCTAAACAATCTCATATCACTCACCTCTAATCAACCTCAATTTTTCCAAAATTTCAATTTTTAACCCCCTTGCCCCTAAATCTACCCAAAATACCCCTACATCTCAATTTTACCCAAAATTACTCAAATTACCTATTTTTTCTCCAAAATTTATTTCAAAATATCCACCGACAATCAAACTTACCAATTTGACAAAAAATTTACCAAAATACCTAAAATAACCCCAAATACTCTAAAAATAGCCCAAAGTTCAAATAATTCCAAAAGCTCCTAAAAAATCCCAAAGCCCTCCAATTATTCCCAATTTCATTTCTCCCAACTACCACATGACCTAATTTGATCAATTAACCCAACTTTACCAAAAAAAAACCCAATTTGCTCTTAAAGGGCCAATCCCCTTAAATTCAAGCCCAATCTTGACCCAATTGACCCCAATCTTGCCCAATTTGAATTCTAAACCGAAATTCAACATCCCCAATAACAATCTAAGCTAAAAACAAAGTCCAATTTGATCAACATGTGAGCAAAATTTCAACCCAAATTCAGAAGCCCCAATTTTGTCCAAATGACTCAATTCACCTCAAATTGACTCAATGTCAATCAATTTCTCCTCAATTTGAATTCCAAACTTCTCATGATATTCCTCTATGGCAACTGAAACATTAAATGAACCCTAATTTAAGCATAAACCTTACCCAAGTCCAACTTAGCCAAAATCCCCAATTTTGCTCTAAATGTGTCAGATGTTCAAAATAGATCAAATTGAACTCTCAAACCCCAAAAATTTCCAACCAATTAATGTTGAAAACTCTTTATGACATCCCTTTAGACCATTTGAAACCATCAATTGGCCTTTAACCCCACTCTAGCCGAACTTAAACCCAAGCTAACTCAAGTGTCCTAAAATTAGCCAAATACCCAAATTAAGTTAAATTAAACCCGTAAACCTATTCAAAACCACTCCAATCCTCTTTTAAACCCTTTATGACAATCATATACATTTTTTTTGAACAATCAATTGGGTCTAACCCAAGCTAAAACTAAACCTAGCCCAATCTAAACCCAAAATGACCTAAATTGAAACCATGACCCAATTCACTTAAATTGAACCCATTTGACCAAATTAACTCCACCACAGCCAACCTTGGGACCTCATGGATCAACCAAGACCAACCAAACCCAACCCAAGTGGGCTATGAACCAATGGTCCTTAACCAAAGTCAAAGTTTCTCACCTTTTTGGCTAAAACATTACTCTAAGCAAACTACTCATCATGGAAGCCAATTAAGCATCATTAAAACCTCTCTTACCTCTCACAGCTTGCCAACCACCTTCATTGTCCTTACCGGCCACCCTAGCCTTCGAAATGACTGAGCCTGAGCGCACATATACCCATTTAAACTCAAAATTGAGCCTTGTCAATGAGGCATCACCTCATTGATCAATGGCACTTCTCAGTTCTCCCCATAAGCAACCTAAAGCACCTAAATTGAAACCCTGAGCGCCACCTGTTGGCCATGGCTATAAAAGCCATCTTTCATGGATAAGTGAGGGTGCTGAAATTATCTCAAAGAAACACTACCAAAATCTCACCAGAGCTTTCTTGAGACCTCCTGGGTGTAAGCCCACCATCTTCAGCCATTAAACCCTACTGTCCAAAGGCAATTTCCTCATTGAAAATTCTAGCCGAAACCAGGACATATTTCACCACAAGTCCACGTGCACCAAAGTTGAATTAACTGCACCCACACCTTCACAGCACTGAAAGAAGAAGATCCCCTGTCAATGCCCAATCACAGAGAGCCTTTGCACCAGACATTAATGAACGCCAGAAATTGGCTTTGGTCGAATTCAGATCTAGGCATTTCACCACAAAAAAAGGCTTCATCTGGAGCTTTGTTGGGACCAATCAAAGCTACCACAAACATCTAATTGAGGCCTCCCCTCTCAAACAAAATTATTGAACCTCACTTTCCTCTCGAGCTTATATATATTGTCCATACATGTTGGGTCAATTTTAGGCTAGGTTAACCGTATATATAGGTTTTTCTAGGCCATTTGAAGCTCTAGAAACAAAAACCATGCGATTTAGTGGAGTCTAGCTCGAGTTCTTAATTCTAGAAGATGGAGGACTCACGGGTTAGGTCATTTAGGGATGATGACCCTCAGCCGTTGGATCGCGCGTGTTTTGCTTGGGCAGTCAGGATGGAGCCGGATGAACTCTTGATGCATAAAGCATGGAGCCGAGATAGATGGTAGCGTCAAAACATGAAGCGTAGTGTTTGCTTTCGGAGCTGCTGAGGATACAATCAGCACCGCGTCACGTAAATAGAAAATTAGGGGATTTTTTATTTATTTAATTCCCTAAACTTAAAGGATCCTTAACTTGGTGCAGAAAATTCATAAATATTAAAAACAAACTATATATCTCAGTGAACAGAGAGGAATAATGTGGAAATGGTTTGAAGTTTATTTGATGCATGTTTTCTTTTTAATTAATTAAATAGTGTTTGGAGTATTTTAATTCTACATTGGCTTAGACATTAAACCTTGGCATGAAATTTAGGGGATTTGATCTCTATGTCATGTGGGATCTTTCCTGATTTTTCCAAGACCAGGGGAGATCTCTATGAGGAGATCCCTATTTTTTAAAATATTGTGTCAATTTTGGTAAAATAATTTTAATAATCAAAATATTGATTAGAAAAATACAAGATAAATTTTGGTAGGTTACATGTGACCAGAGGACCCAAGGAAATTTTTTCAATTGAGTTAAATCTTTAAGAATGCACTTAATTATTTTTTTAACCTAAAACTAAAGTGGAATTAGATTAAGCAAACTAAATATGTAAATGGCTTAAAAATCATTCTCCACTGTGGTTTAGGATTAGAGGGACTCCCCTAAAAGTTTGAAGTTTTTGGAATTAATTGATCCACCTAATTTAATTTTCTAAGTTAAAAGTCATTTTTACCACTAAAATGATTTTTAGTAATCAAAATACATGCCAAAAATTTATAAAAAATGGTTTTGGGAGTTCTTCGTGACCAGTGGAATTTAATGAAATAAAATGGCAATTAAAGTAATCATTTCATTTTTAAGCCTAAAAGTGAATTGTAAAAAAACTAAAATGATATAGATCACTAAAATATTAAAATTCTCTAATTTGTCACATTTGGTCTCCAACATTTAGGAACCATCCAAATAATTTTCTCAAGCCTCTAAGTCAAGATATTAATTTTCAAAGGCATAAATTAATTTTTGAAGTTTTAAAAAATGATTTTTCTTAACTTCCCATCAAAGAAAATCTAAAAATTAAAATAAAAAAAAGAAAAATATGAACTTTGTTTATCTTGGTTCCCTGATCTTAGAGAGATTCAAGAAATATATAAAACTTAACTTTTAACCTCCAAAATAGTTTATAATTAATTAATACTCCAAAGTTAAAGTAACTCAAATAATTAAATTAAAGTTTAAAAAATCATAAAAATTTGGTCCAAGTGGTCCACTGGTCGTGGTCTATCTCTAATAAAAATTTCAAGGCCAAAGGTTTTGTTTTGGTTGAGTTATTGAATTTTCATTGAAAATCTCTATTTTTGCATTAAAATAAATACATAAATTAAATTAAAATTTAAAAAATCACATTTTCTCCTCTGATGTTCTAATTGACCCATAAGTGTAGTTACATAAAAATTTTAAAGTCAATTGAGTTAAACTTAAGGATTTATAAGGTAATAAGGCATTTAGGGGCAAAAATGTAATTTTGAAGAATTTAGCCTTAATCATTATTTAGGCTTAATTAAAATGGGAATGGGCAATGGATGCCCTTAATTATTATGTTTTATATGATTGAACTATAGAAGGATAAATGGTAGAAATCCATCTCATTTTAATTCAAGTTAAAAGATAAATTTTATGTTTTAATTAATCATTATAATTTCGAAGAAAACTAAATTAAGTGATCCTTAAGGTTACGGGTATGACCTTGGAAGTTAATAATTCACTTATCTAATACCCCTAATTGGTGTTTAAATAATATTGAAATACCTTAATAAAATCACTGCCACTTAAATCAATCTCTCTAAAAAACATAAATTTACCAGTTGAGATGTTTAAGGGCTTAGTAGTGAGACTTGGCTAAATCAAATTTTACTAATGAGATTTAGACAAGAAAACACAATTAATCATAAACCACTTTTAAACTCTACAAGCCAAAATAAATTGAATAAATTCTTTCATAATTTAGTTTGCCTCTAAAGGCCCCACTTACATAATTCTTAAATGAAATATCAAATGATATTTACCTCACCTTTTGGGATAATTTGAACTTTAGCTCACTAAGCATAAGGGTAAGAAATAAATGCCTCATTTAATAATTATGATAAGTTCAAAATGAACTCAAGGAAGCTCAAAAGAATTGTGAAATGTCTTGGTATCTCCTAGGCCCTTCTCACAAATCTTTTGGACATCATGTAGGATAACTGAACCTATCTTATTTATTAAATGAAGAGATTTTTTAAATTGATAAATAGGACCCACCAAGTTATAACATAGAGTTTGGTAGGCCTATGATGAACCTATCTACAGGCTTTTACTTTCCTACAAATTATAAATGTTTATTGCAAAGATAGTAAAGTTTCACGTGAAGGAACGAGAAGACTCGCTATGTACACTTTTACAGTTTACATCACTTTCTTTTCCTGTACTTTCTTTACTCTTCTTATTTACAAGCTTACTTGTTAAACAACAATGTCACCCTGCATGAAAAGCAAAACTTTTAAGATAGCCACAAAACCAAAACCAAAATTTTGCCAGAGCAATGTGCGCTGGCGAACAAGTTTTGCCAGAGCAACGTGTGTCGTGAAGGGGATCCTGGACCGGGTCCCATACTTTACCTCCTCTTCGTGCCTCCCGGCTCAATTTTGTCATCGACAGACTAGCCCATTCATTCTTAAAATTTTTAAAACTCCTTTTAACAAACATATGAAAATCGAAAGGCAAGATAATAATGATAATGAATATCAATATGAAGTGAAATTGTGCCTAATTCATAGAATGACTGATGCTACAAAAATAGATACTGTTTTTGCTATATAATTTTACCCATTTTTTTATATTGAACTTTAAAAAAATGTTATTTTCATGATTTATTGCAGATATGATGATTTTAGGTTATTAGAGCGAAAAGAAACAAAAAGGAACGAATTTAAATAAAAAAGGAGCAAAATGGAGAAAAACAGCTTTTGGCGCCGCCGGCTCCAGAATGGGCGCTGCCGGTGCCATTTTCCCAAGAGCTCCAGAATTTATTAGGACGATAGATCACCGCCGGTGCCCTATCAGGCACCGCCAACATCCAATGTCGGTGCAGTTCAAATTTGAAGAGTTTTGGCGACTTTTTGAAGGGATGCTTAAGGAAACTCTTGGGAATTCGTTTCTAACATATATGCAACTGTTTTTGGACGAAATTGGTGAGGTTCTAGGGTAGTGTTAGAGAATTCTAGAGAGGGAGTGAGTGTTTTGAGTGTTAGGGTTTGTAGAGAAGAGTGTAGAAGTGAGAATTTGAGAGGGATTCTTCTCTAAGGAGTGAAGGAGAAGGATTAAAGTGGGAGATTGCTTCTTCCTTTCCATTCTAATAAGGGAATTGAGTGTTGCATAGAAGAGAGAAAAGGATTAAAAGGAACTTCAAGTGATTTGCATTGGGGAAGAAAATGAGATAAGTTGTATTTGTTTTTGTGGTTTGTATGAATTTTCTTTTATATATAAATTCCATGTTTTATTGTGTCTTCTCTATGAATTCTGAGAAGTCTCCTTTGTCTTTCCTCTTGCATAGAGATGTGATGATGTGGTGATGTGGATTTGAAGGGCTATTAAGGTATTAAAGAAATTGTGATGGTTTTTCATTTCGAACTTAATATAATTTTAGATCTGGCCAATTAAATTGTTATAATTTGTTGTTGAACGTTAACTCTGAAAGGATTTAGTGTCCTACAACATTAATGAAGAAACCTTTCAGTGTCCATGGATGAATTGCGTAGTTCAAGGGAATTGAGTGCAAATAAATAGAGAAATGTGTTTTGATGGACTTCAAATTGGAGGTTTCAGGGTGATAGGCTAAGATCCCCAATTTGGTCCTAAGATCAGTAACTATTGTCAAGGTTTAGCCTCAGGTGAAGGGTGAGTGGGAGCTTCGTAGTAACAGTCGGTATCCTCCCAGCCTAGCCTTAGATTTAGTGACTGAACTTAGGATATGTCAATGTTCTTTTCATGCTTGGAAGAGGGGGTACTCTTTTGAGGGTAAAGAAACATTTATGCTCCTATTTAGCACAGTACAATAAATAATCATTCTACATCATTCACACATCATATACTCATTGCAAGAGGAAATATACTTTTCATATATATTAAAACCTTTCAATATAAGCTTAGTGTGTGTGTTAGTTAATTCTATTTTAAAGATATTAGAAGTAATTGTAGTTTGCTTAATTGTTACTGTTTTCTGCATATTGTTAGTAGAAGTAAACTGAAACTTTAATTGCAATTTGAGTATTGGATTTCAGTAATACACTATTTATTGTAAGGAACGTGCCTTCCCTGTGGGATCCATAACCAGGACTCCATTAGAGCCCTGTACTACTTGATATAATACGTATACTTGTGTCGAATGTTTTGAGTTTACAAAATGATTATAAATATATATAAATTTGAGTTCATAAGTTCTTGCAATATAAAACATCTGCATCAAGTTTTTGGCACCCTTTCCGGGGGAGGTATTAACGGTATCTATTGATAACATAGTAACTGAAAACCTTTACTTTGAGTGTGTAATTTTGTGTTTGTTTACTTTTTAGAGTATTTGTGTGATTTTATATGCGTGGTAGTGGATCTATGTGTTTAGTACCTTACAATTCAGAGCTATAGCGTACTGTTAGATAAATTAGAAAACAACAAAAACAAAATGAAAATCCTTGCGAAATGGAGAATAATCAATATAATCAGAGAAATGATATTGGAAATTTGCCAAGACCTTTAAGTGACTATGCTAACCCAACAGCAGATGAAATTCATGTGACTATTCATAATCCTAATGTTGCTGCTAATTCATTTGAACTTAAACTTGCTATTATCCAAATGGTACAAAATAATCAATTTGGAGGAACACCTAATGAGGATCAAAATTTACATCTCGCTAGTTTTCTAGAATTGTGTAATTTGGAGGAACACCTAATGAGGAACACCTAACTTTTAAATATGACAGAGTGTTGTGTGATGCTGTCAGACTTAGAAATTTTCTTTTTTCTTTAAGGGATAAAGTTAAGGCGAGGTTAAATTCGTTAGCACCTAGATCTATTAGAACTTGGGGAGAATTATCTCAAAGGTTTCTATCAAAATATTTCCCTCGATCAAGGACTGTTAAGCTAAGAAATGATATCAAATCTTTTGGTCAGTCTGAAGGGAAATCAATATATGAAGCTTGAGGTAGATTTAAAGATCTTCTTAGGAAGTGCCCACATCATTCTTTACTAGATTGGTTAATAATTCAAACATTTTACAATGGATTAGTGGGATCATTGAGATCGATTATAGACGCTGCTGCCGGTGGATCATTAATGTCAAAACCTTTTGATGAAGCATATGCATTAATAGAAGAAATGGTTACTAATAATTTTCATTGACCCTCTGAACGGGAAAATCCTAAGAGAGTAGCTAATGTTTATGATTCTGATATGATGACTATAATAGTTTCTCAAATTGTAGCCCTTTCTAAGAAAATAGATCAGTATTGAATGAATTATTCTCAACCACCTCAAGTGTTAGAGGAAAAATCATTTGGACAGATAACAGAATCTCAAACACCTTACGAGACTTTGAATGTTATTAATAGTCCTAATAATTATTATTCAAATTATTACTGTCCTAGTTGGAAGAATCACCTAAATTTCAACTGAATAATAGCAATGCTAATGTTAACCCACACTGGGGGAACAGTTCTATAAAACCAGTTGGAAATTCGAACAATAAAGGAAATACCATTTTTAAACCCTTTTATCCTCCTAGATTTAATAGTAACTCACAATTTAAGGATAAAGAAGTTTTCTACTGAAGAAATGATTCTGAATATGAAAAATCAATTACAAGCTCAAGGTGTTGCGATGAAAAATATTGAAAATCAATTGTGACATATTTTCACTGCACTTAATAATAGACCTTCTGGAACACTTCCAAGTAATGTTGAGATCAATCCAAAAGTTCAAAACAAGGAACAAGTTAAGGCTATTCAATTAAGGAGTGTAATGGAATTGGAGATAAGAGTACAAAAAGAAGTTGAAATAGAAAAGGAGAAAGTGGATACTAAAAAAAGTTCAAACAAGATTTATCCAGACTTGGAATATCCTCTTGAACCGATAAAGATAACTATTGAAAAACCACCGCCTCCATGTCCTCAAAGTTTAAACACGATAAATATTTCTTTTGTTGAAGTATTAGAACAAATGCCTGACTATACTAAGTTTATGAAGGATATTCTCAAAAAGAAAATAAAGTTCACAGATCATAAAACTGTTGCTTTTAGCGGAGAGTGTAGTGCAACTATTCAGAAGAAGCTTCCTGAAAAACTTAAAGTTCCTGGTAGTTTACTATCCCGTATGCTATAGGGAAAAAAATTATTCAGAAGAGCCTTATGTGATTTGAGAGCTAGTATTAATCTTATGCCTTTATCAACTTTCAAAAGGTTGAGAATAGGAGAAATTTCTCCTACATCTGTGACTCTTCGGTTAGCCGATCGTTCCATTTCTTACCCTAAAGGAGTGGTGGAAGATGTGTTAGTGAAAATGGATAAATTTATCTCTCCTGTGGATTTTATTGTACTTAATATGAAGGAAGATAAATAAATTCCAATTATTTTGGGAAGACCATTCCTTGCTACTCAGAGAGCTGTGATTGATGTTTAAAAAAGAGAATTAACTATGAGAGTTAATGATCAAGAAGTGACCTTTAATATTTTGAAATCTATGAAGTTTCCCTCAATGGAATAAGATAATGTATGTTTTAGGATGGAGGTCTTTGAATATTTGAGAAATAATCATTTTGAAAATATATTTGAAAAAGAAATAGTGTATGAAAATATATTTGAAAAAGGAATTGAATATGATGAAAATTCAGATAGTAAGAAGAATGAAGATTTAGAGTGTATTTAGGAGAGATTTGAAGTATTAGACACGATGGAAGGTGGAGATAAAAGCTTAATTCCATCTATAATAAAACCTCTTGAACTTGAGATAAAAATTCTCCCTAATCATTTGAAGTATATGTTTCTAGGAGTATCTTGTACCATACCAGTTATTGTATCTTCGTTGTTAAACGAATATCAAGAACAAAAATTGTTGGAAATTTTTAAAAGATACAAAAAGGATTTTAGATGGACTTTAGCAGATATTAAAGGAATCAGCCCTTCGATTTTTATGCACATGATTTTATTAAATGAAGAACATAAACTGAGTGTTGATCCGCAGAGGAGATTGAATCCAATAATGAAAGAAGTAGTTAAGAAGGAAATTTTAAAATGACTGGATGCTGGAATTATTCATCCTATTTCGGATAGTGCTTGGGTGTGTCCAATACATTGTGTACCAAAAAAGGGTGGAGTGACTGTTGAAGTGAATGAATGTAATGAAATTATACCCATAAGACAAATTAATGGATGGTGAATTTGTATTTACTATAAGAAATTAAATGCCGCCACCCGAAAAGATCACTTTCCTCTTCCTTTTCTCGATCAAATGCTGGATAGGCTTGCTCGAAACATATACTCCTGCTTTCAGGATGGATATACTGGTTACCATCAAATTCCTATTGCTCCTGAGGATCAAGAAAAGACAACATTTACTAGCCCTTACGGAACCTTTGCTTTTCAAAGAATGCCTTTTGGACTATGTAATGCACCTGCAACGTTTCAGAGATGTATGATGTCTATCTTATGTAGTATGATAGATAATGGAATAGAAGTTTTCATGGATGATTTCTCTGTGTTTGGTACTTCAGTTGAAATCTATTTGGAAAACTTAGCAAAATTTATGGAGCTTTGTGAGAAAAAAAATTTAGTTCTGAATTGGGAGAAATATCAATTTATGGTTGCAGGAGGAAATGTGCTTGGGCATAAAATTTTTTAATATGGTATGGAGGTTGACCCAGCTAAAATTAGTGTGATTGAGAGATTGCCACCACCCACTGTCGTGAGTAAGGTGAGGAGTTTCTTAGGCCACGTTGAATTTTACATGCGATATAGTAAAGATTTTTCTAAATTTACCAAACCTTTGTGCCGACTTCTAGAAAATGATAGAAAATTTGATTTTAATGATGAATGTTTGTGTGCTTTTGAATTATTAAAAGAGAAATTAATCACAGCACCTATAATTGTTTCACCTGATTGGGAGAAAACATTTGAACTTATGTGTGATGCTAGTGATTATGCGATCGGAGTAGTATTGGGGTAGAGGTATGATAAAGTTTTCAAAGTCATTTACTATGCAAGTAAAACTCTTAATGAAGCTCAATTTAATTATACCACTACTGAAAGAGAGTTATTAGCTATAGTATTTGCTTTGGAAAAGTTTAGACCTTATTTAATTGGAGCTAAAAGTGTTGTGCATACATACCATTCAGCTATCTAATATTTAATGCAAAAGAAGGATGCCAAACCTAGACTGATTAGATGGATACTTCTTCTGCAAGAATTTGATTTTATGATAGTTGATAGGAAGGGATCTGATAACCAAATAGGTGATCATTTGTCGAGATAAGAGTATGATAAATTATCTAAATTTGAGAAGGAAGTTACAGAAATGTTCCATGATGAACAACTTTATACTATTATGGGAGGAAATTTGCCTTGGTATGCTGATATTGTGAATTATATTGTCAGTGATATTCTACCACCTGATTTAACAAGGTAACAACAAAAGAAGTTTAAATATGATGCAAGATTTTATTTTTGGGATGAGCCTAATCTATATAAATAGTGTAAGGATCTGATTATTAGGAGATTTCTGCCACAGGAAAAAACTCATTTATTTATTCAATGATGTCATAATTCTAAATTTGGAGGTCATTTCGGTGTTGATAAAACTGCTTTCAAGATTTTACAATCTGGATTTTATTGACCTACTCTTTTTAAGGATGTATACAAATATATTAAATCAGGTGGTCGATGTCAGTGAGTAGATAATATCTCTAAAAGAAATGAAATGCCTCTAAACTATAATTTGGAAGTTAAAATTTTTTTTGTATGGGGACTAAATTTTATGGGACCATTTACTCCTTCATTTGAAAATTTATATATGTTGGTTGCAATTGACTATGTCTCGAAATGGATTGAAGCTATTGCTTTAGCTAGATATGATGCTCGGAGTGTTTCAAATTTTTAAAGAAAAATATATTTGCAAGATATGGAATGCTGAGAGTGATTATAACTGATGGTGGATCCCAATTTAGGAATAATCAAATGAAGAGATTGATTGAGAAATATTATATTATTCATAAAATCTTTACTACTTATCATCCCTAGACTAGTGGTTTAGCAGAAGTTTCTAATTGTGAAACTAAAAGAATTTTGGAGAAAAATGTGGATAATCACAAATTAGATTGGTCTGTTCGATTAAATACTGCATTATGGGCTTATAGGACTGCTTTTAAGACCCCTATTGGAATGTCTCCTTATAGATTAGTGTTTTGTAAGACTTGCCATTTACCGATTGAATTGGAGCATAAAGTATATTGGGAGATAAAATAGTTGAATGTTAATATGAAAAATGTTGGAGAGAAGAGATTTATGCAATTGAATGAGTTGGAAGAAATTAGAAATGCATCTTATCATAATGACAATATCTATAGAGAGAATGAAATTGTGGCATGATCGAAAGATATTAAAAAAGAAATTGGAATATGGATAGAAAGTTTTGTTATACAACACAAGGTTAAGATTATTTCATGGAAAGCTCAAGTCTAGATGATTGGGACCTTTTACAGTCGTAAAAGTTCAATCTTTTAGAGCTGTTGATATTGGGGATCCTGATATTGGAAAGATTTTTAAGGTTAATGGGCATTGATTAAAGCCTTACTTTGACGGGTTTCAACCTGACTTCAAATAGGTTTTAATGCTGAGTCATCTCGATTAATTGAATGGTTTGTCAGGCTGATGATGTTAAACCAAGCGCTTTATGGGAGGCAACCCATATCTATCCTTTTGCTGTGTTTTCTTGCTTGTTGTAGTTGTATTTTTAGATAGTTATTTTGGAATCCTAATTGCTCCTAAATACTTTTGAAAATTGATAAATATTGGATTGAATTGAGATAATGGAATGGTTCGAGCCAAACCAAGTTTGGTGAGATCTTTTACCACTGGCTCCACCGGCGCCCAATTACAGAGATATTTGCAAAATTTTGGATTTGAGCACTGTCGGTGCCATACCGAGTGCCGCCAGTGCCCAAAACCTGTTTACGGTTTTTTGAGTTTTAAAATGCGATTTTTGGCATTTTTGAGCGGGATCTTCTTCCTTATAACTCCCTAAACTCCATTTTAAACTTCCAAAGTCCAGAAAAACGAAAACTCCCTTTCCCAATTCACATCCCATGGATTCCTACTCAATGGAAACCCCTTGATCTCGCATTTCAACCGATGGAAGTTTATCTGTTGCGAGGCGCAGCGATTATTCAACAAGTTGATGATGAAGAGGAACATTTTCAAGGAATGAGGCTTTATTGATTGAGGTATAGATAATCCTACTACAAGAGCTGAAGAGATAATAAAGGAAAGATGTTGGGAAGTGCTATGTTACACTACCGCTGTCGTAGTCGTTCTGGTTGTTAATGAATTCTATGCAAATCCTCATGGGATCAATTAAGGATTTGTCTTTGTGCGAGGTAGGTTTGTAAAATTCACTCCTGTGAGAATTAATGATCTCTTTATGACTGAGAATGTACCTATTTGCCACTATTCCAATTTTAATGCGACAAGCGACAATATGAATGATGTGTAGAGTTAGGATTTTAACTAGGGTTAGGTCTAATCAGGGTTTAGAATTAATTAAACATTTTTAAGTAATTATTAAGTGATTTATTAAACTTAATTAGTTTTAGCTCTAATTAAGGTTTAGGATTAATTAAACATAATATAGGTGAGGTATAATTTGTTAATTAGTCCTAATTAGGGTTGGGTCTAAATAGAGTTTAGGATTAATTAAACCTTATTTAGGTAAGGTTAAATTAAATAACTAGATTTAATTAGGATTGGGTCTAATTAAGGTTTAGGATTAATTAAACAAAATTTAAGTAAGGTTTAATTCGATTAATTAGACATAATTAGGGTTAGGTCTTATTAATGTTTAGGATTAATTAAACCTAATTCAGGTAAGGTTTAATTGAGTTAATTAGGCCTAATTAGGGTTAGTTTTAATTAGAGTTTATGATTAATTAAACCTAATTTAGGTAAGGTTTATTAATTAATTACACTTAATAGTGTTAGGTCTAATTAGGGTTTATGGTTAATCAAACATAATTTAGGTAATGTTTAATTGAATTAATTAGGCCTAATTAGGGTTTAGTCTAATTAGGGTTTAGGATTAATTATACCTAATTTTAGTAAGGTTTAATTATTTAATTAGACCTAATTAGGGTTAGGTCTAATAAGGGTTTAATTTTTCTTAAACCTAATGTATTTAAGGTTTAAGGTGATTAATTAGGTCTAATGAGGGGTTATACCTAATTAGGGTTTAATTTTTCATAAACCTAATGTATTTAAGGTTTATGGTGATTTATCAGGTCTAATGAGGAGTTAGAACAAATTATTGTTTGATTTGTCTTAAACCTAATGTAGTTTAGGTTTAAGGTGATTATTATGGTCTATGAGGTGTTAGACCTAATTAGGGTTTAATTTATCTTAAAACTAATGTAATTAAGGCTTAAGGTGATTAATGAAGTCTATTGAGGGGTTAGATCTTATTAGAGTTTGATTTATCTTAAACTTAACGTAATTAAGGTTTAAGGTGATTAATCAGGTCTAATGAGGGATTAGACCAAAATAGGGTTTGATTTGTCTTAAAACTATTGTAATTAAGGTTTAAGATGATTAATCGGGTCTAATGAGGGGTTAGACCTAATTAGGGTTTATGGTGTTACACTTAATGTGATTAAGACTTAAAAGGGTTTAATCAGATCTAATTGATGTCTTAGACCTAATTAAGGCTTATGGTGTTAAACCTAATGTGATTTAGGCTTAACAATGTTTAATTAGGTATAATTGTTATCTTAGACCTAATTATAGTTTATGGTGTTAAACCTAATGTGATTAAGGCTTAACAGGGTTTAATCAGGTCTAATTGGTGCCTTAGACCAAATTAGGGTTATGATGAAGCGTGGGTTCACATGGGTTGAACCTTAAGGTCTAAATTTGATTTGAAGCCATTTGAGGTGGGATTCAGATTCTAACCTAAGTTTAGGTGTGTTAGAAACAGGTCTTATGTGAGTTTGAATTCAACACTTGAAATATTGACATTGAGTCTATAGAAACTAGCCCCAATAGTCGTGAGGAGGTGAGTAAAGCCTATGTCAGTTAGGACTTTAGCAGATATTAATGGAATTAGTCCTTCAATTTTTATGCACGGGATTTTATTAAATGAAGAACATAAACTGAGAGTTGATCCGCAGAGGAGATTGAATCCAATAATGAAAGAAGTAGTTAAGAAGGAGATTTTAAAATGGCTGGATGCTAGAATTATTTATCCTATTTTTGATAGTGCTTGGGTGTGTCCAACACATTGTGTACAAAACAAGTGAGGAGTGACTGTTGAAGTGAATGAATGTAATGAAATTATACTCACAATACAAGTTAATCGACGGTGAAAATGTAATGCACCTCCAACGTTTCAGAGATGTATGATGTCTATCCTCAGTAGTATGATAGATAATGGAATAGAAGTTTTCATGGTTGATTTCTCTGTATTCGAGACTTCATTTGAAATCTGTTTGGAAAACTTAGCAAAATTTTTGTACCTTTCTGAGAAAAAAAAATTAGCTCTGAACTGGGAGAAATTTCAATTTATGGTTACAGGAGGAATTGTGCTTGGGCATAAAATTTTTGAATATGGTATGGAGGTTGACCCAATAAAAATTAGAGTAATTGAGAGATTGCCACCACCTACTACTGTGAGTGAGGTGAGGAGTTTCTTAGGACACCCTGAATTTTACATGCGATATATTAAAGATTTTTCTAAAATTACCAAACCTTTGTGTCGACTTCTGGAAAATGATAGAAAATTTGATTTTAATGATGAATGTTTGTCTGCTTTTTAATTATTGAAAGATAATTAATCATAGCACTTATAAATGCTTCACCTGATTGAGAGAAATCATTTTAAATTATGTGTGATGCTAGTGATTATGCGATCGGAGTAGCATTGGGGCAGAGGCATGATAAAGTTTTCAAAGTCATTTACTATGCAAGTAAAACTCTTAATGAAGCTCAATTTAATTATACCACTACTGAAAGAGAGTTATTAGCTATAGTATTTGCTTTTGAAAAGTTTAGACTATATTTAATTGGAGCTAAAAGTGTTGTGCATGCATACCATTCAGCTATCAAATATTTAATGCGAAAGAAGGATGCCAAACCTAGACCGATTAGATGGATACTTCTATTACAAGAATTTGATTTTATGATAGTTGATAGGTAGGGATCTGATAACCAAATGGCTGATTATTTATTGAGATTAGAGTATGATAAATTATCTAAATTTGAGAAGGAAGTTACAGAAACTTTCCATGATGAACAACTTTATACTATTATGGGAGGAAATTTTCCTTGGTATGCTGATATTGTGAATTATATTAAGAGTGATATTGTACCACCTGATTTAACAAGGTAACAACAAAAGAAGTTTTACTATGATGCAAGATTTTATTTTTTGGATGAGCCCAATCTATAAAAATAGTGTAAGGATCTGATTATTAGGAGATTTGTGCCACAGGAAAAAACTAACTTATTTATTCAATGATGTCATGATTCTAAATTTTGAGGTCATTTCGGTGTTGATAAAACTACTTTTAAGATTTTACAATTAGGATTTTATTGGCCTACTCTTTTTAAGGATGTATACAAATATATTAAATCATGTGATCGATGTCAGTGAGTAGGTAATATCTCTAAAAGAAATGAAATGCCTATAAACTTTAATTTGGAAATTAAAATTTTTGATGTATGAGGATTAAATTTTATGGGACCATTTACTCCTTCATTTTAAAATTTATATATACTGGTTGCGATTGATTATGTCTCAAAATGGATTGAAGTTATTGCTTTACCTAGATATGATGCTCGGAGTGTTTCAAAATTTTTAAAGAAAAATATATTTGCGAGATATGGAATGCCGAGAGTGATTATAACTGATGGTGGATCCCATTTTAGGAATAATCAAATTAAGTGATTGATTGAGAAATATAATATTATTCATAAAATCTCTACTACTTATCATCCCTAGACTATTGGTTTAGAAGAAGTGTCTAATAATAAAATTAAAATTATTTTGGAGAAAAATGTGAATAATCACAAATTAGATTGGTCTGTTTGATTAGATACTGTATTATGGGCTTATAGGACTGTTTTTAAGACCCCTATTGGAATGTCTCCTTATAGACTACTGTTTGGTAAGACTTGCCATTTACCGGTTGAATTGGAGAATAAAGTATATTGGGAGATAAAATAGTTGAATGTTAATTTGAAAAATGTTGGAGAGAAGAGATTTATGCAATTGAATGAATTGGAAGAAATTAGAAACGCATCTTATCATAATGAAAGTATCTATAGAGAGAATGAAATTGTGGCATGATCGGAAGATATTGAAAAAGAAATTGGAATATGGATAGAAATTTTTGTTATACAACACAAGGTTAAGATTATTTTCTGAAAAGCTCAATTCAAGATAGTTGGGACATTTTACAGTCGTAAAAGTTCATTCTCTTGGAGCTGTTGATATTGAGGATCCTGATACTGGAAATATTTTTAAGGTTAATGAGCATTGATTAAAGCCTTACTTTGACAGTTTTCAACCTGACTTCAAATAGGTTTTAATGCTGAGTCATCTCGAGTAAGTGAATGGTTTGTCAGGCTGATGACATTAAACCAAGCGCTTTATGGGAGGCAACCCATATGTATCTTTTTGCTGTGTTTGCTTGCTTGTTGTAGTTGTATTTTTAGATAGTTATTTTGGAATCCTAATCGCTCCTAAATACTTTTAAAAATTGATAAATATTGGATCGAATTGAGATATTAGAATATTTCGGGCCAAACAAAGTTCGGTGAGATTTTTGACCACTGGTGCCACCGGCTTCGAATTATAAAGATGTTTGTAGAATTTCGGGTTTGAGCGCTGCCAGTGCGATATCGAGTGCAGCCGGCACCCAAAACCTGTTTACGGTTTTTTTAGTTTTAAAATGCGATTTTTGGCATTTTTGAGCGGGATCTTCTTTCTTACAAATCCCTAAACTCCATTTTAAACTTCCAAACTCCAAAAAAATGAAAACTTCATTTCCCAATTCGCATCCCATGGATTCCTACTCTATAGAAACCACTCGATCTAGCATTTTCAACCGATGGAAGTTTATCAGTTGTGAGTCGTAGCGATTATTCAACAAGGTGATTATGAAGAGGAAGATTATCAAGGAAAGAGGCTTTATAAATCGAGGTATAGATAATCCTACTACAAGAGTTTAAGAGATAATAAAGGAAAGACGTTGGGAAGTGCTATATCACACTACCACTATCGTAGTCATTCCAGTTGTTAATGAATTCTATGCAAATCTTCATGGGATCAACGAAGGATTCATCTTTGTGCGAGGTAGGCTTGTACAATTCACTCCTGCGAAAATTAATGATCTCTTTTTGATTGAGAATGTACTTATTTGCCACTATTGCAATATTAATGCGACAAGCGATAATATGAATGATGTGTATTGTTATTTGATGGATGAAAATGAAGATTGGGAAGTAAGAGACAATGGATATATTAGTTTCCCTTCTGCATCTTTAAATCTGGTGTCAAATCAGTGGCATTATTTTATTTCAGCGAAGTTATTTCCAACTTGGAAGATTAGTAAAGTAACCAAAGAAAGTGCTATTTTAAATTTTTGTATTCAAACAAGAAGGCCGATTGATATTGGAAATATAATTGTGAAATCCGTTTTGGGATTGATAGTTCATGGATCTAAATATGGGCTTGGACACCCGTCCACCATATTTCTGTTGTGTAGACAATCACAAGTTTCATATGAGAGTTGGGAAAAGGTTCTTCTTCAATGGAGACCTATTGATCCAACTAATCTTTATGACTACCAAATTGTAGGAGATGAAGGTTATATGGATCTGCTTGCTGATCAACCAACTCAAACTTCACAACCGATTCAGCCTTACTTCCCTGAACATTTCTAGAATCATACTGAAGGAAATCAAGCAGTTGGAAAAAGAGGTACAAAATGTTATGAATGTCATTAATAATATTTCTGATTTATTTGATCATATAGAGTGGAGGATGAAGGAACAATTTGATCACACTGGTGGATTGAGATGGTCCTGATTAATCTAATGAAGAAGAATGCTGTGATTGCTGAGGATTCATCTGATGAATTCCAATTTTATCCTTTCTACAATTTGTTCTTGCATCAGCAATCTATTGGAGATATCAAAGAGGAAGATAGTTTTGAGACCAATGAGGAGTGATTATCTGGATTCTGCTTATTTTTTATGTGTGTTTGATTTACTTTGTTTAATTGTATTTAGCGTGTTTAGTATTTACTTTGCTTTCCTTTGTAGTTTGAATTTGGATTTTCTATGCTTAATTTCATTATGTGGGTTTAGATTTTAGTGTTTACTTATTGTAGTGTACTTGCAACACTAAGAATCTAAGAGTCGTTCGTTTAATTTGATGAACATATAAGTATTTATGTTGTAATGTGGATTTTATATATAGAAGTATGTTTTGTGTTGTTTGTGTAAGAAATGTGTTAGCTATTGCTTGTGTGATGAAATAGAAGCTTAATGAAGTATTAAATGTCATTGTGAAGGACGAAAAGATTCAAATTACGAAAAAAATTTTAGACCTAGAAAAATTTTTGCACTGGCACTGTCGGCGCTAGAATGGCCGCCGTCGGCCCTAAAATACAGAGAGTTTGGCTTATTTAAAAAAATAGAGCACCGCCGGTACCCGAATACAAAAAAGGCCAAAAACCCTTTATTTCGCGATTTTAACCCTGGGACCTGTGGTTTTTTCTATTGGTATCATTTTTGTCCTCCATTTTCGCGATTTTGAAGACCTAGGGCTTGCTAGATCTTCGATTTGAAGTGATTTCAAGGCTTTTCGAGACCATAACTACACTTCACTTGGTAAGAGATTCACTTTAAGTTAATCTTTTGTATTTTCACCATAGGAATCCCTCACATTGCTTAGATTGGAATTTTAGGATTTTTGAAGAAATTTTGGGATTTCTTATAATGAAATTTGCTCTTACTTGTTTAGAATAGTATTTGGAGTTTGTTACATTGTGGATTTGGATTTTATTGGAATTTTCTTGCAACTTTTAGAAATTCACATGGCTGGAAGGATGAGTAAATGGAAGAGAAAATTTGATTATGATGAAGAAAGATTTGTTAATGTTAAAGCGCAATTTTATTTTAATTCTTAACTTTACAATAAAAAATGTATTCAGGATTGAGCTTTTAACAATCTTGGTGGATCTGTTGAGCAATTAATTGCCAAGCGAAAATGAGAAAGATTTTGTTATTTTACTGTGAATGTTGTTTTGGGTGTAGTTAGAGAATCTTATGCAAATGTGCCCTGGACTGAGACTGAGTATGTGCTAGTTAGGGAAAAAATGGTTGAATTTACCCCTGAATGTATCAATGCATTTTATCAGACTTGGGAACCTTTTGTTTGTTAATATGAAAATTTTAATACCTGAGAGGCGAATATGAAGGAAGTGATTGCTTTTCTGACAGATGGAAAAGGGGAATGGAAAGTAAGTCAAAATAGATAATTAACTTACTTGCTTTCATGTTAAATGTTGCATCTAAAGTTTGGCACTATTTCATCTCTGAAAGAATGTTACGTTTTTATCACCATAGTGAAGTTACAAGGGATAGAGCAATTCTGAACTATTCTATTCAGAATATGAAGAAGATTGATATTGGAGCTATTGTCTTCAAGAACATTCAATCTACTACTAGAGGCGAGACCACTAGAGGATTAAGACATCCTGCCCTAATTCATGCCCTGTGTGTACAGTCTGGAGTAGAGTTCAACAATTCTGAAGAGATAACTATACCACTGAGACCCATTAAAAAGACTATCATTCGTACTTATGAGTCTCACGTGGGAGCACAAGATGATAGTAGGAGTACTGATATTCCTACTACGAGTTATGACATTCCATCTACTAAGCCCCCTACTTTGTCCGATATTATGGAGCAGCTGAGATTACAGAGTGCTAGTATGGATAGACTCCATGGTAAGATGGATGTGTTTGAGGCTAGAAGTCATGTGAATGAAGATTACATGAGAAGAAGAGCTGAGTTTGATATTTCCTTTCATGACACATAGGACAAATTCATGAGGGGGAGACTGATGTGATATTCCCTACCTTCCCCAGCTATGCACCGTATAGACCGGATCGTGCTGACCCTGCTGATGAACCTGGTGATGAAGATTGGTAGTTTGTTTGTTTCTGTTTTTGTTTTTCTTGTTATGTGTTGTGTTGTTTTTGTGATGTATTAGTTATTTACTTTCCATGTGATGTGTAAACCTGTTGATGTATTGTTATGTTGTAATGAAAAATTGAAATTGTTAAATGAACTGTGTAGTGATGTGATAGTTTGTTTAGTAGTTGTGGTATTTTGTTGGATGTTTAGATGTTTAAATTTAATATCTCTTTACCCTTCAAATGTTTAAAAATTTTATATCACTGTTACTAACTGTTTCATGCCTACTAGTTGTGAATTTTAACTAATACTAGAAAACTGTTGAAGATTTCAAGATCCCAGCACAAAAATGATAGTTTCCTTTACTCTCTACTATTTCAAATTTATTAAAAAATTTAATTTTGGAGGAGGGTAGAAAAAATATTAACTCTTATTTGTTCTCAATTATTATATTTTTAAAAATTACTAACATAACTTCTGGCAATTGAACCTCACTTAAGATAATTAAAACTTTTTATTTCAGTTGAATATTATGGAAGGCATGGATGAAAGTTTTTGGTAATATAGGTTAATTTTATAGAAATAAGATTTTTGGTATGAAAGGATTTGATTATAGTTAACTATTTAAAGTAAAGAAAACTGTATTTTTGAAATGTTAAGAGACTTAAAGTATTTTGTTAAGAAGAGATTGTGACTCGATAATGAATAATAAAGCTCTTACCTAATTATAAAGTAATGATGTGTTTCAAGATTGAACATTAGAAAGAGGAGAGTGAAGTTCAAAATCATTACAGGCTATCAAGATATAGTAATCCTCATTAAAAAAAGAGAAAAGGGAAAAAAAAGAAATGAAGGATTAAAAAACAATCCCAGAAAGAAAAGAAAAAAAAAGAAAGAAAAATATTTATGAGGAGAAGCTTGAGGAGATGCCTAATCAAAAATTGGCTTCACTTGAGTCACCCTAAAGGGAGAACTTGATTTCATTTATGAATTTATATTTAAAGTATTAGCCTACATTCTGATGAAGTTTGCATGAACTCCTTTTACACATTGTATTTCAAGGAACTCTTAATGTGACAAATTATGGTTTATCTTGAAATAGATAGATGGCTAGAACCCTTAAACTTAATTGTTGAATATTCTTATACCTATAGTGTTGACCTGAGTTACTGAATTTCTTTCCAAAAGACTTACCAATATATTCTTTTGAATGAAAAGTTTTACTGACTTACAGGTGAAAAGTACATTGCCTTGAGTCATATTTTTATGTAGTAAAAGGATTACTTAAGGACAAGTAATAGTTAAATTTCGGGAATTTTGATGCACCAAAAATATATACTGTTTTTGCTATGTAATTTTACCCATTTTTGGTAATATTGCACTTTAAAGAAAGGTATTTTTCATGATTTGTTGCAGGTATGATGATTTTAGGTGATTGGAGCAAAATGAAGTGAAAATGAATGAATTCGGAGCGAAAAGGAGCAAAATGGAGAAAAACAGCTTCTGGCGCCGCCGGCACCATTTCCTGAGAGCTCCAGAATTTATTAAGACGATAGAAGTGTTTTGGTGACTTTTTGAAGGGATTCTTAAGGAAACTCTTGGGAATTCATTTCTAACATATATGTAACTGTTTTTGGAGGACATTGGTGAGGTTCTAGGGTGGTGATAGAGAGTTCTAAAGAGGGAGTGAGTGTGTTGAGTGTTAGGGTTTGTAAGAGAAGAGTGTATAAGTGAGAATTTGAGAGGGATTCATCTCTATGGAGTGAAGGAGAAGGAGTAAAGTGAGAGATTAATTCTTCTTTTCTATTCTAAAGAGGGAATTGAGTGTTGCAAAGAAGAAAGAAAAGGATTCAAAGGAACTTCAATGGATTTGCATTGGGGAAGAGAAAGAGATAAGTTGTATTTGCTTTTGTGGTTTGTATGACTTCTCTTTTATATATAAAATCCATGTTTTATTGTATCTTCTCTATGAATTCTGAGTAGTCTCCTTTGTCTTTTGATCACAGAAAAATACATCAAGAAATTCATATCTATTTTTGATGAAATTTCACTTTAAAGAAAGGTATTTTCTTTATTTTATTGCAGGAATGAAGATTTATAAGTGATGGAAGCAAAAAACATGAAATGGAGAAAATTTGGATTAAAAAAGAGGAAATTCATGCTAATATAACTACTTCGCCGACGGCGAGATCGAGGCCGCCGATGGCGAGATCGTGAGGAGAATTTCTGAAGGAATTATAACTACCTCGCCGACAGCGAGCCCGAGCCTGCCGACAGCGAGATCGCGCGGTTTGAAGACCTTCTAGAAGCTCCGCTGACGGCGAGGTCGTCTCCCGCCGATGGAGAGGCAGTTCAAAATGCATATACATTGAACCTGGACACTTTTTGAAGAGGTGTTTAGCACCCCTTGGACCTTTACTTACCTCTATAAATAGAGGCCGAATTTTAGTGATTTAGTGTCCCTTTAAAGTGCCTTTTTAGAGTCTCTTTCTATTATCTTAAGTGTCATTTGTGTGAGTTGAGTGTGTTTAGTGAGTTCATTAGTTTAATTGAGTGCTGTTTAGTTTGCTGTACTAGAAGGAAAAGTCAAAGGAACTTCAAGGAGTCACGCTGGGAGGAAATTAAGATAAATATCTTTGTTTATTGTCGTTAACTTTAAATGAAATCTATGCTTTGTTTTATTCCCATGCATTCTGAGTAGTTTTCTTAGTCTTTCTCCTTGTTTATGAAAATTATGCGGATTGATGAAATTAAATAGAAGCACATAATATAATATTAAAATAAATTGTGATAATTTTTTACTTAAAACTTAATTTACTTTCAATCTAGCCAATTCAGTAGTTAAAATATGTTGAATTATCAACTATAGTAAAAATTACATCCAATATTCAGGGAAGTCAAAAGCCTTGGAAGGCGGGTGGAAATAAATAGGGAAATATTAATTATCGGGCGTAGAATCGGATATTTTAGTGTGACGAGACTAAAATACTCAATTCGGTCCTACTGTTTGAGAGCTGAAGTGTAGATGTTAGCCCTCAGGTGAGGGGAACGTGCGAGCTCTGAAGTGGCAGCCAGTATCCTCCCAGCCTAGCTGCAGATTCTGTAATCAAACATATGATTAGTCAATGTTCTTTGCACCTGGAACAAAGGGTAAAGAAAAGGAATACTCCTATTTGTCACAATACAATTTAAAAATTCTATTTAAAATTCATCATTCACTTAATTTCTAAAAACAAGGAGAAGGATACTTTTTCTGAAGTATTTAAATCAACTTATTTCAAGCATTAGTTTTCTTTAGTTTATTATAGTTACTTTGAATTTTCGTTCACTTTATTAGTAAGTAATTCCTTTTAATTTAGCTAATAACAAATCTGTTAAAAACTTACCTGTGGGATCGATAACCAGGACTCCGCTAGAGCCCTGTATTACTTGATACGATACGTATACTTGCGTAGAATCCACATTATACATTAAAACATATATCTATATTTAAAGCGGGATCAAGTTTTTGGTACCGTTGCTATAAACATAAATTACATACATATTAAAAGTGGGTCAAGATTTTGGCGCCTTTGCCGGGGAATTAAAGAAATTATTTACATAAGTAACGGACTATTTTATTTAAAAAAATTGTATGCGAAAATTTGGAAACGAAAAATTAATACCTTACGATTCAGAATTAGAGCGTGCAATTAAAATAATTAGAGAACAAAAAAGAGAAATTATAAATTTAACACAAATGGCAAATATTCCTGAAATTGAAAACATAAATCAACCAAGACCATTACGAGATTATGCCAACCCTACATTAGATGAAATTCATTTAACTATTCAAAACCCTGATGTAGCTACTAATTCATTCGAACTTAAACCTACAATTATCCAAATGGTACAAAATAATCAATTTAGTGGTTCACCTACTGAAGATCCTAATTTACATCTTGCTAGTTTTTTAGAACTATGTGCTATTTTCAAATATGAAGGAGTATCTAACGATGCTATTAGACTTAGACTTTTTCCTTTTTCTTTAAGGGATAAGGCTAAAATGTGGTTAAATTCGTTAGCACCTAGATCTATTAAAACTTGGGGAGAATTATCACAAAAATTTCTATCCAAATATTTTCCGCCATCTAAAACTGCTAAGCTTAGAAACGGTATAACTTCTTTTTGTCAGTTTGATGGAGAGTCAATATATGAATCTCGGGACAGATTTAAAGAACTTCTTAGGAAATGCCCACATCATGCGTTACCAGATTGGTTAATTATCCAAACTTTGTATAATGGATTAGTAGGATCTTTAAGATCAATCATCGATGCTGCTGCTCGAGGATCATTAATGTCAAAACCATTTGATCAAGCATATGCACTAATCGAAGAAATGACAACAAATAATTTTCAATGGCCTGGTGATAGAATGAATCCAAAAAAAATAGCTAGTATTCATGAAAATGATGCAATATCTATGTTAGCTTCACAAATTGCTATTGTATCTAAAAAATTAGATTATTTTGGAATGAATTACTCTCCAACTATATCAGAAGAAAATTCATCTGGACAACTTATAGAATCCCAGTCTCAATATGAAACAATTAATGCAATTAACAACATACCCAATAATCCTTATGCAAATTATTATAATCTCGGATGGAAAAATCATCCTAATTTTAATTGGAATAATAATACAACTAATCAACCATGGATGAATAATATGACACAACAATTAGGAAATCCACCTAATCAAGGAAATCCTAATTATAAACCTAATTATCCACCTGGATTTAATAATAATAACCCTCAATTTAAAGATAAGAAATTATCTATAGAAGAATTAATATTAAATATGGGTCAACATTTACAAAATCATGGAAATCAATTACAAATACAAGGAAACCAATTACAAAATCAAGGAACAGCTATCAAAAATATTGAAACTCAACTTGGACATATCGCTACCGCACTTAATAATAGAATACCTGGAACATTTCCTAGTAATGTGGAAATAAATCCTAAAGACAAGGGAAATGAACAAATTAAAGCGATACAATTACGAAGTGGAAAAGAATTAGAACCTCGAATTCAGAAAGAACTTGAAATTCAAAAAGAGGAAATGGAAATTGAAAAGGAAAAGAATCAACAAGATCCAAACTTTGAAAATCCTTTAACACCTATGAAAATTTCTATTGAAAAACCTCCACCACCATTTCCTCAACGACTAATTCAACATAAAAAAGACTAACAATTTGCTAAATTCCTTGAAATTTTAAAGAAATTAACGATAAATATTCCTTTCGTAGAAGCTTTAGAACAGATGCCAAACTATGTAAAATTCATGTAAGATATAATAAATAAAAAAAGAAAATTTACTGATAATGAAATGATTGCACTTAGTGAAGAGTGTAGTGCTATTATTCAGAAAAAACTTCTTGAAAAATTAAAAGATCCTCGTAGTTTCACTATACCCTGCGCTATTGGAGAAAAATTCTATGGAAAAACTTTGTGTGACTTAGAAGCAAGCATCAATCTAATGCCTCTATAAATTTTTAAGAGATTAGGATTGGGAGAAATTTCACCTACTTCAGTAACTCTTCAGTTAGCTGATCGTTCTGTTACATATCCTATGGGAGTTACTGATGAGGTATTAGTAAAAGTGGATAAATTTATCTTCCCTGTAGATTTTATTGTTCTAGATATGGAAGAAGATAAAGAAATTCCTATCATTTTAGGAAGACCATTTTTAGCCACTGGAAAAGCTATGATTGATGTTCAGAAAGGATAATTAACTATGAGAGTAAATGACCAAAAAGTAACTTTTAATATTGCTAAATCAATGAAATATCCTACACTAGAAAAAGATGATGAGTGTTTTCGAATGGAAGTACTCGATCATTTACAAAAAGAACATTTTAAAGAATATTATGAAGAAAAATTAGAAAAAGAAAAAAATTGAATTAATTGAAAAATCTGAGATAAATGAAGAATTAGATTATATTCAAGAGAAATTTGAATTTTTGGATAACACAGAAAACACTAAAAAAAATATAGTTCCATCGATTATTAAACCTCCTGAACTTGAGTTAAAAATGTTACCTAATCATTTAAAATATGCTTACTTAGGTAATTCTTCAACTCTACCGATTATTATTTCATCTGAATTAAATGAATCTCAAGAACAAAAACTTTTAGATACGTTAAAAAAATATAAGAAAATTTTTTGTTAGACTTTAGCAGATATTAAAGGAATTAGTCCTTCAATCTGTATGCACAGAATTATTTTAGATAATGAACATAAACCTAAAGCAGATCCACAAAGGAGATTAAATTCGATAATGAAAGAAATAATCAAGAAAGAAATTTTAAAATGGTTAGATAATGGTATTATATATCCTATTTCTGATAGTGCTTGGGCAAGCCTAATTCACTGTGTACCTAAAAAAGGAGGGGTGACTGTCAAAGCTAATGAAAATAGTGATCTTATTCCTATAAGACAAGTTACTGGATGGTGAATTTGTATTGATTATAGAAAATTAAACACAGCCACTAGAAAAGATCACTTCCCTTTACCATTTCTAGACCAGATGTATTTTTGTTTCTTAGATGGATATACCAGTTATCATCAAATACAAATTGCTCCTAAGGATCAAGATAAAACTACATTTACTAGTCCTTATGGAACTTTCGCTTTTCGAAGAATGCCTTTTGGATTATGTAATGCACCCGCAACATTCCGTAGATGTATGATGTCTATATTTAGTAAAT
Source organism: Papilionanthe hookeriana x Papilionanthe teres (assembly GCA_022702705.1). Taxonomy (NCBI): domain Eukaryota; kingdom Viridiplantae; phylum Streptophyta; class Magnoliopsida; order Asparagales; family Orchidaceae; genus Papilionanthe; species Papilionanthe hookeriana x Papilionanthe teres. The sequence goes on along the minus strand of CM040430.1, from coordinate 29,995,350 downwards.
TAATTGATAATGGAATAGAAGTATTTATGGATGATTTCACTGTATTTGAAACAACATTTGACACATGCTTAAATCATCTTGAAAAAGTATTTGATGTATGTGAGAAAACTAATTTAGTTCTTAATTGGGAGAAATGTCAATTTATGGTTACAGGCAGCATTGTATTAGGGCATAAAATTTTGGAAAAGGCATGGAAGTAGACCCTGCAAAAATTCAAGTTATATCTAAATTACCACCTCCAACTACGGTAAAAGGGGTAAGAAGTTTTCTTGGACATGCTGAATTTTACAGGCGTTATATTAAAGATTTTTCAAAAATAACTAAACCTCTACGCCAACTTTTTGAAAAGGACAAGAAATTTGAATTTACAACTGAATGCATGAATGCTTTCGAATTATTAAAAGATAAATTAATTACAGCACCTATAATAGTTTCACCTAATTGGGAGAAACCATTTGAGCTTATGTGTGATGCTAGTGATTATGCTATTGGAGCAGTTCTTGGGCAAAGATATGTTAAGATTTTCAAAGTATATATTACGCTAATAAAACTCTAAATGATGCTGAAATTAATTATACAGTTACTGAAAGAGAATTATTAGCAGTTGTATATGCTTTTAATAAATTTCGGCATTATCTAGTAGGAACTAAATGTATTGTACATACTGATCATTCTGCTATAAAATATTTAATGCAAAAGAAAGATTCCAAACCAAGATTAATTAGATGGATATTATTAATGCAAGAATTTGATTTTGAGATAATTAACAAAACGGGAACTGATAATCAAATTGGTGATTATTTATCAAGATTAGAAAATCATGAATTATCTAATATTGATAATGAGATATTAGACAGTTTTCTTGATGAACAACTTTATAATATAAATGAGTTGAAAATACCTTGGTATGCTGATATAGTAAATTATATTGTAAGTGAAATTTTACCACCTATGTTAACTTTGCAACAACAGAAGAAATTCATTCACGATACTAAATCATACTTTTGGGATGAACCATACTTATATAAGCAATGTAAGGATCTAATTATTAGAAGATGCGTGCCTTATGAAGAAACTCGAACCAATCATTCAAAAATGTCATGACTCGATTTTGGAGGACATTTTGGGACAGATAAAACTGCATATAAAATTATACAATCTGGATTCTACTGACCTAATCTATTTAGAGATGTATATAGATATATAAAAACCTGCGATAAATGCCAAAGAGTAGGAAACATATCAAGAAAAAATGAAATGCCTCTGAATTTTATATTAGAAGTTGAAATTTTTGATGTTTGGGGATTAGATTTCATGGGACCTTTTATTCCGTCATTTGGAAACTCATATATATTAGTAGTTGTTGATTATGTTTCCAAATGGATTGAAGCACAAGTTTTATCTAGGTGTGATTCTAAAAGTGTTTCAAAATTTTTAATGAAAAATTTTTTTACTAGATTTGGAATGCCGCGAGTGATTATCACTGACGGAGGAACTCATTTTAGAAACAAATATATTCACAAATTAGTAGAAAAATATAATATTATGCATAAGATATCAACTGCTTATCATCCACAAACTTGTGCATTAGCTGAAGTTTCTAATCGAGAGATTAAGCGTATATTAGAAAAGCTTGTAAATCCTAATAGATCAGACTGGTCTATAAGACTAGACACTGCATTATGGGCATACAGGACTGCTTATAAAACTCCGATTGGAATGACTCCTCATAGGCTTATATATGGAAAAACTTGCCACTTACCAGTTGAATTAGAACATAAAGCAAATTAGGCGATTAAAGAATTTAATTATAATATGAAAGAAGCTGGTGAGAAGAGATTGTTGGAATTAAATGAATTGGAAGAATTACGGAATGAATCATATGATAATGATAAGATTTATAAAGAAAGGATGAAATTATGGCATGATCGGAAAATTAATCAGAGAAATTTTGAACCAGGACAAGAAGTTTTGCTTTATAATACTAGATTGAAATTATTTCCTGGGAAATTGAAATCTCGATGGTTAGGACCTTTCACCATAACTCAAATATTTTCATATGGAACTATAGAAATTGAAGATCCAAAAACAGGACATAGATTTAAAGTAAATGGACATAGATTAAAACCATATTTAAAAAATAGACGACCAAATTTTAAAGTGGTTTTAATGCTTAGTCAACCTGAACACTAACTGAATTAGGTCGGGCTGACGACGTTAAACCAAGCGCTTTATGGGAGGCAACCCATAGTAGTCTTTTATTTTTAGATATCTATATATTAGTGAGTCTATATTATTAAACAAATCTTACTACTCCAATTTTTATTAAGAATCATCACAAAAATTGAACCTATTGGATGAGATCAGAAAATATTCGGACCAGAGCGAAAATGGGCGATTTTTACGAATCTCGCCGACAGCGAGCTTGACCCCGCTGACAGCGAGATCGTGGACCATTACTTCATTCAGTTTTAATACTAAGTTGCCGACGGCGAGGAACTTCCCGCTGACGGCGAGGCAATTAATAATTTGGTTTCTTAAAGATTTTTCGTGCGGTTTTGGACGAATCTAAGCCATTTTTTTGTAAGAAATTATTCCAAATCTGATTTTACACCATTTTCTTCCTTAGGAACCACTAGAGACCAATCCATTCCATCCAAAATGGCCTCTAAATTCTTAGAAACCACAAAAACTGAAGTTTTCAACTGGACAAAATTTGTCAGTTTGGAGGCCCAGCGAATCTTCAACAAAGGCTTGATGAAGAAGAGACTGATTAAAGAAAGAGGATTCGTCAATAGAGGAGTAGAGAATTCTACTACAAAAATCGAAGAAATGATCGCACAGCGGCATTGGGAGGTATTTTGTTATACGACATCCGCTGTAGTTATACCAGTAGTTAAAGAGTTTTACTCTAATTTACATGCTATCAACAATGGAAATGTCTACGTCAGAGGGAGATGGGTAACATTTACTCCTGCAAGGGTAAATGAATTGTTTTCTATAGAAAATACCTCTGTTTGTCATTATTCCAACTTTGTGCCTTCGAGATACAATATGAACGAAATCTATAGATACCTGACCGATGGACCGGATGATTGGGAGTTACGAGAAGACGGGCATGTAAGTTTTTCTGCATCACTTCTAAACCATGTCTCAAAGCACTGGCATTTCTTTATATCATCAAAACTATTACCTACCATGAGAGTAAATAAAGTTTCAAAGGAATGCGCTATTTTAAACTACTGTATTCAAATTGGATTACCTATCGATGTCGGATCAATAATAGTAAAGTCTGCATTGGGATTAATTGTGCATGGGTCAGTGCATGGACTTGGACACCCATCTACTATATTTACTTTATGCAGTCAGTACCAAGTTTCTTATGAGGCTTGGGAAAAAGTACTTTTACCATGGAAACCCCTGGATCCTACTGATATGTTTCCCACTTTGGATAACAATGATGAGATCACCGTTATTTCTGACAGAGCATCACAGAACAATCCTTTAGCAAGGCCCTTTACTGATAAGACTAATTTCATTCTGAAGAACATTAAAGGATTGGAGAAAGAATTGCAAAATGTGATGAATTCCATTGACAATATCTCTGATATGTTTGATCATATTGATTGGAGAATGAAGGAGCACTTTGATCATACTGGACATCTGGAGGCCAGTTTTATTCATCTACTAAGACAGAAAGGATGGATTAATGAAGAAACTACTGCAGAATTCCCTTTCAGGCCTTTCTACAATTTATTTGTGCACCTGCGTCGCATCGAAAATATTAGAGAAGATGTTAGTTCAGACACTGAAGAATAGGAAAGATTTCTATGTTTATGTTATATTTGTATATATATGTGTGTTTGATTTGAAGTTAGGTTTTATTATGAGTCGAAGTTTGATTTGATCATCTCAGATTTGATGAGATTATTTGTAAATTGTTATGTCTCAGCATTTAGAGTGTTGTGGTGTGGATTGCGATGCTAAGTATTATGGATTTGAACATTTAAGTTAAATATGTGTTAAGTTATTAGTGTGAAATTTGTAAGTTTCATGAATTTCATATATAAAGTTATATTGTTTGTGTTGTGTGACTTTTTGAGAGTATAAGTATCTAATCTTCGTATAATTATTAAATTAAGTGATCAGAAGATTGATTAAGGGCAATTCGAGGTTGAAAATGATTGACGAATTTCAAAAATTTAAAATTTTTTGGAACCTCACCGACGGCGAGAATTATCTCGCCGACAGCGAGAAAACCCACTGACAGCGAGACCGAGCTCGCCGACGGCGGATTTTTCCCGAAACTTTTGCCTTATAAAATTAATTAGCTCGCCGACGGCGAGAAAAATCTCGCTGACAGTGAGAACGCAAAAAGACTTATATTTGACCAGTCAACCGACACTATTCATCATCCCTTTCTTCAATTTTTTGAAAAAACCGACCTAGGGCTTGAGAGATCTTGGATTTGAAGCTATTTCAACACTTTTTGACACCAGATTTCATCTTCCCTTGGTAAGACCTTCACTCCTATACAAAAATTTTTTATTTTCACCATTGATTTCTTCTACATTGGGATATTTTGAAAAATTTTGAAATGTGAAGAAAATACTTGGAAGAATTTCATAGAAATTGATTTAAATGGATTTTAGTTGTTGTAGGAAGACTTCTTAGTAATATTTTGGAGTTTAGTTAAAATTTTTGCAGATTTCACAGATCGAGAAATGGCTCCACGATAAAAGCGAAGAATAGAATATGACGAAACTCGATTCATTAATGCGAGAGCACAAACTCGATATTTTCAAAACATTCAAGCAAGAAAGTGCATACAAGATCGAGTTTTCAAGAATCCAGGAGGAGAAGTGGAACGAGTTATAAAGGAGCGAGGATGGGAAAACTTCTGCTATGTTACCAACAGAGCAGCTGTAGAAATAGTAAAGAAATTTTATACAAACTTAACGCAGGCTGAAGATGCACCGGTTAAGGTTAGAGGATTTTTTGTAGATTTCAACGTTGTTAGAATAAACGCCTATTATGAATAAGAGACACCTACTTGAGCGAGTATGAAACTTTTGGAACTATGGAAGGACCACTAGAAGAGGTGATCGACTTTCTCACTGATGGGAAAGGAGTTTGGAAGATAAAGCAGCGGGAACGGGTAAACTTCCCTCTTTCTATGCTAAACACAACATCTAAAGCCTGACATTATTTTATTTGTTCTACTTTGTTACCTACCTATCACCATAGTGAGGTAACAAGAGATAGAGCAGTTCTTAATTTCTGTATTCAGAACCAAAAGAGTATGAATGTGGTAAATGTTATTTATAAAAACATATTAGCCACTGCTAGAAATGAAAGTGGAGGAGGACTAGGACATCCTGGTCTTATTTATGCACTTTGCCAATTATCTGGGGTAGAGGCAAGAGATAATGAAGAATGGATTAAACCTATGAAACCCCTTACTCAGGCTAATATAAAGAAATATGAATCCCACGAAGGATGGAGATCTGGGACAAGGGATTATGTACCTTATTCAAGTAGAGATATACCCTCTACTAGTTATGAACCACCCCCTCAGTACACCACTCCTACCCTTCAAGATCTGATGAATGAATTAACCCTGAGTAGAAAGAGTTTTGAGCTATTTGGAGAGACTATGGAAAGAAGATTTGAGCATATAGACCAAAGGATCGGAGGCTTAGAGAGAAGACACGATTATGATAGCGAATATCTCCAGCGACATTCAGAGTACGAGATTGCATACTATGAAGCTGAGCATCGATATAGGAGTGGTGATTTAGATGATGTCTTTCCTGAGTGCCCCCATTATTTACAGTACCAGCCTGCTCAGCCTTCTCAACCTGGAGATCAGGGAGATGACATAGTTTGGGATTTTAATGTAGAAGATTGGAGTCTTTTTTAGTTTATTTAGTTTGTTTAGATTTGTTGTTTTGCAAACTTTATTATTTCTGTGTGTAATATTTTAGTACTTTCTGTGGACTTTGGACTTGATATGTTGTTTGTTTGCTTGAGCAGTGATATTAAATTTATTATGTGTGTTAAATTAGTTGCAAATTTTTATATATAAGATATTAGTCTTTCTTTAATGTATTGTTTAAATTTTAAATTTATGTGTTGTAATAGATTAAGTTTTCTTTGTTATGTTTAATACTTACTTTAAAATTTCCATCCCTGCACTTTCTTTTTAAATATTATATGTGGAAGAATAATAACAGTACAGGTTCTGTAAGTAATGAAAAAGACTGCGAAAATTTCAAAGAAAAGAAATACCTAAAGCTCAAAGGTATGATGAATTTTATTTATATACTTTCCCTTTTTCACTATATAGCATAGATAGAAAAATTTAAGTTTGGGGGAAGGTAAAAATACAAATTTAATTATTAAAATTGTTCTCAATTTCTATTTTCAAAAATTATTATTAAATGACTTTCTATCGTAGTTTTTCAATTCAATAAATATGAGTTACTTTATTTAATTATTATATAAAGTTAAAGAAAATATTTCTAGTAATTCAATTAATTAATGAAATAAGATATTTGGTTAAAATGAATAAGAATATAGTAAACTATTTAAAGTAAGGGAAACTACATTCTAAAAATTGAAAATTCTTAAGTATTTAAGTGAAAAAGAAAAGATAGAAACTCAATGAAGTAAAGGCTATGAAATATATATATGCAAAGAAATATTTTGAGTTTCAAATTTAGGAAGAGAAATTGAAGTTCAAAATTATTAACAGGCTATCCAGATACAGTAATCCTCACTTGAAAAAGAAAAGAAAAAGAAAAAGAAATGAAAAAAAAGAAAAAGAAAAGAAAAGAAAAGAAAAATATAAGTGAGGAGAAGCTTGAGGAGAGCCTTATCAAAAATTGGCTTCAATGGAATCAACCTAAAGAGTAGAACTTAATTATATTTCTAAACTTATATTTATGGATTAGTATTTTACTAAATAGTGTTTTCTTGAACTTCCTATCATCTAAATATCTTAAGTAATTTACTATTTTTAAATATAGTCGTTCCGAAATAAATAGAAAGCTAGAAATCTTAGAGTCGATAACTAAATAATCTTATCTCTATAAAGTTAATTTAATTACTTAGAAATATTTCTATTCAACTTTATTATAATGTTATTTAAATTTAATTCATATATTATCCGGATTGTAAAATTCTATTATAGAAATCATTATTATTATTTAATTAGTATTAAAATTACTTCGAGGACAAGTAATAATTAAGTTTGGGGGATTTTGATCACGTAAAAATACATCAAGAAATTCATATCTATTTTTGATGAAATTGCACTTTAAAGAAAGGTATTTTCTTTATTTTATTGCAGGAATGAAGATTTATAAGTTATGGAAGCAAAAAGCATGAAATGGAACAAATTTGGATCAAAAATGAGGAAATTCATGCAAATATAACTACTTCGCCGACGGCGAGATCGAGGCCGCCTACGGCGAGATAGTGAGGAGAATTTCCGAAGGAATTATAAATACCTCGCCGACAGCGAGCCCGAGCCCGCCGACAGCGAGATCGCGCGGTTTGAAGACCTTCTAGAAGCCCCGCTGACGGCGAGGTCGTTTCCCGCCGACGGCGAGGCAGTTCAAAATGCATATACATTGAACCTGGACACTTTTTGAAGAGGTGTTTAAGCACCCCTTGGACCTTTACTTACCTCTATAAATAGAGGCCGAATTTTAGTGATTTAGTGTCCCTTTAGAGTCCCTTTTTAGAGTCTCTTTCTATTATCTTAAGTGTCATTTGTGTGAGTTAAGTGTGTTTAGTGAGTTCATTAGTTTAATTGAGTGCTATTTAGTTTGCTGTACTAGAAGGAAAAGTCAAATGAACTTCATGGAGTCTGCTTGGGGAGGAAATTAAGATAAGTATCTTTTTTTATTGTTGTTAACTTTAAATGAAATTCATGCTTTGTTTTATTCCCATGCATTCTGAGTAGTTTTCTTAGTCTTTCTCCTTGTTTATGAAAATTATGCGGATTGATGAAATTAAATAGAAGCACATAATATAATATTAAAATAAATTGTGATAATTTTTTACTTAAAACTTAATTTACTTTCAATCTGGCCAATTGAGTAGTTAAAATATATTGAATTATCAACTATAGTAAAAATTACATCCAATATTCAGGGAAGTCAAAAGCCTTGGAAGGCGGGTGCAAATAAATAGGGAAATATTAATTATCGGGCGTAGAATTGGATATTTTAGTGTGACAGACTAAAATACTCAATTCGGTCCTACTGTTTGAGAGCTGAAGTGTAGATGTTAGCCCTCAGGTGAGGGGAACGTGGGAGCTCTGAAGTGGCAGCCAGTATCCTCCCAGCCTAGCCGCAGATTCAGTAATCAAACATAGGATTAGTCAATGTTCTTTGCACCTGGACCAAAGGGTAAAGAATAGGAATGCTCCTATTTGTCACAATACAATTTAAAAATTCTATTTAAAATTCATCATTCTCATAATTTTCTAAAAACAAGGAGAAGGCTACTTTTTCTGAAGTATTTAAATCAACTTATTTCAAGCATTAGTTTACTTTAGTTTATTATAGTTACTTTGAATTTCCGTTCTTTATTAGTAAGTAATTCCTTTTAATTTAGCCGATAACAAATCTGTTAAAAACTTCCCTGTGGGATCGATAACCAGGACTCCACTTGAGCCCTGTATTACTTGATACGATACGTATACTTGCATAGAATCCACATTATACATCAAAACATATATCTATATTTAAAGCGGGATCAAGTTTTTGGTACCATTGCTATAAACATAAATTACATACATTTTAAAAGTGGGTCATCTTTCTTCTTGCATAAAGATGTGATTATGTGATGATGTGGATTTGAAGAGCTTTCAAAGTATTGAAGAAATTATGATGGTTTTTTATTTTGATTTTAATTTACTTTTTGATCTGACCAATTCAATTGTTAAAATTTGTTGTTGAACATTAACTCTGGAAGGATTTAGTGTCCTGCAACAATAATGAAGAATCTATTCAATGTTCATGAATGAATTCTGTAGTTCATGGGAATTGAGTGCAAATAAACAGAGAAATGTGTTTTGTTGGAATTCAAATTGGAGGATTCAGGGTGACATGCTGAGATCCCCAATTTGGTCCTAAGATTAGTAACTAAAGTCAAAGGTTAGCCTTCAGGTGAAGGGTGAGTGGGAGCTCCGTAGTGACAGTCGATATCCTCCCAGCGTAGCCTTAGATTTAGTGATTGAACTTAGGATATATAAATGTTCTTCTCATTCTTGGAAGAGGGGTATACTTTTGAGGGTAAGGAAACATTTATGCTCCTATTTGGCACCATACAATAAATAATCATTCTACATCATTCACTCATCATACACTCGTTGCAAGAGAAAAGATACTTTTCATATATATCAAAACCTTTCAAATACAAGCTTAGTGTGTGTGTTAGTTAATTTTCTTATAAAGATATTAGAAGTAATTGTAGTTTTCTTAGTTGTTACTGTTTTCAGCATCTTGTTAGTATAATTGAACTAAAACATTAATTGCAATTAGAGTATTAGATTTTAGTAATACACTATTTATTATAAGGAATGTGCCTTCTTGTGGGATCGATAACCAGGACTCCATTAGAGCCTTGTATTACTTGATAAGATACGTATACTTCCGTTAAATGTTTGGACTTTACAAAATCATTATATATATATATATATATATATATAAATAAATATATATATATATATATATATATATATTTGAGTTCATAAGTTCTTGCAATATAAAATGTCAGCATCAATGACTTTTTGTTTTCATAGTCTCTGCACTAAGATTAAAAGGTTTAAGCCTTCGCTAACTTCCGGAATTCTTTTCCTTCGATAGTCAAGATTTCAATTCCTATGCCGATTTTCTCCTGTAACTTGCCCACTTCTTGTGAGGCCCGACTTGTTACTCCAATGATTCAGTTCGGGACTGCTTTTAATGAGTTTTAAGTTGTACTTGGAAAAACCCCGTTCATTATTATGAAAGTTGATGTCCTCGAAGTCCAAGAACCGTCTACCGAAGTTGACCTGAACTCCCACCAGAATTTCTCTTCTGCTAAAAAGGTGAAAGTTTCAACTACCTCGGTCAAGTTAGTCGTCTCCGTGCCTAGGAGATTTGTTACCCTTACCATTGCTGATTTTGTCGTCAACACGTTGACCTTTCCGTCTGTCAAAGGGAAATAAATTATGACTGAAGAAGATTTTGGCAACGCCTTTCTTGCCTTTCTGTCAGTTTTTGAGATTGGTTATAGCACTAGAATGCCCCCTGTTGACCTCATTTTTGATGAGGTCTTCTCTTCCCTCTTTAGTGCTTAGGATCTAGCCATAGGCTTTTCCTTTGACTATCTTAGAGGACTAGAATTGGGACCCATCCTTTAGAAATTTGAACCACTTCTTGCCTCTCTACAAACCCCACAAGCTTGATTGTAGACCCCTAATCACCTAAAGGGTTGAAATCAAATGTGAAGGTTTAAAGGATGAGTTCCCTATAGGACTCTTTGGCCTTAGGACCACCCTGGGTGGCTTGGTCTGGTGAGGGTTGACTTACACACTCACTACACTCACACTCTACACTCTCACACACACAATCCAAATCCTAAAACCACACCCATACCCAACTTGACTCCTTGACTCATGTAGGTAATTCATATGGATGGACCTTAATCTCTAAGCCCCTGGCTAAAAGAGTTAGGAACAACATAGTGAATGCCTCAAATGAGTCCTCTCATGGCTCATATAGGCTTAATATGACTTCATGGCTCAACCAAAGTGATTCCATTTTGCTCAAATTTGATCAATTTTCTTTTTGCAAAATTTCAATTTTCTGGCCCCGGCCCCACCAAACCTACCAAATGCCCTTAGAACTATCCAAAATTTGCAAAATCACCTAAATTACCCAAAATTCCCCAAAACCATTCCTAAACATTTCCCTCCACTCAAATTGATCATCCATAGCCAAAAATACCAAAAATTCCAAAAATACCCCCCAATACCCTCCAAATACCCAAAATGCCCCTCTTAGCCAAAAAATCCAAAAAATTCAGAAAATTCCAGAAAATCTCAAATTTTCCCAATTTCATTTTGTCCAACTACACCATGGGCCAATTTTGTCAATTTACCCCACTTTTACCAAAAAGCCCAATTTTGACCAAAACCCAAACTTAACCCAAATAAGCCCAAGTCCCAAAACCAAAACCCAAACAAAGTTGAAACCTCTTTGAAACACTCCCATAAACATTTCCCAACATTAATTTTACATAAATTCAACCCTAGCCCAAAATTGGCCGAAATTAGCCCAATTTGACCTACATTGGCCCATGTACCAAATGAACCCAATTCCAACCCATTTCAAGCCCAAACCACCACAAATTTATTTCAAATCACTCATGACACATCTGTTGACCTCATTTTTGATGAGGTCTTCTCTTCTTCTTTTTAGTGCTTAGGATCTAGCCTTAGGCTTTTCCTTTGACTATCTTAGAGGACTAGAATTGGGACCCACCTTTTAGAAATTCAAACCACTTCTTAACTCCCTGCAAACTCCACAAACTTGATTGTAGACCCCTAATCACCTAGAGGGTTGAAATCAAATGTGGAAGTTTAAAGGATGAGTTCCTATAGGACTCTTTGGCCTTAGGACTGTCCTGGGTGGCCTGGTCTGGTGAAGGGGCTGACTTACACACACACTACACTTATACACTACACTTATACACTACACTTTCACACACCTCCTAAAACCACACCCATACCTAACTTGACCTCCTGACTCATGTAGGTGATTCACATGGATGGTCCTTAACCCCTAAGCCTTTGGCTAAGAGGGTTAGGAACAACATAGTGAATGCCTCAAATGAGTCCCTTCATGGCTCATGAGGGCTTGATATGGCTTCATGGCTCAACCAAAATGATTTCATTCCACTCAAATTCACCCAATCTTCAATTTTCCAAATTTTCGATTTTTGACCCCGGGACCCTACACCCGTCTAACTCTACCCAAAGCCCTCGAAATTACCCAACTTTTTCAAAATCACCTAAATTACCCAAAATTCCTCAAAATCAATCCCATATATTTCCACACCACTCAAATTGATCATCCATACCCAAAAATACCAAAAATTCCAAGAAAACTTCCCAATACCCTCCAAATACCCAAAATACCCCTCTTGACCCAAAAATCCAAAAATTCAGAAAATTCCCAGAAAATTCCAGAAAATCCCAAATATTCCTAATTTCATTTTGTCCAACTACACCATGGGAGAATTTTGTCAATTTACCCTACTTTTGTCAAAACCCCCAATTTAACCCATTTTAACCCAAAGTGAACCCAATGTCAAACCAAACCTATCCAATTGACCCAAATTCTGGTCCAATTCAATTCTAAACTTCAATTCAACATTCCCAATACCAATTTAGACCAAACCCAAGTTCAATTTGATTGATATTTGGATCCAATTTCACTTTTGGCCTTAAAGCCCAATTTGGACCCATGACCCAAACTTAACCCAAACTCACCCAATTCAACTTCAATTAACCCCAAATCTTTTCCAAATCTTCCTTAACATTCCCACAAACAAAACACTAACATGATTTGCCCAATATTTAGACCCAAACCCCACTCAACTTCAACCCAAAGCTTAAGGCCCAATTTTGACCTAAAACCAAACCTAACCCAAATGAGCCCAAACCCCAAAATCAAAGCCCAACCAAAGTCAAAACCTCTTTGAAACATTCTCATAAACATTTCCCAACATTTATTTTACATCAATTTCAACCCTAGCCCAACATTGGCCCAACTTGGCCCACTTGGGCCTATGTTGGCCCATTCACCAAAAGAACCCAAATTCAAACCAATTCAAACCCAAATCACTCCCAATTTGCTTCAAGTCACTCATGACTCATCCATGAGATAAAAACAACATTTGTTTGGCCCAATCCTTCACAAATTCCCCATCCATAAATTTATTTCCAAACCAAAAGCCCACTTTCTTAAACCTTCCTAAAGCCCATCTCCACCAAAATCCAAAGGGGCAAAATCAATCTAAAGCCCATATGACAAATTCTCTTCATCATGCATTCAATTAAAATCATCCCTAAGTCCTAATCCAATGATCAAATAATTCTAAATAAAGCTTCATCCAAATTTCCACCAAAATGTCCAAAATCCTTAAAATCCATTTTTATGAAGTTGACTAAACTTTTCCCAAGCCAAATGGAGCCATGAATGAGCCATTCACAAGCCATATGAAGCCATGAAAGTTTGGCATGTGACCATGCCATTAATGGCAAGAGGAGGGGCTCTTTTCCTAATCTTTCATTAAGCCTTTTTAACCTTATTCATGACACACACTAAACCATGTTTAGCAACCTCATCATGGATAGAGACCATACCATTCTCTCTTGGCTGACCCAACTGATCCTCTCAGCCCAAAATCGAGGCCATGGGGAGGTGCACCCAACCCAAACCAATGGATTGACCAAATTGAAGCCAAAATGACCCCTTCCCCATTCCATTTTAATTCAAAGCCTTTACACATGGCAATTGCCAGATTGATCGCACAAACCTCCAGCCCCGACCCACTCGGACCCGAGGGTGACCCATGCTGCCGGCCAGCCGCACGGGTCGCCGGGAAACACCATGGCCGAGACCTTGGGAGGAGCCGAACTTTGGAATTCCACCTTGATGAGCTGCCCCATGCCCAGATGGCCACCATGGCCGTTCTTCCCATGACTGAAGCAGCTGATCCCAACCCTTGGCCATCCCTCTGAGGCTCTCCAGCCACCTCTATTTAAACCCGACCCCCTCACGGCCATGAGAAGAGAGTTGCAAAAACCTTGCCAAAACTCTGCCAAAATTGTTTCAAACCCTTCTCTACCCTAAGAGCAGTTGATCCCCAGTGTCAATTTGCCCTAATCCCCACTGATAAGATCCAATTTCTCCACTGAAATTCCACCCAAAACCAGGACACTTCTCCACAGTGAGTCAATCCCCAAATTGATTGGTTCTACACCTTCACCGGACCGAGGGAAGGTGTCCACCAGATAAAAGCCCCATCTCCGAGCCACCCGGTTGCTCCGGCCTCCAAGCTTTGTGATCGGGCTTGGTCGAAATCCCACCTAGACAATTCACCGAGACCGGGAGACTTCATGCGGAGCTTGCTGGGATCCAATCGAAGGTGCAACAACCCTCGGATCGAAGCCACACTTCTGCGAGCAAAGGTATGAGCTAACTCTTCATCCCGAGCTTCTGGAGATTCTCCATTTCAAATGCTTTAATTTCAATGCATGATAACCGTATAGATGTGTTCGTCTCTTCAAGACGAATCCATAGAGCATAAGAACATAAAAATCCATTGAGTATCGAGCGAGATATTAGGGATTTAGTGTGGACGGCTCTCGGGTGAGGACACTTGGGGACGATGAACGAATGCCTTCCATCCAACACACGCGCGGACGGACGGCCAGGATCGCGTCGGATCAGAAGACGGAACGATACAGCGGGCCCCGGGAGCGCTGAGTCAGATGGCTGCGTCGAATGGGAGCGCGCCACGCGGGGTTTCGGAGCTGCCGAGGTTGACGCGGCGCCGCGTGGATAAATAGAAAATTAGGGATTTTTCTGATTTATTTAATTCCCTAAACTTCAAAAATTCATAACTTTGTATAGAAAAATCAGAAAAATAAAATAAAAATACCCTCTTGCTCAGTGAACAGAGGAGAATAATGTGGAAAAGAAATCATTTAATTTCATCAAGTATTTTATTTTTAATAATTTATTTACTCTCTGCATATTTTTAATTCTCCATGCATTTATACAATTCACCATGGCATGAGACGATAGGGCTTTTGAAGCCTCTGAATTTGGGAACATTCCCTGAATTTTCCAAAGTCAGAGGCCATCCCTATGAAAAGTTATTGATTTTTCAAATTCATGTTACTATTTTGAGTATTTTAATTCCAATAAATAGCATGTTGTGAAATAAATTCTAGGAAAATTTGGTGATGTTCCTTATGACCAGAGGACCCTAGGAAAAATAGGTTTTGAGTTAGTTCATTTAAAACAACCCTAATTGGCTTAAACACCCAAAATGGATCTCTAATTAATTAGAGCTAACCATACATCAAATTGATTTGTAATTAATTCTCCACTGACCTTTAGGATCAGAGGAACCCACCATAAAAATTTGAGGTCAATTGGACTTGGTTAGCCCTACTAATTGGGTTGATTAAGCCATTTAGTCATTTTAAACTTCAAAAATTCATAACTTTCAAAATACTTTTTAAAAATTCACCAAATTGGTTTTGGAGCCTCTCTGATATCAGAGGAATTTAAGAAAATTAAAATTTCAATTTTCTAAAAAAGTTGATTTTTAATATTATTTTAATATTTTAATAATTAAAAAAATAATAAAAATCACAAAAATAATAAAATTCACCAAAATGTCACATTTTGAATTTTAATCACTTAGGAATAAAACCCATATTTTTCTTAGGTCTATTTAGTGAGATATTAAATTTTAAAGGTCTAGGGCAATTTTAAAATTAAAAAAATATGTTTTCTAGCTTTTTCACTAAAATAATTATAATAAATCATAGAAAAATCAGAAAATTGTAAAATTTGATTCTCTGATTTCCTTGATATCAGAGAGATTTTTGAAAAATATAAAATTCATTTTTCAACATTTATTTTATTTTTAAATTAATTAATACTCCAAAACTTAAAATAATTATAATAAAAATAATATAATTCAAAAAATCACCAAAATTGGTCCAAGTGGTCCTCTGGTCATTAGGAATATCCCCTAGTTTTCTTAAGGACAGAAACTTTCCCTTGGTCATGTTATTAAATTTTCCTTGGAAATCTCTATTTTCTACCAAAAATAATTATATAAATAAATTAAAAAAAGAAAAATCACATTTTCTCCTCTCATGTCTTTATTGACATATGAGTGAAGTCACATAAAAATTTCAAGTTCATTTGAATTCAATTTAATGAGTTATGAAATTATTAAGCTTAAAGGGTAAAGTGGTAATTAAAATTTTAACCTTTAATTAAAACTTTAGGTTTAATAAAAAATTAACAAGTAAAATATTTGATCCTAATCTGATTTGGATGATTAAAATTTAAATAATTTAAGGGTAGAAACCCATTAAATAATTTAAAATTATTAAACCTTAATTAAATAATTGATTAAATTTGGAGGAATAATAAAATTGGAATTATTAAAATAGGGATATTATTAGGAAGAGATTTATTCTTTAATTTAAAAATCCCTAAATTAATTATCTCATTAATATTCAATTCTTAATTAAAATGATAACTCAAATTCAAAATATTAAAAGACTTAAACATTAAACTAAAATTAAATTATTAAATTCTTTTAAAATTTCAATTAAAAAAAAATAATAAATAAAATTAAATTAAAAAATTAAATTAAATTAATTAAATTAAATAAATTAAATTAAATTAAATTAAATAAATTTAAATTAAATTAAATAAATAAATAAAATTAAATTAAATTAAATTAAATTAATTAAATTAAACAAATTAAATTAAATTAAATCAAATTAAATAAAATTAAATTAAAATCAAATTAAATTAAATAAACAAATTAAATTAAATCAAATTAAATTAAAATCAAATCAAATTAATTTAATGTAACATCAAATCAAAATAAATTGAATTAAATTGAATTAAATTAAATTAAAACTCAATTAAATTAAATTAAATTAAATTAAGTTGAATTAAATATAACATCACCAAAGACATAAAGAATTCAAAATAAATCTAAAAATAACTTGAACACTATTCCAAATTAATTGAAATTAAATTAAATCACAAATCATTTGAACACCAATTTACCCTCAAAAGCTTTAGTTATCATAACTCCTAAACAGAATATTAAATGAAATGTTACTTCACCTATAGGATATTCAAATGTCCTAGTTCACTCGAAGCAAGATAATAAAACTTGAGATTCTTGGACGATTAATTCATTTGTATAATTAAATTCATTTGGACTTAAAACAATTCTAGCAATATTAAAAAGATGTTTAAGATTCTTCTTAAACACTTTCTCAATATGATAGGATGTTTATAAGAACAATTGAATTTAATTGTTCTTTGATGAAGAAAATCGTCTTCAAACAAAAACACAAGGAATCTAGACGTCATAGGAAATGACTAGCTATAGGATTAGGAATTTGGTAGAAAACCATAACCCTTACCTTAGCTTTACCTAGGAACTTGCTTAAATATTCTAATTGTGTTTTAAGTGCGGCTTGGGATGACGGGAAGACCCTCCGGGTACGCTTTTATTTTATTGCAATTTACTTTCTTGCAATTTACATTATTGCAATTTATTTAACCGCATTGCACTTACTTTTCTTGCATGATAAACAAGCTGTTGCATGAAAACCCACACCTTTAGGATAGTCCCTAAAACTGAAACCAAAACTAAGTTAAAAGTCATTGCAAGATAAAATTCACCGCCACAACATTTCAAAATATAAAACAACTCAAAATTTAATCACAAACATAACACAAAACTACAATTACAACTAAATTAAAACGTCCTGTTGGATGATCGGGAATACCTCGGATGATGTAACCTACGTGTTGCTAACGGGATTTCCCACGATGCTAAATGAAAGTGTGTAACTCATTCAGTTGAGTTTAGCAAATTCATCTGGACTAAGTGAATTCGATAAAAATAATGATGCCGGAAGGATGGAACCGTGGGATCTTAACCGGTGTCGTTATAATGAACTTTAAGATTTGTCTTGATTAAAATATTGAAAACACTTGGAAATTAAGATTTTCTCTAAACCAAAACACTTTTCTCATCCCCTGATTTATGACTTCTAAAACTAAACCTCTGCAACAACAAGGAGCTCGGAGCATGGTGGGCGGCACGGCCATCGTCATCGAGCAAAACTTTCTTAGAATTAAACAACCAAGCCATAGGATTTCGAGGTAGTTTGCCTAGTGCAACATAAATCCTCGACCTTTTGTTAGGCATTTGCACTGCAAATTAAGCCCTAACCGGTTTTAGGATTCCGAGGTAGTCGTCCGATACAACATAAACCCTCACATCTTCGAGGCTATTTGTATGATTGTGTCATATGAATATAAGTCCTAATTAATTAAAATTGGCAAGATCAAAACATCAAATAAATATTAGGACTTTCCTAAATTCAAGCCAAACAATAGAATAGTCGGGAGATTACCGAAGTTCAATTCGAATCTGTGATTTCTCCTACTTTTCTTCCTTTGAATTCCCAAAACAAAATGTTCCAAATTTGGTCCATTCCCTATTGAAATTCCAAACTTCAATCCTTTGAGAACTTAAACTTTGAAATTCTTGAGAGCGGAATTATTGATTATTATCGAGAGTTTTCTTAGGTGATTCCCGTCACTTAAGATGTAATTAACTATAGGGGCTTGCCCTTATAGGGAATTTTAAAGAACCCGAGTAATATAAACCCTGTTTAATGCTTTCATATTAAGCGGGGAATTTGTCGGCTTATAAAATTGGTTCGCGGACCAAACGGATGTCACAAATCTTCTAGTTTATTTAATCGAGCCCCATCGTCAAGCAGTGTGTCTATTCTTCGGGATAGATACACGGTTTGTGATGTGGTGCTCGTTTATATAAACTATTCGGGATGTGAGATCAGTTTGATTTCATATCTTAAAATTTTCAAATTTAAAATTATTTTCAAAATCAAATACTACTTCTCAAAATTATTTATTTAAATTAAATTAAAAAATTCGCCGACAACTTCTGTTAGGCGACCCCTTTTTCAAAATAACACACAACCTAAAAAATAAGCCGTACAATTTCTGGCGACTCCGCTGGGGACAATTCCTCTCTCCATTATAATCGGATAATTCTGCTTCAAAAATCGGTAGTGCATCCATGTCCTTAATGGATCAAACTACCATTCTTTCCGTTAGAATACTATGTTCATTTCTACCGTGAACAAGTATAGCCAACATTCTCTCGGATTTAGGAGCCACTGTTTAGACACCCCTAAACAGAGAGGTTCCGAGATCCTTTTACCTCATTTTTGAGGTGGGGTGGACCCCTAATAGGTGTTAGTTAGGAGTGATCCTTCGAGTCGAGAAGTCTTGCATAAGACCCTCTTTTCCTTTCCAACTCTGAATCGGATTCCTTACCTTCTCTACACCTTTGAACATTCCATTCTAAATAAACAAACCCTCTAATAAATGATTCTTTTAACAAATGATTCCTTCTTATAAATACATGAACAAGAATGTGTTCGGACTCTTTTCAATTCCTTTCTTTTTGTCCTAAAGAAAAGAAGCATAACTCGGGACTGACAACCAGAATCTACCCTGCAGAAATGGAAGCCCCAAAGCTGATTTTCTCCTTCACCAACGAATTGGACTTCGCTGTCTATAAGGATGAGCTGCCCGATAATGGGATCATCCGATTCGGACAAGGATTTGAAAACACGAATGTCAAGATCACCGACGTCTCCCTCTTTGCCCTGACGAACAAGGTATCTGAAGCTGAGAAACCGCCGCTGAGTTCGACCTTAGGTCGACCCAAGAGTTTCCTCCCTGCAAAGGATCCCGTCGAGAGGAGTATTGCTGTCCGCGGGAGGATCGTTCTTACTACCCCCACTGGTCTAGTTGTTTCGCACCTACCCCGACTTCTGCCAAATTAAAGGGGAAAGAAATCCAGAATTATGGTAAACCTATTACCGTGGAGGGTACAGATCTTCCTGTAAGACCTTCTGTTTTCGAAATCGGGTCCAGTTCAAAGATTCCATCACTGACAAGGACCCAAAGAAGAAACAGAAGTAGAAGGATCGCCAGAGAAGCCAGAGCTGCTGAAATTGCTTTCCTGGAGGAAATCCCAGAACTGCCTGAATATACACCGCTACCAGAATATACACCGCTGCCTGACTACATACCACTTTTGGGAGGAAGCGGGTTCCATCCCCTCTCCGCCGCGAGAGGACGAGGAAAATGTTCGCAAGATTTCGCCGCATTGCCTCGACCCGCATACTACAACGATAGCCGCAAGAAAAGGACTAGAACTACGCCGTTTGCTCGACTGCAAACTTTGGTAGAAAAGTTAGCAAAGAAGGAAAAGCGCCCGTATCGGAGATTCTACGGAGAATAGGGCGGGTGCCAGTCAAATCCCGTCTTGGGCCCCGAGTAGAACCTGTCATCATGACAGAAAAGCCAAGTAAAAGAATGAAGGCTAGTCTGCCTGTCATCGTCTCAGGATTACAGATTAGGGAGGATACCACCTTCCAGCATTTGGCCGACAGACCATCTGGTCTTAGACCTTCTGCTGCTAGAAGGATGGTATGGCGTCCACTCCTGGGCGATTGAGATTGAGACAACGGCTCGAGAAAGAAAGTCTCGCCGAGAGACTTGAATGCGAAGAAAGCGCTACTGCGATAAAGGGGACTCGTGAAAAGGGGACCCAGCAGCTATCGCACGACAACCGCGAGGACACACAGAAAGCCCCGCTAGAACATGCCATGGAAAAGTTGAGAACCGATATCCGACGATTGGCAAAAGAAAGAGAAGAAAAGTTCGGAGACGAGATTGATTCATCGGAGTTCATGGACGACGAATATGCGAGAAATCAACATGGTCGAAACACGAGCCTCATCGGCTTCGCAAGGTGCTCCTGCAGCGGCGAAAGAGAGGAGCCGGGCCGATGAGAAGGCGGCTTCAGGAGAAAGACGACGCGATCGCCCAAATGGCGAAAAGGATGGAAGAGATGGCTGTAGCTCTGGCCACTCTCCAGAGTCAAGTACAACCACAAAGAGAGACACCCCCAGAGGTCATTAACATTGTAAACGGAGGAAAGGAAATTACATCCGTCAATGGGGATGATCAGCTAAAAAAGGATACAACACAAAGTATGATCCCTGAAAAGGATATCAAGAACTTGGTAGAACAGCAGGTGCGAGAAGCCATAGAACAATCGAAGAGCGGGACATCCATTCGGACGGGTAGACCTTACCCAAAAGAATTCGACGCTGTCCAATACCCGAAAGGCTTCGTACCACCTCTGTTCAAGACCTTCGACGGAACCGGGAACCCCGACGGCATGTTGCACACTTTCGTGCCGGTTTTGCAATGCCGGCGGGAGCGATGCATTACTCTTCCGACGGTTCGTCGGCGATCCGTCGGGAATCGCCTTCGGCCGGTATGCGGAGTTACCGAATGGTTCGGTGAAGACATTCTCGGAACTAGAGAACCTCTTCATCGAGCGATTCGCCGGAGCTCGGCACCACATCACTATAGGTGATTTAGTGGTAGAGAAACAAAGGCCGAACGAAACTTTGGTGGATTACATACTTCGATGGAGGAACTTAAGCATGAAGTGTGAACCACAACTACAAGAACAACATGCGATCGGCATCTTACTTAAAAGCATTCACGGCCCGATAGCACTTCTCCTCAAAGGATTCACTATTAAGACTTTCGAGAAGTTGTTAAGCAAGGCCGGAAGCTTGCAAGAAGAGGCGAAGCAATTAAGTTTCGCAGACAAGACGGACAAGCAAAAGCACTGCGAAGACTTTTGAAAAGAAATCCGGGATCGTTGCGGCGATTGACAAAGGCAAGCAACCGATGCAAATACCACCGAACGGCCGCGGCAACCACAACGAGAATTACCAGCGACCACGGCCCGGCTATCGGTCATCTCCACGGTATGAACAACCGCTTCGTCCGCAACGTACATTGAGGAGCTTACGAGCGGGGAATATCCGTTCAAAAATGAAGCGATGCCGAAAATGTTCCGTAGTCGATGAAGACTCCGGATTTCCAGCTGCCGAGCCTAAAAGACCGGAGGAAGTCAACAAGAAAGGTGATCCCAACTTTTGCCCCTACCACCGGATGCTTGGGCACAAGATAGAAGATTGCATTACCTTCGAAACGTTGGCTCGATGACAACCTTCGGAAAGGGAATATAACGATCCCGAAGGAGTACATGAAGGAACCCCGAAAGGAGGTTCCGTCGATGTTATCTCAACCGATCCCATCATTCCGATAGATCCCTACACGACCGACGATGGATGGACTACCGCCTGGACGAGGTCTTCGAAAAAGATTTTAGACGAGCATCCAAGCCGCTTCGGTGCGAGCTTCGATTCGGAGTTCGAGACTCGTTAAGCCGGTACTATCACTTGCGATAGAAGAACCACCTCAACGGGAGACGATTGAGAGAAGAAGAAAATCGATGAAGAAGAGAGGACCGAGACTCCTAAGGCTAGACTAGGGGCCGCTTATCCTAGGATAGTTGTTTCCGATTCGGGGAGAAATCCCTCGAACCTCCGATTTTGTATGATTATCTGCTCACTTCGGTGGGATCATATAATGATAAGGGTGATGGCGTTGGCTACGTTTTGACTGTTTCTAACGATTACGTAACTAGCGACAATCCGGACATCGATTTCGATACCAACGACAATTCTCAAATCATACACGATCTCAACGAGCAAAATAACGAAGAAGGCATCCATCAAGGAGGCTACGAGAGTTCAACAAGTAACGAATCTATATGCGAGTTTCGAGGAGCTCCAGTCACAATAGAGTTAGAACCTTCAGACTCTGAAGCTAATCCGGAGGAGCTCGTCATTCCGATTCGGGAGGAGACACCGACAAGCTCAACGCTAGATTCAGAAGAAATTACAGAAGTCAACTTAAGAAGTGGAAAAGTTCTACCTCCGAGAATGGGTCCAAAAGACAAAGGAAAGCAGGTGGTTGTTCAAGAAGAACCAACCCCAACAGAAGAAATACCCATTAGAGAAGAAGCCGAGACGCATGAAAATAAAGTGGACTACAACGTGCTAGCCCATCTTAGGAAACTACCGGCCAAACTGAGTATCTACGACGCCCTCATCTTATCAAAAGAGATGAGAGAAGCTACGATCGAGGCCTTACTTGACCCGAGAAATTTGCTTAGCTCAAATGGCCGGAGATTCCTTAGATGAGGTTTGCTCGTTAAAGGAATAGCGAGGCGTTACCTTCACGGACAATGACCTACTACTTGGGACAGTAGATCACAACCGACCGTTGTACATTTCGGTTACAATTGGGAAGTTTACACTCTCCAGAGTATTGGTGGATCCAGGAGCGTCAATCAGTATAATGAGTCTTCGAACACTAGCATACTTGGAAATTGATGCTCGTGAGCTTGAGGCCGACAAAATGTTATTAAGAGGATTCAACCAGAAAGGAGAAAGAGCCCTCGGGTCAATAACACTACTAATGAAGACCAGTGACTTAGCAAAGACAACCGCAAAATTTCACATAATTGATTCAGAAACATCGTTCAACGCTCTCTTGGGCTGACCATGGATACATGAAAACGGGATGGTACCATCATCTCTACATCGGTGCATTAAATACTACGATGGAGGGGAACGAGTGCATCAAAGGTGACTTGCAACCATTCTCCGTACATGAGATTGGAATCCATGAAGACGCGAGCTTATTATGCACCGCCAAAGAAAACAATCTTCTCCGGAGATACCATAACAAATGAAGCAAAGAAAGTTCGGGACAACGAAGAACCTCGAAGTTCTAGTCCAACGATCACTCACCACTCCCTTCCGGCGAGATGGTGAAGGTTTCTCCACAACTCGCATCCGAGGTCGAGGCGGGGACGAGGCCGTGGTAGAGACGTTAGGACGATTGGACGAGAGGAAACCGGCCATTAATGTTGATTGGGAAGATAGTTCCGAAGAAGAAAAAGAAATCAAACAAGAAGCGGCGACAATAAGTCGAAGAAGCCGCAATTCGAAGATCTCTCTCGAAGATGAGAAGAACGAAGAATACAAATCAATGTACGAAAAGATTAACCACTACGTACATACTATGACCCTAACCCCGATCCATTCTAACAAGATCGAGGGTATGGTGGTCAAAGAGATACGTAGCGACGGTGCAAAACCAATCAAATTCTACCGTGGTGCTTCTTCCTCAAAAACTGAAAATCATGTACAATTCAAAGAAGTCACTTCATCAGAATTAATGGAATTACCTTTTGATGGTACTCTCCCTGTGTTCAAAATTTAATTCAATGTGGTTTCTTACCTCGACAATGGACAAAAGGCCAATCACAACATTTTGAAAAATTATGGAATAATTCCGGTCGTCCACCCAATTCAAAGTATGGACTCGGATTCGGCACAGTAGGATCAGTTGACGATGCTGAATTTTGCTTGGTTGTCACTTGCGAATCCAATGAAAGCTGCATGGAAACTACAGACGAACTCGAAGATTTACAAATTGGAGATGCTCCACCAGAATTCGAAGAAGAAATCAAATCTACAATAGATGAGTTAACGGAAGTTAACTTAGGTACTAGCGAAGAGCCTAGACCTACCTTTGTTAGCTCCTTACTCGACAAAGAAGACTCCGAAGAAATAATCAAATTATTAATGGAATTTAAAGACTGTTTTGCTTGGAATTATGACGAGATGCCGGGATTAGCTCCGGAGGTTGCGAGTCCATAAGCTAGGAGTGGATCCTACATCCGTTCCGGTCGGACGAGGTCCCGGAAGAATGCGTCTAGAAATCGAACAACAAGTCATAGCCGAAGTTAAAAAGCTAATAGACGCTAAATTTGTCCGTGAAGAACAATACCCGACTTGGCTAGCCAATGTAGTGCCTGTCGAGAAGAAGAATGGTCGGATCGGAATTTGTGTGGATTTCGGAGATTTAAACAAGGCATGTCCAAAGGATGAATTCCCTCTACCGATCCCGGAGCTGATGATCGACATTGCTTCAACACATGAAATATTCTCATTCATGGATGGATCTTCGAGGATACAACCGGATAAAAATGGCTCCAGAAGATGAAAAGCTTACGGCATTCGGAACGCCGATCGGAGTATTTTGCTACACGGTGATGCCATTCGGATTGAAGAACGCGGGAGCAACCTACCGAAGAGCAATGACAAGAATTTTTGATTATCTCATCCACAATCAAGTCGAATGCTACGTGGACGATGTGGTCATCAAAAGCAAAGTAAAGGAAAACCACCTGTATGATTTGAGAATTGTTTTCGAACGATTAAGACAATTTAACCTTAAGATGAATCCCTTAAAATGCGCCTTCGGCGTTACCTCCAGGAAATTCTTAGGATTCGTTGTCCGACATCGTGGAATTGAAATCGACCCGGAAAAGATTAAAGCTATCTTAGAAATGCCGCCTCCCAAAACCATAAAACAACTACGATCCTTTCGAGGGAAGTCGGCATATCTTCGACGCTTTATCTCGAACTTGTCGGGTAGGTGTCGGCCTTTCTCGGCACTAGTTAAAAAGGACGCCAAATTTATTTGGGAAGAGAAATGTCGAGAAAGCCTTCGAGGACATTAAACAATATTTAATGACACCTCTCGTCTTAGCGGCCCCGAGTCTCGGGTAGACCGCTGATACTTTACACCGCGGCTTTAGACGACTCTCTCGGAGCCCTGTTAGCCGGAGTCGATGATGAGGGTAAAGAAAATGCTCTTTACTACTTAAGTCGTCGTTTACTTCCGACGGAAGTAAGGTATCCCGCAATTGAAAAGCATTGTTTGGCCCGATCTTCGCCGCTCGAAAACTCGGGCACTACATGCTTTCTCATAAGGTCGACTTGATTTCGAAATTTAATCCATTGCAATACTTGATGACTCGTCAGACACTTTCCGGCGGACTTGCCGGATGGTCGATGATATTATTGCAATTCAATATAACTTTCGTGCCTCTTCGTGCCGTAAAGGGACAAGTCTTAGCGGACTTCCTCGCGACACACCCTTTGCCGGCGGAATCTCCTCTCGATGACGATTTGCCGGATGAACAAATAATGAATCTAGAAGACCACGATGATCGACGTTGGGAATTGTATTTCGACGGAGCATCTTCGGCACACGAAGACGAAGATTCGCAAGTGATAGTGCCGGTAAGGCGGGAATCGGGCTAATCTTTATAACACCGGAGCGGGGGATGTTAAGATACTCCTACCACTTGACGGAACCGTGTACAAATAATGAAGCGGAATACGAAGCCCTCATAATAGGATCGGAATTAACCATTCGAATGGGGATAACGGACATCAACATCTACGGGGATTCACGGTTAATCATTCAACGGATCGCCGGACGAGTACAAAATTTTAAAGCCAAGACTCGAACAATACTTCCGGTATGTCATACGAATTGTTGGAACGGACTCCGAATGTGACGATCTACAAAATTCCCGGAAAAGAAAATGCTTTAGCAGATGTTTTAGCCCGTCTCGCAAAAAATTTGCACGTTTGCAAGATGAGTCGATGGAAGTGTCGGTTCACGAACGTCGGGTCCTATCACGGCTCGACATGGACACAATACACAAATCGAGAAAAAGAAAAAGAATCGATTCACGACGGTGACGGAAAACACAGAAGATTGGCGACGGCCATTGATAGACTACACCGCAAACGGAAAACTAACGGACGATAGGTCGTTAGCCCATCGGATCGAAAAGAACTTCTGTCTTACGCATTAATAAACGACACATTGTACGGAAGGTCTTTTGATCAAATGTTGCTAAGGTGCCTAAGCGGGTCCGATGCCGTGAAATTGTTAAGGAGATGCATTCGGGACTGCGTGGCGCTCACCGGTCGGGTCCGAAGATGAAAATGAAAATTAAAAGACTAGGGTACTACTGGCCCTCGATGATGACCGATCGCATGAAAATCGCCAAGAGCTGTCACCAATGCCAAGTACACGGAGTGGTTCTACACCAACCTCCAAACGTGCTACATCCGACAATTGCGTCGTGGCCATTTGAATGTTGGGGCACAGACATAGTGGGTCCGATAGAACCACCATCTTCAAAAGGACATCGCTTCATTCTTGCGGCTACAGATTACTTTTCCAAGTGGGCGGAGGCGGTTCCACTTAGAGAAGTGAAAGCACACCACGTGCTACGGTTTTTCAAAAACCGAGTTGTCTACCGTTTCGAGTGCCGCGCGAGATCATCTCGGATAATGGGTCGGCATTCGAAGCACGCAAATCAACAATTTTGTCGAAGGCACGGAATCGGCGGGGATACTCAACAATTTACTACCCAAGAGCAAACGGCCTCGGCCGAGGCTTTTAATAAAACTCTCGTTCAAATTTTAAAGAAAACTTTGGACGATAATAAGAGAAATTGGCACGAGAAGTTGTTAGAAGCCTTATGGGCCTACCGGACAACCTTCGAACTCCTACTCGAAGCTACACCTTACGCTGCGGTGTATGGGTCCGAGGCGAGTGTTACCTTTAGAGGTGCGGCTTCCTTCACTCGAATTGCGATTGCAAACAAGATCATGACGAAGAGAACGCCAAATTACGACTCGAAGAATTAGAAAGCTCGGAAGCAAAAAGACTTGCGGCGCAACGGAATTTAGAACTATACCAAGCTAAGATGGTCCAAGCCCATGACAAAGCTGGTCCGCCCAAGAACCTTGAAAGTTGGTGACTTAGTTCTTGTTCTCAAGAGACCTATTCTTGCACATCGCAAAATAGGAGGAAAATTTGAACCCACTTGGGAAGGACTGTTTGTGGTTGAAGCAGTATACTCAGGAGGTTCCTACCAGCTAGTGAATTGCTAGGGAGAACGACATATACTTCCGATCAACGGACGATACTTGAAAAAGTATTACGCTACACGATGTTTCGAAGGAATGAATTCTTCATCCCTAAGAAACACGGGCGAAAGTAATTACTTATGATTGGGTCCGAACCCAAAAATAATAAAATATGCTAAAATAAATAAAATCATGATAATAAAGTTTTCCTTGTTTTCTTTTCCAAATCAAAATCTCTTCCACGATCTTATCCTACTTCATTCTGTTAAATTTAAAAATGTAAAAATAAAAAGAAATAAAAAATATGTCTTTAATAAACATTTTCTTAATGTTC
The DNA here is from genome assembly GCA_022702705.1 of Papilionanthe hookeriana x Papilionanthe teres. Taxonomy (NCBI): domain Eukaryota; kingdom Viridiplantae; phylum Streptophyta; class Magnoliopsida; order Asparagales; family Orchidaceae; genus Papilionanthe; species Papilionanthe hookeriana x Papilionanthe teres. Next base: position 29,967,382 of record CM040430.1, on the reverse strand, counting down.
TTGTTCTTAGTACGACCCCGATCCTTTTCGTTGTCTTTTCGCAGGGAAATGTCGAACGGGCGGTTGGTCCTGAACTTTAAGAATGGCGTAAGCCTTGCACTCGATGAAAAGAGGGTGAAAGATGGAGCGATAATCGAGATTGACTCGGATTTCGCACCAACAGGCCTACAGTACGAGGAAAGTGACTGGGTCCCAGTTGACCGAGAAGAACTGCCCGGGCAGACAGTGATGAAAGTGGGTGGCCCAAGCCACCAATCCGGCGACAAGAAAAGAAAGGCAAACACTGAAGAAGATAAGAAAATGAAGTCTGTAGTCGCTACAGCAGAGGGCAGGCTTGTTAGCGCCGCGCCCACAGACATTCAAGAAGTTCGAAGAGCTACTCTCACTGCAACGCAACGAAGAAATAAGAATCGCCGTATCCGTAAGATGTTAACAAAACTAGGCGCGGACCAGGCACGACGAGACAGATTGCTAATGCCGGTCAATACACTTCGAGGACACCGGTTCACCGGGAACTCGAAGAAAGGAGGCCGGCTCCTAGGATAACGAAAGGACCGGGGAAATCCCCGGAGATCGAAAGAAAGAAGGTTACCACGCCACGGATAGAATCACCGGTGATGCATGACCTTGTTGCGAAGCAACCCGGGGGATGTCCCGACGGGCATCATCCACGAGGAGCCGAGGTATGCGGGAGAACGTGAAGGGATTGAACCGTATATCCCACAATATGTCACCGAGGCCTCGCCATCGCGGATCATTCCGGAATACGAGCTGGAGAGAATGCGGAATGTTGAAAAGAAAACCTTTGAATACTTCGAGAGAATTAGAGGCGGAAGAATCAATATACTAGAGGGCCTCGAGCTACATACGGACGTATTCTCGGAGTATGAACAACGACAAATCGTGGATTGCATCCGGGATTTGAAAAGAATGGGCCGAGCGAGGCCGCCCGAGGGAAAACACATACTCGGAACCCCGGAGATGGATGCCGGGGAAGGGAAGAATCACAATACAATGTGGATGCTTGCTACAACTTTGCGGAAGACGAAGGGAAACCCACCGGGAATACTCCGTCATGGGCGAGTGGATCCGATGCCATTAGTCATCAAGAGAATGGTAAAGAGATTGATAACATGGAGGGTATCGCCGGCGAGTTGCATACCCGATAGCTGCATTATTAACATCTACAAGCGGGGTGATCGCATACCCCACACATAGATCACCACGACTTTGTCGGACCTTTACGCACGATCTCTTTCCCGAACGAGTGTAACATCATGTTCGGATGCGACCTCCGGATAGCGAGCCCGGGTGTGTTCCGAGGGCCCGTGAAGATACCTTTAACGGTAGGTTCCGTCATGATGCGAAGGGTAACGGAGCGGATATCGCTAAGCATTGCATACCGGGAGTACCGAGTGAAGCGGATCTCGGTTACTTTCGAAGGATGGATGACGGGAAGACACCTTACCATTTCCGGCCGGACCACGAGCTAGAGAGCCTCCGGCCTTACGAGTCGTGAGTTACATGGAAAATATCACACCTCCGATGTACATCCATTCGGCATCCTTGCCGAGGATGGCTTGGAAGGTGATGTTATTGACCATGTACCCCACTATTCAGACATGGATTTTTGACAGATGCTTCTTTGGATGGATCAACAAAGATCATACATAGTCCGTTTTGAGTCTACATGGATTATATGAAATGTATTCCAGATCGAGTTGTATGATGTATCTTCAACATGATTGGAATGAAAGTGACCATGTCACATTTTTTGGCCTTCACCTCTTTTGTGCAAATTGATTGGGAAACGCCATTAAAGTTAAATGAACTTCGAACAAAGAACAGAAAAGAAATAAAAAAAAAGAGAGTAAAAGAAAACTTTCCTTAAAAATCTAAAAAAATGACGAACACCAAATTCACATGAACATTAAATAGACGATAAAATAAAATTTTAATCATTAAAGGATAAACAAAATCAACATAAATGTTAAATCAAATCTCAAATCAAATTCTCAATCAAATTTCAAATCCAATCTCGATCAAATTTCAAATTTGATCTTCCAAATTTCAAATCAAATCTTAAATCAAATCTCAGCCGGGTTCAAACTCATCCTTCCAAATTTCAAATTCAATCTTTTCAGATCTCAAATCTCCATCAAAATCAAATTTTTTGGGTTGAGGATTTTACATCCGATACTGCACTGCTTTAGGATTCTTTCCCTATTGCACTGAAATACATCAAAATAAAACTTTTTAGGTTGAGGATTTTACATCTAATACTGCACTGCTTTAGGATTATTTCCCTATTGCACTGAAATACATCAAAATCAAATTTTTTGGGTTGAGGATTTTACATCCGATACTGCACTGCTTTAGGATTCTTTCCCTATTGCACTGAAATACATCAAAATCAAACTTTTTGGGTTGAGAATTTTACATCCGATCTTGCCTTTGCTTTAGGATTCTTTCCTATTGCACTTGAAATACATCAAAATCAAACTTTTTGGGTTGAGGATTTTACATCCAATCTTGCTTCTGCTTTAAAATTCTTTCCCTATTGCACTTGAAATACATCAATATCAAATTCTTGAGGTTGAGGATTTTACATCCGATACCGCATCTGCTTTAGGATTCTTTCCTATTGCCTTTGAAATACATCAAAATCAAACTTTTTGGGTTGAGGATTTTACATCCAATACTTGCACTTGCTTTAGGATTCTTTCCCTATTGCCTTCGAAATACATCAAAATCAAACTTTTTCGGTTGAGGATTTTACATCCGATCTTGCATCGCTTTAGGATTCTTTCCTATTGCCTTTGAAATACATCAATATCAAATTCAAACCTTTGGGTCAAGGATTTTACATCCGAGGCTGCATTGCTTTAGGATCTTTTCCCTATCGCAATGAAGTACATCAAAATTCAAACTTTTGGGGTTGAGGATTTTACATCCGAGACTGCATTGCTTTAGGATTCTTTCCCTATCGCAATGAAATACATCTAAAATCAAACTTTCGGGTCGAGGATTTTACATCCAAGACTGCATTGCTTTAGGATCCTTTCCCTATCGCAATGAAATATATCAAATCAAACTTTTGGGTCGAGGATTTTACATCCAAGACTGCATTGCTTTAGGATCCTTTCCCTATCGCAATGAAATACATCAAATTCAAACTTTTGGAGTTGAGGATTTTACATCCGAAACTGCATTGCTTTAGGATCCTTTCCCTATTGCAATGAAATACATCAAATTCAAACTTTTGGAGTTGAGGATTTTACATCCGAAACTGCATTGCTTTAGGATTCTTTCCGTATTGCAATGAAATACATCAAATTTAAATTTCTTGGGGTTGAGGATTTTACATCCGAGACTGCATTCATTTAGGACTCCTTCCGTATTGCAATGAAATACATCAAAATCAAACTCTTAATGTTAAGGATTTTACATCCAATACCGCATTACTCTGAGATCTTTCCTCATTGTAATGATCCAATCCAATCGATTCAATCTTCTTTTGGGGTTGAAGATGTTACATCTAAAACCTCAAAATTCCAATTTTCATTTCAAATCAAATCCCTTCAAATTAATTTTGACAAACTTCAATCTAAATTGAAACTCCAAATTGAAATCTAAACTCACACAACAAAACTTAAACTGAAACAAAATGAAATCTAAATTGAAATTCCCCCAGATCATGTGATTTGGAATTCACCTCCTTTTCCTTTCCCCAGCGAGAGTTCAGGAATCTCTAGTTTCAGAGATATACTTGACACTCCCCAGCGGAAACTTTTCTACTTCGTCCTAAGTTTGTCACTTGGACATCTGTGTTGGTTTTGCCGATCGCTTCGGTCAACACCAATACGCGCGGTGTGCTCCGTCAGCTCACCACACCTATTGGGGGTCCATTTGTTGACCTCATTTTTGATGAGGTCTTCTCTTCTTCTTTTTAGTGCTTAGGATCTAGCCTTAGGCTTTTCCTTTGACTATCTTAGAGGACTAGAATTGGGACCCACCTTTTAGAAATTCAAACCACTTCTTAACTCCCTACAAACTCCACAAACTTGACTGTAGACCCCTAATCACCTAGAGGGTTGAAATCAAATGTGGAAGTTTAAAGGATGAGTTCTTATAGGACTCTTTGGCCTTAGGAGCCGTCTCGGGTGGCTCAGTGCAGTGAAGGGGCTGACTTACACACACACTACACTTATACACTACACTTATACACTACACTTTCACACACCTCCTAAAACTACACCCATACCTAACTTGACCTCCTGACTCATGTAGGTGATTCACATGGATGGTCCTTAACCCACTAAGCCTTTGGTAAGAGGGTTAGGAACAACATAGTGAATGCCTCAAATTAGTCCCTTCATGGCTCATGTGGGATTTATATGGCTTCATGGCTCAACCAAAATGATTTCATTCCACTGAAATTCACCCAATCTTCAATTTTCCAAATTTTCAATTTTTGACCCCCGGGACCCTACACCCGTCTAGCCTACCCAAAGCCCTTGAAATTACCCAACTTTTTCAAAATCACCTAAATTACCCAAAATTCCTCAAAATCAATCCAAAATATTTCCACACCACTCAAATTCATCATCCATACCCAAAAATACCAAAAATTCCAAGAAAACCTCCCAATACCCTCCAAATACCCAAAATACCCCTCTTGACCCAAAAATCCAAAAATTCAGAAAATTCCTAGAAAATTCAAGAAAATCCCAAATATTCCTAATTTCATTTTGTCTAACTACACCATGGGCCAATTTTGTCAATTTACCCTACTTTTGTCAAAACCCCCAATTTGACCCATTTTAACCCAAAGTGAACCCAATGTCAAACCAAACCTATCCAATTGACCCAAATTCTGGTCCAATTCAATTCTAAACTTCAATTCAACATTCCCAATACCAATCTAGACCAAACCCAAGTTCAATTTGATTTACATTTGGATCCAATTTCACTTTTGGCCTTAAAGCCCAATTTGGACCCATGACCCAAACTTAACCCAAACTCACCCAATTCAACTTCAATTAACCCCAAATCTTTTCCAAATCTTCCTTAACATTCCCACAAACAAAACACTAACATGATTTGCCCAATATTTAGACCCAAACCCCACTCAACTTCAACCCAAAGCTTAAGGCCCAATTTTGACCTAAAACCAAACCTAACCCAAATGAGCCCAGACCCCAAAATCAAAGCCCAACCAAAGTCAAAACCTCTTTGAAACATTCTCATAAACATTTCCCAACATTTATTTTACATCAATTTCAACCCTAGCCCAACATTGGCCCAACTTGGCCCACTTGGGCCTATGTTGGCCCATTCACCAAAAGAACCCAAATTCAACCCAATTCAAACCCAAATCACTCCCAATTTGCTTCAAGTCACTCATGACTCATCCATGAGCTAAAAACAACATTTGTTTGGCCCAATCCTTCAAAAATTCCCCATCTATAAATTTATTTCCAAACCAAAAGCCCACTTTCTTAAACCTTCCTAAAGCCCATCTCCACCAAAATCCAAAGGGGCAAAATCAATCTAAAGCCCATATGACAAATTCTCTTCATCATGCATTCAATTAAAATCATCCCTAAGTCCTAATCCAATGATCAAATAATTCTAAATAAAGCTTCATCCAACTTTCCACCAAAATGTCCAAAATCCTTAAAATCCATTTTTATGAAGTTGACTAAACTTTTCCCGAAGCCGAATGGAGCCATGAATGAGCCATTCACGAAGCCATATGAAGCCATGAAAGTTTGGCATGTGACCATGCCATTAATGGCAAGAGGAGGGGCTCCTTTCCTAATCTTTCATTAAGCCTTTTTAACCTTATTCATGACACACACTAAACCTTGTTTAGCAACCTCATCATGGATAGAGACCATACCATTCTCTCTTGGGCGACCCAATCGATCCTCTCGGCCCAAAATCGAGGCCATGGGGAGGTGCACCCAACCCAAACCAATGGATTGACCAAATTGAAGCCAAAATGACCCCATCCCCATTCCATTTTAATTCAAAGCCTTTACACATGGCAATTGCCGATTGATGCACAAACCTCCAGCCACGACCCACTGGACACGAGGGTGACCCATGCCTGCTAGGCCGGCCGCTCAGGTCGCCGCAAAACACCATGGCCGAGACCTCGGGAGGAGCCAAACTTTGGAATTCCACCTTCGCTGAGCTGCCCCATGCCCGATGGCCACCATGGCTATTCTTCCCATGACCAGAGCGGTGATCCCGACCCTTGGCCATCCACGCGAGGCTCTCCGGCCACCTCTATTTAAACCCGACCCCCTCGCGGCCATGAGAAGAGAGTTGCAAAAACCTTGCCGAAACTGCGCCAAAATTGTTCCAAACCCTTCTCCACCCTCAGATACGGTTGATCCCCAGGTGTCGATTTGCCCTAATCCCAGCGACGAGATCCGATTTCTCCGCTGTAATTCCACCCAAAACCGGGACACTTCTCCACGGTGAGCCAATCCCCAAATTGATTGGTTCTACACCTTCACCGGACCGAGGGAAGGTGTCCACCAGCAAAAGCCCCATCTCCGGGCCACCCGGTTGCTCCGGCCTCCAAGCTTTGTGATCGGGCTTGGTCGAAATCCCACCTGAGACAATTCACCGGACCGGGAGACTTCATCCGGAGCTTCGCGGGATCCGATCGAAGGTGCAACAACCCTCGGATCGAAGCCACACTTCTCTGAGCAAAGGTATGAGCTAACTCTTCATCCCGAGCTTCTGGAGATTCTCCATTTCAAATGCTTTAATTTCAATGCATGATAACTGTATAGATGTGTTCATCTCTTCAAGACGAATCCATAGAGCATAAGAACATAAAAATCCATTGAGTATCGAGCGAGATATTAGGGATTTAGTGTGGACGGCTCTCGGGTGAGGACACTTGGGGACGATGAACGGATGCCGTCCATCCAATACACGCGCGGACGGACGGCCATGATCGCATCGGATCAGAAGACGGAACGATACAGCGGGCCCCGGGAGCGCTGAGTCAGATGGCGGCGTCGAATGGGAGCGCGCCACGCGGCGTTTCGGAGCTGCCGAGGTTGACGCGGCGCCGCTAGGATAAATAGAAAATTAGGGATTTTTCTGATTTATTTAATTCCCTAAACTTCAAAAATTCATAACTTTGTATAGAAAAATTAGAAAAATAAAATAAAAATACCATCTTGCTCAGTGAACAGAGGAGAATAATGTGGAAAAGAAATCATTTAATTTCATCAAGTATTTTATTTTTAATAATTTATTTACTCTCTACATATTTTTAATTCTCCATGCATTTATACAATTCACCATGGCATGAGACCATAGGGCTTTTGAAGCCTCTGAATTTGGGAACATTCCCTGAATTTTCCAATGTCAGAGGCCATCCCTATGAAAAGTTATTGATTTTTCAAATTCATGTTACTATTTTGAGTATTTTAATTCCAATAAATAGCATGTTGTGAAATAAATTCTAGGAAAATTTGGTGATGTTCCTTATGACCGAGAGGACCCTCAGGAAAAATAGGTTTTGAGTTAGTTCATTTAAAACAACCCTAATTGGCTTAAACACCCAAAATGGATCTCTAATTAATTAGAGATAACCATACATCAAATTGACTTGAAATTAATTCTCCACTGACCTTTAGGATCAGAGGAGCCCACCATAAAAATTTGAGGTCAATTGGACTTGGTTAGCCCTACTAATTGGGTTAATTAAGCCATTTAGTCATTTTAAACTTCAAAAATTCATAACTTTCAAAATACTTTTTTAAAATTCACCAAATTGGTTTTGGAGCCTCTCTGATATCAGAGGAATATAAAAAAATTAAAATTTCAATTTTCTAAAAAAGTTGATTTTTAATATTATTTTAATATTTTAATAATTAAAAAAATAATAAAAATCACAAAAATAATAAAATTCACCAAAATGTCACATTTTGAATTTTAATCACTTAGGAACAAACCCCATATTTTTCTTAGGTCTATTTAGTGAGATATTAAATTTTAAAGCTCTATGGCAATTTTAAAATTAAAAAAATATGTTTTCTAGCTTTTTCACTAAAATAATTATAATAAATCATAGAAAAATCAGAAAATTGCAAAATTTGATTCTCTGATTTCCTTGATATCAGAGAGATTTTTGAAAAATATAAAATTCATTTTTCAACCTTTATTTTATTTTTAAATTAATTAATACTCCAAAACTTAAAATAATTACAATAAAAATAATATAATTCAAAAAATCACCAAAATTGGTCCAAGTGGTCCTCTGGTCATTAGGAATATCCCCTAATATTCTTAAGGATAGAAACTTTACCTTGGTCATGTTATTAAATTTTCCTTGGAAATCTCTATTTTCTACCAAAAATAATTATATAAATAAATTAAATAAAGAAAAATTACATTTTCTCCTCTCATGTCTTTATTGACATATGAGTGAAGTCACATAAAAATTTCAAGTTCATTTGAGTTCAATTTAATGAGTTATGAAATTATTAAGCTTAAAGGGTAAAGTGGTAATTAAAATTTTAACCTTTAATTAAAACTTTAGGTTTAATAAAAAATTAACAAGTAAAATATTTGATCCTAATCTGATTTGGATGATTGAAATTTAAATATTTAAAGGGTAGAAACTCATTAAACAATTTAAAATGATTAAACCTTAATTAAATAATTGATTAAATTTGGAGGAATAATAAAATTGGAATTATTAAAATAGGGATATTATTAGGAAGAGATTTATTCTTTAATTTAAAAATCCCTAAATTAATTATCTCATTAATATTCAATTCTTAATTAAAATGATAGCTCAAATTCAAAATATTAAAAGACTTAATCATTAAACTAAAATTAAATTATTAAATTCTTTTAAAATTTCAATTAAAAAAAATAATAAATAAAATTAAATTAAAAAATTAAATTAAATTAATTAAATTAAATTAATTAAAATAAATAAATTAAATTAAATTAAATTAAATAAATTAAATTAAATTAAATAAATAAATAAAATTTAATTAAATTAAATTAAATTAATTAAATTAAACAAATTAAATTAAATTAAATCAAATTAAATAAAATTAAATTAAAATCGAATTAAATTAAATAAACAAATTAAATTAAATCAAATTAAATTAAAATCAAATCAAATTAATTTAATGTAACATCAAATCAAAATAAATTGAATTAAACTGAATTAAATTTAATTAAAACTCAATTAAATTAAATTAAATTAAATTAAGTTGAATTAAATATAACATCACCAAAGACATAAAGAATTCAAAAAAAATCTAAAAATAACTTGAACACTATTCCAAATTAATTGAAATTAAATTAAATCACAAATCATTTGAACACCAATTTACCCTCAAAAGCTTTAGTTATCATAACTCCTAAACAGAATATTAAATGAAATTTTACTTCACCTATAGGATATTCAAATATCCTAGTTCACTGAGCAAGATAATAAAACTTGAGATTCTTGGACGATTAATTCATTTGCATAATTAAATTCATTTAGACTTAAAACAATTCTAGCAATATTGAAAAGATGTTTAAGATTCTTCTTAAACACTTTCTCAATATGATAGGATGTTTATAAGAACAATTCAATTTAATTGTTCTTTGATGAAGAAAATCGTCTTCGAACAAAAACACAAGGAATCTAGACGTCATAGGAAATGACTAGCTATAGGATTAGGAATTTGGTAGAAAACCATAACCCTTACCTTAGCTTTACCTAGGAACTTGCTTAAATATTCTAATTGTGTTTTAAGTGCAGCTTGGGATGACGGGAAGACCCTCCGGGTACGCTTTTATTTTATTGCAATTTACTTTCTTGCAATTTACATTATTGCAATTTATTTAACTGCATTGCACTTACTTTTCTTGCATGATAAACAACTGTTGCATGAAAACCCACACCTTTAGGATAGTCCCTAAAGCTGAAACCAAAACTAAGTTAAAAGTCATTACAAGATAAAATTCACCGCCACAACATTTCGAAATATAAAACAACTCAAAATTTAATCACAAACGAACACAAAACTACAATTACAACTAAATTAAAACGTCCTGTTGGATGATCGGGAATACCTCGGATGATGTAACCTACGTGTTGCTAATGGGATTTCCCGCGGTCTAAATGAAAGTGTGGAACTCATTTAGTTGAGTTTAGCAAATTCATCTGGACTAAGTGAATCCGATAAAAATAATGATGCCGGAAGGATGGAACCGTGGGATCTTAACCGGTGTCGTTATAATCAACTTTAAGATTTGTCTTAATTAAAATATTGAAAACACTTGGAAATTAAGATTTTCTCTAAACCAAAACACTTTTCTCATCCCTTGATTTATGACTACTAAAACTAAACCTCTGCAACAACAAGGAGCTCGGAGCATGGTGGGCAGCAAGGCCATCGTCATCAGCAAAACTTTCTTAGAATTAAACAACCAAGCCATAGGATTTCGAGGTAGTTTGCCTAGTGCAACATAAATCCTTAACCTTTTGTTAGGCATTTGCACTGCAAATTAAGCCCTAACCGGTTTTAGGATTCCGAGGTAGTCGTCCGATACAACATAAACCCTCACATCTTCGAGGCTATTTGTATGATTGTGTCATACGAATATAAGTCTTAATTAATTAAAATTGGCAAGATCAAAACATCAAATAAATATTAGGACTTTCCTAAATTCAAGCCAAACAATAGGATAGTCGGGAGATTACCGAAGTTCACTTCGAATCTGTGATTTCTCCTACTTTTCTTCTTTCGAATTCCCAAAACAAAATGTTCCAAATTTGGTCCATTCCCTATTGAAATTCCAAACTTCAATCCTTTGAGAAATTAAACTTTGAAATTCTTGAGAGCAGAATTATTGATTATTATCGAGAGTTTTCTTAGGGGATTCCCGTCACTTAAGATGTAATTAACTATAGGGGCTTGCCCTTATAGGGAATTTTAAAGAACCCGAGTAATATAAACCCTGTTTAATGCTTTCATATTAAGCGAGGGAATTTGTCGGCTTATAAAATTGGTTCGCGGACCAAACGGATGTCACAAATCTTCTAGTTTATTTAGCACGAGCCCCATCGTCGAGCGAGTGTGTCTATTCTTCGGGATAGATACACGGTTTGTGATGTGGTGCTCGTTTATATAAACTATTCGGGATGTGAGATCAGTTTGATTTCATATCTTAAAATTTTCAAATTTAAAATTATTTTCAAAATCAAATACTACATCTCAAAATTATTTATTTAAATTAAATTAAAAAATTCGCCGACAACTTCTGTTAGGCGACCCCCTTTTCAAAATAACACACAACCTAAAAAATAAGCCGTACAACATCCTTAAACTAAACCCAACATTTATTTGGCATGGCCCTTTACAAAATTTTTTATCTAAAAGCCCATTGCTAAACATAAAGGCCCATTCCCTTAAACCTTCCTAAAAGCCCATTTCCACCAAATTCAAAAGCCCAAATCAATCTAAAGCCCACATGACACTTTTCCTCATCACACATTCAATTTAAAATCATTCCTAAAGTCTTAATTTGTCAATTACACAATTCCAAATCAAGCCTCATAACAATTTCTATCAAAATGCCAAAATTCACAAAATCCTTTTTTATGAAATTGACTAAGCTCTTGCCAAGCCATAGGTGAGCCAAAGAGAAGCCATGTACAAGCCATATGAAGCCATGGGATGTTTGACATGTGACCATGCCCAAAGTAGCAAGAGGAGGGCCCCCTTTCTTAAACCTTCATTAAGTTTTTTAACCCCTTCCATGTTACACACTAAACCATGATTAGCCACATCACTTTAGATGGGGACTTCACCACCCCTTTCTAGCTAATGCAAATGATCCTCTCTCAGCCCAAATCAGCCATGGGGAGGTGAACCTAACACAAAATCATGGCTTGGACCAAATCAAGCCAAAATGGCCTCTCCCCCATGCCATTTTAATCAAAGCCCTTTACACATGGCAAAGCTCAATTGCCTGCACAAACCTCCAGCCATGACCCACCTGAACTTGAGGATGACCCATGCCTGCCGGCCAGCCGCCTGGATCGCCGGAAAACACCATGGCCGAAACCTTGGGGGGAGCCAAAGTTTGAAATTCCCACCTGCTGAGCTGCCCCATGCCCAATGGCCACCATGGCTGTTCTTCCCTTCACCAGAGCAGCTGATCCCAACCCTTAAACCCCCCTGGGAGGCCCTCCAGCCTCTCCTATTTAAACACCACCTCCTCTCGGACATGAGAGGTGTTGAACCAAAACATGCGAAACCACCGCCAAAATCATCCCGGATCACTCTCTACACATAGAGAACTTGATCCCCACCGAAATCCCTCTGCCATTTCCTCTCCGCGAGCTCGATTTCGAGTTGAAATTCAAGCCCAAAACCAGGACACTTTACCACAGTGAGCCAATCTCCAAATTTATTGGTCCTACACCTTCACCAGACCAAGAGGAGAAGTTTCCCAGCAAAAGCCCCCTCACCAGGCCAGCCATTGCTTCCAGCCTCCAAGCTTTGTGATCGGGCTTGGTCGAAATCATACCTAGACAATTCATTAGGCCAAGGGACTTCATCTGTAACTTGCTTGGACCCAATCGAACGTGACACAACTCTCAGATTGAAGCTTCACTTCTCTGAGCAAAGGTATGGACTCACTCTTCCTCCTGAGCTTCCAGAGATTCTTCATTTAGTTTGGGTCAATTTCAATGCATGTTTACCGTATGGATGTGTTCGTCTCTTCAAGATGAATCCATAGAGCATAAGAACTCAAAAATCCGTTGAGAATCAAATAAGAAATTAGGGTTAGAAGGTTGATGGTCACGGGTTCACACCAGTCGTAGACGATGACTGGGAACCGTTGGATCGCGTGTGTATCGAGTGGGCGACCAGGATCGTGCCGGACGGAGCAATGGGACATGAACCGTAGGCCTCTGGAGCGCTGAGTCGGATGGCAGCGCCGAATCAGGTGACGACGTGTGGAGCTTCGGAGCTGCCGAGGATGGCGTGGCGCCTCGTGGATAAGTAGGAAAATAAGGATTTTTCTTATTTATTAAATACCCAGAACTTCAAAAATCCATAACTTTGTGTAGAAAACTCCTAAAAATAAAATAAAAATACCCTCTTGCTCAGTGAACAGAGGAGAATGAAGTGGAAAAGAAATCAAGTAATTTCATTAAGTATTTTATTTTTAATGATTTATTTACTCTCTGCATTGTTTTAATTCTCCATGCATATAAGAAATTCACCATGGCATGAAACCATAGGGCTTTTGAAGCCTCTAAACTTGGGAACATTCCCTGAATTTTCCAAGGTCGAGGCCATCCCTATGAGAAGTTATTGATTTTTCAAGTTCATGTTACTGTTTTGAGTATTTTAATTCCAATAATTAGAATGTTGAGAAATAAATTCTAGGAAAATTTGGTGATGTTTCTTATGACCAGAGGGACCTAGGAAAAATAAGTTTTGAATTAAATCACTTTGAACAACCCTAATTGGCCTAAACAACCAAAATTGAACTTAATTAATTAGGGTTAACCATTCATCAAATTAACTTTAAAATAATTCTCCACTATCTTCTAGGGATAGGAGAACACCACATAAAAATTTGAGATCAATTGGACTTGGTTAGCCCCACCAAATAGGTTAATTAAGCCCCATGAACGAAATCAAAATTTAAAAATTCATAACTCACAAAATACTATTCAAAAATTCACAAAAATAGTTTTGGAGCTTCTTTGATATCAGAGGAACTTAGGAAAAATTAAAATTATAATTTTCTAAAAAAGTTGATTTTTATCATTATTTTAATATTTTAATAATTAAAAATAATAAAAATCATAGAAATATTAAAAATCACCAAAATGTCATATTATGAATTCTAAACACTTAGGAACAAACCAAATATTTTTCTTAAGTCCCTAGGATAAGATATTGAATTTTAAAGGTTTAATATAATTTTTTAATATTAAAAATGTATTTTTCAACCTTTTCACTAAAATAATTCTAATAAATCAAAGAAAAATCAAAAAATTATAAAAATTGGTTTTCTGGTTTCTCTGATATCAGAGAGATTTTTAAAAAATATAAAATCTATTTTTCAACCTTTATTTTATTTTTAAATTAATTAATACTCCAAAATTCAAAATAATTATAATAAATAAAATAAAATTCAAAAAATCACCAAAATTAGTCCAAATGGTCCTCTGGTCAGTAGGAGTGCCCCAAAATTTTCTTAAGGATAGAAAATTTTCCTTGGTCATCTTATTAAATTTTCCTTGAAAATCCGTATTTCCCACAAAAAATAATTATATAAATAAATTAAATACAGAAAAATCACATTTTCTCCTCTAATGTCTTAATTGACATGTGAGTGAAGCCAAATAAAAATTTCAAATTCATTTAAGCTCAATTTAGTGAGTTATGGAATTATTAAGCTTGAAGGGCAAAATGGTAATTAAAATTTTAACCCTTAATTAAAACTTTAGGCTTAATAAAATGAAAGAGTAAAATATTTGATCCTAATCTGATTTGGATGATTGAAATTTAAATAATTAAAGGGTAGAAACCCATCAATCAATTTTAAGAATAAAGCTTAATCAATAAATTAATTGAATTTGGAAGACTAATAAAAGTTGAAATTATTAAAATAGGGATATTATTTAGAAGACATTTATTCTTTGATTTAAGAGTCCCTAAATTAATCACATCAATAATATTTAATTCCCAATTAAAATGATAATCTAAACTCAAGATTTAAAATACTAAAAGACTTAATCATTAAATTAAATAAAAATTAAAACATTTAAACTAAATTAAATCAAAACTTCAATTAAATTAATACTTTAATAATTAAATTAAATCTTCTTTAAAACATAAAAAATAAAATATTAAATATTAAATTAAAAATTAAATTAAATTAAATTAAATTAAATCAAATTAATTTAAATTAAATTAAAATATATTAAATTAAATTAAATTAAATAAAAAATAATAATAATAAAAATTAAATTAAAATAAAAATCAAAACTAAATTAAAATTAAAATTAAAATTAAAATTAAAACAAATTAAATTAAATTAAATTAAATTAAATCAAATTGAATTAAATATAACATCACTTAAGACATAAAGAATTCAAAATAAATCTAAAACAACTTGAACACTATTCCAAACTTAAATCAATTAATCAAAAATTAAATTAAATCACAAATCACTTAAACATCAATTTGCCCTTAAAAGCTCACGTTATCATAACTCCTAGATGGAGTATTAGGTGAAGTGTCACTTCATTCATAGGATATTCAAACATACTAGTTCATTGAGCAAAAGAACAAAACTTAATTAAACCTCGGATGATTACTTCACCTGATTAATTAAATCCATTTGGACTTAGAACAATCCTAGAGATATTGAAAAGATGTTTAACACTCGTCTTAAGCACTTCCTCAATATGATAGGATATTTATAAGAACAATTGAACTTAATTGTTCTTTGATGAAGAAAATCGTCCTTAAACGAAATACAAGAACACTAGACGTCATAGGAGATGACTAGCTATAGGATTAGGACTTTGATAGACAACCAAAACCTTTCCCTTAGCTTTACCTAGTACTTGTTGAAATATTTAAATGCCTTAACATGTGTTTTATGTGCAGCTTGGGATGACGGGAAGACCCTCCAAGTACGCTTTTATTTTATTTCAATTTACTTTATTGCAAATGCACTTTACTTTTCTTGCATGATAAGCAACTGTTGCATGAAAACCAAAACCTTTAGGGTAGTCCCTAAAAATGAAACCAAAACTAAATTAAAAATCACTGCAAGATAAAATTCACCGCCACAACATTTCAAAATATAAAGCAACTCAAATTTAATCAACAACAAACAACAAAACTACAATTGTAACTAAATTAAAACGTCTCGTTGAATGACCGGGAATACCTCGGATGATGTAACCCACGTGTTTCTAACGGGATTTACCACGGTCTAAATGAAAGTGTGGAACTCATTCAGTTGAGTTTAGCAAATTCATCTGGAATAAGTGAATTCAATGAAAATAACGGTGTCGGGATGACGAAACCGTGGGATCTTAATCTGTTCTGTTATAATCAACTTTAAGATTTTTTTAATTAAAATATTAAAAACACTTGGATTTTAAGATTTCTAAACCAAAACACTTCTCTCATCTTCTGACTTATGACTTCTAAAACTAAATCTCTGCAACAACAAGGGGCTCGGAGCATGGTGGGCAGCACAGCCATCGTCATCAACAAAACTCGGGTCTACTTCAGCAAAACCTTTTCTAGAATTAAATAACCAAGCCATAGGATTTCGAGGTAGTTTGCTTAGTGCAACATAAATCCTCAACTCTTCGTTAGGCGTTTGTATAATCATGTTATGCAAATTAAGCCCTAACCAGTCTTAGGACTCCGAGGTAGTCGTTCGGTACGACATAAACCCTCACATCTTCAAGGCTATTTGTATGATTATATCATACGAATATAAGTCCTAATTAATTAAAATTGGCAAAATTGAAATATCAGATAATATTAGGATTTTCTTAAATCCAAGCCAAACAGTAAGATAGTTTGGGAAGTTGCCAAGATTCTTCTTGGATCCTCAGCTTCTCCTACTTCTCTTCCATTGGACTCCTGAAAATAATTGTTCCAAATTTTGAGTCATTCCCTATTGAAATTTCCAAAAATTTAATTGTTTGAAAACCTTAAACTTTGAACTTCTTGAGAGCAAAACCACTGATCATTTTCGAGAGTTTTCTTAAATGATTCAATTCATTTAAGATGTAATTAACTATAGGGGCTTGACCTTATAGGGAACTTTAAGAACCCAGGTAATATAAACCACCGCTTAATTCATTTATATTAAGCGAGGGAATTTGTCGGCTTATAAAATAGGTTCACGGACCAAACGGATGTCACAAATCTTCTAGTTTATTTAACCGAGCCCCATCATCAAGCGATGTGTCTATTCTCCGGGATAGATATACAGTTTGTGGTGCGGTGCTCGTTTATATAAACTATTCGGGATGTGAGATCAGTTTGATTTCAAATCTTAAAATTTTCAAATTTAAAATTATTTTCAAAATCAAATAATACTTTTCAAATTATTTATTTAAATTAAATTAAAAATTCGCCGACAATTTCTGTAGGCGACCTCTTTTCAAAAATACAACACAAATCTAAAAATTCGTCGACAACTTCTGGCGACTCCGCTGGGGAAAGTTCCTCTCTCCATTTTGATCAGATGGTTTTGCTTTCATAAATCGGTAGTGAGCCCATGCCCCTAGTGGACCAAACTACCATTCTTCTGTTGGAATACCCCGTTCATTTCGTCTTGAACGAGTATAACCAACTCCTCTCGGATTTAGGAGCCATTGTTTAGAAACCCCTAAACGGAGAGGTTTCGAGATCCTTTTACCTCTTCTGCGAGGTGGGGTGGACCCCCGATAGGTGTTAGTTTAGGAGCGGTCCTTCGAGTCGAGAAGTCTTGCATAAGACTTTCTCTTCCTTTCCAATTCGAATCAGATTCCTTACCTTCTCTACAACTTTGAACATTCTGTTCCTAATAAACAAACCCTCTAATGAATGACTCTTTTAACAAATAACTCCTTTTTATAAATACATGAACAAAAATGTGTTCGAACTCTTTTTGATTCTTTTCTTTTTGTCCTGATGAAAAGAAGCATAACTTGGGACTGACAGTCAGAATTTACCTAGTAGAAAATGTCTGCCCCAAAGCTGATTTTCTCCTTCACCAACGGACTGGACTTCGCTATTTACAAGGATGAGCCTGAAACTGAAAGACCTTTGATCGAGTTCAACCTTAAGTCAACTCAAGAGTTCCCTCCCCTGCAAAGGGTTCAAGCTGAGAAGAATACTACTGTACATGGGAGGATCGTTATCTCTACCCCTACTGGTCTAGTCGTCTCTGCACCTACCCCGGCTTCGGCCAAATTAAAGGAGAAGGAAGTTCAAATTTGTAATGAGCATGTTACCGTGGAGGGTACAGATTTCCGTGCAAGACCTTCTGTTTTCGAAATTGGGTCCAGCTCAAGAGTTCCACCCCTAACACGGACTCAGAGAAGAACAGAGGTAGAAAGATTGCCAGGAAGGCCAGAGCTGCTGAAGTTGCTTTCTTGGAAGAAATCCCTGAGTTCACACCACTACCTGAGTACATACCATTGCCTGAGTATACACCGCTTTTGGAAGGAAGTAGATTCCATCCCCTCTTCGCCGCAGCTGACGAGGAAAATGTCCGCAAGATTGCTTCGCTATTACCTCAACCCGCATACTATAGCGACAGCCGAAGGAAAAGGGCTAGGACTACACCATTTGCCCGACTACATACTGTGATAGAGAAGTTAGCAAAGAAAGAGAAATGTCATGTATCCGAGATTTTAAGAAGAATAGGGCGGGTGCCAGCCAAGTCCCGTCTTGGGCCGCAAGTAGAACCTGTTATCGCCACAGAAAAGCCGAATAAGAAGATGAAGGCTAGTCCACCTGTTGTTGTTTCAGGTTTACAGATCAGGGAGGATACCACCTTCCAGCATTCAGCCGACAGACCATCCGGTCCTAGGCCTTCTGCTGCTAGAAGGATGGTGTGGCGTCCTACTACTGGCCAATTAAGACCGAAACAATGACCAGAAAAGGAAAGTCTCTTCAAGAGACTCGAATCCGAAGAGAGTGCCACCGCAATGAAGGGGACTCCCAAGAAAGAAATCCAATAGCCATCGCAAGATAACTACGAAACCATACGAAAAAGACCATTGGAGGACGCTATGAAATAGCTAAGAACTGACATTCAACGATTAGCAAGAGAAAGAGAAGAAAAGTTTGGAGATGAAGTTGACTCGTCGGAGTTCATGGATGTCGAATATGTGGAGATCAACATGGTCGAGACACGAGCGTCGTCAGCTTCGCAAGGTGTTCCCGCAGCTGCAGAGAGAGATGAACCGGAAGCATTAAGAGCACAAATTCGAGAAAAAGATGACACAATCTCTCAAATGGCAAAAAGGATGGAAGAGATGGCTGAAGCCCTAACCACTCTTCACAGTCAAGCTCAACCCTAAAGAGAAACGCCTCCAGAAGTTATTCATATTACAGATGGAGGAAAAGAGATTACATCCGTTAACGGAGACGATCAGCCAAAGAAAGACTCTACTCAGAATATGATTCTAGAGAAGGACATCAAGAACATGGTAGAACGGTAGGTGCGAGAAGCCTTAGCACAGTCTAAGAGCGGAGCATCTATTCAAACGGGTAGACCTTACCCCGAAGAATTTGATGCAGTACAATACCCAAAAGGCTTCGTACCACCTCTGTTCAAGACTTTTGATGGTACCGGAAATCCTCGACAACATGTTGCACATTTTTGCGCTAGTTGTTGCAATGCCGGTAGAAGTGACACCTTACTCTTCCAACAGTTCGTCAGCAGTCTGTCAGGGATCGCCTTCGATTGGTATGTAGAGTTACCGAACGGTTCGGTAAAGAAATTTTCAGAGTTGGAAAACCTCTTCGTGAAATGGTTTGCCGGAGCTCGGCACCATATCACCATCGGTGACTTAGTGGTGGAGAAACGAGAGCCGAACGAGACTTTAGTGGACTACATACTTCGATGGAGAAATCTAAGCATGAAGTGTGAGCCACGGCTACAAGAACAACATACGGTCGGTATCTTGCTTAAAAGCATTCACGGCCTGATAGCACTTCTCCTTAAAGGATTTACAATTAAGACTTTCGAGAAGTTGTTAAGCAAGGCCGGAAGCTTGCAAGAGGAAGCGAAACAGCTAAGTTTCGTCGATAAAACAGACAAACAGAAGCCTGTGAAGACATTTGAAAAGAAATCCGGGATCGTCGCGGCACTCGATAAAGGCAAGCAGCAAATGCAAATACGAGCGGAGCGGCCGCGATCCAGCTATCAACAACCTCAACAGAACTACCAACAACCTCAACCCGGTTATCAGCCAACTCAACAATATGAACAACCGCCTCTCCCAAAGCGCATGTTAAAGGAGCTTATAAATAGAGAATATCCATTCAAGAATGAGACAGTGCCAAAGATGTTCTGCAGCTTGATGAAGACTTCGGATTTTTGACTGCCAGAACCCAAGAAGCTAGAAGAAGTTAATAAGGAGGACCATCCCAACTATTGCCCTTACCACCAGATGCTTGGACATAAGATAGAGGATTGCATCACCTTCAAGAGTTGGCTTGACAATAATCTCTGAAAGGGGAACATAACGATCCCGAAGGAATACATGAAAGAACCCCAGAAAGGAGGTTCTGTCAATGTTATTTCAATAGATCCCATTGTTCTGATAGACCCTTACACAACTGATGATGGATGGAGTACCGCTTGGACGAAGTCATTGAAGAAAGTTTTGGATCGCATGCAGGCCGCATTGGAGCATGCTTCAACTCAGAGTTTGAAACCTGTTAAGCCGGCGCTATCGCTTGCAATTGAAGAACCACCCCAAGAAGAAAAGATCATAGAAAAGAAAGAGATTGTAGAAGAAGAAAGGACCGAGGCTCCTAAGGCTAGACTAGGGGCTGCTTATCCTAGGATGGTTATTTCCAATTCGGGGGAAAAATTCCTTGAACCTCTGACTCTGTATGATTATTTGCTCGCTCCGGAGGGATCTTATAATGATAAGAGTTATGGTATTGGCTACGTTTTGACTGTTTCTAACGATTACGTAACTAACGACAACCAATCTAATCCGGATCCCGATTTCAATACCAATAACAATTCTTAAATCATACATAACCTCGACAATCACGATAACAAAGGAGACATTCACCAAGAAGGCTAAGAAAGTTTAACAAGCGATGAATCCATTTGTGAATTTCAAGGAACTCCAATCACAATAGAGTTAGAGCTTTCAGATTCCGAAGTAACTCCAGAAGAACCTGTCATGCCGATTCAAAAGGAGACACCAGTAAACTCAGTACCAGATTCAAAAGAAATCACAGAAGTCAACTTAAGGAGCGGAAGGGTTCTACCTCCAAGAATGGGTCCAAAAACAAAGGAAAGCAGGTGGTTGTTCAGGAAGAATCAACCGCAGCAGAAGAATTGCCCATTCGAGAAGAAACTGAGACACATGATAATAAAGTGGACTATAACGTGCTAGCCCATCTTAGGAAACTACCAGACAAACTGAGCATCTACGACGCTCTCATCTTATTAAATGAGATGAGGGAAGCTCTGGTCAAAGCCTTACTTGATCCAGAGATTTGTTTAGCTCAGATGGCCGGAGATTCCTTAGATGAGGTTTGCTCGTTAAAGGAACAGCGAGGTGTTACCTTCACCGACAGTGATCTACTACTTGGGATGGCCGATCACAACCGACCATTGTACATTTGAGTTACAATCGGAAAATTTACGCTTTCCAGAGTATTGGTGGATCCAGGAGCATCGATCAACATAATGAATCTTCAGACGCTAGCATACTTGGAAATTGATGCTTGCGAGCTTGAAGCGGACAAGATGTTACTAAGAGGATTCAACCAGAAAGGAGAAAGAGCCCTTGGATCAATAGCACTGTTAATGAAGACCGGTGACTTAGCAAAGACAACCGTAAAATTCCATATAATTGATTCTAAAACATCGTTCAACGCGGTACCGGGCCGACCGTGGATACATGAAAACCGGATGGTAGCATCGTCTCTACATCAGTGCATAAAATACTACGAAGGAGGAGAATAGTGCATTAAAGGTGATTTGCAACCTTTCTCCGTACATGAGATTGGAATCCATGAAGATGCAGCTTATTACGCACTTCCGAAGAAAACAATCTTCTCCAGAAACACCGTACCGAATGAAGCAAAAGAAATTCGAGACAATGAAGAGCCTAAAGTTCTAGTCCAACAGTCACTCACCACTCCCTTACGGCGAGATGGTGAAGGTTTCTCCAGAACTCGCATCCGAGGTCGAGGCCGGGGACGAGGTCGTGGAAGAGACACTCTGACTGTTGGACAGAAAAAGCCGGTAATCAACGTTGATTGGGAGAATAGCTCTGAGGAAGAAGAAGTCAAGAAAGAAGTAGCTACAATAAACCAGAAGAAACCACAATTCAAGATTTCTCTCGAAGATGAGAAGAACGAAGAACACAAATCGATGTACGAGAAGATTAACCACTATGTACACACTATAACTCTGACCCCGATCCAGTTTAATAAGATCGAGGGTATGGTGGTTAAAGAAGTACATAGCGGCGGTCCAAAGCCAATCAAATTTTACCGTGGCACTTCTTCTTCCAATACTAAAAGCGATGTATAATTTGAAGATGTCACTTCTTTCGAATTAATGGAATTACCTTTTGAGTGGTACTCTCCCTGTGTTCAAAATTTAATTCAGCATGGTGTCTTACCTCGACAATGGACAAAAGGTCAATCACAACACTTCGAAAAATTATGGAATAACGCCGGTCGGCCTCCCAGTTCAAAGCATGGTCTCTGATTCGGTACAGTAGGATCAGTTGACGATACGAAATTTTTTTTAGTTGTCACTTGTAAACCTAATGAAGACTGTTTGGAAACTATAGAAGATCTTGAAGATCTACAAATTGAAGACGCTCCACCAGAGTTCGAAGAAGAAATCAAATCTACAATAGACGAGTTAATGGAAGTTAACTTAGGTACTAACGAAAAGCCTAGACCAACCTTTGTTAGCTCCTTACTCAATAAAGAAGATTCTGAGGAAATGATCAAGCTATTAATGGAATTCAAGGACTGTTTTGCTTGGAGTTACGATGAAATGTCAGGATTAGCTCCAGAAGTCGCAGTTCACAGGCTAGGAGTAGATCCTACTTCCGTTCCATTCAGACAAGCTTCCAGAAGAATGCATCTAGAAATTGAACAACAAGTAATAGCTGAAGTTAAGAAGCTAATCGACGCTAAATTTGTCCGTGAAGAACAATACCCTACTTGGCTAGCCAATGTGGTACCAGTCAGGAAGAAGAATGGTCAGATCAGAATCTGCGTGGATTTCAGAGACTTGAACAAAACATGTCCAAAGGATGAATTCCCACTACCAATTCCATAGTTAATGATCGACATCACTTCGACACATGAAATATTCTCTTTCATGGATGGAACTTCAGGATACAACCAGATAAAGATGGCACCATAAGACGAAAAGCTCACAGCATTCAGAACACCAATCGGAGTGTATTGCTTACACGAGTAATGCCATTCGGACTAAAGAACGCGAGGAGCAACATACCAAAGAGCAATGACAAAGATTTTTGATGAGCTCATTCACAACCAAGTTGAGTGCTTATGTGGATGATGTGGTCATCAAAAGCAAACTGAAGGAAGATCACCTATATGATTTGAGAATTATCTTCTGGCGACTAAGGCAATACAACCTTAAGATGAATCCCTTAAAATGCACCTTCGGCGTCACCTCCGGGAAATTCTTAGGATTTGTTGTCCGACATCGCAGGATCGAAATTGATCTGGAAAAGATTAAAGCGATCTTAGAAATGCCGCCTCCCAAAACCTTAAAACAGCTATGATCCATTCAAGGGAAGCAGGCATATCTTCGACGCTTTATTTCGAACTTGTCAGGTAGGTGTCAGCCCTTCTCGGCATTAGTTAAAAAGGACGCCAAATTCGTTTGGGAAGAGAAATGCCAACGGGCCTTCGAGGACATTAAACAACACTTAATGACACCTCCTGTCTTAGCAGCCCCAGTCTCAGGTAGACCGTTGATACTTTATACCACGGCTCTAGACGACTCCCTTGGAGCCCTGCTAGCCCAGGTCAATGATGAGGGAAAATAAAATGTTCTCTACTACTTAAGCCGTCATTTGATTCCGATGGAAGTAAAGTATCCTCCAATTGAGAAGCATTGTTTGGCCCTGATCTTCGCCGCTCAAAATCTCAGGCATTACATGCTCTCTCATAAGGTCAACCTTATCTTGAAAGTTAATCCGTTGCAATATTTGATGACCAGTCCAACACTTTCTGGCAGACTTGCCAGGTGGTCGATGATACTATTGCAATTCGACATAACTTTCATTCCTCTCCGTGCCGTGAAGGGACAAGTGCTAGCTGACTTCCTTGCAGCACACCCTTTACCGGCAGATTCGCCTCTCGACGACGATTTGCCTGATGAACAGATAATGAGCCTAAAAGACACCTTGTACGGCTTATTTTTAGGTTGAGTGTTGTATTTTTGAAAAGGAGGTCGCCTACAAAAATTGTCGGCAAAATTTAAATTTTAAATTTAATTTAAATATATATATAATTTAGAAAGTAGTATTTGATTTTGAAAATAATTTTAAATTTGAAAATTTTAAGATATGAAATCAATACGATGTCACATTCGAATAGTTTATATAAACGAGCGCCGCATCACAAACTGTGTATCTATCTCGAAGAATAGACACCTTGTTTGGTGATGGGGCTCGATTAAATAAACTAGAAGATTTGTGACATCCGTTTGGTCTGCGAACCAATTTTATAAGCCGACAAGTTCCCACGCTTAATATAAATGAATTAAGCAGGGTTTATATTACTGCAGGTTCTTAAAATTCCCTATAAGGGCAAGCCCCTATAGTTAATTACATCTTAAATGACGGGAATCACTTAAGAAAACTCTCGATAATAATCGGTAATTCGCTCTCAAGAATTTCAAAGTTTAAGTTTTTCAAAGGATTGAATTTTGGAATTTGATAGGGAATGGATCAAGTTTGGAACATTTTATTTTGGGGATTCGAAAGGAAGAAAGGTAGGAGAAATCACGGATTCGAAGAGAACTTCGATAATTTCCCAACTATCCTATTGTTTGGCTTGGATTTAGGAAAGTCCTAATGTTTATTTAGTATTTCAATCTTGCCAATTTTAATTAATTTGGACTTATATTTGTATGATAAAATCATACAAATAGCCTTGAATATGTGAGGGTTTATGTCGTATCAAACGACTACCTCGGAGTCCTAACACCGGTTAGGGCTTAATTTACATGACATGATCATGCAAATGCCTAAAGAGGAGTTGAGGATTTATGTTGCACTAGGCAAACTACCTCGAAATCCTATGGATTGGTTATTTAATTCTAAGAATGGTTTTGCTGATGTAGATTCAAGTTTCACTGACGACGATGGTCGTGCTGCCCACCATGTTCCGAGCTCCTTGTTGTTGCAGGGGTTTAGTTTTAGAAGTCATAAATCAGGAGATGAGAGAAGTGTTATGGTTTAGAGAAAATCTTAATTTCCAAGTGTTTTTTATATTTTATTTAAAACAAATCTTAAAGTTGATAACAACACCGGTTAAGATCCCACGGTTCCATCCTTCCGGCATCGTTATTTTTATCGGATTCACTTAGTCCGAGATGAATTTGCTAAACTCGACTAAATGAGTTCCACACTTTCATTTAGACCAGTGGGAAATCCCGTTAGCAACACGTAGGTTACATCATCCGAGGTATTCCCGATCATCCAACAAGACATTTTAATTTAGTTGTGATTGTAGTTTTGTGTTCTGTTTGTGATTAAATTTTGAGTTGTTTTATATTTTGAAATGTTGTGGTGGTGAATTTTATCTTATAATGACTTTTAGTTTAGTTTTGGTTTCAGTTTTAGGGGCTACCCTAAAGGTGTGGGTTTAGGTCAAAATTGGGCTTTTTAGCTTTGGGTTGAATTTGAGTGGGGTTTGGGTCTAAATTGTGGGCAAATCATGTTAGTATTTTGTTTGTGGGGATGTTAAGGAAGGTTTAGAAAAGATTTGGGGTTAATTGGAGTTGAATTGGGTTAGTTTGGATTAGGTTTGGGTCATGGGTCCAAAATGGGCTTTAAGGCCAAAAGTGAAATTGGATTAAAATGTCAATCAAATTGGACTTGGATTTGGTCTATATTGGTGTTGAGAATGTTGAATTGAAGTTTAGAATTGAATTGGACCAGAATTTGGGTCAATTGGGTAGGTTTGGCTTGACATTGGGTTCACTTAGGGTTAAAATGGGTCAAATTAGGGGTTTTGACAAAAGTGGGGTAAATTGACAAAATTGGCCCATGGTGTAGTTGAACAAAATGAAATTAGGAATATTTGGGATTTTCTAGAATTTTCTGGGAATTTTCTAAATTTTTGGATTTTTTGGGTCAAGAGGGGGTATTTGGAGGGTATTGGGAGGTATTTTTGGAATTTTTGGTATTTTTGGGTATGGATGATAAATTTGAGTAATGTGGGAATGTTTGGGATTGATTTTAAGGAATTTTGGGTAATTTAGGTGATTTTGCAAATTTTGGGTAGTTTCGAGGGTTTTGGGTAGAGTTAAGCGGGTGTAGGGTCCGGGGTCGAAAATTGAAAATTTGGAAAATTGAAGATTGGGTGAATGTAAGTGGAATGAAATCATTTTGGTTGAGCCATGAAGCCATATCAAGCCCACATGAGCCATGAAGGGACTCATTTCGGGCATCCATTTATGTTGTTCCTAACCCTCTTGCCGAGGGCTTAGGGGTTAAGGACCATCCATGTGAATCACCTACATGAGTCAGGAGGTCAAGTTGGGTATGGGTGTGGTTTTAGGATGTGTGTGAAAGTGTAGTGTATAGGTGTAGTGTGTGTGTAAGTCAGCCCTTCTCCAGACCAGGCCACCCGGGGCAATCGTAAGGCCAAAGAGTCCTATAGGAACTCATCCTTTAAACTTCCACATTTGATTTCAACCCTCTAGGTGATAAGGGGTCTACAGTCAAGTTTGTGGAGTTTGCAGGGAGTTAAGAGTGGTTTGAATTTCTAAGTGGTGGGTCCCAATTCTAATCCTCTAGGATAGTCAAAGGAAAAGCTTAAGGCTAGATCCTAAGTACTAAAGAGAAGAAGAGAAGACCTCATCAAAAATGAGGTCAACAAATAGACCCCCAATAGGTGTGGTGTGCTAACCAAGCACACCGCACGTATTGGCGTTGATTGAAAAGATCAAACAAAACCAACACAGATGTCTAAGTGACAAACTTAGGACAAAGTAGAAGAGTTTCCACCGGGGAGTGTCAAGTATGTCTCTGAGACTGGAGATTCCTGAACTCTCGGCTGGGAAAGGAAAAGGAGGTGAATCCCAAATCACATGACCTGGGGGAATTTCAATTTAGATGTTATTTTGTTTCAATTTAAGTTTTGATGTGTGAGCTTAGATTTCAATTTGGAGTTTTAATTTAGATTGAAGTTTTGTCAAAATTAATTTGAAGGGATTTGAACTTGAAATGCAAATTGGAATTTTGTGGTTTTAGATGTAGCATATTCAACCTCAAAAGAAAATTGAATTGATTGGATTGAATCATTATAATGAGGAGAGATTTCAAAGCTATGTGGTATCGGATGTAAAATCCTTAACCTCGAAGTTTGATTTTGATGTATTTCATTGCGATAGGGAAATAATCCTAAAGCGATGCGATCTCGAATGTAAAATCCTCGACCCCAAAAGTTTGATTTTGATGTATTTCCTTGCGATAGGGAAACAATCCTAAAGCAATGCAGTCTCGGATGTAAAATCCTCAACCCCAAGAATTTGATTTTGATGTATTTCTTTGCGATAGGGGAAGAATCCTAAAGCGATGCGGTCTCGGATGTAAAATCCTCGGCCCCGAGAATTTGATTTCGACGTATTTCATTGCGATAGGGAAAGAATCCTAAAGCGATGCGATCTCGGATGTAAAATCCTCGACCCCAAGAATTTGATTTCGATGTATTTCATTGCGATAGGGAAGGAATCCTAAAGCAATGCAGTCTTGGATGTAAAATCCTCGACCCCAA
This sequence comes from Papilionanthe hookeriana x Papilionanthe teres, assembly GCA_022702705.1. Taxonomy (NCBI): domain Eukaryota; kingdom Viridiplantae; phylum Streptophyta; class Magnoliopsida; order Asparagales; family Orchidaceae; genus Papilionanthe; species Papilionanthe hookeriana x Papilionanthe teres. The sequence continues at coordinate 29,939,585 of CM040430.1, read as the reverse complement.
GAATTTGATTTTGATGTATTTCATTGCAATTTCATTGCGATAGGAAAGGAATCGTAAAGCAATGCAGTCTTGGATGTAAAATCCTCAACCCCACGAATTTGATTTTGATGTATTTCATTGCGATAGGGAAAGAATCGTAAAGCAATGCAGTCTCGGATGTAAAATCCTCGACCCAAGAATTTGATTTTGATGTATTTCATTGCGATAGGGGAAGAATCCTAAAGCAATGCAGTCTCGGATGTAAAATCCTCAACCCCAAGAATTTGATTTTGATGTATTTCATTGCGATAGAGAAGGAATCCTAAAGCAATACAGTTTCGAATGTAAAATCCTCAACCCCAAGAATTTGCTTTTTGAATAGTCATTGATTTTGCAAAGATTTGTAGTGTTGATTTGAAAAGTGTGGAAATTTGGTGTTTCGAGAATTTCATGAAAGTTGTAAAAGACTTTCATGGAAGGAAATAGATTGGGAGAGAATATGTAGATGCTACATATCCCATTCAAAAGAGTTGATTGGAAGTTACTGGTTTGGATTTGATACAATTCCTTACCATCAGATTCGAACCGTGTCAATGGAATTAACCGCTTCCTTCCCAGACAAGGGAGAGAGTAGAACGGATTGGATTTCAGATTTGGAAGGTTGAGTTTGAATTTGATTGAGGTTTGATTTGAAATTTGGAAAGATTGAATTTGAAATTTGATTGAGATTTGATTTGAGATCTGGAAGATCGAATTTGAAATTGATTGAGATTTGATTTGGAATCTGGAAAGTTGAATTTGAAATTTGATTGAGATTTGATTTGAAATTTGGAAAAATTGAATTTGAAATTTGATTTAAAATTTGTGCTCATTTTGTTTGTCCTTTAACGATTCAAATTTTATTTTATCGTGAATTTGGGGTTCATCATTTTTTATTTAGATTTTTAAGGAAAGTTTTCTTTCATTCTTTTTTGTTTCTTTTTCTGTTCTTTGTTCGAAGTTCATTTAACTTTAATGGCGTTTCTCAGTAAACTTGCACAAAAGAGGTGAAGGCCAAAAATGTGACATGGTCACTTTCATTCCAATCATGTTGAAGATACATCATACAACTCGATCTGGAATACATCTCATACAATCCATATAGACTCAAAACGGACTATGTATGATCTTTGTCGATCCATCCAAAAAGGTATACGTCGAAATCCATGTACGAATAGTGAGGTACATGGTCGATAACATCACCTTCCAAGCCATCCTTGGCGAGGATGCCGTATGGATGTACGTTGGAGGTGTGATATTTTCCATGTAACTCGCGGCTCGTAAGGCGGAGACTCTCTAGCTTTGGGTCCGACTCGGAAGTGGTAAGGTGCTTTCTGTCGTCCATCCTTCTAAAAATAGCGAGATCCGCTTCATTGGTACTCCTGGTATGCAATGTTTAGCGACATCCGCTCCGTTGCCCTTCGGTATCATGACGGAACCTACCGGTAATGGTATCTTTGCTGGCCTTCGGAACTCACACGGGCATGCTATCCGGAGGTCGGATCCGAACATGATATCAAATTCGTTCGAAAAGAAGCTGTGCGAAAGGTCGACAAAGTCGTGGTGATCTATGTGCGGGGGTATGCGGTCACCATTCTTGTAAATGTTAATGATGCAAGCTGTTGGGTATGCAATCATGCTGGCGGTACCCTCCATGTTATCATTCTTTTTACCATCCTTTTGATGACTAATGGCATTGGATCCACTGGCCATGACGGAGTATTCCCGGTGGGTTTCCCTTCCTATCTTCGCGAAGTTGTAGCGGCATCCACATTGTATTGTAATTCTCCCTTTCCACTGGCATCCATCTCCGGGGTTCGAGTAAGTGTTTTCTCTTAGGCGGCCCGCTCGGCCCATTCTTTTTAAATCCGGATGCGGTCCACGATTTGTTGTTGTTCGTATTACGAGAACACGTACGTATGTAGCTCGAGGCCTTCTAGTATATTGATCCTCCCGCCTGCGATTCTCTCGAAGTATTCAAAAGTTTTCTTCTCGACATTCTGCATCATTTCTAGCTCGTATTCTGGAATAATTTGCAAATGGCGAGGCCTAGTGACATATTGTGGCATGTATGGCTCAATCCCTTCACGTTCTCCTGCATACCTCGGCTCCTCGGGGATGGTGTCCGTCGGGACATCCTCGGGGTTGCTCTCACAACAAGGTTATGCATTACCGGTGGCTTTGTCTGGTAGCGTTGTAGCCTTCTTTCTTCTGTTCTTCTTAAGATTTCTCTGGTCTTTTCTATTATCCTCAGAGCTGGCCTCCTTCTTTCAGGTACCTGGTGAGCTGGCGTCCTTGAAGTATATGTACTAGCAGTAGCAACTGCTTCATCGCGCTAGTCCTCTGCTAGTTTAGTTAACATCTTGCGGATACGACGATTTTTTTTTCTTCGCTGGGTTGCTGTGAGAGTAGCTCTTCGTACTTCCTGAGTTTCTGTGGGCGCGGCGCTGACAAGCCTGCCCTCTGTTGTTGCAACTACAGACTTGATTCTCTTGTCTTCTTCAGTGCTCGTTTTCCTATTCTTGCTTCGTTGGATTGGTGGCTTGGGCCACCCACTTTCATTCTTGTCGGCGGGCGATTCCTCTCGGTCAGCGGGACCCGGTCGCTTACCTCGTATTGCGAGCTCGCCGGTGCGAAGTACGAGTCGATCTCTATTATCGCTCCATCGTTCACCCTCTTTTCGTCGAGTGCGAGGCTTACACCATTTCTAAAGTTCGGGACCAACCGCCGTTCGACATTTCCCTGCGAAAAGACAAGGAAAAGGATCGGGAGTGCATCTTAAGAACAAGAACATTAAGAAAATGTTTATTAAAGACAGTTTTTTATTATTATTTTTATTTTTTGTATTTTTAAATTTAACAGGAATTAAGTGGGATAAGATCAGGAAAGAGATTTTGATTTGGAAGAGAAAACAAGGAAAACTTTATTATCATGATTTTATTATTATATATTTTTTTATCACATTTTTTTATTATTTTTGGGTTCAGACCCAGTCATAAGTAACTACTTCACCCGTTCTTCTAGGGATGAAGAATTCATTCCTTCGAAACATCAGGTAGCATAATACTTCTTCAAGTATCGTCCATTGATTGGAAGCATATGTCGTTCTCCTCGGCGATTCACTGGGCGGTAAGAGCCTCCACGAGTACCTTGCCTCGACCACGAACGGCCCTTCCCAAGTGGGTTCAAATTTTCCTCCTATCTTGCGGTGTGCAAGAATAGGTCTTTTGAGAACAAGAACTAAGTCACCAACTTTAAAGGTTCTTGGGTGGACCAGTTTGTCATGGGCTTGAACCATCTTAGCTTGGTATAGTTCTAAATTCTGCTGTGTTGCAAGTCTTTTCCCTTCCAGGTTTTCCAATTCTTCTAGTCGTAATTTGGCATTCTCTTCGTCGTGATTTTGTTTGCAACTGCAATTCTGAGTGAAGGAAGTTGGACCTTTAAGGGTAACTCTGCCTCGGACCCATACACCAGAGCGTAAGGTGTAGCTTGAGTAGGAGTTCTGAAGGTTGTCCGGTAGGCCCATAAGGCTTCTAATAACTTCTCGTGCCAACTTCTCTTATTATCGTCCAAGGTTTTCTTTAAGATTTGAACGAGAGTTTTATTAAAAGCCTCAGCCAGGCCATTTTCTCTTGGGTAGTAAATTGTTGAATACGCCGGTCGATTCCGTGTCTCCGACAAAATTGTTGATTTGTGTGCTTCGAATGCGGACCCATTATACGAGATGATCTCGCGCGACACTCAGAAACGGTAGACAACTTAGTTCTTGAAAAGCGCAGCACGTGATGTGCTTTCACTTCTACGAGTGGAGCTGTCTCTACCGCTTGGAAAAGTAATCGTAGCCGCAAGAATGAAGCGATGTCCTTTTGAAGATGGTGGTTCTATTGGACCCACTATGTCCGTGCCCCAACTTTCAAATGGCCACGACGCAATTGTCGGGTGTAACACATTTGGAGGTCGGTGTAGAACCACTCCGTGCACTTGGCATTGGTGACAGCTCTTGGCGATTTTCATGCAGTCGGTCATCATCGAGGGCTAGTAGTACCCTAATCTTTTATTTTTCATTTTCATCTTCGGACCGATCGGTGAGCACCACGGAGTCTAAATGCACCTCTTTAACAATTTCACGGGCCTCGGACACGCTTAGGCACCTTAGCCGCATTTGATCGAAAGACCTTACGTATAACGTATTGTTTACTAATGCGTAGGACGGAGTTCTTTTCTTGATACGATGGGCTAACGACCTATCGTCACGGTAGTTTTCCTGTTTGCGGGTAGTCTATTAATGGCTGTCGCCGATCTTCCGTGTTTTACGTTCTTCTTCTGTTGATCCTTTTTATTTTTCGATTTGTGTATTGTGTCTATGTCGAGTCGTGATAGGACCCGACGTCCATGAGCCGACACTTCTGCTGACTCATCTTGCAAACGGGCAAATTCTATTGCGAGGCGGGCTAACGCATCTGCTAAAGCGTTTTCTTTCACGGGAATTTTGTAGATTGTCACATTCGGAATCTGTTCCAACAATTGTATGGCATACTTGGAAGTATTGCTCGAGTCTTGGTTTTAAAATTCTGTCTTGTCCGCGATCCGTTGAATGATTAAGCTGTGAATCCCGTAGATGTTGATGTTTGTTATCCCCATTTGAATAGTTAATTCCGAGTCCTGTTATGAGGGCTTCGTATTTTGCTTCGTTGTTTGTACATGGCTACGTCCAGTGGTAGGAGTATCTTAACATCCCCCGCTCCGATGTTATAAAGATTAATCGATCCACTGCCTTGCACGGACACTTATCACTTGCGATTCTTCATCTTTGTGTGCTTGAAGATGCTCCGTCGAAATATAATTCCCAACGTCGATCATCGGGGTCTTCTAGGCTCATTATTTGTTCATCGGCAAATCGTCGTTGAGGGTAGATTCGCCGGCGAGAGGGTGTCTTTGCGAGAAGTACTGCTAGGACTTGTCCCTTTACGGCATGAAGAGGCACGAAAGTTATATCGAATTGCAATAATATCATTGACCATCCGGCAAGTCTGCAGGAAAGCATTGGACGAGTCATCGAGTATTGTAATGGATTAAATTTCGAGATCGGAGTTGACCTTATGAGAAAGCATGTAGTGCACGAGCTTTTGAGCGGCGAAGATCGGGGCCAAACAATGCTTTTCGATTGCGGGATACCTTATTTCCGTCGGAAGTAAACGACGGCTTAGGTAGTAAAGAGCATTTTCTTTACCCTCATCATTGACACAGGCTAACGAGGCTCGAGAGAGTCGTCTAAAGCCGCGGTATAAAGTATCGGCGGTCTACACGAGGCCAGGGCTGCTAAGACGAGGAGGTGTCATTAAATATTGCTTAATGTCCTCGAAGGCTTTACGGCATTTCTCTTCCCGAATAAATTTGGCGTCCTTTTTAACTAGTGTCGAGAAAGGTGACACCTACTGGCAAGTTTGAGATAAAGCGTCGAAGATATGCCGGCTTCCCTTGAAAAGATCGTAGTTGCTTTAAGGTTTTGGGAGGCGGCATTTCTAAGATAGCTTGAATCTTTTCCGGTCGATTTCGATTCCACGATGTCGGACAACGAATCCTAAGAATTTCCGGAGGTGACGCCGAATGCGCATTTTAAGGGATTCATCTTAAGGTTAAATTGTCTTAATCGTTCGAAAACAATTCTCAAATCATATAGGTGGTTGTCCTTTACTTTGCTTTTGATGACCACATCGTCCACGTAGCATTCGACTTGATTTTGGATGAGATCATCAAAAATTCTTGTCATCGCTCTACGGTATGTTGCTCCTGCGTTCTTCGGTTCGAATGGCATCCTCTGTGTAGCAATATACTCCGATCGGCGTTACGAATGCTGTAAGTTTTTCATCTTCTGGAGCCATTTTTATCTGGTTGTATCCTGAAGATCCATCCATGAATGCAAATATTTCATCTGTCGAAGCAATGTCGAACATTAATTATGGGATCGGTTGAGGGAATTCATCCTTTGGACATGCATTGTTCAAATCTCTGAAATCCACACAAATTCTGATTTGACCATTCTTCTTCCTAACTGGTACCACATTGGCTAGCCAAGTCGGGTATTGTTCTTCACGGACAAATTTAGCGTCTATTAGCTTTTTAATTTCAGCTATGACTTGTTGTTCGATTTCCAGACGCATTCTTACGGGACCTTGTCGGCGAGGACGAAGTAGGATCTACTCCTAGCTTATGGACTGCGACCTCTGGAGCTAATCCTATCATCTCATCGTAGTTCCAATCATAACAATCTTTAAATTCCATTAATAACTTGATTATTTCTTCGGAGTCTTCTTTATTGAGTAAGGAGCTAACAAAGGTAGGTCTAGGTTCTTTGCTAGTACCTAAGTTAACTTCCGTTAACTCATCTATTGTAGATTTAATCTCTTCTTCGAATTCCGGTGGAGCGTCTCCGATTTGTAAATCTTCGAATTCTTACGTAGTTTCCATGTAGTTTTCATTAGACTCGCAGTGACAACCAAGCAAAATTCGGTATCGTCGACTAATCCTACTTGTGCTTGAATCCAGAGACCATGCTTTAAATTGGGTGGACGACCGGAGTTATTCCATAATTTTTCAAAATGTTGTGATTGACCTTTTGTCCATTGTCGAGGTAAGAAACCACGGCTGAATTAAATTTTGAACACGGGGAGAGTACCACTCGAAAGGTAATTCCATTAATTCGATGAAGTGACATCTTGAGTGTACATTATTTTCAGTTTTGGAGGAAGGATCACCATGGTAGAATTTGATGGGCCTTGCACCGCCGCTACGTACCTCTTTGACCACCATACCCTCGATCTTATTAGAATGGATCGGGGTCAGGGTCATAGTATGTACATAGTGGTTAATCTTCTCGTACATCAATTTATATTCTTCATTCTTTTCATCTTCGAGAGAGATCTTAAATTGCAGCTTCTTCCGACTTATTGTCGCTGCTTCTCGCTTGATCTCTTTTTCTTCTTCAGAACTATCTTCCCAATCAATATTGATAGTTGGTTTCCTCTGTCCAATTGTCCTAACGTCTCTGCCACGACCTCATCCCCGGCCTCGACCTCGGATGCGAGTTGTGGAGAAACCTTCACCATCTCGCCGTAAGGGAGTGGTGAGTGACTGTTGGACTAGAACTTCAGGTTCTTCGATTGTCCCGAACTTTCTTTTGCTTCATTCGTTATGGTATCTCCGGAGAAGATTGTTTTCTTCGGGGTGCGTAATAAGCTGCATCTTCATGGATTCCAATTTCATGTATGGAGAATGGTTGTAAGTCACCTTTGATGCACTGTTCCCCTCCATCGTAGTATTTGATGCACTGGTGTAGGGATGATGGTACCATCCTGTTTTCATGTATCCATGGTCGGCCCAGTAGAGCGTTGAATGAAGTTTCTGAATCAATTATGTGAAATTTTGCGGTTGTCTTTGCCAAGTCACCGGTCTTCATTAGCAGTGTTATTGATCCGAGGGCTCTTTCTCCTTTATGGTTGAATCCTCTTAATAACATTTTTTACGCTTCAAGCTCGCGAGCATCAATTTCCAAATATGCTTAGCGTTCGAAGATTCATTATGTTGATTGATGCTCACTGGATCCACCAATAGTGCGGAGAGTGTAAACTTCCCGATTGTAAGCCGAAATGTACAACGTTCGGTTGTGGTCTGTCATCCCGAGTAATAGGTCATTGTCAGTGAAGGTGACACCTCGGTTGTTCCTTTAACAAACAAACCTCATCTAAGGAATCTCCGGCCATTTGAGCTAAGCAAATTTCTGGATCAAGTAAGGCCTTGATCAGAGCTTCTCTCATCTCCTTTGATAAGATGAGAGCGTCGTAGATGCTCAGTTTGGTCGGTAGTTTCCTAAGATGGGCTAGCACGTTGTAGTCCACTTTATTTCCATGTGTCTCGATTTCCTCCCGAATGGGTATTTCTTCTACGGGGTTGGTTCTTCTCGAACAACCACACGCTTTCCTTTGTCCTTTGGACCCATTCTCGGAGGCAGAACTCTTCCACTTCTTAAGTTAACCACGTAATTTCTTCGAATCCGGTATTGAGTTTCTTGGTGTCTCCTTTTGAATCGGAATGACGGGTTCTTCTAGATTAGCTTCGGAATTCGAAGGCTCTAACTCTCGCTTGTATCTGGAGCTCCTCGAAACTCGCAAATAGATTCGTTGCTTGTTGAACTCTCGTAGCCTCCTTGATGGATGTCTTCTTTGTCATTGTGATCGTCGAGATTGTGTATGATTTGAGAATTGTCATTTGTATTGAAATCGATGTCCGGATTGTCGCTAGTTACGTAATCGTTAGAAACAGTCAAAACGTAGCCAACGACATAACCCTTATCATTATAAGATCCCACCAGAGTGAGCAAATAATCATACAGAGTCAGAGGTTCGAGGGATTTCTCCCCCTAATCGGAAACAACTATCCTAGGATAAGCAGCCCCTTGTCTAGCCTTAGGGGCCTCAGTCTTCTCTTCTTCGTCGATTTTGTTCTTCTCTTCAATTGTCTCTTGTTGAGGTGGTTCTTCTATCGCAAGTGATAGTGTCGACTTAACAGGTTTCGAACTCTGAATTGAGGCTCGCACCGAAGCGGTTTGGATGTGATCCAAAATCTTTTTCGAAGACTTTGTCCAAGCGGTAGCCCATCCATCATCAGTCGCATAGGGATCTATCGGAACAATGAGATCAGTCGAGACAACATTGACGGAACCTCCTTTACGGGGTTCCTTCATGTACTCCTTCGGGATCGTTATATTCCCTTTCAGAAGATTGTCGTTGAGCCGACTTTTGAAGGTAATACAATCTTCTATGTTGTGTCCGAAGCATCCGGTGGTAAGGGCAAAGTTGGGATCACCTTTCTTGTCGACTTCTTCGGGTCTCTTAGGCTACGGCGGTTGGAAATCCGGAGTCTTCATCGGATTGCGGAACATTTTCGGCACTTGCCTCATTCTTGAACGGATACTCCACTGCTCGAAGCTCCCTTAATGTACGTTGCGGACGAAGCGGTTGTTCATATTGTTGAGATGAGCGATAGGCTGGGTCGGGGTTCTTGGTAATTCGGTTGAGGTTCTTGCGGCCGTTCGACGATATTTGTATTGGTTGCTTGCCTTTATCGATTGCTTGCAACGATCCGGGACTTCTTTTCAAAAGTTTTCACGGGCTTTTGCTTGTCCGTTTTGTCGGTGAAACTTAATTGCTTCGCCTCCTCTTGCAAGCTTCCGGCCTTGCTTAACAACTTCTCGAAAGTCTTGATAGTAAATCCCTTGAGGAGAAGTGCTTTATCGGGCCATGAATGCTCTTACGTAAAATGCTTGTCGCATCTTGTTCTTGTAGTTGTGGCTCACACTTCATACTTAGATTCCTCCAGTCGAAGTATGTAGTCACCGAGGTTTCGTTCGGTTTATGCTTCTCTACCACTAAGTCACCTATAGTGATATGGTGCTGAGCTCCGACAAATCGCTTGATGAAGAGGTTCTCTAGTTCTAAAAATGTCTTCAACGAACCAGTTCGGTAATTCTACATACCAATCGAAGGCGATCCACGATGAGTCACGACGAATTGTACGAAGAGTAAGGCATCACTTCCGCCGGCATTGCAACAAGCTGGCACGAAAATGTGCAACATCTTGCCGAGGGTTTTCGGTTCCATCAAAGGTCTTGAACGAGAGGTGGTACAAAGCCTTTCGGATATTGGACGACGTCGAATTCTTCGGGGTAAGGCTACTGCCGTCCGAATGGATGTCCCGCTCTTTGATTGTGCCGAGGCTTCTCGCATCTGCTTGTTCCACCATGTTCTTAATATCCTTTTCGGAATCATGCTTTGTGTTGTATCTTTCTTTAACTGATCATCCCCGATTGACGGACGTAATCTCCTTTCCTCCGATCTATAATGTGAATGACCTCGCGGGGTGTCTCTCTTTGGGGTTGCACTTGACTGCGGAGAGTGGCTAGGGCTACAACCATCTCTTCCATCCTTTTTGCCATTTGGGCGATCGTATCATCTTTCTCTTGAAGTTGCCTCCTCATTACTTCTGGCTCCTCTCTTTCTGCGGCTGCAGGAGCACCTTGTGAAGCTGATGAAGCTCGTGTTTCAACCATGTTAATTTACTGCATATTCATCATCCATGAACTGCGACGAATCGATCTCATCTCCGAATTTCTCTTCTCTTTCCCTTGCTAATCGCCGAATATCGGTTCTTAGCTTTTCCATAGCATCTTCTAGCGGTCTTTTACGTACATCCTTGCGGTTGTCATGTGATAGCTGTCGGGTTTCCTTCTCATGAGTCCCCTTTCTTGCGGTAGCACTTTCTTCGGATTCAAGTCTCTTGACGAGACTTTCCTTCTCGAGTTGTTGTTTCAATCTTAATTGTCCAGTAGTGGGACGCCATGCCATCCTTCTAGCGGCGGAAGGTCTAGGACCGGATGGTGCAGTCGGCCAAATGTTTGGAAGGTGGTATCCTCCCTAATCTGTAGTCACGAAACAACGACGGGCGGACTAGCTTTCATTCTCTTATTTGGCTCTTCTACGGCGATAGCGGGTTACACTCGCGGCCCAAGACGAGATTTGGTGGCACCCGCCCTATCCTTCTTAAAATTTCGATACGGGGCACCTTTCCTTCTTCGCTAACTTCTCTATCAAAGTTTGCGGTCGAGCGAATGGCGTAGTTCGGCCCTTTTCTTACGACTATCGTTGTAATATACGGAGTGAGGCGATGCGGCGACAATCTTGCGAACATTTTCTTCATCCTCTGCGGCGGAGAGGGGATGGAACCTACTTCCTCCCAAAAGTGGTATGTATTCGAGCAGCGGTGTATACTCGGGCGATTACGGGATTTCCTCCAGGAAAGCGACTTCGGCGGCTACGGCTTCTCTAGCAATCCTTCGCTTCTATTCCTTCTTTGAGTCCGTGTCGATGATGGAATTCTCGAGGCTGGACCCGATTTCAAAAACAGAAGGTTTCACGGGAAGATGCATACCCTCCACGGTAACGGGTTCATCACGGTTACGAATTTCCTTCCCCTTTAGTTCGGCGGGAGCCGGGGTAGGTGCGAGAGCGACTAGGCCGGTGGGGGTAGCAACAACGGTCCTTCGCTGGACGGCGGTACTCCTCTCAGTTGGAATCTTTTGCAGAGGAGGGAATTCATGAGTTGACTTGAGGTTAAACTCAATCAACGGCTTCTCAGTCTCTGGTACTTTGCTTGTGAGTGAAAAGAGAGTGACATCAGGGATCTTGATGTCGGTGTCCCCGAATCCTTATCCGAATCGAATGATTCCATTATCAGGCAGTTCGTCCTTGAACACAGCCAGGTCAAGTCCGTTGACGAAAGAGAAGATCAGTTTTGGGGCTTCCATTTCTGCAGGGCAGATTCCAATTGTTAGTCCCTGAATCGTGCTTCTTCTTATCGTATAACTTATGACGAAAAAGAAAGAGTCTGAACACATTTCTGTTTATGTTAGTGTATTTGTAGTATTAAAGGAAAATTGTCTTTTCGGAAAGATTTGTTCGTTAGGAGGGAGAATTAATAAAAGAAGGAGAGTTGTAGGAAGGGTAAAAGGAATTGATTAGGAACTGGAAAAGGAAGAGAAAGTCTTGCAGAAACTTCTCGACCCGCAAGACCGCTCCTAAACTAATACTATTGGGGGTCCGCCCCACCTCGGGAATGAGGGAAAAGGATCTCGAGAACCTCTCTGTTTAGGGGTGTCTAACAGTGGCTCCTAAATCCGAGAGAATGTTGGCTATACTTGTTCAAGGTAGAAATGAACATAGTATTCCAACGGAAAGAAGGGTAGTTTGATCCACTAGGAACATGGATACACTACCGATTTTTGAGAGCAGAATTGTCTGATTAAAATGGAGAGAGGAATTGTCCCCAGCGGAGTCGCCAGAAATTGTACGGCTTATTTTTAGGTTGAGTGTTGTATTTTTGAAAAGGAGGTCGCCTACAGAAATTGTTGGCGAAATTTAAATTTTAAATTTAATTTAAATATATATATAATTTAGAAAGTAGTATTTGATTTTGAAAATAATTTTAAATTTGAAAATTTTAAGATATGAAATCAATCTGATCTGACATCCCGAATAGTTTATATAAACAAGCACCACATCACAAACTGTGTATCTATCTCGAAGAATAGACTCACTGTTTGGTGATGGGGCTCGATTAAATAAACTAGAAGATTTGTGACATCCGTTTGGTCTATGAACCAATTTTATAAGCCGACAAGTTCCCCTGCTTAATATAAATGAATTAAGCAGGGTTTATATTACCTAGGTTCTTAAAATTCCCTATAAGGGCAAGCCCCTATAGTTAATTACATCTTAAATGACGGGAATCACTTAAGAAAACTCTCGATAATAATCAGTAATTCTGCTCTCAAGAATTTCAAAGTTTAAGATTTTCAAAGGATTGAATTTTGGCATTTCAATAGGTAATGGATCAAGTGTGGAACATTTTATTTTGGGGATTCAAAGGAAGAAAGGTAAGAGAAATCACAGATTCGAAGAGAACTTCAATAATTTCCCAACTATCCTATTGTTTGGCTTGGATTTAGGAAAGTCCTAATGTTTATTTAGTATTTCAATCTTGCCAATTTTAATTTATTTGGACTTATATTTGTATGATAAAATCATACAAATAGCCTTGAATATGTGAGGGTTTATGTCGTATCAAACGACTACCTCGGAGTCTAACACCGGTTAGGGCTTAATTTACATGACATGATCATGCAAATGCCTAAAGAGGAGTTGAGGATTTATTTTGCACTAGGCAAACTACCTCAAAATCCTATGGATTGGTTATTTAATTCTAAGAATGGTTTTGCTGATGTAGATTCAAGTTTTGCTGACGACGATGGCCGTGCTGCCCACCATGCTCAGAGCTCCTTGTTGTTGCAGGGGTTTAGTTTTAGAAGTCATAAATCAGGAGATGAGAGAAGTGTTATGGTTTAGAGAAAATCTTATTTTCCAAATGTTTTTTATATTTTATTTAAAATAAATCTTAAAGTTGATAACAACACCGGTTAAGATCCCACGGTTCCATCCTTCCAGCATCGTTATTTTTATCGGATTCACTTAGTCCAGATGAATTTGCTAAACTCAACTAAATGAGTTCCACACTTTCATTTAGACAGTGGGAAATCCCGTTAGCAACACGTAGGTTACATCATCCGAGGTATTCCCGATCATCCAACAAGACGTTTTAATTTAGTTGTGATTGTAGTTTTGTGTTCTGTTTCTGATTAAATTTTGAGTTGTTTTATATTTTTAAATATTGTGGTGGTGAATTTTATCTTGTAATGATTTTTAATTTAGTTTTGGTTTCAGTTTTAGGGGCTACCCTAAAGGTGTGGGTTTAGGTCAAAATTAGCCTTTTTAGCTTTGGGTTGAATTTGAGTGGGGTTTGGGTCTACATTTTGGGAAAATCATGTTATTGTTTTGTTTGTGGGGATGCTAAGGAAGGTTTAGAAAAGATTTGGGTTTAATTGGAGTTGAATTGGGTTAGTTTGGTTAGGTTTGGGTCATGGGTTCAAATTGGGCTTTAAGGCCAAAAGTGAAATTGGGTTCCAATGTCAATCAAATTGGACTTGGATTTGGTCTAGATTGGTGTTGGGAATGTTGAATTGAAGTTTATAATTGAATTGGACCAGAATTTGGGTCAATTGGGTAGGTTTGGCTTGACATTGGGTTCACTTAGGGTTAAAATGGGTCAAATTGGGTTTTTGACAAAAGTGGGGTAAATTGACAAAATTGGCCCATGGTATAGTTGAACAAAATGAAATTGGGAATATTTGGGATTTTTTGGAATTTTCTGGGAATTTTCTGAATTTTTGGATTTTTTGGGTCAAGAGGGGTATTTGGAGGGTATTGGGAGGTATTTTTGGATTTTTTGGTATTTTGGGTATGGATGATCAATTTGAGTAATGTGGGAATGTTTGGGATTGATTTTGAGGAATTTTTGGTAATTTAGGTGATTTTGCAAATTTTGGGTAGTTTCAAGGGTTTTGGGTAGGCTAAGCGGGTGTAGGGTCCCGGGGGTCAAAAATTGAAAATTTGGAATATTGAAAATTTGGAAAATTGAAAATTTGGAAAATTGAAAATTTGGAAAATTGAAAATTTGGAAAATTGAAAATTTGGAAAATTGAAGATTTGGAAAATTGAAGATTGGGTGAATTTAAATGGAATGAAATCATTTTGGTTGAGCCATGAAGCCATATCAAGCCCACATGAGCCATGAAGGGACTCATTTCAGGCATCCACTATGTTGTTCCTAACCCTCTTAGCCAAGGGCTTAGGGTTAATGACCATCCATGTGAATCACCTACATGAGTCAGGAGGTCAAGTTGGGTATGGGTGTGGTTTTAGGATGTGTGTGAAAGTGTAGTGTATAGGTGTAGTGTGTGTGTAAGTCAGCCCTTCTCAGGACCGGGCTACCCGGGGCGGTCTTAAGGCCAAAGAGTCCTATAGGAACTCATCCTTTAAACTTCCACATTTGATTTCAACCCTACAGGTGATTAGGGGTCTACGGTCGAGTTTGTGGAGTTTGCGAGGAGTTAAGAAGTGGTTTGAATTTCTATGTGGTGGGTCCCAATTCTAATCCTCTAGGATAGTCAAAGGAAAAGCCTAAGGCTAGATCCTAAGTACTAAAGAGAAGAAGAGAAGACCTCATCAAAAATGAGGTCAACAGACGCCGATAATCGACGTTGGGAACTATACTTCGACGGAGCAACATCAACACAGAAAGACAAAGAATTGCAAATGATAGTGCCCGGTAAGGCAGGAATCGGACTAATCTTTATAACACAGGAGCGAGGGATGTTAAGATACTCCTACCACTTAACGAGGCAGGGCACGAACAACGAGGCGGAATACGAAGCCCTCATAACGGGACTAGAGCCGGCCATTCGAATGGGAATAACGGATATCAACATCTACGGAGATTCTCGAGTTGATCATTCGACGAGTCGCGGGACAATACAGAATTTTAAAACCAAGAGTCGAGCAATACTTTCAGTATGCCATGAAACTGTTGGAACAAATTCCGAATGTAATGATCTACAAGATCCCCATAAGAGAAAATGCTCTCGCGGATGCGCTAGCTCGGCTTGCAAAAGAATTGGCCTGCTTACAAGATGAGTCATTTGAAGTGTTAATTCAAGGATGACAAGTCCTATCATAGCTCGACATGGATATGATACAGAAATCAGAAAAAGGAGAGGAATCAGTTGCAGCAGTGACAAAAAACACAGAAGATTGGCGTCGGCGCTAATGAACTGCACACGCAAACGGGGAAATTACCGGATGATAAGTCATTAGCACATCGAATCAGAAAAGAGCTCGTCTTACGCATTAATAAACAATACATTATATAGAAGGTATTTTGATCGAATGTGGTTAAGATGCACGAGCGGGTCGAGGGCTCGTGAAATTGTCGAAGAAGTGCATTCGGGACTTTGTGGCGCTCATCGATCGGGTCCGAAAATGAAAATGAAAATTAAAAGACTAGGGTATTACTGGCCCTCGATGATGACCGGTGCATGAAGATTGCCAGAAGTTGTCACCGGTGCCGAGTGCACGGAGTGGTTCTACACCGACCTCCGAACGTGCTTACATCAGACAATTGTGTCGTGGCCATTTGAGTGTTGGGGCACAGATATAGTGGGTCTGATAGAACCACCTTCTTCAAGAGGACATCGCTTCATCCTTGCAGCTATAGACTACTTTTCTAAATGGAAAGAAGCAGTTCCACTCAGAGAAGTAAAGGCACACCACATGCTACAATTTTTCAAGAATCAAGTTGTATACCGTTTCGGAGTACCGCGCAGAATAATTTTAGATAATGGGTCCGCATTCAGAAGCACAAAAATCAACAATTTTGTCAGAAGACATGGAATCGATTGGCGATACTCAAGAATCTACTACCCAAGAGCAATTGGCTTGGCCGAGGCTTTTAAAAAAACTCTCGTTCAGATTTTAAAGAAAACTTTGGATGACAACAAGAGAAATTGGCACGAGAAGTTATTAGAAGCCTTATGGGCCTACAGGACGACTTTCAGGACTCCTACTCAGTCTACGCCTTATACTTTAGTGTACGGGTCCGAGCGATGTTACCATTGGAAGTCCGAGCTTCCATCACTCGGGATTGCGGTTGCAAATAAGATTTCTACGAAGAAAATGCCGGATTATGACTAGCGGGCGAAAAACTTGGAAGGAAAAAGACTTGCGGCACAACAAAATTTGGAGCTCGTACCAAGCTAAGATGATCCGGGCCCATGATAAGGCGAGTCCGCCAAAGAACTTTCAAAGTTGGTGACTTAGTTCTTGTTCTCAGAAGACCTATTCTTGCACATCACAAGATAGGAGGCAAATTTGAACCAACTTGGGAAGGGCCGTTTGTAGTGGAGACAGTCTACTCAGGAGGCTCCTACCAACTTGTGAGCTGCGAGGAGAACGACGAATGCTTCCGATCGACGGACGATATTTGAAGAAGTATTACGCAACCTGATGTTTCGAGGGTGGTCTCTAAAATAGAGACTTATCCCTAGAAACACTTGTAAAGTAATCACTTTGTGGCAGGGTCCGAACCCAAAAACATAAAAAAATGGATAAAAAATATATGCACTAAAAATAAAATATGTGGAATCATAATAAAGTTTTACCCTTCCTTTCAAATTAAATCTTGTTCGTGATCTTTCTTCATCTTTTTCTACTTTCCTTTAAAATTAAAATTGGAATAAGTAAATAAGAATCTTCACTGATAAATATTTTCTTAATGTTCTTGTTCTTAGTACAGCCCCCGATCCTTTCCTTATTTTCTTCGCAGGGAAATGTCGAACAGGCGGTTGGTCCTGAACTTTAAAAATGGCGTGAGTCTCATACTCGATGAAAAGAGGGTGAAGGATGGAGCGAGTGATAGAAATTGATTCGACTTCACACCGGCTCGACCTACTGATATGAAGAAAATGATTGGGTCCCTGTGGACCGAGAAGAGCTTCATAGCCAGACAGTGATGAAGATGGGTGGCCCAAGCCACCAATCCAGCAACAAGAAAAGAAAGACAAACACCGAGGAAAACAAGAAATCAAGTCAGTAGTTGCCACAACAGAGGGCATGCTCGTCAGCGCCACGCCCGTAGAAATTCAAGAAGTGAGGAGAGCTACACTCACTACTACTCAAAGAAGGAATAAAAATCACCGTATCCGCAAGATGTTGACTAAACTAGCGACGGATCAACACGAGGAAACAACCACCTTCGCCAGACACACACATTTTAAAGATGCCGGTTCATCGGGAACACGAAAGAGAGAACAAGTTCTAAGAACAACGGAAAGGATAAACGAAACTCTAAGAAGACCGGAGGCGGAGAGATTACCGCGACGCCGGACGAGGCCATCGGTGGTAAGAAACCTTGTTGCGAGAGCAGCCTCGGAGGATGTCCCGACAGAGACAATCCCCGAGGAGCCAAGGTATGCAGGAGAACGTGACGGGATTGAGCCATACATCCCGCAATATGTTACTAAGCGTCTCACTTACAAATCATTCCAGAATATGAGCTAGAAATGATGCAAAAATGTTGAGAAGAAAACCTTCGAATACTTTGAGAGGATTAGAGGCTAAAGAATCAACATTTTGGAAGGCCTCGAGTTACACACAGGTGTATTGTCAGAGTACGAGCAACAGCAGATTGTGGATTGCATTTTAGAACTTCAGAAGATGGGTCGAGCAGGCCGTCTGAGAGAAAAGACTTATTCGGAACCCCGAAAATGGATGCCAGGAAAAGGAAGAGTCACACTACAATGCGGCATTTTAGAACTTCAAAAGATGGGTCGAGCAGGCCGTCTGAGAGAAAAGACTTATTCGGAACCCCTAAAATGGATGCCAGGAAAAGGAAGAGTCACAATACAATGCGGATGTTGCTATAACTTCGCAGAGGACAGAAACGGAAATCCAGCAGGGATACTCCGTCACGGTGAGGTGGATCCAATGCCAAGAATAATTAAAAGAATGGTGAAAAGAATGATAATGTGGAGGGTAATGCCAGCAGACTGTATACCCAACAGTTGCATCATCAACATTTATCAGAAGGGCGACTCCATACCTCCACACATAGACCACCATGACTTTGTCAGACCTTTCTCCACAGTTTAGTTTGTCAACCATTGTATTATCATGTTCGGATCTGACCTCGGGATAGCTGGCCCGGATAAGTTTCGAGGGCGGGTGGAGATACCACTGCTGGTAGGTTCCATCATGATATTACAAGGAAATGGAGCAGACGTCACAAGGCATTGCATACCGGGAGTACCAGTGGAGCGGATCTCTGTCACATTTAGAAGGATGGACGACAGAAAGGAACCATACCACTTCCAGCCAGATCCAGAATTGGAGAGTCTCCGGCCTTACGAGCTGTGAGTTACACGAGAAATAGCACACCTCCAATGCACATCCATGCGACATTCCTGCCAAGGATGGCTTGGAAGGTGATGTTATTGACCGTGTATCTCATTACTCAGACATGGATTTCTAACAGATACTTTTTTTGATGGATCAACAAGAATCATACATAGTCCGTTTTGAGTCATGGATTGTATGAGAAATATTTCAGATCGAGTTGTATGATGTATCTTCAATAAGATTGGAATGAAAGTGACCATGTCACATTTTGCCTTCACCTCTTTTTGTGCAAATTGACTGGGAAACTCCATTAAAGTTAAATGAACTTCGAACAAAGAACAAAAAAGAAAAGGAGAATAAATAAGAAACTCTCTTTCATAAAAATCCAAACATTAAAAAGAACTTCAAATTTACATGAACTCCTACAAACGTTCTCTGCACTTTACAATATGTTTCCATGATCTCTGCATACATAAATCTCAGCAATATGTTCAGTCTCTGCATTCATAAAACTTTGCATTCTCAAATATCAACAAAATCTTTCACAACCACTGCATAAACTGAATCTCAGCACTAGGGATAGGCTTCCGCCCTACTCCCATCTCAGCATTCGGGATAGGCTTTCGCCCTACTCCCATCTCAGCAATCGGGATAGGCTTTCGCCGTACTCCCATCTTAACAATCGGGATAGGCTTTTGTCATACTCCCATCTCAGCATTCTGGATAGGCTTCCGCCCTACTCCCATCTCAGCAATCTCAGCATTCGGGATAGGCTTTCTCCGTACTCCCATCTCAGCAATTGGGATAGGCTTTCGCAGTACTCCCATCTCAGCATTCGGGATAGGCTTCCGCCCTACTCCCATCTCAGCAATCTCAGCATTCGGGATAGGCTTCCACAATACTCCCATCTCAGCAATCGGGATAGGCTTCCGTGGTACTCCTATCTCAGCACTCGGGATAGGCTTCCGCCCTACTCCCTGCTCAGCAATTCTCAGCACTCGGGATAGGCACAGTCCTACTCCTTTCTCAGCAATCTTAAAATTTAACCCTCTTAGCAAGAAATTGAAATTAAAACACTCTGCATTTTGGATAGGCTTTGTCCTATTCTTCCTCAGCATTTGGAATAGGTTCAGTCCTACTTCGTTCTCAGCATACAAATGCATTCGGGTGGACCTTAGCCCTACTCTTTTCTCCGCATAAAATCAAAATCGAAACTCGAATCGAAATTCAAACTCAAAATTAAAACATGAAAAAAATGAAACGAATCTAAGACCCAATCTCTTGAAATCTTGTGATCTGAAATTCACCTCCCTTTTCCCCAGCGAGAGTTCTGGAATCTTACCTGATACTCCCCAGTGGAAATTTCTTACTCTTCGTCCTAAGTTTGTCACTTGGACATCTGTTTTGATTCTATTGATCTCTTCGGTCAACGCCAATACGCGCGGTGCGCTTGGTTAGCACACCACACCTATTGGGGGTCCATTTGTTGACCTCATTTTTGATGAGGTCTTCTCTTCCCTCTTTAGTGCTTAGGATCTAGCCTTAGGCTTTTCCTTTGACTATCTTAGAGGACTAGAATTGGGACCCATCCTTTAGAAATTTGAACCACTTCTTGCCTCTCTACAAACCCCACCAGCTTGATTGTATACCCCTAATCACCTAGAGGGTTGAAATCAAATGTGAAAGTTTAAAGGATGAGTTCCCTATAGGACTCTTTGGCCTTAGGACCACCGCAGGTGGCTTGGTGCAGTGAGGGTTGACTTACACACTCACTACACTCACACTCTACACTCTCACACACACAATCCAAATCCTAAAACCACACCCATACCCAACTTGACTCCTTGACTCATGTAGGTAATTCAAATGGATGGACCTTAACACCTAAGCCCCTGGCTAAGAGGGTTAGGAACAACATAGTGAATGCCTCAAATGAGTCCTCTCATGGCTCATATAGGCTTAATACGACTTCATGGCTGAACCAAAGTGATTCCATTTTGCTCAAATTTGATCAATCTTCATTTTTGCAAAATTTCAATTTTTGGCTCCGGGGCCCCGGCCCCACCAAACCTACCAAATGCCCTCAGAACTACCCAAAATTTGCAAAATCACCGAAATTACCCAAAATTCCTCAAAACCATTCCTAAACATTTCCCTCCACTCAAATTGATCATCCATAGCCAAAAATACCAAAAATTCCGAAAATACCCCCCAATACCCTCCAAATACCCAAAATGCCCCTCTTAGCCAAAAAAATCCAAAAAATTCAGAAAATTCCCAAAAAATTCCAGAAAATTCCAAATATTCTCAATTTCATTTTGTCCGACTACACCATAGGCCAATTTTGTCAATTTACTCCACTTTTACCAAAAAGCCCAATTTTGACCTAAACCCAAACTTAACCCAAATAAGCCCAAGTCCCAAAACCAAAACCCAAACCCAACCAAAGTTGAAACCTCTTTGAAACACTCCCATAAACATTTCCCAACATTAATTTACATCAATTTTAACCCTAGCCCAACATTGGCCCAAATTAGCCCAATTTGACCTACATTGGCCCATGTACCAAATGAACCCAAATCCAACCCAATTCAAGCCCAAACCACCTCAAATTTATTTCAAATCACTCATGACACATCCTTAAACTAAACCCAACATTTATTTGGCATGGCCCTTTACAAAATTTTTTATCTAAAAGCCCATTGCTAAACATAAAGGCCCACTCCCTTAAACCTTCCTAAAAGCCCATTTCCACCAAATTCAAAAGCCCAAATCAATCTAAAGCCCACATGACACTTTTCCTCATCACACATTCAATTTAAAATCATTCCTAAAGTCCTAATTTGTCAATTAAACAATTCCAAATCAATCCTCATAACAATTTCCATCAAAATGCCAAAATTCACAAAATCTTTTTTTATGAAATTGACTAAGCTCTTGCCAAGCCATATGTGAGCCAAAGACAAGCCATGTACAAGCCATATGAAGCCATGGGATGTTTGACATGTGACCATGCCCAAAGTAGCAAGAGGAGGGCCCCTTTCTTAAACCTTCATTAAGCTTTTTAACCCCTTCCATGTTACACACTAAACCATGATTAGCCGCATCACTTTAGATGGGGACTTCACCACCCCTTTCTAGCTGATGCAAATGATCCTCTTTCAGCCCAAATCAGCCATGGGGAGGTGAACCTAACCCAAAATCATGGCTTGGACCAAATCAAGCCAAAATGGCCTCTCCCCCATGCCATTTTAATCCAAGCCCTTTACAAATGGCAAAGCTCGATTGCTGCATAAACCTCCAGCCCCGACCCACTTGAACTTGAGGGTGACCCATGCTGCGGAGCCAGCCGCCTGGATCGCCGGAAAACACCATTGCCGAAACCTTGGGGGGAGCCAAAGTTTGAAATTCCCACCTGCTGAGCTGCCCCATGCCCAATGGCCACCATAATTGTTCTTACCTTCACCAGAGCAGCTGATCCCAACCCTTAAATCCCCATGGGAGGCCCTCCAGCCTCTCCTAATTAAACACCACCTCCAATAGTCCATGAGAGGTGATGAACCAAAACTAACTGAAACCCTGCCAAAATCATCCTAGATCACTCTCTACACATAGAGAACTTGATCCCCACTGAAATCCCCCTGCCATTTCCTCTCTGTGAGCTAAATTTCAGAGTTGAAATTCAAGCCCAAAACTAGGACACTTCACTACAGTGAGCCAATCTCCAAATTGATTGGTTCTACACCTTCACCAGACCAAGAGGAGAAGTTTCCCAGCAAAAGCCCCCTCACCAGGCCAGCCATTGCTTCCAGCCTCCAAGCTTTGTGATCGGGCTTGGTCGAAATCATACCTAGAAAATTCACCAGGCCAAGGGACTTCATCTGGATCTTGCTTGGACCCAATTGAACATGATACAACTCTCAGATTGAAGCTTCACTTCTCTGACCAAAGGTATAGACTCACTCTTCCTCCCGAGCTTCCAGAGATTCTCTATTTAGTTTGGGTCAATTTCAATGCATGTTTACCGTATGGATGTGTTTATCTCTTCAAGACGAATCCATAGAGCATAAGAACTCAAAAATCCGTTGAGAATCAAATGAGAAATTAGGGTTAGAACGGAGCAATGGGACATGAACTAAGGGCCCCTGGAGCGCTGAGTCGGATGGCGGCGCCGAATCAGGAGTCGACTCGTGGAGATTCGGAGCTGCTGAGGATGGCGTGGCGCTGCGTGGATAAGTAGGAAAATAGGGATTTTTCTTATTTATTAAATACCCAGAACTTCAAAAATCCATAACTTTGTGTAGAAAACTCCTAAAAATAAAATAAAAATACCCTCTTGGTCAGTGAAAAGAGGAAAATAATGTGGAAAAGAAATCAAGTAATTTCATTAAATATTTTATTTTTAATGATTTATTTACTCTCTGCATTTTTTTAATTCTCCATGCAGATAGGAAATTCACCATGGCATGAAACCATAGGGCTTTTGAAGCCTCTGAACTTGGGAATAGTGCTTGAATTTTCCATGGTCAGAGGCCATCCCTATGAGAAGTTATTGATTTTTCAAGTTCATGTTACTGTTTTGAGTATTTAAATTCTAATAATTAGCATGTTGAGAAATAAATTCTAAGAAAATTTGGTGATGCTTCTTGTGACCTGAGGGACCTAGGAAAAATAAGTTTTGAATTAACTCACTTTGAACAACCCTAATTGGCCTAAACATCCAAAATTGAACTTTAATTAATTAGGGTTAACCATTCATCAAATTAACTTAAAAATAATTCTCCACTGTCTTCTAGGATAGGAGAACACCACATAAAAATTTGAGATCAATTGGACTTTATTAGCCCCACCAAATAGGTTAATTAAGCCCCATGAATGAAATGAAACTTTAAAAATTCATAACTCACAAAATACTTTTCAAAAATTCACTAAAATGGTTTTGGAACTTCTCCGATATCAGAGGAACTTAGGAAAATTAAAATTATAATTTTCTAAAAAAGTTGATTTTTATCATCATTTTAATATTTTAATAATTAAAAAATAATAAAAATCATAAAAATATTAAAAATCACCAAAATGTCATATTTTGAATTCTAAACACTTAGGAACAAACCAAATATTTTTCTTAAGTCCCTAGGATAAGATATTGAATTTTAAAGGTTTAATGTAATTTTTTAATATTAAAAATGTATTTTTCAACCTTTTCACTAAAATAATTCTAATAAATCAAAGAAAAATCAGAAAGTTATAAAAATTGGTTTTCTAGTTTCTGTGATATCAGAGAGATTTTTTAAAAATATAAAATCCATTTTTCAACCTTTATTTTTTTTTCAATTAATTAATACTCCAAAATTCAAAATAATTATAATAAATAAAATAAAATTTAAAAAATCACCAAAATTAGTCCAAATGGTCCTCTGGTCATTAGGAGTGCCCCATAATTTTCTTAAGGATAGAAAATTTTCCTTGGTCATCTTATTAAATTTTCCTTGAAAATCCCTATTTTCCACAAAAAATAATTATATAAATAAATTAAATTCAGAAAAATCACATTTTCTCCTCTAATGTCTTAATTGACATGTGAGTGAAGCTAAATAAAAATTTCAAATTCATTTAAGCTCAATTTAGTGAGTTATGGAATTATTAAGCTTGAAGGGCAAAATGGTAATTAAAATTTTAACCCTTAATTAAAACTTTAGGCTTAATAAAATGAAAGAGTAAAATATTTGATCCTAATCTGATTTGGATGATTGAAATTTAAATAATTAAAGGGTAGAAACCCATCAATCAATTTTAAGAATAAACCTTAATCAATCAATTAATTGAATTTGGAAGATTAATAAAAGTTGAAATTATTAAAATAGGGATATTATTTAGAAGACATTTATTCTTTAATTTAAGAGTCCCTAAATTAATCACTTCAATAATATTTAATTCCCAATTAAAATGATAATCCAAACTCATGATTTAAAATACTAAAAGACTTAATCATTAAATTAAATCTAAATTAAAACATTTAAACTAAATTAAATCAAAACTTCAATTAAATTAATACTTTAATAATTAAATTAAATCATCTTTAAAACATAAAAAATAAAATATTAAATTAAAATTAAAATAAAATAAAATAAAATAAAATTAAATTAATTTAATTTAAATTAAATTAAAGCATATTAAATTAAATTAAATTAAATTAAAAAAATAATAATAATAATTAAATTAAAATAAAAATCAAAACTAAATTAAAATTAAAATTAAAATTAAAATTAAACCAAATTAAATTAAATTAAATTAAATTAAATTAAATTGCATTAAATATAACATCACTTAAGACATAAAGAATTCAAAATAAATCTAAAACAACTTGAACACTATTCCAAACTTCAATCAATTAATCAAAAATTAAATTAAATCACATATCACTTAAACATCAATTTGCCCTTAAAAGCTCTTGTTATCATAACTCCTAGATGGAGTATAAGGTGAAGTGTCACTTCATTCATAGGATATTCAAACATCCTAGTTGACTGAGCAAAAGAACAAAAATTAATTAAACATCGGATGATTACTTCACCTGATTAATTAAATCCATTTGGACTTAGAACAATCCTAGAGATATTGAAAAGATGTTTAAGACTCGTCTTAAGAACTTCCTCAATATGATAAGATATTTATAAGAACAATTGAACTTAAATGTTCTTTGATGAAGAAAATCGTCCTTAAACCAAAATACAAGAACCTAGACGTCATAGGAGATGACTAGCTATAGGATTAGAACTTTGATAGACAACCAAAACCTTTCCCTTAGCTTTACCTAGGTACTTGTTGAAATATTTAAATGCCTTAACATGTGTTTTAAGTGCAGCTTGGAATGACGGGAAGACCCTCCAGGTACGCTTTTATTTTATTGCAATTTACTTTATTGCAAATGCACTTCACTTTTCTTGCACGATAAACAACTGTTGCATGAAAACCAAAACCTTTACGGTAGTCCTAAAAGCTGAAACCAAAACTAAATTAAAAATCACTGCAAGATAAAATTCACCGCCACAACATTTCAAAATATAAAGCAACTCAAAATTTAATCACCAACAGAACAACAAAACTACAATTGCAACTAATTAAAACGTCTCGTTGAATGATCGGGAATACCTCGGATGATGTAACCCGCGTGTTGCTAACGGGATTTCCCACGGTCTAAATGAAAGTGTGGAACTCATTCAGTTGAGTTTAGCAAATTCATCTGGACTAAGTGAATTCAATGAAAATAACGGTGACGGGATGACGGAACCGTGGGATCTTAATCGGTTCTGTTATAATCAACTTTAAGATTTGTTTTAATTAAAATATTAAAAACACTTGGATTTTAAGATTTCTAAATCAAAACACTCCTCTCATCTCCTGATTTATGACTTCTAAAACTAAATCTCTGCAACAACAAGGAGCTCGGAGCATGGTGGGCAGCACGGTCATCGTCTTCAACAAAACTCAGGTCTACTTCAGCAAAACCTTTCCTAGAATTAAATAACCAAGCCATAGGATTTCGAGGTAGTTTGCTTAGTGCAACATAAATCCTCAACTCTTCGTTAGGCGTTTGTATAATCATGTTATGCAAATTAAGCCCTAACCAGTCTTAGGACTCCGAGGTAGTTGTTCGGTACGACATAAACCCTCACATCTTCGAAAGCTATTTGTATGATTATATCATACGAATATAAGTCCTAATTAATTAAAATTGGCAAAATTGAAAAATCAGATAATATTAGGATTTTCTTAAATCCAAGCCAAACAGTAGGATAGTTTGGGAAGTTGCCAAGATTCTTCATGGATCCTCAACTTCTCCTACTTCTCTTCCATTGGACTCCTGAAAATAATTGTTCCAAATTTTGAGTCATTCCCTATTGAAATTTCCAAAAATCTAATTGTTTGAAAACCTTAAACTTTGAAATTCTTGAGAGCAAAACCACTAATCATTATCAAGAGTTTTCTTAAATGATTCATTTCATTTAAGATGTAATTAATTATAGGGGCTTGCCCTTATAGGGAACTTTAAGAACCCGAGGTAATATAAACCACTGCTTAATTCATTTATATTAAGCGAGGGAATTCTGTCGGCTTATAAAATAGGTTCGCGGACCAAACGGATGTCACAAATCTTCTAGTTTATTTAAGCGAGCCCCATCATCAAGAAGTGTGTCTATTCTGCGGGATAGATATACGATTTGTGGTGTGGTGCTCGTTTATATAAACTATTCGGGATGTGAGTTCGGTTTGATTTCATATCTTAAAATTTTCAAATTTAAAATTATTTTCAAAATCAAATACTACTTTTCAAATTATTTATTTAAATTAAATTAAAAATTCGCCGACAATTTCTGTAGGCGACCTCTTTTCAAAAATACAACACACAAATCTAAAAATTCGCCGACACCCCCTCCAACAAGGTCGCAAAGGATGAACCGCAATTGTGGGAGTCTTAAAGCCTCCAGGGTAAAATTTGCATGTTTGCCAGTAATTGATGAGATTCCTCAACATTAGGAACTCAGTTTATTGGATACTTCTCTTCTTTTGTGAGGGAGTAGGTTCCACCCGCTGGTTGATACTACTGAAAATGAAAGCCTACATAGGATTGCCGCTACGCTTCCGTCTGTACATAGTCATGACGAGGTGAGGGAGATGCTCACACCCATCACCCGAGTTCATTCCCTTGTTCGAAGATTAGCTGAAATCAAAGGATGTTCTGTCACCAAACTCTTCAAGGGAATGTCATGTAAAATATCCCCATATATAAAGATAGAAATTATAAAGATGGAAAGAGTCGTCTGAGTCTCTGTTAAACATCACTTAGGAAAGCATGTTGATGCTGCTACCACCGATGTGTTGTTACCATTTTGGCATATGAACTGCGCAAATCAGTTAAGTCCCGGCTGGGTCTGAGAGTGCCAGCTACCGATGACTATAAGGAACTCCAGAAGAGAAAGAACAGGAGAAGATTATTTTCCTCTGTGCATGGTCTACACCTTATGGAGCACACTTCCCCTCACTACACCAATGTCCTCACTGAGACAACTCATCTCAAGGAATCTATTTTTAAAAGAAAAGTGTGGTTACCAAAGGTCGTTGCACCAGTACATTCTGAAAGGTTTGTTAACTAAAAGATGGATCATGAGTAGGTTGATCCCGTTGCCACTACTTCCATTTTTTTTTATCAGTCACTGAGAAATGTGGCAGTAGAGGGAAGTTTGCAGATTTGAAATTGATTAAAGAGAAATCAGTTGATGATAAAGTTCGAAAGCTTTGAGCAAAAATTTCAAAATTAATAAAACAACGAGTATTGAATGACGAAGATGAAGTTGATTACCTATCTGTAGGACAAATAATAAAATCTCAAACACCTTATGGGAACTTGAATGCTATAAATAATAGACCCAACAATCCTTATTCGAACAATTATAATCCTGGTTGGAAGAATCACTCTAATTTCAACTGAAACAATAACAACAAAACTACTATTAAAGCGCAATGGGGAAACAATCCTATTAACCCAGTTGAAAATTTGAACAACCAAGGAAACACTAATTATAGAACTTCTTATCTTCCTAGCTTTAATAGTAATCCATAATTTAAGGAAATGAAGCTGTCTACAAAAGAATTAATGTTGAACATGGGAAATTAATTACAAGCTCAAGGTGTTACGATTAAGAATATTCAGAATCAATTAGGACATATTTTCATCGTGCTTAATAATAGACCTTTTTGAGCTCTTCCTAGCAATGTTGAGATCAATTCAAAAGATTAAAAAAGGAGCAAATTTATGCTATTTAATTAAGGAGTGAAAAGGAATTAGAAACAAGACTGTAAAAAGAAGTTAAAGTTGAGAAAAAGACGGTGGATATTGATAAAGTTTCTAATAAGATATATCCAGACATAGAATATCCGCTTGAAAAGGTAAATATTCTCTTTGTTAAAGCATTAGTGCAGATGCCTGATTATGCAAAGTTTATGATGAATATTCTTAAAAGGAAAAGAAAGTTCACAGATCACAAGGCTGTTGCACTTAACGAAGAGTGTAGTGCAATGATTCAAAATAAGCTCTCGAAATACTTAAAGACCCTGGTAGTTTTACTATCCCGTGGGTTATAGGTGAGAAATTTTTTGGAAGAGCTTTATGTGATCTTGGCGCTATTATTAATCTTATGCCTTTATCAATTATTTAAAGATTGGGAGTAGGAGAAATTTCAGCTACATCTGTGACTCTTCAGTTGGTTGATCGTACCATTACTTATCCTAAAGGAGTGGTGGAAGCTGTGTTAGTGAAAGTGGTTAATTTTATCTTTCCTGTAGATTTTAATGTAGTATATATGGAGGAAGATAAAGAAATTCCAATTATTTTTGGAATACCATTCCTTGCTAATGGGATAGCTATGTTTGATGTTCAAAAAGGAAAATTATCTGAGGGTTAATGATCAAGAGACGACCTTTAATATTCTGAAATCAATGAAATATGCCTCAACAGAATAGATGATGAATGTTATTAAATGTGTTAGGTATGGCTTATATCTAGGTAGTTGGAGTTTTCTTAGTGAGAAGGTGTGTCTCTTCATATTTAGGGGTTTAGGGGAGCGAGGGCGTATTTTTTATTTATCCGTGGGTTTTATCTATAAATAGATGTGTAATCCTATGGTTATGTGGACCGAACAATGTAACTCCTTTGAAATAATGAAATTCACTGCTCTGCTCCCGAGGACGTAGGCATGTCTATGACGAACCTCATTAAATCTCTGTGTTCTTATGGATTTGTGTTGTGTTCGCCCTAAATTTCATAACGATTGGCACGATATCCTCAGTGGCGGGCGCACGACAGAATTTTGGGAAGGTGTTTCGCGATGTGGAGTTCACAATCAGGCTGACTAGGCGTCGATTTTGCAAAGGGTTTTTCTGTGGTATTCTATGAACAAATGCGAAGAGTTTTTCAGCGCGGCTATTTGCGATCATCGAAGGATTCAAGGCTCAGGGGAACGAACAGGCAAAGCAGTTAAGATACAGGGCTGTGGTTTGCAGGTCTGTTGCGGGTGATGTTGCAACAGGTGAATCACGATAGTTGAATCGCGAGGCAAAGCACATTTCACAAGTTCATTGCAGGAGGAGTTGCGACAAGTGGAGTTCGGCAGGGTGCAGGTGGCAAGCAGACACAATTATTTCCTGAACATGAGTTTCCTGGAGGTATTCCTCGAATAGGTACGAAGGGATTCGGGGCTCACGGAAACAACAATTGGCCGAGGTACTGGTGCAAACAGGAAGATGCTTTGGGTGCTAGATGGCACGGTTGACCAAGCCAGGTTAGATGGTTTGGTTGCTCAACTCACTTGGTTTAAGAAACTCCATATAGTATTTCTCCTAAGGAGTTGGATATTCGCAAGGTGAAGATTTTCTCCTAAGGGCTGAATATTTACAATGGTAGAGATTTGATAGATGTATTTCTCCTAAGGGGTTCGATATTCGCTAAGTTGGAGATTTGTTTGGTATTCACATATACCGGGTGATGCATATCTCTTAAGGTGTTGAATATTCGCCAAGGTGGAGAATTGTTAGGTATGGCTCATATCTTGGTAGTTGGAGTTTGCTTGGTGAAGAGGTGTGTTTCTTCATATTTAGTGGGTTGAGGGGAGTGAGGGCGTATTTATTATTTATCCATGGGTTTTATCTATAAATATATTAGTAATCCTATGGGTATGTGGACCGAACAATGTAACTCCTCTGAAATAGTGAAATTCACCGCTCTGCTCCCGAGGACGTAGGCATGTCTATGCCGAACCTCGTTAAATCTCTGTGTTCTTCTTCTGGATTTGCATTGTGTTTGCCCTAAATTTCATAACAAAATGGAAATCTATGATTTTTTGAGAGATGATCATTTTAAAGAAGTGTTAGAAAAGGAAATAGAATAATAAAATGTGGAGTGTGAGGATGAAAGTGAAATAGAAAATGATTTTGATGATATGGAGAATGAAGATTTAGACTATGTTCAGGAAAGATTTGAATTGTTGGATATTATGGAAGTGGTGATAAAAGTTTAATTCCATCTATCATAAAACCTCCAAAACATGAGATGAAAATTCTTCCTAATCATTTAATGTATATGCTTGTAGGAGAATCATCTACCTTACCAGCCATCGTATCTTCGAATTTCAATGAATATCAAGAATAGAAATTATTGGATTCTTTAAAAAGATATAAAAATGCTTTTGGTTAGGCCTTAGCAGATATTAAAGGAATCAATCCTTTGATCTGTATGCACAGAATTTTGTTGGATGAACAACATAAACCTAGAGCTGATCCACAAAGGAGACTGAATTCAATGATGAAAGAAGTAGTTAAGAAGGAAATTTTAAAATAGCTTGATGCTGGAATTATTTACCCACTTTCAAACAGTGCATGGGTAAGTCTAATTCATTGTGTTCCTAAGAAGGGAGGAGTGACTATTGATGTGAATGAATGGAATGAAATTATAATAACAAGATAAATTAAGGGTTGGCGAAATTGGATTGACTATAAAAAATTAAATGACTCCACCAAGAAAGAGCACTGTCCACTTCCTTTTGTTGAACAAATGTTGAATAGACTTGTCAGACACAAGTAGAATGCTTTTTGGATAGATATACTGGTTATCATCAAATACCTATTGCTCCTAAGGATCAAGAGAAGACTACATTTACTAGCCCTTACGAAACTATTGATTTGTTGACCTCATTTTTGATGAGGTCTTCCCTTCTTCTTTTTAGTGCTTAGGATCTAGCCTTAGGCTTTTCCTTTGACTATCTTAGAGGACTAGAATTGGGACCCGCCTTTTAGAAATTCAAACCACTTCTAAACTCCCTGCAAACTCCACAAATTTGACTATAGACCCCTAATCACCTAGAGGGTTGAAATCAAATGTGGAAGTTTAAAGGATGAGTTCCTATAGGACTCTTTGGCCTTAGGGCCCTTACAGGTGGCTCAGTGCAGTGAAGGGGCTGACTTACATTACACTTACACACTACATTTCCACACACTTCCTAAAACCACACCCATACCCAACTTAACCTCCGACTCATGTGGGTGATTCACATGGATGGTCCTTAACCCCTAAGCCCTTGGCTCAGAGGGTTAGGAACAACATAATGAATGCCTCGAAATGAGTCCTTTCATGGCTCATATGGGCTTGAAATGGTTTCATGGCTCAACCAAAATGATTTCTTTCCACCTAAATTCACCCAATCTCCAATTTCCCAAATTTTCAATTTTGACCCCGAGACCCTACACCTACTAAACCTGCCCAAAACCATTGAAATTACCCAATTTTTGCAAAATTTCCAAATTACCCAAAATTTTCCAAAATCAATCTCAAATATCTCCACATCACTCAAATTGATCATCCATACCCAAAAATACCAAAAATTCCAAAAATACCTCTCAATACCCTCCAAATACCCAAAATACCCTTCTTGGCCTAAAAATCCAAAAATTCAGAAAATTCCCAGAAAATTCCAGAAAATCCTAAATATTCCCAATTTCATTTTGTCCAACTACACCATGGGCCAATTTTGTCAATTTACCCTACTTTTGTCAAAACCCCCAAATTGACCCATTTTAACCCTAAGTGAACCCGATGTCAAACCAAACCTACCCAATTGACCCCAATTTTGGTCCAATTCAATTCTAAACTTCAATTCAACATTCCCAATACCAATTTAGACCAAATCCAAGTCCAATTTGATTGGCATTTGGATCCAATCTCACTTTTGGCCTTAAAGCCCAAATTTGGACCCATGACCCAAACTTAACCCAAACTCACCCAATTCAACTCCAATTAACCTCAAATCTTTTCTAAATCTTCCTTAACATTCCCATAAACAAAACCCTAACATGATTTGCCCAAAATTTGAACCCAAGTTAGCCCAATTTGACCTACATTGGCCCATTTACCAAATAAACCCAAATTCAACCCAATTCAAACCCAAACCACCTTAAATCTATTTCAAATTATCCATGAAACATCCCTAAACCAAAACCAACAACTATTTGGCCCAAACTTCTACAAAAATTTCCATCCATGAACACATCCTTAAACTTAAAAGCCCACTTCCCTTAAACCTTCTTAAAAGCCCATCTTCATTAAATTCTAAAAAGCCCAAACCATCCTAAAGCCCACATGACATTTACCCTCATCATATTTTCAATTAAAATCATCCCTAAGTCCTAAACCAATCATCAAATAATTCTAAATGAAGCTTCATCCAAATTTCCACCAAATTATCCAAAATCCTTAAAATCCTTTTTTATGAAATTGACCAAACCTTTTCCCAAGCCAAATGGAGCCATGGAGCCATGCACAAGCCATATGCAAGCCATGAGGGCCTCTTTACATGTCACCATGCCATTTTGGGCAAAAGGAGGAGGCTCTTTCCTTAATTCCTAAAGGTGATTAACCACTTCCATGATTCCACTAAACCATGCTTAAGCCTAATTGTGCTTGGATGGTGACTTGACCCTACTGATTATGTTGAGCCAAATCACTTTTCCCTCAGCCAAAACCAGGCCTTGGGTGGTGCACCTAGCCCAAATGGGTGGGTTGACCCATTTAGGTTCAAATTTAGCCATGCCCCCATTCCACTTTGAATCAAAGCCTTTACACATGGCATTTGCCAATTGTCACGCTAAACCCAGCCACGACCCACGACCAAGATGGTGACCATTGCACAGCCGGCCGGCCACTCGGACCGCCGGAAAACACCATGGCCGAGAGCTCACATGTGAGCCGACATTGAAATTCTCACTTGCTTGAGCCGCCCCATCCCGAGTGGCTACCATGGGCTGATCTTCTCCTCACCGGAGCAGGTCGATCCCGAGCCCTAACTCCCCCGAGAGGCCTTCCACCCTCTCCT
The DNA here is from genome assembly GCA_022702705.1 of Papilionanthe hookeriana x Papilionanthe teres. Lineage (NCBI taxonomy): Eukaryota > Viridiplantae > Streptophyta > Magnoliopsida > Asparagales > Orchidaceae > Papilionanthe > Papilionanthe hookeriana x Papilionanthe teres. The sequence goes on along the minus strand of CM040430.1, from coordinate 29,906,248 downwards.
GATTCAAACTCCACCCCTCTCGGCCATGAAGGGAGCTAAGCACAAACCTTGCCAAAACTGCGCCAAAATTCTTCCGGACCCTTCTCCACCCTTAGAGCACTTGATCCCAGGTGGAATTCCCACTGCCATTTCTCCTCGAAAGCTCGATTTCGGAGTTGAAATTCCACCCGAAACCAGGACACTTCTCCACAGTGAGCCAATTCTCAAATTGATTGGCTCTACACCTTCACCGGACCAAGGGAAGGTGTTCACCGAGCAAAAGCCCCATCTCCGGACCACCCGGTTGCTCCGGCCTCCAAGCTTTGTGATCGGGCTTGGTCGAAATCATATCCGGACAATTCACTGGACCGGGAGACTTCATGCGGAGCTTGCTAGGACCAAATCGAAGGTGCAACAACTCTCAGATTGAAGCCACACTTCTCTGAGCCAAGGTATGAGCTAACTCTTCATCCCGAGCTTCTGAAGATTCTCTATTTCAAATGCCTTAGTTTCAAGGCATGTTAACCATATAGATGCGTTCGTCTCTTCAAGACAAATCCATAGAGTATAAGAACGTAAAAATCCATTGAGAATCGAGTGAGATCTTAGGGATTTAGTGTGGACGGCTCTCGGGTGAGAACACTTGGGGACGATGAACGGATGCCGTCCATTCAATACACGCGCGGACGAACGGCTCAGATGGCGTCGGACCAGGAAACGGTGCGAGAACCGCGGGGCCCGGGCTGCTGACTCAGATGGCGGCGCCCAATCACAGCGCGACACGTACCCCTTCGGGCTGCCGATGTTTCGGCGGCGCCGCGTGGATAAGTAGATAAATAGGGTATTTAATGTATTTATTAAATATCGAAACTTCAAAAATCCATATCTTTGTGTAGAAAAATCAGAAAAATAAAATAAAAATACCCTCTTGCTCGGTGAAGAGAGGAGAATAATGTGGAAAAGAAATCATTTAATTTCATCAAGTATTTTATTTTTTATAATTTATTTACTCTCTGCATTGTTTTAATTCTCTATGCATGCATACAATTCACCATGGCATGAGACTATAGGGCTTTTGAAGCCTGCTGAATTTGGAAACATTCCCTGAATTTTCCAAAGTCAGAGGCCATCCCTATGAAGAGTTCTTGATTTTTCAAGTTCAGGTCACTGTTTTGAATATTTTAATTCCAGTAAATAGCATGTTGTGAAATAAATTCTAGGAAAATTTGGTGATGTTCCTTATGACCAGAGAACCCTAGGAAAAATAGATTTTGGCTTAGTTCATTCGAAAACAACCCTAATTGACTTAAACACCCAAAATAGGTCTTTAATTAATTAGAGTTAACCAGGTATCAAATTGACTTGAAATCAATTCTCCACTGACCTTTAGGATCAGAGGAATCCACCATAAAAATTTGAGGTCAATTGGACTTGGTTAGCCCCACTAATTGGGTTGATTAAGTCGCTTAGCCATTTTAAACTTTAAAAATTCATAACTTTTAAAATACTTTTCAAAAATTCACCAAATTGGTTTTGGAGTCTCTCTGATATCAGGGGAACCTAAGAAAATTAAAATTTCAATTTTCTAAAAAAGTTGATTTTTAATAATATTTTAATATTTTTAATAATTAAAAAATAAAAAAAATAATAAAAATCACAAAAATAATAAAATTCACCAAAATGTCACATTTTGATATTTAATCACTTAGGAACAAATCCCACATTTTTCCTAGGTCTATTTAGTGAGATATTGAATTTTAAAGCCCTAGGGTAATTTTTAAAATTAAAAAAATGTATTTTCTAGCATTTTCACTAAAATAATTATAATAAATCATAGAAAAATCAGAAAATTTCAAAATTTGTTTCTCTGGTTTCCTTGATATCAGAGAGATTTTTGAAAAATATAAAATCCATTTTTCAACATTTATTTTATTTTTAAATTAATTAACACTCCAAAACTCAAAATAATTATAATAAAAATAATATAATTCAAAAAATCACCAAAATTGGTCCAAGTGCTTCTCTGGTCATTAGAAATGTCTCCTAATTTTCTTAAGGACAGAAACTTTCCTTTGGTCATGTTATCAAATTTTCCTTGAAAATCTCTATTTTCCACCAAAAATAATTATATAAATAAATTAAATACAGAAAAATCACATTTTCTCCTCTCATGTCTTTATTGATATATGAGTGAAGTCACATAAAAATTTCAAGTTAATTTAAGTTCAATTTAGTGAGTTATGAAATTATTAAGCTTAAGGGGTAAAATGGTAATTAAACTTTTAACCCTTAATTAAAACTTTAGGTTTAATAAAATTAACAAGTAAAATATTTGATCTTAATCTGATTTGGATGATTGAAATTTAAATAATTAAAGGGTAGAAACTCATTCAACAATTTTTAAAATGATTAAACTTTAATTAAATAATAGATTAAATTTGGAAGAATAATAAAATTGGAATTATTAAAATAAGGGATATTTATTAGGAAGAGATTTATTCTTTAATTTAAAAATCCCTAAATTAATCATCTCATTAATATTCAACTCTTAATTAAAATGATAACTCAAATTTAAAATATCAAAAGACTTAATTAAATTATTAAACTCTTTTGAAATTTCAATTAAAATTAAAAATAAAGTAAATTAAAGATAAATTAAATTAAAATTAAATTAAATTTAATAATTGAATTAAATTAAATTAAAACAAATTAAATTAAATTAAACTAAATTAAAATTAAATTAAATTAAATTAAATTTAATAATTAAATTAAATTAAATTTAATAATTAAATTAAATTAAATTAAACAATTAAATTAAATTAAATTAAATAATTAAATTAAATTAAATTAAATAATTAAATTAAATTAAACAATTAAATTAAATTAAATTAAATTAAATTAAATTAAATTAAATTAAATCAAATCAAATTAATTAAACATCAAATCAAATTAAATTAAATTAAATTAAATTAAAACACAATTAAATTAAATTGAATTAAATATAACATCACCAAAGACATAAAAGAAATTAAATATAAAGCAACTTGAACAACTATTCCAAATTTAAACCCTTTAACTTAAATTAAATCATTTGAATACTTAATTTACCCTTGAAAGCTTTGGTTATTATAACTCCTAAATGAAACATTAAATGAAGTGTTACTCCACTCGTAAGATATTCAAATGTCTTAATTCACTGGGCAAGTTAACAAAACTTGAAAACCTCGGACGATTGATTCATTTATATAATTAAATTCATTTGGACTTAAAACAATCCTGAAAATATTGAAAAAATGTTTAAGATTCTTCTTAAGCACTTCCTCAATATGATAGGATATTTATAAGAACAATTGGACTTAATTGTCCTTTGATGAAGAAAATCGTCCTCGAACAAAAACATAAAGAACCTAGACGTCATAGGAGATGACTAGCTATAGGATTAGGAATTTGGTAGAAAACCATAACCTTTCCCTAGCTTTACCTAGGAACTTGTTTAAATATTCTAATTGTGTTTTAAGTGCGGCTTGGGATGACGGGAAGACCCTCCAGGGTACGCTTTTATTTTATTGCAATTTACTTTCTTGCAATTTACTTTCTTACAATTTACTTTATTGCAAATGCACTTTACTTTTCTTGCATGATAAAACAAGCTGTTGCATGAAAACCCACACCTTTAGGATAGTCCCTAAAGCTGAAACCAAAACTAAGTTAAAAGTCATTGCAAGATAAAATTCACCGCCACAACATTTCAAAATATAAAACAACTCAAAATTTAATCACAAACGAACACAAAACTACAATTGCAACTAAATTAAAACGTCCTGTTGGATGATCGGGAATACCTCGGATGATGTAACCTACGTGTTGCTAACGGGATTTCCCACGGTCTAGATGAAAGTGTGGAACTCATTCGGTTGAGTTTAGCAAATTCATGCGGACTAAGTAAATCCGATAAAAATAATGATGCCGGAAGGATGGAACCGTGGGATCTTAGCCGGTGTCGTTATAATCAACTTTAAGATTTGTTTTAATCAAAATACAAGAACACTTGGAAAATTAAGACTTCTCTAAACCAAAACACTTTTCTCATCCCACGATTTATGATTTCTAAAACTAAACCTCTACAACAACAAGGAGCTTGGAGCATGGTGGGCGGCACGGCCATCGTCGTCGGCAAAACTTGAACCTATTTCAGCAAAACCTTCTTAGAATTAAACAACAAAGCCATAGGACTTCGAGGTAGCTTGCACTAGTGCAACATAAATCCTCGACTCTTCGTTAGGCATTTGCATTGCAAATTAAGCCCTAACCGGTCTTAGGATTCCGAGGTAATCGTCCGATACGACAATAAACCCTCACATCTTCTAAGTTTATTTGTTTGATTTTATCATACAAATATAAGCCCTAATTAATTAAAATTGGCAAGATCAAAACATTTAAATAAGTATTAGGACTTTCCTAAACTCGAAGCCAAACGATAGGATAGTCGGGAAATTACCGAAGTTCACTTCGAATCGGTGATTTCTCCTACTTTTCTTCCTTTGGATTCACAAAACAAAATGTTCCAAAATTTGATCCATTCACTATTGAAATTCCAAAATTCAATCTTTGAAAACCTTAAACTTTGAAATTCTTGAAAGCGAGTTATTGATTATTATCGAGAGTTTTCTTAGGTGATTCCCGTCACTTAAGATGTAATTAACTATAGGGGCTTGCCCTTATAGGGAATTTTAAAGAACCCGAGTAATATAAACCTGTTTAATACTTTCATATTAAGCGGGGAATTTGTCGGCTTATAAAATTGGTTCGCGGACCAAACGGATGTCACAAAACTTCTGGTTTATTTGATCGAGCCCCACCATCAAGCAGTGTGTCTATCCTTAGGGATAGATACACGGTTTGTGGTGAGGTGCTCGTTTATATAAACTATTTGGGATGTGAGATCGGTTTAATCTCATATCTTAAAACTTTCAAATTTAAAAATTATTTTCAAAGCCAAATACTACTTTCTAAATTATATATATATTTAAATCAAATTTAAAATTTAAATTCGCCGACAACTTCGTTAGGCGACCCCCTTTAAAATACAATACAACCTAAAATATGCCGACAACTTCGGCGACTCCGGCTGAGGACGATTCCTCTCTCCATTATAATCGAATAGTGCGCTTTCAAAAATCGGTAGTGTATCCATGTCCCTAATGGATCAAACTACCCTTCTTTCCGTTGGAATACTATGTTCATTTCTATCTTGAACAAGTATAGCCAACATTCTCTCGGATTTAGGAGCCATTTGTTTAGACACCCCTAAACGGAGAGGTTCCGAGATCCTTTTACCTCATTTACGAGGTGGGGTGGACCCCCAATAGGTGTTAGTTTAGGAATGATCCTTCGAGTCGAGAAGTCTTGCTTAAGACTTTCTTTCCCTTTCCAACTCTGAATCGGATTCCTTACCTTCTCTACACCTTTGAATGTTCCGTTCTAAATAAGCAAACCCTCTGATAAGTGATTCCTTTAACAAACGATTCTTTTTTTTATAAATACATGAACAAAGAATAAGTTCGGACTTTTTTTTAATTCCTTTCTTTTCGTCCTGAAGAAAAGAAGCATAACTTAGGATCGACAACCGAGAATCTACCTTGCGAAATGGAAGCCCCGAGCGATTTTCTCCTTCACCAACGGACTGGACTTCGGCTATGCATAAGGATGAAGTCTGCCGACAATGGGGTCATCCGATTTGGACGAGGATTTGAGCTCACGAACGTCGAGGTCACCGACGTCTCCCTCTTTGCAGCCGACGAACAAGGTATCTGAGGCGAGGAACCACGCGCTGAGTTCGACCTTGGGTCGACCCAGAGTTTCCTCCTGCGAAGGGTCCCGACTAGGAGAATGCTTGCTTGTCCGCGGAGGAGCTATTCTCACTACCCCCACTCGGTCTAGTTGTTTACGCACCTACCCCGACTACGCAAATCGAAGGGAAAGGAATCCGGAACTATGATAAACTCATTACCGTGGAGGGTACGGATCTTCTGTAAGACCTTACGTCTTCGAAATCGGGTCCGGTTCGAAGATTCCTTCGTCGACAAAGACCCGAAGAAGAAATAGAAATAGAAGGATTGCCGGGGAAGCCGGAGTTGCTGAGATTGCCTTCTGGAGGAAATTCCGAGTTGCCGAGAATATACACCGCTACCGGAATATACACCATTGCTCGACTACATACCACTTTTGGGAGGAAGCGGGTTCCATCCCCTCTCGCCGCGAGAGGATGAGGAGAATGTTCGCAAGATTGCTGCCACATTACCACAGCCCGCATACTACAACGATAGCCACAAGAAAAGAATCAGAACTACGTCGTTTACTCGTCTGCAAACTTTGGTAGAAAAGTTAGCAAGGAAGGAAAACTGCCCCGTGTCGGAAATTCTACGAAGGATAGGGCGGGTGTCGGTCAAATCCCGTCTTGGGCCTCGAGTAGAACCCGCCGTCATGATAGAAAAGCCAAGCAAGAGAATGAAGGCTAGCCCGCCTGTCGTAGTATCAGGGTTACAGATTAGGGAGGATACCACCTTCCAGCATTTGGCCGATAGACCATGCGGTCCTGGACCTCCTGCTGCTAGAAGGATGGTGTGGCGTCCCACTACGGGGCGATTGAGATTGAAACGACGGCCGAGAGAGAAAGTCTCGCCGGGAGGCTGGAATGCGAAGAAAGTGCTTCTTGCGATGAAGGGGACTCGTGAAAAAGGACCGGCAACCATCGCATGACAACCACGAAGATACACGAAAGCTCCGCTAGAAGATGCCATGGAAAAGTTGAGAACCGACATCCGACGGTTGGCAAAAGAAAGAGAAGAAAAGTTCGGAGATGAGATCGACTCATCGGAATTCATGGACAATGAATATGCAGAAATCAACATGGTTGAGACACGAGCTTCATCAGCTTCTCGAGGTGCTCCTGCGGCTGCGAGAAGAGAGGAGCCGGAGCGATGAAGAGACGGCTTCGGGAAAAGGACGACATGATCGCTCGAATGGCGAAGAGGATGGAAGAGATGGCCATAGCTCCGGCCACTCTCCGGAGTCAAGTACGACCACATAGAGAGACACCCCCGAAGTCATTCACATCGCAGACGGAGGAAAGGAGATTACATCCGTCGATGGGGATGACCGGTGAAAAAGGATACAACACAAAGTATGATCCACGAAAAGGATATCAAGAACTTGGTAGAGCGAGCGAGTGCGAGAAGCCCTAGCACAATCGAAGAACGGGACATCCATTCGGACGGGTAGACCTTACCCGAAGAAGGTCGACGACGTCCGATGCCGAAAGGCTTCGTACCACCTCTGTTTAAGACCTTCGACGGAACGGGAACCCCGACCGGCATGTTGCACACTTTCGTGCCGGTTGTTGCAATGCCGGCGGGAGCGATGCGTTACTCTTCCGACGGTTCGTTAGTAGTACGTCGGGAATCGCCTTCGGCTGGTATGCGGGAGTGCCCAACGGTTACGTGAAGACATTCTCGGAGCTAGAGAGTCTTTTCATTAAGCGATTTGCGGAGCTCGGCACCACATCACTATAGGTGATTTAGTGGTAGAGAAACAAAGGCCGAATGAAACTTTGGTGGATTACATACTTCGATGGAGAAACTTAAGCATGAAGTGTGAACCACAACTGCAAGAACAACATGCGGTCGGCATCTTGCTTAAAAGCATTCACGGCCGATAGCACTTCTCCTCGAGGGATTCACTATTAAGACTTTTGAGAAGTTGTTAAGCAAGGCCGGAAGCTTGCAAGAAGAGGCGAAGCAATTAAGTTTTGCCGACAAGACGGACAAGCGGAAGCCGGTGAAGACTTTCGAAAGAAATGCGGGGTCGTTGCGGCGGTTGACAAAGGCAAACAACCGATGCAAATACCACCGGAACGGCCGCGGCAACCACAACAAAATTACCGGCAACCCCGGTCCAGGCTATCGGTCGTCTCCGCGGTATGAACAACCGTCTCGTCCGCAACGTACATTGAGGGAGCTTCGAGCGAGAGAATATCCGTTCAAAATGAAGCGATACCAAAGATGTTCCGTAGCTTAATGAAAACTCCGGATTTCCAGTGCCGAGCCCAAAAGACCGGAGGAAGTCAACAAGAAAGGTGATCCCAACTTTTGCCCCTACCATCGGATGCTTGGGCACAAGATAGAAGGCTGCATTACCTTCAAAAGTTGGCTCGACGACAACCTTCGGAAAGGAAATATAACAATCCCGAAGGAGTACATGAAGGAACCCCGAAAGGAGGTTCCGTCGATGTTATCTCAACCGATCCCGTCATCCCGATAGATCCCTATGCAAGCGACGATGGATGGACTACCGCTCGGACGAGATCTTCGAAGAAGATTTTAGATAACATCCGAACCGCTTCGGTGCGAGCTTCAATTCGAGTTCGAGACACTGTTAGCCGATACTATCACTTGCGATAGAAGAGCCACCTCGACGAGGAGACGATCGAAGAAAAGAAGAAGATTGACGAAGAAGGGGACCGAGATTCCTAAGGCTAGACTAGGGGCTGCTTATCTAGGATAGTTGTTTCCGATTCGGGGAGAAATCCCTCGAACCTCCGATTTTGTATGATTATCCGCTCACTTCGGTGGGATCATATAATGATAAGGGTGATGGCGTTGGCTACGTTTTGACTCGTTTCTAACGATTACGTAACTAGCGACAATCCGGACATCGACTTCGATGCCAACAACAATTCTCGAATCATACACGATCTCGACGATCACAATGACAAAGAAGACATCCATCGAGGAGGCTACGAGAGTTCAACAAGCAACGGATCTATCTGCGAGTTTCGAGGAGCTCCGATTACGATAGAGTTAGAGCCTTCAGATTTTGAAGATAATCCGAAAGAGTACTGTCATTCCGATTCCGGAGGAGACACCGGCAAGTTCGACACTAGATTCGGAAGAAATTACGAAGTCGACTTAAGAAGTGGAAAAGTTCTACCTCCGAGAATGGGTCCAAAAGACAAAGGAAAGCGGTGGTTGTTCAAGAAGAACCAACCCCGGCGGAAGAAATACCCGTTCGAGAAGAAGCCGAGACACGAGAGAACAAAGTGGACTACAACGTGCTAGCCCATCTTAGGAAACTACCGGCCAAGCGAGCATTTACGATGCTCTCATCTTATCGAAAGGAGATGAGAGAAGCTCGATCGAAGCCTTACTTGATCCGGAAATTTGCTTAGCTCAAATGGCCGGAGATTCCTTAGATGAGGTTTGCTCGTTAAAGGAACGACGAGGCGTTGCCTTCACGGACAATGACCTACTACTTGGGACGACGGATCACAACCGACCGTTGTACATTTCGATTACGATTGGGAAGTTTATGCTCTCCGGAGTTTTGGTGGATCCGGGAGCATCAATCGATATAATGAGTCTTCGAACACTAGCATACTTGGAAATTGATGCTCGTGAGCTCGAGGCCGACAAAATGTTATTAAGAGGATTCGACCGAGAAAGGAGAAAGAGCCCTCGGGTCAATAACGCTACGATGAAGACCGGTGATTTAGCAAAGACAACCGCAAAATTTCATATAATCGATTCGAAAACGTCGTTCGACGCTCTACTAGGCCGACCATGGATACATGAAAACGGGATGGTACCATCATCTCTACACCGGTGCATCAAGTACTACGATGGAGGGGAACGAGTGCATCAAAGGTGACTTACGACCATTCTCCAGTACATGAGATTGGAGTCCATGAAGATGCGGCTTATTATGCACCGCCAAAGAAAACAATCTTCTCCGGAGATACCATAACAAATGAAGCAAAGAAAGTTCGAGACAACGAAGAACACGAAGTTCTAGTCCAACGATCACTCACCACTCCCTTCGGCGAGATGGTGAAGGTTTCTCCACAACTCGCATCCGAGGTCGAGGCCGGGGACGAGGCCGTGGTAGAGACACTAGGACGATTGGACGGAAGAAACTAGCCATCAATGTTGATTGGGATGATAGTTACGAAGAAGAAAAAGAAATCAAGCAAGAAGCGACAACAATAAGTCGAAAGAAGCCGCAATACAAGATCTCCCTCGAAGATGAAAAGAACGAAGAATACAAATCAATGTACGAGAAGATTAACCACTACGTACATACTATGACCCTAACTCCGATCCATTCTAATAAGATCGAGGGTATGGAGGTCAAAGAGGTACGTGGTGACGGTGCAAAGCCGATCAAATTCTACCGTGGTGCTTCTTCCTCCAAAACTGAAAATAATGTACAATTCGAAGATGTCACTTCATCAGAATTAATGGAATTACCTTTTGAGTGGTACTCTCCACTGTGTTCAAAATTTAATTCAACGTGGTTTCTTACCTCGACAATGGACAAGAGGCCAATCACAACATTTTGAAAAGTTATGGAATAACTCCGGCCGTCCTCCGATTCAAAGTATGGACTCGGATTCGGCACGGTAGGGTCGGTTGACGATACTAAATTTTGCTTGGTTGTCACTTGAGAGTCCGATGAAAGCTGCATGGAAACTACGGACGAACTCGAAGATTTACTAAATTGGAGACGCTCCACCAGAATTCGAAGAAGAAATTAAATCCACGATAGATGAGTTAACGGAAGTTAACTTAGGTACTAACAAAGAGCCTAGACATACCTTTGTTAGCTCCTTACTCGATAAAGAAGACTCCGAAGAAATAATCGAGTTATTAATGGAATTTAAAGACTGTTTTGCTTGGAGCTACGATGAAATGCCGAGATTAGCCCCGGAGGTTGCGATCCATAAGTTAGGAGTGGATCCTACTACGTTCCGGTCGGACAAGGTCCCGGAAGAATGCGTCTGGAAATCGAACAACAAGTCATAGCCGAAGTTAAAAAGCTAATAGACGCTAAATTTGTCCGTGAAGAACAATACCCGACCTGGTTAGCCAATGTGGTGCCAGTCAGAAAGAAGAATGGTCAGATCAGAATTTGTGTGGACTTTAGAGATTTAAACAAGGCATGTCCAAAAGATGAATTCCCTCTACCAATTCCAGAACTGATGATCGATATTGCTTCGACACATGAAATATTCTCATTCATGGATGGATCTTCGGGATACAACCGGATAAAAATGGCTCCGGAAGATGAAAAGCTTACGGCATTCGAACGCCGATCGGAGTATTTTGCTACACGGTGATGCCATTCGGACCGAAGAACGCAGGAGCAACTTACCAAAGAGCAATGACAAGAATTTTTGATGATCTCATCCACAATCAAGTCGAGTGCTACGTGGACGATGTCGTCATCAAAAGCAAAGTAAAGGAAAACCACTGTATGATTTGAGAATTGTTTTCGAACGATTAAGACAATTTAACCTTAAGATGAATCCCTTAAAATGCGCCTTCGGCGTCACCTCCGGGAAATTCTTAGGATTCGTTGTCCGACATCGTGGAATTGAAATCGACCGGAGAAGATTAAAGCCATCTTAGAAATGCCGCCTCCCAAAACCTTAAAACAACTACGATCTTTTCAAGGAAGGCGGCATATCTTCGACGCTTTATCTCGAGCACTGTCGGGTAGGTGTCGGCCTTTCTCGGCACTAGTTAAAAAGGACGCCAAATTTATTTGGGAAGAGAAATGCCGAGAAGGCCTTCGAAGACATTAAACAATATTTAATGACACCTCCTGTCTTAGTAGCCCCGGTCTCGGGTAGGCCGCGATACTTTACACCGCGGCTCTAGACGACTCCCTCGGAGCCTGTTGGCAGAGTCGATGATGAGGGTAAAGAAAATGCTCTTTACTACTTAAGCCGTCGTTTACTTCCGACGGAAGTAAGGTATCCCGCAATTGAAAAGCATTGTTTGGCCACGATCTTCGCCGCTCAAAGCTCGGGCACTACATGCTTTCTCATAAGGTCAACTTGATTTCGAAGTTTAATCCATTGCGATACTTGATGACTCGTCCAACACTTTCCGGCGGACTTGCCGGATGGTCGATGATATTATTGCAATTCGATATAACTTTCGTGCCTCTGCGTGCCAGTAAAGGGACAAGTCTTAGCGGACTTCCTCGCGGCACACCCTTTGCCGGCCGAATCTCCTCTCGATGACGATGCGCCGGATGAACAAATAATGAACCTAGAAGACCTTGACGATCGACGTTGGGAATTATATTTCGACGGAGCATCTTCGGCACACAAAGACGAAGAATCGCAAGTGATAGTGCCGGTAAGGCGGGAATCGGGCTAATCTTTATAACACGGAGCGGGGGATGTTAAGATACTCCTACCACTTGACGAACCGTGTACGAACAACGAAGCGAGAATACGAAGCCCTCATAACGGGATTGGAATTAACTATTCGAATGGGGATAACAGACATCAACATCTACGGGGATTCACGGTTAATCATTCAACGGATTGCTGGACGATACGGAATTTTAAAGCCAAGACTCGAACAATACTTCCGGTATGCCATACTGATGTTGGAACGGATTCCAAATGTGACAATCTACAAAATTCCTAGAAAGAGAATGCTTTAGCAGATGCTTTAGCCGTCTCGCAAAAGAATTTGCACTATTTGCAAGATGAATCGATGGAAGTGTCGGTTCACGGACGTCGGGTCCTATCACGGCTTGACATAGACACGATACACAAATCGAGCAAGAAAAAGAATCGGTTGCGGCGGTGACGAGAAAACACGGAAGATTGGCGACGGCCATTGATGAACTACACTGCAAACGGGAAAGCTACCGGACGATAGGTCGGCTGGCCCATCGGATCGAAAAGAACTACGTCCTACGCATTAATAAACAACACATTGTACGGAAGGTCTTTTGATCGAAATGTGGCTAAGGTGCTTAAGCGGGTCCGAGGCCCGTGAAATCGTTAAAGAGGTGCATTCGGGACTGCGTGGCGCTCACCGGTCGGGTCCGAAAATGAAGATGAAAATTAAAAGACTAGGGTACTACGGCCCTCGATGATGACCGACTCGCATGAAAATCGCCGAGAGTTGTCACCGATGCCGAGTGCACGGAGTGGTTCTACACCAACCTCCGAATGTGCTACACCCGACAATTGCGTCGTGGCCGTTTGAATGTTGGGGCACGGATATAGTGGGTCCGATAGAACCACCATCTTCGAAAGGACATCGTTTCATTCTTGCGGCTACGGATTACTTTTCCGAGTGGGCGGAAGCGGTTCCACTTAGAGAAGTGAAAGCACACCACGTGCTACGGTTTTCAAGAACCAAGTTGTCTACCGTTTCGGGGTGCCGCGCGAGATCATCTCGGATAATGGGTCGGCATTCGAAGCACACAAATCAACAATTTTGTCGGGAGACACGGAATCGGTCGGCGATACTCGACAATTTACTACCCGAGAGCAAACGGTCTCGGCGAGGCTTTTAATAAAACCCTCGTTCAAATCTTAAAGAAAACCTCGGACGATAATAAGAGAAATTGGCACGAGAAATTGTTAGAAGCCTTATGGGCCTACCGGACAACCTTCGAACTCCTACTCGAAGCTACACCTTACGCTGCGGTGTATGGGTCCGAGGCGGTGTTACCTTTAGAGGTTCGGCTTCCTTCACTCGGAATTGCGAGTTGCAAACAAGATCACGACGAAGAAAACGCCAGATTACGACTCGAAGAATTAGAAAGCTTGGAAGGGAAAAGACTTGCGGCGCAACGAATTTAGAACTATGCCGAGCTAAGATGGTTCGAGCCCATGACAAGCGAGTCCGCCCAAGAACCTTGAAAGTTGGTGACTTAGTTCTCGTTCTCGAGAGACCTATTCTTGCACACCGCAAGATAGGAGGAAAATTTGAACCCACTTGGGAAGGACCGTTTGTGGTTGAAGCGGTATACTCGGGAGGTTCCTACCGGCTAGTGAATTGCGGGGAGAACGACATATGCTTCCGATCGACGGACGATACTTGAAAAATATTACGCTGCTGATGTTTCGAAGGAATGAATTCTTCATCCCTAAGAAACATGGGTGAAGTAATTACTTATGATTGGGTCCGAACTCAAAAATAATAAAATGTGCTAAAATAAATAAAATCATGATAATAAAGTTTTCCTCGTTTTCTTCTCCAAATCAAAATCTCTTCCCTCATCTTATCCTACTTCATTCTGTTAAATTTCAAAATATAAGAATAATAAAAAATGTATCTTTAATAAACATTTTCTTAATGTTCTTGTTCTTAGTACGACCCACGATCCTTTTCCTTGTCTTTTCGCGGGGAAATGTCGAACGGGCGGTTGGTCTTGAACTTTAAGAATGGCGTAAGCCTTGCACTCGATGAAAAGAGGGTGAAAGATGGAGCGATAATCGAGATTGACTCGGATTTCGCACCGGCGGGCCTACGATACGAGGAAAGTGAGTCGGGTCCCGGTTAGCCGAGAAGAACTACCCGGGCGAGACGGTGATGAAAGTGGGAGGCCTAAGCCACCGATCCAACAACAAGAAAAGAAAGGCAAACACCGAAGAAGATAAGAAAATAAAGTCCGTAGTCGCTACGGCGGAGGGCGGGCTTGTCGGCGCCGCGCCCGCGGAGATTCAGAAGTTCGGAGGGCTACTCTCACGGCCACGCAACGAAGGAATAAGAATCGCCGTATCCGTAAGATGTTAACAAAACTAGGCGCGGACCAGCGCGACGAGACAATTGCTAATGCCGGCACATACACTTCGAGGACACCGGTTCACCGGGAACTCGAAGAAAGGAGGCCGGTTCCTAGGATAACGAAAGAACCGGGGAAATCTCCGGAAAATCGGAAGAAAGAAGGCTACCACGCCACCGGATAGAACCACCGGTAATGCATGACCTTGTTGCGAAGCAACCCCGGGGATGTCCCGACGGACATCATCCACGAGGAGCGAGGTATGCGGGGGAACGTGAAGGGATCGAACCATATATCCCACAATATGTCACAAGGCCTCGCCATTTGCGGATCATTCGGAATACGAGCTGGAGAGGATGCGGAATGTTGAAAAGAAAACTTTCGAATACTTCGAGAGAATTAAAGGAAGAAGAATCAACATACTAGAAGGCCTCGAGCTACATACGAACGTATTCTCGGAATATGAACAACGACAAATCGTGGATTGTATCCGGGATACGAAAAGAATGGGCCGAGCGAGCCGCCTGAGGAAAACACATACTCGGAACCCGGAGATGGATGCCGGGGAAAGGAAGAATCACAATACAATGCGGATGCTTGCTACGACTTTCTTGAAGACGGAAAAGGAAACCCACCGGGGATACTCCGTCATGGGCGAGTAGATCCGATGCCATTGGTTATCAAGAGAATGGTAAAAAGATTGATAACATGGAGGGTACTGCCGGCGGTTGCATACCCAATAGCTGCATTATCAACATCTACAAACGGGGTGACTCGCATACCCCCACATATTGATCACCACGACTTCGTCAGACCTTACTGCACGGTCTCTTTCTTGAATGAGTGCAACATCATGATCGGATCTGACCTCCGGATAGCAGGCCCGGGTGAGTTCCGAGGGCCGGTAAAGATACCTTTACCGGTGGGTTCCGTCATGATGCTGCAAGGTAACGGAGCGAGATATCGCAAAGCATTGCATACCGGGGGTGCCGGTAGAGCGAATCTCGGTTACTTTCGGGAGGATGGACGACGACAAAATACCTTACCATTTCCGACCGGACCCGGAGCTAGAGAACCTCCGGCCTTACGAGCTGTGAGTTACATGGGAAATATCACACCTCCAATGTACATCCAGCCGGCATCCTTGCCAAGGATGGCTTGGAAGGTGATGTTATTAACCATGTACCTCACTATTCAGACATGGATTTTTGACAGATGCTTCTTTTGATGGATCAACAAAGATCATACACAGTCCGTTTTGAGTCTACATGGATTGTATGAAATATATTCCAGATCGAGTTGTACGATGTATTTTCAACATGATTGGAATGAAAGTGACCATGTCGCGTTTTTGGCCTTCACCTCTTTTGTGCAAATTGATTGGGAAACGCCATTAAAGTTAAATGAACTTCGAACAAAGAACATAAAAGAAATAAAACAAAAAAGAGAATAAAAGAAAACTTTCTAAAAAAAAAAAAATCTAAAAATGACAAACACCAAGTTCACATGAACATTAAATAAACAATAAAATAAAATTTGAACCATTAAAAGACAAACGAAATCAACATGAATGATAAATCGAATCACAAAGCAAATTCTCGATCAAATTTCAAATTCAATCTTTCCAATTCGAAATCAAATTTCAATCTTTTCAAATCACAAATCAAATTCTCAATCAAAATCTAAATCCACTCCCGATCAAGTTTCAAATTTGATCTTCCAAATTTCAAATCAAATCTTAAATCAAATTTCAATCGAGTTCAAACTCATCCTTCCAAATCTCAAATTCAATCTTTCCAGGCTTCAAGTCTCAATCAAATTCAAATCTTTTGGGTCGAGGATTTTACATCCAAGACTGCATTGCTTTAGGATTCTTTTCCTATTGCACTGAAGTACATCAAATCAAACTCTTTTGAGTCGAGGATTTTACATCCAAGACTGCCTTTGCTTTAGGATTCTTTTCCTATTGCCTTTGAAGTACATCAAATTCAAACTTTTGGGTCGAGGATTTTACATCCAAGACTGCTTGCTTTAGGATTCTTTTCCTATTGCCTTTGAAGTACATCAAATTCAAACTTTTGGGTCGAGGATTTTACATCCAGGACTTGCTTGCTTTAGGATTCTTTTCTGTTGCCTTGAAGTACATCAAATTCAAACTTTTGGGTCGAGGATTTTACATCCAAGTACACTTTGCTTTAGGATTCTTTTCTATTGCCATTGAAGTACATCAAATTCAAACTTTTGGGTCGAGGATTTTACATCCAAGACTACCTTGCTTTAGGATTCTTTTCTATTGCCTTGAAGTACATCAAATTCGAACTTTTGGGTCGAGGATTTTACATCCAGATACACTTGCTTTAGGATTCTTTTCTATTGCCTTGAAGTACATCAAATTCAAACTTTTGGGTCGAGGATTTTACATCCAAGACCGCTTGCTTTAGGATTCTTTTCTATTGCCTTTGAATTACATCAAATTCAAACTTTTGGGTCGAGGATTTTACATCCAAGCTGCCTTTGCTAGGATTCTTTTCCTATTGCATTTGAAATACATCAAAATTCAAACTTTTGGGTCAAGGATTTTACATCCAAGACTGCCTTGCTTTAGGATTCTTTCCCTATTGCACTTGAAATACATCAAATCGAATTCCGGGGTTAAGGAATTTACATCGAGACTGCATTGCTTTAGGATTCTTTCCTTATTGCGATGAAATACATCAAAATCAAACTCTTGAGGTTAAGGATTTTACATCCGACACCGCATTACTACGAGATATCTTCTCATTGCAACGATTCAATCTAATCAATTCAATTTTCTTTCGAGGTTGGAGATGTTACATCTAAAACCTCGAAATCCCAATTTTCATTTCAAATCAAATCCCTTGAAATAAATTTTGACAAACTTCGATCTAAATTGAAACTCCAAACTAAAATTTAAACTCACACATCAAAACATAAATTGAAACAAAATAAAATCTAAATCGGAATTCCCCCCAGATCATGTGATTTGGGATTCACCGCCTTTTCCTTTCCCCAGCGAGAGTTCAAGAATCTCCGGTTCCAGAGATATACTTGACACTCCCCAGCAGAAACTCTTCTACTTCGTCCTAAGTTCGTCACTTGGACATCTGTGTTGGTTTTGTTGATCGCTTCGGTCAACACCAATACGCGCGGTGTGCTCCGTCGGCTCACCACACCCATTGGGGGTCCATTTGTTGACCTCATTTTTGATGAGGTCTTCCCTTCTTCTTTTTAGTGCTTAGGATCTAGCCTTAGGCTTTTCCTTTGACTATCTTAGAGGACTAGAATTGGGACCCGCCTTTTAGAAATTCAAACCACTTCTAAACTCCCTGTAAACTCCACAAACTTGATTATAGACCCCTAATCACCTAGAGGGTTGAAATCAAATATGGAAGTTTAAAGGATGAGTTCTTATAGGACTCTTTGGCCTTAGGACCGCTTCTGGGTGGCACTGGTGCAGATGAAGGGGCTGACTTACATTACACTTACACACTACATTTCCACACACTTCCTAAAACCACACCCATACCCAACTTAACCTCCGACTCATGTGGGTGATTCACATGGATGGTCCTTAACCCCTAAGCCCTTGGTAAGAGGGTTAGGAACAACATAATGAATGCCTCGAATGAGTCCTTTCATGGCTCATATGGGCTTGAAATGGTTTCATGGCTCAACCAAAATGATTTCTTTCCACCTAAATTCACCCAATCTCCAATTTCCCAAATTTTCGATTTTTGACCCCAGAGACCCTACACCTACTAAACTGCCCAAAACATCGAAATTACTCAAATTTTTGCAAAATTTCCAAATTACCCAAAATTTTCCAAAATCAATCTCAAATATCTCCACATCACTCAAATTGATCATCCATACCCAAAAATACCAAAAATTCCAAAAATACCTCTCAATACCCTCCAAATACCCAAAATACCCTTCTTGGCCTAAAAATCCAAAAATTCAGAAAATTCCCAGAAAATTCCAGAAAATCCTAAATATTCCCAATTTCATTTTGTCCAACTACACCATGGGCCAATTTTGTCAATTTACCCTACTTTTGTCAAAACCCCCAAATTGACCCATTTTAACCACTAAGTGAACCCGATGTCGAACCAAACCTACCCGATTGACCCCAATTTTGGTCCAATTCAATTCTAAACTTCAATTCAACATTCCCAATACCAATTTAGACCAAATCCAAGTCCAATTTGATTGACATTTGGATCCAATCTCACTTTTGGCCTTAAAGCCCAAATTTGGACCCATGACCCAAACTTAACCCAAACTCACCCAATTCAACTCCAATTAACCTCAAATCTTTTCTAAATCTTCCTTAACATTCCCACAAACAAAACCCTAACATGATTTGCCCAAAATTTGAACCCAAGTTCAGCCCGAATTTGACCTACATTGGCCCATTTGACCAAATAAACCCAAATTCAACCCAATTCAAATCCAAACCACCATAAATCTATTTCAAATTCTCCATGAAACATCCATAAACCAAAACCAACAACTATTTGGCCCAAACTTCTACAAAAATTTCCATCCATGAACACATCCTTAAACTTAAAAGCCCACTTCCCTTAAACCTTCTTAAAAGCCCATCTTCATTAAATTCTAAAAGCCCAAAACCATCCTCAAAGCCCACATGACATTTCCCCTCATCATATTTTCAATTAAAATCATCCCTAAGTCCTAAACCAATCATCAAATAATTCTAAATTAAGCTTCATCCAAATTTCCACCAAATTATCCAAAATCCTTAAAATCCTTTTTTATGAAATTGACCGAACCTTTTCCCAAGCCAAATGGAGCCATGGAGCCATGCACAAGCCATATGCAAGCCATGAGGGCCTCTTTACATGTCACCATGCCATTTTGGGCAAAAGGAGGAGGCTCTTTCCTTAATTCCTAAAGGTGATTAACCACTTCCATGATTCCACTAAACCATGCTTAAGCTCTAATTGTGCTTGGATGGTGACTTGACCCTACTGATTATGCTTGAGCCAAATCACTTTTCCCTCGACCAAAACCAGGCCTTGGGTGGTGCACCTAGCCCAAATGGGTGGGTTGACCCATTTAGGTTCAAATTTAGCCATGCCCCCATTCCACTTTGAATCAAAGCCTTTACACATGGCATTTGCCGATTGATCACACTAAACCCCGACCACGACCCACCTGACCAAGATGGTGACCATTGCACGGCCGGCCGGCCACCGGACCGCCGGAAAACACCATGGCCGAGAGCTCGCATGTGAGCCAACATTGAAATTCTCACTTGCTGAGCTGCCCACATCCCAGGTGGCTACCATGGCTGATCTTCTCCTCACCGGAGCAGGCTGATCCCAAGCCCTAACTCCCCACGAGAGGCCTTCCACCCTCTCCTGACTTAAACTCCACCCCTCTCGGCCATGAAGGGATATAAGCACAAACCTTGCCAAAACTACGCCAAAATTCTTCCGGACCCTTCTCCACCCTTAGAGCACTTGATCCCAGGTGGAATTCCCCTGCCATTTCTCCTGCGAAGCTCGATTTCGAGTTGAAATTCCACCCAAAACCAGGACACTTCTCCACGGTGAGCCAATTCTCAAATTGATTGGCTCTACACCTTCACCGGACCGAGGGAAGGTGCTCACCAGCAAAAGCCCCATCTCCGGACCACCCGGTTGCTCCGGCCTCCAAGCTTTGTGATCGGGCTTGGTCGAAATCATATCCGGACAATTCACCGGACCGGAGACTTCATGCGGAGCTTGCTAGGACCCGATCGAAGGTGCAACAACTCTCGGATTGAAGCCACACTTCTACGAGCCAAGGTATGAGCTAACTCTTCATCTCGAGCTTCGAAGATTCTCTATTTCAAATGCCTTAGTTTCAATGCATGTTAACCGTATAGATGCGTTCGTCTCTTCGAGACGAATCCATAGAAGTATAAGAACGTAAAAATCCATTGAGAATCGAGTGAGATCTTAGGGATTTAGTGTGGACGGCTCTCGGGTGAGAACACTTGGGGACGATGAACGGATGCCGTCCATTCAATACACGCGCGGACGAACGGCTCGGATGGCGTCGGACCGGGAAACGGTGCGAGAACCGCGGGGCCCGGGCTGCGACTCGGATGGCGGCGCCCAATTACGGCTCGACACGTACCCCTTCGGAGCTGCCGATGTTTCAGCTGGCGCCGCGTGGATAAGTAGATAAATAGGGTATTTAATGTATTTATTAAATATCGAAACTTCAAAAATCCATATCTTTGTGTAGAAAAATTAGAAAAATAAAATAAAAATACCCTCTTGCTCGGTGAAGAGAGGAGAATAATGTGGAAAAGAAATCATTTAATTTCATCAAGTATTTTATTTTTTATAATTTATTTACTCTCTGCATTGTTTTAATTCTCCATGCATGCATACAATTCACCATGGCATGAGACTATAGGGCTTTTGAAGCCTCTGAATTTGGGAACATTCCCTGAATTTTCCAAAGTCGAGGCCATCCTATGAAGAGTTCTTGATTTTTCAAGTTCAGAGTCACTTGTTTTGAATATTTTAATTCCAGTAAATAGCATGTTGTGAAATAAATTCTAGGAAAATTTAGTGATGTTCCTTATGACCGAGAGAACCACTAGGAAAAATAGATTTTGGCTTAGTTCATTCAAAACAACCCTAATTGACTTAAACACCCAAAATAGGTCTTTAATTAATTAGAGTTAACCAGGTATCAAATTGACTTGAAATCAATTCTCCACTGACCTTTAGGATCAGAGGAATCCACCATAAAAATTTGAGGTCAATTGGACTTGGTTAGCCCCACTAATTGGGTTGATTAAGTCACTTAGCCATTTTAAACTTTAAAAATTCATAACTTTTAAAATACTTTTCAAAAATTCACCAAATTGGTTTTGGAGTCTCTCTGATATCAGGGGAACCTAAGAAAATTAAAATTTCAATTTTCTAAAAAGTTGATTTTTAATAATATTTTAATATTTTTAATAATTAAAAAATAAAAAAAATAATAAAAATCACAAAAATAATAAAATTCACCAAAATGTCACATTTTGAATTTTAATCACTTAGGAACAAATCCCACATTTTTCTTAGGTCTATTTAGTGAGATATTGAATTTTAAAGCCCTAGGGTAATTTTTAAAATTAGAAAAATGTATTTTCTAGCATTTTCACTAAAATAATTATAATAAATCATAGAAAAATTAGAAAATTGCAAAATTTGTTTCTCTGGTTTCCTTGATATCAGAGAGATTTTTGAAAAATATAAAATCCATTTTTCAACATTTATTTTATTTTTAAATTAATTAACACTCCAAAACTCAAAATAATTATAATAAAAATAATATAATTCAAAAAATCACCAAAATTGGTCCAAGTGCTTTTCTGGTCATTAGAAATGTCCCCTAATTTTCTTAAGGACAGAAACTTTCCTTTGGTCATGTTATCAAATTTTCCTTGAAAATCTCTATTTTCCACCAAAAATAATTATATAAATAAATTAAATACAGAAAAATCACATTTTCTCCTTTCATGTCTTTATTGATATATGAGTGAAGT
Source organism: Papilionanthe hookeriana x Papilionanthe teres (assembly GCA_022702705.1). NCBI lineage: Eukaryota > Viridiplantae > Streptophyta > Magnoliopsida > Asparagales > Orchidaceae > Papilionanthe > Papilionanthe hookeriana x Papilionanthe teres. Next base: position 29,884,092 of record CM040430.1, on the reverse strand, counting down.
CACATAAAAATTTCAAGTTCATTTAAGTTCAATTTAGTGAGTTATGAAATTATTAAGCTTAAGGGGTAAAATGGTAATTAAATTTTTAACCCTTAATTAAAACTTTAGGTTTAATAAAATTAACAAGTAAAATATTTGATCTTAATCTGATTTGGATGATTGAAATTTAAATAATTAAAGGGTAGAAACTCATTAAACAATTTTTAAAATGATTAAACTTTAATTAAATAATAGATTAAATTTGGAAGAATAATAAAATTGGAATTATTAAAATAAGGGATATTTATTAGGAAGAGATTTTTTCTTTAATTTAAAAATCCCTAAATTAATCATCTCATTAATATTCAACTCTTAATTAAAATGATAACTCAAATTTAAAATATTAAAAGACTTAATTAAATTATTAAACTCTTTTGAAATTTCAATTAAAATTAAAAATAAAGTAAATTAAAGATAAATTAAATTAAAATTAAATTAAATTTAATAATTGAATTAAATTAAATTAAAACAAATTAAATTAAATTAAACTAAATTAAAATTAAATTAAATTAAATTAAATTTAATAATTAAATTAAATTAAATTTAATAATTAAATTAAATTAAATTAAACAATTAAATTAAATTAAATTAAATAATTAAATTAAATTAAATTAAATAATTAAATTAAATTAAACAATTAAATTAAATTAAATTAAATTAAATTAAATTAAATTAAATTAAATCAAATCAAATTAATTAAACATCAAATCAAATTAAATTAAATTAAATTAAATTAAAACTCAATTAAATTAAATTGAATTAAATATAACATCACCTAAGACATAAAAGAAATTAAATATAAAGCAACTTGAACACTATTCCAAATTTAAACCCTTTAACTTAAATTAAATCATTTGAATACTAATTTACCCTTGAAAGCTTTGGTTATTATAACTCCTAAATGAAACATTAAATGAAGTGTTACTCCACTCGTAAGATATTCAAATGTCTTAATTCACTGGGCAAGTTAACAATACTTGAAAACCTCGGACGATTGATTCATTTATATAATTAAATTCATTTGGACTTAAAACAATCCTGAAAATATTGAAAAGATGTTTAAGATTCTTCTTAAGCACTTCCTCAATATGATATGATATTTATAAGAACAATTGGACTTAATTGTCCTTTGATGAAGAAAATCGTCCTCGAACAAAAACATAAAGAACCTAGACGTCATAGGAGATGACTAGCTATAGGATTAGGAATTTGGTAGAAAACCATAACCTTTCCCCTAGCTTTACCTAGGAACTTGTTTAAATATTCTAATTGTGTTTTAAGTGCAGCTTGGGATGACGGGAAGACCCTCCGGGTACGCTTTTATTTTATTGCAATTTACTTTCTTGCAATTTACTTTATTGCGAAATGCACTTTACTTTTCTTGCATGATAAAACAAGCTGTTGCATGAAAACCCGCACCTTTAGGATAGTCCCTAAAGCTGAAACCAAAACTAAGTTAAAAGTCATTGCAAGATAAAATTCACCGCCACAACATTTCAAAATATAAAACAACTCAAAATTTAATCACAAACGGAACACAAAACTACAATTGCAACTAAATTAAAACGTCTCGTTGGATGATCGGGAATACCTCGGATGATGTAACCTACGTGTTGCTAACGGGATTTCCCACGGTCTAGATGAAGTGTGGAACTCATTCGGTTGAGTTTAGCAAATTCATCCGGACTAAGTAAATCCGATAAAAATAATGATGCGGAAGGATGGAACCAGTGGGATCTTAACCGGTGTCGTTATAATCAACTTTAAGATTTGTTTTAATCGAAATACAAGAACACTTGGAAAATTAAGACTTCTCTAAACCAAAACACTTTTCTCATCCACGATTTATGATTTCTAAAACTAAACCTCTGCAACAACAAGGAGCTTGGAGCATGGTGGGCAGCACGGCCATCGTCGTCAGCAAAACTTGAACCTATTTCAGCAAAACCTTCTTAGAATTAAACAACAAAGCCATAGGACTTCGAGGTAGCTTGCCTAGTGCAACATAAATCCTCAACTCTTCGTTAGGCATTTGCATTGCAAATTAAGCCCTAACCGGTCTTAGGATTCCGAGGTAATCGTCCGATACGACAATAAACCCTCACATCTTCTAGAGCTTATTTGTTTGATTTTATCATACAAATATAAGCCCTAATTAATTAAAATTGGCGAAGATCAAAACATTTAAATAAGTATTAGGACTTTTCTAAACTCGAAGCCAAACGATAGGATAGTCGGGAAATTACCGAAGTTCACTTCGAATGCGTGATTTCTCCTACTTTTCTTCCTTTGGATTCACAAAACAAAATGTTCCAAAATTTGATCCATTCCACTATTGAAATTCCAAAATTCAATCTTTGAAAACCTTAAACTTTGAAATTCTTGAAAGCGAGTTATTGATTATTATCGAGAGTTTTCTTAGGTGATTCCCGTCACTTAAGATGTAATTAACTATAGGGGCTTGCCCTTATAGGGAATTTTAAAGAACCCGGAGTAATATAAACCTTGTTTAATGCTTTCATATTAAGCGGGGAATTTGTCGGCTTATAAAATTGGTTCGCGGACCAAACGGATGTCACAAAACTTCGGTTTATTTGATCGAGCCCCACCATCGAGCGGTGTGTCTATCCTTAGGGATAGATACACGGTTTGTGGTGCGGTGCTCGTTTATATAAACTATTTGGGATGTGAGATCGGTTTAATCTCATATCTTAAAACTTTCAAATTTAAAAATTATTTTCAAAGCCAAATACTACTTTCTAAATTATATATATATTTAAATCAAATTTAAAATTTAAATTCGCCGACAACTTCTGTTAGGCGACCCCCCTTTTAAAATACAATACAACCTAAAATATGCCGACATGATTTTCGAAGAATGCCCTTTGGATTATGTAATGCACCTGCAACGTTTCAAAGATGCCTGATGTCTGTTTTTAGTAATCTCGTTGATAATGGAATAGAAGTATTCACGGATGATTTTTCTCTATTTGGAACTTCATTTGACATATTTCTGAATAATTTAGAAAAAGTTTTGGAGCTTTGCGAGAAAACAAATTTAGTTCTGATCTGGAAAAAATATCAACTTATGGTTATAGGAGAAATTGTGCTTGGGCATAATATTTCTGAACTTGGTATGGAGTTAGATCCTGCAAAAATTTAGATTATTGAGAAATTACTACCTCCTACTACTGTGAGAGTGGTAAGAAGTTTCTTTAGACATGTTGGATTTTACAGGCTTTATATTATAGATTTTTGAAAATTACTAAACCTTTGTGCCAACTTATAGAAAAAGATAAGAGATTTGATTTTAATGAAGAATGTTTGAATGCCTTTGAACTACTAAATAAAAAATTAATCACTGCCCCTATAATGTTTTCTCCTGATTCGGAGAAACCATTTGAACTTATGTATGCTGCCAGTGATTATGCGATTGGAGTTGCTTTAGGGAAAAGGTATGATAAAATGTTCAAAGTTATTTACTATGCTAGTAAAACTCTTAATGAAGCTCAGATTAATTATACCCCTAATGAAAGAGAATTATTAGCTATAGTTTATGCCTTTGAAAAGTTTAGACCATATCTAATTGGAACTAATTGCATAGTGCATACTGACCATTCAGTTATCAAATATTTAATACAAAAGAAAAATGTCAAACCAAACTGATCGATGGATACTTCTAATGCAAGAATTTGACTTTGTGATAGTTGATAGGAAATGATCTGATAACCAAACTGTCGACCATCTGTCTAGACTGGAGTATTATAAATTATTTGAATTTGAGAAGTAAATTAAAGAAACTATCCCTAAAGAGCAACTTTATACTATAATGGAAAGGAATTTACCTTGGTATGTTGATATTATGAACTGTATTGTAAGTGATATTGTACCACCTAATTTATTAAGGGAATAACAAAAGAAATTTAGATATGAAGCTAAATTTTATTTTTGGGATGAGCCCCACCTATAAAAACAGTGTAAGGATCTTATTATAAGAAGATGTGTCCGTATGAAGAAACTGAACCAATAATTCGGAGATGTCATGATTTTGAATTTGGAGGACAATTTGGTATTGATAAAACCACTCATAAGATTTTGCAATCTGATTTTATTGGCTTACACTTTTTAGGGATGTATAAAAATATATAAAAACATGTGATCGATGTATGAGAGTAGGTAATATTTTTAGATGAAATGAAATGCCTTTACTTTATACATTAGAAGTTGAAATAATTGATTAAGGAGATTGGATTTTCTGGGACCATTTACTCCTTCATTTGGAATTACATATATAATGGTTGCTGCTGATTATGTCTCGAAATGGATCGAAGTAATTGCTTTACCCAGATGTGATGCTCGAAGTATTTCAAAATCTTTAATGAAAAATACTTTTACAAAATATGGAATCTCGAGAGTAATCATAACTGATGGTAGATCTCACTGTGAAATATGTATTGGGATTGATTGTTCATGGATCTAAATATGGGCTTGGACATCCTTCCACCATATCTCTTCATTGCAGCCAGTCACAAGTTCCATATGAGAGTTGGGAAAAAGTGCTTCTTCCTTTGAGGCCTATTAATCCAACCAATCTATATGACTGTCAGGTAATAGGAGATGAGAGTGATATGAGCCTCATTGCTGATCAACCATATCAGATTTCACAATCTATTCAGCCTTACTTTCCTAAAAGTTCCAGAGTGATTCAGACAAAAATCAAGAATTTGGGGAAAGAGGTACAGAATCTTATGAATGTTATTATTAATATCTCTGATTTATTTGATTACTTGGACTGGAGGATGAAAGAACAAATTGATCATACTGGGCAAATTGAAGTGAAGTTGATAAATCTGTTGAAGAGGAATGTCGTGATTGCTGAGGATTCATCTGATGAATTCCCTTATAGTCCTTTCTACAATATGTTTGTGCATCGTCAATCTTTGAGAGATATTAGAGGAGATGATAGTTGTCGGCATATTTTTAGGTTGTGTTGTATTTTGAAAAGGGGTCGCCAAATAGAAATTGTCGGTGAATTTTAAATTTTAAGTTTGATTTAAATATATATGATTTGAAAGTAGCATTTCATTTTCAAAAATAATTTTTAAGTTTGAAAAGTTTAAGATATGAAATCAAATCGATCTCACATCCCAAATAGTTTATTTAAACGAGCACCGCACCACAGACCGTGTATCTATCTCGAAGAATAAACACACTTCTTGATGATGGGCTCGATTAAATAAACTAGAAGATTTGTGACATCTGTTTGGTCTGCGAACCAATTTTATAAGCCGACAAGTTCCCCTGTTTAATATAAAGGAATTAAACAAGGTTTATATTACCTGGGTTCTTAAAGTTCTCTATAAGGGCAAGCCCCTATAGTTAATTACATCTTAAATGTTTGAAGACACTTAAGAAAACTCTCGATATTGATCAGTGGTTTTGCTCTCAAGATTTTCAAATTTTAAGGTTTTCAAACAATTGGACTTTGGAAATTTCAATTGGGAATAGCTCAAATTTGGAACAATTTATTTTAAGAATCCAAAGGAAGAGAAGTAGATGATGTCACGGACCCGAAGTGAACTTTGGTGACTTCCCTACTATCCTATGATTTGATTTCAATTTGTGAATTTATTTAATATTGTAATCCTGCAAATTTTAGTTAATTAGGGCTTGTATTTATATGACATAATCATACAAATAGCCTCGAAGATATGAGAGTTTATGTCGTACCAAATGACTACCTCGGAGTCCTAAGACCGGTTAGGGCTTAATTTACATAACATGATCATGCAAATGTTTAACGAATAGTTAAGGATTTATGTTGCACTAAGCAAACTACCTCAAAATCTTATGGCTTTGTTATTTAATTCTAAGAAAAGGTTTTGCTGATGTAGTCGCAAGTTTTGCTATTGACGATGGTCGTGCTGCCCTCGAAGTCGTGCTTCGTGCTCCACGTCGTAACAAGGTTACAGTTTGAGGTTTAAAGTTTAAATTATTAAAAGTGGACATGCAAATTGTTTTGTTGATGTTCTATTTCATTATGATTATTTTCTTTTTGATTATTGTTATTATCATTCATTTGTTACTTGTTGTTATGGTTTTATATACGTATATGTGTATGTATTTACATTTATTTTAGTATGTACTATCATTATGTATGTTTTATTATTATTATTTTTATTGAGTGTAGGGAAATGTTTATACATATGTAAATATTATTAAAAAACAATCCGAAAGTTATATATTTATATATTTTTATTATGTATTAAGTATGTAAATGCATTGAAATTAAATAAATATATAAATTTATATCTAGATTTATGTTTAATACATAAAGTATTTTAAGTTTAAACAACCAGTATTTCACATTTATATATTTAAGTGTCAAAATATGTGAGTAATCAAACTTTGCTATTTCACAGTCTTAGGTATAAGAAACGTGTATGCAAATATATCAATAAGTTTAGGTTTGAATTTACATGCCAAGCACTCAAAATTTAATACCCAAATTGTCTTTTATCAGATTTGATAGTATATTGAACTTGAGAGACAAAAAATACCAATCATTCATAAACTTCATAAACCCATAAAGCATTGACTTCGGATCAATTAAAAGCATGTCGGACTAGAAACACAACAATTTCGAGCAGCAAAATTGATCTAAACATAAGCTTCACATATAAACGAGTAAGCAAAAAAAAATGGGGAAATCTAGAGAGTTTTAAAAAAATCTAAAACCTACAGTTTCTCAAATGCTTCATCCAAGTGAAATCAAATATTATAAAGAGGATAAGTATTTTCAAAGTGGCAAGGTAAGCTCAAGAGTAAGATTAAGTAATTAGAAACTGCATTTATACGTTGCAATAGCTTCACCTTCTTTCAGAGCCACCTTTGCAAGGAGGGAAAGCTATCCAGCAGACACTTGATTCGAAGTCACCTCGCCGCTTGCTTCATGCTGTCGGTGTCCCATCCACGCTCCAATGTACCTCGCAAATACACACCAAGAAATTTGTATGAGAATTGATCCATTCAATTTAAATACAAGAAATATATGAATCTAATTATAAAGGTACAAAAGGATTTGAATTGCATAAGATTATTTCAAGTCCCTACTCTACCCAACTCATATGTGCTTTGTATATCGCATTCTTAAACATTACTCCTATTAAATTTGTATCACCCAAATCTTTTCATAAAACAATTCCAGATGTGTTTTATTTTTCAATAATAATTCGTATCTACAAACTTTTCATAAATCAAATTCACATCAATTTTATACTTCTCAAAATAAACTTCTAAAAACTTCCAAATTTCACAAATCAAATGAAAGGAATGAGAATTTTTTAATGTTTACACAATGATTTCTCAAGCTCCAAAATCTTCCATAGATAAAACATCCCATAATTTCGTATTTCACCAGATATACGATCCTAGCAAATTTCAAAACAATAGACTCGATTTTTCACTATTCCAAAATCTCATCCCCTTTTTTGTTTGCAAATCACAAGAAGATTCACACTTGTTCGCATGCTTGCATGTCACAAAAGATCCATATGGCTTTTATGTTCACAAATCACATAAGATCCATACCTAAACTTTAAATTTTTTTTATACACTTATACCATCCAAATCTTACATATTACATTAAAAGAGTTAGCATTTAATTTTTGAAGCAGGGAAATACATTTTTTTTAATGCATGAGATGGCATATATGTAAAAATTGAAGTTAAGCCATTAGAAGAAAAAAAAATGGAAATACATATAAATTGAGTGGTACGTAAATGCACAAAAATCACACTTTTTCGCACAAGTGTGAGAGGTTTAGAAGTTATACCGCCATAGAGGTTGATGTTGTTTATTTCGTCGGCTCCAAAGTGATCCTTGTGATCCTCCAGTATTTCCATCACAATCGTGTTTACCTCGCAAAGGCACACCAAAAAGATGGTATGAGAATTTAGTTCAATACAAGATTGCACAAAGTATGTAAATGTGCATGATAATAATAAAATAAAATAAAATAAAATTAACACAAATAACCAAGTTTCATATGTAAAGCAAACAGTGTAAAGAGTTTTCAACTGCTAATATAGCTATGAGATAAAAAACATGAAGGGATTATACATGTAAATATAGCCTCATTCAACTGCTAATAAAATTGATTTAACTCTCCAAAAGAGCTTGAAATAGAAACTAGCACACAAATCAGCGAGGAAAATAGTGGAACAAATGCATTATGGCCAAAGTAAAGTCCACAACAAAATCCTCATAACATATCTTGATAGGCAAACAAACAACCTAGTAAAAAAAACATCCAGCAAGACATCAAGCAAAATACTCAGAATGTTCAGCAAACTAGCAAGAATATCAAAAGATCAATCGAGAAAATTGCAGAACCAGGCAAAAAATCGAACAACCGATAAACAAATGAGCAAACCAGCAAGCGTATCAAAAAAAAAACGAGCAAGGAAATGGCATATGCAAGAAACAAATCGGGCAACCAGTAAGAATATCGAACAAACTAGCAAGAAAACTGAAGTTCGAGCAAGAAACCGAGCGAACAAGCAAAAAAATCGAGCATCCAAACAAAGAAGACTGAGTAATGAAGCAAGAAAATCGATCAAGAGAGAGGACAAAGAAAATCGAGTTGTGGAGCCAAAAGCAAAACTCTTCCTTGCCTCCGTAATTGACCTTCTAGCGAGATGAAGAGGAAGGCCGGTGAGTGGCGAGGGTTCTCAGGTTGGGCCGAAGAAGGAATGGCAGCTAGGACTAAAGCTTTGAGAAAGATGGAGAAGTAGGAGTCGGCTGAATGGAGATTGAATGGAGCAAGTAGAGGTGAGGGTATTTGCGAATCAGGGAACCTTAGGATTCATGCACGTGGAGGAAGTAATGACGGCGAGCTCGCCTGTGGAGTCACCGGCCGAGAGGGTGCTACCAAATCGCACCGAAAAGGAGGGGCCTTGCGATGCTTTCGACACTAGGTCGAGAGGAGTGTTTCGGTCGAATCAATCCTTAGGGTTTAGAAAGGGTTCCAATGTTTAAATAGGGGAGGTTTTTTTTCTTTATTTTTTTTGTATGCATCAATTTACGTGTAATATACTCGAGCATGAAATCCTAGCAAAATGGGTGTCCTTCCAAGCTAAAATTGACATTCCGGACGAAACGACGCAGTCTGTTTCACCATCTGGGGTCATTCGGACAACCCCGATGACAATCGAATCAAATTGCGTTGAATTCAAATTTTGCCAAAATTTTGTCTCATGATCAATCGTTTCGCAAATTAATTTTATTTTGATTAATTATGATGCAAATAAATGTTTGTGTGATGCAAATTTCAATGTTTGAACGTGTAGAAGATTGAATTGTGAAATTCATGAGTGCAATGGTGCGAATTGCAAACGGGGCGACCCTAAAGCTTAATGATCCTATAGGGACTCATTTTGAGCTCCGTCATGTTAGTTTTGACCTTCTAAATGTTAGAGGTTAAGAACGAAACATGCAGAACTTCAAAACAAGTAAAGTGCCCGTTTGAGCTTCTAAAACAGGGTGGGTCCCATCTCTAGTCCTCTAGGATAGTCAAAGGAAAAACCTATGGCTAGATCCTAAGCACTAAGAAGAAAGAAAAGACCTCAGCAAAAATGAGGTCAAAAATAGTTCAGAGACTGATGAGGAGTAGTGACTCTGCTTAAAATTTAGTATTCGGTATTTATATGCTTTAATGTGCTTAGTGATGACTTGCTTTACTTTGTAGTATGTTTTTGGACTTGTTATGCTTGAACTCTGTGTTGGTGCTTAGTTTTCAGCGTTAGATGATCGTAGTGTGTTTGTAACTCTGACTATCTGTGGATGGATGAAATTATTTGGTGAATGCTTAAGTGTGTATGTTTGTAGCATGGATTTTATACATTAAAGCGATTTTTTTTGTTCTTTGTGTATGTTTGATGTTTGTTAGCTACTTGACGAAGAAGATGCTTAAAGAGGCTATTCATGGGATAGCAGAATCTTGAAACGAACAAATTACGAAAGAAATTTTGGGCCTAAAAATTGAACTGGTGTCGCTGGTGCCCAAAAACAGAGAGTTGAGCACTTTTAATTTAAATAGAGCGTCGCCAATGACCAATTACAAAAAAGGGCCAAACCCCTCTAAAATCACAATTTTTGCCCTGGGACCCTCAAATCTAGTCATTTCCTTTGTCTTCTTCCTACAGCTTTCGTAAAAATTGGATCTAGGGCTTGTTAGATCAAGGATTTGGAGCATTTTGAAAGCTTTTTTAGAGTAGATCTAGACTTCTCTTAGTAGGATCTTCACTCTAAACTAATTATTTTCTATTTTCACCATGGGAATTTCTCACATTGCTTGGAACCAAAATTTGGAATTTTTGAAGAACTTTTTGGAATTTGATTTAAGCTCTTATTTACTTAAATTTGATTTAGGAGTTTCCTACATTGTAATTTTGGAATTTATCATATTTTAATGCAAATTTTTAGAATTCCATATGGCTCCTAGAACAAGCAAAGGCAAGAGGAAGTTAGATTTTAATGAAGATAAATTTGTTAATGTGAAAGCACAGTTTCATTTCAATTCTGTCCTGCATAATTAAAAGTGTATACAAGATCGGGCTTTTGAAAGTCCAGGCGGATCTATTGAGCAGTTGATTTCTGATAGAAATTGGGAAAAATTTTGTTATTTCACTGCTAATGCTATTATGGGTACTATGCGTGAATTTTATGCAAATCTGCCCTAGACCGAAACGGAATATGTGTTAGCTCGAAGAAATATGGTAAAGTCCACCCCTCAGCGTATGAATGATTTTATCAATTACAGGAGGTGATGTTTTGTGAGTATGAGAATTTTGATATGCAAGAGGTTTATATGAAGGAAGTGATTGCTTTTCTGACTGACGGGGGAGGGGAATGAAAAGAGAAACAAAAACATATGAATAATTTCCCTGCTTCTAAGTTAAACGTAGCTTATAGCATGGCACTATTTCATCTCTGCGAGACTACAACCTTCATATCACCACAGTGAAGTTACAAAGGATAGAGCAAATCTAAATGATAGTATTAAGACCATGAAGAAGATTGATATTGGATCTATCATCTACAAGAACATTCAGACTATTGCTAGAGGAGAAACCACTGGTGGATTATGACATCCTGCCCTAATTCATTCACTGTGTTCACAGTCTGGAATTGAGTTTGATAGTTCTGAAGAGGTATTTATACCACTGCTACCTAGTACTGTTGACCTCATTTCTGATGAGGTCTTCTCCTCTTCTTTTTTAGTACTTAGGATCTAGCCTTAGGCTTTTCCTTTGACTGTCTTAGAGGATTAGAATTGGGACCCACCACTTAGAAATTCAAACCACTTCTTAACTCCCTGCAAACTCCACAAAATTGACTATAGACCCCTAATCACCTAGAGGGTTGAAATCAAATGTGGAAGTTTAAAGGATGAGTTCCTATAGGACTCTTTAGCCTTAGGACTACCCTGGGTGGCCTGGTGCACGGGGAAGGGCTGACTTACACACACACTACACCTATACACTACACTTTCACACACATCCTAAAACCACACCCATACCCAACTTGACCTTCTGACTCATAAACGTGATTCACATGGATGGTCCTTAACCCCTAAGCCCATGGCTAAGAGGGTTAGGAACAACATAGTGGATGCCTCAAATGAGTCCCTTCATGGCTCATGTGGGCTTGATATGGCTTCATGGCTTCATGGCTCAACCAAAATGATTTTATTCCACTTACATTTACCCAATCTTCAATTTTCCAAATTTTCAATTTTTGACCCCCGGGACCCTACACCCGCCTAACCTACCTAAAGCCCTTGAAACTACCCAAAATTTGCAAAATCACCTAAATTACCCAAAATTCTTCAAAATCAATCCCAAACATTCCCACATTACTCAAATTGATCATCCATACCCAAAAACACCAAAAATTCCAAAAATACCTCCCAATACCCTCCAAATACCCAAAATACCCCTCATGACCCAAAAATCCAAAAATTTAGAAAATTCCCAGAAAATTCCCAGAAAATTCCAGAAAATCCCAAATATTCCCAATTTCATTTTGTTCCACTACACCATGGGCCAAGTTTGTCAATTTACCCCACTTTTGTCAAAACCCCCAATTTGACCCATTTTTACCCAAAGTGAACCCAATGTCAAGCCAAACCTACCCAATTGACCCAAATTCTGGTCCAACTCAATTCTAAACTTCAATTCAACATTCCTAACACCAATCTAGACCAAATCCAAGTCCAATTTGATTGACATTTGAATCCAATTTCACTTTTGGCCTTAAAGCCCAATTTGGACCCATGACCCAAACCTAACCCAAACTAACTTAATTCAACTCCAATTAACCCCAAACCTTTTCTAAACCATCCTTAGCATCCCCACAAACAAAACACTAACATGATTTGCCCAAAATTTAGACCCAAACCCCACTCAAATTCAACCCAAAGCTAAAGGGCCCAATTTTGACCTAAACCCAAACCTAACCAAAATAAGCCCAAACTCCAAAATCAAAACCCAACCAAAGCCAAAACCTCTTTGAAAAACTCCCATAAATATTTCCCAACATTTATTTTACATCAATTTCAACCCTAGCCCAACATTGGCCCAAGTTAGCCCAATTTGACCTACATTGGCCCATTCACCAAAGAGGTCCAAATCCAACCCAAACCTAGCCCAAACACTTCAAATTTATTCCAAATCATTCATGAAACATTCCTAAACTAAATTCAACACTTATTGGATCCAATCCTTTGCAAAATTCTCAACCTAAAATAAAAAAAAACCCACTTCCGTAAATCATTTTAAAAGCCCATCTAAAACCATTTCAAAGAGCCCAAAATCTACCCTAAAGCCCACATGACATTTCCATTTGCCATCCATTTAATCAAAGCCATTCCCTAAGTTCAAATCAATCATCAAATGGTTCCAAATCAAGCCATATGCCAAATCCCATCAAATCACCCCTAAATTACCAAAATTTCCAAATTCCATTTTCATGAAATTGACTAAGCCATACCCAAGCCCAAATAAAGCCATGAAGCCATCCTCAAGCCCCATGTAAAGCCATGAGAAGTTTGACATGTGACCATCCCATAAATGGCAAGAGGAGGAGCCTCTTTAAGGATTCTCTTAAAGGTGATTAAACCTTTTCATGCTTCCCCTAAACAATGTTTAAACTTAAACATGCTTGGATAGTGACTTCTCCTCGCTAATCTAGCCGACTCACCGACCTCCCTCGGCCCAAATTAGAGCTTGGAAAGGTGCACCCAACCCAAACCCATAGGATGACCAAATTTTTCCTAAAAGAGCCCCTTCCCCATTCCATTTTGAATCAAGCTTTCTACACATGGCCACTCTCCATTGCTTACACCATTGCCAACCCCTGACCCTCCTGATGACAACAGTGACCTGACCCTGGCCGGCCAGCCACCACAGCCGCCGGAAACCACCAGGCCGAGAGCACCCATGTGAGCCAAACTTTTGAATTCCACCTTACTGAGTTGCCCCATGCCCAATGGCCATCATGGTTGTTCTTCCCTTGACCTAAGCAGCTGATCCCAAGCCTTAAAACCCCCTGGGAGGCCCTCCACCCTCTCTTATTTAAACCTCACCTCCTCTCGGCCATGAGAGGTGCTGAACCGGACCTTCACCGAAACCACCGCCAAAATTACTCCAGGCCACTCTCCATACTTAGAGCAAGTTGATCCCCGAGTGACAATTTGCCATAATCCCCACCAACAGAACCCAACTTCTCAGCCAAAATTCCACCCAAAACCAGGACACTTCTCCACAGTGGATCAATCCCCAAATTAATTGGTCCTACACCTTCAGCAGACCAAGGGGAGAAGTCCACCAGCAAAAGCCCCTCTCCAGGCCACCCATCTGTTCCAGACACCAAGCTTTTTGATCGGGCTTGGTCGAAATCCTACCTAGGCAATTCAACAGACCAGGAGACTTCATCTGGAGCTTGCTTGGACCCAATCGAAGGTGACACAACCCTCAGATTGAAGCCACACTTCTCTAAGCAAAGGTATGAGCTAACTCTTTATCCCGAACTTCTAGATATTCTCCATTTCAAATGCCTTAATTTCAATGCATGATCACCGTATAGATGCATTCGTCTCTTCAAGACGAATCCATAGAGCACAAGAACACGAAAATCCGTTGAGAAATGAGTGAGTTCTTAGGGTTTTAGTGTGGACGGCTCTCGGGTGAGAACAGCTGGGGACGATGAACGGATGCCATTCATTCCATACACGCGCGGACGGATGGCTCAGATCGGGTCGGATCGACAGATGATACGCGGAAGGCGGGACCCGGGCTGCTGACTCAAGTGGCGGCGTCGAATGGCAGCGCGACACGCGGCGTTTCGGAGATGCCTGGGATGAGTCAGCGTCGCCGTTTTAAATAGAAAATTAGGGTATTTTCTTATTTATTTAATTCCCTAAACTTCAAAAATGCATAACTTTGTGTAGGAAAATCAGAAAAATAAAATAAAAATACCCTCTTGCTCAGTGAATAGAGGAGAAAAATGTGGAAAAGAAATCATTTAATTTCATCAAATATTTTATTTTTAATGATTTATTTACCCTCTCCATTGTTTTAATTCTCCATGCATATAGGAAATTCACCATGGAATGAGACCATAGGGCTTTTGAAGCCTCTGAATTTAGGAACATTCCCTGAATTTTCCAAAGTCAGAGGCCATCCCTATGAGAAGTTATTGATTTTTCAAATTCATGTTGCTGTTTTGAGTATTTTAAATCTAATAATTATCATGTTGTGAAATAAATTCTAGGAAAATTTTGTGATGTTTCTTATGACCAGAGGAACCTAGGAAAAATAGGTTTTGAATTAATTCACTTGGAATAACCCTAATTGGCTTAAACACCCAAAATAGGTCCTTAATTAATTAGAGCTAATCATACATCAAATTGACTTGAAATCAATTCTCCACTGACCTTTAGGATCAGAGAAACCCACCATAAAAATTTGAAGTCAATTGGACTTAGTTAGCCCTACTAAATGGGTTGATTAAGCCATTTGGCCAATTTAAACTTTAAAAATTCATAACTTTCAAAATACTGTTCAAAAATTTACGAAATTTGTTTTGGAGCCTCTCTGATATCAGGGGAATTTAAGAAAATTAAAATTTTAATTTTCTAAAAAAGTTGATTTTTTGTATTATTTTAATATTTTAATAATTAAAAAAATAATAAAGATCACAAAAATAATAAAATTCACCAAAATGGCACATTTTGAATTTTAATTACTTAGGAACAAACCCCATATTTTTCTTAGGTCTATTTGATGAGATATTAAATTTTAAAGCCCTAAGGTAATTTTAAAATTAAAAAAATGTATTTTTTAGCATTTCCACTAAAATAATTCTAACAAATCAAAGAAAAATCATAAAATTGTAAAAATTGATTGTCTGATTTCTTTGATATCAGAGAGATTTTTGAAAAATATAAAATTCATTTTTCAATCTTTATTTTATTTTTAAATTAATTAATACTCCAAAACTCAAAATAATTATAATAAAAAGAATATAATTCAAAAAAGCACCAAAATTGGTCCAAGTGGTCCTCTGGTCATTAGTAATGTCCCATAATTTTCTTAAGGACAGAAACTTTCCCTTGGTCATATTATTGAATTTTCCTTGGAAATCTCTATTTTCCACCAAAAATAATTACATAAATAAATTAAATACAGAAAAATCACATTTTCTCATCTCATGTCTTTATTGACATATGAGTGAAGTCACATAAAAATTTCAAGTTCATTTAAGCTCAATTTAGTGAGTTATGAAATTATTAAGCTTGAAGGGGCAAAATGGTAATTAAAATTTTAACCTTTAATTAAAACTTTAGACTTAATAAAATTAAATAGTAAAATATTTGATCTTAATCTGATTTGGATGATTGAAATTTAAATAATTAAAGGGTAGAAACCTACTAAACAATTTAAAATAATTAAAATAAACCTTAATTAAATAATTGATTAAATTTGGAAGAATAATAAAATTGGAATTATTAAAATAGGGATATTATTAGGAAGAGATTTGTTCTTTAATTTAAGAATCCCTAAATTAATCATCTCAATAATATTTAATTCTTAATTAAAATGATAATTCAAATTTAAGATTTAAAATGTTAAAAGACTTAATCATTAAATTAAATTAAAGTTAAATTATTTAAATTAAACCCTTTTAAAATTTCAATTAAATTAAAATTAAAAGTAAAATTAAATTAAAATTTAAATTAAATTGAATTAAATAAAATTAAATTAAAACAAATTAAAATTAAATTAAATTAAATTAAATTAAATTAAATCAAATTAAATTAAATTAAATTAAATTAAATTAAATCAAATTAAATTAAATTAAATTAAATTAAATTAAACTAAATTAAATTAAATTAAATTAAATCAAACTAAATTAAATTAAATTAAATTAAATTAAACAAATTAAATTAAATTAAATTAAATTAAATTAAAGGAAATTAAATTAAATTAAATTAAATCAAGTTAAATTAAATTAAATTAATTCATATCAAATCAAATTAAATTGAATTAAATTAAATTAAATAATAGAATCAAGTTAAAATTAAAATCAAGTCAAATTAAATTAAAATTGAAACTAAACTAAATTAAATTAAATTAAAGTTAAATTAAATTGAATTAAAAAATAACATCACCTAAGACATAAAGAAATTCAAAATAAAGCAACTTGAACACTATTCCAAATTTAAACCCGATAACTGAAATTAAATTAAATCACAAACCATTTGAACACCAATTTGCCCTCGAAAGCTTTGGTTATCATAAATCCTAAACATAACGTTAAATTGAATGTTACTTCACTTATAGGATATTCAAATGTCCAAGTTCACTGAGCAGGATAACAAAACTTGAATTCCTGGACGATTAATTCATTTGTATAACTAAATTCATTTGGACTTAAAACAATTCTAGCAATATTGAAAAGATGTTTAAGATTCTTCTTAAGCATTTCCTCAATATGATGGGATGTTTATAAGAACAACTAAACTTAACTGTTCTTTGATGAAGAAAATCGTCCTCAAACCAAAATATAAGAACCTAGACGTCATAGGAAATGACTAGCTATAGGATTAGGAACTTGGTAGAAAACCATAACCCTTCCCTTAGCTTTACCAAGGAACTTGCTTAAATATTTAAATTATGTTTTAAGTGCAGCTTGGGATGACGGGAAGACCCTCAAGGTACGCTTTTATTTTATTACAATTTACCTTATTGTAATTTATTTAATCGCATTGCACTTACTTTCCTTGCATGATAAACAACTGTTGCATGAAAACCCACACCTTTAGGGTAGTCCTTAAAACTGAAACCAAAACTAAATTAAAAGTCATTGCAAGATAAAATTCACCGCCACAACATTTCAAAATATAAAACAACTCAAAATTTAATCACAAACAGAACAACAAAACTACAACTACAACTAAATTAAAACGTCTTGTTGGATGATCGGGAATACCTCGGATGATGTAACCTACGTGTTGCTAACGGGATTTCCCACGGTCTAAATGAAAGTGTGGAACCCATTCAGCTGAGTTTAGCAAATTCATCTGGACTAAGTGAATCCGAAAAAAATAACGATGCCGGAAGGATGGAACCGTGGGATCTTAACCGGTGTTGTTATAATAAACTTTAAGATTTGTTATAATTAAAATATTAAAAAACGCTTGGATTTTAAGATTTTCTCTAAACCAAAACACTTCTCTCATCCTTTGCTTTATGACTTCTAAAACTAAACCTCTGCAACAACAAGGAGCTCGGAGCAGGGTGGGCAGCACGACCATCGTCATGAGCAAAACTTGAATCTACATCAGCTAAACATTCATAGAATTAAATAACCAAACCATAGGATTTCGAGGTAGTTTGCCTAGTGCAACATAAATCCTCAACCTTTTGTTAGGCATTTGCATTGCAAATTAAGCCCTAACCGGTTTTAGGATTCCGAGGTAGTCGTCCGATACGACATAAACCCTCACATCTTCGAGGCTATTTGTGTGATTTTATCATACAAATATAAGTCCTAATTAATTAAAATTGGCAAGATCAAAACATTAAATAAATATTAGGACTTTCCTAAATTCAATCCAAACAATAGGATAGTCGGGAAATTACCGAAGTTCGCTTCGAATCTGTGATTTCTCCTACCTTTCTTCCTTTGAATTCCTAAAACAAAATGTTCCAAACTTGATCCATTCCCTATTGAAATTCCAAAATTCAATCCTTTGAAAACTTAAACTTTAAAATTCTTGAGAGCGGAATTTCGATTATTATCGAGAGTTTTCTTAAGTGATTCCCATCATTTAAGATGTAATTAACTATAGGGGCTTGCCCTTATAGGGAATTTTAAGAACCCAGGTAATATAAACCCTGCTTAATTCCTTTATATTAAGCAGGGGAACTTGTCGGCTTATAAAATTGGTTCGCATACCAAACGGATGTCACAAATCTTCTAGTTTATTTAATCGAGCCCTATTACCAAACAGTGTGTTTTCGAGATAGATACACAGTTTGTGATGCGGTGCTCGTTTATATAAACTATTCGGGATGTGAGATCAGTTTGATTTCATATCTTAAAATTTTTAAATTTAAAATTATTTTCAAAATCAAATACTACTTTTCAAATTATTTATTTAAATTAAATTAAAAATTCGCCGACAATTTCTGTTAGGCGACCCCCTTTTTCAAAATAAAACACACAACCTAAAAAAAATGCCGACAATTTCTGGCGACTCCGCTGGGGAAAATTCCTCTCTCCATTTTAATCAGATAATTCTGCTTTCAAAAAATCGGTAGTGTATCCATGTTCCTAGTGGATCAAACTACCCTTCTTTCCGTTAGAATACTATGTTCATTTATACCTTGAACAAGTATAGCCAACATTCTCTCGGATTTAGGAGCCACTGTTTAGACACCCCTAAACAGAGAGGTTCCGAGATCCTTTTTCCTCATTTCTGAGGTGGGGTGGACCCCCAATAGGTATTAGTTTAGGAGCGGTCTTGCGGGTCGAGAAGTTTCTACAAGTCTTTCTCTTCCTTTCCCAGTTCCAAATCAATTCCTTTTACTCTTCCTACAACTCTCCTTCTTTTAATAATTCTCCTTCCTAGCGAACAAATCTTTTCGAAAAAAGACAATCTTCCTTTAATACCACAAATACACTAAGATAAACAAAAATGTGTTCGGACTCTTTCTTTTTCGTCATAAGTTATACGATAAGAAGAAGCACGATTCGGGGACTAACACTTGGAATCTTCCCTACAGAAATGGAAGCCCCAAAATTGATCTTCTCCTTCGTCAACGGACTTGACCTGGCCGTGTTCAAGGACGAACTGCCTGATAATGGAATCATTCGATTCGGACAAGGATTCGGGGACACCAACATCAAAATCCCCAATGTCACTCTCTTTTCACTCACAAGCAAAGTACCAGAGACTGAGAAACCATTGATTGAGTTTAACCTCAAGTCAACTCATGAATTCCCTCCTCTGCAAAAGATTCCAACCGAGAGGAGTCATCGTCGTTCACGGAAGGACTCGTTGTTGCTACCCCAACTGGCCTAATTGTCTCCGTACCTACCCCGGCTTCTGCCAAACTAAAGGGAAAGGAAGTTCAGAACTATGATGAACCTGTTACCCTGGAGGGTACAGACCTTCCTGTGAAAACTTCTGTTTTTGAAATCGGGTCCAGCTCGAGAATTCCATCACTGACATGGACTCAGAGAAGGAATAGAAGTAGAAGGATTGCTAGAGAAGCCAGAGCTTCTGAAGTTGCTTTCCTAGAAGAAATCCCAGAACTGCCCGAGTATACACTGCTACCCGAATACATACCACTTTTGGGAGGAAGCGGGATCCATCCCCTCTCGCTGCGAGAGGATGAGGAAAATGTTCGCAAGATTCTTTGCCGCATTGCCTCGGCTCGTATATTACAATGATAGCCGTAAGAAAAGGGCTAGAATTACGCCATTTGCTCGACTGTAAACCTTGATAGAAAAGTTGGCAAAGAAGAAAAAATGCCCTGTATCAAAAATTTTGAGAAGGATAGGGCGGGTGCCGGCCAAATCTCGTCTTGGGCCGCGAGTAGAGCTTACTATCGCTGCAGAAAAGCCGAATAAGAGAATGAAAGCTAGTCCTCCTGTCATTGTTTCAGGACTACAGATTAGGGAGGATACCACCTTCCAGCATTTGGCTGACAGACCATCCAGTCCTAGACCTTCTGCTGCTAGAAGGATGGTATGGCGTCCCACTACCGGACAATTGAGATTAAAACAACAGCCTGAGAAGGAAAGCCTTGTCAGGAGACTTGAGTCCGAAGAAAGTACTACCGCAGTAAAGGGGACTCATGAGAAGGAAACCCGACAGTTATCACATGAAAACTGCAAAGATGTACAAAAAAGACCACTAGAGGATGCTATGGAAAAGCTAAGAACCGATATTCGGCGATTAGCAAGAGAAAGAGAAGAGAAATTCGGAGATGAAGTTGACTCGTCAGAGTTCATGGATGATGAATATGCAGAAATTAACATGGTTGAAACACGAGCTTCGTCAGCTTCACAAGGTGTCCCTGCAGCCGCAGAAAGAGAGGAGCCGGAAGTAATGAGGAGGCAGCTCCAAGAGAAAGATGATAAGATCGCCCAAATGGCAAAAAGGATGGAAGAGATGGCTGTAGCCCTAGCCACTCTCCAGAGTCAAGTGCAACCCCAAAGAGACACCCCCAGAAGTTATTCACATTGTAGACAGAGGAAAGGAGATTACGTCCGTCAACGGGGATGATCAGTTAAAGAAGGATGCAACACAAAGCATGATTCCGGAAAAGGATATCAAGAACTTGGTGGAACAGCAGGTGCGAGAAGCCTTGGCACAATCAAAGAGCGGGACATCCATTCGAACGGGTAGACCTTACCCTGAAGAATTCGACGCTGTCTAATATCCGAAAGGCTTTGTACCACCTCTGTTCAAGACCTTTGATGGAACCGAAAACCCTCGGCAGCATGTTGCACATTTTCGTGCCAGTTGTTGCAATGCCGGCGGAAGTGATGCTGTACTCTTCTGACAATTTGTCAGCAACCTGTCAGGGATCGCCTTTGATTGGTATGCGGAATTACCGAACGGTTCGGTGAAGACATTTTTAGAATTAGAGAACCTCTTCATCAAGTGATTTGCCGGAGCTCAACACCACATCACTATAGGTGATTTAGTGGTAGAGAAGCAGAAGCTGAACGAAACTTTGGTGGATTACATACTTCGATGGAGAAATCTAAGTATGAAGTGTGAGCCACAGCTACAAGAACAGCATGCAGTCGGCATTTTACTTAAGAGCATTCATGGCCCGATAGCACTTCACCTCAAGGGATTTACTATTAAGACTTTTGAGAAGTTATTAAGCAAGGCCGGAAGCTTGCAAGAGGAGGCGAAGCAATTAAGTTTCTCCAACAAAACAGACAAACAGAAGCCCGTGAAAACTTTTAAAAAGAAATCTGGGATCGTCGCAGCTGTCGATAAAGGTAAGCGACGAGATACAAATACCGCCGTAACGGTCACAACAAACTCAACGAATTACCGAGCAACCCCGACCCAGCTATCGGTCATCTCAACGAGTATGAACAACCGCCTCGTCCGCAATGTACGTTAAGGGAGCTTCGAGCGGGGAGTATCCGTTCAAGAATGAGGCGATGCCAAAAATGTTCCGCAGTCCGATGAAGACTCCGATTTCCAACTCGCCGAGCCTAAGAGACCGAGAGAAGTCGACAAGAAAGGTGATCCCAACTTTTGCCCTTACCACCGGATGCTTGGGCATAAGATAGAATATTGTATTACCTTCAAAAGTTGGCTCAACGACAATCTTCGGAAAGGGAATATAACGATCCCGAAGGAGTACATGAAGGAACCCCAGAAAGGAGGTTCCGTCAATGTTATCTCAACGGATCTCGTTGTTCCAATATATCCCTATACGACTGATGATGGATGGACCACCGCTTGGACAAAGTCTTCGAAGAAGATTTTGGATCACATCCAAACTGCTTCGGTGCGAGCCTCAATTCAGAGTTCGAAACCTCTCAAGTCGGCACTATCACTTGAGATAGAAGAACCACCTCAACAGGAGACGACTGAAGAAAAGAAGAAAATTGACGAAGAAGAGAAGATCGAGGCTCTTAAGGC
Organism: Papilionanthe hookeriana x Papilionanthe teres; assembly: GCA_022702705.1. NCBI lineage: Eukaryota > Viridiplantae > Streptophyta > Magnoliopsida > Asparagales > Orchidaceae > Papilionanthe > Papilionanthe hookeriana x Papilionanthe teres. The sequence goes on along the minus strand of CM040430.1, from coordinate 29,861,803 downwards.
TAGACTAGGGACTTCTTATCCTAGGATAGTTGTTTCCGATTCGGGGGAGAAATCTCTCGAACCTCTGACTCTGTATGATTATCTGCCCACTCCGTTGGGATCTTATAATGATAAGGGTTATAGCCTTGGCTATGTTTTGACTGTTTCTAACGATTACGTAACTAGCGAAAATTCGAACATCAATTTCGATACAAATGACAATTCTCAAATCATACACAATCTCGACGGTCACAATGACAAAGAAGACATCCACTAGGGAGGCTACGAGAGTTCAACAAGAAACGAATCAATTTGCAAGTTTCGAGGAGCTCCAGTCACAATAGAGTTAGAGCCTTCAGATTCTGAAGCTAATCCAGAAGAACCTGTCATTCCAATTCAGGAGGAAACACCAGCAAACTCAATACTAGATTCAGGAGAAATTACAGAAGACAACTTAAGAAGTGGAAGAGTTCTACCTCCGAGAATGGGTCCAAAGGACAAAGGAAAGCAGGTGGTTGTTCAAGAAGAATCAACCCCGACAGAAGAAATACCCATTCGGGAAGAAGCCGAGACACATGAAAATAAAGTGGACTACAATGTGCTAGCCCATCTTAGGAAACTACCGGCCAAACTGAGCATCTACGATGCTCTCATCTTATCAAAGGAGATGAGAGAAGCTCTGATCAAGGCCTTACTTGATCCGGAAATTTGCGTAGCTCAAATGGCTGGAGATTCCTTAGATGAGGTTTGTTCGTTAAAGGAACGACGAGGTGTTACCTTCACGGACAACGACCTACTACTTGGGACGACGAGACCACAACCGACCGTTGTACATTTCAGTTACAATTGGGAAGTTTACATTCTCCAGAGTATTGGTGGATCCAGGAGCATCAATCAATATAATGAATCTTTGAACGCTAGCATACTTGGAAATTGATGCTCGCGAGCTTGAAGCAGACAAAATGTTATTAAGAGGATTCAACCAGAAAGGAGAAAGAACCCTCGGATCAATAACACTACTAATGAAGACCGGTGACTTGGCAAAGACAACCGCAAAATTTCACATAATTGATTCGAAACGTCGTTCAACGCTCTACTTGGGCCGACCATGGATACATGAAAACCGGATGGTACCATCATCTCTACATCGAGTGCATCAAATACTACGATGGAGGGGAACGGTGCATCAAAGGTGACTTACAACCATTCTCCGTACATGAAATTGGAATCCATGAAGATGCAGCTTATTATGCACCTCTGAAGAAAACAATCTTCTCCAGAGATACCATAACGAATGAAGCAAAAATAAATTCGGGATGACGAAGAACCTGAAGTTCTAGTCCAACAGTCACTCACCACTCCCTTATGGCAAGATGGTAAAGGTTTCTCCACAACTCGCATCCGAGGTCGAGGCCGGGGACGAGGTTGTGGTAAAGACGTTAGGACAGTTGGACAGAGGAAAACAGCCATCAATGTTGATTGGGAAGACAGTTTTGAAGAAGAAAAAGAAATCAAGCAAGAAGCAGCGACAATAAGTCGGAGGAAGCCGCAATTCAGGATCCCGCTCGAAGATGAAAAGAATGAAGAATATAAATCGATGTACGAGAAGATTAACCACTATGTACATACTATGACCCTGACCCCGATCCATTCTAATAAGATCGAGGGTATGGTGGTCAAAGAGGTACGTAGCGGCGGTGCAAAGCCCATCAAATTCTACCGTGGTGCTCCTTCCTCCAAAGCTGAAAATAATGTACAATTTGAAGATGTCACTTCATCGAAATTGATGGAATTACCTTTTGAGTGGTACTCTCCCTGTGTTCAAAATTTAATTCAGCGTGGTTTCTTACCTCGACAATGGACAAAAGGTCAATCACAACAATTTGAAAAATTATGGAATAACTCCGGTCGTCCACCCAATTCTAAGCATGATCTCGGATTCGGCACAGTATGATCAGTTGACGATACTGAATTTTGCTTGGTTGTCACTTGCGAGTCTAATGAAAACTGCATGGAAACTACAGAGAGAATTTGAAGATTTACAAATTGGAGAAGCTCCACCAGAATTCGAAGAAGAGATTAAATCTACAATAGATGAGTTAACGGAAGTTAACTTAGGTACTAGCGCAGAGCCTAGACCTACCTTTGTTAAGCACCTTACTCAATAAAGAAGACTGCGAAGAAATAATCAAGTTATTAATGGAATTTAAAGACTCGTTTTGCTTGGAGCTACGATGAGATGCCGGGATTAGCTCCGGAGGTCGCGGTCCATAAGCTAGGAGTGGATCCTACTTCTGTCCTAGTCAGACAAGGTCCCAGAAGAATGCATCTCGAAATCGAACAACAAGTCATAGCTGAAGTTAAAAAGCTAATAGACGCTAAATTTGTCCGTGAAGAGCACTACCCGACTTGGTTAGCCAATGTGGTGCCAGTCAGAAAGAAGAATGGTCAAATCAGAATTTGTGTGGATTTCAAAGATTTAAACAAGGCATGTCCAAAGGATGAATTCCCTCTACCGATCCCAGAATTAATGATCGACATTGCTTCGACACATGAAATATTCTCATTCATGGATGGATCTTCAGGATACAACCGGATAAAAATGGCTCCGGAAGATGAAAAACTTACGGCATTCGTAACGCCGATCGGAGCATATTGCTACACAGTGATGCCATTCGGACTGAAGAACACAGGAGCAACCTACCAGAGAGCAATGACAAGAATTTTTGATGATCTCATCCACAATCAAGTCGAATGCTACGTGGACGATGTGTTCATCAAGAGCAAAGTAAAGGACAACCACCTATATGATTTGAGAATTGTTTTCGAACGATTAAGACAATTTAACCTTAAGATGAATCCCTTAAAATGCGCCTTCGGCGTCACCTTCGGGAAATTCTTAGGATTCGTTGTCCGACATCGTGGAATTGAAATCGACCCGGAAAAGATTAAAGCTATCTTAGAAATGCCGCCTCCCAAAACCTTAAAACAACTACGATCTTTTCAAGGGAATTTGGCATATCTTCGACGCTTTATCTCAAACTTATCAGGTAGGTGTCAGCCTTTCTCGGCACTAGTTAAAAAGGACGCCAAATTTATTTGGGAAGAGAAATACCAGAAGGCCTTCGAGGACATGAAGCAATATTTAATGACACCTCCTGTCTTAGCAGCCCCAGTCTCAGGTAGACCGCTGATACTTTATACCGCGGCTTTGGACGACTCACTCGGAGCCCTGTTAGCCCAGGTCAATGATGAGGGTAAAGAAAATGCTCTTTACTACCTAAGCCATCGTTTACTTCCGACGGAAGTAAGGTATCCCGCAATTGAAAAGCACTGTTTGGCCCTGATCTTTACCGCTCAAAAGCTCAGGCACTACATGCTTTCTCATAAGGTCAACCTGATCTCGAAATTTAATCCATTACAATACTTGATGACTCGTCCAATGCTTTCCGGCAGACTCGCCAGGTGGTCAATGATATTATTGCAATTCGATATAACTTTCGTGCCTCTTTGTGCCGTAAAGGGACAAGTCCTAGCAGACTTCCTCGCAGCACACCCTTTGCCGGCAGAATCTCCTCTCAATGACGACTTACTAGATGAACAAATAATGAGCTTAGAAGACCCTGATGATCGACGTTGGGAATTATATTTCGACGGAGCATCTTCGAGCACACAAAGATGAAGAATCGCAAGTGATAGTGCTCAGTAAGGCGAGGGATCGGATTAATCTTTATAACACGGAACGGGGGATGTTAAGATACTCCTACCACTTGACGAGCCGTGTACAAACAACGAAGCGTAATACGAAGCCCTCATAACGAGATTGGAATTACCTATTCAAATGGGGATAACGGACATCAACATCTACGGGGATTCGCGGCTAATCATTCAACGGATCGCTGGACGAGTACGAGATTTTAAAGCCAAGACTCGAGCAATACTTCCGAGTATGCCATACAGTTGTTGGAACAGATTCCGAATGTGACGATCTACAAAATTCCTAGAAAAGAAAATGCTTTAGCAGATGCGTTAGCTCGCCTCGCAAAAGAATTTGCATGCTTGCAAGATGAATGAGTGGAAGTGTCGGTTCACGGACGTCGGGTCCTATCACGACTCGACATAGACACAATACACAAATCGAAAAAGAAGAAGAATCAGTTGCAACAGTGATGTGAAAACACGGAAGATTAGCGACGACCATTAATGGACTACCCGCAAACAGGAAAACTACCGGACGATAGGTCGCTAGCCCATCGGATCAAGAAAAGAACTCTATCCTACGCATTAATAAACAACACGTTATACGGAAGGTCTTTCGATCAAATGTGGCTAAGGTGCCTAAGCGGGTCCGAGGCCCGTGAAATTGTTAAAGCGGTGCATTCGGGACTCCGTGGCGCTCACCGGCCGGGTCCGAAGATGAAAATGAAAATTAAAAGACTAGGGTACTACCGGCCCTCGATGATGACCGATCGCATGAAAATCGCCAAGAGCTGTCACCAATGCCAAGCGCACGGAGTGGTTCTACACCAACCTCCAAATGTGCTACATCCGACAATTGCATCGTGGCCATTTGAATGTTGGGGCACAGATATAGTGGGTCCAATAGAACCACCATCTTCAAAAGGACATCGCTTCATTCTTGCGGCTACATATTACTTTTCCAAGTGGGCAGAGGCAGTTCCACTTAGAGAAATGAAAGCACACCACGTGCTGCAGTTTTTCAAAAACCAAGTTGTCTACCGTTTCAGATAATGGGTCAGCTTTCAGAAGCACACAAATCAACAATTTTGTCAGGAGACACGGAATCGACTGGCGGTATTCAACAATTTATTATCCAAGAGTGAACGGCCTGGCTGAGGCTTTTAATAAAACTCTCGTTCAAATTTTAAAGAAAACTTTGGACGATAATAAGAGAAATTGGCACGAGAAGTTTTTAGAAGCCATATGGGCCTACCGGACAACCTTCAGAACTCCTACTCAAGCTACACCTTACGCTCTGGTGTATGGGTCCGAGGCAGTGTTACCCTTAAAGGTCCAGCTTCCTTCACTCAGAATTGCGAGTTGCAAACAAAATCACGACGAGAAGAGAATGCCAAATTACGACTAGAAGAATTGGAAAGCTCTGGAAGGGAAAAGACTTGCATCACAAGCAGAATTTAGAACTATACCAAGCTAAGATGGTTCAAGCCCATGACAGACTGGTTCGCCCAAGAACCTTCAAAGTTGGTGACTTAGTTCTCGTTCTCAAGAGACCTATCCTTGCACAACGCAAGATAGGAGGAAAATTTGAACCCACTTGGGAAGGACCGTTTATGGTTGAAGCAGTATACTCAGGAGGCTCCTACCGGCCTAGTGAATCGCCAAGGAGAACGACATATGCTTCCGATCAACGGACGATACTTGAAGAAGTATTACGCTACCTCGATGTTTCGAAGGAATGAATTCTTCATCCCTAGAAGCACGGGCAAAGTAGTTACTTATGACCGGGTCCGAACCCAAAAATAATAAAAAATGTGCTAAAATAAATAAAATCATGATAATAAAGTTTTCCTTGTTTTCTCTTCCATATCAAAATCTCTTTCCCGATCTTATCCCACTTCATTCCTCGTTAAATTTAAAAATACAAGAAGTAATAAAAAAGCTGTCTTTAATAAACATTTTCTTAATGTTCTTGTTCTTAGTACGACCCCCGATCCTTTTCCTTGTCTTTTCACGAGGAAATGTCGAACGGCGGTTGGTCCCGAACTTTAGAAATGGCGTAAGCCTCGCACTCGACTAAAAGAGGGTGAAAGATGGAGCGATAATCGAGATCGACTCGGACTTCGCACCGGCGAGCTCCGCAATATGAGGAAAGTGATCGGGTCCCGGTCGATCGAGAGGAACCGCCCGCCGGACGATGAATTAAAGTGAGTGGCCCAAGCCACCACTCCAGCTGCAAGAAAAGGAAAACAAGCACTGAAGAAGACAAGAAAATCAAGTCTGTAGTCGCTACAACAGAGGACAGGCTTGTCAGCGCCGCGCCCACAGAAACTCAAGAAGTACGAAGAGCTACTCTCACAGCAACTCAGCGAAGAAATAAAAATCGCTGTATCCACAAGATATTAACTAAACTAGCAGCGGACCAACACGACGAGGCAGTTGCTACTGCCAGGACATATACTTCAAGGACGCCAGTTCACCAGGTACCTGAAGGAAGGAGGCCAGCTCCGAGGATAACAGAAGAAACCAGGGAAATCTCGAGGAGATTAGAAGAAAGAAGGCTACCACGCCACCAGATAAAGTCACCAATAATGCATAACCTTGTTGCAGAAGCAACCCCGGAGGATGTCCCGACGGACACCATCCCCGAGGAGCCGAGGTATGCGAGGAGAACGTGAAGGGATTGAGCCATATATCCCACAAGTACGTCACCGGGCCTCGCCATTTGCGGATTATTCCGGAATACGAGCTAGAAAGAATGCGGAATGTCGAAAAGAAAACTTTTGAATACTTCGAGAGAATCGTAGGCGGGAGGATCAATATACTAGAAGGCCTCGAGCTACATACAGACGTGTTCTCAGAATACGAACAGCAACAAATCATGGACTGCGTCCGGGATTTAAAAAGAATGGGCCGAGCGGGCTGCCTAAGATAAAACACTTACTCGGAACCCCGGAGATGGATGTCAGGGAAAGGGAGAATTACAATACAATGTGGATGCTGCTACAACTTCGCAGAAGACAGGAAGGGAAACCCACCAGGGATACTCCGTCATGGCCAGGTGGATCCAATGCCATTAGTCATCAAAAGGATGGTAAAGAGAATGATAACATGGAGGGTACTGCCAGCAGATTGCATACCCAACAGTTGCATCATTAACATCTACAAGAAGGGTGACTGCATACCCCCGCACATAGATCACCACGACTTTGACAGACCTTTTTGCACAGTTTCTTTTCTGAACGAGTGTAATATCATGTTCGGATCTGACCTCCAGATAGCGAGCCCGGGTGAGTTCCGAGGGCCGATAAAGATACCATTACCGGTAGGTTCCGTCATGATACTGAAGGGCAATGGAGCAGATGTCGCTAAACATTGCATACCGGGAGTACTCGTGAAACAGATCTCAGTTACTTTTAGAAGGATGGATGACAGGAAAGCACCTTACCACTTCTAGCCAGACCCAGAGCTAGAGAGCCTCCGGCCTTACGAGCTGTGAGTTACATGGAAAATATCACACCTCCAACGTACATCTATACGGCATCCTTGCCAAGGATGGCTTGGATGGTGATGTTATTGACCATGTACCTCACTATTCAGACATGGTTTTCTGACAGATACCTTTTTGGATGGATCGACAAAGATCATACATAGTCCGTTTTGAGTCTACATGGATTGTATGAGATGTATTCCAGATCGAGTTGTATGATGTATCTTCAACATGATTGGAATGAAAGTGACGATGTCACATTTTTGGCCTTCACCTCTTTTGTGCAAGTTGACTAAGAAACGCCATTAAAGTTAAATGAACTTTGAAGAAAGAACAGAAAAGAAACAAAAAAAAAGAATAAAAGAAAACTTTCCTTAAGAAAATCTAAATGAAAAAATTATGAACTCCAAGTTCACGATAAAATAAAATTTGAATCGTTAAAAAAAATAATAATAAACAAAATGAACACAAATTTCAAATCAAATCTCAAATTCAACTTTCCAAATCTCAAATCAAATCTCAATCAACTTCAAATTCAACCTTCCAGATTTCAAATCAAATCTCCATCAAATTCAAACTTTTGGAGTTGAGGATTTTACATCCAAGACTGCATTGCTTTAGGATTCTTTCCCTATTGCAATGAAATAGATCAAAATCAAATTCTTGGGGTTGAGGATTTTACATCCGAGACTGCATTGCTTTAGGTTCTTTCCCTATTGCAATGAAATACATCAAAATCAAATTCAAACTTTTGGGGTTGAGGATTTTACATCCGAGACTGCATTGCTTTAGGATCCTTTCCCTATCGCAATGAAATACATCAAAATCAAATTCTTGGGGTTGAGGATTTTACATCCGAGACTGCATTACCTTAGGATTCTTTCTCTATCGCAATGAAATACATCAAATTCAAACTTTTGGAGTTGAGGATTTTACATCCGAGACTGCATTGCTTTAGGATCCTTTCCCTATCGCAATGAAGTACATCAAATTCAAATTCTTGGTGTTGAGGATTTTACATCCGAGACTGCATTGCTTTAGGTTCTTTCCCTATCGCAATGAAATACATCAAAATTAAACTTTTTGGGGTTGAGGATTTTACATCCGAGACTGCATTGCTTTAGGATTCTTTCCCTATCGCAATGAAATATATCAAATTCAAACTTTTGGAGTTGAGGATTTTACATCCGAGACTGCATTGCTTTAGGATTCTTTCCCTATCGCAATGAAATACATCAAATTCAAACTTTTGGAGTTGAGGATTTTACATCCGAGACTGCATTGCTTTAGGATCCTTTCCCTATCGCAATGAAATACATCAAAATCAAACTCTTGAGGTTAAAGATTTTACATCCAATACCGCATTGCTCTGAGATCTCTCCTCATTGTAATGATTCAATCCAATCAATTCAATTTTCTTTTGAGGTTGAAGATGTTACATCTAAGGACACAAAATTCCAATTTTCATTTCATGTTCAAATCCCTTCAAATTAATTGTGACAAAACTTCAATCTAAATTAAAACTCCAAATTGAAATTTGAGCTCACACATCAAAACTTAAATTGAAGCAAAATAAAATCTAAATCGAAATTCCCCTAGATCATGTGATTTGGAATTCACCTCCTTTTCCTTTCCCCAGCGAGAGTTCAGGGATCTCCAGTCTGAGAGATATACTTGACACTCTCCAGCGGAAATTCTTCTACTTCGTCCTAAGTTTGTCACTTGGACATCTGTGTTGGTTTTGTTGATCTCTTCGGTCAACGCCAATACGCGTGGTGTGTTTTGTTAGCACACCACACCTATTGGGGGTCCATTTGTTGACCTCATTTTTGATGAGGTCTTCTCCTCTTCTTTTTTAGTATTTAGGATCTAGCCTTAGGCTTTTCCTTTGACTGTCTTAGAGGATTAGAATTGGGACCCACCACTTAGAAATTCAAACCACTTCTCAACTCCCTGCAAACTCCACAAACTTGACTATAGACTCCTAATCACCAAGAGGGTTGAAATCAAATGTGGAAGTATAAAGGATGAGTTCCTATATGACTCTTTGGCCTTAGGACTACCCTGGGTGGCCTGGTCTAGTGAAGGGCTGACTTACACACAAACTACACCTATACACTACACTTTCACACACATCCTAAAACCACACCCATACCCAACTTGACCTCCTGACTCATAAAGGTGATTCACATGGATGGTCCTTAACCCCTAAGCCCTTGGCTAAAAGGGTTAGGAACAACATAGTGGATGCCTCAAATGAGTTCCTTCATGGCTCATGTGGGCTTGATATGGCTTCATGGCTCAACCAAAATGATTTTATTCCACTTACATTTACCCAATCTTAAATTTTCCAAATTTTCAATTTTTGACCCCCGGGACCCTACACCCGCCTAACCTACCCAAAGCCCTTGAAACTACCCAAAATTTGCAAAATCACCCAAATTACCAAAAATTCCTCAAAACCAATCCCAAATATTCCCACATTACTCAAATTGATCATCCATACCCAAAAACACCAAAACTTCCAAAAATACCTCCCAATACCATCCAAATACCCAAAATACCACTCTTGACCCAAAAATCCAAAAATTCAGAAAATTCCCAGAAAATTCCAGAAAATTCCAAATATTCCCAATTTCATTTTGTTCAACTACACCATGGGCCAATTTTGTCAATTTACCCCACTTTTGTCAAAACCCCCAATTTTACCCATTTTAACCCAAAGTGAACCCAATGTCAAGCCAAACCTACCCAATTGACCCAAATTCTGGTCCAACTCAATTTTAAACTTCAATTAAACATTCCCAACACCAATCTAGACCAAATCCAAGTCCAATTTGATTTACATTTGAATCCAATTTCACTTTTGGCCTTAAAGCCCAATTTGGACCCATGACCCAAACCTAACCCAAACTAACCCAATTCAACTCCAATTAACCCCAAACCTTTTCTAAACCTTCCTTAGCATCCCCACAAAAAAAACACTAACATGATTTTCCCAAAATTTAGACCCAAACCCCACTCAAATTCAACCCAAAGCTAAAGGGCCCAATTTTGACCTAAACACAAACCTAACCCAAATAAGCCCAAACCCAAAAATCAAAAGCCAACCAAAGCCAAAACCTCTTTGAAACACTCCCATAAACATTTCCCAACATTTATTTTACATCAATTTCAACCCTAGCCCAACATTGGCCCAAGTTAGCCCAATTTGACCTACATTGGCCCATTCACCAAAGAGGTCCAAATCTAACCCAAACCTAGCCCAAACACTTCAAATTTATTCCAAATCATTCATGAAACATTCCTAAACTAAATTCAACACTTTTTGGATTCAATCCTTTGCAAAATTCTCATCCTAAAATCAAAAAAAAAAAATCTACTTCCATAAATCATTTTAAAAGCCCATCTAAAACCATTTCAAAGAGCCCAAAATCTACCCTAAAGCCCACATGACATTTCCATTTGCCATCCATTTAATCAAAGCCATTCCCTAAGTTCAAATCAATCATCAAATGGTTCCTAATCAAGCCATATGCCAAATCCAATCAAATCACCCCTAAATTACCAAAATTTCCAAATTCCATTTTCATGAAATTGATAAAGCCATACCCAAGCCCAAATAAAGCCATGAAGCCATCCTCAAGCCCCATGTAAAGCCATGAGAAGTTTGATATGTGACCATCCCATAAATGGCAAGAGGAGAAGCCTCTTTAAGGATTCTCTTAAAGGTGATTAAACCTTTTCATGCTTCCCCTAAACTATCTTTAAACTTAAACATGCTTGGATAGTGACTTCTCCCTCGCTAATCTAGCTGACTCACCTCGACCTCCCTCAGCCCAAATTAGAGCTTGGAAAGGTGCACCCAACCCAAACCCATAGGATGACAAAATTGAGCCTAAAAGAGCCCCTTCCCCATTCCATTTTGAATCAAGCTTTCTACACATGGCCACTCTCCATTGCTTGCACCATTGCCAACCCCCGACCCTCCCGATGACAACAAGTGACCGACTCACAGCCGGCCGACCACCACAGCTCGCCGGAAACCACCGAGCCGAGAGCACCCATGTGAGCCAAACTTTAGAATTCCACCTTGCCTGAGTTGCCCCATGCCCAATGGCCATCATGGCTGTTCTTCCCTCGACCTAAGCAGCTGATCCCAAGCCTTAAACCCCCCTGGGAGGCCCTCCACCCTCTCCTATTTAAACCTCACCTCCTCTCGGCCATTAGAGGTGCTGAACCAGACCTTACTGAAACCCTGCCAAAATTGCTCCAGGACACTCTCCATACTTAGAGCAGTTGATCCCCAGTGACAATTTGCCCTAATCCCCACCAACAGAGCCCAACTTCTCAGCCAAAATTCCACCCAAAATAAGGACACTTCTCCACAGTGGATCAATCCTCAAATTGATTGGTCCTACACCTTCACTAGACCAAGGGGAGAAGTCCACCAGCAAAAGCCCCCTCTCCAGGCCACCCATCTGTTCCAGACTCCAAGCTTTGTGATCGGGCTTGGTCGAAATCCTACCTAGGCAATTCACCAGACTAGGAGACTTCGTCTGGAGCTTGCTTGGACCCAATCGAAGGTGACACAACCCTCAGATTGAAGCCACACTTCTCTGAGCAAAGGTATAAGCTAACTCTTTATCCCGAGCTTCTGGAGATTCTCCATTTCAAATGCCTTAACTTCAATGCATGATCATCGTATAGATGCATTCGTCTCTTCAAGACGAATCCATAGAGCACAAGAACACGAAAATCCGTTGAGAAATGAATGAGTTCTTAGGGTTTTATTGTGGACGGCTCTCGGGTGAGAACGGCTGGGGACGATGAAGGGATGCCGTTCATTCCATACACGCGTGGACGGACGGCTCAGATCAGGTCGGATCGGCAGATGATACGCGGAAGGCGGCACCCGGGCTGCTGACTCAAGTGGCGGCGTTGAATGGCAGCGCGACACGCGGCGTTTCAGAGATGCCTAGGATGAGTCAGCGCCGCCGTTTTAAATAGAAAATTAGTGTATTTTCTTATTTATTTAATTCCCTAAACTTCAAAAATGCATAACTTTGTGTAGGAAAATTAGAAAAATAAAATAAAAATACCCTCTTACTCAGTGAACAGAGGAAAATAATGTGGAAAAGAAATCATTTAATTTCATCAAATATTTTATTTTTAATGATTTATTTACCCTCTGCATTGTTTTAATTCTCCATGCATATAGGAAATTCTCCATGGAATGAGACCATAGGGCTTTTGACGCCTCTGAATTTGGGAACATTCCCTGAATTTTCCAAAGTCATAGGCCATCCCAATGAGAAGTTATTGATTTTTCAAATTCATGTTGCTGTTTTGAGTATTTTAAATCTAATAATTAATATGTTGTGAAATAAATTCTAGGAAAATTTGGTGATGTTTCTTATGACAAGAGGAACCTAGGAAAAATAGGTTTTGAATTAATTCACTTGGAATAACCCTAATTGGCTTAAACACCCAAAATATGTCCTTAATTAATTAGAGCTAATCATGCATCAAATTGACTTGAAATTAATTCTCCACTGACCTTTAGGATCAGAGGAACCCACCATAAAAATTTGAAGTCAATTGGACTTGGTTAGCCCTACTAAATGGGTTGATTAAGCCATTTGGCCAATTTAAACTTTAAAAATTCATAACTTTCAAAATAATTTTCAAAAATTTACCAAATTGGTTGTGGAGCCTCTCTGATATCAGGGGAATTTATGAAAATTAAAATTTCAATTTTCTAAAAAAGTTAATTTTTTGTATTATTTTAATATTTTAATAATTAAAAAAAATAATAAAAATCACAAAAATAATAAAATTCACCAAAATGGCACATTTTGAATTTTAATCACTTAGGAACAAACCCCATATTTTTCTTAGGTCTATTTGATGAGATATTAAATTTTAAAGCCCTAAGGTAATTTTAAAATTAAAAAAATTGTATTTTTTAGCATTTCCACTAAAATAATTCTAATAAATCAAAGAAAAATCAGAAAATTGTAAAAATTGATTCTCTGATTTCTTTGATATTAGAGAGATTTTTGAAAAATATAAAATTCATTTTTCAACCTTTATTTTATTTTTAAATTAATTAATACTCCAAAAATCAAAATAATTATAATAAAAAGAATATAATTCAAAAAATCACCAAAATTGGTCCAAGTGGTCCTCTGGTCATTAGGAATGTCCCATAATTTTCTTAAGGACAGAAACTTTCCCTTGGTTATATTATTAAATTTTCCTTGGAAATCTCTATTTTCCACCAAAAATAATTACATAAATAAATAAAATACAGAAAAATCACATTTTCTCCTCTCATGTCTTTATTGACATATGAGTGAAGTTACATAAAAATTTCAAGTTCATTTAAACTCAATTTAGTGAGTTATGAAATTATTAAGCTTGAAGGGGCAAAATGGTAATTAAAATTTTAACCTTTAATTAAAACTTTAGACTTAATAAAATTAAATAGTAAAATATTTTATCTTAATTTGATTTGGATGATTGAAATTTAAATAATTAAAGGGTAGAAACCTACTAAACAATTTAAAATAATAAAAATAAACCTTAATTAAATAATTGATTAAATTTGGAAGAATAATAAAATTGGAATTATTAAAATAGGGATATTATTAGGAAGAGATTTGTTCTTTAATTTAAGAATCCCTAAATTAATCATCTCGATAATATTTTATTCTTAATTAAAACGATAATTCAAATTTAAGATTTAAAATGTTAAAAGACTTAATCATTAAATTAAATTAAAGTTAAATTATTTAAATTAAACCCTTTTAAAATTTCAATTAAATTAAAATTAAAAGTAAAATTAATTGAAATTTAAATTAAATTGAATTAAATAAAATTAAATTAAAACAAATTAAAATTAAATTAAATTAAATTAAATTAAATTAAATTAAATTAAATCAAATTAAATTAAATTAAATTAAATTAAATTAAATTAAATTAAATCAAATTAAATTAAATTAAATTAAATTAAATTAAACTAGATTAAATTAAATTAAATCAAACTAAATTAAATTAAATTAAATTAAATTAAATTAAATTAAATTAAACAAATTAAATTAAATTAAATTAAGTTAAATTAAAGGAAATTAAATTAAATTAAATTAAATTAAATCAAGTTAAATTAAATTAATTTAATTCATATTAAATCAAATTAAATTGAATTGAATTAAATTAAATAATATAATCAAGTTAAAATTAAAATCAAGTCAAATTAAATCAAAATTGAAACTAAACTAAATTAAATTAAATTAAATTTAAATTAAATTGAATTAAAAAATAACATCACCTAAGACATAAAGAAATTCAAAATGAAGCAACTTGAACACTATTCCAAATTTAAACCCGATAACCGAAATTAAATTAAATCACAAACCATTTGAACACCAATTTGCCCTCGAAAGCTTTGGTTATCATAACTCCTAAACAGAACGTTAAATGGAATGTTACTTCACTTATAGGATATTCAAATGTCCTAGTTCACTGAGTAGGATAACAAAACTTGAATTCCTGGACTATTAATTTATTTGTATAACTAAATTCATTTGGACTTAAAACAATTCTAGCAATATTGAAAAGATGTTTAAGATTCTTCTTAAGCACTTCCTCAATATGATAGGATGTTTATAAGAACAACTAAACTTAATTGTTCTTTGATGAAGAAAATCGTCCTCAAACTAAAACACAAGAACCTAGACGTCAAGGAAATAACTAGCTATAGGATTAGGAACTTGGTAGAAAACCATAACCCTTCCCTTAGCTTTACCTAGGAACTTGCTTAAATATTCAAATTATGTTTTAAGTGCAGCTTAGGATGACGTGAAGACCCTCCAGGTACGCTTTTATTTTATTGCCATTTACCTTATTGCAATTTATTTAATCGCATTGCACTTACTTTCCTTGCATGATAAAAAACTGTTGCATGAAAACCCACACCTTTAGGGTAGTCCCTAAAACTGAAACCAAAACTAAATTAAAAGTCATTGCAAGATAAAATTCACCGCCACAACATTTCAAAATATAAAACAACTCAAAATTTAATCACAAACAGAACAACAAAACTACAACTACAACTAAATTAAAACGTCTTGTTGGATGATCGGGAATACCTCGGATGATGTAACCTACGTGTTGCTAACGGGATTTCTCACGGTCTAAATGAAAGTGTGGAACTCATTCAGTTGAGTTTAGTAAATTCATCTGGACTAAGTGAATCCGATAAAAATAACGATGCTGGAAGGATGGAACCGTGGGATCTTAACCGGTGTTGTTATAATCAACTTTAAGATTTGTTTTAATTAAAATATTAAAAAACACTTGGATTTTAAGATTTTCTCTAAACCAAAACATTTCTCTCATCCTTTGATTTATGACTTCTAAAACTAAACCTCTGCAACAACAAGGAGCTCGGAGCAGGGTGGGCAGCACGACCATCGTCATGAGCAAAACTTGAATCTACATTAGCTAAACATTTCTAGAATTAAATAACCAAGCCATAGGATTTCGAGGTAGTTTTCCTAGTGCAACATAAATCCTCAACCTTTTGTTAGGCATTTGCATTGCAAATTAAGCCCTAACCGGTTTTAGGATTCCGAGGTAGTCGTCCGATACGACATAAACCCTCACATCTTTGAGGCTATTTGTGTGATTTTATCATACAAATATAAGTCCTAATTAATTAAAATTGGCAAGATCAAAACATTAAATAAATATTAGGACTTTCCTAAATTCAATCCAAACAATAGGATAGTCGGGAAATTACCGAAGTTCGCTTCGAATCTGTGATTTCTCCTACCTTTCTTCCTTTGAATTCCCAAAACAAAATGTTCCAAACTTGATCCATTCCCTATTGAAATTCCAAAATTCAATCCTTTGAAAACTTAAACTTTAAAATTCTTGAGAGCAGAATTATCGATTATTATCGAGAGTTTTCTTAAGTGATTCCCATCATTTAAGATGTAATTAACTATAGGGGCTTGCCCTTATAGAGAATTTTAAGAACCCGAGTAATATAAACCCTGCTTAATTCCTTTATATTAAGCAGGGGAACTTGTCGGCTTATAAAATTGGTTCGCAGACCAAACGGATGTCACAAATCTTCTAGTTTATTTAATCGAGCCCCATCACCAAACAGTGTGTTTTCGAGATAGATACACAGTTTGTGATGCAGTGCTCGTTTATATAAACTAATCGGGATGTGACATCAGTTTGATTTCATATCTTAAAATTTTCAAATTTAAAATTATTTTCAAAATCAAATACTACTTTTCAAATTATTTATTTAAATTAAATTAAAAATTCGCTGACAATTTCTGTTAGGCGACCCCCTTTTTCAAAATAAAACACACAACCTAAAAATAATGCCGACAAGTACCAAGACTATTAATCGGACTTATGAGTCTCATGTGGTAGGAAGATGAGAGAGTAGAAGTACTGATATTTCTACTACTAGCCAGGACATTCCATCAACTTCTGAGCTACCTACACTATCTGATGTTATAGAACAGTTAAGGATCCAGAGTGCTAGTATGGATAAACTTCATAGCAGAATGGATGTATGTGAGGCTAGAATCGATGTAAATGAAGATTAAATGAGGAGGAGAGTCGAGTATGATATTTCTTATCATGATGCTCGGGTCAGATTTATGAGGGGAGACACTAAAGTGATATTTCCTACTTGTCGTAGCTATGTTCCATACCGACCTGATCCTACTGATGAAGCTGGTGATGATGATTGATTGTGTATTGTGTTTTATGATTTTTTATTTTTGTTTATGTGTTGTAGTACTTTGTTGTGTTTTTATTTGTTACTTTGTGATTTATGCAGTTTGTTGATGTATTTGTGTTAAAAAATGAAACTGTAATGAACTCTCTGTTAATTATTTAGTAATTTAAATTGAGATTGTGATGTCATGTTGGATGTTTAATGTTTAAATGTTTAGCATTTCTTCACCCTAGTAAATTTTTAATGTTATATATATATATATATATATATATATATATATATATATATATCACTACTTCTAACTGTTTCATGCTTGCTAGATTAAAATTTTTATTTATACCAGCATAGCTTTAGAAGATTTCAAAATCCCGACACAAAAAGTCTAGTCTTGTTTTACTCTCTACCTTTTCAAATTTATTGAAAAACATAAGTTTGGGGGATGGTAAAAATATTAATTCTTATTTGTTCTCAATTAAAATATTTTCAAAAAATTATTAGCATAACTTTTGGTAGTTGAACCTAACTTTAGATAACTAAATTTTTTATGTCATTTAAATATTATGGTATATTTGGATGAAAGTTTTTAGTAATAAAAGTTAATTATATATGGTTTTGATATTGATTATGAAAAGATTTGATTATAGTCTAATGTGAAGAAAACTATATTTTTGAAATGTTAAGAGACTTAAAGAGCTATTTGTGAAGAAAGGATTGTGACTTTATGATGAATTATAAAGCTGATATATATTTATACAGTAAGGAGATGTTTCAGGTTTGAACTTTAGAAAGTAGAGAGTGAAGTTCAAAACCATTACAGGCTATCCAAATATAATAATCCTCCCATAGAAAAAGGGAAAAAGGAAAGAAAATAAGGATTGAAAAACAATCCTAAAAGAAAAATAAAAACGATAATGTGAGGAGAAGCTTGATGAGATGCCTAATCAAAAATTGGCATCACTTGAATCAACGTAAAGGAAGAACTTAGTTACTTTTCTGAATTTATAATTAAAGTGTTAGCCTACTTTCTAATGGAGATTGTATGAGCTTATTTTTCATATAGTCTTTTAAGGCACCCTTAATGTGACAAGTTATGGTTCATCTTAAAATGAATAGGAGACTACAACTCTTATACTTGACTACTAAGTGTTCTTATACCTATAGTTTTAATCTGAGTTACTGAACTTATTTCTAAGAGTCTTGCCATTATATTCATTTAACTAAAAAATCATAGTATTTTATAAGTGAGAAGTTGACTACTTTGAGTTATATTTTTATGTAGTAAAAGGATTACTTGAGGACAAGTAATAGTTAAGTTTGGGGGATTTCAATGCACCAAAAATATATTAGGTTTTTGCTATATAATTTAACTCTTTTCTGGTGATAATGCATTTTAAAGGATGGTATTATTCATGTTTTGCTGCAGGTATAATGATTTTTGGTGATTAGAGCAAAAGGAAGGGAAAAGGAACGAATTTAGAGCGAAAAGGAGCAAAATGAAGAAAATTGACTTCTACTGCTGCAGGCACCCTATTCCAAAGACTTCAAACATTTATTGGCCGCCCAACGCCGCTAGCACCCCATCCAGTGCCGCCGGCACCCAACGTCAGTTCAAGGAAAATTCAACGTATTTGGAAGACTATTTAAAAGGTTGCTTGAGGAAATTCTTGGGGAATACGTTTCTAAATTATTTTAGAAAATTATGGACACCACTTTTGGTGGTGCGTGAGAGAGAGGAGAGGGAGGGAAGTCTTTTAAAGTGAAGAGAGTGTGTTAGTGTTTGAAGTAAGTGTGAGGAAAGTGTGTAGAAGTCTTGTATTGTGAGGGAATCTTCTCTATGGAGTGTAGGAGAAGGCGTAAAGTGAGAGACTGCTTCTTCCTTACCATTCTAAAGAGAGAGTTGAGTGTTTAAGAGAAGAGAGAAAAGGATTCAAAGGAACTATTACAGATTTGCTTGGGGAAGAGAAAGAGATGAGTTGTATTTATTTTTGTGGTTTGTATGAGTTTGCTTTTGTATATATAATCCATGTTTTGTTGTAACTTCCTCATAAGTTCCGAGTAGATTTCTTTATCTTTCTTCTGGTAATGAGATCTGGTGAAGTGTTGATGTAGAATTGATGTGCCATAAAAATGTTAAAAATTTTTTTATGATTTTCATTTGAAACTTCATTTACTTTTCGATCTGGCCAATTGAATTGTTAAAATCTATTGTGAAACATCGGACTAAGTGTTCTACAACAATAGTGGAGAATCCATTCAAATGCCCATGAATGAATTGCGTAGTTCATGGGAATTGAGTGGAAATAAATAGGGAAATATGGTTTAAGGGGCGTCGAATTGGAGGTTTTAGAGTGACAGGCTGAAATCCTCAATTTGGTCCTAAAATTTGGTAACTAGTGCTAGGTTTAGCCTTCAGTGACGGGAAGTGGGAGCTTTGAAGTGACAGCTAATATCCTCCCAGTCTAACCACGGATTTAGTAACTAAGCCTAGGATTTGCTAATGTTCTTTTCATGACTTGGAAGTGGGGGTACTCTGACGAGGTTAAAGAATATGAATGGCCCTATTTGACATAACACCATTCTAATATCAATATATATCAATCACTCAACATAGAATCATTGCAAGAGGGAAGAAATTTTTCCATATATAAACCTTTTTATTGCAAAACTTAGTGTGTGTGTGTGTTAGTTAAACCTGCTTAGAAAAATTAGAAGTAACTTGTAGTAAATCTAGCTGTTGTTATCTTTGCATTTTCATATTAAATAGTACTTGAACTTACGTTGTGAATTGAGTGTTGGATTTCAAAATCCTTGCAAAATTTTGAAGAGTTACTGCCTTCCTTGGGGGATCAATAACCAGAACTCCACTAGAGCTCTGTATTACTTGAATGATATGTATACTTGCATATACGGGAGACTGCCTAATTATTTAATTAATATATTTGTAAAATTAAACAGAAACTATTTTTTGAATATTGACTTTCGAGGCAGGTCGCACATCTCGGTCAGATCTCACTGTTTTGATGTGGTTTCAGTTTTGTTTTGTTTTTTTAGAACTTTACTGTCCCGTCTTCAGAATGTTGCCCTGCAAAATAGAGTTAGTACGTCCTAATAATATGCAAAGTAAATCTAAAATGGAACTTATCTTCAAACTGCAAGAAAAATAGTGTCAGAGTTATTCATACAAAAGAAATAATGTCGATTTTTCTCTTGAATTATTGATTTAGCTGGTTGAGTTTTAATTTTTAGACAATCCAGTCAAGATGTTCATGGCTCCGTCGTGCCAGGGTCTTTGGATGCATTGATTTACTTAGTCCGAAAGGTTTTTGAACCAGGACCAGAAGACTCCTGCCAACAACAAGGATTGCATAGTCCAAGAAATCTTCATAGATCAAAAACATTGTGGTTCAAGTTGCATTCGGTGATCTTTGTTGATTAACATTTTATTTTTATTTTAATGTCTTTTCAGATTTTAGTTTGGAAAATTTCAATCAGTTTACAATTTATTAACCAATTAAAATTTCCATATGTCATTTTGACTGATTTTTTTTATGTTGGTTTTGATTTGTTTATTTAAGTCTAATGTAATTTAGACATAAAGAAAGGAGTCGAGTTTATTTAGATCTAATGTTTATAAGATCTAATTAGACTTGAGAATTTTAGATTTAATATCGTTTGAATCTAATGATTTCGAGTTAAATCTAATATGAATTAAATTTATGATTTTTAATTCAAATGACATTTGAATCTAAAGGTTTTTTATTAAGTCTAGTATAAAATAGACTTGGGAATTTAGATCCAGTGTCCTCTGAATCTAATCTTTTCGAGTTAAATTTAATATGAATAAGATTTCTGAATTTGGATTCAATGCCTTTTGAATAAAAAGGTTTTGAATTAAATGTAATATAAATTAGACTTGGGGATTTACATTCGGTTTCGTTTAAATTTAATATTTTTAAGTTAAACTTAATTTGAATTAGATTTAAGAATTTAGATTCAATATCTTTTGAGTCAAAAGGTTTTGAATTAAGTCTAATGTAAATTAGACTAGGGAAATTAGATTTAGTGTCAATTGAATTTAATATTTTTGGGCTAAATCTAATATGAATTAGATTTATGAATTTTGAGTCAATGTCTTTTGAATCTAAAAGTTTTAATTTATGTCTAATGTAAATTAGACTTGAGAATTTAGATTCAGTGTCGTTTAAATCTAATGTTTTTGAGTTAAATCTAATATGAATTAGATTTAAGAATTTAGATTTAATCTCTTTGAATCTAAAGGTTTTGAATTAAGTCTAATGTAAATTAAACTTAGGAATTTTGATTCAGTGTCATTTGAATCTAACATTTTAGAGTTAAATCTAACATGAATTAGATTTAGGAATTCTTAGATTTGATGTCATTTGAATCGAAAGGATTTAAGAAATTTAACCAAGTCTAAATGTAAATTAGGCTTAATGTTTAAGTCCTAATGTTGGTTGGACCTAAAAAAATTTGGTTAAGTCTAATGTAGGTTAGACTTAGTTTAGTTCTTGATGTCAATTGAGTCTAAATATATGGTTGGGTTTGATTCAATTTGAATTTAATGTTGAGTTTAAGTTAAATGTAGGTTGAACCTATGATTGATGTTTGACTTAAGTTTACCTTTGGGTAGATCTTAAGTTAAATGTTTGATTTTAGGTTTGATGTGGGTTCAATCCAAAGTTAAGAGTTTTGACTTAAGTTCAACTTTGGGTTGATTTTAAGTTAAAGTTTTGGTTTATTTTCAATGTGATTTAAACCTAAGGTTAAAGATTGTTTTATGTCCAATTTAGGGAAGACCTAAACTTAATTTTGATTCAATTTTGATTGAACTGAAGGGTTTGAAATAGTTCTAAGTCCAATGTGGATATGACTTAAAATTAGATTATGATTAATCTCAAGGAGTTGAAATGGTTCTAAGTCCAACGTGGGTAGGACTTAAGGTTAATTTATATCCAATTTAAGTAGAATGTAAAATTGGTTTAGTTTTAAAATGATTCAAACCTACAGTTTGATATGGTCATAACTCTAATATATTTTGATCCAATGTAAGTAGGATCTAAAGTTGGCTTATTTTTAATATGAATCCAATCCATGGTTTGAAATTTTTTGAAGTCTAATGTAGGTGGGTCTTAAGTTTGATTTAGATCTAATGTAGTATAATCTAAAATTGGTTGAGTTTTAATATGAATCAAACCTAAAGTTTGATATGGTCATAAGTTCAATGTAGTTTAATCCAATATAAGTAGGATCTAAAGTTGGCTTAGGTTTAATAATAATAGAAGGTTTGAAATTATTCTAAGTCCAATGTAGGAAGGACATAAGATTAATTTAGGTTTTAAATTTTTTTTACTTAAGTTCAAGTTAGGTTGAACCTAAGAGTTTGATTTGATTTAGGTTCAAGATAGGTTAAACCTAAGAGTTTGATTTGATTTAGGTTCAAATTGGGTTGACCTAAAGTTTGATTTGACTTACGTTCAAGTTAGGTTGAACCTAAGAGTTTAATTTGATTTAGGTTCAAGTTAGGTTGAACCTAAGAGTTTGATTTGATTTAAAGTATAATTAAACCTAACATGGGTAAGGTTTAATTAGCTTTATTAGGTCTAGTTAGAGTTAGACCTAATTGGGGGTTAAATTGAATTAAACCTAATGTAATTAAGGCTTAATGTGGTTAATTAGGTCTAACTAGAGTTTAGGCCTAGTTAAGGTTTAATTTTCTTAAGCATAATGTGACTAAGCCTTAATGTGATTAATTAGGTCCAAATAGGGTTAGACCTAATTAGGGTTTAGGTTTACTTAAGCCTATTGTAAGTAAGGTTAAGGAGATTAACTAGGTCTAATTAAAGTTATATCTAATTAGGGCTTAGATTTGGTTTGTGTTCAATGTGTTGAACCAAAGGAATTTAGATTTCACTTGAGTTCATTTTGTTGAACCTGAGGTTTAAGTTGGTTTAGGTTGACTTAGATTCAATTTAGGTTGAACATATGGTTTAGATTCAATTTGGGTTGAACCTAAGGTTTAAATTAACTTGGGTTTAAGCTGGGTTGAACCTAAGTTTAGGTTTGATTTAGGTTCCATGTAGGTTGAAAAAAAAGGTTTAAGTTAACCTGGGTTCTAGTTAGGTTGAACCTGAGTATAGATTTGGTTAACTTGGGCTCAAGTTAAGTTGAACCTAAGTTAGAAGTTGATATAGAGATAGACTTAATTAGGGTTTAAAGTCACTTAGCTCTAATGTAAGAAAGGCTTAAAGGTTAATCAAGTCTAATTAGGGTTATACTTAGTTAAGATTTAGGATTATTTAAGCCTAATGTAAGTAAGGCGTAAGGGTTAATTAAGTCTAATTAGGGTTAGACTTAATTAGGATTTAGGGTTGCTTAGGTCTTATATAAGAAAGGCTTAAAGTTTAATTAATTCTAATTAGGGATAGACTTAATTATGGTTTAAAGTATAATTAAACCTAATTTTGGTAAGGTTTAATTGATTAACAAGACCTAACTAGGGTTAGGTCTAATAAGGGTTTAGAATTAATTAAACTTATTTTAAGTAAGTATTAACTGATTAATTAAACTTAATTAGGATTAGCGCTAATTAAGATTTAGGATTAATTAAACCTAATTTAGGTAAGGTATAAATTGTTAATTAGTCCTAATTAGGGTTGGGTCAAAATAGAGTTTATGATTAATTAAACCTTATTTAGGTTAGGTTTAATTGATTAACTAGATTTAATTAAGATTGGATCTAATTAGGGTTTAAGATTAATTAAACATAATTTAAGTAAGTTTTAATTCGATTAATTAGACCTAATTAGGGTTAGGTCTAATCAATGTTTATGATTAATTAAACCTAATTCAGGTAAGGTTTAATTGAGTTAATTAGGCCTAATTAGGGTTAGGTTTAATTAGGGTTTATGATTAATTAAACCTAATTTAGGTAAGGTTTAATTAATTAATTACACTTAATAGTGTTAGGTCTAATTACAGTTTGTGGTTAATCAAACCTAATTTAGGTAATGTTTAATTGAATTAATTAGACCTAATTGGGATTAAGTCTAATTAGGGTTTAGGATTAATTATACCTAATTTAGGTAACGTTTAATTAATTAATTAGACCTAATTAGGGTTAGGTCTAATTAGGGTTTAATTTTTCTTAAACCTAATGTATTTAAGGTTTAAGGTGATTAATTAGGTCTAATGAGGGGTGTCGGCATATTTTTAGGTTGTGTGTCATTTTGAAGAGGGGTCGCCTAACAGAAATCTGTCGGCGAATTTTTAATTTAATTAAAATAAATAATTTGAAAAGTAGTATTTGATTTTAAAAATAATTTCAAATTTGAAGGTTTTAAGATATGAGACTAAACCGATCTCACATCCCAAATAGTTTATATAAACGAGCACCGCACCACAAACCGTGTATCTATCCCTAAGGATAAACACACTGCTTGATGGTGGGGCTCGATTAAATAAACTAGAAGATTTGTGACATCCGTTTGGTCTGCGAACCAATTTTATAAGCCGACAAAATTCCCCTGCTTAATATGAAAACATTAAACGGGGTTTATATTACTCAGGTTCTTCAAAATTCCCTATAAGGGCAAGCCCCTATAGTTAATTACATCTTAAGTGACGGGAATCACCTAAGAAAACTCTCGATAATAATCAATAATTCCGCTCTCAAGGATTTCAAAGTTTAAGTTTTCGAGGGATTGAATTTTGGAATTTCAATAGGGAATGGATCAAGTTTGGAACATTTTGTTTTGTGAATCCAAAGGAAGAAAAGTAGGAGAAACCACGGATTCGAAGTGAACTTCGGTAATTTCCCGACTATCCTATTGTGTGGCTTAAATTTAGGAAAATCCTAATGTTTATTTAAATGTTTTGATTTTGTCAATTTTAATTAATTAGGACTTATATTTATATGATAGAATCATACAAATAGCCTCGAAGATGTGAGGGTTTATGTCGTATCAGACGACTACCTCGGAATCCTAAGTCCGGTTAGGGCTTAACTTGCAAGGCAAATGCCTAACAAAAGGTTGAGGATTTATGTTGCACTAGGCAAACTACCTCGAAGTCCTATGGCTTTGTTATTTAATTCTAGGAAAGTTTTGCTGAAGTAGACTCAGGTTTTGCTGATGACGATGGCCATGCTGCTCACCATGCTCCGAGCTCCTTGTTGTTGCAGAGGTTTAGTTTTAGAAATCATAAATCAGGGGATGAGAAAAGTGTTTTGGTTTAGAGAAAATCTTAATTTCCAAGTGTTTTTTATATTTTGATTAAAACAAATCTTAAAGTTGATTATAACGACACCGGTTAAGATCCCACGGTTCCATCCTTCCGGCATTATTATTTTTATCGGATTCACTTAGTCCAGATGAATTTGCTAAACTCAACTAAATGAGTTCCACACTTTCATTTAGACCGTGGGAAATCCCGTTAGCAACACGTAGGTTACATCATCCGAGGTATTCCCGATCATCCAACAGGACGTTTTAATTTAGTTGTAATTGTAGTCTTGTGTTCTGTTTGTGATTAAATTTTGAGTTATTTTATATTTTGAAATGTTGTGGCGGTGAATTTTATCTTGCAATGACTTTTAACTTAGTTTTGGTTTCAGTTTTAGGGACTATCCTAAAGGTGTGGGTTTTCATGCAACGAGTTGTTTATCATGCAAGAAACGTAAGTGCAATGCGATTAAATAAATTGCGATAATGTAAATTGCAAGAAAGTAAATTGCAATAAAATAAAAGCGTACCTGGAGGGTCTTCCCGTCATCCCAAGCTGCACTTAAAACACAATTAGAATATTTAAGCAAGTTCCTAGGTAGAGCTAAGGTAAGGGTTATGATTTTCTACCAAATTCCTAATCCTATAGCTAGTCATTTCCTATGACGTCTAGGTCTTTGTATTTTGGTTTGAGGACGATTTTCTTCATCAAAGAACGATTAAGTCCAATTGTTCTTATAAATGTCCTATCATATTGAGGAAGTGCTTAAGAGGAATCTTAAACATCTTTTCAATATTTCTAGGATTGTTTTAAGTCCAAATGAATTTAATTATACAAATGAATTAATCGTCCAAGAATTTCAAGTTTTATTGTTATCTTGCTCAGTGAACTAGGACATTTGAATATCCTATAAGTGAAGTAACATTTCATTTAATGTTTTGTTTAGGAGTTATGATAACTAAAGCTTTTGAGGGTAAATTGGTGTTCAAATGGTTTGTGATTTAGTTTAATTTCAATTAATGAGTTTAAATTTGGAATAGTGTTCAAGTTATTTTAAATTTATTTTGAATTCTTTATGTCTTAGGTGATGTTATATTTAATTCGATTTAATTTAATTTAATTGAGTTTTAATTTAATTTAATTCAATTGAGTTTGATTTGATGTTAAATTAATTTAATTTGATTTGATTTAATTTTAATTTAATTTGATTTAATTTAATTTAATTTAATTTGATTTAATTTACTTAATTTAATTTAATTTAATTTAATTATTCAATTTAATTTAATTTATTTAATTTAATTTAATTTATTTAATTTTAATTTAATTTAATTATTCAATTTAATTTAATTTATTTAATTTAATTTAATTTAATTTTAATTTAATTTAATTTTTTTTTAATTTTAATTGAATTTTTTTTTAAAAGAGTTTAATAATTTAATTTTAGTTTAATGATTAAGTCTTTTAATATTTTGAATTTGAGTTATCATTTTAATTAAGAATTGAATATTAATGAGATAATTAATTTAGGGATTTTTAAATTAAAGAAAAAAAAATCTCTTCCTAATAATATCCCTATTTTAATAATTCCAATTTTATTATTCTTCCAAATTTAATCAATTATTTAATTAAAGTTTAATCATTTTAAATTTGCTTAATGGGTTTCTACCCTTTAATTATTTAAATTTCAATCATCCAAATCAGATTAGGATCAAATAATTTACTTGTTAATTTTTTATTAAACCTAAAGTTTTAATTAAGGATTAAAATTTAATTACCATTTTACCCTTTAAACTTAATAATTTCATAACTCACTAAATTGAACTCAAATGAACTTGAAATTTTTATGTGACTTCACTCATGTGTCAATAAAGACATGAGAGGAGAAAATGTGATTTTTCTGTATTTAATTTATTTATATAATTATTTTTGGTAGAAAATAGGAATTTTCAAGGAAAATTTAATAACATGACCAAGGGAAAGTTTCTATCCTTAAGAAAATTAGGGGACATTCCTAATGACCAGAGGACCACTTGGACTAATTTTGGTGATTTTTTGAATTATATTATTTTTATTATAATTATTTTAAGTTTTGGAGTGTTAATTAATTTAAAAATAAAATAAATGTTAAAAAATCGATTTTATAATTTTCAAAAATCTCTCTGATATCAAGGAAATCAGAGATGCAAATTTTGTAATTTTCTGATTTTTCTATGATTTATTATAATTATTTTAGTGAAAATGCTAGAAAATACATTTTTTTAATTTTAAAATTACCTTAAAGCTTTAAAATTTAATATCTCACCAAATAGACCTAAGAAAAATGTGGGATTTGTTCCTATGTGATTAAAATTCAAAATGTGACATTTTGGTGAATTTTATTATTTTTGTGATTTTTATTATTTTTTAATTATTAAAAATATTAAAATATTATTAAAAATCAACTTTTTTAGAAAATTGAAATTTTAATTTTCTTAGGTTCCCCTGATATCAGAGAGGCTCCAAAACCAATTTGGTGAATTTTTGAAAGGTATTTTAAAAGTTATGAATTTTTAAAGTTTAAAATGGCTAAGTGGCTTAATCAACCCAATTAGTGGGGCTAACCAAGTCCAATTGACCTCAAACTTTTATGGTGGATTCCTCTGATCCTAAAGGTCAGTGGAGAATTGATTTCAAGTCAATTTGATGCATGGTTAACTTTAATTAATTAAAGACCTATTTTGGGTTTTTAAGCCAATTAGGGTTGTTTTAAATGAACTAAGTCAAAACCTATTTTTCCTAAGGTTCTCTCGGTCATAAGAAACATCACCAAATTTTTCTAGAATTTATTTCACAACATGCTATTTATTGGAATTAAAATACTCAAAACGAGTAACTCTGAATTTGAAAAATCAATAACTTTTCACGGGGATGGCCTCCGACTTTGGAAAATTCAGGGAATGTTCCCAAATTCAGAGGCTTCAAAAGCCCTATGGTCTCATGCCATGGTGAATTGTATGCATGCATGGAGAATTAAAATAATGCAGAGAGTAAATAAATTATAAAAAATAAAATACTTGATGAAATTAAATGATTTCTTTTCCACATTATTCTCCTCTGTTCACTCGAGCAAGAGGGTATTTTTATTTTATTTTTCCGATTTTTCTACACGAGAGATATGAATTTTTGAAGTTTAGGGAATTAAATAAATAGAAAAATACCCTAATTTTCTATTTATCCACGCGGCGCCGCGTCAACCTCGGCAGCTCCGAACGCACACGCGTCGCGCTCCCATTCGACGCCGCCACCTGAGTCAGCAGCCCGGGCCCCGCGGTTCTCGTACCGTCTCTTGGTCCGACGCCATCTGAGCCGTTCGTCCGCGCGTGTATTGATTGGACGGCATCCGTTCCTCGTCCCCGAGCGTCCTCACCCGAGAGCCGTCCACACTAAATCCCTAAGATCTCACTCGATACTCAATGGATTTTTATGTTCTTATGCTCTATGGATTCGTCTTGAAGAGACGAACACATCTATACGGTTAACATGCATTGAAACTAAGGCATTTGAAATGGAGAATCTCCAGAAGCTAGGGATGAAGAATTAGCTCATACCTTTGCTCAGAGAAGTGTGGCTTCAATCTGAGAGTTGTTGCACCTTCGATTGGATCCCAGCAAGCTCCAGATGAAGTCTCTTGGTCTTGTGAATTGTCTGGATGTGATTTCGACCAAGCCCGATCACAATGCTTGGAGGCTGGAGCAACCGGGTGGCCCTGGAGATGGGGCTTTGCTCGGTGGACACCTTCCCTTGGTCCGGTGAAGGTGTAGAACCAATCAATTTGGGAATTGGCTCACTGTGGAGAAGTGTCCTGGTTTTGGGTGGAATTTCAACTCTGAAATTGAGCTCACAGAGGAGAAATGGCAAAAGAATCTCACTGGGGATCAAGTGCTCTGTGTATGATGAGGAGTCTGGAACAATTTTGACAGAGTTTTGGCAAGGTTTGTGCTCAGCTCCTTTCATGGCCGAGAGGGGTGGAGTTTAAATAGGAGAGGGTGGAGGGCCTCCGGGGGAGTTGAGGCATGGGATCAGCTGCTCTGGTGAGGAGAAGAACAGCCATGGTGGCCATTGGGCATGGGGCAACTCAGCAGGTGAGAATTTCAAAGTTGGCTCACATGTGAGCTCTCGGCCATGGTGTTTTCCGGCGGCCTGGTGGCCGGCCGGCCAGGCATGGGTCACCCTCAAGGTCAGGTGGGTCGGGGTCGGGGCTTGGTGCAAGCAATTGGCAATTGCCATGTGTAAAGGCTTTGATTCAAAGTAGAATGGGGCATGGCTAGTTTTGAGTCTAAATGGGTCAATCCACCCATTTGGGCTTGGTGCACCCTTCGAGGTGGCTTTGGATGCTCGTGGGGGATCAAAGGGATCAGCTGGTTTGGCATGGAGAAGTCTCCATCCAAATATATTTGGATTAAATTTAAGTTTAGGTGAAACATGATTAAGGCTAATGAGCTTTAGGGATTAAGGAAAGCCCCCCTCATCTTACCCAATATGGCATGGTGGAGTGTCCAAAGCTCTCATGGCTCACATGTGGCTCATGCATGGCTTCATGGCTCACCTTTGGCTTGGCAAAAAGTTTGGTCAATTTCATAAAAAAGGATTTTAAGGATTTTGGATAATTTGGTGGAAATTTGGATGAAGCTTCATTTAGAATTATTTGATCATTGGTTTAGGACTTAGGGATGATTTTAATTGAAAGTATGATGAGGGGAAATGTCATATGGGCTTTGGAAGAATTTTTGGGGTTTTGGATTTGGTGGAAGTGGGCTTTTAAAATGGTTTAAGGAATGGGCCTTTAAGTTTAAAAATGAATTTATGGATGGGAATTTTGTAAAGAGGTTGGGCCAAATAATTGTTGGGTTTAGCTCATGGATGTGTCATGAGTGACTTGAAGCAAATTGGGGGTGATTTGGATTTGAATTGGGTTGAATTTGGGCTCTTTTGGTGAATGGGCCAATATAGGTCCAAGTGGGCCAAGTTGGGCCAATGTTGGGCTAGGGTTGAAATTGATGTAGAATTAATGTTGAGAAATGTTTATGGGAGTGTTTCAAAGAGGTTTTGACTTTGGTTGGGCTTTGATTTTGGGGTTTGGGCTCATTTGGGCTAGGTTTAGGTTTAGGTCAAAAATGGGCCTTTTAACCTTGAGTTGAGTTTGAGGGGGGTTTGGGTCTAAATTTTGGGCAAATCATGTTAGTATTTTGTTTGTGGGAATGTTAAGGAAGATTTAGAAAATATTTGGGGTTAATTGGAATTGAATTGGGTGAATTTGGGTTAGGTTTGGGTCATGGGTCCAAATTGGGCTTTAAGGCCAAAAGTGAGATTGGATCCAAATGTCAATCAAATTGGGCTTGGATTTGGTCTAGATTGGTATTTGGGATATTTATTTGAAGTTTAGAATTGAATTGGACCAAAATTGGGGTCAATTGGGTAGGTTTGGCTTGACATTGGGTGCACTTAGGGTTAAAATGGGTCAAATTGGGGGTTTTGACAAAAGTAGGGTAAATTGACAAAATTGGCCCATGGTGTAGTTGGCCAAAATGAAATTGGAAATATTTGGGATTTTCTGGAATTTTCTGGGAATTTTCTGAATTTTTGGATTTTTAGGCCAAGAGGGGTATTTTGGGTATTTGGAGGGTATTGGGAGGTTTTCTTGGAATTTTTGGTATTTTTTGGTATGGATGATCAGTTTAAGTGATGTGGAAATGTTTGGGATAGATTTTGGTGAATTTTGGGTAATTTGAAAATTTTTGAGAATTTTGGGTAATTTCGGGGGTTTTGGGTAGGCTAAGCGGGTGTAGGGTCCCGGGGGTCAAAAATTGAAAATTTGGGAAATTGAAGATTGGGTGGATGTAGGTGGAAAGAAGTCATTTTGGTTGAGCCATGAAGCCATATCAAGCCCATATGAGCCATGAACGGACTCATTTGAGGCATTCACTATGTTGTTCCTAACCCTCTTAGCGAGGGCTCGGGGGTTAAGGACCATCCATGTGAATCACCTACATGAGTCAGGATGTCAAGTTGGGTATGGGTGTAGTTTTAGGAAGTGTGTGAAAGTGTAGTGTATGTGTAAGTGTATGTGTAAGTCAGCCCCTTCACCAGAACAGGCCACCCAGGGCAGTCCTAAAGCCAAAGAGTCTTATAGGAACTCATCCTTTAAACTTCCACATTTGATTTCAACCCTCTAGGTGATTAGGGGTCTACAGTCAAGTTTGTGGAGTTTGCGGGGAGTTAAGAAGTGGTTTGAATTTCTAAAAGGTGGGTCCCAATTCTAATCCTCTAAGATAGTCAAAGGAAAAGCCTAAGGCTAGATCCTAAGTACTAAAAAGAAGAAGAGAAGACCTCATCAAAAATGAGGTCAACAAGGGGTTAGACCTAATTAGGGTTTAATTTGTCTTAAACCTAATGTATTTATGGTTTATGGTGATTAATCAGGTCTAATGAGAAGTTAGACCAAATTAGTGTTTGATTTGTCTTAAACCTAATGTAGTTAAGGTTTAAAGTGATTAATCAGGTCTAATGAGGTGTTAGACCTAATTAGGATTTAATCTATCTTAAAACTAATGTAATTAAGGCTTAAGGTGATTAACCAGGTCTAATGAGGGGTTAGATCTAATTAGAGTTTGATTTATCTTAAATCTAATGTAATTAAGGTTTAAGGTGATTAACCAGTTCTAATGAGGGATTAGACCAAAAAAGGGTTTGATTTGTCTTGAAATTATTGTAATTAAGGTTTAAGATGATTAATCGGGTCTAATGAGGGGTTAGACCTAATTAGGGTTTATGGTGTTACACTTAATGTGATTAAGACTTAAAAGGGTTTAATTAGATCTAATTGATGTCATAGACCTAATTAAGGCTTAGGGTGTTAAACCTAATGTGATTAAGGCTTAACAAGGTTTAATGAGGTATAATTATTGTCTTAGACCTAATTATAGTTTATGGTGTTAAACCTAATGTGATTAAGGCTTAACAGGGTTTAATCAGGTCTAATTTGTGCCTTAGACAAAATTAGGGTTATGTTGAAGCATGGGTTCACATGGGTTGAACCCCGATGTCTAAGTTTGTTTTGAATCCATTTGAGGTGGGATTCAGATTCTAACCTAAGTTTATGTGTTTTAGACATAGTTCTTATGTGAGTTTGAATTCAACACTTGAAATCTTGACATTGAGTCTATAGGAACTAGCCCCAATAGTCATGAGGAGGTGAGTAAACCCTATGTCAGTTAGGGTTTAGATTCATGATAGATCTAATCAGACCTAAGGTTTAGGATTAGGTCCATGTCATTTTAGGCTAAAGACAAAGCTTAAAGATTTCTATGGTTTTAAATGTAAATTTGAAATTTAATATTTTATCCCCAAGTGATTAGATTGTCATTTTAAATTTTTAAATAGCTAGAAATTGTCATTTTAAAGTTTAAAAGTGTCACTCTAAATTTTCTAACTATTTTCAAATTTAATTTCCAATTTCTTGATTGTTATAATTATTTTTGAAAATAATTAACAAGTTGGAAAGAAATTAGGAAATTTAATCCTAGAGAATTTCCTAGCCTTGGAAAAATCAGGGAGTGTTCCTAATGGCTTAAAGGTTAATCCCTAAAATTTTCAAATTTTTCATATTTATAAATATTTTTTAATAATTAAATTACTTCAGGAAGTAATTAATTAATTAAAAATTAAATATAACTAGTTAATTTAAAATTTCATTTCCACGTTGTTCTCTTCATTATCCTAAGTTGAAAGTATTTTTAATTTAGATTTGTGAATTTTCTATGTCAAAATATGTAATTTTGAAGTTTTTAAGATTATTCTGGATTTAACTAAATCTTAATTAAACAGAACAATCCTAAGCGCGACACGTATCATATACGTTGAAACTCGTTGATGCACCAAAAATATGTTAGGTTTTTGTTATACAAATTGTACTCATTTTGGGTAATATTGCACTTTAAAGGAATGTATTCTTCATGTTTTGCTTCATGTATGATGATTTTAAGTGATTGGAGCAAAATGAAGCGAAAAGGAATGAATTTAGAGTAAAATGAGGCAAAATGGAGAAAATAGAATCTTAAATAAACAGAAAACTATCTGGATGTAACTAAATCTTAATTAAACAGAATAATCCTAAGCGCGACTCGTATCATATACGTTGAAACTTGCTGATGCACCAAAAATATGTTAGATTTTTTTATACAAATTGTACTCATTTTGGGTAATATTGCACTTTAAAGGAATGTATTCTTCATGTTTTGCTTCAGGTATGATGATTTTAAGTGATTGGAGCAAAATGAAGTGAAAAGGAATGAATTTAGAGTAAAATGAGGGAAAATGGAGAAAACAGCCTTCTGGTGCCGACGGCGCTAGAATGGGTGCCGACGTCGCCCAATTCTAGAGAGTTCAGAAAATAAATAATGGCCCAACGTCGCAGGAGCCTATTGTTTGTGTAAGTCAAATTCAATGTATTTGGACTCTTTTTGAAGGGTTGGCTAAGGAAACCCTTGGGGAATTCATTTCTAAACTCTTATAAACAGTTATGGATGCCCTTTTAGAGAGAGGAGAGGGAGAGAAGTGAAAGGGAGTGAAGAGAGTGTTCTAGGGTTTGTAGAGAGTGTGTGGAAACTGTGTTTAAGTGTTGTTTTGTGAGGGATTCCTCTCTATAGAGTGTAGAAGGAGGAAAGTGAGAGTTTGCTTCTTCCTTACTATTCTAAAGAGAGAATTCAGAGTTGTAGTGAAGAGAAAAAATGATTCAAAGGAACTTCAAGGGATTTGCTTAGGAAAGAAATTTAGATAAGTTGTATTTACTTTTGTGCTTCGTATGACTTTTATTTTATATATATAATCCATGTTTTGTTGTTTCTTCCTCATAAGTTATGAGTAGATCTCTTTGTCTTTCTTCTTGCAATTTGATGTGGTGAAGTGTTGATGTAGATTTGATGTGTCATAAAAATGTTAAGTAATTGTGATGGTTTTCACTTTAAACTTCATTTACATTTCAATCTAGCCAATTGAATTGTTCAATTTTTTTGTGAAACATTCAATTTGAAAGGACTAAGTGTTCTACAACAATAGTGTAGAATCCATTCAATGTCCTTGAATGAGTTGCGTAGTTCATGGGAATTGAGTCCAAATAAATAGAGAAATTTGGTTTGATGGGCGTCCAATTGGAGATTTTAGAGTGATAGGCTGAAATCCCCAATTTGGTCTTAAAGTTTGGTACTAAAGCTAGGGTTAGCCAACTAGTGATGGAAAGTGGGAGCTCTGAAGTAAGGTCGGTATTCTCCCAGCCTAACCACAGATTTAGTGACTAAGCCAAGGATTTGCTAATGTTCTTTTCATACTTCGAAGAGGGGGTAGTTTGACGAGGGTAAAGACTATAATTGCTTCTATTTGGCATAATACAAATTTATTATCAATCTATATCAATCACTCAATATAGACTCATTACAAGAGAAAATATAATTTTCCATATTTGAACCATTCAAAACAAAGCTTAGTGTGTGTTAGTTAATCCAAAAGAGAAATTAAAAAAGTAATTTTTGTTAATTTCACCTTAGTTATCTTTACACTAGAAACTTAAATAGTACTTGAACTTGCATTGTGAATTGAGTATTGGAATTCAAATATTTACTATATTTTAATAAAGTTCCTACCTTCCTCATGGGATCAATAACCATGACTCCACAAGTGTCCTGTATTACTTGAACGATACGTATACTTGCATATGTGGGTGACTGCCTAATTAATAAATTAGTATTATTGTGAAACTAGACTGAAACTATCTTTTGAATATTTACGTTAATGGCAGCGTGCTGACACCCCGATTCAATTTTTTGGTGTTGTTGTCGGGGAAGGTATAAAACAGTAATTGTTTAAATTGTAGCATTTGAAAACCTTTACTTTGTAATTTGCAATTGTGTGTGTGTGCTTTCTTACTTTTTAGTGTGTTTTTTGTGATTTTATATGCGTAGGATTGTATCTGTAGGTTTAGTGTCTTATGATTCAAAATTAGAGTGCACGGTTAGAAAAATTCGAAAACAACAAAAAAAATCTGAAAATCCTCACAAAATGGCGAACAATCAAAATATACCAAGACCATTAAGAAATTATGCTAACCCAACAGCAGTTGAAATTCACTTAACTATCCAAAATCCTAATGTTGCTGCTAATTCATTTGAGCTTAAATCTAATATTATCCAAATGGTACAATATAATCAAATTGGAGGAACACCTAATGAAGATCCTAATTTACATCTCCCTAGTTTTCTAGAACTATGTGCTACTTTTAAATATGATGGAGTGTTGAATGATGTTATTAGACTTAGAACTTTAATTTTTCATTAAGGGATGAAGCTAAGGCATGGTTAAATTTGTTAGCACCTGGATCTATCAGAACTTGGAGAGAACTTTCACAAAGATTTCTGTCAAAATATTTCCTTCCATCAAAAAATGCTAAGCTAAGAAATGATATTACATCTTTTGGTCAGTTTAAAGGGGAATCAAAATATGATGATTGGGAAAGATTTAAAGATCTTCTTAGAAGATTTCCACATCATGCTTTACCAGATTAGTTAATAATTCAAACATTTTATAATGGATTAGTGGGATCTCTGAGATCAATTATAGATGCTACTACTCGTGGATCATTAATGTTAAAACCTTTTGATGAAGCATATTCACTAATAGAAGAGATGGTTACTAAAAATTTTTAATGGCCCTCTAAACGGGTAAATCCTAAAAGATTAGTTAGTATTCATGATTATGATGTTATAACTATGATAGTCTCTTAAATTGCTGCACTTTCAAAGAAAATAGATCAGTATGAAATGAATTATTCTCAAACACCCCCAGTGCTATAGAAAATTCATGAGGACATATAATAGAATCTCAAACACCCTATGAGACCTTAAATGCTATAAGTAATATACCCAACAATCCATACTCCAATTATTATAATCTTGGTTGGAAGAATCATTTGAATTTTAACTGGAGTAATAATAACAATGCTATAGTTAACCCGTAATGAGGTAACAATTCTATTGACCCAGTAAGAAATTAAACTACTAAGGAAACATAAACTATAGGCCATCTTATCCTCCATGTTTTAATAGTAACCCAAAATTTATGGAAAAGAAGTTTCTACTAAAGATTTAATTTTAATTATGGATAATCAATTACAAACTCATGTTGTTGCGATTAAGAACATAGAGAGTCAATTCAAACATTTTCTCGTTGCGCTTAATAATAGACCTTTAGGAACTCTTCCCAGTAATGTTGAGATCAATCCAAAAGATCAAAACAAAGAGCAACTTAAGGGTATTCAATTAAGGAGTGGAAAGGAATTAGAAACGAGAGTGTAAACAGAAGCTGAAACTGAGAAAGAGAAGGTGGAAATTGAAAAAGGTAATAACAAAATATATCCAGACTTTGAGTTTCCGCTTGAACCAAAGAAAATTACTGTAGATAAACCACCACCACCTTTTCCTCATAGAATAAAAAAACAAAATTAGGATAAAATATTTACAATATTTTTATAAATCCTTAAGAAATTAATGGTAAATATTCCCTTTGTTGAAGCATTAGAACAGATGTCTGATTATGTGAAGTTTATGAGGAATACTCTTAAAAGGAAAAGAAAGTTCATAGATCATGAGACTGTTGCACTTAATGGAGAGTGTAGTGCAATTATTCTGAAAAAGCTTCCTGAAAAACTTAAAGACAATGGTAGTTTCACTATCCCTTATGCTATAGGTGAAAAACTTTTTGGAAGAGCTTTATGTGATTTAGGAGCTAATATTAACCTTATGCCTTTTTGAACTTTCAAAAGATTGGGAATAGAAAAAATTTCACCTAATTCTGTAACTCTTCTGTTAGTTGATCATTCCATTACTTATACTAAATGAGTTGTGGAAGATGTATTAGTGAAGGTGGATAAATTTATCTTTTTTCTGGATTTTATTGTATTAGATATGGAGGAAAATAAAGAAATTGCAATTATTTTGGGAAACCATTTCTTGCTACTGGAAGAGCTATGATTGATGTTCAAAAGGAGAATTAACTATAAGAGTTAATGATCAAGAGGTGACATTTAATATTTTGAAATCTATGAAATATTCCTCAGCAGAAAAAGATGATCAATGCTTTCGAATCGAAATCTGTTATTATTTGAGAGATGATCATTTTAAAGAAATGTTGGAAAAGAAAAAAAATGTGAAAATTTGAAATGTGAGGATGATAATGAAATTGAAGATAATTTTGATGATATGAAGAATGAAGATTTAGATTATGTTGAAGAAAGATTTTAAATGTTGGATACTATGAAATATGATGATAAAAGTTTAATTCCATCTATCATAACACCTCCTAAACTTGAAATGAAAATTCTTCCTAATCATTTAAAAAATATGTTTTTAGGAGAATCATCAACCTTACCAGTTATTTTATCTTTGGATTTGAATGAATATCAAGAAAAAAAAATTTGCATATTGTAAAAAGATAAAAAGGCTATTGGTTGGATCTTAGCCGATATTAAAGGAATCAATCTTTGATTTGTATGCATAGAAATTTATTGGATGAACAACATAAACCTAGAGCTGATTCGCAAAGGAGATTAAATCCAATGATGAATGAAGTTGTTGAGAAGGAAATTTTAAAATGGCTTGATGGTAGAATTATTTTCACCAATTCTGACAGTGATTAGGTAAGTCCAATTCCATGTGTCTCAAAGAAAGGAGGAGTGACTGTTGATGTAAATGAACAGAATGAAATTATACCAACAATACAAGTTAATGGCTGGCAAATTTGTATCGATTATATAAAATTAAATGCCACCACTAGGAAAGATCACTTTCCTCTTCCTTTTCTTGATCAAATGTTTGAGACTTGTCGGACAGAAGTACTATTGCTTTTTGGATGGATATATTGGTTATCATCAATACGTATTGCTCCTGAGGATTAAGAAAAGGCTACATTTACTAGCCCTTTTGGAACTTTTTTCCTTTAGAAGAATGCCCTTTGGATTATGTGATGCACCCACAATGTTTCAAAGGTGTATGGTGTCTATTTTTAGTAATATGATCAATAAAGAAATAGAAATATTTATGGATGATTTTTCTGTATTTAAAACTTAATTTGACATATATTTGAATAACTTAGAAAATGGTTTGGAGCATTGAGAGAAAACAAATTTAGTTCTAAATTGGGAAAAATGTCAATTTATTGTTGCAAGAGGAATTGTATTTGGGCATAAAGTTTCTGAACTTGGAAAGGAGGCTGACCTTGCGAAAATTTAGATTATTGAGAAATTACCACCTCCTACAATAGTGAGAGGGGTAAGGAGTTTCTTAGGACATGCTGGATTTTACCTGCATTATGTTAAAGATTTTTTAATGATTACTAAACCTATGTGCCAACTTTTAGAAAAATATAAGAAATTTGATTTTAATGAAGAATGTTTAAATGCCTTCGAACTATAAAAGAAAACTAATCACTGCCCCTATAATTGTTTCACCTGGTTGGGAGAAAACATTTGAACTTATGTGTGATGCCAGTGATTTTGCGATTGAAGTTGCTTTAAGGAAAAGTTAAGATAAAATGTTCAAGTTTATTTACTATGCTAGTAAAACTCTTAATGATGCTCATATCAATTATACTACTACAGAAAGAGAATTATTAGCTATTGTGTATGCTTTTAAAATGTTTAGACCTTATTTGATTGGAACTAAATGCATAGTTCATACGGACCATTCAGCTATCAAATATTTAATGCAAAAGAAGGATGTCAAACCAAGGTAAATTAGATGAATACTTCTAATGCAAGAATGTGATTTTGTAATAGTTGATATAAAAGGAACCAATAATCAAATTGTTAACCTTTTATCTAGACTGGAGTACTATAAACTATCTGAATTTGAGAAGGAAATTACAGAAACTTTCCCTGATGAGCAACTTTACAACATTAAGGAAAAGAATTTGCCTTGGTATGCTAATATTGTGAATTATGTAGTAAGTGATAGTTTGCCACCTGATTTAATAAGGCAACAATAAAATAAATTTCGATACGAAGCTAAATTTTACTTTTGGGATGAGTCCTACTGTTGACCTTATTTTTGATGAGGTCTTCTCTTCCCTCTTTATTGCTTAGGATCTAGCCTTAGGCTTTTCCTTTGACTATCTTAGAGGACTAGAATTGGGACCCATCCTTTAGAAATTTAAACCACTTCTTGTCTCCCTGCAAACCCCACAAGCATGATTGTAGACCCCTAATCATCTAGAGGGTTGAAATCAAAAGTGAAGGTTTAAAGGATGAGTTCCTCATAGGACTCTTTGGCCTTAGGACCACCCTGGGTAGCTTGGTCTGGTCAGGGTTGACTTACACATTCAATACACTCATACTCTACACTCTCACACACACAATCCAAATCCTAAAACCACACCCATACCCAACTTGACTCCTTGACTCATTTAGGTGATTCATATGGATGGACCTTAACCCCTAAGCCCCTGGCTAAGAGGGTTAGGAACAACATAGTGAATGCCTTAAATGAGTCCTCTCATGGCTCATATAGGCTTAATATGGCTTCGTGGCTCAATCAAAGTGATTCCATTTCACTCATATTTGATCAATCTTCTCTTTTCCAAAATTTCAATTTTTGAACCCGGAGACCCTATACCTATCAAACCTACCAAAAGCCCTTAAAATTCCCCAAATCCTCCAAAATTTTCAAATCACCCAAAATTCCCCAAAATTAGCCCTCAACATTTCCTCACCAATCAAATTGATCATCCATAGCCAAAAATACCAAAGATTCCAAAAATACCCCCCAATACCCTTCAAATACCCAAAATACCCCTCTTAGCCAAAAAATCCAAAAATTCAGAAAATTCCCAGAAAATTCCAAAAAATCCCAAATATTCCCAATTTCATTTTTTTCAACTACACCATTGGCTGATTTTGTCAATTTACCCCACTTTTGCCAAAACCCCCAATTTGACATATTCTAAACCCAAATGAACCAAATGTCAAACCAAACCTCCCCAATTGACCCCAATTTTGGTCCAATTCAATTCTAAACTTCCATTCAATATCCCCAATATCAATTTAGACCAAATACAAGTCCAATTTGATTGAAATTTGGATTCAATTCTAATTTGGAGCCTAAAGCCCAATTTTGACCCATGACCTAAACTTGACCCAATTTGACCCAATTCAACTCCAATTGATCCCAAATCGTTCCCAAACCTTCATAACATCCCCATAAACAAAAAACTAACATTATTTGCCCAAAATTTGGACCCAAACCTCACTCAAATTCAACCCAAAACCAAAAAAGCCCAATTTTGACCTAAACTCAAACCTAACCCAAATAAGCCCAAGTCCCAAAACCAATGCCCAACCAAAGTTGAAACCTCTTTGAAACACTCCCATAAACATTTCCCAACATTAACTTTACATCAATTTCAAACCTAGCCCAACATTGGCCCAAGTTAGCCCAATTTGACCTACATTGGCCCATTTACCAAATGAACCCAAATTCCCCCCAATTCAATTCTAAACTACCCCAAATTTGCTTCAAATCATTCTAGACACATACTTAAACAAAACTAAACATTTTATTTGGCATGGCCCTTTGCAATTTTTTCCAATCAAAAGCCCATTTTCAAACCTAAAGGCTCGTCCCCGTTAGCCTTCCTAAAAGCCCATCAAAAATGATTTCAAAAGGCCCAAAGCCCACATGACAATCCTATATCATCATCCATTTGATTTAAAACACTTCCTAAGCTCTAAAATACATCACCAAATAAATCCAAATCAAGCCTTATGACAATTCTCCATAAATCCATAAAAAATTCCAATACCCTTTCTCATGCAAGTGAGACAACTTTTCCCAAGCCATATATGAGCCATGAAGCCATGCATGAGCCCCATGGGAGCCATGAGAGCCATGGAATCTACTTTCCACCTCACCAAACCATTAATGGCAAGAGAGGGGATCTCTTTC
Source organism: Papilionanthe hookeriana x Papilionanthe teres (assembly GCA_022702705.1). Classification (NCBI taxonomy): domain Eukaryota; kingdom Viridiplantae; phylum Streptophyta; class Magnoliopsida; order Asparagales; family Orchidaceae; genus Papilionanthe; species Papilionanthe hookeriana x Papilionanthe teres. Next base: position 29,820,603 of record CM040430.1, on the reverse strand, counting down.
TTAAACACTTTTAAACCCTTTTTTACCTTAAGCATGTCACACACTAAACCATGCTTAGCCACCTCTCGGCCAAAGGAGGTGCTGAACCAAAACTTACTGAAACCCTGCCAAAATCATCCCAGACCACTCTCTACACATAGAGAACTTGATCCCCACTGAAATCCCCCTGTCATTTCCTCTCTGTGAGCTCAATTTCAAAGTTGAAATCCAAGCCCAAAACCAGGACACTTCACCACAATGAGCCAATCCCCAAATTGATTGGTCCTACACCTTCACCAGACCAAGAGAAGAAGTTTACTAGCAAAAGCTCCTTCTCCAGGCCAGCCATTACTTCTAGCCTCTAAGCATTGTGATCGGCTGTGGGCACTTTCATACATAGACAATTCACCAGGCCAAGGGACTTCATCTGGAGCTTGCTTGGACCCAATCGAACGTGACACAACTCTCACATCGAAGCTTCACTTCTCTGAGCAAAGGTATGGAGTCACTCTTCTTCCCGAGCTTCCAGAGATTCTCCATTTAGTTTGAATCAATTTCAATGCATGTTTACGGAAAGGATGTGCTTGTCTCTTCAAGACGAATCCATAGAGCATAAGAACACAAAAATTCGTTGAGAATCGAGTGAGAAATTAGGGTTAGAAGGTTGACGGTCACGGGTTCACACCAGTAGTAAACGATGACCAGGAGCCGTCGGATCGCGTGTGTATCGAGCGGACGGTCAGGATCGTGCCGGATGGAGCAACGGGACATGAACCGCGGGCCGCGTGGCATCCCAGTCAGATGGCGGTGCCGAATCAAAAGATGACGCATGGAGTTTCGGAGACGCCGATGTTGACGCGGCGCCGCGTGGATAAATAGGAAATTAGGATTTTTCTTATTTATTTAATTACCAGAACTTTGAAAATTCATAACTTTGTGTAGAAAAATCCTAAAAATAAAATAAAAATACCCTCTTGCTCAGTGAACAGAGGAGAATAACGTGGAAAAGAAATCATGTAATTTCATTAAGTATTTTATTTTTAATGATTTATTTACTCTCTGCATTATTTTAATTCTCCATGCATATAGGAAATTCACCATGGCATGAGACCATAGGGCTTTTGAAGCCTTTGAACTTGGGAACATTCCCTGAATTTTCCAGGGTCAGAGGCCATCCCTATGAGAAGTTATTGATTTTTCAAATTCATGATGCTGTTTTGAGTATTTTAATTCCAATAATTATCATGTTGAGAAATAAATTCTAAGAAAATTTGGTGATGTTTCTTGTGACCAGAGAGGCCTAGGAAAAATAAATTTTGAGTTAATTCACTTTGAGCAACCCTAATTGGCCTAAATACCCAAAAGTGAACTTTAATTAATTAGGGTTAACCATTCATCAAATTAACTTAAAAATAATTCTCCACTGTCCTTTAGGGATAGGAGAACACCACATAAAAATTTGAAAACAATTGGACTTGACTAACCCTAACAAATGGGTTGATTAAGCCTCTTAAGAAATAATGAATAAAATTAAACTTTAAAAAGTTCATAACTCACAAAATGCTTTTCAAAAATTCACAAAAATAGTTTTGGAGCTTCTCTGATATCAGAGGAATTTAAAAAAATTAAAATTGCAATTTTCTAAAAAGGTTGATTTTTAAGCTTATTTTAATATTTTAAAAAATTAAAAAATAATAAAATCACAAAAATATTAAAAATCACCAAAAATGTCACATTTTGAATTCTAATCAATTAGGAACAAACCAAATATTTTTCTTAAGTCCCTAGGATAAGATATTGAATTTTAAAGGCTTAATGTAATTTTTAATATTAAAAAATGTATTTTCCAACTTTTTCACTAAAATAATTCTAAAAAATCAAAGAAAAATCTAAAAAATATAAAATTTGTTTCTCTGGACTCCTTGAGGTCAGAGAGATTTAATAAAAATATAAAATCCATTTTTCAATTTTAATTTTATTTTAAAATTAATTAATGCTTCAAAATTAAAAATAATTCTAATAAATAAAATATACTTCAAAAAATCACCAAAATTGGTTCAAGTGGTCCTCTAGTCATTAGGAACATCCCATAATTTTATTAAGGACAGAAACATTTCCTTGGTCGTGTTATTGAATTTTCCATGAAAACCCCTATTTTCCATTAAAAATAATTACATAAATAAATTAAAAACAGAAAAATCACATTTTCTCCTCTTATGTCTTAATTGACATGTAAGTGAGGTCACATAAAAAAGTCAAGTTCATTTGAGCTTAATTTAGTGAGTTATAGAATTATTAAGCTTGGAGGGCAAAATGGTAATTAAAATTTTCAACCTTTAATTAAAATTTTAGGATTAATAAAAAGGGAAGGGTAAAATATTTGATTTTAAACTGATTTTGGATGATTGAAACCTAAATGGTTAAGGGTAGAAACTCACCAATCATTTTAAGAATAATTAAAGTAAACCTTAATTAATTAATTAATTAAATTTGGAAGATTAATAAAAAAATTGAAATTATAAAGTAGGGATATTATTTAAGAAGATGTTTATTCTTTAATTTAAAAATCCCTAAATAAATCACTTCAATAATACTTAATTCTTAATTAAAAGATTAAAATAATAATCCAAATTAAAATTAAATTAAAATTAAATTAAATTAAAGTAAATTAAATTAAATTAAATTAAAATCAAATCAAATTAAATTAAATTAAACTAAATTATAAATTAAATTAAATTAAAACTAAATTAAATTAAATTAAATTAAATTAAAATTAAAATAAAAATTAAATTAAATTAAATTAAACTAAGTTAAAAAAATAATAATAAATTAAATTGAAATTAAATTAAATTGAAATTAAACTTAAATTAAAGTAAATTAAATTAAATTAAATTAAATTGAATTAAATTAAATTAAAATCATTTAATAACAAACCTAAAAGAAATTATTAAGAATTAAACCTAAAATAACTTGAACACTATTCCAAACTTAAACTAATTTTCTATAATTAAATCAAAAAAAAAATTTAAATTGAATCATTAAGTTTAAATCATCAAAACACTTAATAACTTGATTTGCCCTTTTAAAGCTCTTATTATTATAACTCTTAAATGAAACATCAAGTGAAGTGTTACCTCACTTATAGGATATTCAAATGTCCTAAGTTCATCGAGCAAAAGAATAACACTTAAATTCTCGGATGATTAATTCACTTGTATAATTAAATTCTCTTGGACTTAAAACGATCCTAGAAGTATTGAAAAGATGTTTAAGATTTGTCTTAAGCACTTCCTCAATATGATAGGATGTTTATAAGAATAATTAAACTTAATTATTTTTTGATGAAGAAAATCATCCTTAAACCAAAATACAAGAACCTAGACGTCATAGGAGGTGACTAGCTATAGGATTAGGACTTTGATAGATAACCTAAACCTTCCCCTTAGCTTTACCTAGGTACTTGTTGAAATATTTCAATGCCTTAACATGCGTTTTAAGTGCAGCTTGGGATGTCGGGAAGACCCTCCAGGTACACCTTTGTTTTAATTGCAATTTACTTTATTGCAAATGCACTTTACCTTTCTTGCATGATAAACAACTTTTGCATGAAAACCAAAACCTTTAGGGTAGTCCCTGAATTGAAACCAAAACTAAATTAAAAGTCACTGCAAGATAAAAATCACCGCCACAACATTTCAAAATATAAAAACAACTCAAAATTTAATCACAAACGGAACACAAAACTACAATTGCAACTAAATTAAAACGTCTCGTTGAATGATCGGGAATACCTCGGATGATGTAACCCACGTGTTGCTAACGGGATTTCCCACGGTCTAAATGAAAGTGTGGAACTCATTCAGTGGAGTTTAGCAAATTCATCTGGACTAAGTGAATTCAATGAAAATAACAGTGCAGGGATGACGGAACCGTGGGATCTTAATCGGTTCTGTTCTAATAACTTTAAGATTTGTTTTAAATAAAACATTAAAAACACTTGGACCTTAAGATTCCTAAAACCAAACTCTTCTCTTCTCTTTTGATTAAAATCTTCTAAAACTAAACCTCTGCAACAACAAGGAGCTTGGAGCATGGTGGGCGAGCATGACCATCTTCGTCGAAGAAACAACTCTACATCAGTTAAACGTTCCTAGAATTAAATAACCAAGCCATAGGATTTCGAGGTAGTTTGCTTAGTGCAACATAAATCCTCAACCTTTTTGTTAGGCTTTTGCATTATCATATCATGTAAATTAAGCCCTAACCAGTCTTAGGATTCCGAGGTAGTCGTTTGATACGACATAAACCCTCACATCTTGGAGGCTATTCGTATGATTTTATCATACAAATATAAGTCCAAATTAATTAAAACTGGAGAGATTGAAATCTCAGATAATATTAGGATTTTCTTAAACTTGAAGCCAAACCATAGGATAGTGTGGGAAGTTGCCAAGATTCTTCTTGGATCCTCAGCTTCTCCTACTTATCTTTCTTTGGACTCCTGAAAATAAATGTTCTAAATTTGAGCTAATCCCTTTTGAAATTTCAAAAATCCAATCCTTTGAAAACCTTAAACTTTGAAATTTTTGCGAGCAAAATCACTGATCATTATCGAGAGTTTTCTTAAATGATTCACTTCATTTAAGATGTAATTAACTATAGGGGCTTGCCCTTATAGGGAACTTTAAGAACCCAGGTAATATAAACCCTGTTTAATTCATTTATATTAAGCAGGGGAATTTGTCGGCTTATAAAATTGGTTCACAGACCAAACAAATGTCACAAATCTTCTAGTTTATTTAATCGAGCCCCATCGTCAAGCAGTGTGCCTATTCTTCGGGATAGATACACGGTTTGTGGTGCGGTGCTCGTTTATATAAACTATTTGGGATGTGAGATCGGTTTGATTTCATATCTTAATTTTTTTCAAATTTAAAATTATTTTTAAAATCAAATAATACTTTTCAAATTATATAATTAAATTAAACTAAAAATTCGCCGACACCTACCTATATAAACAGTGTAAGGATCTTATTATTAGAAAATGTGTGTCATATGATGAAATTGAGCCAATTATTCGGAGTTTTCATGATTCAGAATTTGGAGGGCATTTTAGTTCTAATAAAACTGCTTATAAGATTTTACATACTGGATTTTATTGGCCTACTCTTTTTAGGGATTAATTAAGATATATAAATCATGTGATCAATGTCAGAGATTAGGTAATAATTTCAGAAGAAAGGAAAAGCCTCTAAATTTTACATTTGAAGTTGAGATCTTTCATGTATGGGGATTGGATTTTATGGGACCATTTACTCCTTCATTTGGAAATTTATATATATTGGTTGTTGTTAATTATGACTCAAAATGGATCAAAGCAATTGCTTTACCTTGATGTGATGCTCAGAGTGTTTCAAAATTTTTAATGAAAAATATTTTAACAATGTATGGAATACCGAGAGCGATCATAATTGATGATGGATCTTGGTTTAGGAATAATCTAATTCAGAGATTGGTTGGTAGATAAAATATTATTCATAGTATGTCTACTGCATATCATCCCCAAACTAGTGGTTTAGCAGATTGACACGATATAAATATATGCGTACTAAAATCTTCTTCCCTGGCAACGGTGCCAAAAACTTGACCCGAAGTCCTCTGAAAATCAACGTACTAATTAATGCTTTCAAAAATATATGTTAAAAATAATAATAGCGGCTAGTGTATATAAATATCATTTTAGAAAAAAATATTTTACACACTAGGGGTACTACGCAAGTATACGTATCGTATCAAGTAATATAAGGATTTGAAACAAAGACCCCAGTATCGTTCCCATGAGGAGAGAGTTATAGATCTTTAAATATTTTTATTTTAAAGTATTTCTTTTATAATTAAAAATAAAAAATCTTTAATTTACTAGATGCAATAATAAAGCATAAATAAAATAATTGATATAAATAGCAATAAGAAAGCAACTTTCTCCCTTTCAATTAATCCAAGATTTTCTAAGATAATGATAATATTCATGGAGAATATAAATTTATGGTATTGTGCCAAATAGAAGCATTCATATTCTTTACCCTTTCGATCCAGTGCAAAGAACATTGAGCTAACTTATAGATCGAGTCTGGATGTATTGTTAGTAGAATGGGTTAATCTAAGCTCACACTACTAGATGTCCAAGGGTGGTTGTGGTCAGCCCTACTAGTGACCCTTTCCTTTTCTATAAACTAAGTCATAAGATTTTAGTCTGTCACTCAAAAAACTTATCAATTCTACGCCCAATATATAACATCTTCCTATTTATTTGCACTTCACCTTGAATAACCCGCACAAGGCCTTCGACTACCCAAGAATTCATGTGATATCTACAAGTTAAGAATTCATCTCCTTCTAGATCTCAAAACTCTTCAACAGGTTTTAACAATTTAAATGGCCAATTTAAATAGTAAATCAAAAAACGGTATTAATATCATCACAATGTTTTGAAAATATATGATTTTTAATTCTCCGACTAATTTTGCATTATCTTATTTATCTTTTCATAATTGAATGGAGAAAGTAAAGTAACTACTCAGAACACATTGAAATGAAATAACAAAACATAATAAATAAACTTTGAATCAAAATAAAAATACTTATCTTAGATGTTTCTCCTACTCGAACTTCGATTCTTACCGAGCTCCACAGCGTAATGAACTACGGATGCACCAACTCTTTCAAACTCTAAATACAAACTCTAAAATAAACTCACTAATTTATGAAGGAATGTAAAAAGGTGGCCCTAATATGATCTATGTAATTCTCTCTCTAGGTTGGACTCTAGTTAGGGGGGTAGATGGGGCGTTTTTCTCTGAAGGAATACCCTCCTATTTATAGGCTTCAAGGGTTGCCTCAAGGCACCTCTTCAAAATGTGTCCACATTCAATGAATCTTCTAGAAGGTGTGTCTGGCGCCTAGGCGCCTGAATCTGGTGCCTAGGAGCCGGACACCGTGTCCAGTTCTTCGTACCTCTTCACTTTGGATCGTACCTCTTCGCGATTAAAACCATTTTGAAGCGTCCAAATACATTGTATCACATGTCCTATAAACCAAGAATAACTTCCAAGCTTCTAGAAGGTCCAACAGCAGCTCAAACCGTTAAAATAACCGCTCAAAAGTCATAAAAAACTTAATAGTTTTCTGTATCGAGCTGGCGCGTAGGCGCCAGGCCAGTAATTTCGACAATTTTGCTTTTTGGCTCTATTTTTCCTCCTTTTTGCTCCTTTTTCATATTTTTCTCCTTCTTGAACATTTTTGTATCATCTACATCCAAAAACATAAACATACCTTTCATTAAAGCATAATATCCTTAAAATTTAATAAAAATCAAGGCATAAAATTAGGTATTATTTTCTTGGATCAAAATCCCCCAAACTTAAATGTTACTTGTCCTCAAGTATCCCTTTTTACTATATAAAATGTATAACATTTGGAATAAAAAAGTAAATATTTAAGACTCCTTATGATTTTTGATTTTATAAAGGCTTTAGTAAATTATTAACCAAATTTCACTAAGTTTAATTTTAGGAATTTAAAGAATATTCTAACTACCAAATCATAAGACTTCACAAATTTTTCATTCATTTCGTAATCATGTATTGGATAAGGGTTTATATAGGATTTTCTTTTATTTGATGAAGATGGAATTGAGTGATGATTTCACCACATCTTCATTCCATATTTTATGAAAGAATGACACAAATGCCTTCCCATTCCCAATTTTTATAATTTGGTCATGATGACCCTAATTATGTATGGAATTATTGTTTAGATGGGTCTTTATCCCATTGGTTAGAGGTTGTGGTGAGTGTCGTCCGTTAAAACATTTTTGTTGTGAGGTTTGATATTTGATATTATTGAAAAGGTTTAAAGTATAGTTTTATAAAAATAGAAATTTGTTATAATTTAATGTACATATATATGTATGGATTTTGAAAATAATATCTTAATTTTGGGGGATGTGAAACCAAACTGATTTCATACAAAAGTTTATTTTATATAATCAAGCACTTCATCTCAAGACAAGTACCTATCCCGAAGATAGATACATGACTTGGGATGAGGCTTGATCAATTAAACTAAAGAATTCATGACATCAGTTTGATCTGTGAACCCTTATTGATCGATAATTTTCCTTATCTAATTTGAAGGAATTAGATAGGGTTTATATTAATATAGGGCCTTTAAGTTTCTTATAAGGGTAAGCCTCTATAGTTAATTACATCTTAGGTAACCGAAGTCACCTAAGAAAATTCTTGATATAGATCAGGAAATATTTATATTCATGACTTTGAAAAAGAAGGTTTTTAAAGAAAATGTGATAGTCAGAAGTTCAATAGGTGAATGCTCGTGTTTTGGAACATTTCAGTTTATTAGAATCTAAAGGAGAGAAGGCTAGGGGAAGGACACAGATTCAAAGATAATCATGATGTCTTCCTAGACTATCTTATGGTTTTGTTTTGGTTTAGACAATTTATTTGGTATTTCATCTTGTCAATTTTATTATTCAGGACTTACATTCACTAGATACCGATCATGTGAATGGCTTGAAAGATAAGAGGGTTTATTTCATACCCGATGACAACCTCTGAATCCTAAGACGAGTTAGGGCTTATGTTGCATAACATGGTTATGCAAGGGCCTAAAGAAAAGTAGGTGAGGATTTATGCTACACTAGGAAAGCTACCTCGAAGTGCTATGGCTTGTTGTTTAAATTTCTAAGGAATGGTTTTGCTGATGTGGACAAGTTTTGCTGTTGAAGATGGTCGTGCTGCTCACCATGCATGCTCCAAGCTCCTTACCGTAGCAGGTTTAGTTTAAAAAAGTGTCAATTGAGGAGAAAAGAGAAGTGTTATATTTTGGAAATATTTAAATTGAATTTTCTTAATATTTTATTAGGGGAACATTAAAGTTAATTATAATAAAATCGGTTAAAATCTCATGGTTACATCATCCTTTCATCGTTATTTTCATTGGAATCACTTAGTCCAAATGAATTTACTAAACTCAACTTAATGAGTTCCATACTTTCATTTAGACTGTGGGAAACCTCATTAGCAACACATGAGTTACCTCCTCCGAGGGGTTCCCGATTATCCAACAAGACATTTTAATTCATTTACAATTGTGGTTTTTGTTTTGTTTGTAATTAAATTTTTGGTTGTTTAATATTTTAAATATTGTGGTGGTGAATTTTATCTTGTCTTTATTTTTTTATTTTGATTTCAGTCTCTATCTTGTGGCTATCCTAAAGGTTTAAGATTTCAAGCGGGGTAGCATTGTTGTTTATCATACAGATTTGCAAGGAAAGAAAGTGCAGTAAAGTGCAGGTAAGTAAATTGCATTAAAACAAAAGCATAACTGGTAAGTCTTCCTGTCATCTCCACCTGGAACTTTAGTATTCTAGCAATAACATTAATAATTTGCAAGAAAGTAAAACCCTACAGATAAGTTTATCACAGGCCTACCAAACTCTATATCGTAACTCGGTGAATTCTATTTATTTATTTGAGAGATATTTTCATTTAATAGAAATGATAAGTGCAATAGTCCTACAAGGTTTCTAGAAAACTTGTGAAAAGATCCCGGAGAACCCCAGATATTTCACAATCCTTTTGAGCTTCCTCGAGTTCATTTGTACTTATTATACTTATTAGATGATTTATCTGTTTCAAACCCTTATGCTCAGTGAGACAATAATTTAGTCATCCCGAAAGGCGAGGTAATTATCATTTGGTGCTTTACTTAAGAATTATGTGAGAGGGCCCTTAGAGGCAAAATTTAACTTATGGAAGAATTTATCAAATTTCATTGGGCTTGTAATGTTCTAAAAGGTAGTTCAAGATTTATTATGTTTTCATTTTCTAATTTTTGTTAGTTAATTCTTTGATTGAACCTAGCTTATAACTAAGCCCTTAAGATTTTTAGTAGGTATCTTCAAGTGTTTAGAAAAGGAAATTTCATGATTATGATTCTTATCAAAATATTGATTTATCATTTAAACATCAAATAAAGGATTAAGTTGGTGGAATATTAACTCCCAAAAATCAAACCCTAACTTTAAGGCTTTTTTTAATTTAACTTTTCTTCCAAATTAAAATAATTAAGGAAATCTAAATATTAAATTTTGATGTGACAAAATTGTAATGGGTTTCTACCATTTATCCCCTGATGTTTCAATCATCCAACATAATAATTAAGGTCATTTATTGCCTTTCTCCCATTTTGATTAAACCTAAATATTAATTAAGGCTAAATTTTCCAAAATGACCATTTTACCCTCAAAGGCCTTTATCACTTCATAATTCATTAAATTTAGCTCCAATGACTTTAAAAGTTTTATGTGACCCTAATTATAGGTTAATTAAAACATCATAGGAGAAAATGTGATTTTTTCAAAATTTAATTTAATTTATATATTTATTTTCATGCAAAATTAAGGGTTTTAAATGGAAATTTTTATTGGAGGTAGAATTAGACTAGCAGACCACTTGGACAAAATTTCATGATTTTTTGAGTTTAAATTTAATTATTAGAATTATTTTAAGTTCTAGAGTTTTAATTAATTATAAAATATTCTAAAAATTGAAAATTAAATTTTAAATTTTTCTTAAGTCCCTCTTAGATCAAGGAACCCAGATAAATAAATTTTAAACTTTTTTATTTTAATTTTAATTATTAGAATTATTTTAGTGGACAAATAAAGAAATTCAATTTTAGCCTTTAAAAATTGATATTCTGAATTTATGACTTAGGAAAATTATGGGGATGGTTACTAAGTGATTAGGAGACCAAATGTGACAATTTGATGATTTTTTAATATTTTTATTATTATTTAATTACTTAAATATTAAAAATATGATTAAAAATGAAAATTTTGTAAAAATCCTAATTTTATTTTTAGAAAAATCTTTTGATCACAGAGAACTCCCAAAACAATTTTTACAATTTTTTGAGTTTCATTTTGATTATTAAAATTAATTTAATGTTCAAAATTACCATTTCACTTAGAAAATTCATTTAAGTGACTAAATGGATTTCAAATGTCATGATATTTTTATGGGAAGTTCTTTGACCTTTAAAATACAGTGGAGAATTATTTTTGGGTTATTTCCATGTTTAATGAAATAAACTTAATTTAAATTCAGTTTTAAACCAAGTTGATAATTAGGTCATTTCTTAATGATTTAATTCATGAGAAATTTATCCTAGGGTCCTCTAGTCATGAGAAAGTTACCATGATTTTTTTGGATTTTTATAATCATCATGCTAATTATTAGAATTAATTTATGAATATAGATGCCCAAACTTGAAAAATAAAGTTCTCTATCGAGGGATCTCCTCTGACCATGAAAAAATTATGGAATATCCTCGTGATAGAGATAATAATATGCCAAAATATCAGGCCATGGTGAAATGTCTATATGCATGGAGAATCAAAAGACCCTAGAGGGTATTTAATTAATTAAAAATCATACATGCATTAAATAAATTTCAAACCATTTCCACATTATTTTCCTCTATTCACTGAGCAATAGGGTATTTTTCTTTTATTTTTATGATTTTTTTTTTCTTTTATTTTCCTACTTAACCACGTCGGCGCTGTGTCAACCTTGGCCGCTCCGGATGGCCACGCGTCTTCTTCTGATTGGGCTCCACCTTCTGATTCACTGCGCGCTTTATGCATCAAGTGTTCGTCCGACGGAATCCTGGCCATCGCTCATTACACGCGTGATCCGACACCTCCTGGTCATCGTCTTCGACTTGTGTAACCTGAGAGTCATCCACCTTCTAGACCTAAGATCTCGAGCTGCACTCAACCAAATCACATGGGGTATGTTCTTAAAGCTTCATCTAGCCTCGATGAACCTATCTATATGGTTTATACAGCATGAGATACAGTGTACAATTATGGAGGATGAAGAAAAGCTTAGGAGGAAGAGTGAGTCCAATAACTTTGTCTAAGAGGGGAGGCCTTAATCAAATGGTTGTGGCAGCTTCTATTGGTCCCAATGAACCTCCATATGGAGCCTTTTGCCCTAGTGAATTGTCTAGACCTAAACTCGACCAGGCTCGATTTCAGGTGTTGATGGAAGTTTGGTGCATAGGCCTTCTGTGATGGGGCATTGATGGGGGATCCTCTTCTTTCACTGCTGTGAAGGTGTGGGTGCAGTTAATTCATCTTTGGTGCACTGTGGAGTTGTGGTGTAATGTGTCCTGGTTTTCGGACAAATTTGAGCTCTGAAATTGAGCTTCGGCAGTGGGAATCAGAGGGGGAAAGTGGTGGTAATGATCTTATGGAGGTCTGCAAGAGCTTTGGTGAGATTTTGGCAGAGTTTTGTTAGGAAATTTTCAGCACTTGGTTTTGGCCGTGAAGGGGTGGCTTTTATAGCCATGGCCAATATCTAGAGCTCAAGCCCTAACTTTGGGTGCTTTAGGTTGCTTAGGGTTAGGGCAAAGCAAACCCATTGATCACTAAGGTGATCCCTCAATGACAATGCTCAATTTTGAGTTTAAAGAGGCATAGGGGTGCTTGGGCTGAGCCATTTCGGCAGCTAGGGCAGCCGGCAAGGATTGTGAAGGTGGTGGAAAGGTTGATGGGAGGTGTCGGAGGAGTTAATGAAGTTAATTACCTGTCATCATGGGTAGTTTGCTTAGAGTAATGGGTTAACCCAATAGGTGAAAAGAGTTGACCTAAGTGAAGGACCATAGGTACATGGATCAATGGGTTTGGGTCCAATGGGTTTTGGCTGGTCCTTGGGGTCCCAAGATTGGTTGCCATGGGGTGGGTTTGGTCAATTTGGTTCAATTGGGATCAATTTAAGTGTCATTAGGTCATATGTTCAATTTTGGTCACTTTTAGTTTAGTTGGGCTAGAGTGGGTTTGAGCTTGAGTTGAACCAAATTAATTGTTCAAATTGGTCCACATGATTGTCATGAATGGTATCGAAAAGGATTGGATTGATTTTGGAGAGGTTTGGGGGTTCAATTTGGCTTATTTTGGGATTTTGGTCAATTTGGGCTTGTTTGAGTCTTTCTTGGGCTTGGTTGGGTCCAAGGCTCAATTAATGTGTCAAACTGGTCAAAAAGGATATTATGAAGAGTTTTCCACATAAATTGGGTGGAAATTTAGGGTTTAGGGCAATCAATTTTGGGGATTTATGTCACTTATTCAATTTGGGTTAAACTTGGGTAAGCTTGGCTAAAGTGGATTTGGGTGGAGCTTAGGCTCAAATTGGGGGCAATTGATGAGTCAATTTAGTTTAGGGGAGTTTCTTGAAAGGTTTAGGATTGAAATTGGGGAGAAATTTCATGACATTAAGTCAATTTGGAGGTTTGGGTCACTTAGGCAAAATTGGGGATTTTTGGTTTCAAGTGAAATTGAACTCAAACGTGGGTCAAATTGGACTTGAATTTGGTTTATATTTATATTGTGGATGTGGAATTTTAGTTTATAATTGGAATTGATCAAGATTGGGGTCAATTGGGTAGACAATGGGTTTAATTTTGGCACTTTTAGGTTAAATGGGTCAAATTGGAGCTTTTGGTTAAATTAGACTAAATTAGCCAAATTAGGGCATGTGGTAGTTGAGAGAAATGAAATTAGGAATTTTGGAGAGGTTTTGGGAATTTATGGGAATTTTCAAATTTTTTTGGAATTTTGGGCTAAGAGGGGCATTTTGGTCATTTTGAGGATTTTCTGGGGAATTTGACAAATTTGGGTAATTTTGGTTAATTTGAGTGGTAAGGTGTATTCTGGAGTGATTTTTGGAGAATTATGGGTAATTAGGTGATTTTGGAAATTTTGGAGAATTTTAGGGTTTTGGGAGTATTTTAGGTATTTTGGATATTTTGGGTATTTTGGAGCAAAGGGGTTAGAAATTTAAAGTTTTTGAGAAAATTGGGATTGGTTGAAAGTGATCAAGATCGAATTGTTTAGGTTGAGCCTGGGACCAAGGGTCACCCTTATTTGGTCCTCTATGTGTTGGTACTGGCCGAGTCCTTAGCCTAGAGCTAAGAACTTCGGAAAACCACTTACATAAGTTTCCAAAAGAGTTAGGGGATCAAAAGTGATGTTCCTTGTTTAGGGTTGTGAGTATGTAGTGCAGGTATGGTGTAAGCTCCAGACCTCTAGATCCTAAGATCTCACCACCTATAGGAGACTTCCCACGGGCTTCCTTATGCTTGGTCATTTCCTCCCAAAAGCTTGAGGTTAGGCCTTAAGCATATGAAAACTCCCAGTGAAGTGAGACAAGTTTGAATTTCTAATGGGAAGGGTTCCATGACTAGTTTTCTAAGAAAGTCAACGAAAGAGTCCTATGGCTAGACCCTAAGCTATTCTAAAGAGAGACTAGACTTCAACCAAAAGTGAGGTCAACAGTGAGTGATGACTGGACCATGTCATTCCTTATACATTTTAGGAAGGAGTGACGCCACCTTTACCTCTTCATGATGGCTTCAAGATGATTTTTTATCTTTTGTCAAAAATGATCTGTCATGGGTTATATTTGGTCTCATGGGTCATAGGTGACCCATGCGTAACCCTACATGTATTTAATTTGATTTTAAAAATTATTTATGGGTTTTAGATGTCATATGTGATGTCATTCATGTGATGTCATGTGTGATCTTACATGTGATGTCATTCTTGTGATGTCATGTTTGATGTCATATGTGATGCCATATGTGATCATGTGTGATATCAAATGCGATGTCATACGAGATGTCATATGTAATGTCATGTGTGATGTCATATGTGATGTCATAGGTGATGTCATTTTTGATGTCATATATGATGTCATTCATTTTATTTTAGGGTTATGTGACTATAATTTCATTTTGAATAATTATGAAATTAATTTAAAAAATATGAAATTATAATATTAACCCATAAATTGGTCAAAATGATTTTGGGAGTTGACCGTTTGACTAATTTTGACAATTTGGTTCAAAATTTACTATTTTTACCCAAAATTACAAAAGTTGATCAAATTTGACCAATGTTGACCATGGTTGACCAAGGTTAACTAAGGTGAACCATGTTTGACCAAAGTTGATCAAGGTTGACCATGGTTGACCAAAGTTGAGCAAGGTTGACCGTGGTTGATCATAATTGACCAAAGGTAACCATGGTTGACAAAAGTTGACCAAGGTTAACCATGGTTGACCAGGGTTAACCAAAGTTGACCAAGATTGACCATGGTTGACAAGGATTGACCAATTTAGGTCTAGGGTTGACCTTTGGGTCAATGTGGTGGTCATTAGGTCATGGATTGACCATTTTGACCAAGTTTGACCATTTAGATCAAGGGTTGACCAGTGTGATCAATGTGATGGTCATTTAGGTTATGTACTGACCATTTTGACCACATTTGACTATTTAGGTCATTGGTTTAACCATAGGGCAAATTTGGTGGTAATTAGGTCATGGATTGACCATTTTGACTAAATTTAAACATCTTAGGTCCAGTGTTGACTAGATGGTCAATATGGTGGTCATTGGGTCCAAGATTGAGCATTTTGATCAAGTTTGACCAATTTATGTTATGGTTGACCAGATCAGGGTTTGTCATTACTGGTCAGATCATTTTAGGATATCATGTTGGTTTGATCCAAAAAAGGTATAATGAGGTCAATCCAATTTTTAGGGTTTTAAGAAATCCCTAAAGAGTTTAAAGGGGTTAATATTTGTAGGCCTCTTCCTTGGATATATTTAATGACCATAGTGATCATTACATCTGTAAAGATGTGTATGGGGACCTTGAGTTACTGAAGATGTCTTAAGACATGTCTTTTCTATTGGTACAAATTTGGTTCCTCATAAAAGTTAAGTCAACAGCTAATTTAATTATTTATTAATACTTCAATAGCTTCAGAAGTATCAAAAGCTCAGCACAAAAAGATTAGTTTTCCTTTTGCTTTTCTCTCTTAGTTAAAAATTTGATATACATTGAAAAACTTAAGTTTGGGGGAGGAAAGATTAACTATTATCTGTTCTCAATTAAAATATATTTTCAAAATAACTTTAGCATGACTTCATGTGGTAGAGCTTAACTTTAGATAACTAAATTTTTTATTTTATTTAAATATCATAGTGAAATTTAAATGAACATTTTTAGTAGTGAAGGTTAACTTTATGGGCTAAGATATTTAATATTAAGAGGATTAGACTATAGGTGATTGTTTAAAGTAACGAAAACTGTATTTTTAAATATTAAAAGTATTAGAAGTTATGTGAGAAAATAAGATTGGGTCTCTATGATGAATCATTTAAAAGCTAATATATATCTATAAATTAAAGAGATATTACAAGTTCCAACTTTAGGGGAGAAGAGTGAATTTCAAAATTATTAAAGGCTACGTAGAAATAATAATCCTCACTTAATAAAAAAGAAAAAGAAAATAAAATAAAATTAAGGATTAAAAGAAATCCATATATTGAAAAGAAAAAGAAAATTTGAGGAGAAGGTTGAGGAGATGCCTAATAAAAAATTGGTTTTACTTGATTCAACTTAAAGAAAAAGATTAATTGCATTTCTGAATTTATATTTAAGTATTAGCATACTTACTAATAGAGTTCTAATGAACTTGTTTTTCATATGATCCTTTAAAGCACCCTTAATGTGACAAATTATGGTTATTCTTGAAATGAATATGAGACTAGAACTCTTAGACATGATTACTAAATGTACATACACCTATAGTTTTGAATTAAGTTACTAAAAATCTTTCTAAAAATCTTGCTATTCTTTAAAAAAATGGTATTATTTAAGTAAAGTTCACTACTATGAGTCATACTTCTATGTAGTAAAAGGATTACATGAGGACAAGTAATAGTTGAGTTCGGAGGATTTTGAAGCACCAAGAATATGTTAGATTTTTCATATACATTTTGTACTCATTTTTGGTGATATTTCACTTTAAAAGAAAGTATTTTTCATGTTATGCTGCAGGTATAATGATTTTAGGCATTTGAAGCAAAAAGAAGTGAAAAGAAATGAAATTGGAGTGAAAAAAGGCAAAATCTAGTAATTTGAATTCTAGCGCCGACGGAACCAGAATGAACGCCGACGGCGCCCAATTCAAGAGAGCATTAGATAAAAAGACACTATAGGCTTTGACAACGCCCAGAAACAGCGGTGATGGTGCCCAATGTCGGTGGAGTCCAGATTCAATGTATTTGGACGAATTTTAGAGAAATTCTTGAGGCATCTTTTGGGAAATTCATCTCTAGGCTATTTCAAACCAAATTTGGTTCCACAAAAGGTGGTGTGAATGTAGTGTGTGTGGTGCGTGAGTGTTGTTTGTGTTTTGTGAGAATAGAAAGAAGTAGAGATGAAGTGAGTAGAGAGTTTAAAAATCTAGTGTGTGGTGTGAAATGTGTTGTTTTTTGAGGGATTCTTCTCTAAGAGTTGTAGGAGGAGAAGGAACATAAGAGATTGCTTCTTCCCTACTATTCTAAGAGGAAAATGTGTGTCGTTGTGAAGAGGGAAAGAGATTCAAAAACTTGAAGGATTTTTTTAGGGAAGAAATTGAGATAAGTTGTATTTACTCTTCTGGTTTGTATGACTTTGATAATATATATATAATTCTTGTTTTTTCATCTATTCCTCATGATTTTGAGTAGATTTCTTCGTCTTTCTCCTTACAATGATAAATGGTTAAATGATGATTTAGCTAGGATTTGTCATATAAATTTTAATAAATTATGATGATTTTTCACTTTGTACTTCATTTACTTTTCGATTTGGCCAATTTAATTGTTAAAATATGTTGTGAAACGTACGATCCAAAAGGACTATGCATTCTCAAACAAAAGTTTATATTACATTCAATGTCCATGAATGAGTGATGTGGCTCATGGGGGTTAGGTGCAAATAAATAGGTAAATATGTTTTATTGGGCGTAAAATTAGAGATTTTAGGGTGATATACTAAAATCCTTAATTTGGTCTTGGTGTTTGGAACTAAAGGGAGAGTTAGTCTTCAGGTGAAGGGGAGTGAAAGCTCTGGAGAGAGAGCCAATATCCTCCCAGCCTAATCATGGATTTAGGGACTAAACCTAGGATTAGCCAATGTTCTTTCTAGCACTCAGAAGAGGATAAAGAATAGGTATGCTCATATTTGACACAATACAAAATTTTTAATAATCTTAATCATTCACTCGTCATAACATCATTGTAAGGGGAAGGACACTTTCTTCAAATTTGAACCTTTCAATACAAAACATAGTATAGTGGTAGTTAACTTTATTTTGATGTTTATAAAGTACATTAGAGATCTTAGAATCTTTATCATCTTTAACATTTAGCAACTTTATTATTTATTTTACGTGCATTATAATTTGAATATTGGATTTTTTTGCTACACTTTAAAGATTTGCTTCCTCCCGGTGGGATCGATAAGCAGGACTACACTAGCACCCTGTATTACTTGAGTGATACCTTTACTTGCGTATAGATTGACTGCTTTCTTATTATACTTATTATACTTGGTGACTTAACTAAAAATACCAATTAAAAACTTATTTAAGACAGACGCGATTAAGCGCAGTAACTACCTCTCTATAAGATGCATTGAATTTGGCCAAATTTTGAAGAAGTGCTAGAACAACTCTTCATTAGTTTCAAAAATCTATTAAATAGACAAATTTTCTTCACATAAAAAGAGGAATTTTGGAGACATTTAGATATCATTTGGTAGATTTTTAGTATTCTTTTTAGTGCGTGTAGGTGTGTGTGTGTAGGAGTTTGTATAAGAGTTTAGAGATTGACGGAAAGAGACTTAAGAATTTTCTTAGGGAGAAAACATAATGTATCTTGTATTTTTTTTAAGTTATTGTTAAAACTTTGCTTTTAATATAAATCATGTGTTTTTGTTTTATACCCACAAATTCTGAGTTGTTTCCTATCTTTCTCCTTTCATATGAGAATTAATTTTGTGGGATGAGAATGATTTAAAGACTTATTTTTATTCTAAAAATTGTAATTGTATTTTCACGGTTTCGTCGATGACGTTGTAAATTTGCCACTTGTGAGGTTAAATTCCATTTAGAAACAGAATGACCTGGGAGGGCTATGATTTTACCCAACTTGTGAACAGCACGCTTCATTTTGCGATCAACCTAGGGGAGTGCAAATAGATAGGGAGATAGGTTTTGATGGGCTTAGAATTGATGTTTCTTGGGTGACAGACTAGATTTTCTTATCAAATCAGTTTAGAGTTTGGATCGTAAGGGTCCCTAGTAGGTCCTATAGAGAGGATATAGTGGGTAATATGGATGTGAGAGGCCTGAATCTTCTCAGCACTGTTACAAAAGCTAGGGACAAACTTTAGATTAGTAATTATTCATTGCTAGCACCAAGAGGGTTTAAAGAATAGGAATGCTTCTATTTGTCACAATACATCATTTTATATTTCTAAACATTCAAATCACACACTGATTAACATCTCTTTGCAAGGGGGAAATATCTTTTCATAAAATCCAATCTCGCTTTTAATCTTTAGTAGTCATTTTTTGTTTATCAAACTATCAAAGTTAGTTGTTACTTCTTGCTTAAATTTTGTTTTAATCATTACACACCCATAGATGTTATTCTTATATTATATTTATTTGCAATTTAAAAAGAGTTCTGCAAGTTAATATTATGACTTGCACATTCTCTGTGGGATCGATACTGAGGTTTTTAATGAAAATTTTTTATTACTTAAGCAATATGTATAATTGTGTAGTACACTTAGAGTAAAAACTTATTATATATTTTCTAAATAATTTTATTTATTCACACTAGCTGCTAAACATAATTTGGGACATTTTTTGGCAATTTTAAGAAAAGTAAATTTTAACGTAATTGCGGTTTTGGTCAGCGCCTAGGCACTAAATCCTGACGCCATGGCACAAAGCTCTCTATTTCCACATATGGCGTCTAACACCTAAGCGCCACAATCTAACACTTAGGCCCGAGTTCACTTTGTACTCCTTTGCTCCACTTGACCCTATTTTACTTAGCTTTCGCTCCTTTTTATCCAAAAATCTATCTCTTGCACCTGTAATTGAAAAATGCAAAATATCTTCCATTAAAATGTAATATCATTAAAGAGCATTAAATGTATATAAAAATAGTACATATTTTGGCATGTTAGTGAACCTAGTTCACCGATATACTTATTGGTGGTCTGACCCACACAAAAAGAAAACATAGAGATTCATGAACACTTCTATTTAAGGATGGCTAAATAGACAGTCCTATAATCGATAATAGGAGATTGTACTTGCCGAAGAAAGAAACGAACAAACCATGCCAACAAAAGAGTGGCAATCTGGACCATGAGGGACATGGACACATTACCAATGTATGAAGGCAAAAATCTTCCTTATCATAATTGAAAGAAAAACTAGTACCCAGTAGAGTCGTCATAATCCGTCGTTCACCAATTTGGAACCTGTTTCTCTCTTTCAAAATATGTTTTAATTTAATCTAACTTTCTTAACTTTAAAATAGCATTTTAATTTTTGAAACGTAAGACCAAATTTATCGCATATATTTGGTAGTCTAAGTAATTGAGCTTAACACCATGACTAATACACTATTCCAAGTGACAGGTTTACTACTCGATAGTGGGCTCGATTATATAAACTACACAACTTACGACATTTGTTTGGTCTGTGAATCATTTATGTGGACTGACGATCCACTTAAAAAATACCCATCTTTATTCCTTACTTATGACTTAATTCTTAAGTATATTATGTTTTAATGAAAGGAATTTTCATGTTTTTGGATGTAGATGATTAAAAAGAGACCAAGAAGGAAAAAAAAGGGTAAAAAGGAGCAAAAATGGAGCTTATGAAGCAATTTTTGGAATTATTGGCCTAGCGCCTAGGTGCCAGTGTCCGGCGCCTAAGCGCCAGTTCGATACAGACGCTGTTAAGTTTTTTTGATGACTTTGGGCAGTTATTTTGACTGTGTTAAGCGGTTATTGGAGCTTCTAGAAGACTGGAAGTTACTCCTAATACATAGGACATGTGATACAATGTATTTGGACATAAGGAAACGGTCTAGATCATGAAGAGGTGTGACCCAAAGTGAAGAGGTGTGAACGACCTGGTCACGGAGTCCGGTACCTAGGCGCCAGATCCCGGCGCCTAGGCGCGACGGTTACCTTCTAGAAGATACATTGAATTTGGACAAATTTTGAAGAGGTGCCTTAAGCAACCCCTGGTCAAATTCAGAGCTCTATAAATAGGAGCCCATTCAACAGAGAAAATTGCACCAACCCCCCCTCTTAGTACACATACCCATTTTAGCCTATTCTAGTTTAATTTAGTCTCTTTCATACTAAAAGTGTCACTTTATTTTGTATCTAGTGAGTTTATTTTGAGTGTTTATAGTGTGTAATTGTTGTTGGAGTCTTTCATCAATGTGTTGGGTCAGTAGAAGTCAGTGGAGCTCTTGAAGGAACACTTCATATAAGTATTTGTATTTTGATTCAAAGTTTTATAAATATGTATTATTGTGTTGATTTAATGAGTTCTGAGTAGTTAGTTATCATTCTCCTTTCAACTATGAAAAGATTATAAATTAATTAAATTTTGTAGGAGAATTAAATATATAATATTTTAAAATATTATGATGATATTAATACCTGATCTTAGTTTACTTTTTAAATTGGCCATTTAATTTGTTAAAACATGTTGAAGAATTTTGAGACCTATACGGAGATAAATTCTTAACTAGTAGATATCACATGAATCCATAAGGTAATCGAAGGCTTTACGAAGATTATTTAAGGTGAAGTGCAAATAAATAGGAAGATATTATTTATTGGGCATAGAATTAATTAGTTTTTAGAGTGACAGACTAAATTCTAATAATTTGGTTTATAGAAAGGTAACGGGTCACTGGTAGGGCCGACCATAGCCACCCTTGGACATTTAGTAGTGTGAGCCTAGATTAACCCATTCTACCGATATCACATCCCGAGCCTAACTATAGATTAGTCAATGTTCTTTGCACCTGGACCAAAGGGTAAAGAATAGGAATACTTCTATTTGGCAGAATACTATATTCTTACTTCCCTATAAAAGATAATTAATCTATAATTCTTGAATTAGTTGAAAAAGGATAAAGTCATTTTTATAATTGCATTAAATTACTGCTTTCCTGCTTATTGCTTACTTTCTTTTAGTAAAAGTTATTAGTTTATTAAATTTGAATATATATATATATATATATATATATATATATATATATATATAACAAAGTATATATAATTTTGCTTAATAAAATATCAAAATATTGTTTTTATATATTTTTACGTTTTGTTTTTCATTATCCCTGTGAAATCGATAACCAGGACTCCACTAGAGCCCTGTATTACTTGAATGATACGTATACTTGCATTTAAAATTGTGACTTTTACAATAATTAAATCTAATGAAATTATAAAAGTAAACCTCGCACATCAAGTTTTTGAAGCCATTTGTCAGGTATTAAATCTTCTAAAAAGTGGTATCAAAATCTTATATTTTAAAGCTTAATTAAAATTGCATCGCATCAAGTTTTTTGGCGCCGTCGCCGGGGATAAGATAAAGTAAAAACTAAAAGTAAAAATAAAAAAAATAAATAAATAACAACTCAAAAAAATAACAAAAACATAAAAATAAAACAAAATTATTATCTTTAAATTTTTATGTGTAGTTCTGGATCTGAAGGATTACTATCTTTTGATCCTGAATTAGAAAGAACAATTAAAAGAATTTTAAAAAGAAAACAAATTTTAAAACATAAAAATATGGCTAACTTACATAACAATAATCAAAATCAAATTGAAATTAATGAACAAAATATTTATAAACTATTACGGGAATATGCAAACCCTACAGCTGATGAACTTCATGTTAGTATTCAAATTCCAACTGTAGATGCTAATTCTTTTCAGCTTAAACCTTCTATTATTCAAATGGTTCAAAACAATCAATTTGGAGGAGCACCTAATGGGGATCCAAATTTACACTTTGCTAGTTTTTTAGAACTTTTTGCTACCTTTAAATATAATAATGTTTCTGATGATGCAATTAAGCTTAGACTCTTTCCTTTTTCCTTAAAAGATAAAGCAAAGATGTGGCTTAATTCATTAGCAACTTGTTCTATTAAAACATGGGCAGATATGACACAAAAATTCCTTGCAAAATATTTTCCTCCTAAAACTGGTAAATTGAGAAATGATATTACTTCATTTACACAATTTGATGGAGAAACAATTTATGAAGCTTGGGAAAGATTTAAAGAAATATTAAGAAAATGTCCTCATCATGCTTTACCAGATTGGTTAATTATTCAAACATTTTAGAATGGACTTATTGGATCAATTAGATCAATTATTGATGCTGTTGCTGGTGGTTCTTTAGTGGCTAAGACATTTGAAGAAGCCTATACCTTAATTGAAGAAATGGCTAACAATAATTTTCAATGGCCTTCCGAAAGGGTTAATCCTAAAAGAATGACTAGTATTCATGATAATGAAGCCTTTTCTATTTTAGCTTCACAATTGGCTGCGATATCTAGGAAATTAGATAATTTTGGTATTAATATATCGCATCTGAATAATGAAAATACTACAAATTCTGATGATTCTCAAACAATGGAAACTTTGCAAGCTATTGCTAGTAAAAATAATAATCCTTATTCTAATTATTATAATCCTGGTTGGAGAAATCATCCTAATTTTAATTGGAGTAATGGAAATCAAACTAATCCAAATTGGAACAATCAAGGAAATTCAAACTATAGACCAACTTATCCTCCTGGTTATAACAATCAACAGAAAAAGTTGTCAATAGAAGAATTGATCTTGCAACTTAGCATTCAGTTACAAAGTCAAAACACTGCTTTTCGTAATATTGAGAATCAAATGGATCAAATTGCTAATTTCATTACTTACAAACCTCAAGGAACACTGCCTAGCAATGTCAAAATTAATCCTAAAGGATCTGGAAAAGAACATGAACAAGCAAAAGTTGTACAACTTAGAAGTGGAAATGAATTAATAGAGAAAACACAAAATGAGATTGAAAATGAAAAAGAAGTTAAAGAGATTGAAAAACATAAAGATACCCTTTCTCCAAGTAAAGATCATACTGTTGTACCTACTGAAGTGGAATTGAAAGACCACCACCACCTTTTCCTCAAAGACTTAAAAAGCAGAAGCTTGACCATCAATTTTCTAAGTTCTTTGAAATTTTTACAAACTTACCATCAACATTCCTTTTGATGAAGCTTTGGAGAAAATGCCAAGCTATGCAAAATTTATGAAGGATATTTTAGGTAAGAAGAGAAAATTTGAAGCTTATGAAACTGTTGCATTAAGTGAAGAATGTAGTGCAATTATCCAGAAAAAATTACCTCAGAAACTTAAAGATCCTAGAAGTTTCACTATACCATGTGCTATTGGAGAAAAATTCTGTGGAAAAGCCTTATGTGATTTAGGAGCTAATATTAATCTCATGCCATTTTCAATCTTTTGAAGGTTAGATTTAGAAGAGATCTCTCCTACCACTGTAACTCTTCAGTTAGCTGATCGATTGATCACTTATCCTAAAGGGGTTATAGAGGATGTGCTTGTTAAGGTAGATAAATTTATCTTCCCTGTAGATTTCATTGTTCTAGTTATGGAAGAAGATAAAGAAATACCTATCATTTTAGGAAGACCTTTTCTCGCTACCGGTTGATCAATGATTGATGTGCAAAAAGGAGAATTAATAATGGGAGTTAATGATCAAGAGATAACATTCAATGTTCTAAAATCAATGAGGTATACTGAAAAAGAAAAATGCTATTGAATGGATATTTTTGATTATATGATTGAAAATAATTATCAAGAAAGATGTAAGGTCATTTTTGATAATAAAAACAAATAATCTATGTTATATGATGAGTTATTAAATGAAGAGAATTCATCTACAAAAGCTCATTATATTCATGAAAATTGGGAAATTTTAGACACAACTAGAAATGAGATATTATTACCCTCAATTGAAAAAGCCCCTCAACTGGAATTAAAAATGTTACATGTGCATTTAAAGTATGCATTTCTTGGAGATTCATTAACTGTACCTGTAATTATATCTTCAGAACTAAGCAAAGATCAAGAAGAAAAATTAATTAGAGTTCTGAAGAGTTATAAGAAAGCTTTTGGCTGGACTATTGCAGATATAAAAAGAATAAGCCCATCAATCTGTATGCATAGGATTTTAATGGAAGAAAATTGTAAACCCACTATTGAACCTCAAAGAAGATTAAATCTAATTATGCAAGAGGTTGTTAAGAAAGAAATTTTGAAATGGTTAGATGCTGAAATTATTTATCCTATTTCGGATAGCCAATGAGAAAGTCATATTCATTGTGTTTTGAAAAAAGGAGGAGTAACTATTGTTGTTAATGGAAAAAATGAATTAATACCAACAAGATAAGTTACTGGATGGCGAATTTGCATTGATTATCAAAAATTAAACAACGCCACTAGAAAGGAATATTTTCCTTTACCTTTCTTCTATCAAATGTTGGATAAACTTGTTGGACATTCATATTTCTGTTTTCTGGATGGATATTCTGGTTATCATCAATTACCTATTGCTCCTGAGGATCAAGAAAAGATAACATTTACTAGTCCTTATGGAACATTTGCCTTTAGAAGAATGCCTTTTGGTTTATGCAATGCCTCTGCAACTTTTTAAAGATGTATGATGTCAATATTCTATGATTTGATTGATAAAGGAATTGAAGTATTCATGGACAATTTTTCAATTTTTGGAACATCTTTTGAATCTTGCTTGGAAAATATAACGAAAATTTTGAAGAGATGTGAAGAAACAAATTTAGTTCTAAACTGGGCAAAATTCCAATTTATGGTTATAGAAGGCATTGTACTTTGACATAAAGTTTCACAAATAGGGATGGAAGTTGACTAAAAAAAGTGAAAATTATTGCTGAATTGCAACCACCTACTACCGTTACTGATGTAAGAAGTTTTCTGGGTCATGCTGGATTTTATAGGAGATATATAAAAGATTTTTCTAAAATTGCTAAACCACTTTGCCTTTTATTAGAAAAAGAAACTAAATTTGAATTCAATGAAGATTGTCTGAATGCGTTTAATATTCTGAAAGAAAAGTTAATCACTACACCTGTCATTGTTACACTTGATTGGAATAAACTCTTTGAATTAATGTGTGATGCAAGTGATTATGCAATCGGAGCTGTATTAAGACAAAAATATGAGAAGATTTTCAAAGTTATATACTATGCTAGAAAAACTCTTAATGAAACTTAAATAAATTACACAACTACTTAAAAAGACCTGTTAACAATAGTATATGCCTTTGATAAATTTAGACCATATCTTCTTGGAACAAAATGTATCGTCCACACTGATCATTCTGCTATTAAGTATTTAATATCTAAAAAGGATGGTAACCCTAAATTGATCAGATCGGTTTTACTTTTGCAAGAATATGATTTTGAAATAGTAAACAGAAGAGGGACTGACAACCAAATTGATGATCATTTATCAAGAATCAAAAACAATAATGAGAAGATTTATGATGAAATTATAAATGAAAATTTCCCGGATGAGCAATTATATGTCATTCAAGAATTACAAATACTAGATATAGTTAACTACTTGGTTAGCAATATTTTAACATATGGTATGAATAGTAAATATATTATGAAATTTAAGAATGATTGTCATATATTTGGGAAGATCCTCATTTATTTAAAATAGGAAGAGATTTTGTGATTCAAAGATGTGTACCTTATGAAGAAACTTTTGCTATTATTCAAAAATTAGTGTGGATAAAACTGCATTTAAAATTTTAAACTCTAGATTTTATTGGCCTACTTTATTTAAAGATGTTGGACATTATGTGAAAACTTGTGATCGATGTCAAAGAATGGGAAATATATCCAGAAAAGATGAAATGCCTATAAATTTTATACTAGAAATTGAAAATTTTGATGTATAGGGTTTAGACTTTATAGGACCTTTCGTACCATCAACTTGAAGATTTATATTTTATTAGCAGTTGATTATGTTTCAAAGTGGATCGAAGCTGTAGCTTTACCAAACTGTGATTCCAAAAGTGTTTCAAAATTTTTAAAGAAAATGAATTTTACAAGATTTGGAATGCCTAGGATAATTATCACAGATGGGGGAAGTCATTTCAGAAATATAAGAATTCAATCATTGCTGAAAAAATTAAGAATTAATATAGAATAGCAACTGCTTATCATCCTCAAACAAGTGGAATGGCTGAAGTATCAAACAGAGAAATTAAAAAAATATTGGAAAAGACTGTTAATCCTAAAAGAACTGACTAGGTTGATAGACTTGATTCTGCATTATGGACTTATAGAACAGCTTATAAGACACCTATCAGAATGTCACCTTATCTGTTAATTTATGGTAAACATTGTCACTTACCTGTTGAACTGGAGCATAAAGCTTATTAGGCGATAAAGGAGTTCAATTATAATTTGAATACTGTAGGATAAAGATATTATTACGAATAAATGAATTGGAAGAGATAAGAAATGAATCTTATGAAAATGTAAAATTTTATAAGGATAGGATGAAGAAATTACATGATAAAATGATTTCAAGGAAAGTATTCGAGCCTGGACAAGAAGTATTATTTAATGCTCATTTAAAACTTTTCCCTGGAAAATTAAAATCTAAATGGATGGGACTGTTTATAATTGAGAAAGTATACCCTTATGGAGTTGTGGATATTAAAGATCCTAAAACTGGAAAAGTATTTAAAGTTAACGGATTAATACTGAAGCCTTATATGGGAAAAATGAAATTAAATTACAAAGAGGCTTATGAACTGAGTCTACTCAATTAATTCAATTAATTAGGTCGGGCTGACGACGTTAAACCAAGCGCTTTGTGGGAGAAAACCCATATTTATTAGTTTGAGTTTAATTATCACTGTAATATTATGCCTTGGTTTTGACTAAATTTGTGTATAACTTCTAGAAATAAATAGATAATGAGTCTGTATTGGCTTAAGCTAAATATTTTCTTAAAGTATATAGAAATTGGACTTGTACCACTCCATGACAAATGTGAATAAAAAGGAGATCAAGTTAACCTTCGTTTGTGATTGTTTGTGATTTGAATTTTTCATAATTATGTTTGTGTGTTGATCATATTTATTTATTAGACCTGTTTTTACGACCTAAACTTTGCAAAATTTGACGATAGGTGAATCGGAGTCGATCGAGGTTTCGGCGCCTAGGGGCCAAAAGTTGGTGCCTAAGCGCCAGAATAACTGTCATATCAATGAATCTGGCACCAGATTCCGGTGCATAAGCGCCGAAGTTACAGATCATGGAAAAACTAAATTTCTTCAGTTTTTCACATGAAATCTCTTTATTTATAGCCTATTTTGCGTCCCCAATCCCATAGACACACTAATTTCGACCAGAGCAATTCATTTTGGAGGAGTTAGGAAGGATTTGGAGGCCACGGATAGAGGAAATCATGGAAATGAGGTAAGAGACAAATCTCCTAAAGATCCTCGACCTTATTTTAATGGTTTTATTGTTGTTATTTTGGAGAAAATGTTTAGTCGAATGGATAAGATTGAAGCGGAACTTCAAAGTATTGGTAATCATCTCCATGAGATGTACCACCAGTAGGAACAATTGGAATGGCAAACCAAACTTCAATCTGATCACATGGCTGCCTATCAGGACGTTCAAGTAGAAATGTACGTGAAGAACAAATGGATGGATGAAAAGACGGCTTCAGAATTTCCAAGGGCGTTGGGGTTCTATCACTTCGGTCCTAGCAAACTTCATTGTGAAAGAGATGGAAATTGAAAATCGGTGTTAAATAGATTCTATTTGTGTTTTAGGTGTGATTGAGTCTTTTTTTAGTGTGTTGAATATCTATTGTGTGTATTGGCTTAAAATGTTTAATGTGTGTTGTTCGATTTGAATGTTTGCTTTTAATATGTTGTTGATTTTGTTATTTATAAAATGATGAACCTTGATACAAGTCTTGTACTGAAGATTGTTGAATTTGGAATGGATATCAGGATTTTGAATTAAAGAATTTGGATACATTTATGTGGATCTATGCTATAATTTTAAATTGATTGTGAAAATATTTGGAGGTTATAAAATGGATTAATACTCTCATAAAAGTAATTAGGAGTCGAATTTGATAAGATTTCGTGGAAAATATTTAATTTAAATCAAATTTTTGGAAAGGCTAGTCTGGCGCCAAGGCGCCAGAATTCAACACCTAAGCGCCGATTTGGCCTGAACCCGAAATATCATCTTCTTAAACCCCCCACGCCATTTTTGACACCTAAGCTTCCTTCTCCACAGTATTTTCACGAATATACCACCTAGAGATCCCATTTAGAGCGAGATTTTCATGTTTTTGGGCTTAAAATCACCCGATTTCTTCATCTCGAGGTCAGATCTACATTCTAAACTCATTATTTTTTATTTTTACCATGGATTTTGCTCTCATTAAGAAAAACCAAAATTTTGAGAAAAATTTTGATTTTTTATGATCAAATTCATGGGTGTTTAAGCTATTTCAAGTTTGAAAAGCTTAAATTAGTTTATTTTCCTAGATCCGTTGAATTTATTTCGCATTTTTCTTTCACTTTTAGATGGCACCCAAATCTATGTGGGGAAAGGAATGAAAAAACTTTGATCATAGCAAGTTCGTCACTACTGATGCACACTTCCGATATAATGATTTTGCTACGACTCAGAAGTTTATCTCAGAGCGTAGTTTCTATAATCTTGGAGGAAGAATTGAGGAGACAATCGTTGCACTCAACTGGCAACAATTTTGCTATTTCACTGTTATTTCCATTATCCCGGTGGTTAGAGAGTTTTATGCTAATTTTGTGGATGAAGAGGAATACGAGAATTTCATTCGAGGAGTTGGAGTAGGATTCACTCCTGAACATATCAATATTTTCTATGGCCTGCCACCAAACATTGAGTGTTATTACTCAGGTTTATCTCCATCTAAGGAAGATTTAGACATGATGATTGCCTACCTGACTGATAGTACTGGAGCGTGGAAGACTCGGAATGGAAAAAAGGGTAAATTTTTCATCTTCTAAGCTTAATGGTGTTTCCAAGGCATGGCACTACTTTATTTCTACTCGTCTCCTTTCATCAAATCATCTGAGTGAAGTTACCATAGATAGAGTTATTCTAAACTACTGCATTTAAGAGAGGAAGTCTATTGATGTAGGGAGCATTATTTATGATTCTGTGCAGGCTACTGCTCGTTCTAGCACATCTATTGGACTTGGTTTTCCATCACTGATCTATTCTCTTTGTTAAAGTGCTGGAGTAGTTGCTGAGCTTTCTAAAGAAAAGCTTAAGTCGATGAAGCCTATAGGAAGAGAGAGTGTCAGCATTTACGATCGACTGCGAGGAAAGAGCTCTACTGTACTTGCTGGTTCATTACCTACTTCAGGTAGAGCTTCTACTCTAGACCATCTACTTCTGCTGAGCCATCATCTACGTTATGGGAAACCACGCATGATCAGTTCATAGAGCAGTAGCATGAGTTATTCTTAACTCACTACAGAGTAGATACCATAGACAAGAAGATTGATCATCTTTCTGAGTATACACAAAGAAAAAGTGATTATGATGCTAAATATTCAGAGTCTTTAGTGAGATTTCTGAAGGGTGAGCATAAAGTTCAATTCCCTACTTGTCCTAGATTTTCACCCTATGTTGATCCTAAGGATATGGAGTTCTCTTTTGGTGATGACGATGATGAATCTACAGATAGTGATTAGTAGCTTGATTTATCTCTAGAGTTTATTGATTCTATTTTTAGAGTGTTTTCTTATTTCTTCTACTGTTTATTGTGATGTTATTTGTTAGAGTTATTGTGAACTTTGTATGTTAAAACTATTTTTAGATTATCTGATGTGTGTTTAAGACAGATGTGAATGAATTTCTATAAAAGTTTATTTCTGTTTCAGCCTATTGTTTAGTGTTCATGAACAGTTAGTAAATTTGTATGTTCTAAAATAAAATTTTTTTTTTAGAAATTAACTCCTGCTCTGCAAAACTTTTCTATATATGCTTAATTATTTCTTTTATATTCATATTGAAGCATGTGTAGAAGTAGAGTATAGTTTTTCCTTACTACATCATTGTTATACTTAGATTAATTCCTGTTTATTTCTTTCTCTCATGCTTTAGAAAATTTCATAATTCATATTTATACTAAAGCGATGTTTGGGGAGGGAAAATATTTATCAAATTTAAATATTATTAATCCTTAAAGAACTAATATTTTCTTTCAAAATATATTAACATAACATAAGGAATGAAAAATCTATTTAAGAATAACTAAATTTTTGAATTTATAAATAATTTAGTAAACTTAAATAAAATTTCAAAAATTTTGGTTAATTTTAAGAATAGAATTATTTAGCTTAAAGAATAATAAGATGAAAAATTTTCTTTTTTAGTAAAGAGAATTGTATTTTTCTTGGAAATACTAAGGAATCAAGATTATTGCTTAAAAAGAACAGATTAAAATAAATTTTGAAAAATAATAAATTATTAATGTTATATTTATTAAGTAAAAATGTTTAAGTTTTTGAAAATAAGTTAATAATAGTGAAGCTCAAAATCATTAACAGGCTATCCAAAAATAGTAATCCTCACTTAAAAAAAAAGAAGAAGAAAGAAAAAAAAAGGGTAAGGAGAAACTTGAGGAAATGCCTAATAAAAAATTAGCTTCATTTGAATTATCTTATAGTAAGAAAACTGATTATATTTTTAACTTAATTTCTATGTACATATATTTTTACTTAAAAAAATATTTCAAAAAAATCTTTTTCTTGTAAATATTCTATGTGACCTTGATATGATAAACTGCAATTATTCTTGAAATAAATGAAAAATTGGAAGTTTTATGATTTGTTAGTTAAATGTTCTTTTAATTCTTAAAATTAAACTTAATTAGTGAAATTTGGTTAATGATTTGCTAAAGTATTTATAAAACCAAAAACTATAAGGAATCTTAAATATTTTAACTTCATTACAAATGTTATTTATTTATTTTATGTAATTAAAAGGATTACTTGAGGAAGTTTGGGGGAATTTGATCCACTTAAAAAATACCCATTTTTATGCCTTATTTATGAGTTAATTCTTAAGGATATTATGCTTTAATGAAAGGTATTTTCATGTTTTTGGATGTAGATGATTAAAAAGAGCCGAATAAGGAAAAAAGGAGCAAAATGGAGCAAAAATGAAGCTTATGGAGCAATTTTTGTAATTATTGGCCTGGCGCCTAAGCGCCAGAGTCCGGCGCCTAAGCACCAGTTCTATACAGACTCTGTTAAGTTTTTTTGGTGAATTTAGATAGTTATTTTGACGGTGCTAAGCTGTTATTGGAGCTTCTAGAAGACTGGAAGTTACTCCTAATACATAGGACATGTGATACAACGTATTTGGACATAGGGAAATGGTCTGGATCGCGAAGAGGTGCTACCCAAAGTGAAGAGGTGTGAATGATCTGGTCACAGAGTCCAGCGCCTGGGCGCCAGATCCTGGCACCTAGGCGCGACGGGGACATTCTAGAAGATACATTAAATTTCGATGAATTTTGAAGAGGTGCCTTAAGCAACCTCTGATCAAATTCTGAGCTCTATAAATAGGAGCCCATTCTACAGAGAAAAGCGCACCAAACCCCCCTAGTACACATACCCATTTTAGCCTATTCTAGTTTAATTTAGTCTCTTCCATACTTAGGGTGCCACTTTATTTTGTATCTAGTGAGTTTATTTTGAGTGTTTATAGTGTGTAATTGTTGTTGGAGTCTTTCATCATTATGTTGGAGTCAGTAGAAGTCAGCGGAGTTCTTGAAGGAACACTTCGGATAAGTATTTGTACTTTAGTTCAAAGTTTTATAAATATGTTTTGTTGTGTTATTTTAATGAGTTCTTAGTAGTTAGTTATCTTTCTCCTTTCAACTATGAAAATATTATAAACTAATTAAATTTCATAGGAGAATTAAATATAAAATATTTTAAAATATTGTGATGATATTAATACCTGATCTTAGTTTACTTTTTAAATTGGTCATTTAATTTGTTAAACCTGTTGAAGAATTTTGAGACCTATCCGGAGATAAATTCTTAACTAGTAGATATCACATGAATCCTTAAGGCAATCGAAGGCTTTACGCGGATTATTTAAGGTGAAGTGCAAATAAATATGAAGATAATATTTATCGGGCATAAAATTAATTAGTTTTTAGAGTGACAAACTAAATTCTAATAATTTAGTTTATAGAAAGGTAACAGGTCGCTGGTAAGGCCGACCATAGCCACCCTTGGACATCTAGTAGTGTGAGCCTAGATTAACCTATTCTACTAATAACACATCCTGAGCCTAACCATAGATTAGTCAATGTTCTTTCCACCTGGACCAAAGGGTAAAGAATAGGAATGCTTCTTTTTGGCACAATATTATATTCTTAATTCCCTAAAAAAGATAATTAATTTATAATTCTTAGATTAGTTGAAAAAGGAGAAAGTTGTATTTATAATTGCATTAAATTACTGCTTTCCTGCTTATTACTTACTTTCTTTTAGTAAAAGTTATTAGTTAATATAATTTGCTTAAGAAAATTTCAAAATATTATTTTTATATATTTTTACTTTTTGTTATACATCATCCCTGTGGGATCGATAACCAGGACTCCACTAGAGCCCTGTATTACTTGAACGATATGTATACTTGCATTTAAAATTGTGAATTTTACAATAATTAAATATAATAAAATTGTAAAAGTAAACCTGGCACATTAAGTCTTTGAAGCCATTTGCCAGGAATTAATTCTTCTAAAAACTGGTATCAAAATCTTATATTTTAAAGCTTAATTAAAGTCGCATCGCATCAACCGACAGGATCCACTACCTAATATTAAAGATTTGGCAGGGTTTATTTTACTTCGGTTCCTTTAGTTCCCTATTAGGGCAAACCCTATAGTTGATTACATCTTAAATAACTGAAGTCACTTAAAAAATATCTTAATGATGATTAGTGGTATTTGTATTCATGAATTCAAAATTTAGGTTTTTCAAGGATGAACATGGAAAAGTCAACTGGGAAAGTTTGTTCTCAGAATCCAAAGGAAGAAAGGCAGGGGATGTGACGGATCCAGAGGAGAACCTCAGTGACTTTCCAATCTATATTTTTGTTTCACTTCAATTTAAGAAAGATACTATTTAGTGTTCCATATTGTCAATTTTATTATTTAGGGCTTATATTTACATGATCCCAATCATATAAATAACCTAGAAAGATAGGTGGATTTACGTTATACAAAATGTCAAAACCCTAAAGAGAGTTAGGACTTATATTGCAAACCTTAATCGTGCAAAAACCTAAAGATAAAGTGAGGATTTATGTCATGCTAATAAAACAACCTCGAGATCCAATGTGTTTTTGTTCAAGCTAAGGAGAAATTGCCTGATAAAGATCGTATTTGCTCCCTCAAAGATGTTCTACTCTATGTCCTCATCATGCTGTCTGCAGATTTTTTCTGAGCCCCTCATTGTGATGACTCCATGTTTAAGGTTTTACAGTTTTGTAGTTTATGTTTCATGTATTGGTTGTGCTTGTTGTCATTCAAGAAGTTTATAAGTGTGTTAATATTTTTGGAAGTGTATTTTTGTTGTTTCTCATTGTTTTTCAAGTAAAATGTACATGGTAAAGATCATAGTAAATAATTTGTACGTACGTACCTGGGCCTTTGCTACCACTATATTTTTAGTACATAAAGCATAGTATAGTTGCAAGAAATTTAAGTAAATTGTGGAAGAAAAGAAAAGCAAGAAAAATCCAGTATGAAGAAGTCAAAAAAAGTAGTAGGAAAATACGAACAAGTAAAATAAAACTTGTAGTCACATATGAAAGACCGGGGCTAAGCGACATTGGTGAAGGTGGAGGCTCAGAGCTGGAGTGTGTGCTTTATAACACCAACTTTGGATAAAAGCCACCAGCTTAACTATCTATGGGGGGTAACCCCTAACCTCGATTCAATTGATTAACCGTGGACCTTTTTAAATTTTCATAAAAAAATATTTAGTTTTTCATGCATGTAGAATTATCATTAGCAAGCAAAAGAGTTCATGATTCAAAAAGGATTTTTATCACCTTATATTATAAGTATTTTGTGACGCTAGGAGGTAGATATCGTACAGAA
The DNA here is from genome assembly GCA_022702705.1 of Papilionanthe hookeriana x Papilionanthe teres. Taxonomy (NCBI): domain Eukaryota; kingdom Viridiplantae; phylum Streptophyta; class Magnoliopsida; order Asparagales; family Orchidaceae; genus Papilionanthe; species Papilionanthe hookeriana x Papilionanthe teres. Next base: position 29,785,291 of record CM040430.1, on the reverse strand, counting down.
GAGCTGGGGTTCTGGTCATTGGCTGGTTGATTTATACCGGAAGTTATACTTAGAGAATAACTTCATACAAACCGACATAATAGCTCATTATCAATAACACCTAGAAAATCCTTAGATTATTACAAACTGACACTTCAGAGACCAAGCCTCGACATAAAAGAACATAACAACAACCAATTATTAGTTCTAGGATATTACATCACTCCAGAAAATAAATGCAAAATACTTCTAGATACAGGATCTCACAAATCACATATAGATCAAAATTTAATTCCACAAAACCTAAAAATATTAAAAGACAAACCATACATTTACAAAGATTATTTACAACAACAACATGTTTGTACTCACGAAACAAATATTCTTTTTGGATTTTGGGATATAAATAATTCTAGAATAGATTTTTAACATACATTTTTAACAGACGACATAAATTCTAACTGAATATTAGTAGGAATGGATTTTCTACAACAGCATACAATAACATTTACATATGACTATGCTAATATAGATAATTATACTTTACCCAGAAATTCGGTACCATAGCTACATTAAAATAGATCTATATATTCCAACATAAGAACTTATACCTGTACACGCTCTATGCGATACAGGAAGCGACATCACTGTATGCAAAAATTTCATAACTCCAAAACATATACCACTCCATTCACAAACACTACTACTACAAACATTCAATGGAAATACAACCATCATTCCTAACAAAAGAACCTTTAGAAAAAGAACTAATTATTCAAATAATAAAAATAAAAATAATAAATGTTGGATCTGCAAAAAAGAATGGCATTATGCCAATAAATGTCCACAAAAGAATAAATTAAGCCATGTCACATCTGTTTCAATTATCAACGAACACGAATTAGAACCTATATTCAATTTCTCAGATATCGAAACTGATGAAGAATTATATCAATTATCAGAAACAGAGAACACTTTGATAGAAATGATTAATTCAGATAATGAAATAGACAAATATTTATTTTCTGATTAGATGGAACAGAATTCTCAAATAGATATATCTAATGATGATTCAATCAAATATGAAAGACATATTACATTATCTGAAGAATCATATAATAAAATACGGAAAAGAAAGTTATCTTTAGTAACTAAAGACTGTTTTGATATGCCTGTATACTTATGGAAAAGATCAATACATTATAGTATTAGACAAGGCAAACATCCCATAGATATAATCCAGACAGAAGGCAAAACTAAAATACCACTCTATAATCAACAAATAAAAATACAGGATTTACAAAGAATAAAAAACCCCGAAAAATACAAACATATATTTTTTGGAGGAATCCAAATATTAATAAAAGCATGTTTTAGAAAAGGAATAGATAGCCCAATTACAATCTGGATATATGATGATCGAATTATACATTCTAAAAAAGATGCCTTCTTAGGAGTTATACAAAGAAATCTGTGTTACCAAACATTAATATTCAATTTACATCCAAACTATGCTATTAATATAAACGATAGACACATTGACCGCTCTCTAACCTTAAGACATAAATTAGATAGAGTAAAAATGAGAGAAGGCAGCGCTGTCTATAGTATAACCTATCAAGCTGCTTATGCTTACAGCAACCAACAAAATACTGTAGCGTTCAAAACGCACACAATACCCCTTCATCTAGACCCCATTTTTTCCCACATAAGACAAACTATTCAACCAGAAGAAATCAACGAATTAGATATTACACCACCATCAACTAATATAATTTTAAACTTTGATGAAGGATCAAGCACAAGCCAAAGATTTCCAAAACTCACATACTTAGAAAATAATAGCTCATTATCAATAACACCTAGAAAATCCTTAAATTATTACAAACCGACACTTCACGGACCAAGCCTCGACATAAAAGAACATAACAACAATCAATTATTAGTTCTAGGATATTACATCACTCCGGAAAATAAATGCAAAATACTTCTAGATACAGGATCCCACAAATCACATATAGATCAAAATTTAATTCCACAAAACCTAAAAATATTAAAAGACAAATCATACATTTACCAAGATTATTTACAACAACAACATGTTTGTACTCACGAAACAAATATTCTTTTTGGATTTTGGGATATAAATAATTCTAGAATAGATTTTCAACATACATTTTTAACAGACGACATAAATTCTAACCGAATATTAATAGGAATGGATTTTCTACAACAGCAAACAATAACATTTACATATGACTATGCTAACATAGATAATTATACTTTACCCAGAAATTCGGTACCATAGCTACATTAAAATAGATCTATATATTCCAACATACGAACTTATACCTGTACACGCTCTATGCGATACAGGAAGCGACATCACTGTATGCAAAAATTTCATAATTCCAAAACATATACCACTCCATTCACAAACACTACTAAACATTCAATGGAAATACAACCATCAATCAATATTGGCAAAATCAATTTCTCCACCTCCAATCAACCTTAATAAAAATAGAAAAACTATGGTGCCTCATCGATGACGGTCCAGATATAATACTTGGAAATAATTTTTTTAAATCATTTTCATCATTCATACAAACAGAAAACTCAATAATCCTAGTTACACCACAAGGTTACTCAATCAATTGTCCCACAATACAAAACCCAAACTCTTATTTAACTCAACCAACATTCCAGCGACGGCGTGGTGATTACCCAATAGACCAAAGTATGAAAAAATCCTTTCCCAATCTATTTACAAACAAATTAAGTATGAATAGCATCGATTCATCCTCCTCCAAACTTGAACAACTTAGATCCTTTGCCAATTCCTTGTTCAAAACATTTTCAGAAAACACACTTGAATTTTGGAATAACGATGAACCATTTGCATCAATAGAACCTATTAATCTTGCTCTTATCATTAGAGTAAAACCGATGAAATACACTTTAGAAGACAAAAACGAATTCCAAATACAGATTAAAGAATTATTAGATCTTAAATTAATAGAATCTAGTAGGAGCCCACATAGCAATCCAGCCTTTTTAGTTAAAAACCATGCTGAACAAGTTAGAGGAAAAGCAAGATTAGTTATAAATTACAAAAAATTAAACGATAACACTAAATTCGACGGATATTACTTACCTAATAAAGAAGTATTAATTAATCTTATCAAAAATGTTAAATGGTTTTCTAAACTAGATTGTAAATCAGGATTCTGGCAAATAAAAATGCACCCACACAGCAAAGAATATACTGCATTTAGTACTCCATAGGGACATTATCAATGGAATGTAATGCCATTCGGGTTAAAAAACGCACCCCAAATATTCCAAAGAAGGATGGATAATATATTTAAAGATTTATCTCATTTTTGTCTTATTTATGTTGATGATATTCTAATATTCAGTGAAAGTATCACCGAACATTTAAAATATCTTTCCATACTTGCTCAGAGAGCGCAAAAACATGGAAATGTACTAAGTAAATAGAAAGCCGTGTTTTTAGTTAACTCTATTGATTTCCTAGGACTTATCATTAATCAAGGATCTATTGAATTACAAGAACATATTCTAACAAAAATAAGTTATTTTAAACAAATCAATAATCAGAAAGATTTACAGCGCTTCTTAGGATGTGTTAATTATGCAGAAGCATTTGTAAAAAATCTTGCCAAACTAAGAGCACCATTGCAGAAAAAATTAAAGAAAAATTTGGCATGGAATTGGAATGATAATGATACTAACGCTTTAAATTAGATTAAAGAAGTATGCATGACCTTACCAAAGTTACACTTACCAATACAAGGTGATTATCTAATTATAGAAACTGATAGTACTGAAATATCATGGGGAGCTATCCTTAAAGCAAAAAGAGAAAAAATAGAATTATTATGTAGATATGCATCCGGAACATACACCTAAACTGAACAAAATTATCATATCAATGAAAAGGAGTTATTAGCCATTGAAAAAGCAATTAAAAAATTTGAAATATTTTTAAATGAAACATTTTTAATACGAACAGATAATAAAACAACTATTTCTTTTATAAAAGAAAAAATTATTGATTCTCTACCTAATAAGAGACTCATTCGTTGGCAAAGCTGGTTTTCTGTCTATAGTTTTGATATAGAATATATAGAAGGAAATAAAAATAATTTGGCTGACGTTTTATCTCGTGAATTATGCAGGAAATAAGCATGGAAATAGAAAATACCGATGTATTATGCGAGAATGATGACAAACTCAGTCTCAAACTAAACACTTATTTAGAAACTGTGGATTTGCAAATATGGAAAATTGAATGTGAAATTGCCTTTGCCAGTAATGTTCTCGTCGAATTAAGAAAGCTAAAGAGCTATCTTTGCGGAGAAAATATTGATGAAGAACTTCCTTCTCTCACAGAATTAAAAAAGATCAGAGATTTTGCAGATCTCTTAATTAGCAAAAATAAAGATTCATCTATCATCAAAGTTAACGAAACCTCAAAAAGTAGAGATGAAATTACAATGACAGAAACCTCCTCTTCCCAAATTACTCCTAGTTATTCCAAGGTACTCCAAGAAAGTTACAAGAAGATTACTGAAATCGCAGATGAATGGCAGCAATTATCACTATATGAAGAATGAATAAATCCTCAAATTTATTTTCATACTGCTGGAAGAACCCAAGTAGTATATATTTATGGAAATACTGATGTAAAATTGGTATCAGATTTATACAAGTGCGGTCTTATCTGAATGATTTATCTAGAAGATGATAGTCTTCTAAGAGAATTACCCAAACCTATAATCGAAGCAACCGAGGCTTTTCATCAAATCTTAAAACATTGGAATTTATATTTAAAATTATATCATACTTATCGACACGGAGGAATCATCTCGCTTGTATAGATTGGAATTAGCAGTGAACCTTTCACCCCTAAATATAAGCCAGCTGAAATTATACATTCTCAGTCGACAGCTGAAGATTTATATCAAATATGGATAGAGACTAAGAAAATCTATGCAACCAACATCCGGGTATATCATTCTTCGACAAATTATTCATCTACGGCCATAGTTAGCGATAGACGAAGAAAATACATGAAATTCTTTATCTGAAATGGATTAATACACTTAAGAGAAATAATGCTGCAGTTAACAAATAAGCAAAGAAATTATTCTGTGAGAAAATGCAAAAAGACAAGTCGTATAAATGCCCTTATTGTCAGAAAAAGGAAACTATTAAAGAAATACATATGAAACTACAGGCAGGTAGAATACAGTTATAATACAAGAAATATTTGAGCAAGAAATACTTCCCAACGATGACGATTCAATTATTCCACAGATGCAGGTACGATTCCCACCGACAGCAGGTACAATTATGAAAAATTTTACAGCTCAAAAGTTATGCAGCCGTACAACCCTTGACAATGAAGGTACAATTATGGGCCTCTTTCCAGCTGTAAAAATTAAAGGTACAAATATGGGATTCTTTCCAGCCTTGAAGATTCAGAATTAGTGAGCTGAAATTATGTAATTCTATGTCTCTATATATAGAAACTCTCGCTATTGTAATCCTCCTCATCTCTGAATTTCCTCTTCATTTCTCTTCTATTGTAATGTGTGCAAGCCTCTGCGGCTAATTATCTTCTTCCTTGTGTCTATGTCTGTAAGTTTATTTTAATATATGTCATGTTATGCTTCCCTTATCTTATAAAACTGAATGTTTATTATCATTGCTTTTATTCTCTTAGCCACGCTTTAAGGTAGGAAATGAATTAAAGTTGTGTTCTGCGTTTTTGAAGTGGTTATAGAGGGGAGTGGTCTGTTTGCTCGAACCCTTGTCATCTTTAGAAAGCCACAAGGATGAATATAACATGAACCGAAAACGTATGGATCAAACCCTAAGAGAAGAACAGTAGTAATAATATCAGGTTAGTATTATAAAATAATAGGAAGCGTAATGGACCCTTATTAAGATAATTTTATAGATTATACATGCAGGAAGATTTTTACATATAATGGAAAAAGATAATAAGAGAAAAGTAAAAATGGTATCAGAGCCATGTTGGCCTGAAGAAGATATATATATATGTCCAAAACATAAAAAATGTCTTTGTACATCTACTTGGTCATACGAAACATTTATTAGTTCATATAAACAATAAATGAAAGATGAAAAAGATTTAAAAAGAGAAATTTTAATGGATGAAGTTAAAGATTGGATTGATGAAAAAGAATTAGAAAAAAGATTGATAATAAATGAACTTAGCGAACTTATTGAAAGGAAATTAGATGTTGAATAAATTCTTCTTAGAAACTGAATTTAATAGAATTTGTGAAGTTCTTCAAATAAATATAAGAAATAAACAATTAGAGGTATTCCAGAAAGAACATGATTTTCATATAAAATCTCCTTTAGGAAATAGTAATGAATGGATAGTAATAAGTTATATGATTTTAAAACAACAAATTGAGCTAGGAATTTACTCAGAAAATATACAAAATCTCGAGATTCTTAATATATGGAATTAAATCGAGAACAATAGAAAAAATTAAAATGTTTAAAAATTTAACTCAAAATCGATTTAAGAGTTTGACTAATACCGAAAGTACTTCTAATATTTTTGAACTATGATCAAAAATATTTCAGAATCAACAGATTTTAAATAATAACATAGCTACGACAGACCATCTTAAGTCACTGTTGTAATTTAAAAAGACAAGAAAACAATACTGAAATTCTTAATTGGAGTAATATAAATAAAGTTAACCCACAAGGAAATTTACAAGGAGCCATTAGAATCAACGAAATTATCCATATTGAAGAACCTTCCCCTTCCGAAAATGAAATAAGAAATTTAATAGATGTTTTAACTAAACATCAATTTATGGCAGGACTAGTCAATTATCCTTCTATAGATGCACCAAGCACATCTACCAATCAACCTATAAGTATAACTTCGGTATAAATCAACCGACCCAATGACCGAACCCTAGCTCTTCTGTACGATATCTACCTCCTAGCGTCAAACGTATTCCTACCTATAGACCAGAAAAGAAAAATAATATACCAGAACCTATTAGCGGTCATGGAATCTATTTAAATTTAGATTGTACAAAAGATGTAACTGAAATAATAGATAGATGGATAATAGAAAATAGTCTAGCAATCTATAATTATAATCTAAAAGGAGAAGATGCTCATGCATTCATTGAAAATATGTTAACAGGTATAGCCGGAAAATGGTTCATTGGACTTGAACACGATCGAAAACGTACTATTAGAGAAATATGTCAAGCTCAAGAAACAATCAATACTCCAGGACGATGGCCAAATATTTATGGTAGTTTTCTAAAAAGCTAATTTTTAGGATATTTAGCTCATAATACAGAATTAGAAAAGAGAAAGATCCAAGCAGATACAGCTAAACAAAAAATAACAAATTTAAATATTTGTAACATTTGCTACCTAAACGAATATAGTTGTGATTATCAAAAATTCTTTTATGATATATTAGATAAAGATAAACCACTATATTTAGATTCATATTTTTATAAATTACCTGAACCTTACAATATGTTATGGGGTCAAGAATTTAAAAAGGCTTATCCTGACGATACAACTTTAGGAAGTCGCATACAATTTGCCCACGAAAAATTAACACAAGCATGCCAATATATCGACCTACATAAACAAAATAAAAAATATAAACAATCTCTTTGTTGCGAGAAATCTGATTTGATTATTCAGCAATAGGGATGTTCAACATCTAAAGAAAGCTGTAATTGTTCTTGTACGGCTTATTTTTTAGGTTGTGTGTTTTATTTTGAAAATGGGGTCGCCTACAGAAATTGTCGGTGAATTTTTAATTTAATTTAAATAAATAATTTGAAAAGTAGTATTTGATTTTAAAAATAATTTTAAATTTGAAAATTTTAAGATATGAAATCAAACTGATTTCACATCCCAAATAGTTTATATAAACGAGCACCGCACCATAAACCGTGTATCTATCCCTAAGGATAGACACACTATTTGATGGTGGGGCTCGATTAAATAAACTAGAAGATTTGTGACATTCGTTTGGTTTGCGAACCAATTTTATAAGCCGACAAATTCCCCTGCATAATATGAAAGCATTAAACAGGGTTTATATTACTCAGGTTCTTTAAAATTCCCTATAAGGGCAATCCCCTATAGTTAATTACATCTTAAGTGACGGGAATCACCTAAGAAAACTCTCGATAATAATCTGTAGTTCTGCTTTCAAGAATTTTGAAGTTTAAGTTTTCAAAGGATTGAATTTTGGAATTTCAATAGGGAATGGATCAAGTTTGGAACATTTTGTTTTGGGAATTCAAAGGAAGAAAGGTAGGAGAATTTACAGATTCGAAGCGAACTTCGGTAATTTCCCGACTATCCTATTGTTTGGCTTGAATTTAGGAAAGTCCTAATATTCATTTAATATTTCAATCTTGCCAATTTTAATTAATTTGGACTTATATTTGTATGACAAAATCATACAAATAGCCTCGAAGATATGAGGGTTTATGTCGTAACGGATGACCACCTCAGAGTCCTAAGACCGGTTAGGGCTTAATTTACATGACATGATCATGCAAATGCCTAACAAAAGGTTGAAGATTTATGTTGCACTAGGCAAACTACCTCAAAATCCTACGGCTTTGTCGTTTAATTCTAAGAAATTTTTGCTGAAGTAGACTCAGGTTTTGCTGATGACGATGGCCGTGCTGCCCACCATGCTCCGAGCTCCTTGTTGTTGCAGATGTTTAGTTTTAGAAGTCATAAATCAGGAGATGAGAAAAGTGTCTTGGTTTAGAGAAATTCTTAATTTTCAAGTGTTTTTTATGTTTTAATTAAAACAAATCTTAAAGTTGATTATAACAACACTGGTTAAGATCCCACGGTTCCATCCTTCCGGCATCGTTATTTTTATCGGATTCACTTAGTCCAGATGAATTTGCTAAACTCAACTGAATGAGTTCCACACTTTCATTTAGACCGTGGGAAATCCCGTTAGCAACACGTAGGTTACATCATCCGAGGTATTCCCGATCATCCAACAAGATGTTTTAATTTTAGTTGTAATTGTAATTTTGTGTTATGTTTGTGATTAAATTTTGAGTTGTTTTATATTTTGAAATGTTGTGGCGGTGAATTTTATCTTGCAATGACTTTTAATTTAGTTTTAGTTTCAGTTTTAGGGACTATCCTAAAGGTGTGGGTTTTCATGCAACAGTTGTTTATCATGCAAGAAAAGTAAGTGCGATGCGATTAAATAAATTGCAATAAGGTAAATTGCAATAAAATAAAAGCGTACATGGAGGGTCTTCCCGTCATCCCAAGCTGCACTTAAACACAATTTAGAATATTTAAGCAAGTTCCTAGGTAAAGCTAAGGGAAGGGTTATGGTTTTCTACCAAATTCCTAATCCTATAGCTAGTCATTTCCTATGACGTCTAGGTTCTCGTGTTTTGGTTTGAGGACGATTTTCTTCCTCAAAGAATAATTAAGTTCAATTGTTCTTATAAGTATCCTATCATATTGGGGAAGTGCTTAAGAAGAGTCTTAAACATCTTTTCAATACTGATAGGATTATTTTAAGTCCAAATGAATTTAATTATACGAATGAATTAATCGTCCGAGAATTCAAGTTTTGTTGTTATCTTGCTCAGTGAACTAGGACATTTGAATATCCTATATATGAAGTAACATTTCATTTAACGTTCTATTTAGGAGTTATGACAACCAAAGCTTTCAAGGGCAAATTGGTGTTCAAATGGTTTATGATTTAATTTAATCTCAGTTAACGGGTTTAAATTTGGAATAGTGTTCAAGTTGCTTTATTTTGAATTTCTTTACGTTTTAGGTGATGTTATTTTTAATTCAATTTAATATAACTTTAATTTAATTTAATTTGGTTTAGTCTTAGTTTTAATTTAATTTAATTTGTTTTAAATTAATTTTAATTTTAACTTGATTTTATCTTTTTTATTTTAATTTAATTTAATTTAATTTATTTTTATTTATTTTAATTTAATTATTATCTTTTTTGTTTAATTTAATTTTATTTAATTAATTTAATTTAATATTAATTAAATTTAATTCAATTTAATTTAATTTATTCAATTTAATTTAATTTAATTTATTTGATTTAATTTAATTTAAATTAATTTAATTTGTTTGATTTAATTTAATTTAATCTTTAATTTAATTTTATTTTTAATTTTAATTTGATTGAAAATTTAAAAAGAGTTTAATAATTTAACTTTTAATTTAATTTTAATGATTAAGTCCTTTAATATTTTAAAACTTAAATTTGAATTATCATTTTAATTGGAGATTAAATATTATTTAAATGATTAATTTAGGGATTCTTAAATTAAAGAACAAATCTCTTCCTAATAATATCCCTATTTTAATAATTCCAATTTTATTATTCTTCCAAATTTAATCAATTATTTAATTAAGGTTTATTTTAATTATTTTTAAATTGTTTAATAGGTTTCTACCCTTTAATTATTTAAATTTCAATCATCCAAATGAGATTAAGATCAAATATTTTACTTGTTAATTTTATTAAACCTAAAGTGGTTAAAAATTTAATTACCACTTTGCCCTTCAAGCTTAATAATTTCAAAACTCACTAAATTGAGCTTAAATGAACTTGAAATTTTTATGTGACTTCACTCATATGTCAATAAAGACATGAGAGGAGAAAATGTGATTTTTCTGTATTTAATTTATTTATGTAATTATTTTTGGTGGAAAATAGAGATTTCCAAGGAAAATTTAATAATATGACCAAGGGAAAGTTTCTGTCCTTAATAAAATTATGAGACATTCCTAATGACTAGAGGACCACTTGGACCAATTTTGGTGATTTTTTGAATTATATTATTTTTATTATAATTATTTTGAGTTTTGGAGTATTAATTAATTTAAAAATAAAATAAAGGTTGAAAAATGAATTTTATATTTTTCAAAAATCTCTCTGATATCAAGGAAATTAGAGAATCATTTTTACAATTTTCTGATTTTTCTTTGATTTATTAGAATTATTTTAGTGGATATGCTAGAAAATACATTTTTTAAATTTTAAAATTTCCTTAGGGCTTTAAAATTTAATATCTCATTATAGAGACTTAAGAAAAATATGGGGTTTATTCCAAAGTGATTAAAATTCAAAATGTGACATTTTGGTGAATTTTATTATTTTTGTGATTTTATTATTTTTTAATTATTAAAATATTAAAATAATACCAAAAAATAAACTTTTTAGAAAATTGAAATTTTAATTTTCTTAAATCCCCTAATATCAGAGAGGCTCCAAAACTAATTTGGTGAATTTTTGAAAAGCATTTTGAAAGTTATGAATTTTTAAAGTTCAAATTGACTAAATGGCTTAATCAACCCATTTAGAAGGTTAACCAAGTCCAATTGACTTCAAATTTTTATTGTGAGTTCCTCTGATCCTAAATGTCAGTGGAAAATTGATCTCAAGTCAATTTTATGTATGGTTAACTCTAATTAATTAGGGGTCTATTTTGGGTGTTTAAGCCAATTAGGGTTATTTTAAATGAACTAGTTCAAAACATATTTTTCCTAGGGTCCTCTAGTCATAAGAAACATCACCAAATTTTCCTAGAATTTATTTTACAAAATGCTAATTATTAGATTTAAAATACTCAGAACAGTAAAATGAATTTGAAAAATCAATAACTTCTCATAGGGATGGCCTCTGACTTTGGAAAATTCAGGGAATATTCCCAAATTCAGAGGCTTCAAAAGCCCTATGGTCTAATGCCATGGTGAATTTCCTATATGCATGGAGAATTAAAATAATGCAGAGGGAAATAAATCATTAAAAATAAAATACTTGATGAAATTAAATGATTTCTTTTCCACATTATTCTCCTCTGTTCACTGAGCAAGAGGGTATTTTTATTTTATTTTTCTGATTTTTCTACACAAAGTTATGGATTTTTGAAGTTTAGGGAATTAAATAAATAGAAAAAATAACCTAATTTTCTATTTATCCATGCGGCGCCGCGTCAACCTCGGCAGCTCCGAAACGCAGCGTGGCGCTCTCTGATTCGACGCCGCCATCCAACTCAGCGCTTCAGGGGCCCGCTGTATCGTTCCGTCTCCTCATCTGGCGTGATCCTGGCCGTCCGTCCGCGCGTGTATTAAATGAACTGCATCCGTTCATCGTCCCCAAGCGTCCTCACCCGAGAGCCATCCACACTAAATCACTAATATCTCACTCAATACTTAACAGATTTTCGTGTTCTTGTGCTCTATGGATTCGTATTAAAGAGACGAACACATCTATATGGTGATCATGCATTGAAATTAAGACATTTGAAATGGAGAATCTCCAGAAGCTCGGGATGAAGAATTAGCTCATACCTTTGCTCAGAGAAGTGTGGCTTCAATCTGAGGGTTGTGTCACCTTTGATTGGATCTAAGCAAGCTCCAGATGAAGTCTCCTGGTCTGGTGAATTGCCTAGCTATGAAAGTGACCATAGCCGATCACAAAGCTTGGAGGCTGGAACAAGCGGGTGGCTTTGGAGATGGGGCTTTCGGTGGGAAACTTCTCCTCTTGGTCCGAGTGAAGGTGTAGGACCGGTCGATTTGAGGATTGGCTCATCTGTGGCAAAGTGTCCTGGTTTTGGGTGAAATTTCGGTTGAGAAATTGGATTCTGTTGGTGGGGATTAGGGCAATTTGACACTGGGGATCAACTGCTCTAAGTATGGAGTAGGGTTTGGAGCAATTTTGGCAGAGTTTCGGCAAGCTTTGTGCAACTCTCCTCCATGGCCGTGAGGGGGTCGGGTTTAAATAGAGGTGGCTGGAGAGCCTCGCGGGGATGGCGAAGGGTTGTGATCGAGTGCTCTGGGCATGGGAAGAACAGCCATGGTGGCCATTGGGCATGGGGCAGCTCAGCAAGGTGGAATTCCAAAGTTTGGCTCCTCCCAAGGTCTCGGCCATGGTGTTTTCCGGCGACCTGGTGGCTGGCCGGCCAGGCACTGGTCACCATCATGTTCAGGTGGGTCAGGGCTGGGGTTTAGTGTAGGCAATTGGCAAATGCCATGTGTAAAGCACTTGGATCAAAATGGCATGGGGATATGGCTAATCTTGGCTAGGTTTGGTCAACCCATTTGTTTGGGCTAGGTTCATCTTCCCATGGCTAGCCTTGGGCTGAGAAAATCAGTTAGGCTAGCTGTTTAAAAAGTGGTGATGTCCTTATCCAAGTATTTGGATTAAATCTTGGTTAAGGGGTATCATGGGTGAGGTTAAAGACTTTTAGGAATTAAGGAAAGCTCCCCCTCCTCTTACCCAATGTGGTATGGTCACATGTCAGAACAATTCACATGGCTTGCATGTGGCTTAAGAGTGGCTTCATGGCTCACCTTTAGCTTGGGAAAAGCCAAGTCGATTTCATGGAAATGGGTTTAAGAAAATTTTGGTATTTTGATGGGAATTTGTATGGGGCTTAATTTGGAATGGCTTCATGATGAGTTTTTTGAAACTTAGGGATTGATTTTAATTAAGGGTATGATGAGAAGAATTTGTCATATGGGCTTTAGCATGAAATTTGGGCTTTTGGATTTTGGTGGAGATGGGCTTCAGGAAGGTTTCATGTAAGTGGGCTTTTGGTTTAAAAAATAAATTTATGGATGGGAATTTTGTGAAGGATTGGGCCAAAAAAATGTTGGGTTTAGTTCATGGATGTGTTATGAGTGATTTGAAGCAAGTTTGGAGTGATTTGGGTTTGAATTGGGTTGGATTTGGGCTTCTTTGGTGAATGGGCCAATATAGGTCAAATTGGGCTAACTTGGGCCAATGATGGGCTAGGGTTGAAATTGATGTAAAATAAATGTTGGGAAATGTTTATGGGAGTGTTTCAAAGAGGCCTTGGCTTTGGTTGGGTTTTGATTTTTGGGTTTCGGCTTATTTGGGTTAGGTTTGGGTTTAGGTCAAAATTGGGCTTTTTGGTTTTGAGTTGAATTTGAGTGGGGTTTGGGTCTAAATTTTTGGCAAATCATGTTAAGGTTTTGTTTGTAGGGATGTTAAGGGAAGTTTGGAAAAGATTTGGGGTTAATTGGGGTTGAATTGGGTGAGTTTGGGTTAGGTTTGGGTCATGGGTCCAAATTGGGCTTTAAGGCCAAAAGTGAAATTGGATCCAAATTTCAATCAAATTGGACTTGGATTTGGTCTAGATTGGAGTTGGGAATGTTGAATTGAAGTTTAGAATTTAATTGGACCAGAATTTGGGTCAATTGGGTAGGTTTGGTTTGACATTGGGTTCACTTAGGGTTAAAATGGGTCAAATTGGGGGTTTTGACAACAGTAGGGTAAATTGACAAAATTGGCCCATGGTATAGTTGAACAAAATGAAATTGGGAATATTTGGGATTTTCTGGAATTTTCTGGGAATTTTCTGAATTTTTGGATTTTTGGGTCAAGAGGGGGTTTTTGGGTATTTGGAGGTTATTGGGAGGTATTTTTGGAATTTTTGGTATTTTTGGCTATGGATGATCAATTTGAGTGGAGAGAAATGTTTAGGAATGATTTTGGGAAATTTTGGGTGATTTGGAAATTTTGGAGGATTTCAAGGGTTTTGGGTAGAGTTGGCGGGTGTAGGGTCCCGGGGGTCAAAAATTGAAATTTGGAAAATTGAAGATTGGGTAAATGTGAATGGAATGAAATCATTTTGGTTGAGCCTTGAAGCCATATCAAGCCCACATGAGCCATGAAGGGACTCATTTGAGGCATCCACTATGTTGTTCCTAACCCTCTTAGCCAAGGGCTTAGGGGTTAAGGACCATCCATGTGAATCACCTTTATGAGTCATGAGATCAAGTTAGGTATGGGTGTGCTTCTAGGATGTGTGTGAAAGTGAAGTGTATAGGTGTAGTGTGTGTAAGTCAGCCCTTCACTAGACCAGGCCACCAAGGGCAGTCCTAAGGCCAAAGAGTCATATAGGAACTCATCCTTTAAACTTCCACATTTGATTTCAACCCTGCAGGTGATTAGGGGTCTACAATCAAGTTTGTGGAGTTTGCGGGGAGTTAAGAAGTGGTTTGAGTTTCTAAGTGGTGGGTCCCAATTCTAGTCCTCTAAGATAGTCGAAAGGAAAAGCCTAAGGCTAGATCCTAAGTACTAAAAAGAAGAAGAGAAGACCTCATCGAAAATGAGGTCAACAAATGGACCCCCGATAGGTGTGGTGAGTGACGGAGCACACCGCGCGTATTGGTGTTGACCGAAGCGATCAACAAAACCAACACAAACGTCTAAGTGACAAACTTAGGACAAAGTAGAAGAATTCTAGCTGGGAGTGTCGAGTATATCTACGAGGCCGGAGATTCTGAACTCTCGCTAGGGAAAGGAAAAGGAGGTGAATCCCAAATCACATGACACAGGGGAATTTCAATTTAGATTTTATTTTGTTTCAATTTAAGTTTTGATGTGTGAGCTTAGATTTTAGTTTGAGTTTTAATTTAAATTGAAGTTTTGTCAAAATTAATTTGAAGGGATTTGAACTTAAAATGAAAATTGGAATTTTGTGGTTTTAGATGTAACATCTTCAACCTCAAAAGAAAATTGAATTGATTAGATTGATCCACTACAATGAGGAGAGATCTCGGAGTAATGCGGTATTGGATGTAAAATCCTTAACCTCGAGAGTTTGATTTTGATGTATTTCATCGCAATAGGGAAAGAATCCTAAAACGATGCGGTCTTGGATGTAAAATCCTCGACCCCGAGAATTTAAATTTGATGTATTTCATTGCAATAGGGAAAGAATCCTAAAGCGATGCGGTCTCGGATGTAAAATCCTCAACCCCAAGAATTTGATTTGATGTTGATGTATTTCATTGCGATAGGGAAAGAATCCTAAAGCAATGCAGTCTCGGATGTAAAATCCTCAACCCCAAAAGTTTGATTTTGATGTATTTCATTGCGATAGGGAAGGAATCCTAAAGCAATGCAGTCTCGGATGTAAAATCCTCGACCCAAGAATTTGAATTTGATGTATTTCATTGCGATAGGGAAAGGATCCTAAAGCAATGTAGTCTCGGATGTAAAATCCTCAACCCCAAGAATTTGAATTTTGATGTATTTCATTGCAATAGGGAAAGAATCCTAAAGCAATGCAGTCTCGGATGTAAAATCCTCAACACAAAAGTTTGAATTTGATGTATTTCATTGCGATAGGGAAAGAATCCTAAAGCGATGCGGTCTCGGATGTAAAATCCTCAACCCAAAAGTTTGAATTTGATGTATTTCATTGCAATAGGGAAAGAATCCTAAAGCGATGCGGTCTCGGATGTAAAATCCTCAACCCAAAAGTTTGAATTTGATGTATTTCATTGCAATAGGGAAAGAATCCTAAAGCAATGCGATCTCGGATGTAAAATCCTCAACCCAAAAGTTTGAATTTGATGCATTTCATTGAAATAGGGAAAGAATCCTAAAGCAATGCACTCTCGGATGTAAAATCCTCAACCCAAAAGTCTGAATTTGATGTATTTCATTGTGATAGGGAAAGGATCCTAAAGCAATGCAGTCTCGGATGTAAAATCCTCAAACCCAAGAATTTGAATGATGTATTTCATTGCAATAGAGAAAGAATCCTAAAGCAATGCAGTCTCGGATGTAAAATCCTCAACTCAAAAAGTTTGAATTTTGATGTATTTCATTGCAATAGGGAAAGAATCCTAAAGCAATGCAGTCTCGGATGTAAAATCCTCAACCCCAAGAATTTGAATTTTGATGTAATTGATTTTGCAAGGATTTGCAGCCTTGATTTGAAAAGTGTGAAATTTTGGTGTTTCGAGAATTTCATGAAAGTTGTAAAAGACTTTCATGGAAGCAAATAGATTAGGCGGGAATATGTAGATGTTACATATCCCGTTCAAAAGAGTTGATCGGAAGTCACTGGTTTGGATTAGATATAATTCCTCGCCATCAGATTCGATCCGTGTCGATGGAATCAACCACTTCCATCCCGGACAAGGGAAAGAGCGAACAGATTGGATTCGGATTTGGAAGATTGAATTTGAATTTGATTGAGATTTGATTTGAAATTTGGAAAGATTGAATTTGAATTTGATTTAGATTTGATTTGAGATCTGGAAGATCGAATTTGAAATTTGATTGAGATTTGATTTGAAATTTGGAAAGATTGAATTTGAATTTGATTTAGATTTGATTTGAAATTTGGAAAGATTGAATTTGAATTTGATTTAAAATTTGTGCTCATTTTGTTTGTCCTTTAACGATTCAAATTTATTTTATCATTCATTTAATGTTCATGTGAATTTGGTGTTCATCATTTTTAAATGTTTAAGGAATGTTTTCTTTTATTCTTTTTTTTTATTTCTTCTCTGTTCTTTGTTCGAAGTTCATTTAACTTTAATGGCGTTTCTCAGTCAACTTGCACAAAAGAGGTGAAGGCCAAAAATGTGACATGGTCACTTTCATTCCAATCATGTTGAAGATACATCATACAACTCGATCTGGAATACATCTCATACAATCCATGTAGACTCAAAATGGACTATGTATGATCTTTGTCGATCCATCCAAAGAAAAGGTATCTGTTAGAAATCCATGTCTGAATAGTGAGGTACATGGTCAATAACATCACCTTCCAAGCCATCCTTAGCAAGGGTGCCGTATGGATGTACGTTGGAGGTGTGATATTTTCCATGTAACTCACGACTCGTAAGGCCGAAGGCTCTCTAGCTCCGTGTCCGGTGGAAGTGGTAAGGTGTCTTCCGTCGTCCATCCTTCGAAAGTAATCGAGATCCGCTTCACTGGTACTCCGGTATGCAATGTTTAGCGACATACGCTCCGTTGCCCTTCGATATCATGACGGAACCTACCGGTAATGGTATCTTTACTAGCCCTCGAAACTCACTCGGGCACTGCTATCCGGAGGTCGGATCCGAACATGATATTACACTCGTTCGGAAAAGAAGCGTGCAAAAGGTCTAACAAAGTCGTGGTGATCTATGTGCGGGGGTATGCGGTCACCCTTCATGTAAATGTTAATGATGCAAGCTGTTGGGTATGCAATCGCTGGCGCGTACCCTCCATGTTATCAATCTTTTTACCATTCTTTTGATGACTAATGGCATTGGATCCACTGGCCATGACGAAGTATTCTCCGTGGGTTTCCCTTTCGTCTTCACGCGAAGTTGTAGCGGCATCCACATTGTATTGTAATTCTTCCTTTCCCTGGCATCCATCTCCGGGGTTCTGAGTAAGTGTTTTCTCTTAGGCGGCCCGCTCGGCCCATTCTTTTCAAATCCTGGATGCAGTCCACGATTTATTGTTGTTCGTATTCTGAGAACACGTCTGTATGTAGCTCGAGGCCTTCTAGTATATTGATTCTCCTGCCTCTTATTCTCTTGAAGTATTCAAAAGTTTTCTTTTCGACATTCTGCATTCTTTCCAGCTCGTATTTTGGAATAATCTGTAAATGGCGGGGCCTGGTGACGTATTGTGGGATATACAGCTCAATCCCTTCACGTTCTCTTGCATACCTCGGCTCCTCGTGGATGATGTCTGTCAGGACATCCCCCGGGGTTGCTCCTGCAACATGGTTATGCATCACTGGTGGCTCTATCTGGTGGCATAGTAGCCTTCTTTCTTCTGCTCTTCTTGAGATTTCCCTGGTCTCTTCCGTTATCCTAGGAGCTGGCCTCCTTTCTTCAGGTTCCTGGTGAACTGGTGTCCTTGAAGTGTATGCACTGGCAGTAGCAACTGCCTCGTCGCGCTGATCCGCTGCTAGTTTTGTTAACATCTTGCGGATGCGGCAATTTTTATTTCTTCGCCGGGTTCTCTGTGAGAGTAGCTCTTCGTACTTCCCGAGTTTACGTAGGCGCGGCGCCGACGAGCCTCGCCCTCCGCCGTGGTAACTACTGATTTGATTTTCTTGTCTTCTTCGAGTGTTTGTTTTCCTTTTCTTCTTCTTGGATTGGTGGCTTGGGCCACCCACTATCATTCTTGCTCGGTCGGGCGGTTCCTCGCCGATCGGCGGGACACGGTCACTTTCCTCATATTGCAGGCCTGCTGGTGCGAAGTCTGAGTCAATCTCTATTATCGCTCCATCTTTCACCCTCTATTCGTCGAGTGCAAGGCTTACGCCATTTCTAAAGTTCAGGAACAACCGCCCGTTCGACATTTCCCTGCGAAAAGACAAAGAAAAGGATCAGAGGCTGTACTAAGAACAAGAACATTAAGAAAATGTTTATTAAAGAAAGTTTTTTTATTACTTTTGTATTTTTAAATTCACAAGAATGAAGTGGGATAAGATCAGGAAAGAGATTTTGATATGGAAGAGAAAACAAGGAAAACTTTATTATCATGATTTTATTTATTTTAGCACATTTTTTATTATTTTTGGGTTCGGACCCAGTCATAAGTAACTACTTCACCCGTGCTTCTAGGGATGAAGAATTCATTCCTTTGAAACATCAGGTAGCGTAATACTTCTTCAAGTATCGTCCGTTGATCGGAAGCATATGTCGTTCTCCTTGGCAATTCACTAGTTGGTAGGAGCCTCCTGAGTATACTGCTTCAACCACAAACGGTCCTTCCCAAGTGGGTTCAAATTTTCCTCATATCTTGCGGTGTGTAAGGATAGGTCTCTTGAGAACGAGAACTAAGTCACCAACTTTGAAGGTTCTTGGGCGGACCAGTTTGTCATGGGCTTGAACCATCTTAGCTTGGTATAATTCTAAATTCTGCTCGCGTTGCAAGTCTTTTCCCTTCCGAGCTTTCTAATTCCTCTAGTTGTAATTTGGCATTCTCTTTCGTCGTGATTTTGTTTGCAATCGCAATTCCGAGTGAAGGAAGCTAAACCTCTAAAGGTAACACTCGCCTCGGACCCATACACCGGAGCGTAAGGTGTAGCTTGAGTAGGAGTTCGAAGGTTTTCCGGTAGGCCCATAAGGCTTCTAATAACTTCTCGTGCCAATTTCTCTTATTATCGTCCAAAGTTTTCTTTAAGATTTGAACGAGAGTTTTATTAAAAGCCTCGACCGGGCCGTTTGCTCTTGGATAGTAAATTGTTGAATATCGCCGATCGATTCCATGTCTCCCGACAAAATTATTGATTTGCGTGCTTTTGAATGCCGACCCATTATCCGAGATGATCTCGCGCGGCACTCCGAAATGGTAGACAACTTGGTTCTTGAAAAGCCGTAGCACGTGGTGTGCTTTCACTTCTCTGAGTGGAACTGTCTCTGCCTACTTGGAAAAGTAATCTGTAGCCGCAAGAATGAAGCGATGTCCTTTTGAAGATGGTGGTTCTATTGGACCCACTATATCCGTGCCCCAACATTCAAATGGCCACGACGCAATTGTTGGATGTAACACATTTGGAGGTTGGTGTAGAACCACTCCGTGCACTTGGCATTGGTGACAGCTCTTGGCGATTTTCATGCAGTCGGTCATCATCGAGGGCCAGTAGTACCCTAGTCTTTTAATTTTCATTTTCATCTTCGGACTTGACTGGTGAGCGCCACGAGTCCCGAATGCACCTCTTTAACAATTTCACGGGCCTCGGACCCGCTTAGGCACCTTAGCCACATTTGATCAAAAGACCTTCGTATAATGTATTGTTTATTAATGCGTAGGACGAGTTCTTTTCTTGATCCGATGGGCTAACGACCTATCGATCGGTAATTTTCCTGTTTGCGGGTAGTCTATTAATGGTTGTCGCCAATCTTCCGTGTTTTCCGTCACCTGTTGCAAGCTGATTCCTCTTCTTTTTCGATTTGTGTATTGTGTCTATGTCGAGCCGTGATAGGACCCGACGTCCCCGAGCCGACACTTCCACCGATTCATCTTGCAAGCGAGGCAAATTCTTTTGCGAGGAGGGCTAACGCATCCGCTAAAGCGTTTTCTCTCCCGGGAATTTTGTAAATTGTCACATTCGGAATCTGTTCCAACAAGCCGTATGGCATACCGGAAGTATTGCTCGAGTCTTGGCTTTAAAATTTTGTACTTGTCCGGCGATCCGTTGAATGATTAACTGTGAAACCCCGTAGATGTTGATGTCTGTTATCCCCATTTGAGTAGTTAATTCCAGTCCTGTTATGAGGGCTTCATATTCTGCTTCGTTGTTTGTACACGGCTCTGTCAAGTGGTAGGAGTATCTTAACATCCCCTGCTCCGGTGTTATAAAGATTAATCTGATCTCTGCCTTACCGGGAACTATCACCTGCGATTCTTCGTCTTTATGTGCTGAAGATGCTCCATTGAAATATAATTCCCAACGTCGATCATCAAGGTCTTCTAAGCTCATTATTTGTTCATCTGGCAGGTCGTCATTGAGAGGAGATTCTGCCGCCAAAGGGTGTGCTGCGAGGAAGTCTGCTAGGACTTGTCCCTTTAAGGCACGAAGAGGCACGAAAGTTATATCGAATTGCAATAATATCATTGACCATCTGGTAAGTCTGCCGAAAAGCGTTGGACGAGTCATCAAGTATTGCAATAGATTAAATTTCGAGATCAGGTTGAAATTATGAGAAAGCATGTAGTGCCTGAGCTTTTGAGCGGCGAAGATCAGGGCCAAACAATGCTTTTCAATTGCGGGATACCTTATTTCCGTTGGAAGTAAACGACGGCATAGGTAGTAAAGAGCATTTTCTTTACCCTCATCATTGACTCGGGCTAACAGGGCTCGAGAGAGTCGTCTAAAGCCGCGGTATAAAGTATCGACGGTCTACCCGAGACTCGGGGCTGCTAAGACAGGAGGTGTCATTAAATATTGCTTAATGTCCTCAAAGGCCTTCTGGCATTTCTCTTCCCAAATAAATTTGGCGTCCTTTTTAACTAATGCCGAGAAAGGCTGACATCTACCTGACAAGTTTGAGATAAAACGTCGAAGAAATGCCAGCTTCCCTTGAAAAGATCGTAGTTGCTTTAAGGTTTTGGGAGGCGGCATTTCTAGGATGGCTTTAATCTTTTCCGGGTCTATTTCAATTCCACGATGTCGGACAACAAATCCTAAGAATTTTCCGGAGGTGACGCCGAAGGCGCATTTTAAGGGATTCATCTTAAGGTTAAATTGTCTTAATCGTTCGAAAACAATTCTCAAATCATACGAGTGGTTGTCCTTTACTTTGCTTTTGATGACCACATCGTCCATGTAGCATTCGACTTGATTGTGGATGAGATCATCAAAAATTCTTGTCATCTCTCTCGGTATGTTGCTCCTGCGTTCTTCGATCCGAATGGCATTCTTGTGTAGCAATATACTCCAATCGGCGTTACGAATGCTCGTAAGCTTTTCATCTTCTCGGAGCCATTTTTATCCGGTTGTATCCCGAAGATACATCCATGAATGAGAATATTTCATGTGTCGAAGCAATGTCAATCATTAGTTCCGGGATCGGTAGAGGGAATTCATCCTTTGGACATGCCTTGTTTAAATCTCTGAAGTCCACACAAATTCTGATCTGACCATTCTTCTTTCTGACTGGCATCACATTGGCTAACCAAGTCGGGTATTGTTCTTCACGGACAAATTTGGCGTCTATTAACTTTTTAACTTCAACTATGACTTGTTGTTCGATCTCTAGACGCATTCTTCTAGGACCTTGTCTGACTGGGAAAGAAGTAGGATCCACTCCTAGCTTATGGACTGCGACCTCTGGAGCTAAACCTGGCATCTCATCGTAGTTCCAAGCAAAGCAGTCTTTAAATTCCATTAATAACTTGATCATTTCTTCAGAGTCTTCTTTATTGAGTAAGGAACTAACAAAGGTAGGTCTAGGCTCTTCACTAGTACCTAAGTTAACTTCCGTTAACTCATCTATTGTAGATTTAATCTCTTCTTCGAATTCTGGTGGAGCGTCTCCAATTTGTAAATCTTCATGTTCTTCTATAGTTTCCATGCAGTTTCCATTAGACTCGCAAGTGACAACCAAGCAAAATTCAGTATCGTCAACTGATCCTACTGTGCCGAATCCGAAACCATGCTTTGAATTGGGTAGACGACCGGAGTTATTCCATATTTTTCAAAATGTTGTGATTGACCTTTTGTCCATTGTCGAGGTAAGAAACCACACTGAATTAAATTTTAAACACAGGGAGAGTACCACTCAAAAGGTAATTCCATTAATTCTGATGAAGTGACATCTTCAAATTGTACATTATTTTTAGTTTTGGAGGAAGGAGCACCACGGTAGAATTTGATTGGCTTTGCACCGCCGCTACGTACCTCTTTGACCACCATACCCTCGATCTTATTAGAATGAATCGGGGTCAGGGTCATATTATGTACATAGTGGTTAATCTTCTCGTACATCGATTTATATTCCTCGTTCTTTTCATCTTCGAGAGAGATCCTGAATTGCGGCTTCTTCAGACTTATTGTCGCTGCTTCTTGCTTGATCTCTTTTTCTTCTTCAGAACTGTCTTCCCAATCAACATTGATGGCTGGTTTCCTCTATCTAACTGTCTTAACATCTCTGCCACGACCTCATCCCCGGCCTCGACCTCGGATGTGAGTTGTGGAGAAACCTTCACCATCTCGCCGTAAGGGAGTGGTGAGTGACTGTTGGAATAGAACTTCAGGTCCTTCGTTGTCCCGAACTTCCTTTGCTTCATTCGTTATGGTATCTCTGGAGAAGATTTTTTTCTTCGGAGGTGCATAATAAGCTTCATCTTCATGGATTCCAATTTCATGTACAGAGAATGGTTGTAAGTCACCTTTGATGCACTGTTCCCCTCCATCGTAGTATTTGATACACCGATGTAGAGATGATGGTACCATCCTGTTTTCATGTATCCATGGTCGGCCCGAGAGAGCATTGAACGACGTTTCTGAATCAATTATGTGAAATTTTGTGGTTGTCTTTGCTAAATCACCGGTCTTCATTAGTAGTGTTATTGATCCGAGGGCTCTTTCTCCTTTTTGGTTGAATCCTCTTAATAACATTTTGTCGACTTCGAGCTCGCGAGCATCAATTTCCAAATATGCTAGTGTTCGAAGACTCATTATATTGATTGATGCTTCTGGATCCACCAATACTCTGGAGAGTGTAAACTTCCCAATTGTAACTGAAATGTACAACGGTCGGTTGTGGTCTGCTGTCCCAAGTAGTAGGTCATTATCCGTGAAGGTAACACCTCGCTGTTCTTTTAACGAGCAAACCTCATCTAAGGAATCTCCGGCCATTTGAGCTAAGCAAATTTCTGGATCAAGTAAGGCCCTGATCAGAGCTTCTCTCATCTCCTTTGATAAGATGAGAGTGTCGTAGATGCTCAGTTTGGCCGGTAGTTTCCTAAGATGGGCTAGCACGTTGTAGTCCACTTTATTTCCATGTGTCTCGATTTCTTCTCGAATGGGTATTTCTTCTACCGGGGTTGGTTCTTCTTGAACAACCACCTTCTTTCCTTTGTCCTTTGGACCCATTCTCGGAGGTAGAACTCTTCCACTTCTTAAGTTGACTTCTGTGATTTCTTCTGAATCTAGTGTTGAGTTTGCTGCTGTTTCCTCCTGAATCGGAACGACAGGTTCTTCTGGATTAGCCTCGGAGTCTGAAGGCTCTAACTCTATTATGACTAGAGCTCCTCGAAACTCACAGATAGATTTGTTTCTTGTTGAACTCTTGTAGCCTCCTTGATGGATGTCTTCTTCACCATTGTGATCGTCGAGATTGTGTATGATTTGAGAATTGTCATTGGTATCGAAATCGATGTCTGGATTGTCGCTAGTTATGTAATCATTAGAAACAGTCAAAACGTAGCCAACGCTATAACCCTTATCATTATAAGATCCCACCGGAGTGAGCAGATAATCATACAGAGTCAGAGGTTCGAGGGATTTCTCCCCCGAATCCGAAACAACTATCCTAGGATAAGCAGCCCCTAGCCTAGCCATAGAAGCCTCGATCTTCTCTTCTTCATCAATTTTCTCCTTCTCTTCAGTCGTCTCCTGTTGAGGTGGTTCTTCTATTGCAAGTGATAGTGCCAACTTGACAGGTTTCGAACTCTGATTTGAGGCTCGCACCGAAGCGGTTTGGATGTGATCCAAAATCTTTTTCGAAGACCTTGTCCAAGCGGTAGTCCACCCATCATCAGTCGCATAAGGATCTATCGGAACAATGAGATCAGTCGAGACAACATTGCGGAACCTCCTTTCTGGGGTTCCTTCATGTACTCCTTCGGGATTGTTATATTCCCTTTCCGAAGATTGTCGTTGAGCCAACTTTTGAAGGTAATACAATCCTCTATCTTGTGTCGAAGCATCCGGTGGTAAGGGCAAAAGTTGGGATCACCCTTCTTGTTGACTTCTTCTGGTCTCTTAGGCTCTGGCAGTTGGAAATCTGGAGTCTTCATCGATCGCGGAACATTTTCGGCACTGCCTCATTCTTGAATGGATATTCCCTACTCAGAAGCTCCCTTAATGTACGTTGCGGACGAGGCGGTTGTTCATACTGTGGAGATGACTGATAGCTGGGTCGAGTTTGTTGATAATTCTGTTGAGGTTGCTGCGGCCGTTCGGACGATATTTGTATCGGTTGCTTGCCTTTATGGACTGCTGCAAAGATCTCGGACTTCTTTTCAAAAGTTTTCCCGAGCTTCTGCTTGTCTGTCTTGTCGGCGAAACTTAATTGCTTCGCCTCCTCTTGCAAGCTTCCGGCCTTGCTTAACAACTTCTCGAAAGTCTTAATAGTAAATCCCTTGAGGAGAAGTGCTATCGAGCCGTGAATGCTTTTAAGTAAGATGCCGACTACATGTTGTTCTTGTAGTTGTGGTTCACACTTCATACTTAGGTTCCTCCATCGAAGTATGTAATCCACCAAAGTTTCGTTCGGCTTCTGCTTCTCTACCACTAAATCACCTATAGTGATGTGGTGCCGAGCTCGGCAAATCGCTTGATGAAGAGGTTCTCTAGTTCTGAGAATGTCTTCACCGAACCATTCGGTAATTCTGCATACCAATCAAAGGCGATCCCTGACAGGCTGCTGACAAATTGTCGGAAGAGTAATGCATCACTTCCGCCGGCATTGCAACAACTGGCACGAAAGTGTGCAACATGCCGTCGGGGGTTCCCGGTCCCATCAAAGGTCTTGAACAGAGGTGGTACGAAGCCTTTCGGGTATTGGACAACATCGAATTCTTCAGGGTAAGGTCTACCCGTCCGAATGGATGTCCCGCTCTTTGACTGTGCTAAGGCTTCTCGCACCTGATGTTCCACCAAGCTCTTGATATCCTTTTCTGGAATCATGCTTTGTGTCGCATCTTTCTTTAACTGATCATCCTCGTTGACGGACGTAATCTCCTTTCCTCCGTCTACAATGTGAATGACCTCTGGGGGTGTCTCTCTTTGGGGTTGCACTTGACTCTGGAGAGTGGCTAGGGCTACAGCCATCTCTTCCATCCCCTTTGCCATTTGGGCGATTGTATCATCTTTCTCTTGAAGCTGCCTCCTCATTACATCCGGCTCCTCTCTTTCTGCGGCTGCAAGAGCACCTTGTGAAGCTGACGAAGCTCGCATTTTGACCATGTTGATTTCTGCATACTCATCATCCATGAATTCCAACGAATCAATCTCATCTCCGAATTTCTCTTCTCTTTCCTTTGCTAATCGTCGAATATCAGTCCTCAACTTTTCCATAGCATCCTCTAGCGGTCCTTTCTGCGCATCCTTGCAGTTGTCGTGTGATAGTTGTCGGGTTCCCTTCTCATGAGTCCCCCTTACTGCAGTAGCGCTTTCTTCGGATTCAAGTCTCCTGACGAGACTTTCCTTCTCAGGCTGTTGTTTCAATCTTAATTGTCCAGTAGTGGGACGCCATACCATCCTTCTAGCAACGGAAGGTCTAGGACCGGATGGTCCGTCGCCCAAATGCTCGGAAGGTGGTATCCTCCCTAATCCGTAACCCCGAAACAACGACGGGCGGACTAGCCTTCATCCTTTTATTTGGCTTTTCCGTAACGATGGCAGGTTCTACTCGCGGCCCGAGATGAGATTTGACTGGCACCCGCCCTATCCTTCTTAGAATCTCCGATACAGGGCATTTCTCTTTCTTTGCTAACTTCTCAATCAGAGTCTGTAGTAGGGCAAATGGTGTGATCCTAGCGGGTCGAGGTAATATGCGGGTCGAGGTAATGTAGAAACAATCCTGCGGACATTTTCCTCGTCAGCTGCGGTGGAAAGGGGATGGAATCTACTTCCTTCCAAAAGGGGTGTATCTTCAGGCAATGGTATGTATTCGAGTAGTGGTGTGTACTCGTGGATTTCTTCTAAGAAAGCGACTTCGGCAGCTCGGCCTTCCCGGCAATCTTCCTACTTCGTTCCTTCTTTGGGTCCGTGTTAGTGATGGAATTCTCGAGCCGGACCCGATTTCAAAACGAAGGTCTCACGAGAAGGTCCGTACCCTCCACGGTAACAAGTTCACCATAGTTCTGGATTTCCTTCCCCTTTGATTTGGAAAAGCCGGGGTAGGTGCAGAGACAACTAGACCAGTGGGGGAAGCAACAAAAGTCCTTCTGTGGATAGCAGATGCTCCTCTCGACTGGAATCTTTTGCGGGGAGGAAACTCTTGAGTTGACTTAAGGTTGAACTCGATCAACGGCTTCTCGGCTCGGATACTTTGTTTGTCAGCGTGAAAAGGGTAACGTCAGTGATCTTGACATTTGTGTTCTCGAATCCTTGTCCAAACCGGATGATCCCATTGTCGGGCAGCTCATCCTTGTAAACAGTGAAGTCCAGTCCATTGGTGAAGGAGAAAATCAGCTTTGGGGCTTCCATTTCTGCGAGGTAGATTCTGATTGTTTGTCCCAAGTTATGCTTCTTCTCATCAGGACGAAAAGAAATGAATCGAAAAGAGTCAGAACACATTCTTGTTCATGTATTTATAAGAAGGAGTTATTTATTAAAAGAGTCATTCATTAGAGGGTTTGTTTATTTAGAACGGAATGTTCAAAGGTGTAGAGATGGTAATGAACCCGATTCAGAGCTGGAAAGGAAAAGAAAGTCTTATGCAAGACTTCTCGCCTCGAAGGATCACTCCTAAACTAACACCTATTGGGGGTCCACCCCACCTCAGAAATGAGGTAAAGGATCTCGGAACTTCTCTGTTTATGGGTGTCTAAACAGTGGCTCCTAAATCCAAGAGAATGTTGGCTATACTCGTTCAAGGTAGAAATGAACATAGTATTCCAACGGAAAGAAGGGTAGCTTGATCAATAAGGGACATGGATACACTACCGATTTTTGAAAGCAGAATTGTCTGATCAAAATGGAGAGAGGAATTTTCCCCAGCGGAGTCACCAGAAGTTGTACGGCTTATTTTCTAGGTTGTGTGTTTTATTTTGAAAGTGGGGACGCCTACAGAAATTGTCGGCGAATTTTTAATTTAATTTAAATAAATAATTTGAAAAGTAGTATTTGATTTTAAAAATAATTTTAAATTTGAAAATTTTAAGATATGAAATCAAACTGATTTCACATCCCAAATAGTTTATATAAACGAGCACAACACCACAAACCGTGTATCTATCCCTAAGGATAGACACACTGCTTGATGGTGGGGCTCGATTAAATAAACTAGAAGATTTGTGACATCAGTTTGGTTTGCGAACTAATTTTATAAGCCGACAAATTCCTCTGCTTAATATGAAAGCATTAAACAGGCTTTATATTACCTGGGTTCTTGAAAATTCCCTATAATGGCAAGCCCCTATAGTTAATTACATCTTAAGTGATGGGAATCACCTAAGAAAACTCTCGATAATAATCAGTAGTTCTGCTTTCAAGAATTTTGAAGTTTAAGTTTTCAAAGGATTGAATTTTGGAATTTCAATAGGGAATGGATCAAGTTTGGAAGATTTTGTTTTAGGAATTCAAAGGAAGAAAGGTAGGAGAATTTACAGATTCGAAGCGAACTTCGGTAATTTCCCGATTATCCTATTGTTTGGCTTGAATTTAGGAAAGTCCTAATATTCATTAAATATTTCAATCTTGCCAATTTTAATAAATATTGACTTATATTTGTATGATAAAATCATACAAATAGCCTCGAAGATATGAGGGTTAATGTCGTATCGGACGACCACCTCGGAGTCCTAAGACTGGTTAGGGCTTAATTTACATGACATGATCATGCAAATGCCTAACAAAAGGTTGAGGATTTATGTTGCACTAGGCAAACTACCTCGAAATCCTATGGCTTTGTCGTTTAATTCTAAGAAAGTTTTGCTGAAGTAGACTCGGAGTTTTGCTTGATGACGATGGCCGTGCTGCCCACCATGCTCCGAGCTCCTTGTTGTTGCAGAGGTTTAGTTTTAGAAGTCATAAATCAGGAGATGAGAAAAGTGTCTTGGTTTAGAGAAATTCTTACTTTCCAAGTGTTTTTATGTTTTAATTAAAACAAATCTTAAAGTTTATTATAACAACACCGGTTAAGATCTCACGGTTCCATCCTTCTGACATCGTTATTTTTATCGGATTCACTTAGTCCAGATGAATTTGCTAAACTCAACTGAATGAGTTCCACACTTTCATTTAGACCGTGGGAAATCCCGTTAGCAACACGTAGGTTACATCATCCGAGGTATTCCCGATCATCCAACAAGACGTTTTAATTTTAGTTGTAATTGTAATTTTGTGTTCTGTTTGTGATTAAATTTTGAGTTGTTTTATATTTTGAAATGTTGTGGTGGTGAATTTTATCTTGCAATGACTTTTAATTTAGTTTTAGTTTCGGTTTTAGGGATCATCCTAAAGGTGTGGGTTTTCATGCAACGAGTTGTTTATCATGTAAGAAAAGTAAGTGCGATGAGATTAAATAAATTGCAATAAGGTAAATTGCAATAAAATAAAAGCGTACTGGAGGGTCTTCCCGTCATCCCAAGCCGCACTTAAACACAATTAGAATATTTAAGCAAGTTCCTAGGTAAAGCTAAGGGAAGGGTTATGGTTTTCTACCAAATTCCTAATCCTATAGCTAGTCATTCCCTATGACGTCTAGGTTCTCGTGTTTTGGTTTGAGGACGATTTTCTTCCTCAAAGAATAATTAAGTTCAATTGTTCTTATAAGTATCCTATCATATTGGGGAAGTGCTTAAGAAGAGTCTTAAACATCTTTTCAATACTGATAGGATTATTTTAAGTCCAAAAAAATTTAATTATACGAATGAATTAATCGTCCGAGAATTCAAGTTTTGTTGTTATCTTGCTCAGTGAACTAGGACATTTGAATATCCTATAGGTGAAGTAACATTTCATTTAACGTTCTATTTAGGAGTTATGACAACCAAAGCTTTCAAGGGCAAATTGGTGTTCAAATGGTTTGTAATTTAATTTAATCTCAGTTAACAGGTTTGAATTTGGAATAGTGTTCAAGTTGCTTTATTTTGAATTTCTTTACGTCTTAGGTGATGTTAATTTTAATTCAATTTAATTTAACTTTAATTTAATTTAATTTGGTTTAGTTTTTATTTTAATTTAATTTAATTTGATTTGATTTAATTTTAATTTTAACTTGATTTTATCTTTTTTAATTTAATTTAATTTAATTTAATTTAATTTTATTTAATTTAATTTAATTATTATCTTTTTTTTAATTTTATTTTATTTAATTAATTTAATTTAATTTTAATTAAATTTAATTCAATTTAATTTAATTTGTTCAATTTAATTTAATTTAGTTTATTTTATTTAATTTAATTTAAATTAATTTAATTTGTTTGATTTAATTTAATTTAATCTTTAATTTAATTTTATTTTTAATTTTAATTTGATTTAAAATTTAAAAAGAGTTTAATAATTTAACTTTTAATTTAATTTTAATGATTAAGTCCTTTAACATTTTAAAACTTAAATTTGAATTATCATTTTAATTTGAGATTAAATATTATTGAAATGATTAATTTTGGGATTCTTAAATTAAAGAACAAATCTGTTCCTAATAATATCCCTATTTTAATAATTCCAATTTTATTATTCTTCCAAATTTAATCAATTATTTAATTAAGGTTTATTTTAATTATTTTTAAATTGTTTAATAGGTTTCTACCCTTTAATTATTTAAATTTCAATCATCCAAATCAAATTAAGATCAAATATTTTACTTGTTAATTTTATTAAACCTAAAGTTTTAATTAAGGGTTAAAAATTTAATTTCCACTTTGTCCTTCAAGCTTAATAATTTCATAACTCACTAAATTGAACTTAAATGAACTTGAAATTTTTATGTGACTTCACTCATATGTCAATAAAGACATGAGAGGAGAAAATGTGATTTTTCTGTATTTAATTTATTTATGTAATTATTTTTAGTGGAAAATAGGGATTTCAAAGGAAAATTTAATAATATGACCAAGGGAAAGTTTCTGTCCTTAAAAAAATTATGGGACATTTCTAATGACCAGAGGACCACTTGGACCAATTTTGGTGATTTTTTAAATTATGTTATTTTTATTATAATTATTTTGAATTTTTGAGTATTAATTAATTTAAAAATAAAATAAAGGTTGAAAAATGAATTTTATATTTTTCAAAAATCTCTATGATATCAAGGAAATCAGAGAATCAATTTTTACAATTTTCTAATTTTTCTTTGATTTATTAGAATTATTTTAGTGGAAATGCTAGAAAATATATTTTTTTAATTTTAAAATTACCTTAGGGCTTTAAAATTTTATATCTCATTATAGAGACTTAAGAAAAATATGGGGTTTGTTCCTAAGTGATTAAAATTCAAAATGTGACATTTTGGTGAATTTTATTATTTTTGTGATTATATTATTTTTTAATTATTAAAATATTAAAATAATACCAAAAAATCAACTTTTTTAGAAAATTGAAATTTTAATTTTCTTAAATTCCCCTAATATCAGAGAGGCTCCAAAACTAATTTGGTAAATTTTTGAAAAGCATTTTGAAAGTTATGAATTTTTAAATTTCAAATTGACTAAATGGCTTAATCAACCCATTTAGTAGGGTTAACCAAGTCCAATTGACTTCAACTTTTTATTGTGAGTTCCTCTGATCCTAAAGGTCAGTGGAGAATTTATTTCAAGTCAATTTTATGTATGGTTAACTCTAATTAATTAGGGATCTATTTTGGGTGTTTAAGCCAATTAGGTTTATTTTAAATGAACTAGTTCAAAACCTATTTTTCCTAGGGTCCTCTGGTCAAAAGAAACATCACCAAATTTTCCTAGAATTTATTTTACAACATGCTAATTATTAGATTTAAAATACTCAGAACAGTAACATGAATTTGAAAAATCAATAACTTCTCATAGGGATGGCCTCTGACTTTGGAAAATTCAAGGAATGTTCTCGAATTCAGAGGCTTCAAAAGCCCTATGGTCTCATGCCATGGTGAATTTCCTATATGCATGGAGAATTAAAATAATGCAGAGGGGAAATAAATCATTAAAAATAAAATACTTGATGAAATTAAATGATTTTTTTTCCACATTATTCTCCTCTGTTCACTGAGCAAGAGGGTATTTTTATTTTATTTTTCTGATTTTTCTACACAAAGTTATGGATTTTTGAAGTTTAGAGAATTAAATAAATAGAAAAAATAACCTAATTTTCTATTTATCCACACGGCGCCGCGTCAACCTCGGCAGCTCCGAAACGCCGCGTGGCGCTCTCTGATTCGATGCCGCCATCCGACTCAGCACTCCGGGGGCCCGCTGTATCGTTCCGTCTCCTCATCCGGCGCGATCCTGGCCGTCCGTCCGCGCGTGTATTAAATGAACGGCATCCGTTCATCGTCCCTAAGCGTCCTCACCCGAGAGCCGTCCACACTAAATCCCTAATATCTCACTCAATACTTAACGGATTTTCGTGTTCTTGTGCTCTATGGATTCGTCTTGAAGAGACGAACACATCTATACGGTGATCATGCATTGAAATTAAGGCATTTGAAATGGAGAATCTCCAGAAGCTCGGGATGAAGAATTAGCTCATACCTTTGCTCAGAGAAGTGTGGCTTCAATCTGAGGGTTGTGTCACCTTCGATTGGATCCCAGCAAGCTCCAGATGAAGTCTCCTGGTCTGGTGAATTGCCTAGCTATGAAAGTGACCACAATCGATCACAAAGCTTGGAGGCTAGCACGACTGGGTGGCCTGGAGATGGGGCTTTCAGTGGGAAACTTCTCCTCTTGGTCCAGTGAAGGTGTAGGACCAGTCAATTTGAGGATTGGCTCACTGTGGCAAAGTGTCCTGGTTTTGGGTGAAATTTCAGTTGAGAAATTGGATTCTGTTGGTGAGGATTAGGGCAAATTGACACTGGGGATCAACTGCTCTAAGTATGGAGTAGGGTTTGTAGCAATTTTGGCAGAGTTTTGGCAAGGTTTGTGCAACTCTCCTCCATGGCTGTGAGGGGGTTGGGTTTAAATAGAGGTGGCTAGAGAGCCTCACAGGGATGGCCAAGGGTTTGGATCAGCTGCTCTGGGCATGGGAAGAACAGCCATGGTGGCCATTGGGCATGGGGCAGCTCAGCAAGGTGGAATTCCAAAGTTTGGCTCCTCCCAAGGTCTCGGCCATGGTGTTTTCCGGCGACCTGGTGGCTGGCCGGCCAGGCACTGGTCACCATCTTGTTCAGGTGGGTCAGGGCTGAGGTTTAGTGTAGGCAATTGGCAAATGCAATGTGTAAAGCACTTGGATCAAAATGGCATGGGGATATGGCTAATCTTGGCTAGGTTTGGTCAACCCATTTGTTTGGGTTGGGTTCATCTTCCCATGGCTAGCCTTGGGCTGAGAAAATCAGTTAGGCTAGCTGGTCAAAAGGTGGTGATGTCCTTATCCAAGAATATTTGGATTAAATCTTGGTTAAGGGGTATCATGGGTGAGGTTAAAGACTTTTAGTAATTAAGGAAAGCTCCCCCTCCTCTTACCCAATGTGGTATGGTCACATGTCAAACAATTCACATGGCTTTCATGTGGCTTAAGAGTGGCTTCATGGCTCACCTTTAGCTTGGGAAAAGCCAAGTCAATTTCATGGAAATGGGTTTAAGAAAATTTTGGTATTTTGATGGGAATTTGTATGGGGCTTAATTTGGAATGGCTTCATGATGAGTTTTTTGAAACTTAGGGATTGATTTTAATTAAGGGTATGATGAGAAGAATTTGTCATATGGGCTTTAGCATGAAATTTGGGCTTTTGGATTTTGGTGGAGATGGGCTTCAGGAAGGTTTCATGTAAGTGGGCTTTTGGTTTAAAAAATTAATTTATGGATGGGAAATTTGCGAAGGATTGGGCCAAACAAATGTTGGGTTTAGTTCATGGATGTGTTATGAGTGATTTGAAGCAAGTTTGGAGTGATTTGGGTTTGAATTGGGTTGGATTTGGGCTTCTTTGGTGAATGGGCCTATATAGGTCAAATTGGGCTAACTTGGGCCAATGTTGGGCTAGGGTTGAAATTGATGTAAAATAAATATTGGAAAATGTTTATGGGAGTGTTTCAAAGAGGTCTTGGCTTTCGTTGGGTTTTGATTTTGGGGTTTGGGCTTATTTCGGTTAGGTTTGGGTTTAGGTCAAAATTGGGCTTTTTGGTTTTGGGTTGAATTTGAGTGGGGTTTAGGTCTAAATTTTGGGCAAATAATGTTAAGGTTTTGTTTGTAGGGATATTAAGGGAAGTTTGGAAAAGATTTGGGGTTAATTGGAGTTGAATTGGGTGAGTTTGGGTTAGGTTTGGGTCATGGGTCTAATTTGGGCTTTAAGGCCAAAAGTGAAATTGGATCCAAATGTCAATCAAATTGGACTTGGATTTGGTCTAGATTGGTGTGTGGAATGTTGAATTGAAGTTTAGAATTGAATTGGACCAGAATTTGGGTCAATTGGGTAGGTTTGGTTTGACATTGGGTTCACTTAGGGTTAAAATGGGTCAAATTGGGGGTTTTGACAAAAGTAGGGTAAATTGACAAAATTGGCCCATTGTGTAGTTGAACAAAATGAAATTGGGAATATTTGGGATTTTCTGAAATTTTCTGGGAATTTTCTGAATTTTTGGATTTTTGGGTCAAGAGGGGTATTTTGGGTATTTGGAGTGTATTGGGAGGTATTTTTGGATTTTTTAGTATTTTTGGCTATGGATGATCAATTTGAGTGGAGAGAAATGTTTAGGAATGATTTTGGGGAATTTTGGGTGATTTGGAAATTTTGGAGGATTTCAAGGGTTTTGGGTAGGCTAGGCGGGTGTAGGGTCCCGGGGGTCAAAAATTGAAAATTTAAAAAATTGAAAATTTAGAAAATTGAAGATTGGGTAAATGTGAATGGAATGAAATCATTTTAGTTGAGCCTTGAAGCCATATCAAGCCCACATGAGCCATGAAGGGACTCATTTGAGGCATCCACTATGTTGTTCCTAACCCTCTTAGCCAAGGGCTTAGGGGTTAAGGACCATCCATGTGAATCACCTTTATGAGTCAGGAGATCAAGTTAGGTATGGGTGTGCTTCTAGGATGTGTGTGAAAGTGTAGTGTATAGGTGTAGTGTGTGTGTAAGTCAGCCCTTCACCAGACCAGTGCCACCTGAGGCGGTCCTAAGGCCAAAGAGTCCTATAGGAACCCATCCTTTAAACTTCCACATTTGATTTCAACCCTCTAGGTGATTAGGGGTCTACAATCAAGTTTGTGGAGTTTGCAGGGAGTTAAGAAGTGGTTTGAGTTTTTAAGTGGTGGGTCCCAATTCTAGTCCTCTAAGATAGTCAAAGGAAAAGCCTAAGGCTAGATCCTAAGTACTAAAAAGAAGAAGAGAAGACCTCATCAAAAATGAGGTCAACAGGTTCTACAAAAGATAAAAAGAAAAAATTCTTCAGAAAAATAAACAAAAAATATTTTAATCCTAACAAAAGAACCTTTAGAAAAAGAACTAATTATTCAAATAATAAAAATAAAAATAATAAATGTTGGATCTGCAAAAAGAAGGGCATTATGCCAATAAATGTCCACAAAAGAATAAATTAAGCCATGTCACATCTGTTTCAATTATCAACGAACACGAATTAGAAGCTATATTCAATTTATCAGATATCGAAACTGATGAAGAATTATATCAATTATCAGAAATAGAGAACACTTTGATAGAAATGATTAATTTAGATAATGAAATAGACGAATATTTATATTCTGATTAGATGGAACAAAATTCTCAAATCGATATATCTAATGATGATTCAATCGAATATGAAAGACATATTACATTATCTGAAGAATCTTATAATAAAATACGGAAAAGAAAGTTATCTTTAGGAACTAAAGACTGTTTTGATATGCCTGTATTCTTATGGAAAAGATCAATACATAATAGTATTAGACAAGGCGAACATCCCATAGATATAACCCAGACAGAAGGCAAAACTAAAATAACACTCTATAATCAACAAATTAAAATACAGGATTTACAAAGAATAAAAAACCCTGAAAAATACAAACATATATTTTTTGGAGGAATCCAAATATTAATAAAAGCATATTTTAGAAAAGGAATAGATAGCCCAATTACAATCTGGATATATGATGATCGAATAATACATTCTAAAAAAGATGCCTTATTAGGAGTTATACAAGGAAATCTGTGTTACCAAACATTAATATTCAATTTACATCCAAACTATGCTATTAATATAAACGATAGACACATTGACCGTTCTCTAACCTTAAGACATAAATTAGATAGAGTAAAAATGAGAGAAGGCAGCGCGGTCTATATTATAACCTATCAAGCTGCTTATGCTTACAGCAACCAACATAATATTGTAGCGTTCAAAACGCACACAATACCCCTTCATCTAGACCCCATTTTTTCCTCCTCATCTCTGAATTTCCTCTTCATTTCTCTTCTATTGTAATGTGTGCAAGCCTCTGCGGCTAAATATCTTCTTCCTGGTGTCTATGTCTGTAAGTTTATTTTAATATATGTCATGTTATGCTTCCATTATCTTATAAAACAGAATGCTTATTGTCAGACTAGAACTACCAACATCCAAAGAATGTTAAGGGCAACTCCTACCAAAAGATGGTGAATAGTATCATTGGTCATGTCCTCTTTCTTGAAGGATCCTTAAGGTAAGAGATACAATTCCAAATACCACTTTGTAACCCTCGTGTAGCACACATATACGAAGTCTTAATTTCCTAACCACCAAGACCTTTGACTTACACAAGCATCTAACAAATGTCCATAATTGCTCACAATGATCTAAATACCTTATCAAAGACTCAAATCCTTGAGCATTTGGTTATAAATATAGGATATGTAGTGCAAAGGTATTTTATTAGAGTTGGTGAATGAACAAACCTCAGAGCATGTCTTCGTAGGTTAATAAAATTTTAAAAATAATTTTCTTTAACAAAGGATAATAAGTTTAGATATCGTCCAAAATGTCCCAAAAGATTATAAATGTGCTCAAGGCATGACCTTGAACATCTTATAAAAACCTCTGAGTCATTTCAAGCTCATTTGAATTTATTACCTTGTTGAGTTAATCATTCCCTAATTTATTTAAGATTTAGTTGTAACATTTTAACTTATGCTAAATGAACTTTAATCTTTTAATTGTCCCATAAGTGAGGTAACTACATTCATATAAAGTTTCACATAAGAATTATGTGGGCGGGCTCTCTTAAAGGCACATTTGGTTGAATTGAACTTGAGCTTGTATTGTTTTACTCTAATCAGACTAAAATTGAACTAAAATTGAACTTGAGATTGTATTGTTTTACTCTTAAAGTTTCACATAAGGAAATCCCCACCCCCTTTCAATTGAACTTGAGCTTGTATTGTTTTAATGATGTTTACAATTCACTTAATCTCTTTTTTAAAAACTTATTATATGACTTTAGCTCAAACCTAGTTTACTTCTAAGCTCTCAAGTATCCATGATTAAATTGTAATTTTGAAGAAATCTTTAAATGCAGTGAACTTGATTTTCATTGATAGATTGCATTATCATGTGTACCTTGGCTTGGGACTTGTATTTAATGAGTTATCATCTTCATTACTCAAGTCCCTCACATTAGGATCTTCCAACTTATTCAAACCATAATAATTTAGAAAAATTACACTTTTACCTTTTTATCAAAAATTATGAGTTGGTTTTTACCCTTTAACCATTTATATTACAATCATTCCATGCAGTTAATTATGATTGATAATACACATTTACCTTTTATTTCGACTTAAATTTTAATTAGGGTATGAAATCCCAAAATTACCATTTTGCTCCCAGGCTTCCAACTTCATAATTCTTTAAATTTAACTTAAATGATCCTAAATTTTGTTGTTACTGTAATCATGGGTTAATTGAAACATTAGAGGAGAATTTACATTTTTCTTATGTTTATTTAGTTTTAATAATTTGCTCAACTTAAAAATATGAATTTTTAAAGATAATTTATTTAAGAAAGTAAAAAAAACTTTCTACCTTAAAGAAACTTTTTAGAGGTTCATTTATGTTAGAAGACCACTAGAAGCAATTTTTGGTGAATTTTTTTATTATATTTTAATTTTTTAATTTCTAGTTGATTTTAGTGAGTAAAAAAATAGAAAATGCATTTTTATTTCAAAATTTTATTTTTATATTTTTCAAAGGTCACTGTGACCTTAGAGATTTCAAAGAAATTTATTTTTTATTTTTATGATTTTTATGTTATATTTATAAATTATTTCACTTACAAAATAAGAATAATAAATTTAAATACCAAAAATTCATCTTTACACCTTTGGAAATTTACAAAGACATCTTTAAGTTGTCTTTTGTGGTAATGATGATATTTATGATAATATGGAGTATTTTCATATTTTTTTGTAATCTTTTATATGTTTAATTATTTTAAAATTTAAAAAATAGCTTAAAAATGATGTTTTTATTTTAAACTTAATTTTATTTTTGTTAAGTTCCTTTGATCTCAAGGAACACTTGAAACCAATTTTTGTAATTTTGTATTTTTTATTTTATTTTATATAATTATTTTAAAGCAAAATTATTATTTACTTAAAAAATACATTTTATATAAGAAAATAATTCTTATGAATTTCAAATTTTACAAGGGCCTTCTAAGCTAGTTGCCTTCATCTTAGCTTATTTTAGTGATTATTTGAATTAATTTATATTTTTCTAATTTTTAGCAATGTTTATTAATTTTAGAATAGAAAGTACATTTTGATCTTTTAAAATACGTTTTTTATTTTTTCTAGAGTTCTCTAACCATAGTAAACCTAGAAAAAATGATTTTATATTTTTTAACCTTTATTTTCATTTTTATAATTTTTTTATTAAAAATAATATAAATTATTTAAAAATTAAGAATTTTGATAATAGATGTGCCCTCTGACCCTAAAACAATCAGAGAAGACTACAAGTTCATTTAGAAAAAAAATTCAAAATTTCATTTAATATAAGTAAATATTTAATTTGTTATGATTTAATTATACTATGAAGTAATTAATTTATTTAAAAGAAAATAATTAATAATTATTTTTTTTATTTTTAGTCCAATATATTTTCCTTTATTCACTAAGTACAAAGGCATTTTTCTTTTATTTTTATGATTTGTCTATGATGCACGAAAAATATATTTACTTTTTGCTATATGATTTTATTCATTTTTGGTGATATTGCACTTTAAAAAGAAGGTATATTGTATGTTTTTTGGTTTTATGTACAAGAAATGGTGATTGTAGCAAAAAAAAGCAAAAATGGTGCAATGAATCTGGACGCTTTTTGGAGGGTTTCTTCATGCACCTCTTGGGAAATTCGTCCCTACACTATTTTAAACCGAATTTGAAGCAAAAAATTGGAGATGTTCGGAAAAACGTGGAGAATGTTGAGAGATCTTAGAATATGAGTAGAAATGTAGATTTCTACCTTTTTAGAAAGATTGGTGAGAGGATTTTGAGAGAATCTGTAAGGGAATGTTCTAGCATTGCATGGATCGGCGGGAGACTTTGTGGGAGAGATTATCATCTTTTCTTCAAGGGGAAAAAGCTAAGTATTGTGTTCTTCATTATCTTATGATTTTGTAAATACTTATTTTGTGTATTTGCTTTGAAATGAAGTTTTCTGTTGTGTTTTCTTCAAGCTTTGTGATGTCTTTCTCTTACACTTCCTTCTTGTTTGGAAATAGTGGCATAAGAAGTTTATGTCATAATTTTCACTCTAATTTTCTTTTGCAATGAGTAGGATTCATATTTAGGATTTTGGGATGCTTGCTAAAATATGTTTTAATAAAAATGTGATAGTTTTTATTTGCAATTCATTTACATTACAAAAAGGGTCCATTTGTATTGTTAAAATTCATTATAATTGCATTGTCCCGAAAGAGCGGTGTAATTCTCAACAAAGTGGAACCACATTCAATGTCTGTGAATGATTTACGTAGTTTATGGGGATTGAGTGCAAATAAATAGGGAAATATGGTTTCATGGGCGTCGAATTGGAGGTTTCAGGGTGACAGGTTGAGATCTTGAATTTGGTCCTAAGATTGGTAACTAAAGTTGAAGGTTAGCCTTCAGGTGAACGGTGAGTTGGAGCTTTGTAGTGACAATCAGTATCCTCCCAGCGTAGCCTTAGGTTTAGTGACTGAACTTAGGATATGTCAATGTTCTTTACATGCTTGGAAGAGGGGGTACTCTTTTGAGGGTAAAGAAACATTTATGCTTCTATTTGGCACATACAATATTTAATGCATCTCATTCCTAAACTTTATCCAGTTCATTACATAAGAATAGTAGATTTTATTATCTCAAAATTCACCAAAACAATTTCCCCAAAATAGGTTATCTTTAGTATTAATATTTGCATTAGAGAGTAGTTATTATTCTTACATATAATAGTCTACCTTTAGGAGTACTTGTTAGAAAAATCACTTATATCGACCTTCCAATCTAAAGTCTGATAATTGTAGACTAGAATTTGACTAAAAACCTCTTACCTCGCTTCCCTGTGGGATCGATAAACGGGATTTTATTAGAGCCTTGTATTACTTGATACAATACATATACTTGCGTTTGAAATTGTAACTTTACAAAATAATTATAAATATATAAATCTGAGGTCATAAATTCTTGCATAATAAAAAAGTCTCATCAAGTTTTTAGCGCCGTTGTTGGGGAAGCTTCGGTAAGAATTTTAAGAGAATTTTAGTTGAAGTAATTAGGCTCAAAATTGAAAAACTTTAGTGTCGTAAAATTGTGTTTGTGTGAAAAGTGTTTTTTTGTATGAAAAAGTGTTGTGAAAAAAAACTGTTTGTATGAAAAATAAGGTGTTTGTGAAAATGTTTTGTTGTGTTGAATATATTTTTCATTTTATTTGTTTTATTGCTAATGTATTGTTTGTTGTGTTACGCATGCAAAACAAAGGATCTATAGGACTTGTGTCTTATGATCCTGAGTTAGAAAAAAATAAAAAAACAAAAAAATAAAAAGGACTTAAAAAATTAAAAATGGAAATGGAAAACATTCAAAATAATAACTTGCAAAATCATCATAAATCATTGAGGGATTATGTAAATCTTACGATAGGTGAAATTCACTCAAGTATACAAAACTCTGTTGTAGAAGCTGACTCATTTGAACTAAATCCAGTGATTATCCAACTTATGCAAAACAACCATTTTGGTATAACTCCTTGGAGGATCTCTATTTACACTTATCTAGTTTTCTAGAACTCTGTGCTATATTTCGTTATAATGGCATTTTAGACAATGGTGTTAAGCTAAAGCTTTTTCCTTTCTCACTAAAGGATAAGGCTAAAATGTGGTTATACTTATTAGCACCTGGTTCTATTAAAAATTAGGAGGAGTTAACTCAGAAATTTCTAGCTAAAGATTTTCCACCTTCAAGGACTACTCAACTTAGAAACGATATTATCTCATTTTGTTAGTATGAAGGGGAATCAATATACGAAGCCTGGGAAAGATTTAAGGAACTCCTAAGAAAGTGTCCACATCATGCTCTTCTAGATTGGTTAATCATTCAAACTATTTATAATGGGTTAGGAGGATCCCTTAGGTCCATTATTGATGATGTTGCTAGTGGTTCATTAATGTCAAAAATATTTGATGAAGTGTATGCATTAATTGAAGAAATGGCTACAAATGAATTTCAATGGCCATCTACAAGGGTAAATCATAAAAATGTAGTTAGTGCTCATGATACAGATGTGATTGCAATTCATGCATCTCAGGTTGTGGCAATATCAAGAAAGTTGGACCAATTTGGAATGAACCAACCTCAATTTACTCCTGTAAGTGAGGAAATTTATTGGGGAGTATGATTTATTCCAACTTATTATATAAGACTTTAAATACCATATACAACCCATATTCTAACTTATACAATACATGTTGGAAGAACCATCCTAATTTTAACTGGAATCATACTACTGAAGGTGAAAACCAAAAATGAGAAAATAATCATGCAAATCCTAATGCAAGTTGGAATAGGCAGGTTAAGACAAAATATAGGCCATCACATCCACTGGACTCTAATATTGATAAAAAATTTGAGGATAAGATGTCTATAGACAAAGTGGTATTGCAAATGGGAAACCAGTTGCAAAGTCAAAATGCTACGATTAGAAACATAAAGAATCAACTGGGAGAAATTACTAATTCACTTAGCAATAGACCCAAATGAACACTTCCTAGCAACACTGAGATCAAACCTCAAGAGAACGATAATGAACAACAATTCCTTGTTACTAAACAAACTATGATAGATGTGCAAAAGGGAGGGTTGATTATTAATATTAATGACTAGGAAGTCACTTTTGATGTGTTGAAGACTATAAAATTTCCAGCTGAGAGAAAAGATGATGAATTTTTTTGGATATATAAAATTGATTATCTAATAAAGACCATTTCCAAGAAAGCTTTGAGAGTAAGATAACAGATGAGGTCGAAATGGATTTTCATGATGAGTTGAAAATAATATTTAAAGAAGACTGTATGTATGTTCAAGAGAGGTGTGAAATGATGGAAGTTGCCAAAAATAGTGAACTTATAATTTCATTTGTTGAAAAATCTCATGAACTTAAGATGGATGTACCCCATAAAATTTTAAAGCCTACCTATTTAGGGAATTCATCTACACCACCAGTCTTTATATCTTCATATTCAACTCAGTTACAAGAAAAACCTGAATTGAATGATGATTAAGATAAAGTTATTGAACTAAGACTTGGAAGATAATTTGAGGATAAATTTCAAAAGATCATTGAGTTAAGAAAAGAGGATAAGGATATTGGAAGACCATTAGAAGAACTTCCTAAGGAATTAGAAAAACATATTTCCTCAACTAAGATAGATCCTCCATCATTTAATAATTATAAAGGGGAAGAATTGGAAGATAACTTGAAATAGAAGAGTAACATACAATTTTGATCTAGAATTTGAATTATCTAGAGAGAATCCAATCCAAAATTTGGGAGATCTTGAGTTATCTTATAGAGATCCATTTCTTATAAA
Source organism: Papilionanthe hookeriana x Papilionanthe teres (assembly GCA_022702705.1). Taxonomy (NCBI): domain Eukaryota; kingdom Viridiplantae; phylum Streptophyta; class Magnoliopsida; order Asparagales; family Orchidaceae; genus Papilionanthe; species Papilionanthe hookeriana x Papilionanthe teres. Next base: position 29,741,816 of record CM040430.1, on the reverse strand, counting down.
TTTTAAGGATGATATTAATATGCAAATTCATAAAATCAATAGAAGAATATTGGATTTAGAAAGAAATATGAGGAATAATGATATAAATCCATCTGAAAAGGAAGAGCTGAATGAAAAATTACAATTTGACAATTTTGTAGGAATTCCTAGATCTAAAAAGGATTGAGCTATTGATCGAGGATTACTTAATTGGAATTTTGATCCAGGAGGAATCATTTGTTGGGCCCGTGATGTTAAAACCAAGCATTTTATGGGAGGCAACCCATAGTTATTAGTGTGCTTTGATTTAGTTGCTCGAGAGTCATAACTTTTAGTGTTGTATTGTGTTTAGTGTGGATTGATCAGTTTGATTTTTGATTGATAAATGTTTGGATTTTTAATAGTTTGATTTGATCTTTGTGTATGATGAGGGAGGTGATTCCTTAACTTTTTATTATGGTTAGACTTGTATGTTCTCTTGTAGTAGTTGGATTGACGAGTTTACTATAACTTAGGTCTTACTCAGACTTGAGTTTTACAAGAAATATCATGAATTTAAACAATGACAGCTTCATCTCAATTTTGTTACAGCCATTCTCTAACTTTGTTTTCATTTGATAGGAGTCATGAACCTATTTGATGAATAACTTGTGGATGATCTTACACTACGTTATATAATTGTTAGAGGTGCTTAATTAAAGGGATTATTTGATTTCTTAGATTGGTGTCCGGAAACCAATTTATCAGGGATAATCTTATCTTTGGGATTATAATCTATAAAATCATTTTAAAATGTACCTAATTTATTAGTGTAGTGATTCCGTTAGAAATTGGAAGTAAATTAGTGTGATGTGATGAGTTAAACGATGAATTAACCTTATTTATCTAATGTGTGTTTATGTTTATGTTACAATTTTATATAATAATTGAAGAACATTTTTATATTCCCTTATTGATACCTGCTATGCTAGATAAACTTTTATTTAGTGAATTTCATTCTGGCATGATTAGTTTAGTTTTACTTTCTGCTGCATATTGTTCTATCCTAATGAATACTTGTAAATGGTTTTGATATACATTTGTGGTAGATAGAATTTCTAAATTGTTTTTCTTCCTGCTTATTTTTTGTACTGAATGCTATATATGTTAAAAATTGTACTGAATGTTATATATGTTAAAAATTATCTTTGGGGGTAGGAAAAGAAAAATAAAATTTTAATGTGAAAATACTTCCTTTTAGTGTAATATTATTGCAAGCATGTTTTAGGCTAGATTTACTTTCTCATACAGTCATTCTATCCTAATTATGCATGTATATGAATTTGATAGGATGTTGTAGCAGTAAGTAGATTCAACCTTTACTTTTTCATCCTGGTACATTTTATGGAATTAATTACAAAATATTTTAAAATTTAAGTTTGAGGGAAGAAAAAATTTTAAAATGTAACTTTATTTGTCCTCAGTAGCATGTATTTAATTTGATATCACTTTTAAAATGACTTGTGGCATGTGGTGTTATCTTTAGGTTACTATAATTTTGATTTTAGGAATGTTAGAAAAATAATATAATAACAAATTGTTCTAGCTTTAAGATATTTTGTAGGAAACTTTAAGAAAAATGATTTTTCTATTTATGGTAGAAAGGAGTTGAAGATTTGAAAAGATAAAATTCTTAGATTTATACTTAATGAGAATTGAGCCTTTATTGAAAACATTTTTCGAACTAATACTTACACTTATAATAAGTGGGGGAAAATTTTGAGTTTTGGAATTTAAAGATAGGATAGTGAAATTCAAAATTATTAAAGGCCTATCCAAATATAGTAATCCTCACATAAAAAAAGTGAAAAAAAGGATTAAAAATGATCCCGAAATAAAGAAAAAAAAAGGTGAAAAAAAAGATTGGAAATGATCCTGAAAGAAAAAAAAGAGAGAAAATATGTGAGGAGAAGCTTGAGGAGAAGCCTAATCAAAAATCGGTTTCACTTAAATCTTTTTAAATGAAAAAACTTAAAAAAAATCCTAAACTTATTCTTATTTCAAAAGGTATTGGTTAATTTGGTATAGATAAGGTGTTTAAATTCTGTTTTTATTTTTTCTTTGAATCTTTAGTTTGACAAGTTTCAATAACTTTTGAAGGAAATAGAAAAGGGATTCCTAAGTTAAATATGAGATATTCTTACGCTCTAGTCCTAGGTTAATTTGCTAGAATTTCTCCTACGTTATACTATAATATTTCTGAAATGAAATTATAAGAAATTCTATTGAAACCCACAACCACAAGTCAACATATTTTATTTTTAAAGTTATAGTGTTACTTGAGGACAAGTAACAGAGGACAAGTAACAGTCAAGTTTAGGGGATTTTGATGAACCAAAAATATATATGGTTTTTGTTATACGATTTTACTCATTTTTGGTGATATTACACTTTAAAAAGAAGGTATTTTGTATATTTTTTGGTTTTAGGTACAAAAAAAGGTGATTGGAGCAAAAAGAAGCAAAAACAGTGTGATTTGTAGCAAAAACGAGCAAGAAAATAAATTTTGGCTTAACACATTTCGACAAGTCTTTCTACGATTAATATCTTTTACACTTCTTGCTTTTTTTGAATGAGATTAAACTTTAAAGAAATCTAGTTTTTATGCTTATTTTGTAGGTTTTTCTGTTAGGAATGAAACACAATTGAAATGGGGTGAATCAGAGCTGAAACAGAGCGAAATGGAGCAAAATAGTGAAGCTGCGCATGATGGGCACCAGGGGCGCCCAAAGTGACGCGGGCGGTGCCAGAAACCTGAGAGCACAAAAAATAGGGCACCGGCAGTGCCCTATTCAGTGCCGGCAGCGCCCATGATGTTTTGGATTCGAAATTGAGCGGTTATTGGCTATATACATCGAATCTGGAGGCTTTTTAGAAGGTTTCTTCATGCACCTATTCGGAAATTCGTCCCTATACTATTTTAAACTGAATTTGAAGCCAAAAAATGGAGTTGATGTTAGGAAAAATGTGGAGAATGTTGAGTGTTGAGATAGAATAGGAGTAGAAATGTAGATTTCTACCTTTTTGGAGAGATTGGTGAGGGGATTCTGAGAGAATCTATAAGGGAATGTTCTAGCATTGCATGGATCGGCCGGAGACTTTGTGGGAGAGATTTTCATCTTTCTTTCAAGGAGAAAAATCTAAGTATTGTGTTCTTCATTATATTATGATTTTGTAAACACTTATTCTGCGTATTTGTTTTGAAATGAAGTTTTTCATTGTGTTTTTTCGTGTTTTGTGATGTCTTTTTCTTACTCTTCCTTCTTGTTTGAAAATAGTGACATAAGAAGTTATGTCATTGTTTTCACTCTACTTTTTTTTGCAATGAGTAGGATTCATATTTAGGATATTGGGATGCTTTCTAGAATATGTTTTAATATAAATGTGATGGTTTTTACTTGCACTTCATTTACATTACAAAAAGGGCCCATTGTATTGTTAAAATTCGTTGTAATTGCATTGTCCCAAAAGGGCTGTGTAATTCTCAATAAAGTGGAACCACATTCAATGATTGTGAATGAGTTACGTAATTCATGGGGATTGCGTGCAAATAAATCAGGAAATATGGTTTCATGAGTGTCGAACTGGAGGTTTCAGGGTGACAGACTGAGTTCCCCAATTTGATCCTAAGATTGGTAACTAAAGTCGAAGGTTAGCCTTCAGGTGAAGGGTGAGTGGGAGCTCCATAGTAACAGCAGGTATCCTCCCAGCGTAGCCTTAGATTTAGTGACTGAACTTAGGATATGTCAATGTTCTTTACATGCTTGGAAGAGTGGGTACTCTTTTGAGGGTAAAGAAACATTTATGCTCCTATTTGGCACATAAAATATTTAATGCATCCCATTCCTAAACTTTATCCAATTCTTTCATAAGAATAGTAGATTTTATTATCTCAAAATTGACCAAACCAATTTCCCCAAAGAGGGTAATCTTTTGTATTAACATTTGCATTAGGGAGTAGTTATTATTCTTACTTATATTCGTCTACCATTAGGAGTACTTGTTAGAAAAAATCACTTATATCGACCTTCTAATCTAAAGTCTGATAATTGTAGACTAGAATTTGACTAAGAAGCTCTTATATTGCTTCCCTGTGGGATCGATAAATGAGGCTCCATTAAAACCCTATATTACTTGATACGATATTGTTGACCTCATTTTTGATGAGGTCTTCTCTTCTTCTCTTTAGTACTTGGGATCTAGCCTTAGGCTTTTCCTTTGACTATCTTAGAGGACTAGAATTGGGACCCACCTTTTAGAAATTCAAACCACTTCTTAACTCCCTGCAAACTCCACAAACTTGATCGTAGACCCTAATCACCTAGAGGGTTGAAATCAAATTTGGAAGTTTAAAGGATGAGTTCCTATAGGACTCTTTGGCCTTAGGACTGCCCTGGGTGGCCTGGTCTGGTGAAGGGGCTGACTTACACACACTATACTTATACACTACACCTACACACTACACTTCCACATACCTCCTGAAACCACACCCATACCTAACTTGACCTCCTGACTCATGTGGGTGATTCACATGGATGGTCCTTAACCCCTAAGCCCTTGGCTAAGAGGGTTAGGAACAACATAGTGAATGCCTCAAATGAGTCCCTTCATGGCTCATGTGGGCTTGATATGGCTTCATGGCTCAACCAAAATGATCTCTTTCCGCTTAAATTCACCCAATCTTCAATTTCCCAAATTTTCAATTTTTGACCCCGGGACCCTACACCAGCTAAACTTACCCAAAACCCTTGAAATTACCCAAATTTCTCAAAAATTTCCAAATTACCTAAAATTCTCTAAAATCAATCCCAAACATTTCCACATCACTTAAACTGATCATCCATACCCAAAAATACCAAAAATTCCAAGAAAACCTCCTAATACCCTCCAAATACCCAAAATACCCCTCTTGGCCTAAAAATCCAAAAATTCAGAAAATTCTCAGAAAATTTCAGAAAATCCCAAATATTCCCAATTTCATTTTTTCCAACTACACCATGGGCCAATTTTGTCAATTTACCCTACTTTTGTTAAAACCCCCAATTTGACCCATTTTAACCACTAAGTGAACCCGATGTCAAACCAAACCTACCCAATTGACCCCAATTTTGGTCCAATTCAATTCTAAACTTCAATTCAATATCCCAAATACCAATCTAGACCAAATCCAAGCCCAATTTGATTGACATTTGGATCCAATCTCACTTTTGGCCTTAAAGCCCGATTTGGACCCATGACACAAACCTAACCCAAACTCACCCAATTCAACTCCAATTAACCCCAAACCTTTTCTAAATCTTCCTTAGCATTCCAAAAAACAAAACACTAACATGATTTGCCCAAATTTAGACCCAAACCCCACTCAAATTCAACCCAAGGCTAAAGGACCCATTTTTGACCTAAACCCAAACCTAACCCAAATGAGCTCAAATCCCAAAATCAAAGCCCAACCAAAGCCAAAAGCTCTTTGAAACACCCCCATAAACATTTCTCAACATTGATTTTACATCAATTTCAACTCTAACCCAACATTAGCCCAACTTGGCCCACTTGGACCTACATAGGCCCACTTACCAAATAAACCCAAATTCAAACCAATTCAACTCCAAATCACATCAAATTGATTCCAAGCCCTTCATAGAACATCCCTAAACCAATTATGACATTTATTTGACAAAGTTCTTCACAAAATTTTTATCCATGGACAAGCCACATGAAGCCATGGAAGGCTTGACATGTGATCAAGCCATTAATGTCAAAAGGAGGGGCCCCTTTCCTAATCCTCCTTAACCCCTTTTCTACCTTAAGCATGTCACACACTAAACCATGCTTAGCCACCTCATCATGGATGGAGACCACACCACTCTCCCTTGGGCCGACCCAACCTGATCCTCTCGGCCCAAAATCAGGCCATGGGGAGGTGCACCCGACCCAAACCAATGGGTTGACCAATTTCGAAGCCAAAATGGCCTCTCCCCCATTCCATTTTAATCCAAACACTTTACACATGTCCAAGCCCGATTGACTTCACCATTGCCAAGCCACGACCTCCCCGGTCAAGATGGTGACCCATGCTGCACGGCCGGCCGCTCGGATCGCCGGAAAACACCACACCCGAGAGCATCATGTGAGCCCAAGCTTGGAATTCTCACTCGCCGAGTTGCCCCATGCCCAATGGCCACCATGGCTGTTCTTCTCCTCATCGAGCAGGCGATCCCATGCCTCAACTCCCCACGGGAGGCCCTCCACCCTCTCCTGATTTAAACTCCACCCCTCTCGGCCATGAGAGGAGGCCGAGCACAAACCTTGCCGAAACTGCGCAAAATTGTTCCAGACCCTTCTCCACCCTTAGAGTAGTTGATCCCAGGTGTCAATTTGCCCTAATCCCCACTCGACGAAATCCAATTTCCCAAGCGAAATTCCACCCAAAACCGGGACACTTCTCCACGGTGAGCCAATTCCCAAATTGATTGGTTCTACACCTTCACCGGACCGAGGGAAGGTGTCCACCGACAAAGCCCCATCTCCGAGGCCACCCGAGTTGCTCGAGCCTCCAAGCTTTGTGATCGGGCTTGGTCGAAATCACATCCGGACAATTCACCGAGACCAGGAGACTTCATGCGGAGCTTGCTGGGAACCAATCGAAGGTGCAACAACTCTCAGATTGAAGCCACACTTCTCTGAGCAAAGGTATGAGCTAATTCTTTATCCCGAGCTTCTGGACATTCTCCATTTCAAATGCCTTAATTTCAATGCATGTTAACCGTATAGATGTGTTCGTCTCTTCAAGACGAATCCATAGAGCATAAGAACATGAAAATCCATTGAGTATCGAGTGAGATCTTAGGGATTTAGTGTGGACGGCTCTCGGGTGAGGACGCTCGGGGACGATGAACGGATGCGCGTCCATTCGATACACGCGCGGATGAACGGCTCGGATGGCGTCGGACCGGGAGACGGTACGAGAAACGCGGGGCCCGGGCTGCTGACTCAGGTGGCGGCGTCGAATGGGAGCGCGACGCGTGTGCGTTCGGAGCTGCCGAGGTTGACGCGGCGCCGCGTGGATAAATAGAAAATTAGGGTATTTTTCTATTTATTTAATTCTCTAAACTTCAAAAATTCATATCTCTGTGTAGAAAAATCAGAAAAATAAAATAAAAATACCCTCTTGCTCAGTGAACAGAGGAGAATAATGTGGAAAAGAAATCATTTAATTTCATCAAGTATTTTATTTTTTATAATTTATTTACTCTCTACATTATTTTAATTCTCCATGCATACAATTCACCATGGCATGAGACCATAGAGCTTTTGAAGCCTCTGAATTTGGGAACATTCCCTGAATTTTCCAAAGTCAGAGGCCATCCCTATGAAAAGTTATTGATTTTTCAAATTCAGGTTACTCTTTTGAGTATTTTAATTCCAATAAATAGCATGTTGTGAAATAAATTCTAAGAAAATTTGGTGATGTTCCTTATGACCAGAGAACCCTAGGAAAAATAAGTTTTGACTTAGTTCATTTAAAACAACCCTAATTGGCTTAAACACCCAAAATAGGTCTTTATTTAATAAGAGTTAACCAGGCATCAAATTGACTTGAAATCAATTCTCCACTGACCTTTAGGATCAGAGGAATCCACCATAAAAGTTTGAGGTCAATTGGACTTGGTTAGCCCCACTAATTGGGTTGATTAAGCCACTTAGTCATCTTAAACTTTAAAAATTCATAACTTTTAAAATACCTTTCAAAAATTCACCAAATTGGCTTTGGAGCCTCTCTGATATCAGGGGAACCTAAGAAAATTAAAATTTCAATTTTCTAAAAAAGTTGATTTTTAATAATATTTTAATATTTTTAATAATTAAAAAATAATAAAAATCACAAAAATAATAAAATTCACCAAAATGTCACATTTTGAATTTTAATCACATAGGAACAAATCCCACATTTTTCTTAGGTCTATTTAGTGAGATATTAAATTTTAAAGCTTTAAGGTAATTTTAAAATTAAAAAAATATATTTTCTAGCATTTTCACTAAAATAATTATAATAAATCATAGAAAAATCAGAAAATTGCCAAATTTGCTTCTCTGATTTCCTTGATATCAGAGAGATTTTTAAAAAATATAAAATTCATTTTTCAACATTTATTTTATTTTTAAATTAATTAACACTCCAAAACTTAAAATAATTATAATAAAAATAATATAATTCAAAAAATCACCAAAATTGGTCCAAGTGGTTCTCTGGTCATTAGGAATGTCCCCTAATTTTCTTAAGGATAGAAACTTTCCCTTGATCATGTTATTAAATTTTCCTTGGAAATCTCTATTTTTCACCAAAAATAATTATATAAATAAATTAAATACAGAAAAATCACATTTTCTCCTCTCATGTCTTTATTGACATATGAGTGAAGTCACATAAAAATTTCAAGTTCATTTGTGTTCAATTTAGTGAGTTATGAAATCATTAAGCTTAAAGGGTAAAGTGGTAATTAAATTTTTAACCCTTAATTAAAACTTTAGGTTTAATAAAAAATTAACAAGTAAAATATTTGATCCTAATCTGATTTGGATGATTGAAATTCAAATGATTAAAGGGTAGAAACCCATTAAGCAATTTTAAAATAATTAAACCTTAATTAAATAATTGATTAAATTTGGAAGAATAATAAAATTGGAATTATTAAAATAGGGATATTATTAGGAAGAGATTTATTCTTTAATTTAAAAATCCCTAAATTAATTATCTCATTAATATTCAATTCTTAATTAAAATGATAACTCAAATTTAAAATATTAAAAGACTTAATCATTAAACTAAAATTAAATTATTAAACTCTTTTAAAAAATTCAATTAAAATTAAAAAATAAAATTAAATTAAAATTAAATTAAATTAAATAAATTAAATTAAATAATTAAATTAAATTAAATTAAATTAAAATAAAATTAAATTAAATAAATTAAATTAAATTAAATAATTAAATTAAATTAAATCAAATTAAAATTAAATTAAATAAAATAAATTAAATTAAATTAAATAATTAAATTAAATTAAATTAAATTAAATAATTAAATTAAATTAAACCAAATTAAATTAAAATCAAATCAAATTAAATTAATTTAACATCAAATCAAACTCAATTGAATTAAATTAAATTAAAACTCAATTAAATTAAATTAAATTAAATTAAATATAACATCACCTAAAACAGAAAGAAATTAAATATAAAGCAACTTGAACACTATTCTAAATTTAAACCCATTAACTTAAATCAAATTATTTGAATACCAATTTACCCTCAAAAGCTTTAGTTATCATAACTCCTAAACAGAATATTAAATGAAATGTTACTTCACCTATAGGATATTCAAATGTCCTAATTCACTGAGCAAGATAACAAAACTTGAATTCCCGGACGATTAATTCATTTATATAATTAAACCCATTTGGACTTAAAACAATCCTAGAAGTATTGAAAAGATGTTTAAGATTCTTTTTAAACACTTTCTCAATATGATAGGATGTTTATAAGAACAATTGAATTTAATTGTTCTTTGATGAAGAAAATCGTCCTTAAACAAAAAGAAAAACACAAAGAACCTAGACGTCATAGGAAATGACTAGCTATAGGATTAGGAATTTGGTAGAAAACCATAACCCTTCCCTTAGCTTTACCTAGGAACTTGCTTAAATATTCTAATTGTGTTTTAAGTGTAGCTTGGGATGACGGGAAGACCCTCCAGGTACGCTTTTATTTTATTGCAATTTACTTTCTTGCAATTTACATTATTGCAATTTATTTAACTGCAAATGCACTTTACTTTTCTTGCATGATAAGACAACTGTTGCATGAAAACCCACACCTTTAGGATAGCCCCTAAAACTGAAACCAAAACTAAATTAAAAAGTCATTGCAAGATAAAATTCACCGCCACAACATTTCAAAATATAAAACAACTCAAAATTTAATCACAAACAGAACACAAAACTACAATTACAACTAAATTAAAACATCCTGTTGGATGATCGGGAATACCTCGGATGATGTAACCTACGTGTTGCTAACGGGATTTCCCACGGTCTAAATAAAAGTGTGGAACTCATTCGGTTGAGTTTAGCAAATTCATACTGGACTAAGTGAATCCGATAAAAATAATGATGCGGAAGGATGGAACCGTGGGATCTTAACCGGTGTCGTTATAATCAACTTTAAGATTTGTTTTAATCAAAACATAAAAAAACACTTGGAAAATTAAGACTTCTCCAAACCAAAACACTTTTCTCATCTTCTGATTTATGATTTCTAAAACTAAACCTCTGCAACAATAAGGAGCTCGGAGTATGGTGGGCGAGCACGACCATCGTCGTCGAGCAAAACTTGAACGTACTTCAGCAAAACTTTCCTAGAATTAAATAACCAAGCCATAGGATTTCGAGGTAGTTTGCCTAGTGCAACATAAATCCTCAACCTTTTGTTAGGCATTTGCCTTGCAAATTAATCCCTAACCGGACTTAGGATTCCAACGTAGTCATCTGATACGATATAAACCCTCACATCTTCAAGGCTATTTGTATGATTCTATCATATAAATATAAGTCCTAATTAATTAAAATTGGCAAAATCAAAACATTTAAATAAATATTAGGACTTTCTTAAATCCAAGCCAAACAATAGGATAGTCGGGAAATTATCGAAGTTCACTTCGACTCTGTGATTTCTCCTACTTTTCTTCCTTTGGATTCCCAAAATAAAATGTTCCAAATTTGATCCATTCCCTATTGAAATTCCAAATTTCAATCCCTTGAAAATCTTAAACTTTGAAAATCTTGAGAGCAGAATTATTGATTATTATCGAGAGTTTTCTTAGGTGATTCCCGTCACTTAAGATGTAATTAACTATAGGGGCTTGCCCTTATAGGGAATTTTGAAGAACCCGGGTAATATAAACCCTGTTTAATGTTTTCATATTAAGCAGGGGAATTTTGTCGGCTTATAAAATTGGTTCGCGGACCAAACGGATGTCACAAATCTTCTAGTTTATTTAATCGAGCCCCACCGTCAAGCAGTGTGTCTATCCTTAGGGATAGATACACGGTTTGTGGTGCGGTGCTCGTTTATATAAACTATTTGGGATGTGAGATCGGTTTAGTCTCATATCTTAAAACCTTCAAATTTGAAATTATTTTCAAAATCAAATACTACTTTTCAAATTATTTATTTTAATTAAATTAAAAATTCACCGACAAATTTCTGTTAGGCGACCCCTCTTCAAAATAAAACACAACCTAAAAATATGCCGACAGATATGTATACTTGTGTTTGAAATTGTGACTTTACAAAATCAATATAAATATATAAATCTAAGGTCATAAATTCTTACATAATAAAAACGTCGCATCAGTCTACACCAATATATGAATTTTTAAAGTTTTTGTAATTATTAAATTCTAAACTACCCTATTTTTCTACTTATCCATGTCATCTTCGGCATCTCCAATCTCACACATGGTGGCATTTGATTCAATATGCTTTACACCTCACCTGCCACACAACCCGTTGTTCTCGTTCCATTTCCTCATTTGACGTGATCTAGTCCATCCGTTCGATACACACAGAAATGGATGACATCCATTTATTGTCTCGAACTCACCATAAGCCAAGAACCGTCCAACTTCTAACCCTATGATCTCACTTAATACTCAACTAAATTAAGTGTGGCTTATTCCTACTCTATCATCAAAGTGAGACGAACACATCTATATGGTTAAATATGTATGAAATACACATTTCTTTTACAAAGGTCCAAGATGAGCACAAAATCAAAGTTTTTGAGTTATACCTTAGCTCACAAAGTGAAGCCTCGATTGATTTACTCATGAGCTTTACCTTAAATTCAATTGAACATCCTCCATGTCTTAGTTTAACCCGAGGTTGAGCATGTGTGTATGACTTTGATCAGAGGGTGGCTCAGGCTTGGTCTTGAGCTATGGTAGAGGGCTCGGGACTGAGGGTTTTTTATTGGGGAAGTAGTGTGGAAGTGTTGTGACACTTATTGGAGGGTCAATTTGAGGTTTTGAATAGTTTGATTCCAGGGCCGAAAAATGCCATGGAATTCATATGTGAAATTGGGCTTCTTGTGATGGGAATGGGTGGCTTAGGATGGTTGGGTTAAGCTTAGGATCATAAATCTCCGGAAGCAATTTGGTTCATCAAGATTTTAAAGCTCTCTGCTTTTGGCCGTAGAGGTGGCATACTTATAATTTTGGCCAAGGGGAAGGTCTCAGGCTGCTCTTAACTGGTGCAAGTAAGCTTAGGTGGAGAGGAGAATGGTACATTTAGCTAATTGGAGTGTGCCACATTGGAAGTGTGTAATTTGATGTCTAACACATGGTCACAGTTCTCAGCTTTGGGTTTTCCAGACACTAGGGTGGCCGACCAGGCTAGGGGATGTGGCTAGCTGGCTTAGGGAGATCAGGGAGGTGGCTAAACCCATTTACACATGCCATCAGCCTTCCATGCTCATAGAGGTATCACCATTGGTCCATGATGCAAGATGTGGGGGGATTTGGTGATGTGAATAGCATTTTAGGGGTTTAAGGATGGCTGAAATGATTAAGCATTGATTAGTTTAAAACATTTTGGTTTGGATTTTGGATTAGGCATAAATGGGGTTTGGGCTTGAATTAGGTTTTGGCTAGGTTTGAGCTTGGACCTAAACTAATTGAGGGCCCTCCTTTGTCTTAAAAAAATGTCATGATGAATATGGGAGATAAAATTTGTGGAATTGAATTGACCATGTGGGTCAATTTGATGAAATTTGGATTTGGGGATAATTTGTGGTAGTTGACTTGGTTAGGAATTTGGGTTTAGAATTGGGTGTAAGTAGTTTTGAATTTGGTTTAACTTGGATTTGAATTTGATTAAATTTTAGTTTGAAATGAATTTAAAGAAAATTGGGGGTGATTTGTTGTACTTAAGAAATTTTGGGGATAATTTGGGAATTTTGGCCAATTTTGGTTGATTTTGGAGATTTTGGGTGCAATTGGGAACATTAGGTTGTTAGAATTAATTTTGGTGAGGTTTGGAGTGAATTTTGAGTTTTGGCAAATTTTTTGGACATTAGGTGCACTTTTGTAATTTTTGGTGGCTTAGTGATATTTTGGTAAATTTTGGGATTTTTGGGTAGAATCATTGGACATGTGTTGACCTCATTTTTGATGAGGTCTTCTCTTCTCTCTTTAGTACTTAGGATCTAGCCTTAGGCTTTTCCTTTGACTATCTTAGAGGACTAGAAGTGGAACCCACCCTTTAGAAGTTTAAACACCTCTTGACTCCCTGTAAACCCCACAAGCTTGATTGTAGACCCCTAATCACCTAGAGGGTTGAAATCGAATGTGAAGGTTTAAAGGATGAGTTCCCTATAGGACTCTTTGGCCTTAGGACTACCCTGGGTGGCCTGGTCTGGTGAGGGTTAACTTACACACTCACTAAACTCATACTCTACACTCTCACACACACAATCCAAATCCAAAAAACACACCCATACCCAACTTGACTCCCTGACTCATGTAGGTAATTCAAATGGATGGACCTTAACCCCTAAGCCCCTGGTTAAGAGGGTTAGGAACAACATAGTGAACGCCTCCAATGAGTCCTCTCATGGCTCATATAGGCTTAATATGACTTCATGGCTCAACCAAAGTGCATCTATTTCACTCATATTTGATCAATCTTCATTCTTCCAAAATTTCAATTTTTGACCCCGGGGACCCTACACCCATCAAACCTACCAAAAGCCCTTGAAATTGCCCAAATCACCCAAAAGTCCTCAGAATCAATCCTAAACATTTTCCCCCACTCAAATTGACCATCTCCAGCCAAAAATACCAAAATTTCTAAAAATACCCCCAATACCCTCCAAATTACCAAAATGCCCCTCTTGACCCAAAAATCCAAAAATTCAGAAAATTCCCAGAAAATTTCAAAAAATCTAAAATATTCATAATTTCATTTTATCCAACTACACCATGGGCCAATTTTGTCAATTTACCCCACTTTTACCAAAACCCCCAATTTAGCCCATTTTAAACCCAAATGAACCCAATGTCAAACCAAATCACCCCAATTGGTCTCAATTTCGGTCCAATTCAATTCTAAACTTCAATTCAATATCCCCAATATCAATCTAGACCAAATTTAAGCCCAATTTCATTGGCATTTGAATCCAATTTCATTTTAAAAGCTTAAGGCCCAATTTTGACCCATGACCTAAACCTAGCTCAAACCAACCCAATTCAATCCAAATTTGACCCAAATCTTTTCTAAAACCTTCCTAGAATCCCCACAAACAAAACACTAACATGATTTGCCCAAAATTTGGACCCAAACCTTACTCAATTTCAACCCAAACCTAAAATTTCTTAAATGGGCCTACACCCAAATGGGCCCAAATACCAAAATCAAAACCCAAACAAAGTTGAAACCTATTTGTAACACCCCCATAAACATTTCCCAACATTAATTTTACATCAATTTCAACATTAACCCAACTTTAGCCTAAGATAGCTCATTTTGACCCATTTGGACTCTATTACCAAAGAGACCCAAATTAGACCCAATCCAATTCCAAATCAACTCAAACTTGCTTCAAATCACTCATGACACATCCCTAAACCAAACCCAACAATTAATTGGCCCAAAATTTTACAAAAAAAAATCCTATCCATAAATTTATTTTTAAGCCTAAAGCCCACCTTTTTAAACCTTCCTAAAAGCCCATTCCTAAAATAATTTCAAAAGTCTAAACCCATCCTAAGGCCCACATTACAATCTCATCACATCCTCACTCAATTAAAATCATCCCTAAGTTCTAAATTAGCCATCAAATTTTTCTAAACTAAGCCATATGCCAAATCCTATCAAATCACCCCTAAATTACCAAAATTCCTTAAAAGCCATTTTCATGAAACAAAGCCGACTTTTTCCAAAGCCAAATGGAGCCAAATATGAGCCATTTACAAGCCATATGAAGCCATGGGGGGTTTGAAATGTGACCATACCCAAAGTAGCAAAAGGAGGGCCCCCTTTCTTAATCCTTCATTAAGCATTTTTAACCCCTTCCATGCTACACACTAAAACATGTCTAACCACATCACCTTGGATGGGGACTTCACCACCCCTTCATAGCTGACCCAACTGATTTTTTCAGCCCAAAACTAGGTCATGGGGAGGTGAACCTAACTCAAAACCATGGGTTGGACCAAATCAAGCCAAAATGGCCTCTCCCCCATGCCATTTTAATCCAAGCTCTTTACACATGGCATTGACGATTGCTTGCACAAACCTCCAGCTCTGACCCTCCTGACCAGAATGGTGACCTGACCCTGGCCGTCCAGCCACTAGGCCGCCGGAAAACACCATGACCGAGACCTTAGAATGAGCCAAAGTTTTCAATTTTGCCCTGCTGAGCTGCCCCATGCCCAATGGCTACCATGGCTGTTCTTCTCTTGCATAGAGAAGCTGATCCCAAGCCCTAACTCCCCCTGGGAGGCCCTCCAGCCATGCCTATTTAAACACCACCTCTCTCGGCCATGGAAGCGGTGCTGAAACAAACCTACTGAAACTCTGCCAAAATTATCCCAGACCACTCTCCACACTTAGAGCAATTGATCTCGAGTGTCCATTTGCCCTAATCCTCATTAACAGAACTCAATTTCAGAGTCCAAATTCCACCAAAAAACAGGACAGTTCACTTCAGTGAGCCAATCTCCAAATTGATTGGTCCAACACCTTCACCAGACCAAGAGGAGAAGTTCCCCAGTGAAAGCCCCCTCTCCAGGCCACCCAGTTGCTCCAGCCTCCAAGCTTTGTGATTGGTTTGTGGTCACTTTTGTACCTAGGCAATTCACCAGGCCAAGGGACTTCATCTGGAGCTTGCTTGGACCCAATCGAACGTCACACAACTCTCAGATCGAAGCTTCACTTCTCTGAGCGAAGGTATGAACTCTCTCTTCCTCCTGAGCTCCTGGAGATTCTCCATTTGATATGAATCGATTTCAATGAATGTTTACCATATGGATGTGTTCATCTCTTCAAGACGAATCCATAGAGCATAAGAACACAAAAATCCGTTGAGAATCGAGTGAGTTCTTAGGGTTTTAGTGTGGACGGTCACGGGTGCACACCAGTCGTAGACGATGACCAGGAGCCGTCGGATCGAGCGTGTATCGAGCGGACGGTCGGGATCGAGCCAGACAGCGCAATGGTACATGAACCTCGGGCCCCTGGAGCGCTGAGTCGGATGGCGGCGCCGAACCAGAAAGTGCCGCGTGGCTGTTCAGAGATGCTAAGGATGACGCGGCGCCGATTCAGATAAATAGAAAAATAGGAATTTATGGATTTATTTAATTGCCAGAACTTAGAAAATCCATAACTTTGTGTAGAAAAATCCTAAAAATAAAATAAAATATCCCCTTGCTCAGTGAACAGAGGAGAATAACATGGAAAAGAAATCAATTAATTTCATTTAGTATTTTATTTTTAATGATTTAATTACTCTCTGCACTATTTCAATTCTCCATGCACATAGACAATTCACCATGGCATGAGACCATAGGGCTTTTAAAGCCTCTGAACTTGGGAACATTCCCTGAATTTTTTAAGGTCAGAGGCCATCCCTATGAGAAGTTATTGATTTTTCAATTACATGTTACTGTTTTGAGTATTTTAATTCCAATAATTAGCATGTTGAGAAATAAATTCTAGAAAAATTTGGTAATGTTTCTTATGACTAGAGGAACCTAGGAAAAATAAGTTTTGAGTTAATTCACTTGGAATAACCCTAATTAGTCTAAATACCCAAAATTGAGTTATAATTAATTAGGGTTAACTACACATAAAATTAACTTAAAAATAATTCTCCACTGATCTTTGGGATTATAGGAACATATCATAAAATTTTGAAATCAATTGGACTTGATTAACCTCACCAAATGGGTTGATTAAGCTTCTTAAGCAAAATGGGTAAAATTAAACTTTAAAAATTCATAACTCACAAAATACTTTTCAAAAATTCACAAAATTAGTTTTGGAGCTTCTCTAATATCAGAGGAACTTAGGAAAATTAAAATTGTAATTTTCTAAAAAATTTGATTTTTATCATTATTTTAATATTTTTAATAATTAAAAAATAATAAAAATCATAAAAATATTAAAAATCACCAAAATGTCACATTTTGAATTCTAATTACTTTGGAACAAACCAAATATTTTTCTTAAGTCCCTAGGATAAGATTTTGAATTTTAAAGGCTTGATGTAATTTTTAATATTAAAAAAATTTATTTTCCAACCTTTTCACTAAAATAATTCTAATAAATCAAAGAAAAATCAAAAAAATATAAAATTTGTTTCTCTGGACTCCCTGAGGTTAGAGAGATTTATGAAAAATATAAAATCCTTTTTTTCAAATTTAATTTTATTTTAAAATTAATTAATACTCCAAAACTTAAAATAATTCTAATAAATAAAACATAGTTCAAAAAATCCCCAAAATTGGCCCAAATGGTCCTCTAGTCATTAGGAACATCTCATAATTTTCTCAAGGATAGAAGTATTTCCTAGGTCATGTTATTGAATTTTCCTTGAAAACCCTTATTTTCCATTAAAAATAATTAAATAAATAAATTAAATACAGAAAAATCATATTTTCTCCTCTAATGTCTTAATTAACATGTGAGTGAGATTACATAAAAATTTCAAGTTCATTTGAGCTTGATTTAGTGAGTTATAGAATTATTAAGCTTGAAGGGCAAAAAATGGTAATTAAAAATTTCAACCTTTAATTAAAATTTTAGGATTAATCAAAAGGGGAGGGTAAAATATTTGATTTTAAACTGATTTTTGGATGATTGAAACTTAAATGATTAATGGTATAAACCTACTAACCATTTCAAAAAAATAATTAAAATAAAACTTTAATTAATTAATTAATTAAAATTTTGGAAGAATAATAGAAATTGGAATTATTAAAGTAGGGATATTATTAAGAGGACATTTATTCTTTAATTTAAAAAAAATCCCTAAATAAATCACTTCAATAATACTTAAGTCTTAATTAAAAAAAATTAAAAGAATAATCTCAATTAAATTAAAATTAAAATTAAATTAAAATCATATTAAATTAAATTAAAAGTAAAATAAATTGAAATTAAATTAAATGAAAATTAAATTAAATTAAATTAAAATTAAAATTAAATTAAATCAAATTAAATTAAATTAAACTAAATTAAAAATTAAATTAAATTAAAACTAAACTAAATTAAAATTAAAATTAAATTAAATTAAATTAAATTAAATTAAATTAAATAAAAATCATTTATCAACAAACCTAAATTAAATCATTAAGAATTAAATCTAAAATAATTTGAACACTATTCCAAACTTAAACTGATTTTTTATAATCAAGTCAAAATTAAAATTAAATCATTAAGTTTAAATCATTAAAATACTTAATAATTTGATTTGCCCTTTAAAGCTCTTATTATTATAACTCTTAAATGAGGTATCAAGTGATGTGTTACTTCACTTATAGGATATTCAAATGTCCTAGTTCACTGTGCAAGAGAACAAAACTTAAACCCCTCGATGATTAATTCACTTGTATAATTAAATTCTCTTGGACTTAAAACAATCCTAGAGGTATTGAAAAGATGTTTAAGACTCGTCTTAAGCACTTCCTCAATATGATAGGATGTTTATAAGAACAATTGAATTTAATTGTTTCTTTGATGAAGAAAATCATCCTTAAAACAAAACACAAGAACCTAGATGTCATAGGAGATGACTAGCTATAGGATTAGGACTTTGGTAGACAACCAAAACCTCTCCCTTAGCTTTACCTAGATACTTGTTGAAATATTTAAATGCCTTAACATATGTTTTAAGTGTAGCTTGGGATGACGGGAAGACCCTCCAGGAACACTTTTACTTTGTTGCAGTTTACTTTATTGCAATATTACTTACATGCACTGTACTTTGCTTTTCTTGCATGATAAACAACTGTTGCATGAAAACCAAAACCTTTAGAGTAGTCCCTGAACTGAAACCAAAACTAAATTAAAAGTCACTGCAAGATAAAATTCACTGCCACAACATTTCAAATTATAAAATAACTCAAAATTTATTCACAAACTGAACAACAAAACTACAATTGCAACTAAATTAAAACGTCTCGTTTAATGATCGGGAATACCTCGGATGATGTAACCCACGTTTTGCTAACGGGATTTCCCATGGTCTAAATGAAAGTGTGGAACTCATTCAGTTGAGTTTAGCAAATTCATCTGGACTAAGTGAATTCGATGAAAATAACGGTGCCGGATGACGGAATCGTGGGATCTTAATCGGTTCTGTTTAAACAACTTTAAGATTTGTTCTAATTAAAACATCAAAGACACTTGGGTTTTAAGATTTTCTCTAAACCAAAACACTTCTCTCTTGTCCTGATTTATGACTTCTAAAACCAAACCTCTGCAACAATAAGGAGCTTGGAGCACGGTGGGCAGCATGGCCATCTTCGTCAGCAAAACAACTCTACATCAGCTAAACATTCCTAGAATTAAACAACCAAACCGTAGGATTTCGAGGAGTTTGTCTAGTGCAACATAAATCCTCAACCCTTTTGTTAGGCATTTGCATAATCATGTTATGTAAATTAAGCCCTAACCAGTCTTAGGACTCCGAGGTAGTCGTTTGGTACGACATAAACCCTCACATCTTCGAGGCTATTTGTAAGATTATGTCATACAAATATAAGTCCTAATTAATTAAAATTGGCTTTCCAAATTGAAGCCAAACCATAGGATAGTGTGGGAAGTTGCCAGGATTCTTCTTGGATCCTCAGCTTCTCCTACTTCTCTTCCTCTTGGACTCCTGAAAATAAATGTTCCAAATTTGAGCTAATCCCTTTTGAAATTTCAAAAATCCAATCATTTGAAAACCTTAAACTTTGAAATTCTTGAGAGCAAAACCACTGATCATTATCAAGAGTTTTCTTAAATGATTCACTTCATTTAAGATGTAATTAACTATAGGGGCTTGCCCTTATAGGGAACTTTAAGAACACAGGTAATATAAACCCTGCTTAATTCCTTTATATTAAGCAGGGGAACTTGTCGGCTTATAAAATTGGTTCGTAGACCAAACAGATGTCACAAATCTTCTAGTTTATTTAACCGAGCCCCATCATCAAGCAGTGTGTCTACTCTCCGGGATAGATATACAGTTTGTGGTGCGGTGCTCGTTTATATAAACTATTTGGGATGTGAGATCAGTTTGATTTCATGTCTTAAAATTTTCAAATTTAAAATTATTTTCAAAATCAAATACTACTTTTCAAATTATTTATTTAAATTAAATTAAAAATTCGCCGACAATTTCTGTAGGTGACCTCTTTTCAAAAATACAACACTCAACCTAAAAATATGCCGACAATTTCTGGCGACTCCGCTGGGGAATAATTCTTCTCTCCATTTTGATCAGGTGGTTTTGCTTTCATAAATCAGAAGTGAGTCCATGCCCCTAGTGGACCAAACTACTATTCTTTCCGTTGACATACACCGTTCATTTCTGTCTTGAATGGGTATAGCCAGCTCCTCTTGGGTTTAGGAGCCACTGTTTAGACACCATTAAACAGAGAGGTTCTGAGATCCTTTTACCTCTATTCTGAGGTGGGGTGGACACCCAATAGGTGTTAGTTTAGGAGCGATCCTTCGAGTCGGGAAGTCTTGCATGAGACTTTCTCTTCCCTCTCAATTCTAAATCGGGCCCTTTACCCTTTTTATAACTTTTTTTCCTTTAAGCATTTTGTTTCTAACAAATGAACTACCTAATAAACAACCTCTTCTATAAATCACAAATGCACTAACATGAATGAAAATGTGTTCGGACTCTTTCTTTTTTTTCGTCCTAAACTTTACGACGAAAGGAAGTATAATCCGGGACTGACATTCGGAATCTGCCCTGCAAAAAATGGATGCCCCAAAGTTAATCTTCTCCTTCACCAATGGACTGGACTTCGCTGTTTACAAGGATGAACTGCCCGACAATGGGATCATCTGTTTTGGGCAAGGATTTGGCAACACAGATGTCAAGATCGCTGACGTCACTCTCTTCACACTAATGGACAAAATGTCAGAAACGGAAGAGCCCGTGATTGAATTCAACCTGAAGTCAGCTCAAGAGTTCCCTCCCCTGCAAAGGGTTCCAGTCGAGAGGAATACTACTGTTCGTAGGAGGACTGTTGTCTCTACCCCCACCGGTCTAGTCGTTTCTGCACCTACCCCGACTCCCGCTGAACCAAAGGGGAAGGAAGTCCAAGTTTGTAATAAGCATGTTACCGTGGAGGGTAGAGATCTCTCTGCGAGACCTTCTGTTTTCGAAATTGGGTCCAGCTCAAGGGTTCCACCCCTAACACGGACTCAGAGGAGAAACAGAAGTAGAAAAGATTGTCAGGAAGGCCAGAGCTGCTGAAGTCGCTTTCTTAGAAGTGATCCCTGAGTACACACCATTGTCTGAGTACATACCATTGCCTGAGTATACACCACTTTTGGAAGGAAGTAGATTCCATCCCCTCGCTGCCACAGCTGACGAGGAAAATGTCTGCAAGATTGCTTCTACATTACCTCGAACCACATACTATAGCAACAGCCGAAAGAAAAGGGCTAGGATTACACCATTTGCTCGACTGCAGACTGTGATAGAGAAGTTAACAAAGAAAGAGAAATGTCCTGTATCAGAGGTTTTAAGAAGGATAGGGAGGGTTCCAGCCAAATCCCGTCTTGGGCCTCGAGTAGAACCCGTGAGCGCCACAGAAAAGCAGAATAAGAAGATGAAAGCTAGTCCACCTGTTGTTGTTTCAGGTTTACAGATCAGGGAGGATACCACTTTCCAGCATTCAGCCGACAGACCATCCGGTCCTAGGCCTTCTGCTGCTAGAAGGATGGTATGGCGTCCTACTACTGGCCAGTTAAGACCGAAACAACGACCTGAAAAGGAAAGTCTCGTCACGAGACTCGAGTCCGAAGAGAGCGCCACTGCGATGAAGGGGGCTTCCGAGAAGGAAATCCAACAGCCATCACATGATAACTGCGAAACCGTACGAAGAAGACCATTGGAGGACACTATGGAAAAGCTAAGAACCGACATTCAACGATTAGCAAGAGAAAGAGAAGAAAAATTTGGAGATGAAGTCGATTCGTCGGAATTCATGGATGAAGAATATGTGGAGATCAACATGGTTGAGACACGAGCATCGTCAGCTTTGCAAGGTGCTCCGGCAGCTGCGGAAAGAGATGAACCAGAAATGTTAAGAGCACAACTTCGAGAAAAAGATGATACAATATCTCAAATGGCGAAAAGGATGGAAGAGATGGCTGCAGCCCTAGCCACTCTTCAGAGTCAGGTTCAACCCCCAAGAGAAACGCCTCCAGAAGTTATTCATATTACAGATGGAGGAAAAGATATTACATCCGTTAACGGAGACGATCAGCCGAAGAAGGATTCTACCCAGAATATGATTCCAGAGAAAGACATCAAGAGCATGGTAGAACAGCAGGTGCGAGAAGCCTTAGCACAGTCTAAGAGCGGAGCATCTATTCAGACGGGTAGACCTTACCCCAAAGAATTTGATGTAGTACAATACCCAAAAGGCTTCGTACCACCTCTGTTCAAGACTTTTAATTGTACCGGAAACCCTCGACAGCATGTTGCACATTTTCGCGCTAGTTGTTTCAACGCTGGTGGAAGCGACACCTTACTCTTCCGACAGTTCGTCAGCAGCCTGTCAGGGATCACCTTCGATTGGTACGTAGAGTTACCGAACGGTTCGGTAAAGACATTTTCATAATTACAGAACCTTTTCGTGAAACGGTTTGCCTGAGCTCAGCACCATATCACCATCGGTGATCTAGTGGTGGAGAAACAGAAATCGAACGAAACTTTAGTGGACTACATACTTCGATGGAGGAATCTAAGCGTGAAGTGTGAGCCATAGCTACAAGAGCAGCATGCAGTCGGTATCTTGCTTAAAAGCATTCACGGCCCGATAGCACTTCTCCTTAAGGGATTTAAGATTAAGACTTTCGAGAAGTTGTTAAGCAAGGCCGGAAGCTTGCAAGAGGAAGCGAAACAACTAAGTTTCGTCGACAAGACAGACAAACGAAGCTCGTGAAGACATTTGAAAAGAAATGCGGGATCATCGCGGCGGTCGATAAGGGCAAGCGACCAATGCAAATACTGTCGGAGCAGCCGCAGCCCAACTATCAGCAACCTCAGCAGAACTACCAACAACATCGACCTGGTTATCAACCAACTCAACAACATGAGCAACCGCCTCGACCGCAGCGCACGTTAAAGGAGCTTATAAATAGAGAATATCCGTTCAAGAATGAGGCAGTGCAAAGATGTTCCGCAGTTTAATGAAGACTCCGGATTTCCAACTGCCAGAACCCAGGAAGCCAGATGAAGTCAATAAGAAAGACCATCCCATCTATTACCCTTACCACCGGATGCTCCGGCACAAGATAGAGGATTGCATTACCTTCAAGACTTAGCTCTACGATAATCTCTGAAAAGGGAACATAACAATTCCGAAGGAATACATGAAGGAACCCCAGAAAGGCGGTTTCGTCAATGTTATTTCAATGGATCCTATTGTTCCTATAGATCCCTACACGAAGAATGATGGATGGAGTACTGCTTGGACGAAGTCATCAAAGAAAATTTTGGATCGCATCCAAACCGCTTCGGTGCGTGCTTCGATTCAAAGTTTGAAACCTGTCAAGCCGGCGCTATCGCTTGCGATTGAAGAACCACCCCAGGATGAAAATATCATAGAAAAGAAGGAGATCATAGAAGAAGAAAAGACCGAGGCTCTTAAGGCTAGACTAGGGGCTGCTTATCCTAGGATGGTTGTTTCCGATTTGGGGGAAAAATTCCTCAAACCTCTGACTCTGTATGATTATTTGCTCACTCCGGCGGGATCTTATAATGATAAGAGTTATGGTGTTGGCTACGTTTTGATTGTTTCTAACGATTACGCAACTAACAACAACTAATCTAATCCGGATCTCAATTCTGATACAAATTACAATTCTTAAATCATACACAACCTCGACAATCACAATGATAAAGAAGACATTCACCAAGAAGGCTACGAATGTTCAACATGCAATGAATTTGTTTGTGAATTTCAAGGAGCTCCAATCACAATAGAGTTAGAGCTTTCAGATTCCGAAGCGACTCCAGAAGAACTTGTCATGCTGATTCAAAAGGAGACACCAGCAAACTCAGTGCAAGATTCAGAAGAAATCACAGAAGTCAACTTAAGGAGCGGAAGGGTTCTACCTCTGAGAATGGGTCCAAAAGACAAAGGAAAGCAGGTGGTTGTTCAGGAAGAATCAACCCCAGCAGAAGAATTGCCCATTCAGGAAGAAACTGGAACACATGATAACAAAGTGGACTATAATGTGCTAGCCTATCTTAGAAAACTACCAGCCAAACTAAGCATCTACGACGCTCTCATCTTATCAAAAGAGATGAGGGAAGCTCTGATCAAGGCCTTACTTTATCCAGAGATTTGTTTAGCTCAGATGGCCGGAGATTCTTTAGACGAGGTTTGCTCGTTAAAGGAACAGCGAGGTGTTACCTTCACGGACAGTGATCTACTACTTGGGACAGCCGATCACAACCGACCGTTGTACATTTCAGTTACAATCGAAAAGTTTATGCTCTCTAGAGTATTGGTGGATCCAGGAGCGTCAATCAACATAATGAATCTTCGGACGCTAGCATACTTGGAAATTGATGCTCGTGAGCTTGAAGCGGATAATATGTTACTAAGAGGATTCAACCAGAAAGGAGAAAGAGCCCTCGGATCAATAACGCTGTTGATGAAGACTGGTGATTTAGCAAAGACAACCGTAAAATTCCATATAATTGATTCTGAAACATCATTCAACGCGCTACTGGGCTGACCGTGGATACATGAGAACCTGATGGTACCGTCATCTCTGCATCAGTGCATAAAATACTACGATGGAGGAGAACAGTGCATTAAAGGTGACTTGGAACCGTTCTCCGTACATGAAATTGGAATTCATGAAGATGCAGCCTACTACGCGTCTCCAAAGAAAACAATCTTCTCCATAAATACCATGCCCAAAGAAGCAAAAGAAATTTGAGATGATGAAGAACCTGAAGTTCTAGTCCAACAGTCACTCACCACTCCCTTACGGTGAGATGGTGAAGGTTTCTCTAGAACTTGCACCCGAGGTCGAGGCCGGGGACGAGGTCGTGGCAAAAACGTTGGGACAGTTGGACAGAAAAAGCCAATAATCAACATGAATTGGGAGAACAGCTCTGAAGAAGAAGAGGAAATCAAGAAAGAAGCAGCTACAATAAACCAGAAGAAACCACAATTCAGGATCTCCCTCGAACATGAAAAGAATGAAGAATATAGATCAATGTACGAGAAGATTAACTACCATGTACACACTATGGCCCTGACCCCGATCCAGTCTAATAAGATCGAGGGTATGGTGGTCAAGGAAGGGCATGGCGGTGGTGCTAAACCAATCAAATTTTACTGTGGTACTTCTTCTTCCAATGATGAAAAAGATGTACAATTTGAAGATGTCACTTCTTCCGAATTAATGGAATTACCTTTTGAGTGGTACTCTCCCTGTGTTCAAAATTTAATTCAATGTGGTGTCCTACCTCGACAATGGACAAAGGGTCAGTCACAACATTTTGAAAGACTATGGAACAAAGCCGGTCGGCCTCCCAATTCAAAACATGGTCTCAGATTCGGCACAGTAGGTTCAGTTGATGATATGGAATTTTGCTTGGCTGTCTCTTGCGAACCTAATGAAGAGTGCTTGGAAACTACAGAAGATCTTGAAGAGCTACAAATTGGAGACGCTCCACCAGAGTTCGAAGAAGAAATCAAATCCACGATAGACGAGTTAACGGAAGTTAACTTAGGTACTCGCGAAGAGCCTGAGCCAACCTTTGTTAGTTCCTTACTCAATAAAGAAGATTTCGAGGAAATGATCAAGCTATTAATGGAATTCAAGGACTATTTTGCTTGGAGTTACGACGAAATGCAAGGATTAGCTCCAGAAGGCGCAATTCACAAGTTAGGAGTAGACCCTACTTCTGTTCCAGTCAGACAAGCTTCCAGAAGAATGCGTCTAGAAATTGAGCAACAAGTAATAGCCGAAGTTAAGAAGCTAATCGACGCTAAATTTGTCGGTGAAGAACAATACCCTACTTGGTTAGCCAACGTGGTACCAGTTAGAAAGAAAAATGGTCAGATCAGAATCTGCGTAGACTTCAGGGATTTAAATAAAGCATGTCCAAAGGATGAATTTCCACTGCCAATCCCGGAGCGATGATCGACATTGCTTCAACACATGAAATATTTTCATTCATGGATGGATCATCAGGATACAACCAGATAAAGATGGCACCAGAAGACGAAAAGCTCACAGCTTTTAGAACGCCGATCGGACTGTATTGTTACACAGTAATGTCATTCGGACTAAAGAACGCAGGAGCAACATATCAAAGAGCGATGACAAAGATTTTTGATGATCTCATTCACAACCAAGTTGAGTGCTATGTGGATGATGTGGTCATCAAAAGCAAACTGAAGGAAGATCACCTGTATGATTTGAGAATTATTTTCGAGCGACTAAGGCAATACAACCTTAAGATGAATTCCTTAAAATGCGCCTTCGACGTCACCTCCGGGAAATTCTTAGGATTTGTTGTCCTACATCGCGGAATCAAAATTGATCTGGAAAAGATTAAAGCTATCTTAGAGATGCAGCCTCCCTAAACCTTAAAACAGCTACGATCCTTTCAAGGAAAGCTGGCATATCTTCGACGCTTTATCTCGAACTTGTCATGTAGGTTTTAGCCCTTCTCGGCATTAGTTAAAAAGGACGCCAAATTCGTTTGGAAAGATAAATGCCAACGGGCCTTCGAGGACATTAAGCAATATTTAATGACACTTCCTGTCTTAGCAGCCCTAGTCTCGGGTAGACCATTGATACTTTGTACCGCTGCTCTAGATGACTCCCTTGGATCCCTGCTAGCCCAGGTCAATGATGAGGGAAAAGAAAATGCTCTCTACTACTTAAGTCGTTGTATGATTCCGACGGAAGTAAAGTATCCTCCAATTGAGAAGCATTGTTTAGCCCTGATCTTCGCCGCACAGAAACTCAGGCATTACATGCTTTCTCATAAGATCAACCTCATTTCGAAAGTTAATCCATTGCAATATTTGATGACCCGACCGACACTTTCTGGTAGACTTGCCAGGTGGTCGATGATATTATTGCAATTTGACATAACTTTTGTTCCTCTTCATGCCGTAAAGGGACAAGTTCTAGCTGACTTCCTTGCAGCACACCCTTTACCGGCAGATTCGCCTCTCGGCGACGATTTGCCTGACGAGCAGATAATGAGCCTAGAAGAAACTGATGATCGACGTTGGGAACTATACTTCGACGGAGCGTCCTCAGCACAGAAAGATAAAGAATTGTAAACGATAGTGCCCGGTAAGGCAGGAATCGGACTAATCTTTATAACACCGGAGCGGGGGATGTTAAGATACTCCTATCACTTAACAGAGTCGTGCACAAACAACGAGGCAGAATACGAAGCCCTCATAACAGGACTAGAACTAACCATTCAAATGGGAATAACGGAAATCAACATCTACGGAGATTCTCAGTTGATCATCCAACAGGTCGCCGGACAATACGAATTTTAAAGCCAAGACTCGAGCAATACTTTCGGTATGCCATGAAACCGTTGGAACAAATTCCGAATGTAACAATCTACAAGATCCCCGAAGAGAAAATGCTCTCACGGATGCGCTAGCTCGCCTTGCCAAAGAATTTGCCCGCTTACAAGATGAGTCGGTTGAAGTGTTAGTTCAAGGACGACGGAGTCCTATCACGACTCGACATGGATATGATACGGGAATCGAAAAAGCGAGAGGAATCGATTGCGAGCGAGTGACGAAAAACACAGAATATTGGCGTCAACCGCTAATAGACTACCTGCAAACGAGTAAATTACCAGACGATAAGTCATTAGCCCATCAAATCAAGAAAAGAACTCTGTCTTACGCATTAATAAACAATACATTATACAGATGGTCTTTTGATCAGATGTGGTTAAGATGCCTGAGCGGGTCCGAGGCTCGTGAAATTGTCAAAGAAGTGCATTCAGGACTTTGTGGTGCTCATCAGTCGGGTCCGAGAATGAAAATGAAAATTAAAAGACTAGAGTACTACTGGCCCTCAATGATGACCGACTGTATGAAAGTCGCCAAGAGCTGTCACCAGTGCCAAGTGCACGGAGTGGTTCTACACCAACCTCCAAATGTGCTACATCCGACAATTGCGTCGTGGCCATTTGAGTGTTGGGGCACAAATATAGTGGGTCCGATAGAACCGCCTTCTTCAAGAGGACATCGCTTCATCCTTGCAGCTACAAACTACTTTTCTAAATTGGCAGAAGCAGTTCCACTCAGAGAAGTAAAGGCACACCACGTGCTACAGTTTTTCAAAAATCAAGTTGTCTACCGTTTCGGAGTACCACGCAGAATCGTTTCAGATAATGGGTCCGCATTCAGAAGTACAAAAATCAACAATTTTGTCAGAAGACATGGAATCGATTGGAGATACTCAACAATCTACTACCAAGAGCAAACGACTTGGCCGAGGCTTTTAATAAAACTCTCGTTCAGATTTTAAAGAAAACTTTGGACGACAACAAGAGAAATTGGCACAAGAAGTTGTTAGAAGCCTTATGGGCCTACAGGACAACTTTCAGGATTCTTACTCAGTCTACGCCTTACACTTTAGTGTACGGGTCCGAGGCAGTTTTACCTATGGAGGTTCAGCTTCCATCACTCAGGATTGCAGTTGCAAATAAAATTACTACAGAATAAAATGCCAGATTACGACTGGAAGAACTGGAAAACTTGGAAGGGAAAAGACTTGCAGCGCAATAAAATTTGGAACTGTACCAAGCTAAGATGATCCAGGCACATGATAAACTGGTCCACCCAAGAACTTTCAAAGTTGGTGACTTAGTTCTTGTTCTTAGACGACCTATTCTTGCACATCGCAAGATAGGAGAAAAATTTGAACCGACTTGGGAAGGGTTGTTTGTGGTCGAGGCAGTCTACTCAGGATGCTCCTACCAACTTGTGAATTGCCAAGGAGAACGACAAATGCTTCCAATCAATGGACGGTATTTAAAGAAGTATTACGCAACCTGATGTTTCGAAGGGTGGCCTCTAAAATAGAGTCTTATCCCTAGAAACACGGGTGAAGCAATCACTTTGTGACTGGGTCCGAACCCAAAAACATAAAAATGGATGACAAAAGAAAAATCATTAAAAAAAATAATATGTGCTAAAAATGAAATATGTGAAATCATAATAAGTTTTACCCTTCCTTTCAAATCAAATCTTGTTCCCGGTCTTTCCTCATCTTTTCCTACCTTCCTTTAAATTAAAATAAGTGAATAAGAATCTTCAGTGATAAATATTTTCTTAATGTTCTTGTTCATAGTACAGCCCCTGATCCTTTCCTTGTCTTCTTCGCAGGGAAATGTCGAACGGGCGGTTGATCCTAAACTTTAAAAATGGCGTGAGTCTCGCACTCGATGAAAAGAGGGTGAAGCATGGAGCAGTGATAGAAATTGATTATGACTTCCCACCAGCCAGCCTACAGTATGAAGAAAATGATTGGGTCCCAGTGGACCGAGAAGAGCTTCATAGCTAGACAGTGATGAAGATGGGTGGCTCAAGCCACCAATTCAGCAACAAGAAAAGAAAGACAAACACCGAGGAAAGCAAGAAAATCAAGTCAGTAATTGCCACTGCAGAGGGCAGGCTCGTCAACGCCGCGCCCGTGAAATTCAAGGAGTAAGGGGAGCTACGCTCACTGCTACTCAAAGAAGGAATAAGAATCGCCGTATCCGCAAGATGTTGACTAAACTAGCAGCAGATCAACACGAGGAAACAGCCACCTTCGCCGACACACACATTTCAAAGATATCAGTTCATTAGGAACCTGAAAAGAGAGAACAAGCTATGAGAACAACAGAAAGGATAAGGGGAACTCTGAGAAGATCAGAGGTAGAGAGATTGCCTCGACGCCGGACAGAGATACCATATCTAAAAAACCTTATTGCAGAAGCAACCCCGAAGGATGTCCCGACAGAGACAATCCCCGAGGAGCCAAGGTATGCAAGAGAACGGGACAGGATTGAGCCATATATCTCGCAATACTTTACTAGGCCTCGTCACTTGCAGATCATCCTAGAATATGAACTAGAAAGAATGCAGAATGTTGAGAAGTAGACTTTCGAATACTTTGAAAGGATTAGAGGGAAAAGAATCAATATTTTGGAAGGCCTCGAGTTACACACAAGTGTATTCTCAGAGTACGAGCAACAGCAGATTGTGGATTGCATCTTAGAACTTCAGAAAATGGGTCGAGTAGGCCGTCTAAAAGAAAAAACTTATTCGGAACCCAGGAAATGGATGTTAGGGAAAGGAAGAGTTACAATACAATGTGGATGTTGCTATAATTTCGCATAGGATAGAAAAAGGAAATCCACCAGGGATACTCTGTCACGGTGAGATGGATCCAATTCCGAGGATAATTAAAAGAATGGTGAAAAGAATGATAACGTGGAGGGTACTGTCAGCAGACTGCATACCCAACAGTTGCATCATCAACATTTATCAGAAGGGCGACTGCATACCTCCACACATAAACCACCATGACTCTATCAAACCTTTCTGCACAGTTTCGTTCGTCAACCAACGTAATATCATGTTCGGATCTGACCTCCGGATAGCAGGCCCGGGTAAGTTCCGAGGGCCAGTGGAGATACCACTTCCGGTAGGTTCCGTCATGATATTACAAGGAAATGGAGCAGACATCGCTAAACATTGTATACCGGGATTACCAGTGGAGCGGATCTCCGTCACTTTTAGAAGGATGGACGACAGAAAGCCGCCTTACCACTTCCAGCCAGATCCATAATTGGAGAGTCTACGGCCCTACGAGCCGTGAGTTACACGGGAAATAACACACCTCCAATGCACATCCATGCGGCACTCCTGCCAAGGACGGCTTGGAAGGTGATGTTATTGACCGTGTATCTCATTATTCAGACATGGATTTTTTAACAGATACTTTTTGGATGGATTAACAAGAATCATACATAGTCCGTTTTGAGTCATGGATTGTGTGAGAAAAATTTTAGATTGAGTTGTATGATGTATCTTCAACAAGATTGGAATGAAAGTGACCATGTCACATTTTGCCTTCACCTCTTTTTGTACAAATTGACTGGGAAACGCCATTAGAGTTAAATGAACTTTGAACAAAGAACAGAAAAGAAAAGAGAAATAAACAAGAATCTTTCTTAGAAATCGAAATATTCAAAAGAACTTCAAAACCACATGAACACCAAATAAAATTCACGTGAACATCAAATAAACAACAAAAATAAAATTGGATCATTAAAGGACAAACAAAATGAAAAATGAATCTCAAATGGAATTACAATCTCAATCTATCTCTTTCAAATCCTTCAATTCTTCCTCAGATCAAAATCTACTTCAAACTACTTTGAAACCCTCTTTCGGGATGGTTCTTCCTCACGGAAAACTCACACTTCAAATTTCAAAAACCCTACACCCTTTTCATCACATCGAAACCCTTTTGATTTTTTGTGATCTCCCTTCCCTCTTGTACGGAGATTGACTAGGTCTATTGACACGGAGCCACGAACTTTGTTCGATTTGGTTCTGATGGCATGAGACTGGTTCCTTCTTCATACATTACAACTTCCGAGACTAGTGCCTAAATTCTAGTTCTCATTTCGAGGTCGGTACCTAAATTCCGACTCTCCTTTCGAGATCGATACCTAAATTTCAATTCTCTTTCGAATTTATACCTAAATTTCAATTCTAAACTTCTGAGACTGGTACCTAAATTCCAGTTCTCATTTCTAGGTCGGTACCTAAATTCTGACTCTCCTTTCGAGATCGATACCTAAATTTCGATTCTCTTAAAAATTGATACCTAAATTTCAATTCTAAACTTCCGAGACTGGTACCTAAATTCTAGTTCTCATTTCGAGGTCGGTACCTAAATTCGACTCTCCTTTCGAGATCGATACCTAAATTTTGATTCTCTTTCGAATTGATACCTAAATTTCAATTCTAAACTTCCGAGACTGGTACCTAAATTCCAGTTCTCATTTCGAGGTCGGTACCTAAATTCTGACTCTCCTTTCGAGATCGATACCTAAATTTTGATTCTCTTTCAAATTGATACCTAAATTTCAATTCTAAACTTACGAGACTGGTACCTAAATTCTAGTTCTCATTTTGAGGTCGGTACCTAAATTCCGACTCTCCTTTCTTGATTGATATCTAAATTTCGATTCTCTTTTGAATTGACACCTAAATTTCAATTCTAAACTTCCGAGACTGGTACCTAAATTCCAGTTCTCATTCCGAGGTCGGTACCTAAATTCTGACTCTCCTTTCGAGATCGATACCTAAATTTCGATTCTCTTTCGAGTTGACACCTAAATTTCAATTCTAAACTTCCGAGTCTAGTACCTAAATTCCAGTTCTCATTCCGAGGTCGGTACCTAAATTCTGACTCTCCTTTCGAGATCGATACCTAAATTTCGATTCTCTTTCGAATTGATACCTAAATTTCAATTCTAAACTTCCGAGACTAGTACCTAAATTCCAGTTCTCATTTTGAAACTAGTACCTAAATTCTAGTTCTCATTCCGAGATCAGTACCTAAATTCTGACTCTCATCCTTTTTTCATCGATACCTAAACTCTGATTCTCATTCCGCGACTGGTACCTAAGTTCCAGTTTTCTTCATAATCTCGAGGATGAAACCTAGGTTTCAATTCTCATTTCAAATCCAAATTTCCTCAAATTGATTTTAAATCAAACTTCAATCTAAATTAATACTCAAAATCTAAACTTACACATCAAAACTTGAACATGAAATGAAACGAAATCTAAATTGAATTCCCCAGATCTTGTGATGTGGAGTTCACCTCCTTTTCCATTCCCCAACGGAGGTTCTTCTACTCTGTCCCAAGTTTATCATTTGGACATCTGTGTTGGCTTTGTTGATCTATTCGGTCAACACCAATACGCGCGGTGTTCTTGGTTAGCACACCACACCTATTGGGGGTCCATTTGTTGACCTCATTTTTGATGAGGTCTTCTCTTCTCTCTTTAGTACTTAGGATCTAGCCTTAGGCTTTTCCTTTGACTATCTTAGAGGACTAGAAGTGGAACCCACCCTTTAGAAGTTTAAACACCTCTTGACTCCCTACAAACCCCAAAATCTTGATTGTAGACCCCTAATCACCTAGAGGGTTGAAATCAAATGTGAAGATTTAAAGGATGAGTTCCCTATAGGACTCTTTGGCCTTAGGACTACCCTGGGTGGCCTGGTCTGGTGAGGGTTGACTTACACACTCACTACACTCATACTCTACACTCTCACACACACAATCCAAGTCCTAAAACCACACCCATACCCAACTTGACTCCCTGACTCATGTAGGTAATTCATATGGATGGACCTTAACCCCTAAGCCCCTGGTTAAGAGGGTTAGGAACAACATAGCAGTGAGTCCTCTCATGGCTCATATAGGCTTAATATGACTTCATGGCTCAACCAAAGTGCTTCCATTTCACTCATATTTGATCAATCTTCATTCTTCCAAAATTTCAATTTTTGACCCCGGAGACCCTACACCCATCAAACCTACCAAAAGCCCTTGAAATTGCCCAAATCCTCCAAAATCTTCAAATCACCCAAAAGTCCTTAAAATCAATCCTAAACATTTTTCCCCCACTCAAATTGACCATCTCCAGCCAAAAATACCAAAATTTCTAAAAATACCCCCAATACCCTCCAAATTACCAAAATGCCCCTCTTGACCCAAAAATCCAAAAATTCAGAAAATTCTTAGAAAATTCCAAAAAATCCCAAATATTCCTAATTTCATTTTGTCCAACTACACTATGGACCAATTTTGTCAATTTACCCCACTTTTACCAAAACCCCTAATTTAGCCTATTTTAAAGCCAAATGAACTCAATGTCAAACCAAATCATCCCCAATTGGTCTCAATTTTGGTCCAATTCAATTCTAAACTTCAATTAAATATCCCCAATATCAATCTAGACCAAGTTAAATCCCAATTTGATTGACATTTGAATCCAATTTCATTTTAAAAGCTTAAGGCCCAATTTTGACCCATGACCTAAACCTAGCTCAAACCAACCCAATTCAATCCCAATTTGACCCAAATCTTCTCTAAAACCTTCCTAGAATCCTCACAAACAAAACACTAACATGATTTGTCCAAAATTTGGACCCAAACCTTACTCAATTTCAACCCAAACCCAAAATTCCTCAAATGGGCCTACACCCAAACCTAACCCAAATGGGCCCAAATCCCAAAATCAAAACCCAACCAAAGTTGAAACCTATTTGTAACACCCCCATAAACATTTCCCAACATTAATTTTACATGAATTTCAACATTAGCCCAACTTTAGCCCAAGATAGCTCATTTTGACCCATTTGGACTCTATTACCAAAGAGACACAAATTAGACCCAATCCAATTCCAAATCACCTCAAACTTGCTTCAAATAACTCATGACACATCCCTAAACCAAACCCAAAAATTACTTGGCCCAAACTTTTACAAAAAAAATCCCATCCATAAATTTATTTGTAAGCCTAAAGCTCACCTTTTTAAACCTTCCTAAAAGCCCATTCCTAAAATAATTTCAAAAGTCCAAACCCATCCTAAGGCCCACATTACAATCTCATCACATCCTCACTCAATTAAAATCATCCCTAAGTTCTAAATTAGCCATCAAATTTTTCTAAACTAAGCCATATGCCAAATCCTATCAAATCACCCCTAAATTACAAAAATTCCTTAAAAGCCATTTTCATGAAACAAAGCCAACTTTTTCCAAAGCCAAATGGAGCCAAATATGAGCCATTTACAAGCCATGTGAAGCCATGGGGGGTTTGACATGTGACCATACCCAAAGTAGAAAAAGGAGGGCCCCCTTTCTTAATCCTTCATGAAGCATTTTTAACCCCTTCCATGCTACACACTAAAACATGTTTAACTACATCACCTTGGATGGGGACTTCACCACCCCTTCCTAGCTGACCCAACTGATTTTGTCAGCCCAAAACCAGGTCATGGGGAGGTGAACCTAACCCAAAACCATGGCTTGGACCAAATCAAGCCAAAATGGCCTCTCCCCCATGCCATTTTAATCCAAGCTCTTTACACATGGCATTGGCCAATTGCTTGCACAAACCTCCAGCTCTGACCCTCCTGACCAGAATGGTGAGCTGACCCTGGCCGGCCAGTCACCAGGCCGCTGGAAAACACGATGACCGAGATCTTGGAATGAGCCAAAGTTTTTAATTCTGCCCTGCTGAGCTACCATGGCTGTTCTTCTCTTGCATAGAGCAGCTGATCCCAAGCCCTAACTCCCCCTGGGAGGCCCTCCAGCCATGCCTATTTAAACACCACCTCTCTTAGCCATGGAAGTGGTGCTGAAACAAACCTACTGAAACTCTGCCAAAATTGTCCCAAACCACTCTCCACACTTAGAGCAATTGATCTCCAGTGTCCATTTGCCCTAGTCCCCATTAACAGAGCTCAATTTTAGAGTCCAAATTCCACCCAAAAATAGGACACTTCACTACAGTGAGCCAATCTCCAAATTAATTGGTCCTACACCTTCACCAGACAAAGAGGAGAAGTTCCCCAGTGAAAGCCCCCTCTCCAGGCCACCCAGTTGCTCCAGCCTACAAGCTTTGTGATCGGCTGTGGTCACTTTTGTACCTGAGCAATTTACTGTGCCAAGGAACTTCATTTGGAGCTTGCTTGGACCCAATCGAATGTGACACAACCCTCAGATCGAAGCTTCACTTCTCTGAGCAATGGTATGAACTCTCTCTTCCTCCCGAGCTCCTAGAGATTCTCCATTTGATATGAATCGATTTCAATGCATGTTTACCATATGGATGTGTTCGTCTCTTCAAGACGAATCCATAGAGCATAAGAACACAAAAATCTGTTGAGAATTGAGTGTGTTCTTAGGGTTTTAGTGTGGATGGTCACGGGTGCACACCAGTCGTAAACGATGACCAGGAGCTGTCGAATCGAGCGTGTATCGAGCGGACGGTCGGGATCGAGCCGGACAGCGTGATGGTTCATGAACCGCGGGCCCCTGGAGCGCTGAGTCAGATGGCGGCGCCGAACCAGAAAGCGCCGCGTGGCTGTTTCGAGATGCTAAGGATGACGCGGCGCCGATTCAGATAAATAGAAAAATAGGATTTTATGGATTTATTTAATTACCAGAACATAGAAAATCCATAACTTTGTGTAGAAAAATCCTAAAAATAAAATAAAAATATCCTCTTGCTCAGTGAACAAAGGAGAATAATGTGGAAAAGAAATCAATTAATTTCATTTAGTA
Source organism: Papilionanthe hookeriana x Papilionanthe teres (assembly GCA_022702705.1). NCBI lineage: Eukaryota > Viridiplantae > Streptophyta > Magnoliopsida > Asparagales > Orchidaceae > Papilionanthe > Papilionanthe hookeriana x Papilionanthe teres. The sequence continues at coordinate 29,705,116 of CM040430.1, read as the reverse complement.
TTTTATTTTTAATGATTTAATTACTCTCTGCACTATTTCAATTCTCCATGCACATAGACAATTCACCATGGCATGAGACCATAGGGCTTTTAAAGCCTCTGAACTTGGGAACATTCCCTGAATTTTCCAAGGTCGAGGCCATCCCTATGAGAAGTTATTGATTTTTCAATTGCATGTTACTGTTTTCGAGTATTTTAATTCCAATAATTAGCATGTCGAGAAATAAATTCTATGAAAATTTGGTGATGTTTCTAATGACCAGAGGAACCTAGGAAAAATAAGTTTTGAGTTAATTCACTTGGAATAACCCTAATTGGTCTAAATACCCAAAATTGAGTTTTAATTAATTAGGGTTAACTACGCATCAAATTAACTTAAAAAGAAATTCTCCACTGATCTTTGGGATTAGAGGAACATCTCATAAAAATTTGAAATCAATTGGACTTGATTAACCTCACCAAATGGGTTAATTAAGCCTCTTAAGCAAAATGGGTAAAATTAAACTTTAAAAATTCATAACTCACAAAATACTTTTCAAAAATTCACAAAAATAGTTTTGGAGCTTCTCTGATATTAGAGGAACTTAGGAAAATTAAAATTGTAATTTTCTAAAAAAGTTGATTTTTATCATTATTTTAATATTTTTAATAATTAAAAAATAATAAAAATCTTGAAAATATTAAAAATCACCAAAATGTAACATTTTGAATTCTAATTACTTAGGAACAAACCAAATATTTTTTTTAAGTCCCTAGGATAAGATATTGAATTTTAAAGGCTTGATGTAATTTTTAATATTAAAAAAAAATGTATTTTCCAATCTTTTCACTAAAATAATTCTAATAAATCAAAGAAAAATCAGAAAAATATAAAATTTATTTCTCTAGACTCGTTGAGGTTAGAGAGATTTAAAAAAATATATAAAATCCTTTTTTTCAAATTTAATTTTGATTTTAAAATATAATTCAAAAAATCACCAAAATTGGCCCAAATGGTCCTATGGTCAGTAGGAACGTCTCTTAATTTTCTAAAGGATAGAAGTATTTCCTTGGTCATGTTATTAAATTTTCTTTGAAATCCCCTATTTTCCATTAAAAATAATTACATAAATAAATGAAATATAGAAAAATCACATTTTCTCCTCTAATGTCTTAATTGACATGTGAGTGAGATTACATAAAAATTTCAAGTTCATTTGAGCTTAATTTAGTGAGTTATAGAATTATTAAACTTGAAGGGCAAAAATGGTAATTAAAAATTTCAACCTTTAATTAAAATTTTAGGATTAATCAAAAGGGGAGGGTAAAATATTTGATTTTAAACTGATTTTTGGATGATTGAAACTTAAATGATTAAGGGTAGAAACCTACTAATCATTTCAAAAAATAATTAAAATAAAACTTTAATTAATTAATTAATTGAAATTTTTGAAGAATAATAGAAATTGGAATTATTAAAGTAGGGATATTATTAAGAGGACATTTATTCTTTAATTTAAAAAAAAATCCCTAAATAAATCACTTCAATAATACTTAAGTCTTAATTTAAAAAAATTAAAAGAATAATCTCAATTAAATTAAAATTAAAATTAAATTAAAATCAAATTAAATTAAATTAAAAGTAAAATTAATTGAAATTAAATTAAATTAAAATTAAATTAAATTAAAATTAAAATTAAATTAAATTAAAATTAAAATTAAAATTAAATTAAATTAAATTAAACTAAATTAAAAATTAAATTAAATTAAAATTAAAATTAAATTAAATTAAATTAAATAAAAATTAAATTAAATTGAATTAAATTAAATCAAAATCATTTATCAACAAACCTAAATTAAATCATTAAGAATTAAATCTAAAATAATTTGAACACTATTCCAAACTTAAACTCGATTTTTTATAATCAAGTCAAAATTAAAATTAAATCATTAAGTTTAAATCATTAAAATACTTAATAATTTTATTTGCCCTTTTAAAGCTCTTATTATTATAACTCTTAAATGAGGTATCAAGTGAAGTATTACTTCACTTATAGGATATTCAAATGTCCTAGTTCACTGTGCAAGAGAACAAAACTTAAACCCCTCGATGATTAATTCACTTGTATAATTAAATTCTCTTGGACTTAAAACAATCCTAGAGGTATTGAAAAGATGTTTGAGACTCGTCTTAAGCACTTCCTCAAAATGATAGGATGTTTATAAGAACAATTGAATTTAATTGTTTCTTTGATGAAGAAAATCGTCCTTAAACCAAAACACAAGAACCTAGATGTCATAGGAGATGACTAGCTATAGGATTAGGACTTTGGTAGACAACCAAAACCTCTCCCTTAGCTTTACCTAGATACTTGTTGAAATATTTAAATGCCTTAACATATGTTTTAAGTGTAGCTTGGGATGACGGGAAGACCCTCCGAGTACGCTTTTACTTTGTTGCGGTTACTTTATTGCAATATTACTTACATGCACTGTACTTTACTTTTCTTGCATGATAAACAACTGTTGCATGAAAACCAAAACCTTTAGGGTAGTCCCTGAACTGAAACCAAAACTAAATTAAAAGTCACTGCAAGATAAAATTCACCGCCACAACATTTCAAAATATAAAACAACTCAAAATTTAATCACAAACAGAACAACAAAACTACAATTGCAACTAAATTAAAACGTCTCGTTAAATGATCTGGAATACCTCGGATGATGTAACCCACGTGTTACTAACGGGATTTCCCACGGTCTAAATGAAAGTGTGGAACTCATTCAGTTGAGTTTAGCAAATTCATCTGGACTAAGTGAATTCAATGAAAATAACGGTGCCGGGATAACGGAACCGTGGGATCTTAATCGGTTCTATTTAAACAACTTTAAGATTTGTTCTAATTAAAACATTAAAGACACTTGGGTTTTAAGATTTTCTCTAAACCAAAACACTTCTCTGATCTCCTGATTTATGACTTCTAAAACCAAACCTCTGCAACAATAAGGAGCTTGGAGCACGGTGGGCAGCACGGCCATCTTCGTCAGCAAAACAACTCTTCATCAGCTAAACATTCCTAGTATTAAACAACCAAACCGTAGGATTTCGAGGTAGTTTTCCTAGTGAAACATAAATCCTCAACCCTTTTGTTAGACATTTGCATAATCATGTTATGTAAATTAAGCCCTAACCGGTCTTAGGACTCCGAGGTAGTCGTTTGGTACGACATAAACCCTCACATCTTCGAGGCTATTTGTATGATTATGTCATACAAATATAAGTCCTAATTAATTAAAATTGGCAGGATGGAAACATTAAGTAAATTTTCAAATTGAAGCCAAACCATAGGATAGTGTGGGAAGTTGCCAAGATTCTTCTTGGATCCTCAGCTTCTCCTACTTCTCTTCCTTTTGGACTCCTGAAAATAAATGTTCCAATTTTGAGCTAATCCCTTTTGAAATTTCAAAAATCCAATCCTTTGAAAACCTTAAACTTTGAAATTCTTGAGAGCAAAACCACTGATCATTATCGAGAGTTTTCTTAAATGATTCACTTCATTTAAGATGTAATTAACTATAGGGGATTGCCCTTCATTTAAGATGTAATTAACTATAGGGGATTGCCCTTATAGGGAACTTTAAGAACCCAGGTAATATAAACCCTGCTTAATTCCTTTATATTAAGCGAGGGAACTTGTCGGCTTATAAAATTGGTTCGTAGACCAAACGGATGTCACAAATCTTCTAGTTTATTTAACCTAGCCCCATCATCGAGCAAATGTGTCTACTCTCCGGGATAGATATACAGTTTGTGGTGCGGTGCTCGTTTAGATAAACTATTCAGGATGTGAGATCAGTTTGATTTCATGTCTTAAAATTTTTAAATTTAAAATTATTTTCAAAATTAAATACTACTTTTCAAATTATTTATTTAATTTAAATTAAAAATTCACTGACAATTTCTGTAGGCGACCTCTTTTCAAAAATACAACACTCAACCTAAAAATATGCCGACAACATGATGACCTTACAAACCATGGAAATCGTCGCACTTGAGGCTACAAGTGCCACAAGAGAGCTCATTTTGGACCCTTTACATGTTGGACCTGGCCATCCGAGCCAAAGCTAAGGGCTAGGGACCACCCACATGAGTTTCCAAAAGAGGTGGGAAAAAGGTCAAGTGCAAGTGATTTGGGGTTTTAGGATATGTGTGGATTTATGATGATTTCAAATGTGTGTGTGACCAAGACCAAGCCACCCAGGGTCAACCTAAAGCTTGCAAGACCTATGGGAACTATATTTGAATTTCCTCATGTTGGTTTCCTTCTTCTAAGTGCTGGAGATTAAAACCATAAATGTGAAACTCTAGAGAGAGCAAAGAAGTGGTTTGAATTTCTAAAGGAGGTGGGTTCTATCACTGGTTCTCTAGAACAGTCAATAGGAAAGTCCTATGGCTAGATGCTGGCTCCTAAGAGAAGAAGACTAGACCTCATCATAAGTGTGATCAACATCCACTTACGCCCTTTGAATAAGGATTGCATCACAGAAAGTTGGGGAGTATTTATTGCATTGCACTATGGTTATTAGAATTCAGTTTCTTTCTTTTAAAAATTTTCTTATCCTCATCATAGATGTCACTGTCTAGGAGCATAAAAATTAGGAAACTTAATATATACACCAAAAGATGGCTTACGTGATTATTGACGCAAACTGACGATCCATACCAAATGGTAAGTAATCATAATGTCGACTGATTGAAAAATTGTTATCCGATTAGCAAACAATCGACCAAAAGAATGATGATTGACCAAAATTCCATATTAGCCGAGTAAGAACAAAGGTCAAGTACCCTCAACAATATCACAAACATTTAAGCGAGGCTGTCTCAATACTTCCCTCGAAGATCACCAAGAAACAGGAAATTCTACCGACAATGCCAGGGCCGATCGGAAACCACACTCAAAGTCGACCAGCTACCCTAAGGCTAACAACATACATATGTAAAGCCGACCGACCACACCAGGGCCGACCAGATACCACACTAAAAGCCGACTGAAATCAGCTTAGTGAGCAAACCTGAGGACTTGCAGACCCGAAAGTTCGTTTCATACAAAAAATCAGTTATCAATATGAAAAAGGCATAAATAAAGCTAGGAATATCTAGTAACCAGTTTTGTAATTTTTCACTTGACCCCCTATCCTTTATAGGTAGGGGTAGGCAGGGTTCCAATATATGTAAAATGAGCTTTTTGGCTTTTCTCTTTAAAACCCTACTTTATAGAGATAACTCTCTCATTCTCACTTGCAACATTTATTTCATATATAAAATGGGTCACAGTGTCGGACAATACCTCAGTGCGCCTTTACGGGGCAAGTCTATGTGTTCTTTTTATTTTCTTTTTGCCTCCTTATCTCGCGCTCTATTTCTCTCTTCCCTATTTCCTATCGCTTTGATCCTTAAGCACGCCTCACAAAACAATTTTGATCAATAATATAATATGACATATATGTAAAAATTAAATTTTAAGTGTAACAAGTAAATAGATAGAAATTAAGGTGTACATATGTAAACTTCCTTGCCTTTCTTAAGTCTATTTAATTAAGAAAGTGAATCCTCCAATGAAAATTTACTCAAGCGATCTTTTTTTAAAATTTGGCAAACCTTTTTGTATCTCTTTAAATTCTTATCCTCACTAACTGTATTCAGCAATTGCCAACTTACTTTGGCCATACAAAATCTAAAAAATCAGTATAAATATCCTCAGTCTAAAATTCACTTATGTTAAATCCTTCTTTCAGCATTAAAAAAAGAAAAATAAAACAAAAAACATTGTAAATACAGCTGCTTCAATGTAAGCCCCGATGCGGCCACAAAAGAGGGTGAAGGCGGCTGGAGAAACAAAATAAACCTATTTGTTTCCATAATTAGCAAATAGTTAAAGCTACACAGCAGAGCCAGGCTGTTTTGACCTGCTCACTTCCCAACGCAGCGTAAAGGTTCGACTCAATAGAAAACCGACCACCATTAGCTGTTGTGGTTCTCGAAGACGACGAGCCTGTCATCTGCGAGCCTGGATTTGAAAGCAGCGGCCTTGTACTCGCCCCATGTGAAGTCTCTGTACCTGCACTGCTCTTCCTCTCCAAGGAGCTGGAGGAGAGGTCCAATCCTCGCAGCTAACGGCGGCCCCCCGAAATATATCATCGAGAACCTCGACCTCTTGCCGCTGGTCACCACCCTATGCCTCACGCTCCGAAATCTCCCATTAGTCAGCACCTGCCATCAAAAAAATTAAACAATTCAATACCCACGTTGATCAAATATTTGATGAATTTTACTTATTATTACTTTATTTTAACAATCAAATTGGTCCAAGATGACAGCTGACTTGGATGTCCGACCGGCAAATTCCATCTTTTCACACAATAAATAAACAGTGACAACACCCACACTAATTCCTTGGAGTTGAGGGACTAAAGATATGGGATATCAAATTGAAATCCGTCTCCTCCTCTACTCTTATGATTGTGATGCATGCCATCATTATTCAACAATGAGGTCTTTCCTCATGGTGACATGAACTAGAGCTTGACTGCACCGAGTCATCGTAAATGCAATGAAATGAATAAATTAAGTAAAAACTTCATTCTCGAAATTACTTCACACAAAAAAGGTAGGGAAATTAATCGATATTTTCTAGTATACGTGTCCTAACTTCAATTGATCGACATCAATAACATGGAGATTCCTTTATTAAAAAAAAAAAAGATTACCATATTTTAATAAAATATCTCAAATATAATTTGTTTCAATTTAATTCATAAACAAACAATAAAATAAAAAATGACAAATAAAAACTAAAAAATAGGAGTAATCTCAGATTAGCCTCTAAAATTTTTATTTTGCTGCATCCTAAGTGAAAAAAAAAGAACAAACAAATAATCACAATATAAATCAGCACACACAAACTATGAGCTTTTATTACAACACTGAATTTCTCAGTACTTCTGTTGAACCATTCCCAATTCCTCTGCATTTTATTTCTCCCTGTTTTGATCAAAATTGCTTCTCCGATTATGAATGAGTCTTTCTTCTGAATAATAACTAGCCATAGCAATATGTTTCTATTAAGACAAACGGGATAAACTCACCTGGAGAGAATCGCCCACAATAACGAAGAAGGAATCCTGGTCCGGAGGAATCACGACCCAGCTTCCATCTTTGAGACAAATCTGAAGCCCATCCGAGTTATTCGATCTCAAAACCGAAATGATTTGCGGATCTGTGTGCTCCCCAAAACCATTCAGGTTATTGTTGAATCCTTGCAACATCGGGCATGGGGGGTAATGATTCAGCCTGAATAAGGAATCGCTTCTCTCATCGTTTATAAATTTACTGAACGCATTCCTCTGCTCCAATCCCAGTCCATCCGCCATTAACTCAAGCATTCCAGACGCCATGTTCTTCATTGACGACACGTACTCCTTCAGAGAAGAGCTGCATCAGAATAAGTTGGGCATGAAATTGCTATATGGTTGTTTCTCTTTAAATTTTCAGACAATTAATCACTATGTGTATAGTTTCTACTATAATCTGCAAAATTTAAAGATCATGACTTTATATAAATTTGTGTATTAGTTTTAAGTTTTAAATATAAATATGCTCATTTGTTCAAAATATTGAACACAATTAAGCATGGTAATATGCAGTGCGCCCACCAGAATGACGCCGCCCATGGTTCCTTAAGGGCGGGAATAGAGACGGCTGGATTGGAGGTGACCTCGAGAAGAAGATACTCTAACCACCCAAGGTCACCATTGCAGCCTATATTCTTGTTTCCATAGCCGTAAGGCTTGGCCATGCAGGCCTTCTCCTTCTCCCACTGGGGCAAGGCGAAGAAGTCCATGGCCGCAGCCTCCAGTCTGGCCACAAGGCTTTTGGAGACGCCGTGGTTGGTGACTTTAAAGAAGCCGAATTCGATGCAAGCCTTGACGATGTCGGAGGCGGCGGTCGGCCCGGTGAGGTCGACCGCCGGTACGTCTGAGAAGGAAGCGCATGGCTTGGAAGATTTGAGGAGGAATATGTCATCTAGGGATGGATTCGCGGGGACCACCATGGTTTTTGGTTGGAGAACAGTTGAGAGAAGAAGGGATTGAGAGCAGAGTAAGCCTGCGGAAAATTGCATGTGGGGGGAGAGCTGTTCTGACGTTTATATAGACGAGAAGGCAGGCGACATTTGTCGAAGGGAGCTGGAGTCGAATGCAACGCTTTAAATATAGTGGGCTTTTGATTTGGCGAATTATCGGTGTAATTAAAAGGAAATGCATGAATTGCGGGTTTTCTCTTCTATTTTAAGAGCGTTTGAGCTCCAAGATTTGTTATTGTGAAAAGTAAATCGGATATGGAGATGGCCATTAGGGTCTTTTTTTCCAGATTTTCTCGTTTTAAATTAGAATTTGAAGTCCAAAAAATAAAAAAAATAAAAGGGATCGGGTACATTTTGAGTTTTTATAGAGGTTGGTATAAATTAAATGAATATAAAATATTATCTTAAGAATTTAAAGTTGTCCGCAAACACTTATTTTGTTGAATTGAATGTATTTAAATTGGGTGAATTCAATACTCAATGCACCCATAGTTCACCATCCTCTTTCGTGTGCTCCTAGCCCTCAATCCACCAACTAATTACATTGGTTGGATCTGAACCATTGCCCTCGACCTATTACCTTACCTCCCATATCATCTCCAGTGCTACTATCTCCAATTTTGCAGGCTCTTATCTCATTTAATTGGCTCAATCCTCTCTCTTGTTGTTCATTTTCTTTAACCCACCGATTCAACCCTTAACTTCCCCTCTAAATGAAGTTCCACCTCTGTCTTCTTCTTCTGCTCCAAATGGCTTTAACTCTCATGAAATTCCACTGACTTCAGCCCTCAACTTCTCCTTTAATAAAGTTACACCTCTGTCTTCTTTAACCATTTGTTTAATGTCCTTTTCTAGTAGAATCTGAATTGGATCCTTCTTTGGCAGCTCGTCTTCGCTAGCGGAAGTGACCCCTCTTCTTTCGTTTGTGATTTGTATTGTTTCGGGTTGATTGACCTCTAGGGACATTGCTATTCGTGACTGTGAATGTCAATGTACGGTGGCTATGGCGGTCACGGTGGCGACCATTTCCTTCGTTTTCTTCTCCATCCAAATTATCTGTTCATTTCTTATCAAAATGGCCCTTTGGAAATCTTCTACAACGTTCTCCTCAGACTGGGAGCTTGCCATGCAGCGTGGCCCTGGTTTCAACAACATTAATCTCCATTTCTTTCTCGATGTAGTCTAATGGGTAGTAATCCTCATCGTTGACGTCTAATCCTCGTTCCTTTGCTATTTTTCAAATCTCAAGTCGAAGCTTTTGGACTTTATCATCGACTACTTTCTCTTTAAATAACTTCAAATTTATAGGTTTCCCTCGACTGTCATCTCTTTCTGCAACTAAATTAGAAGAGTGGTAGTGGCAACGAGAATATCAGAATCATGCTCTACACACTTCTCAGAATGTATTACTACAATAACCTTCAGTACCCACACTTTCCTCCCTAAAGTGGGCACCTTAAGACGGAATGTCTCGGCGGGGACATCAAACCGAAGACGAGAAGTGAGGTCCATAGAGTCTAGACCATGTATAGAGGAAAACAATCCTCTCCTACCATTCTTATTCGAAAGTTCCTTATAATATTCGGTAGATGATACTCTCGGAATCAGCCAAGACTTGACCGATTTGCACCTTGCAGGTGTTAGATCGACGATAATAGTATTTGTGGTTCTGGCAACGGTTCCAACATGTTTCACTAAGCGGAACTTAACGGGAACACATGTTGACGGTGCTTCGGACAAATTCTGTACTGGACGATCGGGTCTTTCCTTCCTTAGAATACCATTCTTCATTTTTGGGGACACTACACATCCCATTCTTTTGAACAATTTTGGGACTGAACATCATTCCTTATAGGTCAACCTCTGCAAATCAGTATGAACTCGAGTGACGGGTGTGGGCTTCTCCTTCACCTCATCATGACCATGAAGCAGTGGTAAAGTAAGGGCCATTGTGTAGAGACTTTCATCTCGGTATTATTCATTAATGGAAGGAACCTACTCCATCGAAGGTGCAGAGTGGTCTTCGGTGCACTGAGTTCCTCCTGCTAAGAAATCTCATCAATCATTGGCAGACCTGCAGCTTGAGCCCTGAAGGCTTTCAGGTTCTTCCTAATGTTGTTCCTCCTTTGAGATCTAGTTTGCGGGGCAACTCGGGAGCAGAAACCAAACTCAAAAAACTGACGATGGGGCAACAAACACTTCAGCTGAATCTTCAAATAGAATCACTTTCACTTCGGCAAACAAGAAGTTAGGAGCAGTAACAGTAAAACTAATAGAGATGATGAATCTTCTGGGCATAGAGATAAAGAAATGATTGGGGTGAGGGCGACCATCACCTTCTTAGCTGAAGGGATATACTGGTGAGATCTCAGATCAAACTCGGCATACTGCTCTTATACCAAAGGAGTGACTATCTTCATGATGACAAATGGGGCTTTTATAAGCACCACTTCAAACTCACTGAAGCCAGTCTCTAACTGAATGGTAGGTGTTACGAGACGGGCTTCATGGGTGGTGGGCAAGTTGTAGGATAAAGTGAGCATCGGGGTTGACTTCGTAACTACCGATTCAAAAAGGTTCTGCAACTTAGCGAAGCCCTAAACCTTGTAATCATAGTGCAATCATTACAAATTAACAGAGGCTGTCCTGTGGATTTAGTACACTTTTATTTTCATTTCATTTCATTACATTTTACTTTTAAGTATTTATTTTATTTTATCTCTTTTTATTTTCAAGATTTTCACAACCCATTGTAGATTTAAAGAATTTAGAATTTACTTTCAAAAGTCAAATGGATTTTATGATTTAAGAAGAGTTGTCTCAATTCGTCGATAGCAAAAATGGAACCCAGGATTATAAAAGAGAGAATGTGATGTGCGGGACCCTGTCCAGGATCCCTTTCACAACGCACATTACTTTGGGGGACTTGTTCACCAATACACCTAGTGGGGTCCAACTCCAGACAAAAGGGAAAACCCTAAAGGCTCCTAAACCCCTCTATTTAAGGATGGCTAAATAGAGGGTCCTAAAATCGCAGAGAGCTGATCGTACCTTCCTAAGAAACAAATGGGTAAAGTATATCAATGGAAGAATGGTAATCTGGTTCATGAGGGACATTAGTGCATTACCGATGTATGAAAACAAATTTTCTTGATCTTAATGGATAGAGAAACTCATTCCTAGTGGAGTTGCCATAAATATCTCTGCCACTAAAATTTATTTAATTTAATTTACATATATATCTATATTTAATTTAGAGAATTTTAAAAATATCATTTTTAATTTTAAAATATAAATCAAAACGATTTCAGACATGCAATTTTCAATATAATCGAGCATTACACCAAATGCCATGATCAGTCCCAAAGAGCAAATATATTGCTTGGTGGTGAGGCTTGATTAAATAAACTAAAGTATCCATGACATCCGTTTGGTCTGCAAAGCAGTTATGTTAACCGACAAATTCCCCTATCTAATAAGAAGTAACTAGATAAGGTTTATATTACCTGGGTTCTTAAAGTTTCCTATAAGGGCAAGTTCATATAGTTAATTACATAATAAATGACTTGAGACACTCAAGAAAACTCTTGATTTAGATAAAAAAATAATATTTTCATGACTTCCAAAAGTTTTGATTCTTAAAGTAATGTGTGGGTGAATGCCAATAAGGAAAGGTGTAAATGCAAAAAAATTTATTTTAAGAATCCAAAGGAAGAAAAGCAGGGGAAGTCATAGATCCTAAGGCGAACCTTGGAAACTCCCCAGCCTGTCCTACGGTTTGGTTTCAATTTAGAAGAAATATTATTGTGTTTCATCCTGCCAATTTTATAAATTAGGGCTTACATTTGCATGATACTAATTATGCAGATAGCCTGGAAAATAAGAGAAATTATGTCAAGTCGGATGACAACCACGGAAACCTAAAATAAGTTAGGGCTTATATTGCACGAGATGCAAAGGCCTAAAAGATAAGATGAGGGTTTATGTTGCACTAGAAAAACTACCTCGATGTCTTATGACTTGTTATTTATTTATAAGAAGGAATGGCTATTGATGAGTTGTCTGCTTTCTCGTCGTGCTTCTTACAGTGTATGCTACGAGCTCCTAGTTACAACAGCTTTATTTTAAAAGTTTCAAATGTAAGTGGTTGAGAGAAGTATCATGGTTTATAGTCTAAGCTTTCTAAAGTGTCAATATTAATGTTCAATGTCTTATTAAGAGGGAATTTATGTTGATTACATCGACAACGGTTAGGATCCCATGGTTCCCTCATTCCGACACCACTATTTTGTTCGAATTCACTTAGTTTAGATGAATTTACTAAATTCAAATAAATAAATTCAATAATTTTATCTAGACCGTGAGAAATCTTGTTAGCAGCTATAGGTTGCCTCATCCAAGCGATTCCAGATCATACAAAGAGGCGTTTTAATTTTGTCACAATTGTTGTGTTTTGTTTTATTTGTGATTACATTTTTTAGTTGTCTTATATTTTTTGCTTGTTGTGAATCGATTTTTGTTTTTGACTTTTGGTTTTGTGGCTATCCTAAAAATTTCAGTTTTAGCATGTAAGTTTATAATAAAAAAAGTGCAGTGAAGTAAATGCAGGGAAGGAAATTACATTTAAGTAAATTACTGTAAACTATAAAAGCGTACTAGTTTTCTTCTCACACTCTGGCTAAAAGATTAGCTTTTGGCTTAATATATACAATTTTACAGGAAATCAAAACTGCGTGGAAGAAAAGAAGGAAATACATGCTTAAAGTATGTCTACAGAATCATAACTGGTGGGTCCCTATTTTTTCATGTGAAGGATGTCTTTCTTTAACAAAGTATAATAAGTACTATTGCCCTCTAAGATATCCAAAAATTTGGTGAAAAGATCCGGGGAACACCCTAGACATTTCACAACCCTTTTAAATCATCTCGAGTTCATTTAAATTTATTATTTTGCAAAATAATTCAAACACATTGTACCCTTATGCTTAGTAAACCTTGATGTTTTATTTATCCCTTTAAGTGTGGTAATCATCACTTGACAATTTACTTATAAATTATGTGGGCGGAGGCCTCTGAAGGCAAATTGATTTATTAAGAATTTAGCTGAATAGTTTATATCTAGACTTGTTGTATTTCAAAGATTTTTGAAGTTGATTATATTTCCTTTCCTAAACCTCATTAGTCTGAACTGAATTAAGCCTAATTCACTACTAAGCCCTTAAGACTGATGGGTAGATTTGTAATTTTAGAAAAAGTTAGTTAATTGTCATTTAATCCTTATCAAATATTTTATTCTCATTCAAACACCAACTAGGGTTATTAGATTAGTGGGTCGTTAACTTAAAATTTCAAATCCTTAACCATAGAATCATTTCATTTAATTGACTTATAAATCATAATAATTTAGGAAATTGTAATTTTGTTCTTTTTGTAGAAAAAGGTGAGACTTATTCCAACCTCTTAATCCCTTTATGTTTCAATCATTTTGAAAAGGCAATTTATTATCATTCATTACCCATTTACCTTTTATTAGGCCTAAATGTTAATTAAGGCATAAATTTCATAATTACAATATTGCACCTAGAAGCCTTAACACTTCTTAACGCATTAAATTTAACTCAAATAACCGTAGAATTTTTTTTACCCCACTTTTGGACTAATTAAAACGTTAGTGGAGAAAATCTGATTTTTCCAAATTTATATATTTTTTATAATTTTTTAAATATAAAAATAGAGATTTTTAAAGTTAATTCAATAACTTAACCAAAATAAATTATTTGTCCTTAAGAAAATTATTGGAGGTTTAACATAGTTAGAGGTCTGCCAAGACTAATTTTTTATGATATTTTTTAGTTTTATTTTAATTACTTTAATTATTTGTTTGTTTTGAGTATTAATTAAATATAAAGTATTACTTAAGTAAAAAATTAATTTTTATATTTTCTTAAATATCTCTTAACTTAAGGAATTCAGAAAAATAAATCTCATATTTTTCTGGTTTAGGTTTTAATTTTTAGAATTATTTTATTGGAAAATTAAGTGAAATTCACTTTTAGGCCTTTAAAAATTAATATCTTTACTTAGAAAATTAAAAAAATTTATTTTAATTGCTCCCAAGTGAACAGGGGATCAAATGTAACATTTTGGTGCATTTTTACGTTTTAGTATTTTTTATTGTTTTTAATGAGTTTTAAATATTTTTAATTATTTAAATATTCAAAGTAGGCTTAGAAAATGAAATATTTATTTTAATTCTAATTTTATTTTTCTTATGTTCCTCTGGTTACTAGGAGCTCCAAAATCTAATTTTATAATTTTTTTGACTTATATTTTAATTATTATAATTATTTAATGCCAAAAATATCATTTTACTTGAAAAATCCATTTTAGTGGGTTAATTAATTGCAATTGACTCCAAATTTTTATGGGGAGCTCCTCTATTCACTATTCACAGTTGAGATGATTTCTATGATTTTTCTATTTATACTTTAATTATTTAAGTTTTAAGGGTTTTTAATAATTTTATTACAATTAATGTCATTTTAAATTATTTAAATTCATTTGATATTTTCCTAGGGTCCTCTGACCACAGTGAAGCTACTGACCCGACCCGCAATTACGCAGTAAATTAACTTCCTAAAGATGGCCAAAAACTTGACCCGACCCGCAATTACACAATAAATTAACTTTCAAAAGATGGCCAAAAACTTGACCCAATTTATAAATAGTGGCTAGTGTGCAAAATCTTAAAAGATATAAAAATTAAAAAATACTTTACACACTAGGGGTACTACGCAAGTATATGTATCGTTTCAAGTAATATAGAGTTTTCTTTAAAAACCCAGTATCGATCCCACGAGGAAGTGAAGTAAGAGGTCTTTAGTCAAATTCTAGTCTACTACTAATAGTCCTTAGATTGGAATGTCGATTAAAATTGTGTTTTATCTAGCAATTATTCCTAAATGGAAATGTTAAATGTAAAGATAGTAACTATATCTAAATGCAAATAATAATTCTAAATATAACCCTTTTGGATGAATTGGTTTGGAGAATTTTGAGATATTAAAAACTACTATTCTTATGTAATGAAATAGATAATGTATAGGAATGAGAAGCATTAAATATTGTATGTGCCAAATAGGGGCAATCCTATTCTTTACCCTTTGGTCCAGGCATAAAGAACATTGACTAATCCTATGCTTGGTTACTGAATCCGTGGCTAGGCTGAGAGGATACCGACTCTCACTTCGGAGCTCCCATGTTCCCCTCGCTTGAGGGCTAACATCTCCGCTTCAGCACCCAAACGATAGGATTGAATTGTGGATTTTAGCCTGTCACTCTAAAATCTCCAATTCTACGCCCGATTAAGATTATTTTCTTATTTATTTGCATTCAATTCCTATGAACTTCACCATCCATGTAATTTGAATGTGGTTTCACTTTGTTGAGAATTACATATGCCCTTTCTGGACTTAACGCAATTACAACAAATTTTAACACTATAATGGGCCCTTATTGCAATGTAAATGAAGTGCAAGTAAAAACCATCACATTTATAATTAAAATATCTTTTAGCAAGCATCCCAATATCCTAATCATGAATCCTACTAATTGCAAAAGAAAAGTAAAATGAAAAGAATGGCATAATCTTCTCATGCCACTATTTCCAAAGAAGAACGAGTAAGAGAGATGTGTCACAAAGCACGAAGAAAACACAACGGAAACTTCATTAAACTAAAGAAAATCCACTAGGTAATTGTTTACAAAATTATAAGATAATGAAGAACAATACTTAGCTTTTTCCCTTTGAAAGAAGAACGAAGATCTCTCCAACAAAGTCTCTCGTCTATCCATGCAATGCTAGCAAAATCCCTTACAAATTCTCTCAAAATCTCCTCTGCAATCTCTCCAAAACAGTAGAAATCTACATTTCTACTCCTAGTCTAAAATCCATAAACATTCTCTAAGTTTTTCTCCACTTTTCTATATTGTTTCTCTACTTTTTCTAACATAAATTGTCCATTTTTAAAGAGTGTAGACGAATTTCTAAGAGTCCCCTTCGAAAAAGCGTCCAAATACGTCGCATTTCGGCCCAAAACCCCCAAAAGTCAGTTCAGGGTCGTCAGGGCAGCTGTCGGCGGGTTCGAGACCGCTGTCGGCGACCTTTTTGGCTATTTTTAGGCTGTCTTGGGAAAATCTCACCGTCAGCGAGATCGAGGTCGCCGTCGGCGAGATAACTTTGCGCAGCTCCACCGTTTCGCTCCGTTTGGCTCCGTTTTAGCTCCGTTTCGCCCCATTTCAGTTGCGTTGCGTTCGTAACAGATAGCCCTATAAAATAAGCATAGAAACAACCTTTCTTTAAAGTGCAATATCATTCAAAAATATGCAAGAAGTGTAAAAAAGATTAGGCATCAAAAGACTTATCGAAAGGTGTCAGGGCAGAATTTCATTTCTTGCTCGTTTTTGCTCCAAATTGCACCGTTTTTGCTTCCTTTTACTCCAATCACCATTTCTTGTACCTAAAATCAATAAACATACAAAATACCTTCCTTTAAAGTGTAATATCATCAAAAAATAAGTAAAATGATATAGCAAAAAAGCGTATATATTTTAGGCGTGTCAAAATCCCCCAAACTTAACTGTTACTTGTCCTTAAGTAACACTTTTACTACATAAAAATATAACTCACGACAATGTAATTTTCACCTGTAATACACTAAAATTTTTCATTTAAAAGAATATATTGGTTAGAGATTTAGAAAGAAATTCAGTAACTCAGGTTAACACTACAAGTATAAGAATATTCAGCAATCAAGTCTAAGGGTTCTAGTCTTCTATTTATTTCAAGATAAACCATAATTTGTTATATTAAGAGTGCCTTGAAAGATTATGTGAAAAGGAGTTCATGCAAACTTCATCAGAATGTAGGCCAATACTTTAAATATAAATTCAGAAATGAAATCAAGTTCTCCCTTTAGAGTGACTCAAGTGAAGCCAATTTTTGATTAGGCATCTCCTCAAGCTTCTCCTCATAAATATTTTTCTTTCTTTCTTTTTTTTCCTTTCTTTCCTTTCGGGATCCTTTTCAATCCCCTTTTTTACTCTCTTTTCCTTTTTTTTCTATTTTTTTAATGAGGATTACTATAACTGGAGAGCCTATAATGATTTTGAACTTCACTCTCCTCTTTCTAAAGTTCAAACTTGAAACACATCCTTACTTTATAATTAGGTATGAGCTTTATTATTTCATCATAAAGTCACAATCTCTTCTTAACACACAATACTTTAAGTCTCTTAACATTTCAAAAATACAGTTTTATTTACTTTAAATAGTGAACTATAATCAAATTCTTTCATACCAAATATCTTATCCTTATAAAATTAACTTTTATTACTAAAAGCTTTCATCCAATCCTTCCATAATATTCAACTGAAATAAAAAGTTTTAGTTATCTCAAGCGAGGTTCAATTGTCAGAAGTTATGCTAATAATTTTTTAAAATATAATAATTGAGAACAAATAAGAGTTAATATTTTTCTTCCCCCCAAACTTAAATTTTAAAAATATTTTGCAATTAATTCCATAAAATAAAGCAGGAAGAAAAAGTAAAGGTTGAGTATATTTACTACTATAACATCCTATCAAATTCATATCATGCATAATCAGGATAAATGACTGTAGGAGAAAGTAAATCTAACCTAAAACATGCTTGTAATAAAATTACACTAAAAGGAAGTATTTTCACATTAAAAACTTATTTTTCTTCCTGCCCCTAAACTTAATTTTTAACTTATATAACATTCAGTACAAAAATATAAGCAGGAAGAAAATAATTTAGAAATTCTATCTACCACTAATGTCTATCAAAACTATTTACAAGTATTCATTAGGACAGAACAATATGCAGTTGAAAGTAAATCTAAACTAATCATATCAGAATGAAATTCACTAAATAAAAGTTTAACTAGTATTGTAGGTATCAGTAAGGGAATATAAAAATGTTCTTCAATACCTAAATAAAGTTGTAACACAAACATAAACACACAATTCAAATACAATCACAAATGATAAATGAGGTCAATTCATCCTTTAACTCATCGCATCTCATTAATTTACTTCCAATTTCTAACGGAATCACTACACTAGTAAATTAGGTACTTTAAAATGATTTTATAGATTATAATCCCAAGGATAAGATGGCCCCTGATATATTGGCTCCTAGGCACCAATCTCAGGCATCACCTAATCCTTATAATTAAGCACCTCTAACGGTTATAAAAAATATTATGAGATCATCCATATGGTGTTCATCAAATAGGTTTGCGACTCCTACCTAATGAAAATAAAGTTGTAGAAAGGAAGTAACAAATTAAGATGAAACTATCAATGTTTAAAATTCATGATTTCTCTTGTAAAACTCAAGTTTGGGTGAGACCCAAGTCACAGTGGACTCATTAATCCAACTACTACAAGAGATCAAGTCTAGCCATAATAAGAAGTTAAGGAATCACCTCCCTCAAGACACAGACATCAAATCAAACTACTAATAATCCAAACATCTACTAACATCAACAATCAAACTGATCAATCCATAATGACACATAAAGATCAAGTCTATCCACTCTAAATCAAACACAATACAATACTAACAATCATAACTCTCAAGCACACTAAATCAAAGCACATTGATAACTATGGGTTGACTCCCATAAAGCGCTTGGTTTTAACGTCATTAGTCATATAAATGATTCCACCTGGATCAAAATTTCAATTAAGTAATCCTTGATCAATCACCTAATCTTTTTCAGATCCAGGGATTCCTATAAAATCCTCAAATTTTAATTTTTTATTCAGTTCATCCTTTTCAAATGGATTTATATCATTGTTCCTCATATCTCTTTCTAGATCCAATATTTTTCTATTAATTTTCTCAATTCGCATATTAATATCATCCTTGAAATTTATAAGAAATGGATCTTTATAAGACACTTCAATATCTCTCAAATTTTGGATTAGATTCTCTCTAGATAATTTAGATTCTGGATCAAATTCTTCTATGTCACTCTTGTGATTCAAGATATCTTCCAATTCTTCCCCTTTATAATTATTAAATGATTGAGGATCTATCTTAGTTGAGGAAATAAGTTTTTCTAATTCCCTAGGAATTTCTTCCAATGGTCTTCCAATATCTTTATCCTCTTTTCTCAACTCAAAGTTCTTTTGAAATTTATCCTCAAATTTTCTTCCAAGTCCTAGTTCAATAATTTTATCTTGTTCATTATTCAATTCAGGTTTTTCTTGTAATTGAGTCCCTTCTAAAGATATAAAGAATGGTTGTGTAGATGAATTCTCTAAATATATAGACTTTAAAATTGTATGGGGTACATCCATCTTAAGTTCATGAGATTTCTCAACAAATGGAATTAAAAGTTTACTATTTTTGGTAGCGTCCATCATTTCACACCTCTCCTGAACATACATACAGTCTTCTTTAAGTAATGTTTTCGAATCATTATGAAAATCTATTTCAATCTCATCTTTTAACTTACTCTCAAAACTTTCTTGTAAATGGCCTTTACTTAGATAATAAATTTCATCTATCCAAAAAGATTCATCATCTTTTCTCTCAGCTGGATATTTCATAGTCTTTAATACATCAAAAGTAACTTCATGGTCATTAATATTCATATACAACTGTCCTTTTTGCACATCTATCATAGCTTGTCCAGTAACAAGGAAAGGTTGTTCATTATCGTTCTCTTTAGGGTTGATCTCATTGTTGCTAGGAAGTGTTCCTTGGTGTCTATTGCTAAGTGAATTAGCAATTTGTCCCAGTTTATTCTCTATGTTTCTAATCACAGCATTTTGAATTTGCAACTGGTTTCCCATTTGCAATACCACTTCTTCCATAGACATTTTCTTATCCTCAAATTGTTGATCAATGTTAGAGTCTGGTGGATATGAAGGTCTATAGTTTGTGTTCCCCTGATTATTCCAACTTTCATTATGATTTGCATGATTATTTTCCCATTTTAGGTTTCCACCATTAGTAGTAGGTTTCCAGTAAAATTTAGGATGGTTCTCCCAATCTTGGTTGTAAAAGTTAGAGTATGGGTTGTTTATGGTATTGAAAGTCTCATATGATAATTTATAATTAATTATAGGCCCTAATGAACTTTCCTCACTTACAGGAGTAAAATGAGGTTGGTTCATTCTAAATTGGTCCAACTTCCTTGATATTGCAGTAACCTGAGATACAAGAATTGCAATCGCATCCGTATCATGAACACTAGCTACATTTTTATGATTTACCCTTGCGGAGGGCCATTGAAATTCATTTGTAGCTATTTTTTCAATTAATGCATACGCTTCATCAAAAGATTTTGACATTAATGATCCACCAGCGGCAGCATCAATTATAGACCTAAGGGATCCTACTAACACATTATAAAAAGTTTGAATGATTAACCAATCGGGCAGAGCATGGTGTGGACAGTTTCTTAGGAGTTCCTTAAATCTTTCCCATGCTTCGTAAATTGATTCCCCTTCATGCTGACAAAATGAGATAATATCGTTTCTAAGTTGAGTAGTCATTGAAGGTGGAAAATACTTAGCTAGGAATTTCTGAGTTAACTCCTCCCAATTTTTAATAGAACCAGGTGCTAAATAATATAACCACATTTTAGCCTTATCCCTTCGTGAGAAAGGAAAAAGCCTTAGTCTAACAGCATCGTCTAACATACCGTTATAACAAAATGTAGCACAAAATTCTATAAAATTTGATAAGTGTAAATAGGGATCTTCTAAAGGAGTTCCCCCAAACTGATTGTTCTGCACCAGTTGGATAATCTCAGGATTTATTTCAAATGAGTCAGCTTCTACGACAGAGTTTCAAATACTTAACTGAATTTCATCCGTCGTAGGATTTATGTAATCCCTCGATGAAGTATGATGATTTTCTAAATTATTATCTTGAAAGTTTTCCATTTCCATTTCTATTTTTTTGAGTTCTTTCTGTATTTTTATTTTTTAATTTTTCTCTAACACAGGATTATAAGGCACAAGTTCTGTAGATCCTTTGTTTCGCATATGTAACATAACAAACAATACATTAATAATTAAACAAATAACAGATGAAATATATTCAACACAACAAAACCTTTTCACGAACATCTTATTTTTTACACAAACAGTTTTTTCACAACACTTTTTCATAAAAAAACACTTTTCACACAAAACAATTTTTACGACACTAGAGTTTTCCAAGTTTAAGTCTAATTACTTCAACTAAAATCTCCTAAAGTTCTTACCAAAGTTTCCCCGGCAACGACGCCAAAAACTTGACCCGACCCGTAATTACGCAGTAAATTAACTTCCAAAAGATGACAAAAAACTTGACCCGATTTTTAAATAGCGGCTAGTGTGCAAAATATTAAAAGATATAAAAATTAGAAAATACATTACACACTAGGATTACTAGGCAAGTATAGGCATCGTTTCAGGTAATATAGAGTTTTCTTTAAAAACCCCAGTATCGATCCCACGAGGAAGTGAAGTAAGAGGTATTTAGTCAAATTCTAGTCTACTACTAATAGTCCTTAGTTTGGAATGTCGATTAAAATTGTGTTTTATTTAGCAATTATTCCTAAATGCAAGTGTTAAATGCAAAGATAGTAACTATATCTAAATACAAATAACAATTCTAAATATAACCCTTTTTGGATGAATTAATTTGGAGAATTTTGAGATATTAAAAACTACTATTCTTATATAATGAAATAGATAATGTATATGAATGAGATGCATTAAATATTGTATGTGCCAAATAGGAGCAATCCTATTCTTTACCCTTTGGTCCAGGTATAAAGAACATTGACTAATCCTATGCTTGGTTACTGAATCCGTGGCTAGGCTAGGAGGATACCGACTCTCACTTCGGAGCTCCCATGTTCCCCTCACCTGAGGATTAACATCTCTGCTTCAGCACCCAAACGATAGGACTGAATTGAGGATTTTAGCCTGTCACTCTAAAATCTCCAATTCTACGCCCGATTAATATTATTTCCCTATTTAGGTGCATTCAATTCTCATGAACTTCACCATCCATGGAATTTGAATGTTGTTTCACTTTGTTGAGAATTACATATGCCCTTTCTGGACTTAACGCAATTACAACAAATTTGAACACTACAATGGGCCTTATTGCAATGTAAATGAAGTGCAAGTAAAAACCATCACATTTATAATTAAAACATCTTTTAGCAAGCATCCCAATATCCTAATCTTGAATCCTACTCATTGCGAAAGAAAAGTAAAATGAAAAGAATGGCATAATCTTCTCATGCCACTATTTCCAAAGAAGAACAAAGAGTAAGAGAGATGCGTCACAAAGCACGAAGAAAACACAACGGAAACTTTATTAAACCAAAGCAAATCCACTAGGTAATTGTTTACAAAATTATAAGATAATGAAGAACAATGCTTAGGTTTTTCCCTTTAAAAGAAGAACGAAGATCTCTCCAACAAAGTCTCCCTCGATCTATGCAATGCTAGTGAAATCCCTCACAAATTCTCTCAAAATCTCCTCTCCAATCTCTCCAAAAGGGTAGAAATCTACATTTCTACTCATATTCTAAAATCCCTAAACATTCTTTAAGTTTTTCTCCACTTTTCTCTATTGTTTCTCTACTTTTTCTAACATAAATTTGCCATTTTTAAAGACTGTGGATGAATTTCCAAGAGTCTCCTTAAGCACCCCTTCAAAAAAGCATCCAAATACATCGAATTTCGGCCCAAAACCACTAAAAGTAGGTTCATGGTCGTCCGGGCCGCTGTCGGCGGGTTCGAGGCCGCTGTCGGCAGTATTTTTGGCCATTTTCTGGTTGTCTAGGGAAAATCTCACCTTCGGCGATATCGAGGCCTCCGTCAGCGAGATGACTCTGCGCAGCTCCATCGTTTCACTCCGTTTGGCTCCGTTTTAGCTCCGTTTCGCCCCATTTCAGTTGCATTGCGTTCGTAACAGATAGCCCTACAAAATAAGCATAGAAAAAACCTTTCTTTAAAGTTTAATCTCATTCAAAAATATTGAATAATTGTAAAAGAGATTAAGCATCAAAAGACTTATCGAAAGGTGTGAGGGCAGAATTTCATTTCTTACTCGTTTTGCTCCAAATTGCACTATTTTTGCTTCTTTTTGCTCCAATCAACATTTCTTGTGCCTAAAACCAATAAACATACAAAATATCTTCCTTTAAAGTGTAATATCATCAAAAATAAGTAAAATAATATGGCAAAAAAATGTATATATTTTAGGCGTGTCAGCTACCCAAATAAGTTTTGCATTTTTCTAATTTATATTTCAATTACTATAATTTTTAAACCAAAATAGACGGGATTAACGTGAAAATTAAGGGTCTCTGGCTAGAGATTTCCCCTAACTTTAAAGTTAGAGAGGATCCTTAACCATAGAGCGTTTAATCCCTCCAAACCTTATGCCATGGTGAAATTTATATGCTAAGTTATGATTTATAAAAAGTTTATTGTATTTAATTATTTAAAAAATAAATATAAGTTAAGTAACCCTAATTTTATTTCCACGTTTTTCTCCATCATTCACAGAGAAACAGGGTATTTTTTAACCTTTCTACACCAATTTATGACTTTTTAAAGGTGGTTGAATTAAATAAATCAAAATAAGCCCTATTTCCCTACTTATGTGAATCAACACCACACAAACATGCGAAGGCTTTGAACTACCACGTGGCGTGCTCCCATTCGATGCTGCCATCTAACACAACCTCTAGATCCTCACTTTATTTCATTGTATTCATCCGATGCAATCTGGTCTCTGTTGACCTAGTTGACAACTAGTTAAAAATTAAACTTCACTATTACATGCACAACACAAATTTCTTAACCTAATCAAAGCTCAACTAACAAAGCTTCATATTCTGCTTGATTATTTGTGAATGGAAAACAAATATGTTCGATTGATAAAATTGCTATCAGGATGAACAGCTTAAAGCCAGCCCAATTCCCGCTTCTGTTTGGCTCGAAGCTCCATCCACATGAAGGATCCAGGATGGAATTTTCATCTTGTGCTCTTCATTTAATCCACATGATTATGAGAAATCCACCAAGATATCCAACACAGCTTCAGCTTTGATAATTATTTTAGAGACGTAAGTAAGGTCATACTGCTCCACAAAGTAGTTTAATAGTCAATCTGAATGTTCTGTCCGAGTGAGTATAAACTTAGACAAAAGATTAGTGATCACCTTAATCAGATGAGTTTGAAAATATGCTTAAATTCTGCTATAAAATGTTAGTTCCTTCATAAAAGGACCCCTTACTTCAGCTCCTCTGTGGACCTAATTGGTATATTAGATGGCAAATTACTTCCCTGACTCTTCTGGGATGAGCACGAAACTAATGGCTTCCAGAATGACTCTTAAGTAATGTGAAAGTTCTTCCTTCGACTTCAAACGAGATTAACAATTGCTTTAAATTCTGGAAAGCTTGCTCACATTTGTTTATCCACTCAAAATTTAATTTCCTCAATTATTTAAAAGTATTGACACATTTGTCTTCTAATTTAGAAATAAATTAACTCAAGGATTGATGCAACTTTTTTATATGTAAGAATTTATGACCTCAGATTTATATATTTATAATGATTTTTGTAAAGTCACAATTTCAAACGCAAGTATACGTATCGTATCAAGTAATACAGGACTCTAATGGAGTCTCGTTTATCGATCCATAGGAAAGTGAGGTAAGAGGTTCTTAGTCAAATTCTAGTCTACTACTAATAGCTTTAGTTTGGAATGGTGATATAAGGGGTGTTTCTAACAACTACTCCTAAATCTAGATAATTATATGTAAGGATAATAACTACTCCTAAATGCAAATATTACTTCTAAAGATAACCCTTTCTGGATAAATTGGTTTGGTGAATTTTGTGATAATAAAATCTATTATTCTCATGTAACTATTTTGATAATGTTTAGGAATGAGATGCATTAAATATTGTATGTGTCAAATAGGAGCAATCCTATTCTTTACCCTAAAATAAGTACCCCCTCTTCTAAGCATGTAAAGAACATTAACATATTCTAAGTTCAGTCACTAAATCTAAGGCTAGGCTGGAAGAATACCAGCTGTCACTACAGAGCTCTCACTCACCCATCACCTGAAGGCTAACCTTCGACTTTAGTTACCAATCTTAGGACTAAATTGGGGATCTCAGCCTGTTCCCATGAAACCTCCAATTCGACCCCCATGAAACCATATTTCCTTATTTATTTGCACTAAATCCCAATGAACTACGCAATTCATTCACAGACATTAAATATGGTTCCATTTTGTTTAGAATTACACCGCATTTTCGGGACAATGCAATTACAATGAATTTTAACAATACAACGGGCCCTTTTTGTATTGTAAAAGAAGCGCAAGTAAAAACCATCACATTTATAATTAAAACATCTTTTAGGAAGCATCCCAATATCCTAAACATAAATCCTACTCTTTGCAAAAGAAAAGTAGAATGGAAACAATGACATAATTTTCTTATACAACTATTTCTAAATAAGAAGAAAAAGTTAGAGAAAGACATCACAAAGTACGAAGAAAGCACAACGGAAAACTTCATTTCAAAGCAAATCCACAAAAATAAGTGTTTAAAAAATCATAAGATAATGATGAACACAATACTTAGCTTTTTCCCCTTTAATAAAAGATGAAAATCTCTCCCACAAAGTCTCCCGCAGATTCATGCAATGTCAGAATATCTCGTTACAAATTCTCTCAAAATCCCCTCTCTAATCTCTCCAAAAGAGTAGAAATCTACATTTCTACTCCTATTCTAAGAACCCTAAACATTCTCCAAGTTTTTCCTATCATCTCCTCTCATTTTTTGGCTTTAAATTCTGTTTAAAATAGTGTAGGGATAAAGTTTCCAAGAGGTGCACGAAGAAACCCTAAAAAAAGCGTCCAAATTTAATGTATATGGCCAATAACCACTCAATTTCATATCCAGACTGCCTCGGGCACCATTGGCGCTGAATAGGGCGCTGCCAGCGCCCTATTTTTTGTGGTCTCGGGTTTCTGGCGCCACCAGCGCCGGTTTGGGCGCAACTCTACCATTTTGCTCTGTTTGACTCCGTTTCAGCTCCGATTCACCCCATTTTAGTTGTGTTGCATTCCTAACAGATAATCCTACAAAATAAGCATAAAAATAACATTTCTTTAAAGTGTAACCTGAGTAAAAAATATGCAAGAAGTATAAAAGAGATTAAATATAGAAAAACTTATCAAATGGTGTCAAATCAAAATTTTCTTTCTTGCTCGTTTTTGCTCCAAATTGCACCATTTTTGCTTCTTTTTGCTCAAATCACCATTTAGTGTACCTAAAACCAAAAAACATAAAAATAACTTTCTTTTAAAGTGTAATATCATCAAAAATGAGTAAAATTATATAGCAAAAAGCGTATATATTTTAGGCGTGTCAATACCCCCAAACTGTTACTTGTCCTTAAGTAAAAATATAACATTAAAAACTAAATATGATGACTTGTAGTTGTAGGTTTCAATAGAGTTTTCTATAATTTCATCTCAGAAATATTATAGTATAACATAGAAGAAATTCTAGCAAATCAACCTAGGGCTAGAGTGTAAAAATATCTCATGTTCAACTTAGGAATCCTGATTTTCTAATTATTTCAAAAGTTATTGAAAATTATCAAACTAAAGATTCATAGAAAGTATAAAAAAAAATTTAAGCACCTTATCTATACCAATTTAACCAATATATTTTGAAATAAGAATAAGCTTTGGATTGTTTAAGTCTTTTCATTTAAAAAGATTTAAGTGAAACCAATTTTTGATTAGGTTTTTCCTCAAGGTTCTCCTCACTCTTTTTCTTTTTTTTTCTTTTCTTTCTAGATCATTTTCAATCCCTTTTTTTCACCTTTTTTTCTTTCTTTCGGGATCATTTTTAATCCTTTTTTTTACTTTTTTTTATGTGAGGATTACTATATCTGGATAGACCTTTAATAATTTTGAATTTCACTATCCTCTCTCTAAAATCCAAAAATAAAAACTTTCCTTCACTTTTTATAAGTATAAGTATTAGTTCGAAAAAGGTTTTCAATAAAGGATCAATTCTCATTAAGTATAAATCTAAAAAATTTAGCTTTTTAAATATTCGATTCCTTCCTACCATAAATAGAAAAATCATTTTTCCAAGGTTTTCTACAAAATATTTTAACTCTAGAACAATTTCTTCACTAAGGATTTCAACTAGATTATTTTTCTAACAATCCTAAAATTGAAATTATAGTAACCTAAAGGTAACACCACATACCATAAGTCATTTTGAAAGTGATATCAAATTAAATACAGGCTACTGAGGAGAAATAAAGTTACATTTTAAAAAATTTTCTTCCCCCCAAACTGAAATTTTAAATTATTTTGCAATTAATTCCATAAAATGTTACAGGAAGAAAAAGTAAAGGTTGAATCTACTTACTACTACAACATCCTATCTGTCGGCATATTTTTAGGTCGGTGTGTTGTGTTTTGAAGAGGGGTCGCCTACAGAAATTGTCGGCGAATTCTTAATTTAGTTTAAATAAATAATTTTGGAAAATAGTATTTGATTTTGAAAATAATTTTAAATTTGAGAGTTTCAAGATATGAGATCAAACCGATCTCACACCCCAAATAGTTTATATAAACGAGCACCGCACCACAAATCGTGTATCTATCCCTAAAGATAGACACACTTGCTTGACGGTGGGGCTCGATTAAATAAACTAGAAGATTTGTGACATCCGTTTGGTCCGCGAACCAATTTTATAAGCCGACAAAATTCCCCTGCTTAATATGAAAACATTAAACGGGGTTTATATTACTCGGGTTCTTTAAAATTCCCTATAAGGGCAAGCCCCTATAGTTAATTACATCTTAAGTGACGGGAATCACCTAAGAAAACTCTCGATAATAATCAATAATTCCGCTCTCGAGGATTTCAAAGTTTAAGTTATCAAGGTATTGAATTTTGGAATTTCAATAGGGAATGGATCAAATTTGGAACATTTTGTTTTGGGAATCCAAAGGAAGAAAAGTAGGAGAAATCACAGATTCGAAGCGAACTTCGGTAATTTCCCGACTATCCTATTGTTTGGCTTGGATTTAGGAAAATCCTAATATTTATTTAAATGTTTTGATTTTGCCAATTTTAGTTAATTAGGACTTATATTTATATGATAGAATCATACAAATAGCCTTGAAGATGTGAGGGTTTATGTCGTACCCAAACGACTACCTCGAAATCCTAAGACTGGTTAGAGCTTAATTTGCAATGCAAGTGCCTAACGAAGAGGTTGAGGATTTATGTTGCACTAGGCAAACTACCTCGAAATCCTCTGGCTTGGTTATTTAATTCTAGGAAAGTTTCTGTTGAAGTAGACTCGGGTTTTGCTTGATGACGATGGCCGTGCTTGCCCACCATGCTCCGAGCTCCTTGTTGTTGCAGAGGTTTAGTTTTAGAAATCATAAATCAGGGGATGAGAAAAGTGTTTTGGTTTAGAGAAGATCTTAATTTCCAAGTGTTTTTTGTGTTTTAATTAAAACAAATCTTAAAGTTGATTATAACGACACCGGTTAAGATCCCACGGTTCCATCCTTCGGCATCATTATTTTTATCGGATTCACTTAGTCCGGATGAATTTGCTAAACTCAACTGAATGAGTTCCACACTTTCATTTAGACCGTGGAAAATCCCGTTAGCAACACGTAGGTTACATCATCCGAGGTATTCCCGATCGTCCAACAGGACGTTTTAATTTACTTGTAATTGTAGTTTTGTGTTCTGTTTGTGATTAAATTTTGAGTTGTTTTATATTTTGAAATGTTGTGGCGGTGAATTTTATCTTGCAATGACTTTTAACTTAGTTTTGGTTTCAGTTTTAGGGGCTATCCTAAAGGTGTGAGTTTTCATGCAACAGTTGTTTATCATGCAAGAAAAGTAAGTGCAATACGGTTAAATAAATTGTAATAATGTAAATTGCAAGAAAGTAAATTGCAATAAAATAAAAGCGTACACTGGAGGGTCTTCCCGTCATCCCAAGCTGCACTTAAAACACAATTAGAATATTTAAGCAAGTTCCTAGGTAAAGCTAAGGTAAGGGTTATGGTTTTTCTACCAAGTTCCTAATCCTATAGCTAGTCATTTCCTATGACGTCTAGGTTCTTTGTGTTTTGGTTTAAGGACGATTTTCTTCATCAAAGAACAATTAAGTCCAATTGTTCTTATAAATGTCCTATCATATTGAGAAAGTGCTTAAGAATAGTCTTAAACATCTTTTCAATATTTCTAGGACTGTTTTAAGTCCAAATGAATTTAATTATATAAATGAATTAATCGTCCGGGGATTCAAGTTTTGTTATCTTGCTCAGTGAACTAGGACGTTTGAATATCCTATAAGTGAAGTAACATTTCATTTAATGTTCGTTTAGGAGTTATGATAACTAAAACTTTCGAGGGTAAATTGGTATTCAAATGATTTGATTTAAGTTAAAGGGTTTAAATTTGGAATAGTGTTCATGTTGCTTTATATTTAATTTCTTTCTGTTTTAAGTGTTGTCATTTAATTCAATTTAATTTAATTTAATTTAATTTAATTGAGTTTTAATTTTAATTTAATTTAATTCAATTTAGTTTGATTTGATGTTAAATTAATTTAATTTGATTTGATTTAATTTTAATTTAATTTGATTTAATTTAATTTAATTTAATTTAATTTAATTTAATTTAATTTAATTTAATTTTAATTCATTTGATTTGATTTAATTTAGTTTAATTTAATTTGATTTAATTTATTTCATTTAATTTAATTTAATTTGTTTTAATTTAATTTAATTTAATTTAATTTAATTTAATTTAATTTAATTTACTTAATTTAATTTAATTTAATTTTTTAATTTTAATTGAAATTTTTAAAAGAGTTTAATATTTTAATTTTAGTTTAATGATTAAGTCTTTTATTGTTTTGAATTTGAGTTATCATTTTAATTAAGAATTGAATATTAATGAGATGATTAATTTAGGGATTTTTTAAAATTAAAGAATAAATCTCTTCCTAATAATATCCCTATTTTAATAATTCCGATTTTATTATTCTTCCAAATTTAATCAATTATTTAATTAAAGTTTAATCATTTTAAAATTTTTTAATGGGTTTCTACCCTTTAATTATTTAAATTTCAATCATCCAAATCAAAAGAGGATAAAATATTTTACTTGTTAATTTTTTATTAAACTTAAAAGTTTTAATTAAGGATTAAAGATTTTAATTACCATTTTACCCTTTAAGCTTAATAATTTCATAACTCACTAAATTGAACTCAAATAAACTTGAAATTTTTATGTGACTTCACTCATATGTCAATAAAGACATGAGAGGAGAAAATGTGATTTTTTATGTATTTAATTTATTTATATAATTATTTTTGGTGGAAAATAGAGATTTCCAAGGAAAATTTAATAACATGACCAAGGGAAAGTTACTATCCTTAAGAAAATTAGGGGACATTCCTAATGACCAGAGGACCACTTGGACCAATTTTGGTGATTTTTTGAATTATATTATTTTTATTATAATTATTTTAAGTTTTGGAGTGTTAATTAATTTAAAAATAAAATAAATGTTGAAAAATGAATTTTATATTTCTCAAAAATCTCTCTGATATCAAGGAAATCAGAGAATCAAATTTTGTAATTTTCTGATTTCTCTATGATTTATTATAATTATTTTAGTGAAAATGCTAGAAAATACATTTTTTTAATTTTAAAATTACCCTAGGGCTTTAAAATTTAATATTTCACTAAATAGACCTAAGAAAAATGTGGGGTTTGTTCCTAAGTGATTAAAATTCAAAATGTGACATTTTGGTGAATTTTATTATTTTTGTAATTTTTATTATTTTTTAATTATTAAAAATATTAAAATATTATTAAAAATCAACTTTTTTAGAAAATTGAAATTTTAATTTTCTTAAATTCCCATGATATCAGAGAGGCTCCAAAACCAATTTGGTGAATTTTTGAAAAGTATTTTGAAAGTTATGAATTTTTAAAGTTTAAAATGACTAAGTGGCTTAATCAACCTAATTAGTGGGACTAACCAAGTCCAATTGACCTCAAATTTTTATGGTGGGTTGCTCTAACCCTAAAGGTCAGTGGAGAATTAATTTTAAGTCAATTTGATGCATGGTTAACTCTAATTAATTAGAGACCTATTTTGGGTGTTTAAGCCAATTAGGGTTGTTTTAAATGAACTAACTCAAAACCTATTTTTCCTAGGGTTCTCTGGTCATAAGGAACATCATCAAATTTTCCTAGAATTTATTTCAAAACATGCTATTTATTGGAATTAAATACTCAAAACAGCAACATGAATTTGAAAAATCAATAACTTTTTATAGGGATGGCCTCTGACTTTGGAAAATTCAGGGAATGTTCCCAAATTCAGAGGCTTCAAAGCCCTATGGTCTCATGCCATGGTGAATTGTATACATGCATGGAGAATTAAAAGTATGCGAGAGAGTAAATAAATTATAAAAAATAAAATACTTGATGAAATTAAATGATTTCTTTTCCACATTATTCTCCTCTATTCATTCGAGCAAGAGGGTATTTTTATTTTATTTTTCGATTTTTCTACACAAAGTTATGAATTTTTGAAGTTTAGGGAATTAAATAAATCAAAAAATACCCTAATTTTCTATTTATCCACGCGGCGCCGCGTCAACCTCGGCAGCACCGAAACGCCGCATGGCGCGCTCCCATTCGACGCCGCCATCTGAGTCAGCGCTTCTGGGGCCCGCTGTATCGCTCCGTCTCCTGGTCCGACGCCATCTGAGCCGTCCGCCCGCGCGTGTATTGAATGGACGGCATCCGTTCATCGTCCCCGAGCGTCCTCACTCGAGAGCCGTCCACACTAAATCCACTAAGATCTCACTCGATACTCGATGGATTTTCATGTTCTTATGCTCTATGGATTCATCTTGAAGAGACGAACACATCTATACGGTTATCATGCATTGAAATTAAAGCATTCGAAATGGAGAATCTCCAGAAGCTCGGGATGAAGAATTAGTTCATACCTTTGCTCAGAGAAGTGTGGCTTCAATCCGAGAGTTGTTGCACCTTCGATTGGATCACGGCAAGCTCCGGATGAAGTCTCTCGGTGCAGTGAATTATCTAGATGTGATTTCGACCAAGCCCGATCACAAAGCTTGGAGGCTGGAGCAAGCCGGGTGGCTCGGAGATGGGGCTTTTGCTTGGTGGACACCTTCCCTTGGTCCGGTGAAGGTGTAGAACCAATCAATTTGGGGATTGGCTCACTGTGGAGAAGTGTCCTAGTTTTGGGTGGAATTTCGACTACGAAATTGAGCTCGCGGAGAAGAAATGGCGGGGGATCTCCTTGGGGATCAAGCGCTGCTGTGTATGGGGAGGAGTACGGAACAATTTTGGCGAGTTTCCTTAAGGTTTGTTTTCAGCACCTCTCATGGCCGAGAGGGGTGGTGTTTAAATAGGAGAGGGTGGCGGGCCTCCCGAGGAGAGTTAGGGCTTGGGATCGAGCTGCTCTTGGTAAGAGAAGAACGGCTCCGATGGCCACGGGGATGGGGCGGCTCGGCGGGTGAGAATTTCAAGTTGGGCTCACATGTGAGCTCTCGGCCATGGTGTTTTTCGGCGGCCTGGTGGCTGGCCGGCCAGACATTGGTCACCATCCTGTTCAGGTGGGTCAGGGCTGGGGTTTGGTGCATTCAATTGAGGTTTGACATGTGTAAAGTGGTTGAATCAAAGTAGAAAGGGGAAGGGGCCATTTTGGCTTATTTTGGTCAACCCATGCAAATGGGTTGGGTGCACCTTCCCATGGCTAGCTTGAAGTTGAAGATAAAGTGGTTTAGGTCAGCTTAATTAGTGGGGAAGGGTCACCATCCAAGTACAATTAAGCTTAAGCATGGTTTAGTGGAGTCATGGAAGTGGCTAAATCACCCTTAAGGGATTCATTAAAAGACTCCCTCCTTTTGCCAAAAATGACATGGTGATGTGTAAAGTGGCTGCCATGGCTTGCATATGGCTTGTGCATAGCTTCATGGCTCCATTTGGCTTGGGAAAAGGTTGGGTCAATTTCATAAAAATGGGTTTTAAGAATTTTGGATATTTTGGTGAAAATTTGCATGAAGCTTGATTTGGAATGGTTTAATTGATGATTTTGAAACTTAGGGGTGATTTTGATTAAATGGATGATGAGGGAAAGTGCCATGTGGGCTTTGGATGGATTTGGGCTTTTGAATGTGGTGAAGTGGGCTTTTAGGAAAGTTTAAGGGGAATGGGCTTTTTGATTTTAGGATGGGCATTTGGGTGGAGATTTTGTGAAGGACTTTGTCAAATAAATGTCATAATTGGTTTAGGGATGTTCTATGAAGGGCTTGGAGTCAATTTTGTGTTATTTGGAGTTGAATTGGTTTGAATTTGGGTTTATTTGGTAAGTGGGCCTATATGGGTCAAAGTGGGCCAAGTTGGGCTAGGGTTGAAATTGATGTAAAATCAATGTTGAGAAATGTTTATGGGAGTGTTTCAAAGAGGTTTTGACTTTGGTTGGGCTTTGATTTTGGGGTTTGGGCTCATTTGGGTTAGGTTTGGGTTTAGGTCAAAAATGGGCCTTTTAGCTTTGGGTTGAATTTGAGTGGGATTTGGGTCTAAATTTTTGGCAAATCATGTTAGTGTTTTGTTTTTGGGAATGTTAAGGAATATTTAGAAAAGATTTGGGGTTAATTGGAGTTGAATTGGGTGAGTTTGGGTTAGGTTTGGGTCATGGATCCAAATTGGGCTTTAAGGCCAAAAGTGAGATTGGATCCAAATGTCAATCAAATTGGACTTGAATTTGGTCTAGATTGGTATTGGGGATGTTGAATTGAAGATTAGAATTGAATTGGACCAAAATTGGGGTCAATTGGGTAGGTTTGGTTTAACATTGGGTTCACTTTGGGTTAAAATGGGTCAAATTGGGGGTTTTGACAAAAGTAGGGTAAATTGACAAAATTGGCCCATGGTGTAGTTGGACAAAATTAAATTGGGAATATTTGGGATTTTCTGGAATTTTCTGGGAATTTTTTGAATTTTTGGATTTTTTGGCCAAGAAGGGTATTTTGGGTATTTGGAGGGTATTGGGAGGTTTTCTTGGAATTTTTGGTATTTTTGGGTATGGATGATCAATTTGGGTGATGTGGAAATGTTTGGGATTGATTTTAGAGAATTTTGGATAATTTGGAAATTTTTGAGAAATTTGGGTAATTTCAAGGGTTTTGGGTAGGTTTGGTGGGTGTAGGGCCCCGGGGGTCAAAAATTGAAAATTTGGGAAATTGAAGATTGGGTGGATGTAAGTGGAAAGAAGTCATTTTGGTTGAGCCATGAAGCCATATCAAGCCCATATGAGCCATGAAGGGACTCATTTGAGGCATTCATCTATGTTGTTCCTAACCCTCTTAGCGAGGGCTTAGGGGTTAAGGACCATCCATGTGAATCACCTACATGAGTCAGGAGGTCAAGTTAGGTATGGGTGTAGTTTTAGGAAGTGTGTGAAAGTGTAGTGTGTAGGTGTAGTGTATAAGTGTAGTGTGTGTAAGTCAGCCCCTTCACCAGACCAGGCCACCCAGGGCAGTCCTAAGGCCAAAGAGTCCTATAGGAACTCATCCTTTAAACTTCCACATTTGATTTCAACCCTCTAGGTGATTAGGGGTCTACAATCAAGTTTGTAGAGTTTGCGGGGAGTTAAGAAGTGGTTTGAATTTCTAGAAGGTGGGTCCCGATTCTAGTCCTCTAAGACGATCGAAGGAAAAGCCTAAGGCTAGATCCTAAGTACTAAAGAGAAGAAGAGAAGACCTCATCGAAAATGAGGTCAACAAATGGACCCCCAATAGGTGTGGTGAGCTGACGGAGCACACCGCGCGTATTGGTGTTGACCGAAGCGATCGGCAAAACCAACACGGATGTCCAAGTAACAAACTTAGGACGAAGTAGAAGAGTTTCGTCTGGGGAGTAGCAAGTATATCTACGAAGCTGGAGATTCACGAACTCTCGGCTGGGGAAAAAAAAGAGGTGAATCCCAAATCACATGATGCGGGGAATTCAATTTAGTTTTCATTTTGTTTTAGTTTAAGTTTGACGTGTGAACTTAGATTTTAGTTTGGAGTTTCAATTTAGATTGAAGTTTGTCAAAATTAATTTGAGGGATTTGATTTGAAATGAAAATTGGAATTCTGAGGTTTTAGATGTAACATCTTCAACCTCGAAAGGAAAATTGAGTTGATCAAATTGAATCATTGCAATGAGGAGAGATCTCAGAGCAATGCGGTATTGGATGTAAAATCCTTAACCTCGAGAGTTTGATTTTGATGTATTTCATCGCAATAGGGAAAGAATCCTAAAGCGAGTGCGATCTTGGATGTAAAATCCTCGACTCAAAAGTTTGAATTTGATGTATTTCGGTGCCGTAGGGAAAGAATCCTAAAGCGGTGCGGTCTTGGATGTAAAATCCTCGACCCAAAAGTTTGAATTTGATGTATTTCGAGTGCAATAGGGAAAGAATCCTAAAGCGAGTGCGATCTTGGATGTAAAATCCTCGACCCAAAAAGTTTGAATTTGATGTATTTCGGTGCAATAGGAAAGTATCCTAAAGCGGTGCGGTCTTGGATGTAAAATCCTCGACCCAAAAGTTTGAATTTGATGTATTTCGGTGCAATAGGGAAGAATCCTAAAGCGGTGCGGTCTTGGATGTAAAATCCTCGACCCAAAAGTTTGAATTTGATGTATTTCGAGTGCAATAGGGAAGAATCCTAAAGCGAGTGCGAGTCTTGAATGTAAAATCCTCGACCCAAAAGTTTGAATTTGATGTATTTCGGTGCAATAGGGAAGAATCCTAAAGCGGTGCGGTCTTGGATGTAAAATCCTCGACCCAAAAGTTTGAATTTGATGTATTTCGGTGCAATAGGGAAGAATCCTAAAGCGGTGCGGTCTTGGATGTAAAATCCTCGACCCAAAAGTTTGAATTTGATGTATTTCGAGTGCAATAGGGAAGAATCCTAAAGCGAGTGCGGTCTTGGATGTAAAATCCTCGACCCAAAAAGTTTGATTTTGATGTATTTCGGTGCATTAGGGAAGAATCCTAAAGCGGTGCGGTCTTGGATGTAAAATCCTCGACCCAAAAGTTTGAATTTGATGTATTTCGGTGCAATAGGGAAGAATCCTATAGCGAGTGCGGTCTTGGATGTAAAATCCTCGACCCAAAAGTTTGAATTTGATGTATTTCGAGTGCAATAGGGAAGAATCCTAAAGCGAGTGCGGTCTTGGATGTAAAATCCTCGACCCAAAAGTTTGAATTTGATGTATTTCGGTGCAATAGGGAAGAATCCTAAAGCGAGTGCGGTCTTGGATGTAAAATCCTCGACCCAAAAAGTTTGATTTTGATGTATTTCGGTGCAATAGGGAAGAATCCTAAAGCGATGAAGTCTTGGATGTAAAATCCTCGACCCAAAAGTTTGAATTTGATGTATTTCGGTGCAATAGGGAAGAATCCTAAAGCGATGCGGTCTTGGATGTAAAATCCTCGACCCAAAAAGTTTGAATTTGATGTATTTCGGTGCAATAGGGAAGAATCCTAAAGCGAGTGCGGTCTTGGATGTAAAATCCTCGACCCAAAAGTTTGAATTTGATGTATTTCGGTGCAATAGGGAAGAATCCTAAAGCGGTGCGGTCTTGGATGTAAAATCCTCGACCCAAAAGTTTGAATTTGATGTATTTCGGTGCAATAGGGAAGAATCCTAAAGCGGTGCGGTCTTGGATGTAAAATCCTCGACCTAAAAAGTTTGATTTTGATGTATTTCGAGTGCAATAGGGAAAGAATCCTAAAGCGGTGCGAGTCTTGGATGTAAAATCCTCGACCCAAAAGTTTGAATTTGATGTATTTCAGTGTAATAGCGAAGAATCCTAAAGCGATGCGGTCTTGGATGTAAAATCCTCGACCCAAAAGTTTGAATTTGGTGTATTTCGGTGCAATAGGGAAGAATCCTAAAGCAGTGCAGTCTTGGATGTAAAATCCTCGACCCAAAAAGTTTGATTTTGATGTATTTCAGTGCAATAGGGAAGAATCCTAAAGCAGTGAAGTCTTGGATGTAAAATCCTCGACCCAAAAAGTTTGATTTTGATATTGATCGGTAATTGATTTTGCAAAAATTTGTAGTGTTGATTTGAGGAGTGTGGAATTTTGGTTTTTCGAGAATTCCATGAAAGTTGTAAAAGGTTTTCATAGAAGGAAATATGTTAGGAGGGAGTATGTAGTTGTTACATATCCCATCCAAAAGAGTTGATCGAAAGTTGATGGTTTAGATTGGATACAATTCCTCGCCATAAGATTCGATCCGTGTCAATGGAATCAACCGCTTTTATCCCAGACAAAGGAGAGGAGTAGAACAGATTGGATTTCAGATTTGGGAGATTGAATTTGAGATTTGGAAGGATGAGTTTGAACTCGATTGAAATTTGATTTAAGATTTGATTTGAAATTTGGAAGATCACATTTGAAATTTGATCGAGATTGGATTTGAAATTCGGTTGAGGGTTTGATTTGTGATTTGATTTAACATTTGTGTTGATTTCGTTTATCTTTTAATGGTTCAAATTTTATTTTATCGTTTATTTAATGTTCATGTGAATTTGGTGTTCGTCATTTTTAGATTTTTAAGGAATGTTTTCTTTTATCTTTTTTTTGTTTTATTTCTTTTCTGTTCTTTGTTCGAAGTTCATTTAACTTTAATGGCGTTTCCCAATCAATTTGCACAAAAGAGGTGAAGGCCAAAAATGTGACATGGTCACTTTCATTCCAATCATGTAGAAGATACATCATACATTTTGATCTGGAATACGTCTCATACAATCCATGTAGACTCAAAACGGACTGTGTATGATCTTTGTCGATCCATCAAAAGAAGCATCTGTCAAAAATCCATGTACGAATAGTGGGGTACATGGTTAATAACATCACCTTCCAAGCCATCCTTGGCGAGGATGCCGAGTTGGATGTACGTTGGAGGTGTGATATCTCCCATGTAACTCACGGCTCGTAAGGCGGAGGTTCTCTAGCTGCGGGTACGGTTGGAAATGGTAAGGTGTCTTCCTGTCATCCATTCTCTCGAAAGTAAGCGAGATCCGCTTCATTGGTACTCCTGGTATGCAATGCTTAGCGATATACTGCTCCGTTGCCCTTCGGTATCATGACGGAACCTACCGGTAAAGGTATCTTCAACGGCCCTCGGAACTCACCGGGGCTGCTATCCGAAGGTCGGATCCGAACATGATGTTACACTCGTTCGGGAAAGAGGCTGTTCGGAAGGGCACGACAAAGTCGTGGTGATCTATATGTGGGGGTATGCGGTCACCTCGTTTGTAGATGTTGATAATGCAACTATTGGGTATGCAATCTGCGGCAGTACCCTCCATGTTATCAATCTCTTTACCATTCTCTTGATGACTAATGGCATCGGATCTACTTGCCCATGACGGAGTATTCACGGTGGGTTTCCCTTCCTGTCTTCAGCAAAGTTGTAGCAGCATCCGCATTGTATTGTGATTCTTCCCTTCCCTGGCATCCATCTCCGGGGTTCTGAGTAGGTATTTTCCCTTAGGCGGCCTGCTCGGCCCATTCTTTTCAAATCCCGGATACAATCCACGATTTCTTGTTGTTCATACTCGGAGAATACGTCGGTATGTAGCTCGAGGCCCTCTAGTATATTGATTCTTCTACCTTTAATTCTCTCGAAGTATTCGAAGGTTTTCTTTTCAACATTCTGCATTCTCTCCGGCTCGTATTCCGGAATGATGCTGAGATGGCGAGGCCTTGTGACATATTGTGGGATATACGGTTCAATCCCTTCACGTTCTCCGCATACCTCGGCTCCTCGGAGATGATGCACAGTCGGGACATCCCCGGGGTTGCTTACCGCAACAAGGTCATGCATCACTTGTGGTTCTATCCGGTGGCGTGGTAGCCTTCTTTCTTCGATCTTACGGGGATTTCCACTGGTCCTTTACGTTATCCTAGGAGGTGGCCTCCTTTCTTCGGAGTTCTGGTGAACCGGTGTCCTCGAAGTGTATGTGCGGCATTAGCAAGCTTGTCTCGTCGCGGGTCGCGGCTAGTTTTGTTAACATCTTACGGATACGGCGATTCTTATTTCTTCGTTGCGTTGCTGTGAGAGTAGCTCTTCGAACTTCTTGAATCTCTGTGGGCGCGGCGGCGACAAGCTCGCCCTCTGCTCGTAGCCACTACGGACTTCATTTTCTTGTCTTCTTCGGCATTTGCCTTTCTTTTCTTGTTGTTGGATTGGTGGCTTGGGCCACCCACTTTCATCCTTGTATCTGCCCGGGTAGTTCTTCTCGGTTAACTGGGACCCAGTCACCTTCCTCGTACTGTAGGCCTGCTGGTGCGAAATCCGAGTCAATCTCGATTATCGCTCCATCTTTCACCCTCTTTTCATCGAGTGCGAGGCTTACGCCATTCTTAAAGTTCGGGACCAACCGCCGGTTCTACATTTCCTGCGAAAAGACAAGGAAAAGGATCGGGGGCTGTACTAAGAACAAGAACATTAAGAAAATGTTTATTAAAGACTTTTTTTTCTTTTTATATATATATATATATATATATTTTTTGAATTTAACGGGAATGAAGTAGGATAAGATCGGGGAAGAGATTTTTATTTGGAAAAGAAAACAAGGAAAACTTTATTATCATGATTTTATTTATTTTAGCACATTTTATTATTTTTGGGTTCGGACCCGATCATAAGTAATTACTTTGCCCGTGTTTCTTAGAGGCTGAAGAATTCATTCCTTCGAAACATCGAGGTAGCGTAATACTTTTTCAAGTATCGTCCGTTGATCGGAAGCATATGTCGTTCTCCACGGCAATTCACTAGCCGGTAGGAACCTCACGAGTATCTTGCTTCAACCACGAAACGGCCCTTCCCAAGTGGGTTCAAATTTTTCTCCTATCTTGCGGTGTGCAAGGATTGGTCTCTTGAGAACGAGAACTAAGTCACCAACTTTGAAGGTTCTCGGGCGGACCAGTTTGTCATGGGCTTGAACCATCTTAGCTTGGTATAGTTCTAAATTTTGTTGCGCTGCAAGTCTTTTCCCTTCGAGGCTTTCTAATTCTTCTAGTCGTAATTTGGCGTTTTCTTCTGCCGTGATCTTGTTTGCAACTGCAATTCTGAGCGAAGGAAGCTGAACCTCTAAAGGTAACATCTGCCTCGGACCCATACACCGGAGCGTAAGGTGTAGCTTGAGTAGGAGTTCGAAGGTTGTCCGGTAGGCCCATAAGGCTTCTAACAACTTCTCGTGCCAATTTCTCTTATTATCGTGCAAGGTTTTCTTTAAGATTTGAACGAGAGTTTTATTAAAAGCCTCAGCGAGGCCGTTTGCTCTTGGGTAGTAAATTGTCGAGTATCGCCGGTCGATTCCGTGTCTCACGACAAAGTTGTTGATTTGCGTGCTTCGAATGCGACCCATTATACGAGATGATCTGCGCGGCACCCGAAACGGTAGACAACTTGGTTCTTGAAAAGCGTAGCACGTGGTGTGCTTTCACTTCTCTAAGTGGAGCGCCTCTGCCACTTGGAAAAGTAATCCGTAGCCGCAAGAATGAAGCGATGTCCTTTTGAAGATGGTGGTTCTATCGGACCCACTATATACGTGCCCCAACATTCGAATGGCCACGACGCGATTGTCGGATGTAGCACATTTGGAGGTTGGTGTAGAACCACTCCGTGCACTTGGCATTGGTGACAGCTCTTGGTGATTTTCATGCAGTCGGTCATCATCGAGGGCCAGTAGTACCCTAGTCTTTTAATTTTCATTTTCATCTTCGGACCCGACTGGTGAGCACCACAGAGTCCTGAATGCACTTCCTTAACAATTTCACGGGCCTCGGACCCGTTTAGACACCTTAGCCACATTTGATCAAAAGACCTTCTGTACAATGTGTTGTTTATTAATGCGTAGGACAGAGTTCTTTTCTTGATACGATGGGCTAGCGACCTATCGTCCGGTAGCTTTCTGTTTGCGGGTAGTACATGTAATGGTTGTCGCCGATCTTACGTGTTTTACATCCTTTGTTGCAGCTGATTTTTCTTCTTTTTCGATTTGTGTATCGTGTCCATGTCGAGCTGTGATAGGACTCGACGTCACGTGAGCGACACTTCCAGCGATTCATCTTGCAAACGAGCAAATTCTTTTGTGAGGCGAGCTAACGCATCTGCTTAAAGCATTTTCTTTTACGGGAATTTTGTAGATAGTCACATTTGGAATGCGTTCCAACGAGCTATATGGCATGCTTGGAAGTATTGTTCGAGTCTTGGCTTTAAAATTCTGTATTGTCCGGCGATCTGTTGAATGATTAACTGCGAATCCCCGTAGATGTTGATGTACGTTATCCCCATTTGAATAGCTAATTCCGATCCTGTTATGAGGGCTTCGTATTACGCTTCATTGTTTGTACACGGTTCGTCAAGTGGTAGGAGTATCTTAACATCCCCCGCTCCGGTGTTATAAAGATTAGCCCGATTCTGCCTTACAGGGCACTATCACTTGCGATTCTTCGTCTTTGTGTGCTTGAAGATGCTCCATCGAAATACAATTCCCAACGTCGATCATCGAGGTCTTCTAGGTTCATTATTTGTTCATCGGCGAATCGTCATTGAGAGGAGATTCGCGGCAAAGGGTGTCTTTGCGAGAAAGTTTGCTAAGACTTGTCCCTTCACGGCACGCGAGAGGCACGAAAGTTATATCGAATTGCAATAATATCATTGACCTTCGGCAAGTCTGCGGAAAGTGTTGGATGAGTCATCGAAGTATTGCAATGGATTAAACTTCGAGATCGAGTTGACCTTATGAGAAAGCATGTAGTGCACGAGCTTTTGGGCGGCGAAGATCGGGGCCAAACAATGCTTTTCAATTGCGGGATACCTTACCTCCGTCGGAAGTAAACGACGGCATAAGTAGTAAAGAGCATTTTCTTTACCCTCATCATTGACACAGGCTAACGGGGCTCCGAGAGAGTCGTCCAGAGCCGCGGTGTAAAGTATCGGCGGTCTACACGAGGCTCGGGGCTGCTAAGACGGGAGGTGTCATTAAATATTGTTTAATGTCCTTGAAGGCCTTACGGCATTTCTCTTCCCGAATAAATTTGGCGTCCTTTTTAACTAGTGCGAGAAAGGTCGACACCTACCTGACAGGTTTGAGATAAAGCGTCGAAGATATGCCAGCTTCCCTTGAAAAGATCGTAGTTGTTTTAAGGTTTTGGGAGGCGGCATTTCTAAGATAGCTTTAATCTTCTCCGGGTCGATTTCAATTCCACGATGTCGGACAACGAATCCTAAGAATTTCCCGGAGGTGACGCCGAAGGTGCATTTTAAGGGATTCATGTTAAGGTTAAATTGTCTTAATCGTTCGAAAACAATTCTCAAATCATACGAGTGGTTTGTCCTTTACTTTGCTT
Organism: Papilionanthe hookeriana x Papilionanthe teres; assembly: GCA_022702705.1. Lineage (NCBI taxonomy): Eukaryota > Viridiplantae > Streptophyta > Magnoliopsida > Asparagales > Orchidaceae > Papilionanthe > Papilionanthe hookeriana x Papilionanthe teres. Next base: position 29,662,375 of record CM040430.1, on the reverse strand, counting down.
TTGATGACCACATCGTCCACGTAGCATTCGACTTGATTGTGGATGAGATCATCAAAAATTCTTGTCATTGCTCTCCGGTAGGTTGCTCTGCGTTCTTCGGTCCGAATGGCATTCTTGTGTAGCAAAATACTCCGATCGGCGTTCGAATGCTTGTAAGCTTTTCATCTTACGGAGCCATTTTTATCCGGTTGTATCACGAAGATCCATCCATGAATGAGAATATTTCATGTGTTGAAGCAATGTCGATCATTAGTTGCAGGATCGGTAGAGGAATTCATCCTTTGGACATGCCTTGTTCAAATCTACGAAATCCACACGATTCGATACGACCATTCTTCTTTACGGTGGCACTACATTGGCTAGCCAAGTCGGATATTGTTCTTCGCGGACAAATTTAGCGTCTATTAGCTTTTAACTTCGGCTATGACTTGTTGTTTGATTTCTAGACGCATTCTTACGGGACCTTGTCGGCGGGACGAAGTAGGATCCACTCCTAGCTTATGGACTGCGACCTGCGGAGCTAATCACGGCATCTCATCATAATTCCAAGCAAAACGGTCTTTAAATTCCATTAATAATTTGATTAATTCTTCGGAGTCTTCTTTGTTGAGTAAGGAGCTAACAAAGGTAGGTCTAGGCTCTTCGCTAGTACCTAAGTTAACTTCCGTCAACTCATCTATTGTAGATTTAATTTCTTCTTCGAATTCGGTGGAGCGTCTCCAATTTGTAAATCTTCGAGTTCGTACGTAGTTTCCATGCGGTTTTCATTGGACTTGCAAGTGACAACCAAGCAAAATTCGGTATCGTCGGCGACCCTACTTGTGCCGAATCCGAGTCCATACTTTGAATTGGGTGGACGACAGAGTTATTCCATAGTTTTTCAAAATGTTGTGATTGGCCTTTTGTCCATTGTCGAGGTAAGAAACCACGTTGAATTAAATTTTGAACACAGGGAGAGTACCACTCAAAAGGTAATTCCATTAATTCTGATGAAGTGACATCTTCGAATTGTACATGATTTTCAGTTTTGGAGGTAGAAGCACCACGGTAGAATTTGGTTGGCCTTGCACCGTCGTTACGTACCTCTTTGACCACCATACCCTCGATCTTGTTAGAATGGATCGGGGTTAGGGTCATAGTATGTACGTAATGGTTAATCTTCTCGTACATTGATTTGTATTCTTCATTCTTTTCATCTTCGAGGGAGATCTTGAATTGCGGCTTCTTCCGACTTATTGTTGTTGCTTCTTGCTTGATTTCTTTTTCTTCTTTAGAACTATCTTCCCAATCAACATTGATGGCTGGTTTCCTCTATCCAACTGTCCTAGCGTCTCTACCACGACCTCGTCCCCGGCCTCGACCTCGAATGCGAGTTGTGGAGAAACCTTCACCATCTCGCCGGAAGGGAGTGGTGAGTGACTGTTGGACTAGAACTTCAGGTTCTTTGTCGTCCTCAACTTTCTTTGCTTTATTTGTTACGGTATCTCTGGAGAAGATCGTTTTCTTTGGCGGTGCATAATAAGCTGCATCTTCATGGATTCCAATTTCATGTATGGAGAATGGTTGCAAGTCACCTTTGATGCACTGTTCCCCTCCATCGTAGTATTTGATGCACTGGTGTAGAGATGACGGTACCATCCTGTTTTCATGTATCCATGGTCGGCCCAGTAGAGCGTTGAACGACGTTTCGAATCGATTATGTGAAATTTCGCGGTTGTCTTTGTTAAGTCACCGGTTTTCATCGATAGCGTTATTGACCCGAGGGCTCTTTCTCCTTTACGGTTGAATCCTCTTAATAACATTTTGTACGCCGAGCTCGCGAGCATCAATTTCCAAATATGCTAGTGTTCGAAGACTCATTATATTGATTGATGCTCCTGGATCCACCAATACTACGGAGAGCGTAAACTTTCCGATTGTAACCGAAATGTACAACGGTCGGTTGTGATCTGCATCGTCCCAGTAGTAGGTCATTGTCCTTAAAGGTAACGCCTCGCTTGTTCTTTTAACGAGCAAACCTCATCTAAGGAATCTCCGGCCATTTGAGCTAAGCAAATTTCCGGATCGAAGTAAGGCCTTGATCAGAGCTTCTCTCATCTCCTTTGATAAGATGAGAGCATCGTAAATGCTCAGTTTGGCCGGTAGTTTCCTAAGATGGGCTAGCACGTTGTAGTCCACTTTATTTTCATGCGTCTCGGCTTCTTCTCGAATGGGTATTTCTTCTGCTGGGGTTGGTTCTTCTTGAACCACCACCCTTTCCTTTGTCTTTCGGACCCATTCTTGGAGGTAGAACTCTTCCACTTCTTAAGTTGACTTCGTAATTTCTTCGAATTTAGTGTTGAGTTTGCCGGTGTCTCCTCACTGAATCGGAATGACAGGCTTTTCGGATTATCTTCAGAATCTGAAGGTTCTAACTCTATCGTGACTGGAGCTCCTCGAAACTCACAGATAGATCCGTTGCTTGTTGAGCTCTCGTAGCCTCCTTGATGGATATCTTCTTCGTTATTTTGATTGTCGAGATCGTGTATGATTTGAGAATTGTCGTTGGTATCGAAATCGATGTCCGGGTTGTTGCTAGTTACGTAATCGTTAGAAACAGTCAAAACGTAGCCAACGCCATCACCCTTATCATTATATGATCCCACCGAAGTGAGCGAGATAATCATACAAAATCAGAGGTTCGAGGGATTTCTCCCCCGAATCGGAAACAACTATCCTAGGATAAGCAGCCCCTAGTCTAGCCTTAGGAGCCTCGGTCCTCTCTTCTTCGTCAATTCTCTTCTTCTCTTCAATCATCTCCTGTTGAGGTGGTTCTTTTATCGCAAGTGATAGTACCGGCTTAACAGGTCTCGAACTCTGAATTGAAGCTCGCACCAAGGCGGTTCGGATGTTGTCTAAAATCTTCTTCGAAGACCTCGTCCAGGCGGTATTCCATCCATCGTCGGTTGCATAGGGATCTATCGGAATGACGGGATCGGTTGAGATAACATTGACGGAACCTCCTTTACGGGGTTCCTTCATGTACTCCTTCGGGATTGTTATATTTCCTTTCCGAAGGTTGTCGTTGAGCCAACTTTTAAAGGTAATGCAATCTTTTATCTTGTGCCAAGCATCCGATGGTAGGGGCAAAAGTTGGGATCACCGTTCTTGTTGACTTCCTCTGGTCTTTTAGGCTGCGGCGGCTGGAAATGCGGAGTCTTCATCGGACTACGAAACATTTTCGGTGCTTGCTTCATTCTTGAACGGATATTCTCTGCTCGAAGTTCCCTTAATGTACGTTGCGGACGAGACGGTTGTTCATCTTGCGGAGACGACTGATAAGTTGGACCGGGGTTGTTGGTAGTTCTGTTGTGGTTCTTGCGGCCGTTACGGTGGTATTTGCATCGGTTGCTTGCCTTTGTCAGCTGTCTGCAACGATCCGGATTTCTTTTCGAAGGTCTTCACGGCTTCTTCTTGTCCGTCTTGTCGGCGAAACTTAATTTCTTCGCCTCTTCTTGCAAGCTTCCGGCCTTGCTTAACAACTTCTCGAAAGTCTTAATAGTGAATCCTTTGAGGAGAAGTGCTATCGGGCCGTGAATGCTTTTAAGCAAGATGCCGATTGCATGTTGTTCTTGCAGTTGTGGTTCACACTTCATGCTTAAGTTCCTCCATCGAAGTATGTAATCCACCAAAGTTTCATTCGGCCTTTGTTTCTCTACCACTAAATCACCTATAGTGATGTGGTGCTGAGCTCCTGCGAATCGCTTGATGAAGAGGTTCTCTAGCTCTGAAAATGTCTTCACCGAACTATTTGGTAATTCTGCATACTAGTCGAAGGCGATTCCTGATAGACTGCTGACGAACTGTCGGAAGAGTAATGCATCGCTCCCGCCGGCATTACAACAACTGGCACGAAAGTGTGCAACATGCTTGTCGGGGGTTCCGGTTCCGTCGAAGGTCTTGAACGAGAGGTGGTACGAAGCCTTTCGGGTATTGGACGGCGTCGAATTCTTACGGTTAAGGTCTACCGTCCGAATGGATGTCCCGCTCTTCGATTGTGCTAAGGCTTCTCGCACTTTCTTTGTTCCACCAAGTTCTTGATATCCTTTTCGAGGATCATACTTTGTGTTGTATCCTTTTCGTTGGTCATCCCCATTGATGGATGTAATCTCCTTTCCTCCGTCTACTGATGTGAATGACCTGCGGGGGTGTCTCTCTATGTGGTTGTACTTGACTGCGGAGAGTGGCCGGAGCTACGGCCATCTCTTCCATCCTTTTCGCCATTTGAGCGATCGTGTTGTCTTTTTCCTGAGTTGCCTTCTCATCGGTTACGGCTCCTCTCTTCTGCGAGCTGCGAGGAGCACCTTGCAAGGCTGATGAAGCTCGTGTCTCAACCATATTGATTTCTGCATATTCGTCGTCCATGAATTCCGATGAATCGATCTCATCTCCGAACTTTTCTTCTCTTTCTTTTGCCAACCGTCGGATATCGGTTCTTAACTTTTCCATGGCATCTTCCAGCGGGGCTTTCTATGTGTCTTTGCAGTTGTCATGCGATAGCTGCCGGGTCCCTTTTTCACGAGTTCCCTTTATCGCAGTAGCACTTTCTTCAGATTCAAGTCTCCTGGCGAGACTTTCTTTCTCGGGCTCTTTGTTTCGATCTCAGCTGCCCAGGTAGTGGGACGCCATACCATCCTTCTAGCGGCGGAAGGTCTAGGACCGGATGGTGCAGTCGGCCAAATGCTGGAAGGTGGTATCCTCCCTAATTTGTAATCCTGAGACTACGACAGGCGGGCTAGCCTTCATTCTTTTACTTGGCTTTTCTATCATGACGGCGGGCTCTACTCGGGGCCCAAGACGGGATTTGACTGGCACCCGCCCTATCCTTCGTAGAATCTCCGATACGGGGCAGTTTTCCTTCTTTGCTAACTTTTCTACCAAAGTTTGCGGTCGAGCAAACGACGTAGTTCTAGTTCTTTTCCTGCGGCTATCGTTGTAATATGCGGGCTGAGGTAATGTGGCGGCAATCTTGCGAACATTCTCCTCATCCTCTGCGGCGGAGAGGGGATGGAACCTGCTTCCTCCCAAGAGTGGTATGTAGTCAGGCAGCGGTGTATATTCAGGCAGCTCTGGAATTTCCTCTAGGAAGGCAATTTCAGCAGCTCTGGCTTCTCTGGCGATCCTTCTACTTTTGTTTCTTCTTTGGGTCCTTGTCAGTGACGGAATCTTTGAACTGGACCCGATTTCGAAAACAGAAGGTCTTACAGGAAGATCCGTACCCTCCACGGTAACAGGTTTACCATAGTTCTGGATTTCTTTCCCCTTTGATTTGGCGGAATTCGGGGTAGGTGCGGAAACAACTAGACCGGTGGGGGTAGTAAGAACGGTCCTCCTGCGGACGGCGGTACTCCTCCTAATCCGGATCCTTTGCGGGGAGGAAACTCTTGGGTCGACCTAAGGTTGAACTCAAGCAGCGGCTCCTCAGCTTCAGATACCTTGTTCGTCAGTGCGAAGAGGGATACGTCGGTGACTTTGACATTCGTGTTTTCAAATCCTTGTCCGAATCGGATGATCCCATTATCGGGCAGCTCATCCTTATAGACAGCGAAGTCCAATCCATTGGTGAAGGAGAAAATCGGTTTTGGGGCTTCCATTTCGCGGGGTAGATGCTGGTTGTCGGTCCCGAGCTATGCTTCTTTTCTTTAGGACGAAAAGAAAGGAATTGAAAAGTGTCCGAACTCATTCTTGTTCATGTATTTATAAGAGGGAATCATTTGTTAAAAGAGTCACTTATTAGAGGGTTTGTTTATTTAGAACGGAATGTTCAAAGGTGTAGAGAAGGTAAGGAATCCGATTCAGAGTTGGAAAGGAAAAGAAAGTCTTAAGCAAGACTTCTCGACTCGAAGGCTCATTCCTAAACTAACACCTATTGAGGGTCCACCCCACCTCAGAAATGAGGTAAAAGGATCTCGGAACCTCTCTGTTTAGGGAAGTCTAAACAGTGGCTCCTAAATCCGAGAATGTTGGCTATACTTGTCCAAGGTAGAAATGAACATAGTATTCCAACGGAAAGAAGGGTAGTTTGACCCATTAAGGACATGGATATACTACCGATTTTTGAAAGTAGAATTATTTGATTAAAATGGAGAGAGGAATTAGTCCCCAGCGGAGTCGCCAGAAATCTGTCGGCATATTTTTAGGTCGGTGTGTTGTGTTTTGAAGAGGGGTCGCCTACAGAAATTGTCGGCGAATTCTTAATTTAGTTTAAATAAATAATTTTGGAAAATAGTATTTGATTTTGAAAATAATTTTAAATTTGAGAGTTTCAAGATATGAGATCAAACCGATCTCACACCCCAAATAGTTTATATAAACGAGCACCGCACCACAAATCGTGTATCTATCCCTAAAGATAGACACACTGCTTGACGGTGGGGCTCGATTAAATAAACTAGAAGATTTGTGACATCCGTTTGGTCTGCGAACCAATTTTATAAGCCGACAAAATTCCCCTGCTTAATATGAAAACATTAAACAGGGTTTATATTACTCAGGTTCTTTAAAATTCCCTATAAGGGCAAGCCCCTATAGTTAATTACATCTTAAGTGACGGGAATCACCTAAGAAAACTCTCGATAATAATCAATAATTCTGCTCTCGAGGATTTCAAAGTTTAAGTTTTCAAGGTATTGTATTTTGGAATTTCAATAGGGAATGGATCAAATTTGGAACATTTTGTTTTGGGAATCCAAAGGAAGAAAAGTAGGAGAAATCACAGATTCGAAGCGAACTTCTGTAATTTCCCGACTATCCTATTGTTTGGCTTGGATTTAGGAAAATCCTAATATTTATTTAAATGTTTTGATTTTGCCAATTTTAGTTAATTTGGACTTATATTTATATGATAGAATCATACAAATAGCCTTGAAGATGTGAGGGTTTATGTCGTACCCAAACGACTACCTCGGAATCCTAAGACCGGTTAGGGCTTAATTTGCAATGCAAGTGCACTAACGAAGAGGTTGAGGATTTATGTTGCACTAGGCGAACTACCTCGAAATCCTATGGCTTGGTTATTTAATTCTAGGAAAGTTTTGCTGAAGTAGACTCGGAGTTTCTTCGATGACGATGGTCGTGCTTGCCCACCATGCTCAGAGCTCCTTGTTGTTGCGGAGGTTTAGTTTTAGAAATCATAAATCGAGGGATGAGAAAAGTGTTTTGGTTTAGATAAGATCTTAATTTCCAAGTGTTTTTTGTGTTTTGATTAAAACAAATCTTAAAGTTGATTATAACGACACCGGTTAAGATCCGCGGTTCCATCCTTCGAGCATCATTATTTTTATCGGATTCACTTAGTCGAGATGAATTTGCTAAACTCAGTTGAATGAGTTCCACACTTTCATTTAGACCGTGGGAAATCCCGTTAGCAACACGTAGGTTACATCATCCGAGGTATTCCCGATCATCCAACAGGACTTTTTAATTTAATTGTAATTGTAGTTTTGTGTTACGTTTGTGATTAAATTTTGAGTTGTTTTATATTTTGAAATGTTGTGGCGGTGAATTTTATCTTGCAATGACTTTTAACTTAGTTTTGGTTTCAGTTTTAGGGGCTATCCTAAAGGTGTGAGTTTTCATGCAACGAGTTGTTTATCATGCAAGAAAAGTAAGTGCAATGCGATTAAATAAATTGCAATAATGTAAATTGCAAGAAAGTAAATTGCAATAAAATAAAAGCGTACACGGAGGGTCTTCCCGTCATCCCAAGCTGCACTTAAAACACAATTAGAATATTTAAGCAAGTTCCTAGGTAAAGCTAAGGTAAGGGTTATGGTTTTCTACCAAGTTCCTAATCACTATAGCTAGTCATTTCCTATGACGTCTAGGTTCTTTGTGTTTTGGTTTAAGGACGATTTTCTTCATCGAAGAACAATTAAGTCCAATTGTTCTTATAAATGTCCTATCATATTGAGAAAGTGCTTAAGAATAGTCTTAAACATCTTTTCAATATTTCTAGGACTGTTTTAAGTCCAAATGAATTTAATTATATAAATGAATTAATCGTCCGGGGATTCAAGTTTTGTTGTTATCTTGCTCAGTGAACTAGGACATTTGAATATCCTATAAGTGAAGTAACATTTCATTTAATCTTCTGTTTAGGAGTTATGATAACTAAAACTTTCGAGGGTAAATTGGTATTCAAATGATTTGATTTAAGTTAAAGGGTTTAAATTTGGAATAGTGTTCAAGTTGCTTTATATTTAATTTCTTTCTGTTTTAAGTGTTGTCATTTAATTCAATTTAATTTAATTTAATTTAATTTAATTGAGTTTTAATTTTAATTTAATTTAATTCAATTTAGTTTGATTTGATGTTAAATTAATTTAATTTGATTTGATTTAATTTTAATTTAATTTGATTTAATTTAATTTAATTTAATTTAATTTAATTTAATTTAATTTAATTTAATTTAATTTTAATTCATTTGATTTGATTTAATTTAGTTTAATTTAATTTGATTTAATTTATTTCATTTAATTTAATTTAATTTGATTTAATTTAATTTAATTTAATTTAATTTAATTTAATTTACTTAATTTAATTTAATTTAATTTTTTAATTTTAATTGAAATTTTTAAAAGAGTTTAATATTTTAATTTTAGTTTAATGATTAAGTCTTTTATTGTTTTGAATTTGAGTTATCATTTTAATTAAGAATTGAATATTAATGAGATGATTAATTTAGGGATTTTTTTAAATTAAAGAATAAATCTCTTCCTAATAATATCCCTATTTTAATAATTCCAATTTTATTATTCTTCCAAATTTAATCAATTATTTAATTAAAGTTTAATCATTTTAAAATTGTTTAATGGGTTTCTACCCTTTAATTATTTAAATTTCAATCATCCAAATCAAAAGAGGATCAAATATTTTACTTGTTAATTTTTTATTAAACCTAAAAGTTTTAATTAAGGATTAAAGATTTTAATTACCATTTTACCCTTTAAGCTTAATAATTTAATAACTCACTAAATTGAACTCAAATGAACTTGAAATTTTTATGTGACTTCACTCATATGTCAATAAAGACATGATAGGAGAAAATGTGATTTTTTATGTATTTAATTTATTTATATAATTATTTTTGGTGGAAAATAGAGATTTCCAAGGAAAATTTAATAACATGACCAAGGGAAAGTTTCTGTCCTTAAGAAAATTAGGGGACATTCCTAATGAGCAGAGGACCACTTGGACCAATTTTGGTGATTTTTTGAATTATATTATTTTTATTATAATTATTTTAAGTTTTGGAGTGTTAATTAATTTAAAAATAAAATAAATGTTGAAAAATGAATTTTATATTTCTCAAAAATCTCTCTGATATCAAGGAAATCAGAGAATCAAATTTTGTAATTTTCTAATTTTTCTATGATTTATTATAATTATTTTAGTGAAAATGCTAGAAAATACATTTTTTTTAATTTTAAAATTACCCTAGGGCTTTAAAATTTAATATTTCACTAAATAGACCTAAGAAAAATGTGGGGTTTGTTCCTAAGTGATTAAAATTCAAAATGTGACATTTTGGTGAATTTTATTATTTTTGTGATTTTTATTATTTTTTAATTATTAAAAATATTAAAATATTATTAAAAATCAACTTTTTTAGAAAATTGAAATTTTAATTTTCTTAAATTCCCATGATATCAGAGAGGCTCCAAAACAAATTTGGTGAATTTTTGAAAAGTATTTTGAAAGTTATGAATTTTTAAAGTTTAAAATGACTAAGTGGCTTAATCAACCCAATTAGTGGGACTAACCAAGTCCAATTGACCTCAAATTTTTATGGTGGGTTCCTCTGACCCTAAAGGTCAGTGGAGAATTAATTTTAAGTCAATTGGATGCATGGTTAACTCTAATTAATTAGAGACCTATTTTGAGTGTTTAAGCCAATTAGGGTTGTTTTAAATGAACTAACTCAAAACCTATTTTTCCTAGGGTTCTCTGGTCATAAGGAACATCATCAAATTTTCCTAGAATTTATTTCAAAACATGCTATTTATTGGAATTAAAATACTCAAAACGAGCAACATGAATTTGAAAAATCAATAACTTTTTATAGAGATGGCCTGCGACTTTGGAAAATTCGGGGAATGTTCCCAAATTCGGAGGCTTCAAAAGCCCTATGGTCTCATGCCATGGTGAATTGTATACATGCATGGAGAATTAAAAGTATGCGAGAGAGTAAATAAATTATAAAAAATAAAATACTTGATGAAATTAAATGATTTCTTTTCCATATTATTCTCCTCTGTTCCACTGAGCGAGAGGGTATTTTTATTTTATTTTTCTGATTTTCCTACACAAAGTTATGAATTTTTGAAGTTTAGGGAATTAAATAAATCAAAAAATACCCTAATTTTCTATTTATCCACGCGGCGCCGCGTCAACCTCGGCAGCTCCGAAACGCCGCGTGGCGCGCTCCCATTCGACGCCGCCATCTGAGTCAGCGCTTTCGGGGCCCGCTGTATCGCTCCGTCTCCTGGTCCGACGCCATCTGAGCCGTCCGCCCGCGCGTGTATTGAATGGACGACATCCGTTCATCGTCCCCGAGCGTCCTCACCCGAGAGCCGTCCACACTAAATCCCTAAGATCTCACTCGATACTCAATGGATTTTCATGTTCTTATGCTCTATGGATTCGTCTTGAAGAGACGAACACATCTATACGGTTATCATGCATTGAAATTAAAGCATTCGAAATGGAGAATCTCCAGAAGCTCGGGATGAAGAATTAGTTCATACCTTTGCTCAGAGAAGTGTGGCTTCAATCTGAGAGTTGTTGCACCTTCGATTGGATCCCAGCAAGCTCCAGATGAAGTCTCTCGGTGCAGTGAATTGTCTAGATGTGATTTCGACCAAGCCCGATCACAAAGCAAGGAGGTCGGAGCAGCCGGGTGGCTCTGGAGATGGGGCTTTTGCTTGGTGGACACCGTCCCTTGGTCTGGTGAAGGTGTAGAACCAATCAATTTGGGGATTGGCTCACTGTGGAGAATTGTCCTGGTTTTGGGTGGAATTTCATCTCTGAAATTGAGCTCACAGAGAAGAAATAGCAGGGGGATCTAACTGGGGATCAAGTGCTCTGTGTATGGGGAGGAGTCTGGAACAATTTTGGCAGAGTTTCCTTAAGGTTTGTTTTGAGCACCTCTCATGGCCGAGAGGGGTGGTGTTTAAATAAGAGAGGGTGGAGGGCCTCCCAGGGAGAGTTAGGGCTTGGGATCAGCTGCTCTTGGCAAGAGAAGAACAGCTCCAATGGCCACTGGGGATGGGGCGGCTCGGCAGGTGAGAATTTCAAGTTGGGCTCACATGTGAGCTCTCGGCCATGGTGTTTTCCGGCGGCCTGGTGGCTGGCCGGCCGGGCATTGGTCACCATCCTGTTCGGGTGGGTCGGGCGGGGTTTGGTGCATTCGATTGAGGTTTGACATGTGTAAAGTGGTTGAATTAAAGTAGAAAGGGGAAGGGGTCATTTTGGCATATTTTGGTCAACCCATGCAAATGGGTTGGGTGCACCTTCCCATGGCTAGCTTGGGCTGAAGATAAAGTGGTTTAGGTCAGCTTAATTAGTGGGGAAGGGTCACCATCCAAGTACAATTAAGCTTAAGCATGGTTTAGTGGAGTCATGGAAGTGGCTAAATCACCCTTAAGGGAATCATTAAAGGACTCCCTCCTTTTGCCAAAAATGACATGGTGATGTGTAAAGTGGCTGCCATGGCTTGCATATGGCTTGTGCATGGCTTCATGGCTCCATTTGGCTTGGGAAAAGGTTGGGTCAATTTCATAAAAATGGGTTTTAAGAATTTTGGATATTTTGGTGAAAATTTGCATGAAGCTTGATTTGGAATGGTTTAATTGATGATTTTGAAACTTAGGGGTGATTTTGATTAAATGGATGATGAGGGAAAGTGCCATGTGGGCTTTGGATGGATTTGGGCTTTTGAATGTGGTGAAGTGGGCTTTTAGGAAAGTTTAAGGGGAATGGGCTTTTTGATTTTAGGATGGACATTTGGGTGGAGATTTTGTGAAGGACTTTGTCAAATAAATGTCATAATTGGTTTAGGGATGTTCTATGAAGGGCTTGGAGTCAATTTGGTGTGATTTGGAGTTGAATTGGTTTGAATTTGGGTTTATTTGGTAAGTGGGCCTATATGGGTCAAAGTGGGCCAAGTTGGGCTAGGGTTGAAATTGATGTAAAATCAATGTTGAGAAATGTTTATGGGAGTGTTTCAAAGAGGTTTTGACTTTGGTTGGGCTTTGATTTTGGGGTTTGGGCTCATTTGGGTTAGGTTTGGGTTTAGGTCGAAAATGGGCCTTTTAGCTTTGGGTTGAATTTGAGTGGGATTTGGGTCTAAATTTTGGGCAAATCATGTTAGTGTTTTGTTTGTGGGAATGTTAAGGAAGATTTAGAAAAGATTTGGGGTTAATTGGAGTTGAATTGGGTGAGTTTGGGTTAGGTTTGGGTCATGGGTCCAAATTGGGCTTTAAGGCCAAAAGTGAGATTGGATCCAAATGTCAATCAAATTGGACTTGTATTTGGTCTAGATTGGTATTGGGGATGTTGAATTGAAGTTTAGAATTGAATTGGACCAAAATTGGGGTCCATTGGGTAGGTTTGGTTTAACATTGGGTTCACTTTGGGTTAAAATGGGTCAAATTGGGGTTTTGACAAAAGTAGGGTAAATTGACAAAATTGGCCCATGGTGTAGTTGGAAAAAATGAAATTGGGAATATTTGGGATTTTCTGGAATTTTCTGGGAATTTTCTGAATTTTTGGATTTTTTGGCCAAGAAGGGTATTTTGGGTATTTGGAGGGTATTGGGAGGTTTTCTTGGAATTTTTGGTATTTTTGGGTATGGATGATCAATTTGGGTGATGTGGAAATGTTTGGGATTGATTTTAGAGAATTTTGGATAATTTGGAAATTTTTGAGAAATTTGGGTAATTTCAAGGGTTTTGGGTAGGTTTGGTGGGTGTAGGGCCCCGGGGGTCAAAAATTGAAAATTTGGGAAATTGAAGATTAGGTGGATGTAAGTGGAAAGAAGTCATTTTGGTTGAGCCATGAAGCCATATCAAGCCCATATGAGCCATGAAGGGACTCATTTGAGGCATTCACTATGTTGTTCCTAACCCTCTTAGCCAAGGGCTTAGGGGTTAAGGACCATCCATGTGAATCACCTACATGAGTCAGGAGGTCAAGTTATATATGGGTGTAGTTTTAGGAAGTGTGTGAAAGTGTAGTGTGTAGGTGTAGTGTATAAGTGTAGTGTGTGTAAGTCATCCCCTTCACCAGACCAGGCCACCTGGGCGGTCCCTAAGGCCGAAGAGTCCTACGAGGAACTCATCCTTTAAACTTCCACATTTGATTTCAACCCTCTAGGTGATTAGGGGTCTACAATCAAGTTTGTAGAGTTTGCGGGGAGTTAAGAAGTGGTTTGAATTTCTAGAAGGTGGGTCCCGATTCTAGTCCTCTAAGACAGATCGAAGGAAAAGCCTAAGGCTAGATCCTAAGTACTAAAGAGAAGAAGAGAAGACCTCATCAAAAATGAGGTCAACACTATCAAATTCATACACATGCATAATCAGGATAGAATGACTGTAGGAGAAAGTAAATCTAACCTAAAACATGCTTGTAATAAAATTACACTAAAAGGAAGTATTTTCACATTAAAATTTTATTTTTATTCCTACCCCCAAACTAAATTTATAACATATATAACATTCAGTACAGAAAATATAAGCAGGAAGAAAAATGGTTCAAAAATTCTATCTACCACAAACGTCTATCAAAACCATTTACAAGTATTCATTAGAACAGAATAATATCCAGCAGAAAGTAAATCTAAAATAATTATGCCATAATGAAATTCACTAAATAAAAGTTTAACTAGCATAGCAGGTATCAATAAGGGAATATAAAAATATTCTTCAATTATTATATAAATTTCTAACACAAACATAAACACACATATGATAAATGAGGTTAATTATTCCATTAACTCATCACATCACACTAATTTACTTTCAATTTGTAATGGAATCACTACAATAATAAATTAGGTACATTTTAAAATGATTTTATAGATTATAATCCCAAAGATGAGATTATCCCTGATAAAGTGGTTTCCTGACTCCAATCTCAGGCATCATCTAATCCCTTTAATTAAGTACCTTTAACAGTTTCATATTGTTGTGTAAGATCATCCTAATGTTATTCATCAAATAGGTTTGCGACTCCTACTAAATGAAAACAAAATTAGATAAAGGAATTATCAAAATTAAGATAGATCTAACACTGTTCAAATTCATGATACTTCTGTAAAACTCAAGTCCAGGTAAGACCTGAGTCATAGTGGATTCATCAATCCAACAACTACATAAGAACAAACAAGTCTAACCATAACAAGAAGTTAAGGAATCACCTTCCTCATGACATATAAAAATCAAATCTAACCACTAAAAATCCAAAAATCTACCAACAACAATCAAACTGATCAATCCATAATGACACATAAAGAACAAGTCAATCCACTAATCCAAACATGAATTAAGCTGATCAATCCATACTAAAGCAAACACAATACAACACTAACAATCATGACTCTTAAGCACACTAAATCAAAGCACACTGATAACTATGGGATGCCTCCTATAAATGGCTTGGTTTAACATCACCAGCCCGACAAATGATTCCTCCTGGATCAAAATTCCAACTCAGTAATCCTCAATCAATCGCCCATTCTTTTTCAGATCCAGGGATTCCTACAAAATCCTAAAATTATAATTTTTCTTTCAGCTCTTCCTTTTCAGATGGATTTATATCATTAATCCTCATATTTTTTTCTAGATCCAATATTCTTCTATTTGTTTTCTTAATCCGCATATTAATATCATCCTTGAAATTTATAAGAAATGGATCTCTATAAGATAATTCAAGATCTCCTAAATTTTGGATCGGATTCTCTAGATAATTCAAATTCAAGATCAAATTCTTTTATGTCACTCTTCTGTTTCAAGTTATCTTCCAATTCTTCCCCTTGGTATTGAGTAAAGAGTTGAGGTGGTCTTTCTATATATCTTTCTAATTCCTTTGGAATTTCTTCCATTGGTCTTTCAATCTCCTTATCCTCATCTTTAACTTAAAGTTCTTTTGAAATATATCTTCAAATTCTCTTCCAAGTCTTAGTTTGATATCTTTATTTTGCTCATCATTTATCTGCTTAAGTTTTATCTCAGAGTCACTAGGTAAAATCTCTTGGGGGTAACTGTTAATTGCATTCATAATATGCCCTAGCTGGTTTTCTATATTCCTTATAGCGGACCCTTGACTTTCTAGCTCACATGCCGATTGAATCACATCCTTTTCTAATAGTAATTCCTTTTCCTTATCTTATGAGTTAGAGTGGAATTTATAAGGAAAAGAAATTTCTTCGCTAAAATTGTCCTGATTATTCCAATCACATATCTGATTAAATTGATTATCTTCTCAAGATTGGTTTTCTCCTCCAAAATTAGTATTCCAGTTAAAGTTTGAATAATCATCCCAACCTGGACTGTAATAATCAGAATAAGGATTGTGCATCTCAGGGCCAATTTCAAAATAGTTAGGCTCAATCAAT
Source organism: Papilionanthe hookeriana x Papilionanthe teres (assembly GCA_022702705.1). NCBI lineage: Eukaryota > Viridiplantae > Streptophyta > Magnoliopsida > Asparagales > Orchidaceae > Papilionanthe > Papilionanthe hookeriana x Papilionanthe teres. The sequence goes on along the minus strand of CM040430.1, from coordinate 29,646,720 downwards.
TGTCTAAATGAATTTTTCTTAATAACTAAGGGACCTTGAGGATAACTCTTTATGTATTGATTTAACTTCCTCTCAATATCAACAACCTGAGAACTTAACAAAGTAAGCATATCATCTTGAAAATTCATTACTCTCTTGGGGTTTACTCTTTCTAAGTTGCTAGAATTATAATCCCAATCTGAATATTCATTATATTCTCGATCTTCCATTTTTGCATTAAATTCATTTAGTCTTTTCTGATTCATCATCCTCCTAAAAATTCTCTCTAAATCCAAGTCGTAATATTCAAGGTCTGCAGCTCCTGAACTACGCATACAAATTTAAAGACTTAACTAATAGGACAAGTATCTAAATTATTTTTGGTATTTTGGATTTTTTTTCTTAAATATAAACACACAACAATTAAACACACTATATAGTACTATAAATACCAAATCTAAGTCCTATAGGTTCAACTAAAAATCTCCTAAATTTCTTACCAAAGCTTTCCCGGCAACGGTGCCAAAAACTTGATGCGACTTTTTTATATGTAAGAATTTATGACCTCAGATTTATATATTTTTAATGATTTTTGTAAAGTCACAATTTCAAACGCAAGTATACGTATCGTATCAAGTAATACAGGGCTCTAATGGAGTCTCGTTTATCGATCCCACATGAATGCGAGGTAAGAGTTTCTTAGTTAAATTCTAGTCTACTACTAACAGCTTTAGTTTGGAATGGTGATATAAGTGGTGCTTCTAACAACTACTCCTAAATGCAGATAATTATATGTAAGGATAATAACTTCTCCTAAATGAAATATTATTTCTAAAGATAAACCTTTTTAGATAAATTGGTTTGGAGAATTTTGAGATAATAAAATCTACTATTCTCATGTAACGAATTTGATAATGTATAGGAATGAGATGCATTAAATATTGTATGTGCCAAATAGGAGCAATCCTAATCTTTACCCTCAAAAGAGTGCCCCCTCTTCCAAACATGTAAAAAACATTTACATATCCTAAGTTTAGTCACTAAATCTAAGACTAGGCTGGGAGAATACTGGTTGTCACTAAGGAGCTCTCACTCACCCTTCACCTGAAGGCTAACCATCGACTTTAGTTACCAATCTTAGGTCCAAATTAGGGATCTCAGCCTGTCACCCTGAAACCTCTAATTTGACGCCCATGAAACCATATTTCCGTATTTACTTGCACTCAATCCCCATGAACTACACAATCCATTCACTGACATTGATAGTGGTTCCACTTTGTTGAGAATTACACCTCCCTTTTGGGACAATCCAATTACAATGAATTTTAACAATACAATAGGCCCTTTTTGTAATGTAAATGAAGTGCAAGTAAAAAACCATCACATTTATAATTAAAACATCTTTTAACAAGCAACCCAATATCCTAAACATGAATCATACTCATTGCAAAAGAAAAGTAGAATGAAAACAATGACATAATTTTCTTGTGCCACAATTTTTAAATAAGAAGAAACAGCAAGAGAAAGACATCACAAAGCATGACGAAAACACAATGGAAAACTTCATTTCAAAGCAAATCCACAAAATAAGTGTTTACAAAATCATAAGATAAAGAAGAACACAATACATAGTTTTTTCACCTTGAAAGAAAGATGAAAATCTCTCCCATTAAATCTCCTGCAGATCCATACAATGCCAGAACATCTCCTTATAATTCTCTCAAAATCCCCTCTCTAATCTCTCTAAAAGGGTACAAATCTACATTTCTACTCCTATTATAAGAACCCTAAACATTCTCCAACTTTTTCCTATCATCTCCTTTCATTTTTTGGCTTCAAATTTAGTTTAAAAGAGTGTAGGGATGAATTTTCTAAGAGGTTCATGAAGAAACCCTCCAAAAAGCGTCCAGATTCGATGTATATGGCTAATAACCGCTCAATTTCGTATCCAAACCGTCTTGGACGCCACCGACACTGAATAGGGCACTATCAGCACCCTACTTTTTGTAGTCTCAATTTTCTGGCACTGCCGACACCGGTTTGGGCGCCCTCTACGCCCCTTCTGTGCAGCTCCACCATTTTGCTCCGTTTGGCTTCGTTTCAACTCCGATTCGCCCCGTTTAAGTTGTGTTGCATTCCTAACAGATAACCTTACAAAATAAGCATAACAACCACCTTTCTTTAAAGTGTAATCTCATTTAAAAATATGCAAGAAGTGTAAAAGAGATTAAATATAGAAAGTCTTATCGAAAGGTGTCAAATCAAAATTTGCTTTTTTGCTCATTTTTGCTTCAAATTGCACTATTTTTTTCTTCATTTTGTTCCAATCACTATTTCTTGTACATAAAACCAAAAAACATACAAATACCTTCCTTGTAAAGTGTAATATCATCAAAAATGAATAAAATTATATAACAAAAAGTGTATATATTTTAGGCGTGTCAAGGATTTAATCGAGCCAGTGAGCTTCTGCATTTCTTTGGTGTTTGTTGACCTCACTTTGGTGGAGGTTTAGTCTTTACTCCTTAGTAGCCTGGGATCTAGCCCTAAGATTTTCTTTTTGATTATCCTAGAGAACTAGTGATGGAACCCTACCCCATTAGGAATTCTAAACACCTCTTCACTCTTCTTAGAGTTCGTAATATTTAGTTTTAACCTTTAGTACTTTTAGTAGTATGAGGCTAAGCTTGAGGGAGCTCAAGAGGAGTCCCCATATGATTGTCTGGCCTTAGGTTTATCCCTGTGTGGTCTGGTCTTGGTCATGCTTGCCACACACACTTGAATCCCTCACTTTCACTCACTACCTAAAAACCTAAACCAATCATGCATCGCTTGATTCTACACTCTTTTGGGAACTCATGTGGGTGGTCCCCTAAACTCTCAGCCTTTAGGCTAAGATGGCTAGGACGAACACTTGGAAGATCCAGAATGGGTATTTCCTTGGTCTCATGGCTAAAATAGGTTAACATAGTGATTAGAATCCTCAATTGACACCAATTCCACAAAACACCCATTATTTTCCAAAATTAACTAGATGCCACTAAAACCCTAATTTTCTAAAAATGGCCCAAGTTCTCAAATTCTCTTCAAAAACCATTTTAAACCATTATGAATCATCCAAATTGCCATAAAAACCCTATTTCCATCTACATTCCTAAATGCCCCCAAATTTACCAAAATTACCAAAATACCCCTCATGCCAAAAAATTTCCAAAATCTCCAAATTCACTTTAAATGTTCCCTAAATGAATTTGAGCCACCAAATGCCTCCGATTGCACCCAAATCCACAAAAATGGACCAAATTTCTCAAATTGCCCCCAAGTGCCTAAAGTCACAAAATCTCTCCCAATTTCTGCCAAATTCATTTCAATCTCACCCAGTTTCAATTCTGAACTTAATTTCAAGTATTGCAATCCCAATGTATACAAATTTGAAGCCATATTCAGCCTTCCTCAAAACACTAATTTAATTTTTATCCAAAAATCCCCAAATTGACCATATCCCTAAATTTCACCAAATTGAACTTCATGAAACTCTCATTTCCACCAATTGGTATCCAAACTACTCATGACACTTCTCTAAACTTTTTAAACTTTCAATTGATCCAAATCCAAACCCTAGCCAAGCCCATACCCAAGTCCAAGTCCAAACCATGATGTTGAACACACACCCTAAATTCACCGTAAACCACTTGTTTTAACCCAACCTTAGCCACCAAAGCCACTATTTGAACTCTAGGACCGAACATAGATCCACCAAGCCCACCCTAGGAGCCATGGACCAGCAGTCCCTTGATTTAGAGAATTTCTTCCAATAATTGGCTAAACTAAAAGGATACTTTTCATCAGCCTTCCATGCCCTCAAACCATCATCGTTAAGCTCTCATTACATCCCTGACCCAGTTAGCCACAAGTCAAGCCCTGGTCAGCCACCCTAGTCGCCAAAGAGCCCAAAATTGATAGCCTCCCCATCCATTGAACCTAAAATTGAACCTCTCTAATGTGGCACTCCTCTATTTGTCACTTTCATAGTTTATCGCTCCACCTCAACTCATTTGTACCGACCAATCAGAGGTGAGGCCCTCACATGGCCATGGCTATAAGTACCCCCTCCACGGCCAAATAAGAGAGCATCCAAATCCTTATGGAAGACTCTGCAAAATTCTTTCTAGAGCTTCTCCACACTTCCCTGAGTTCAACTCCACCATTTTCAGCAACAATCTCCACTGTCCAAGCACAATTTCTCCACCAAAAAATAGGACATTTTTTGGCCACCTTCATAAATTAATCGAACTCTAAATTGAATTGCTCTTAAGCTTCCTCTGACCTTAAGTGGAAGTTCCCCATCAAAATCCTCATCCTAAGAGCCCTTCAAACCAGACTTCCACATAGGTCACACCACCCTCTGTGGATCTCTTACATAGCTCCAAAATCTACTCGAACTGACGCTTGGATTAGGTTCACTAGCTCACAATGAAGCTTCAGAACACACCTAATCGAGGCCTCAGCTCTTGGGTTAAGTTTTACTTTTTTTTCCTCCAAATTCAAGCTCGGTTTGGACCTTTGTGAAGAAAAATTAAATTTCATGCATGATTAACCATATTGATAGGTTCATTTGGACTAGATGAAGGTGTAGGATCAAACCCTATGCAACTTGGTTGAGTTTTGAGAGAGATCTTAGGGTTTTTGTGTGGACAATTCTTGGTTCACATGAGTTAGGGATGAAGATCCAGATCTGTTTAGAGCTTCTCAGCACCATGTCACCATAGTATATCTTGTGGTAATGTGATGGAAGCCTAATGAGACCTTGGTGGACTACATTTTCAGATGGAGAAACTTAAGCATGAAGTGTGAGGCTTAATTGTAGGAATAACATGTGATTAAGATTCTACTCAAGAGCATGTTGACCTCATGTTTGTGAGGATCAGTTCTAGAAAGGAAGTCTACCAACAAAATCCTAATGAAGCCCTTTTAACTCAAATACATATGACATTCTAAAATGATCAGATCAGCAATGACAAAACCTGATCTGGTCACACAGTGACCTAAATGGTCAAATTTGGTCAAAATGGTCAATTCATGACTCTATGAGCACCACAATGATGCATAGGTCAACCCCATGACCTGAATGGTCAAATTTGGTCAAAATTATCAATTCATGACCCAATGACCAGCACATTAACCCATAGGTAAACCCAATGACCTAAATGGTCAAACTTGGAGAAAATGGTAATACTTAGTCATACTTGGTCAAAATGGTCATACTTGGTCAACCCCATGACCTAAATGGTCATACTTGGTCAAAATGGTCATTTTATGACCCAATGACCTCCACATTGACCCATAGGTCAAACCCATGACCTAAATGAACAAACTTAGTCAAAATGGTCAATTCATGAACCAAAGACCACACATTGATGCATAAGTCAACCCAATAACCTAATTGATCAAATTTGGTCAAAATGGTCAATTCATTACCTAATGACCACCACATTGACCCACCCAATGCCAACCTCATTGACCACTAAGTTAACCTAGACAACAAATAGGTCAAATAATACTCATTTGATTAATTTAAGAAATTAAAATGATCAAACATGATCATTTGGTCAGCCCTAGTCAAACCGAAGTCCCATGACTAAAATTAATGACCTCATGATTAATTTAACCATTACAAGGCTAAGTAAGTCACCTAGGTCAACCCTGAACCTATACTAGTCAACCATGTTCCACCCTAGTTAACCATGGTCAACCCTGGTCAACTATGGTCGAATTTGGTCAACTTGTACCAAAATACACAATCAAATTTTCAACATTCATAGTCACTTTAACCAAGTTTTGGGTTAATATTATAATTTCACACATTTATAATTAATTACATAATTAATTGAAAATGAAATTATAATCTAATAACCCAAAAAAATTGAATTTAAACCCATGACATCATACATGATATCAAAATCCCATAATTGATTTTTGAAATTAAATCTAATTTATGAGGAGTCATAGATGGGTCACCTATGACCCATTAAACTCACGATGGCATAAAAAGTACCATAACCAACCCATTTATTATAACCTTTAACCAAGGTTAAGATTAATCATGACACTATCATGAAGGAATTGTATATGTGTCATGCCAACCTAAAATGAGGAATGACATGTATGCTTTGGTGAAGGGCACCTCAAACCACAGTCAATGGAGAAGAAGCTTGGCTTATATCACCATTACATCACGGGATGACCTCCTAAACACTAAATTTTGAAAATTAAGAAAATGGAAGTTTATATGTCATGCTTTCACAAAGCCATGGGTGACATGGTGGATGAAGGATAACTTACTCATTTTGAGTCACCATACACATCTTCCCCACCCAATGGAAATGAACTAAATCCATTTCATTAAATGGAGAGTTCATCATGGCTACTTAAGGAAATAAGACAAAGAGGAGTTTATGTGTCAATGTTCTCTTAATTTAAAGCATGAATCACTTGTTTCCTTTGGGTGAGGTGGCCTGCCAATCCATGTGACATCTCAAACATCTCATGGATTCACCAATGGGAGTGGAACATCACGTAGACCACTTCCATTACCATGGTTAAAGACCATCATGACTAAGCCATAGGAATGATGGAAATGAAGCTTAAGCGTCACTTTATCTTGAATCCATTGAATGAGTTCGAGAGATTACATGTGGGAGGTTAATTCGGTTCAAACAAGAGAGGCCAAAACATCTCATGGAGCATCCAATGGGAGAAAGCCAAAGCCTTGGGTTAAAATTCCACCATGAGTAAACTTGATATAGATATGCCCGGGGATGCTCAAATGTGATAATTCTCAGCCTTGAGACTTATCCACAGATGATATAATCTCCCCTAAGTGAACCCAAGCCAGCCTAAGCTAATCCATGGTCTCCATGGCTATAAATTGAGGCTAGCCCGAGAGCCTTTAAGAAGAAGAGAGACCCAACCAAACTGCCCAATTCTAAAAGCCTTCAACATCAAACTTCCTCCCCATCCCATAGGTAATTGATTCCCATAAAATTAAGCCTTCAAATCCACTGTCCTCACCCAATTTAACCACACCGAAACACCTTAAAACAGGACACCTTTCAGATCCTACATAAACCTATCTCAAAATTCAAATTAAGACTTTCTTCACCTTCACTGAGGTGTATAAATAAGATTCCAATCAAAATTGGATCTTCTCGAAAGGTCCAACCTAGTTCACCATCAGGCCGTGAACCAATTTTGGTGAATTCCTACTCGAACCCAATTTCAACCAAAGTTGACATGCTAGGAGCTTCTTAAGGACTCAACAATCGTTTCTGTTAAATTTTGTTGTGGCTTCACCTCATTAAACTAAAGTATGCACAATATAACTTAATTCGTGCTTGGTCTGACCCTTTATGAAGTGAAGTGATTCAAACCATTCATAAATTCGTTTCAATGAGTTCATCTTGCCACGGTGAAGCTCATAGAACAATCCTTATGAAGTTTCATTAAGATCCAAGTTAGATTGTACACTCAGATCACGAACGATTCATGGGAGGAAACAGAAGGGAAGATGAACGGATGCTATCCATTTCCGTGTTTTGGACATGGACGATAAAGATTGAGTTAGAATTTTGATCCGTCCATAGGAAACAAATTAAACAGCGGGCCAACTCAGTGCTTGCGTGGAAAGCTTGACCAATCCCACCGCACCACGTGTGAGTTCGACGGATCTGAGGATCCAATCAGTTCTTGCATGGATAAATAAGAAAATGTGGATTTTCTTATTTAATTGAATTCATAAATCTTGGAAAATTCTTATCTTTGCATAGAAAAATCATAAAAATAAAATAAAAATACCCTTAGACTCAGGGAGACAAGGAGAAAATTATGGGACCAAAATTTGACATTATTAACTTATATTGAATTTTTAATTAATTAATTAATCTCTCGAGTAATTTAATTATTAAAAATTATTTATAATTTCAAAAATTCGGAAGTATTCAGGGATGAATATTTTCGTCCTTATAGACATTCCTTAAATTTCTCCAAGACTATGAAAATTCCCAAGGATTCAATTTCTTAATTTCTAGCAATCTTTAGAATTATTTTCAAAAAATAATTATAAAAACTACAGAAAATCAAATCTAAATTTGAAAATGGTTAAAAAATTTTGAGTGACATTTCTACACTCTAAAATGACAACTTTTAGCTATTTAGAAATTTAAAAATGACATTTTATCACTTAGGGTTAAAAATGTAATTACAAAATTACATTTAAAACCCTAAAAAACCCATAGGTTTAAGAGTTAGCATAGAAATTTTGGTTAGGCTCATTTTACTTTGAGCCAAGTCAGAACCATCATATCTAGGTCCAAGCCCAAATGCACTTAACCCAAACCCCAACTCATGTTAACTTAATAAACCATAATTAGGTCTAAAGACATCAATTAGACCTAATTAAATCAAGCTAAGCCTTAATCACATTATGTTTAACTTAATAAACCCTAATTAGGTCTAAGACATTAATTAGACTTAATTGAAGGAAGTTAAACCTTAATCACATTAGGTTTAACTTAATAAACCCTAATTCGGTATAAGACTTTTTTTAGACTTAATTAAATCAAGTTAAGTCTTAATCACATTAGGTTTAACTTAATAAGCCCTAATTAGGTCCATAATTAGATTTAACTAAATAAAGTTAAGCCTTAATCAAATTAGGTTTAACTTAATAAACCATAACTAGCTTTAAGACATTAATTAGAATAATTAAATCAAGTTTAACTTTACTAACATTAGGTGAAACTTAATAAACCATAATTAGGTCTAAGACATTAATTAGACTTAATTAAATCAAGCTAACACTTAATCACATTAGGTTTAACTTAATAAACAAAAATTAGGTCTAAGACATTAGTTAGACTTAATTAAATTAAGTTACACCTTAATCACATTAGGTTAATTTAATAAACTCTAATTAGGTTTAAGACATTAATTCGACTTAATTAAATCAAGTTAAGCCTTAATCACATTAGGTTTAAATTAATAAACCCTAATTTGGTCTAAGATGTTTTAAGACATAATTAATTCAATTTAAGTTATAATCACATTATGTTTATTTTAATAAACCCTAATTAGGTCTAAGACATTAAATAGACTTAATTAAGCCAAGTTAAGCCATAATCATTAATCAACCCTTATTAGGCCTAAGTAATCTATTAAACCTTACATAAATTAGGTTTAAATAATCACAAAACCTAATTAGAATTAATCACATTTTATGTCTAATCAACTCAACTTGAACCTAAGTCAAACTTAAACATTTTAGGTTCAACATACATTAAACCTAACCTTAACCTATACATAGGTTCAACCCAACTTGAGCTTAAGCTAAACTTAAACATTTTTAGGTTCAACATACATTGAACATAACTTTAACCTATGCTTAGGTTCAATCCAACTTGAACCTAAAAACATAAACTTTTTATGTTCAACATACATTGAACCTAACCTAAGCTTATGGTTAACGCAATTTGAATTTAAGACAAAGTTAATCCTTTTAGGTTCAATACCAAATGAAATTTTAATGAACCAAGATCACTGAATTCAACTTAAAACCCAAAATTCTTAATCTACGAAGATTTCTCGGATGATGCAATCCTAGTTGTTGACAAGAGTCTTTCGGTCATGGTTTAAACACCTTTTGGACTAAGTACATTAAGGTAACCGTTGACCCTGTGACGATGAAGCCATGGACATCTTGACAAGGTTGTCTAAAAATTAACGAACGTAAACAATTTAAAAAAACAAATTGACATTACTCAAGCACTATTTTTCTTGCAGGTTGAAGTTAAGTTAGGTTTAGATTTACTTTACGTGTTATTAAGATGTGCTAACACTATTTTTGCAGGACGACATTCTGAAGACGGTAAAAACAACAAAATAAAAAAAGGCATAAATGACTTTAAAATCAAAACTAAAATGACATAATTAAGAAATAAAAACAAAAAATAACCTAAACTTTGAGGATAATCACAAAACCTAAATTTTTAGGATAGCACCAAAAAAATAACAAACTACAAGATAAAACGACAATTAAATAACAAAAAACAAAACAAAAATAAAATGGACATAACAAATATCTTTGGTAAAATCATACCTTTAGGGTAGTATGTAACACCTAGAAACATATTACCCCTAGGATTGAACATTGATGTTTGTTTCTTTGTTCTTGAAATTTCTTAGAAAATAAGTGTTAACATTAATTTGGAGTATTCTTAGACAATCATAATTGTCTAAGATGTAATTAACTATAGGAGCATGCTCCAATAGGAGATTTAAGAACTCATGATAGGTATCACAGTAAAAAATCTCTGGTTAATAAAATTTTACATGTAATCCTTCTTATAAAAAAATTTCTTGAATAAGGCATTCTACAATCCCATTTTTTAGGGATTATCACAGACATTTCTTATTCTAGTGTTTTTTTATTTTATGAACCTTATTTTCTTTAAGTTTCTTAACATCCAAGGATCCTTTACATAATCCAAAGTGATAAGATTTCTTGAAGACTAAGGCGATATGATGGATAGAGTGAGTTGAAACTTCCCTAAAGAAAGGCATTGACATTTCACACCTTACATCGAAACGAAAGAATCTCGGTAGCGACGAACTGGCGATGAGCCAGGTTCCAACAAATCCGAATGCCATTAGAGCATTCACGATTCGGTGACCTTCATGCTTCAAGGACTTACGATTAAGTTGTTTAAGAAGCTACTTATCATGGACAACGGTCAACAGGAGGAAGTTAAGCATATGGAGTCTTTGGAAAGGACCGATTAGCATAAAAAAGTTAAGGCATTTGAAAAGTGTTCCAAGACAGTGCAAACAGTCGCCAAAAAAGAACAGCAAATGAGGATTTAGACTAAGACACCTTTGCCACAGTACAGTCAGACTTCTTCGCAGTACAATCAGAGTCCGCAGCTGTATGGCCGACAGAATGGTCAAACCGGCCAGCAGCTATTTTAGAAGTGATCCTCGCGGACAGATTGAAGGTAGGGTCTGACAATCGTAGATTGGTTGAACAAAGTATACTCCTTCAAAGATGAAGCCATAGTAAAGATGTTGTGAAATCTGATGAAGAAGCATGAGTTCAAGTTACCTGATCCCAATAAACTAGAAGAGGTGGAAAGATGGATCATCCCATCTACTGCTGTTACCATAGACTACTTAAACATACCATAGATGGCTACTTTAGCTTAAATATTAGCTCAAACGAAATTTCAAAGAAGGGAACATAACAATTTTGTAGGAATATTTAAAAGAACCTGAAAGAGTATTTGTAAATATGATTTCGACTGAGTCGAGCTCACCGATAGACCCGTAAGTAGAGGAGGATGGATGGAGCACAGTTTGGACCAGATCCTCAAAGAAGATCCTGGATCAGATATAGATTGCTTCAAAATGAGCTGCTGTTCAAAGTCTATAACAGGCTAAGCCAAGAATGGAGATTACACTGGATAATTCTCCGCAAACAAAAATCAAAAGGAAGGGAACTGTGAATAAACTAAAGCGTGATAGCACAAAGGGTAGGATAGGGGCTGCTCCTGTTAGATTGGTTGTCTCAGATTCAGGGGAGCAATCTCTCAAACCATTAACTCTGTACGATTACATCTATGTCCCTCCTGGGTTATACGATTATATGAGTGATGATTTCAGCTACATTTTAGCTGTCTCTAGTGATGAAGTAATTGACCTCTACCAATTTAAACCAAATTTTGATTCCTAGAATGATCCTCAAATCATACTAAATCTTGACGGATATGTTGTCAACGATAAAGAAAATATTAAAAACACCGGTTATGAGAATTTGGGAAGCAAGGAACATATCCTCGAGTGCAAATTAATGCCGATTACATTCAACCTAGACATTCAGGATTTAGAATAAACACCAAAAATGCCATGGCTCATCTTAGGAACCTATCAGAAGGAGAACCTCTGGGTTGGGATACGAAAGAGGAGATAACAGAAGTGAATTTAAGAATTAGTAAGGTGTTACCCTTGAGAATGGCTCCAATAGAAAAAGGCAAGTAAACAGTCACTCGAGAGGAGCCACCTCCACCAATAAAAGAAACACATGCTAAAGAAGAAATTGAAGGTTCAAATAAAGTGTATTACAATGTAATAGCTCATCTTATGAAGTTGCCATCCAAACTAAGCATCTATGATGCTTTGATTCTGCCAAAGTAGATTAGAGAAGCTCTAATTAAAGCTCTGCTTGATCCAGAATTTTGCATAGCTCAATTGGCTAGAAAATCCTCGGATAGAGTTTTTACTTTGACTGAGCAGCCTGATGTAACCTTCACTGATGAGGATCTGTGACTTAGCTTTACCAACCACAACTGCCCGCTCTACATTTCTGTCAACATCACCAGATTTATTCTTTCCAAAGTTCTATTAAATCTAGGAGCATCACTTAACCTGACGAGTCTATGGAAAATAGTGTATTCGAACATCTATGCATAAGAGCTCACTACTGATAAGATCAAGTTAAGAGGATTCAATAAGAAAGGGGAAAGATCACTTGGATCTATTATGCAACTAATGATGGTTAGTTATATAGTAACAAGTACTAAATTCCATGGCATTGTTGTAGACAGTTCATTTAATGCTATACTTGGTCAAACATGGCATCATGAGTACACTATGGACCTGTCATTGTTACATAGTGCATTAAGTATTATAAAGAGGGACAAGAACACTGCATCAAGGGAGAATTACAATTTTTTGAAATACAAGAAGTAGGCATCCATAAAGACACTTCCTACTACGCTCACCCGTAGAAGACTGTCTTTTCTAAAGAAGTTATGCCTTATATAATTGAAGATTCAAATGGATTGCAGGAACTGGACTGTTCAACTCTACTTCAATGATCTTCTACCACTCATTTTTAATGAGTTGGTGGAGTTTCTTATGGCCCACGCTTCCAAGATCAAGGTGAGGGATGTGGGCGAGGGAGAACTAATGAGATTATTCAACGGATGAAGACAACTATCAACACGACGTGGAAGGAAGCTCCATGGAGGATAATTTTGATAAGGTACAATGATAGTAAATCAAAAGAAGCCCCAGTTTGAGATCTCCTAGAAGAATAATGGAATGAGTGAATACAAGTTGATGTACGATCAGATTAACTACTATGTGCAAGCTATGACTTTAGCTCCGATCCACCCTCATAAGGTTGAGAGAATGGAGGTCAAGGAAGTATGTTGGTTTAAAACCGATCAGGTTTTACAATGCCTCTCCTCCTAGTTCTCAAACTCATGTAAACTTGGAAGAAAATTATTCTAACGAATTAATTAATATACCATTTAGATAATTTTCCTAATGTGTACAAGAGCTAATTCAACAGGGATATGTGTTGAAGCAGATGTCGAAGAACAAGTTACACCTCATTGGGAAATTATGGAATGTTAAATGTCAAAATCTTAACTTGAAAGAAGGTGTTGCATTCGGTATGATAGTATCAGTCAATTATTTAAAATTTTGCTAAGCTGTTAGTAATGGTTTTGAAGATGATTGCCTTGATATTGAAAATGATTATGAAGATCGGCTGATTGATGACACTTCGCTAGAGTTTGAGGAGAAGATCAAAACGATAGAGGATGAATTAAAGGAAGTCAAAATTGGGATTGAGGAGCAACCCCAACCTACCATAATGAGTTCTCTACTCAATGAAGAAGAGTCTATAAATTTGATTAAACTATTGTCAAAATCCAAAAATTTGATCGCTTGGAGTGACGACAAAATGCCAGGATTATCTCTAGAAGCTCCACTTCACAGGCTTAGAGTGGATCAAAGTATAAACCAGTGAAACAAGCTCCCTAAGGAATGTTCCTTGAAATAGAACAACAAGTCCTTAATGAGGAGAAGAAACTAATAGGCACTAACTTTGTGTGAGAGGAACAGTACCCTACGTGATTAGCTAATGGCGTGTTAGTCAAGAGTAAGAATGGACAAATTCGAGTGTGTGTCGACTTGAGAGACCTGAACAAAGTGTTTCGAAAGGATGAATTTCCATTACCCTTAATTGGATTGATGGTGGACATCACATTGTTGTTCTAAAATTTCTCTTTCACGGACGAATCATCCGGATACAACAATCAAGATGACTCCATAAGTTGCAACGCTTACAACATTCAAGAATTTGATTGGAATCTACTGCTACACAATGATTCTCTTTAGATTAAAGAACTCAAAAGTAACTTACCAACAAGCTATGACCAAGATCTTTGATGACCTCTTCCACAACAAAGAGGAGTGTTAAATGAACAATTTGGTCATCAAGAGCAGAGAAAAGGAATGATCATTTGTATGATTTGAGGATCGTGCTTGAAAAATTACGACAATATAATTTCAGGATGAATCACTTAATGTGCACCTTCTGTGCTACCTCCAAGAAATTTCTAGGATTTATTGTCTGCCATCGGGAAATCCAAATTGATCTAGAGAAGATCAAAACTATCTTGTAAATGCCACCACCCAAAGCCTTGAAACAACTATGATCTTTTCAAGGTAAATTGGCATACCTAAGATGCTTTATAATTAATTTGTCAGGAAGATGTCAACCTTATTTCACTTTACTCAGAATGAGTGCTAAATTCTATTAAGGAGAGCAATGCCAATGGGTTTTCAAAAGAATTAAACAGTATTTAATGACACCTCCTGTTTTAGCAGCTCCTATCCTGGGTCAACTGTTGATACTTTATACCACAACCTTAAAAGTCTCCCTTGGAGCTCATCAGGCCAAGTCAATGAGGGTAAGGAAAACACACTCTACTACTTGAGTTGACGACTAATAGAGGTGAAGGTAAAGTATCATCCTAGTGAGAATCATTGTCTAGTTTTGATTTTCGCCACACAAAATCTTAGACACCACGTGCTTTCTCATAAGGTCAACTTAATTTCAAAGGTTAATCCCTTGCATTATTTGATGACTCATCCAAAACTTTCCGGATGTGTAGCAAGATGGTTAATGATTTTATTACAGTTTGAAATAAATTTTGTGCCCCTTCGCACTATCAAAGAGCAAATTTTAGCAGACATTCTCACAACACACACAATACTAGATGGGTCCTTTCTCAACAATGACCTGTCAGATGAACAGATACTACATGTGGAATTGTCACGTACCAGATGTTAGGAATGTACTTTGATGGAGCTAAGTCAGCTAGGAAAGACAGAGGATCACAAATAGTTATACTTGCTAAAGCATGAATCGGTTTGATTTTCGTCACATCAGATCAGGCAATGCTGAGATTCTCATACCACTTGGTAAATCCGTACACCAATAATGAAGCATAACACGAGGCTTTCATAACTAGTTTAGAATTAGCGATATTAATGGAAATAATAGACATTGCCATCGACAACCACTCGTAACTCGTCATTCAACAAGTGGTTAGACAGTACAGGATTTTGAAACTAAGACTTGTGGAATATGATTAGTAAAAGATGAAATTGTTAGAGAAAATTCCTTGTGCGACTCTCTAAAGAATTCTCCGAGTGCATAATGCCCATGCGGTCGATTTAGCTAAGCTAGCCAAAGAATTAACATGTCCACCAGAAGACTCCATTGATATTAAAGTACAAGGACATCAAGTTCTATCACAGATCGACCTCAACATTTTTCACAAGCTTGGAAAGGAAGAGATAGCAGCTATGGTAACAGATGATACCAAGGATTCGTACAAGTAGTTTGTTGAGTATTTACAAACAAGGAATTTGCCAGAAGATAAATTAGTGGCACAAAAGATTAAGAAAAGGGCAATGTCATATGATTTGATTAACAATGTTCTGTACGAAAGATCATTTGACCATATGTGGTTAAGGTGTTAAGAAGAGTAGAAGCACACAATATTGTTAAAGTGATACATGTAGTATTATGTGGTGCTCACTAGTCAGGGCCAAAGATGAATATCAAAAGACTTAGATATTATTGTCCAACAATGATGATCAATTGTATGGAAACAACTAAGAAGTGTCATCAGTGTCAGGTGCATGGAGTGGTCTTACGCCACCTTTCAAATGTACTAAATCTAACAGTTGCGTGACCATTCGAGCTTTGGGGCACAGATATAGTAGGAACAATAGACCCTGCATCATCGAAGGGACACATATTTACTCTCATAGTTACGTATTACTTTTCTAAGTGGGCTGAGGTAGTCTTGTTACAAGAAATTACATCGCAAAACATTCTTCTGTTCTTTAGAAATTAGAATGTCTACCATTTTGATGTTTGGTGCATCATCATTTTATACAATGGGTCCGCTTATAAGAGTACCAAGTTTAATAACTTCTTCAGATTTCAAGGGATATATTAGAGGTATTTTACGATTTACTATCCCAAAGCGAACAGCTCAGTAGAAGCCTTTAATAAGATGCTCATGCAAATTTTAAAGAAAACACTAACACAAAACAAAAGAAGATGGCACGAGAAGTTGTTGGAAGTTTTATGGGCATATCGTACAATATTCAAAACTCTAACGCAGTCTACACCATATGCACTTGTGTACAGGTCCAAGGTAGTGCTCTCATTAGAAATTTTGCTATCTTCCTTTAGAATTGTCACCACCAAAATGATTACAACATAAGAAAGTGCTAGAATTTGACTTAAAGAATTGGAAACCCTTAAAGGGAAATAATTAATAGCAAAAAAAAAATTGGAGCTTTAATAGGCGAGCATAAAATTTTAACTTCATTTCATTAAAAATGTTATCATTACAAATTTTTTTGGTAATCCCATGACATGGAAGTCTACCAGAGGATGTTCAAGGTTTTTGACCTCATACATGCTCTCATGAGGCCTATTCTTGCACACCGCAAGATAGATAGAAATTTTGAACCAACTTGGGAGGGACCATTCATCGTAAAGAAGGTTTACTCTGGAAGATCGTACCAGTTAGTGAATTCATAGGGCGAAAGGCCTATGTTACCGATAATAGACAATACCTGAAGAAGTACTATGCAACATGATGCTTCAAGAAACAAAATAGCAATATGGTCAATGACTGTGATTGGGTCCCAAAAACGTTTTTGATGATAATTATTTTAATGAAATGAAGTGAAACTTATATGAAATAAAATACATGCGGACCTTGAATTTTTTTAAAACTTGATGAAATTTTGTAAAATAACATTCATATATAAAATTTAAAATTCACAATAAGGATAACATGATAGTGTTATTGTTAGTTTGAATTTTCACGCACTTATGTTTCTCCTATTTTATGCAGGAAAATGTCAGTCAGAATTTGATCTTTGTTTTCAAAGAAGGCTTAAGTCTCGCACTCAACGAGGAAAACGTGGTAAGAGGAGGTGTCATAACTTTTCACGTGGACTTTGTAAAATCAATGTGGATTATGAATGCCCTTTAATGATTGTGGTCAGTCACATAGAAGCTGAAGTATTAAAGTTAATGATGAGAATCAGTTCTAAGGAATGGGAGTAGTCAAAGAGAAAGAATGTAGCGGAGGTTTCAGATACACACAACTCGGTGGAGAGGGTCAACAGATACCGTCAATGATTATGACGCCACAAGCAAATTTGTCAGTGATACTTTGGGGAGGGCCCGGATATGCCACCAAGATGTATGCAACGGTGCATTGCTAACCATCGTAAGCACAGAACACTGGATAAAATTAAAGGTAAACACGCTAAAAAGACAGCTTCAGCTCTTACTATGATTCGTGAAGAGGAGTTTTATGACCAACAACAGAAGCAGAGCCAGATTCAGTCACCACAGAGGCTTCCTGTCAGTTTCTCAAATAGAGGATATGAGCCTTGATGCATAAAAAATATATATTGTTTTTGCAATATAATGTTACCCATTTTTGGTGATATTGCACTTTAAAGAAATGTATTTTTCATGATTTGTTGCAGGTATGATGATTTTATGTGATTGGAGCGAAAGAAGTGAAAAGAAATGAAATCGGAGCGAAAAGGAGTAAAAAATAGGAAGACATCTTCTGGCGCGGCCAGCACCATTTTCCCGGGAGCTCCAGAATTAAATTGGGCGATAGAGTCGGCGCCGCCGGTGCATAATGTCAGTGCAATTCAAATTTGATGTGTTTTGGCATCTTTTTGAAGGGATGCTTAAGGAAACTCTTAGGATTTTGTTTCTAACTTATATGTAACTGTTTTTGGACTAAAAATATCGTGTGTGATTGTGTGTTCTTTGAAGTTCTAGTGTGGCTCTACAGAGGGAGAGTGTGTGTTGAGTGATAGGGTTTAGGAGAGTGAGTGTAGAAGTGAGAATTTGAGAGGGATTCTTCTCTAAGGTGTGAAGGAGAAGGAGTAAAGTGAGAGATTGCTTCTTCCCTTCCATTCTAAAGAGGGAATTGAGTGTTACAAAGAAGAGAGAAAAGGGATCAATGGAACTTCAAGGGATTTACATTGGGGAAGAGAAAGAGATAAGTTGTATTTTTGTTTTTTGATTTGTATGACTTTTCTTTTATATATAAAATCCATGTTTTATTGTGTCTTCTCCATGATATTTGAGTAGTCTCCTTTGTCTTTCTTCTTGCAAAGAGATGTGATGATGTGGATTTGAAGTGCTTTTAATGTAATGAAGAAATTGTGATGGTTTTTCATTTTGAACTTAATTTACTTTTTGATCTGGCTAATTGAATTGTTAAAATCTGTTGTTGAACATTCACTCTAAAAGGACTTAGTGTCCTACAATCATAATGAAGAATCCATTTAATGTTCATGGATGAATTGGGTAGTTCATGTGAATTGAGTGCAAATAAATAGGGAAATGTGTTTAGATGGACTTTAAATTGGAGGTTTCAGGGTGACAGGCTGAGATCCCCAATTTGGTTCTAAGATTAGTAACTAAACTCAAAGGTTAGCCTTCAGGTGAAGGGTGATTGGGAGCTCCATAGTGACAGTCGGTATCCTCCCAGCCTAGCCTTAGATTTAGTGATTGAACTTAGGATATGTCAATGTCCTTCTCATGCTTGAAAGAGGGGGTACTCGTTTGAGGGTAAAGAAACATTTATGCTCCCATTTTATACAATACCATAAATAATCATTCCATATCATTCACACATCATATACTCGTTGCAAGAGGAAAGATACTTTTCTTATATATCAAGACCTTTCAAATACATAGCTTAGTGTGTGTTTGTTAGTTAATTCTATTTTAAAAATATTTGAAGTAATTGTAGTTTGCCTAATTGTTACTGTTTTCTGCATCTTGTTAGTAGAAGTAAACATTAAACTTTAATTGCAATTTGAGTATTGGATTTTCAGTATTACATTATCTATTGTAAGAATCATTATGTCCCTGTGGGATCGATAATCAGAACTCCAATAGAGCCCTGTATTACTTGATACGATATGTATACTTGCGTTGAATGTTTGGACTTTACAAAATCATTATAAATATATAAATTTGAGTTCATAAGTTCTTCCAATATTAAAAGTCTGCGCATCAAGCATGTGCAACTAGAGGGCCTGCCAGAGGAACTTTGCATAAGATGCCCAAAATGTAATGCAGATATACCGAGATAAACGTCACCAGTAAGATCATTTACACAGTGCCTAGAGTGTAATGTTCTCTACCTGGAGTGTTATGGGACTTTGGAAGTGTATACAACAGACTCGACGGTGTTTGGGAGCAGAGAACACCCCGATGTTGATCCATACATTCCACAGTTCATTGAGCTGCATCAATCATAGGTTGTTTCTAGGGAAGAATAGGAAGTTGAGCCTCAACTTCGTTTGCAGGTCATTCTCAGGCATGAATTGGAGAAAAAAAGCAGACTGAAAGCAAGTGTTTGAGCACTTTATTAAAATTTAAAAAAGATTGTCAATATCTTGGAGGGATTACAGTTGTATACCGTATTTTCTAAAAGTGATGAAAGGAAGATCCTCGACTGCACTTTTTAATTGAGAGACAAAGTCGACCATATTACTAAAGAAGAAGACTTTCTCAGAGCCATAAAATGGATGCAGGGAAAAGGCAGGGCTTAGTAGTGAGCTAGATTTACTCTAAGTTGTTTAATGAAGTTAAAAAAAAGGAATATAGACAAATGAAATATTCTTAAAATACTTCAAGGATTTGAATCTTCTTTAAGGTATTTAAATCCTTGTGAGAAAACAAGGACATTCGTTTTTGTCACATATGGATTAAAGAACTTGTATAAATTTGAGGTCTAGGTGGCTAGGATGATGACGATAATGCTTATGTGTTGTAAATGAGGGATACAATGTGGGACAATTAGAATCTTATCTTCTATCTTAAGGAGCCCATAATAAGGGAGAAGATAAGGACCGATTTATACTATTTGTCAACACTTTATGGAAATTTTATGCTTGATGCTCTTAGGTTGTCAATAGTTCTAGCCCGATTAAAGTGACTAGCCTGTGGACTACACTACGTTGCATAAATAAAACAATTTTTTTCTCATTTAAACAAAATTTGCACGAATTTTTAAACATTAACTTTTGTATGAAAATTAAAGAATTTTGATTTGAGAAGGACTATGGTTAGTTGTTCGGATCAAGGTTAGGACTACTCTCCATAAACTGTTAGGTTGGTAGCTATTACCCAAGGTCAGGAAGCACCCAACCCAGCTCTGAGCAGCTAGCTTCACCAAATTCTTACACTTAGTACTGGTCTTCTGTATGTGACTATGGGTTTTCTTTCACCTACTCGTCTTTTAATATGTTTCACTCTTTGATTTCTTTGTATTATGATCTCCTTATTTTGTTTCATGCAATTTATTTAAATTTTCTGCAAATTTTATTACTCTTTATGAGACTAACCTTGCAGCGGTAGGAGAAGCCTAAGTACAAATTTATATTTTTTCACTGAAATTTCATTCATTTACTTTTCTGCATTTTATAACTGCAATTATTTATTCTACCTGCAAAACTGAAAAATAAATCTCCATGCAAAACAAAGATAACAAAACCAAAACATAAACACACTTTCAAAATTAAAACTACACTTTCATAAAATGATAGACAAACATAATGCACCCATTTTGATTTACGAGGATTTCTCAGATGAGGAACCCACGATTGCTAACGATCTCCAGTCCGAACGAGCCTAACCAACTCATTCAGAATAAGTAAATTCCAAAGAAAATAATGATGTAGGAATGAGGGAACCATGGGATCCTAACCGGTGTCGCTCTAATTAAATTAAAATTTCCCAAAATAAGACACTTAAACAACAAAAATAAAAAAACATGAAACATACAAGGTAAAAACTTTTGAACATTAAACCTTAGAAATGCTACTTTAACACGAAGCTTGTAGCAAGCATCATGGGTAGCATGATGAGGATAAACATAAGAACATCTTTGATAGGGAAATCAAGTCTACAAAAAAAAATCATCCCATAGTCTACACAACAAGCCATAGGACTAAGAGGTAGTCTGTCTAGCACGACATAGATCCTCAACTTATCTTTAGGCTCCTACACAGTCATGCTGAGCTGCATAAGTCCTACCTCTTCTTAGATTCTGAGGCTGCAGTTTAGTATGACAAAGTTCCTCCTATCTTTCAGGCTGTTTTTATGATCGTTAACGTGCAGATGTAAGACCTAAATAATAAAACTGGCATGATGAAATATCAAAAAATAATATCTTCGAAATTGAAGCCAGAACATAAGAGAGTCTAGTCGCTGAGGTTCACCACTATATGTGAGGCATCTCCTATCTTCCACTTCGTTGGATGCCATAATAACTATTCCAATTTGATCCCTTCCCATTTGATATTTATTATGTCCGATCTTGAAAACCCTAAACTTTGTAATTTATGAAAATAATAGCTCTGATCAAAATCGAGAGTTTTCTTAGGTGACTTCGGTTGCCTATGATGTAATTGACTATAGAGGCTAGCTATTATAAGAAACTTTGGAACCCAACTAATATAAACCCTATTTAAACTTCCATATTAGAGTGAGGAACTTTTCGGTTAACATAAAGGTTTCAGAGACTAAAATGAATGTCATAAATTCTTTAATTTATTTAATCGAGCCTTATTATTAAGTACAACATCCATTCCTCGGGGTAGATCCATGGCTTGTGGTGTAGTGCTCGTTTATTTAAACTAGTAAATATATGCGATCGATTAGGTCTCATCTTTTGAAAATTATTATGCTACTTTTCAAACTTATCTATATACATTAAATTAAATATTCTCATAAAGAGGCCAATGAGTTTTCAATTTGGTGACTGATAGTGTTTTGGGGAGAACACATGTCAAGAATTGCCTTTACTTTCTTAGGGTTAGGCTTAATGTCTTCACGTGTTAAAAGGTACCTTATGAGTTCCATTGTTGAGGCTCCAAACATGCATTTCAAAAATTTTAACCTCTTATCAAGCTTTCTGAGCATTTGAAAAGTTTCTTTTATATCACACATAAATTGTTTTATAGTCTTAATTTTCACTAACACATAATCCACATAATCCTCAATGTTTCTCCTTCTTCTTATAAAAAATATATCTATGTGGCACTGATAAGTTGTTCCAGTATTTTTCAACTCAATGGGCATTACGGTAAAGCAATACAATCCATCACTGGAAATGAATGTTGTCTTATCCGCATCGACCGAGTGTATTTTGAACTGATGATGCCTAGAGAAGGCGTTGAGGATGCTCATGACTCAGTATCCCACTGTAGAGTCAAAGTGTCAATTTAAGGTAGTGAATAGCCATTCTACAGACAAGCAATGTTCAAATTTGAGAAGACTACACACATTCTTTATTTTCCATTAGATTTTCGCACAATGACTACGTTGCATTCCCAAAAACGTTATTGAGCTTCTCAAATGTATCTGAATTCAGAATTTTTCTTAACTTCTTAGTGAATTGGTTTAGTTAAATTCATCTCTGTTAACCTAAGTTTCTACTTCATTAGCTAGACGGTTGAACTTACTCTAAGTCTATGACGAGCTATATCCTTAAAAAAGCTGAGCATTTTGGCTGCCGACTAGGTGAATACATCAGGGTGTTCCTGGAGAATTGACCCACTCTGCGTACTTAGCATAATTTTAATTTTTTTAACAAGTATATAAAATATATTCTTTTAATCGCAGAGTTACAAATCAATACAAGTATATGTATCGATCAAGTATAGATAACTAATTCTACAGGGATTATTTTAGAAGCTACAGACTAGGATTATAAAAATCAATTCAGAATTACTACTAAATTGAAATTGCCTATCTGTCACTAATACACAATCGACAATAATATGAAGTTTAATTTAAACTAGTTCTACTAATTGATAACTAATTCTACAAAAGTGAAGCTCAAATATATAAGCAAGAATCTTTCTCCTTTATTAAGATATTTAAGTGAATAGATAATTACAATTAGTTTTAAATGATGTTCTGCCAAATAAGAGCATACCTATTCTTTACCCTTTGGTCCAGGCATAAAGAACATTGACCAATCCTATGCTTGGTTACTGAATCTGTGGCTAGGGTGGGAGGATACCGGCTCTCACTTCGGAGCTCCCACGTTTCCCTTGCCTGAGAGCAAACATCTACACTTCAACACCCAAATGATAGGACCGAATTGAGGATTTTAGTCTTTCACTCTAAAATCTCCAATTCTACACCTGATGAATATTATTTCCCTATTTATTTGCACCCTACAGACAAGGACTTTGACCTCCCTGAATTTTAGATGTAATCTTTACTATAGTTGTTAAACTCAATAAATTTTAACTATTCAATTGGCCAAATTGAAAGTAAATTAAGAATTAAGTAAAAGATTATCACAACTTCTTCAAATTTCTATGGCATACTAATTCAATTTATCATTTCACAAAAATATCAAAACTAGCAGAAAGACAGAAAAACTACTCAGATTTCATAGAGAGGATACAATAAAACTTAGATTTCATATATAATATTAAAGTTATACAAACTAAAGTAAATAAACACAACTTATCTTAAACTCCTCCCCAAGCAAACTCCTTGAAGTTCCTCAGAATCTCTTCCTTTCTTTACAATACGTGGAATTCTCCTTCGAAACAGTAATGCAGAGAGATCTCTCACTTCCCTTCCACTCTTATAATCCGTCGAAGAATTCCTCACCAATAGCTCTATTTGAAATCGCTATGTAACACTCACTAAAATAACAACAATGGACACTAGAGGACTCTCTATTTGACACTAAGTGAATCTTAGAAGACCCCAAAGGGACTTGTTAAAAACTCTTAGTGGCTTTTATAGGACCCAAATAGGACACTTTTTCGGCCTAAAATTGTTCTTTTTAAATTTGTTGAAGAGTCTCCAAGGGTTTTCCAAGCATCCCTTCGAAAATTATCCACATTCGACGTATTTTGTGAAAGAACCGTCGATACCACCGTCGGTGACCTCGACCTCCACCATCGGCAGTCTCCCTTAAAATATATTTTAAACTCTTGGAAAAATCATGCTGTCAGCGTCATTAACCTTGCCGTCGACGCCCTAGGTGAAATTTTCATAATTATGGTCATTTTGCTCCAAATTCACTCCTTTTTGCAATTTTTCGCTTCGTTGTCCTTAAATCTTCATACCTGAAGAAAAGCACGAAAAATACCCTTCTTTAAAGTATAATATCATCAAAAATAGTATAAAATAAGCATGAAAATCTTAACATTTTTTCCTTGGGTCAAAATCCCTCAAACATAATTATTACTTATCCTCAAGTAATCTTTAATACTACAAAATAAAAGTAAAATACTGTAAAAATTCTCTTCAAAATGCAAGTGAAAGAGCACTTTTTCTACTCTTTACTCCTACTCTAAATAAAAACTCTCACAAAATAAAAGTAAAATACTGTAAAAACTCTATTCAAAATGCAAGTGGAAGAGCAGTGGATGAACAGTAAAAAGACCCTTCAAAATGCAGTGGAAGAGCACTTAGTCATTCTTAAGACTCTCTTTAAATAGTAAACCAAAAGGTGCCTTGGTGTCTCTTCAAAATGTGTCCAGATTTGATGTATCTACCAAGGAACGCACCCCTTCATTCAAACTCACCTTCCAAAGGAAGTTATTGTAGTTAACACCAAGAGTTGCATCCCATCCCATTTAAAATTGGCGCCAAATACATGAAGATTTTGATTTTTAGCTGTGGCGGCTAAGCGCTGGCCCAGCGGCTCTTAGACGCGAGTGCCAAAAATTTGATTTTTCATTATTTTTGCTCCAAATTTGAACTCATTTTGCTCCTTTCATCATGACCATCCATTTTCATCATAACTGCAAGAAAAACACAAAATATCTTCCCTTAAATTGGAATATCACTAAAAATAGGTATAAAAATGTGCATAAAAATACTATATATTTTTGGTGTATCAAAATCCCCCAAACATAAAATGTTACTTGTCCTCAAGTGACAGTTAATCTCATAGAATATTTTAGCATGCAAATTATGTAATGAGTTTCTTAGGAAGATAACAAAATTTTGTTCTAGAAATGGAATAGTTCAATATAGAAAAAATTTCAGTAATTAAAACCAACTTAAAGTATAGAAAGTTCTTGAGTAAAGAAAAATGACAAATATAAGTCTCTGTTTATTTCAGAAATGTTTGTCGATTCTTCAAAATATATGATTCAAACATTTATTTTTCTCACTTAAAAATCTTTTTTTGAAAAATAATTTTACTTACTATATTAGAACCTTAAGTTTTAGATTTTCTCTTAACTTATATCTTAAACTTTAGACATGAAACCAACTTTTGATTAGGATCTTAAATCCTCAAGGTTCTCCTCCCTTTTCATTTACTATTTTACGTTTTTTTTATAAGTCAAGGATTACTATATCTTGATAGACCTTTAATGATTTTGAATTTCATCCTTCTATTTAAAATAAAGTTCAAATTTATGTCTTTCACTTAAAAATCATAATAATAGTATTTGAAAATTACTTTTCAATAAGAGAAATTTAAGCATTGAAGAATAAAAGTCAAATCTTCTATTTATCCAAAAATACAAAACTTCTTACTAAAGATAGTTTAACTTTATTTAACACTTCATTATTAAGAAAATTTTAATTTTAAATTTTTTATGATTACTATAAATTTTAACTAAATATTTTTATTCATTTCTAAATTCAAAATTTTGTTCCCCTAATATAACTTCATGTACATAAGTATTCTCAACCAAAAATAAGATTTATTTTTAAGTATTCTTGAGAATCAAATAAAATTTTAGGTTTTTGAAAAATCTTTGTTTTTAAAATCCCCCCCCAAAATTTAATTTTTTTAATTAAGATAAAACATTTAAACATAAGAAATGATATATGGGTCAGAAATAAAAACAAATATCATGCTTGTAGGAATTTTTAATATCCTAATATGCAAGTATAACAATTTAAATAATAGGAGTAAAATGAAATTAAATTTAGTTTTTAGTTTTTTTAATAAGAAAAGTAAAAATTTCAGAAGACTTCTACAGTAGTGGAGGTTTTCAAAGCAAATACACACCAACTAAAATAACACACTGATACAGATGACAGATGATAGTGGAATTTGAAAAATTTTAAACATTTAGTTTCCTAAGTGGAAGTTCCCAATAGTGGTTTATAATCTCCTAACAGTTTTTGGATTAAGGTGCACACTATTAAAAACTTTGACATAACATACAAATTAAAACATTTACTAATACACACTATCACAAAGAACCATATAAAACCATATTAAAACAACAACAATACCTGAATATGCATAATAGATAAATAGTATAACTACAGTCTGCATATTATCAAGGTTCACATCATAACGCAATCATCAAACAAAACACTAGAAAAAACAAACATCAATAACAACAACATCATAATAAAAAACAAATAATACAAATCTACTCATCATTCTCATCATCATCATCATCGTGCTCGTTCGAATCCCTAGATGGCACATAAGGTATGTAGAATGGATGAGTTGGCATCTCAGCTCTCTGATAACTCTCCTCATACTCATCGTGTTTCACAATATATCTTTCTACATTATCCATATTTCCATCAATATCTTTAACATGCTCACGAGTAAGACTCACTTTTTTCAAATTTTTCCTTAATAAACCAGTCTGTGAATCAGTAGATGACGATGCACGTGAAGTAGAAGCACGAGAAGTAAATGCAGCAGAAGCAGAAGCAGTAGAATCAACTTATGTGACTATAATGCGTCAATGTATCGTTCTTCAGCCCTCAAACTAACAAATTTGTTAGAATCGGACTTCATCTTTTCTCGTGAACGCTTTGACTTTGGAGCCATCTCTAAAAATTCACGAAAAATATTCACCATAAATTCCAAAATCAAACTAAACTTGCTAAATTATCTTTCAAAAGATATTTTCACTAAATCCAAGCAATTTCTTAAGTTTTTTCTCAAATTTTCACCATGAATAGTGATTTTAAGATTTTCCATAATTTACTCAAAATACATGGTGAAAATAAAAAATAAATTACTTAGGAGTAGTGCTCTTACCTCAAGGAATCCAAATCTAACAATTTTTATTGAGATCAGCTCTTAAATGATCCACAATATGATGCCCTAGCCTCTCTTTCACGATAGACCGAAGGTTGAAGACGATGCGGCGGTTTAAAAAAATGGCATTTTCGGGTTTTTAACTGTTGGGAATCAATTTTCGCGAACTGGCGCCTAAGCGCGAACTATCGGCGCTTAGCCGGGAAATATGGCGCTTAAGCACCGACACTTTGCCGCTTAGCCACCAATATCCAAATTTTCATAATAATGGTATATGCACTAAATCACTTGGTTAATCACCTTTAAATACTTCAAAATAATTATTTCTCCCCACATAGATCTTCAATATTCCAAATCAAAATTTAATAACCACCGATTCCACACAAATTTTACAAAAACACAAACTTATATTAAAACAAACATAACACTTAATACAATACTAGAATTTCCATCCACACATAGAGGATTAAATTCTCTAAATACAAGAGACATTAATCTAAAACTGATAAGTATACATCTCTAGGATGTAACATTCACATCATCAGGCTCAGTTAATATATAAGCACTAAACACACTAAACATAACACACAATAACACTAAATAAATAAAAATAAAACATTCTTAATTCCATTCTCCATTAGGCGGATAAAATCCAGTACCACTATTATTCTCCATTGACCCTTCTAGAATATAAATTTGATAGAACGGGCGATAATTGTTCATTCTTACATCATCTTCTCAATCCATTTGTTCATTACAAACATCGCCTTATCTATTTCTTCCACGTACCTTAAATGATTGAATTGCATCTTGAGTTACCATCCCATGTGTTCCAAATGTAAGTTATTATCATTGATCTTTCCTTCCTGTCGGCATATTTTTAGGTTATGTGTTTTGAAAAAGGAGGTCACCTACGGAAATTGTCGAAGAATTTTAAATTTTAAATTTAATTTAAATATATATAATTTGGAGAGTAGCATTTGATTTTGAAAATAATTTTAAGTTTGAAATTTTTAAGATATGAAATCAAACCGATCTCACAACCCAAATAGTTTATATAAATGAGCACCACACCACAAATCGTGTATCTATCCTGAAGAATAGACACACTGCTTGATGATGGGGCTCGATTAAATAAAATAGAAGATTTGTGACATCCGTTTGGTCTGCAAACCAATTTTATAAGCCGACAAGTTCCGCTGCTTAATATAAGGGAATTAAGCAGGGTTTATAATACTCGGGTTCTTAAAATTCCCTATAAGGGCAAGCCCCTATAGTTAATTACATCTTAAATGATGAGAATCTTTTTAGAAAACTCTCGATAATGATCAGTGGTTTTGCTCTCAAGAATTTCAAAGTTTAAGGTTTTAAATGAATTGGATTTTGGAAATTTCAATAGGGAATGGATCAAATTTGGAACAGTTAATTTTAGGAGTCCGAAGGAAGAGAAGTAAGAGAAGTTGAGGATCCAAGAAGAATCTTGGAAACTTCCCAAACTATCCTATTGTTTGGCTTCAATTTAAGAGTATGTTTAATGTTGTAATCCTTCTAATTTTAGTTAATTAGGACTTATATTTGTATGATATAATCACACAAGTTGCCTCGAAGATGTGAGGGTTTATGTCGTACCAAACAACTACCTCGGAAACCTAAGACCAGTTAGGACTTAATTTGCATAAAATGATTATGCAAGTGCTTAACGAAACAGTTGAGGATTTATGTTGCACTAGGAAAACTACCTCGAAATCCTATGGCTTGGTTATTTAATTCAAAGAATGGTTTTGCTGAAGTAGACCTGAGTTTTTCTGAAGAAGATGGTCGTGCAGCCCACCATGCTCCAAGCTCCTTGTCGTTGTCATGCGAGGTTTAGTTTTAGAAAATGATAATCAAGACATGAGAGAAGTGTTTTGGTTTAGAAAAATTTTTAAAGTCCAAATGTCTTTAGTGTTTTATTAGGGGAATCATAAAGTTGATTATAACAACACCGGTTAAGATCACATGGTTCCATCATTCCGGCACCTTTATTTTTGTCGGATTCACTTAGTCCAGATGAATTTGCTAAACTCAACTGAATGAGTTCCAAACTTTCATTTAGACCGTGGGAAATCCCGTTAGCAACACGTAGGTTACATCATTCGTGGATTCCTGATCATCCAACGAGACGTTTTAATTTAATTATAGCTGTAGTTTTGTTATTCTGTTTGTGATTAAATTTTAAGTTGTTTTATATTTTGAATGTTGCTGCAGTGGATTTTATCTTGTTGTGACTTTTAATTTAGTTTTGGGTTTCAGTTTTGTGTCTATCCTAAAGGTTTTAGTTTTCATGCAACAATCTTGTTTAACATGCAAGAAGAGTAAAGCGCATTGCAGGTAAATAAGTGGCAATAAAGTAAATTGTAATAAAGTAAAAGTGTACCTGGAGGGTCTTCTCATCATTCCAAGCTGCACTTAAAACACATGTTAGAACATTTAAATATTTGCAACAAGTATCCAGGTAAAGCTAAGGGAAAGGTTTTGGTTGTCTACCAAGATCCTAATACTACTGTTAGTCAGTTCCTATGACGTCTAGGTTCTTTATATTTTGTGGATTATTTTCTTCACCAAAGAATAATTAAGTTCAATTATTCTTCCTAAAACACCTCATTGTATTGAGGAAGTGCTTAGAACGGGTTCTAAACATCTTTTCAATACTTCTAAGATTATTTCGAGTCTAAAAGAATTTTTATTGTAGAGATGAATCAATCATCCAGAAATGTTTAGTTAAGTTTTAACTCTTGCTCAGTGAACTTAGGACATTTGATTATCCCATGAACGAAGTGACACCTCACTTGATGCTCCATTTAAGAGTTATAATGATAAAAGTTATTAGGGGCAAATCAATTTATTAAGAATTTCAACGATTTAAAATTGGAATTAGTGATTTAAAGTGATTTAATTTAGTTATAAAATTTTAATAAATTTACGTTTGGAATAGTGTTCAAGTTGTTTTATTCTTAAGTTCTTTAAACCATTTGAATTGAAAGAGGAGTTTAAATTATTTAATTTGGACTTTAATGATTTAATTTTAATTTAATTGCAATATTCTAGATTAACTTCTAATTGGTTTGATTTTTTTTTAATTAAAAAATATTTTTGTGAAGTTGATTTTTAATGTTTTTAAATTTGCTTTAAATTTGCTTTGAAGTGATTTTTTAAAATTAAAAATTTTTTTGTTTTAAATTTATTTCAATTTAATTATCAAATTATTTAATGTTTTAAGTTTTATTTTAATTAAGGTTCACTTTCTTTTTAATTATTTAATTATTAATTTTAATTATCACTTTAAATTTAATAAAAGTTAAATATTATTAAAGTGATTCATTTAGGGATTTTAGTTTAAGTTATTATAGTCTCTCTAAATTATATCCCCATTTTGATAATCCAAATTTTAACTTATTCTTCCAAAATTCAAATTATTTAATTAATTAAGGTTTACTTCAAATATTTTCAAGATGGTTAATGGGTTTCTACCCCTTAATTCTCTAGGTTTCAATCATCTATGAGAAAAGTTAAGATTAGATATTTTACCCTCCCTTTGATTAGACCTAAATATTAATTAGGGTTAAAATCTTTTAATTACCATTATGCCCCTTTAAGCTTATTTATTTCATAACTCACTAAATTGAGCTCAAATGAACTTAAAATTTTTATGTCACTTCACTCATATGTCAATTAAGACATTAGAGGAGAAAATGTGATTTTTTTGAATTTAGTTTAATTTATATATTTATTTTAATGAAAAATAGGGATTTTCAATGGAAATTCAACAACATGACCAAGGAAAGGTTTCTGTCCTTAAGAAAATTATGGGATGTTCCTAACAACCAGAAGACCACTTGAACCAATTTTGGTTATTTTTTAAATTATTATTATAATTATTTTGAGTTTTAGATTGTTAATTAATTATAAAATAAAATAAGGTTTGAAAATGAAGTTTTATATTTTTCTTAAATCTGTCTGACCTAAAGGAGTTCAGAGAAATAAATTTTTTAATTTTCTTATTTTTCTTTAATTTACTAGAATTAATTTAGTGAAAAGGTTGGAAAATTCATTTTTTTAATTCAAAAATTGTTTTAAGCATTTAAAATTCAATATCTTTACTTTAAGACTTGGGAAAAATATTTGGTCTATTCCTAAGTGATTATGAGTCAAAATATGATATTTTTATAACTTATAATATTTTTGTAATTTTTATTATTTTTTAATTATTTAAAATATTAAAATATGGTGAAAAATGAAGATTTTTAGAAAATTTTAATTTTAATTTTCTTTGACTCCCCTAAGATCAGAGAAGCTCCAAAACCAATTTGGTGAATTTTTAAAGTGTATTTTTGGAGTTATGAATTTTTTAAGTTTAATTTTAGTTATGTGACTTAATTAATCCATTTATTGGGGTTAAACATTTCCATTTGATTCCAATTTTTTATGTGAGGTCCCTCTGATCCTAAAGATCAGTGGAGAATTATTTTCAAGTTCTTTTGATGTGTGGTTAACCCTAATTAATTAAAGTTTAGTTTTGAGTAATTAGGCCAATTAGGGTTATTCTTAATGAATTAACTCAAAATATAATTATCCTAGGGTCCTCTGGTCCTAAGAAACCTCCTAAATTTTCTCAGAATTTTCTAAAGAATATGGTAATTAATGGAATGAAGATACCAAAAATAGTGACATAAACTTGAAAAATACATAACTTTCCATAGAGATGGCTTCTGACCTTGAAAATTCATGGAATGTTCCCAAGATCAGAGGCTTCAAAAGCCCTATGGTCTCATACCATGGCGAATTTTCTATGCAAATGGAGAATCAAAATGCTGAAATGAGTAAATAATTAATTAAAAATAAAATACTCATCAAAATAACTTGATTTCTTTTCCACATTATTCTCCTTTGTTCACTGAGCAAGAGAGTATTTTAGTTTATTTTTGTGATTTTTCTACACCAAGATATGGATTTTCTATGTTCTGGGTATTTAAATAAATCAAAAAATCCATATTTTTCTACTTATCCACGCGGCGCCGACTCATCCACGGTAGCTCCGAAAGCCCACGCGTAGCGCTCCCATTCGACACCGCCATCTGACTCAGTGCTTCAGGGGCCCACAGTTCATGTAGTGTTCTCTGGTCTGGTGCAATCTGGACTGTCCACTCGATACACGCTCAATCAGACGTCGCCTGGTCATTGTCTATGACTGGTGTGCACCCGTGACCGTCCACACTAAAACCCTAAGAACTCTCTCATTTCTCAACGGATTTTCGTGTTCTTATGCTTTATGGATTCGTCATGAAGAGACGAATGCATCCATACGGTTTACATGCTATGAAATTAAGCCAATCTAAAAGAGAATCACTGGAAGCTCAGGAGGAAGGAGAGGTCCATACCTTGGCTCTGAGAAGTGAAGCTTCAATCAGAGAGTTGTGGCACCTTCGATTGGACCCAAGGAGGCTCCAGATGAAGTCTCTAGCTCTGGGGAATTGCTTAGGTACAATTTCCACCAAGCCCAATTTCCAAGCTTGGCCGATAGAGAGAATGGCTGGCCTAGTGAGGGGGCTTCCATTGGGGAACTCCTTCTCTTGGTCCTGTGCAGGTGTGGGTGAGTTTAATTTGATTTTGGTGGAGGTTTCAGAGTTGTCCTGGTTTTGGACTGAGAATTGATCTCTAAAATTGAGCTCAATCAATGAGGTTTAGGGCAGGAGAACAGTGGGGATCAATTGCTCTAGGCTAGGAGAAGGTCCTTGAGCAATTTTGGTAGAGTTTTGTTAAGCTCTGGTTCATCACCTTGTTTGGCCGAGAAGGTGGTGGGTTTAAATAGACATGGCTGGAGGGCCTCCCAGGGGGAGTTAGGGCTTGGGATCAGCTGCCTTGGTCAAGGGAAGAACAGCCATGGAGTCCAACTGAGTTGGGACAACTCAGCTAGTGAGTTTGAATTTTTTGAATCAAAGGGGTGCTCTCGGCCATGGTGTTTTCTGGTGACTGTGGTGGTTGGCCGGCTAGGCATGGGTCACCTTCAGGGTCAGGGAGGTCAGGACTTGAATTTGGTGTAAGCAATGGAGGTTGGCCATGTGTAAATAGCTTGGCTTTAAGTGGTATGGTGAGGGGGTCATTTTAGGTTCAAATGGATCAAGTCATGGTTTGGGCTGATGAAAAAGTTACTTGGGTCAGCTTGATTAGTGGGGTCAAGTCACAATCCAAATACAATTAAGTTTAAGCATAGGTTAAAGGAAGCATAGGAATGTTTAATCAACTTTAAAGGAATCATTAAAGAGATCCCCTCTCTTGCCATAAATGGATTGATGACAAGGCCAAGCTATCATGACTTCATATGGCTTGTGAATAACTCCATTGTGGCTTCATTTGGCTTTGGAAAAGTCAAGTCATTTGCAAGAAGAAGGATATTGGCATTTTTTGATGATTTTAAGGGAGATTGTCATGAGGCCAAGATTGGAATAATTTGTTAATAAATTAGAACTTTAGGGATTGATTTAAATCAAAGGGGTGATGAGGGGAAATTTCATGTGGGCTTTGGAATGGGTTTTGTGCTTTAAGGATTTGGTGGAAGTGGGCTTTTAAATGCTTTAAGGGAGTGGGCTTTCAAATTTTGAAGTGAACTTTTGGTTGAAAATTTGGTAAGGGGTTGGGCCAAATAAATGTTGGGTTTAGTTTAGGGATGTGTCATGAACATTTTAGAAAATATTTGGTATCATTTAGAGTGGAATTGGATTTAATTTGGGCTTATTTGGGTAAAGGGGCCAAAGTGGGTCAAATTGGGCTAACTTTGATTGAGGTTGGGGTAAGGCTAGATTTTATGTAATATTAATGTTGAGAAATGTTTATGGGAATGTCATAAAGAATTTTCAACTTTGGTTGGGCTTGATTTTGAGATTTGGGCCCATTTGGGTTTATGGTGAGTTTAGGTAAAAAAAATGGGGATTTTGGTTTTGGGTTAGGCTTGGGTGGAGTTTAAATTAAAATTTGGGGTAAATCTAGTTATTATTTTGTTTGTGGCGATATTGGGAAGGTTTTAGAAAAGATTTGGGGCCAATTGGAGTTGAATTGGGTTGATTTGGGCTGGGTTTAGGTCATGGGCCAAAATTGGGCTTTAAGCTTCAAATTGGAATTGGATCCAAATGTTAATCAAATTGGGCTTGGATTTGGTCTAAATTGATATTGGGGATATTGAATTGAAGCTTAGAATTGAATTGGATCAAAATTGAGGTCAATTGGGTTGGTTTGGTTTGACATTGGGTCCACTAGGGTTAAGAATGAGTCAAATTGGGGGTTTTGGTAAAAGTGGATTAAATTGACAAAATTGGCCTATTTGAACAAAATAAAATTGGGAATATTTGGGATTTTCTGAAATTTTTTAGGAATTTTTGGAATTTATGGATTTTTTAGTTAAGAAGGGCATTTTGGGTATTTGGAGGGTATTGGGGGGTATTTTTGGAAATTTTGGTATATTTGGCTAAGGATAATCAATTTGAATGGTGGGAAATGTTTAGGATTGGTTTTGAGGAATTTTGGGTAATTTAGGAAATTTTGCAAATTTTGGGTATTTTCAAGGACACTTGGTTGGTTTGGTGGGTGTATGGCCTCGGAGGTCAAAAATTGAAATTTTGGAAAAATAAAGATTTATCAAGTTTGAGTAGAATGGAATCACTTTGGTTGAGCCATGAAGTCATATCAAGCCCATAAGAGCCATGAGAGGACTCGTTTGAGGCTTTCACTATGTTGTTCCTAACCCTCTTAGCCAAGGGCCTAAGGGTTAAGGTCCATCCATATGAATTACCTATATGAGTCAGGAAGTCAAGATAGGTATGAATGGTTTTAGGATTTGGAATGTGTGTGAAAGTGTAATGTGTGGAACTCAACCCTCACCAGACCAGGTCACTCACGGTAGTCCTAAGGCCTAAGAGTCCTATAGGGAACTCGTCCTTTAAACCTCCACATTTGATCTTAACCCTCCAAGTGACTTGGGGGTTTACAATCAAACTTATGGGGTTTGCAGAGAGTTAAGAGGTATTTAAATTTCTAAGTGGTGAGTTTCATTTCAAAGGGAAAGCCTAAGGCTAGCTCCTAAGTACTAAGGAGAGAGAAGAGAAAAGACCTCAACAAAAATGAGGTTAACACATCCATTGAAGTCACTCGGGCTTCAATTTTTGCAATCATTTCTGCAATAATATGAATACTAACAGTGCGATAACCATTAAATAACTCTTTAGCACTATCACTAATGAACTTACTTTTGTCAGAATCTTTCTTCTTCTTCATCTCATTCTCCCAGGAAGACATGATGCACCAAAATTCTCTTCTTAAGACTTCAGAAATTAAAATAGGACTTGGGACAAGTGTTTCTCTTGAATCAAATCCTTTTTATAGACTTAGGAAGGGTTAAATCTGTCCCAAGACGTTTCGAAACTCCAAAATAACTCCCAAAACTTCTCCTCCATGATCTATGCTTCAGATCCACATTTTTCACATTTTTTATAACACTGGTGCCTAAGCGCCAACTAGTCGGCGCTTAGCCGCCTGTGCACAATTTAGCACAGGTTTGCTAAGTGTCAAAATTTTCATTCTGACTTCTCTAAATCATCAATTAAGGTCAAATAAACTCTACTTAAGTTTAAAAACTCCAAATTACTATCACTAAAAACATAAAAACAAACCAAACAAAGCAAACAAAATACACTAAACAAACATAAAGGAAAGCACACCGATAAATATGGGTTGCCTCCCACATAGCACTTGTTTTAACGTCTTCAGCCTAACATACCCAGAACTCATTCTGAGTGATCCAACATCAAATTATTATCAGATTTAGATTTATTGACTGAAAAATATGGCTTAAGTCTATGTCCGTTAACTTTTAATATTTTTCCATTCTTAGGATCTTGAATATCTATAGCTCCACAAGAATAAAATTTTATCACAATAAATGGACCCATCAACCTGGACATAAGTTTTCCAGAAAATATTCTCAATCGAGCATTATACAACAAAACTTATTGTCCTGGTACAAGATTTTTGGTAAGAATCTTCCGATCATGCCATAACTTCATCTTTTCCTTATAAATCTTAGCATTTTTATAAGATTCATTCCTTATTTATTCAAGCTCATTCAATTGCAATAATCTCTTTTCAACACATATTTCAAATTATAATTGAACTCTTTAATAGCCAAATATGCTTTATGCTCAAGTTCAAAAGGTAAATGACAAGCTTTTCCAAAAATCAGCCTATATGGGGACATTCCTATAGATGTTCTGTAAGCAGTCCTATAGGTCCACAAGGCATAATCCAGTTTGATTGACCAATCCTTTCTATTTGAATTAACAATTTTTTCCAATATTCTTTTAAGTTCATGATTGCAAATTCAGCCAAACCACTTGTCTGTTGATGATAAGCAGTATCAATGCGATGATTAATATGATATTTCTTTGCTAACTTACCAATAATCGCATTTCTAAAATGACTTCTCCCATCAGTTATGATTACTCTTGGTATTCCAAATCTGCAAAATATATTCTTTTCTAAAAATTTTGCAACATTTTGAGCATCACATCGAGGTAAAGTAATAGCTTCAATCCATTTGTAAACATAGTCTACTGCTATCAAAATATAAACATTTCCGAAAGATGGTGTAAATTGTCCCATAAAATCTAGTCCCCAAACATCAAATATTTCAACTTCCAACATATAATTAAGGGGCATCTCATTTCTTCTAGAAATAAGATGCCTACACGCTGACATTTATCATAATTTTTAATATAAACATTCACATCCTTAAAAATTGTAGGCCAATAAAATCCTGATTGTAATATTTTATATGCAGTTTTATCACTTCCAAAATGTCCCCCATAATCAGAATCATGACATTTTTGAATAATTTCATAAGTCTCTTCCAAAGGTACACATCTTCGAATTAAAAGATACTTTCCTTGTTTATATAAAAATGGGTCATCGCAAAAATAAGTCTTAGCATCAGACAAAAATTTCTTCTTTTCATGGTATGTCAAACCATAGGGTATAATATTACTAAAAATCAAGTTTACTTTGTCTTCATACCACAAAACACGTAATTCTTTAAGAGTGAACAGTTTTTCATCAGGAAAATGTTCATTAGTTTCTTTAATATCACAGAGAGATTTTTCAATTTCAAGTTTGGACAGATGATCAGCAATTTGATTATCAGAACCCTTCCTATCTACTATCTCAAAATCAAATTCTTGCAAAAGAAGAATCCATCTTATAAGTCTTCGTTTTGCATCATTTTCCTTCATTAAGTATTTAATAGTAGAATGATCAGTATGCACCACACATTTAGTTCCAATTAAATATTATCAAAATTTATCAAAGGCAAATACTATAGCTAATAACTCTTTCTCAGTAGTGGTATAATTAATTTGAGTTTCATTAAGAGTTTTACTAGCATAATAAATTACTTTGAAAATTTTATCATATTTCTAACCTAAAACAACACAAATAGCATAATAACTAGCATCACACATTAATTCAAAAGGTTTTTCCTAAATTTGGTGAAATTATTATAGGTGTAGTGATTAATTTTTTTTTTAATGTTTCAAAGGCTTTGAGCCAATCATCATCAAAATTAATAATTGCATCCTTTTCCAGTAAACGATATAAAGGTTTTGTAATCTTTGAAAAGTATATGATGTAACGCCTGTAGAATCTAGCATGTCCTAAAAAACTTCTAATTCCCCTTACATTGGTTGGGGAAGGTAAATTAGATATAACTTGAATTTTTGCAGGATCTACCTCCAAATCTTTTTCTAAAATCCGATGTCCCAAAACAATTCCTCCTGCTACCATAAATTGGCATTTTACCCAATTCAGGAGTAAATTTGTTTCTTCACAACAATTTAGAACTTTAGATAGATGTTCTAAACATGATTCAAAAGAAATTCCAAACACTGAAAAGTCATCCATAAAAACTTCAATCCCTTTTTCAATTAAATCACGAAAAAAACCATCATACATCTTTGAAATGTAGTAGGGGCATTACATAAACCAAATGGCATTCTTCTAAAAGCAAACGTACCATAAGGGCTGGTAAACGTAGTTTTCTCTTGATCCTCAGGAGCATTTGAATTTGGTGGTAACCTATCCATCAAGAAAACAAAAGTATTTATGCCCAGCTAGTCTATCCAACATTTGATCTAGAAAAGGGAGTGGAAAATGATCTTTTATTGTGGCAAGGTTTAATTTTCAATAATTAATGCATATTCGCCTCCCTGTAACTTGTCTTGTTGGTATCATTTCATTTTTCTCATTAACAGTCACAGTTACTCCTCCTTTCTTAGGAACACAATGAATATGACTAACCCAAGCATTATCTGAAATAGGGTAAATAATTCCAGCATCCAAACATTTTAAAATTTCTTTCTTAACAATGTCTTTCATAATAGGATTTAATCTCCTTTGGGGATCAGCCCACGGTTTACAATTATCTTCCATAAGAATTCTGTGCATACAAATTAAAGGACTGATTCCTTTTATATTAGCAATTATCTATCCAAAGGCTTTCTTGTGCTTCTTCAAAATTTGAAGCAAACTCTCTTCTTCTTTTTAGTTAATTGAGAGGAAATTATAACAGGCAAGGTTGAGGATTCTCCTAGAAAAATATACTTCAAATGATCAGGAAGCATTTTTAACTCAAGTTCAGGAGGTTTTTCAATTGATGGACCATAAGATTTATCTTTCTCAGTCATATCCAAAAATTCAAAACTTTCATGAACAAACATTAAATCTTCCTCTTGAAAACCTGCAGAATCAAGTAACAACTCTTCTTGCTTATATTCCAATTCTTCTCTTTCAGCTTTCTTTTCATAAGTTGATTTTAAATGACATTCACTTAAATATTCAATAACATCCATCCTATAACACTCATCTTCTTTACCTCTAGCAGGATATTTCATCAATTTTGAAATATTAAATGTAACAGTCAGATCATTAACCCTCTTAGTTAATTCCCCTTTTTGCACATCTATCATGGATCTACCTGTGGCTACAAAAGGTCTCCCCAAAATTATGGGTATCTCTTTATCTTCCTCCATATCTAACACAATGAAATCTATAGGAAAAATAAATTAATCCAATTTTACCAAAACATTTTCTATAACTCCTTTAGGATATGTGATCGAACGATCTGCTAATTGCAGAGTTACAATAGTTGGGGTTATTTCTCCTAGTCCCAGTTTTTTGAATATTGACAGAGGCATAAGGTTAATGCTTGCACCCAAATTACATAAAGCTTTTCCACAGAATCTTTCTACGATTGCACATAGAATTATGAAACTACCAGGATCTTTAAGTTTTTCAGGAAGCTTTTTCTGAATTATCACACTGCACTCCTCACTAAGTGCAACAGTCTCATTTTCTTCAAACTTCCTCTTTGTATTAAGAATATCCTTCAAAAATTTCGCATAGCTTGGCATTTGTTTTAGGGCTTCAGCAAATGGAATATTAATGGTAAACTTATTTAATATCTCTAAGAATTTTGAAAATTGCTTATCCAACTTTTGTTGATGAAGTCTCTAAGGAAATGGAAGTGGTGGTTTTTCTAAATCAACCTTAGGTGGAGAAATAGGTCTTTCCAAACCTT
Source organism: Papilionanthe hookeriana x Papilionanthe teres (assembly GCA_022702705.1). Classification (NCBI taxonomy): domain Eukaryota; kingdom Viridiplantae; phylum Streptophyta; class Magnoliopsida; order Asparagales; family Orchidaceae; genus Papilionanthe; species Papilionanthe hookeriana x Papilionanthe teres. The sequence continues at coordinate 29,606,601 of CM040430.1, read as the reverse complement.
TTGGAGCGTCCCTTTTAGGTCTTTCAATCTCTTCTTTCTCTACTTCAGTTTCTTTTTGAACTCTACCTTCCAATTCTTTTCCACTTCTCAGTTGAACTACTTTTACTTATTCTTTATTCTTTTCTCTTTGATTTACTTTAGTATTACTTGGAAGCATTCCTTGGGATCTATTACTTAAGGCATTTGCAATTTGTCCCAACTGACTTTCAATATTTTTGATGGTTGCTCCTTGAATTTGTAATTGATTTCCCATATGTGATACTACTTCTTCCATAGACAACTTCTTGTCCTTCTTTTGTAAAGCATTGTTATAACCTGAAGGATAAGTAAATCTATTATTATTATTACCTTCGTTGTTCCAATTCCTCAATGGGTTTACTTGGGTGTTCCTCTATTAATGATTAACACCACCCTGATTATTGTTATTCCAGTTAAAATTTGGATGATTCTTCTAACCTGGGTTATAATATTAGGAATATGGGTTGTTATGTTTGATTATAGCATTCACAGTTTCTGGTGAAGAATAAGAATCAACCATTTGGCCTAATGAATTTTCTTCAATCATGAGATTTGATCGAGAAAAATTCATCCCAAATTGGTCTATCTTCCTTTATACAACGAAGAACTCGATTCGCTAACACTGTAAAAGCATCATTTTGATCAACAGTGGCTACCTTTTTAGGATTTAACCTTTCAGAAGGCCATTGAAATTTATTAGTAGCCATTTCTTCAATTAAAGCATAAGCATCAAAAAATGGTTTAGACATTAATGATCCACCAGCAGCACCATCGATGATTGATATAAGAGATCCAACTAATCCATTATAAAAAGTTTGAATTATTAACCAATTTGGTATCACATGATGTGGACATTTCCTGAGGAGATCTTTAAATATTTCCCATGCTTCATATATTGATTCCCCTTCAAACTGACAAAAAGATGTTATATCATTTCTCAACTTAGCAGTCTTAGATGGTGGAAAATATTTAGCAAGGAACTTTTATGACAGTTCACCCCAAGTTCTAATTGATCCAGGTTGTAACGAGTGTAACCATATTTTAGCTTTATCGCTTAGTGAGAAAGTAAAAAGTCTAAGTCTAATAGCATCATCCTGAACACCATCATATTTAAAAGTAGCACACAACTCTAGAAAATTAGCAAGATGCAAATTAGGATCTTCAGTTTTTGCTCCCCCAAACTGATTATTAGACACCATTTGGATAATAGCAGATTTAAGCTCAAAAGAATTAGATGCTACAGCAGGGTTTTGAATACTACCACGAAATTCATCTATTGTAGGGTTAACATAATCTCTTAAAGGTCTTAATTCTTGATGGATGCCTACATTTTGATCTTGATGATTTGCCATTTCTTAAATATTTATATCTTTTTCTGTATTTTTAATTTTTTTGATTTTTCTGATAGTTCTTTCTAATTCAGAATCGTAAGGCACAAGTCCTTCAGAACTTGAACTGCGCATACAACAATAAAACAAAACAAAACACAACACACTAACAAAAATAAAGAAAAGGAAAAATTAAAAATTTCTTAATCCTCTTTAAAATGCAATTTCATTGTTTTTCCCGGCAACGGCGCCAAAACCTTGATCCCCGATTAATGCAACTGCGCCAAAAACTTGATATCGTCCAGTAATTGCAATGGTACCCAAAAATGGACTCCACTGGATAAATGCGCTGATGATTTTAGATATGAAAATTAAGATTTTATATTATGGGATACTACACAAGTATACGTATCATTTATCAAGTAATATAGGGCTTTCTGATTAAGCCCCGAGATATCGAACCCACAGGGAAAATGTAAAATCTTTAAAGAAATCAGAAAAATTATGTTTTTAATTTTTGTTATGGATTTTCAAAGTATATGTTGATTTTCAAAGGTTTTGAAAGTTGATTTGTCTTTTGAAATTTCCTTAATAAAATATTAAGCAAGAAATTAAAATTATAATAAGTAAAAAAAACTATATGTAAAATACTATTAACTAGAATATCTTTTTCTTTCTTTTTATGAAGTAGTAATAATTCTTAAAGTATTGTTGTGGAAGTATTTAAATTTGTTGTGACAGATAGAAGCAAATGAGTTCTTGACCCTTACTTGGTTCTATAAAGAACATAGGTTAATTTGAAATTTTTATTATTTTGAACATGGTTAGGCAGGGAAGATACCAGTCTCTCACTCTAGAGTTCCATTGATTCCCACCGCCTGGGGGCTAACATCTCATAACAAAACTCAAAACTTCAAACCAAATTAGGAGGTTTTATCCTGTCACTCTAAAATCCCCTAATTTTACTCCCTTCCATAAAAATATCTTCTAATATTACATTCAATTATATGGACTACAATTCTCACCCATATAATTGCATGTAATTCTTACTAACTTTTATGAGACAATACCGCATTGGATCTTACATAATCTCAAGAAATTTTATAACTTAACAGGCCAAATTAAGAAGTAAACAAAGTTTTTAGAATCAATCTTCACAAATTCTTCCAAATTTTAAACGCTTATACTTTCCACAACAGTTCTTTATAAATTAATTACTTCTCCATTTAAGAAAGAAAAAGATAAAGTAAACTACTCAGAATAGATTGAGAAAATATAAAAACACATTGATTTGAAATTAAAAACAATAAGAAAAATAACAAACGAAATCAAGTATTAATAAAAAGATTAAAAGTAAACACTTATCTGAAAATCCTCTCCACAAGACTATGAAAGTTCCTCTGAAACTTTGACTCTTCGCTAAACTACTCAGAGCAAGTCTCCCAACTCCGATGACTCAGAATACAGACTTCAGACTTCAATAAAAACTAAACTAAATGAAAGAAAAGAAGTGGGAAGAAGAAGACTTCACTCCGACTCTTTTCTCCTTTTTACTCTCTACTACTCTTAATAAAGACTCTCACAAAATAAAAGTAAAATACTATAAAAACTCTCTTCAAAATGTAAGTGGAAGAGCACTTTTTTCTACTCTCTACTCCTACACTTAATAAAAACTCTCACAAAATAAAAGTAAAATACTGTAAAAACTCTATTCAAAATGCAAGTGGAAGAGCAGTAGAAGAACAGTAAGAAGATCCTTCAAAATGCAGTGGAAGAGCACTTAGTCATTCCTAAGACTCTCTTAAAATAGTAAACCAAAAGGTGCCTTGGTGTCTCTTCAAAATGTGTCTAGATTCGATGTATCTACCAAGGAACGCACCCCTTCATTCAAATTTGTAGCCCAAAGGAAGTTATGGTAGTCACCACCAAGAGTTGCAGCCCATCCCATTTGAAATTGGTGTCAAATACATGAAGATTTCGATTTTAACTGTGGCGGCTAAGCACCGGCCCAGCGGCGCTTAGCCGCTAGTGCCAAAATTTTTATTTTTCATTATTTTTGCTCCAAATTTGATCCAATTTTGCTCCTTTCATTATGACCATCCATTTTCATCATACCTGCAAGAAAAACACAAAATACCTTCCCTTAAAGTGCAATATCATTAAAAATAGGTATAAAAATGTGCATAAAAATACTATATATTTTAGGTGTATCAAAATCCCCCAAACTTAAAATGTTACTTATCCTCAAGTGACAATTAATCTCATAGAACATTTTAGCATGCAAATTATATAAAGAGTTTCTTAGGAAGATAACAAAATATTGTTCTAGAAATGGAATAGTCCAATTTAGAAAAAGTTTCAGTAATTAAAACCAACTTAAAGTTTAGAAAGTTCTTAAGTAAAGGAAAAATACAAATATAAGTTTCTATCTAATTCAGAAATATTTGTAGATTTCTCAAAATATAGGACTCAAACACTTATTTTTCTCACTTAAAAAATCTTTATTTGAAAAATAATTTTACTTAATATATTATAACCTTATAATTTAGATTTTCTCTGAACTTATATCTTAAACTTTAGGTATGAAACCAATTTTTGATTAGGACCTTAAATCCTCAAGCTTCTCCTCCCTTTTCATATACTATTTTTCACTTTTTTTTATAAGGACAAGGATTGCTATATCTGGATAGACCTTTAATGATTTTGAATTTCACCCTTTCATTTAAAATAAAGGTCAAATATACATCTTTCACTTAAAAATCATAGTAATAATATTTGAAAATTATTCGTCAGTAAAAGAAATTTAAGCTTTGAAGAATAAAAGTCAAATCTTCTATTTATCCAAAAATACAAAACTTCTTACTAAAGATAGTTTAACTTTATTTAAAATATCTTCATTAAGAAAATTTTAACTTTAAGTTTTTCATGATTAGTATAAATTTTAATTAAATTCTTTTATTCATTTCTATATTCAAAATTTTGTTCCCCTAATATAACCTCATGTGCATAATTATTCTCAATCAAAAATAAGATTTATTTTTAAGTATTCTTGAGAATCAAATAAAATTTTAGGTTTTTGAAAAATATTTGTTTTTAAAATTTCCCCCAAACTTTAATTTTTTTAATTATGATAAAACATTTAAGCATTAGAAATGATATATGGGTGAGAAATAAACACTAACATATGATGCTTGCAGGAATTTTTAATATCTGAATATCCAGTATAACAATTTAAATAACAGGAGTAAAATGAAATCAAATTTAGTTTTTTAGTTTTTTGTTTTTTTTTAATAAGAAAAGTAAAAATTTCAGAAGACTTCTACAGTAGTGGAAGTTTTCAAAGAAAATACACACCAACTAAAATAACACACTGATACAGATAACAGATGATAGTGGAATTTGAAAAATTTTAATCATTTTGTTTCCTAAGTAGAAGTTCCCAATAATGGTTTATAATCCCCTAACAGTTTTTGAATTAAGGTACACACTATTAAAAACTCTGACATAACATACACATTAAACATTTACTAATACACACTATCACAAAGCAACATATAAATCCATAATAAAACAACAACAATACCTGAATATGCATAACAAATAAATAGTATAACTACAATCTGCATATTATCATGGTTCACATCATAACGAAATCATCAAACAAAATAATAAACAAAACAAACATCAATAACAACAACATCATAATAAAAACAAATAATACAAATCTACTCATCATCCTCATCATTATCATCATCCTGCTCGTTCCAATCCCTAGATGGCACATAAGGTATGTAGAATGGAAGGGGTGGCATCTCAGCACTCTGATCACCTCCAATCAGTCTATCCAAATATTGCTGATAACTCTTCTCATACTCATCATGTTTCACAATATATCTTTCGACATTGTCCATCTTACCATCAATATCTCTAACATGCCACGAGTAAGACACACTTTTTTCAAAATTTTTCTTAATAAACCAGTCTGTGAGTCAGTAGATGATTATGCACGTGAAATATAAGCACGAGAAGTAGATGTAGCAGAAGTAGAAGAAGTAGAAGCCCTACCAAATCCTCTTCTCCAACAAAACTCTGAATGTGCAGTGTAAGCACCAACGTTTACACTAGTTATAGGTCTCAATGGCTAAAGTAACTCTTCCCAGGTTTCAAACTTCACTCTAGATCGTTCACATATTGAATGAATCAATGAAGGAAATCCCATACCTACAGTAGTGGTGGATCTAGCACTGTTCAAAACATAATCATAAATTACTCCTCCAATGTCAATAGGCTTCCCTTGTTGAATACAATGGTTCAACACAGCTCTTTCTCTCGTTACTTCACTGGTGTGGCTCGAATTAAACAACTAAGATGACATAAAATAATGCCATGCCTTAGAAATGCATTCTCTTTTGAAGCAGGAAAGTTCACTCTTCTATCATTTGTAATTTTCCATAACCCTCTTCCATCATTCAAAAATTCCATGTTTTCATCTAACTCTCCTTCCGAAGGATGATAGTTAGAATAAAAACAAAACATGTCAGAAGGTAGTCCATAAAAAGTATTGATTGCCCCAGAAGAAAAGTTAACTTAATTCCTCCTAACCATCACTTGATTTTCTTCTGCAGCAGAAAAATTTGCATAAAATTCTTGAACCACAGAAACAATAGAAACAGCGGAGAAGCAACAATAATTTTCCCAGTTCCTTCTAGCAATCATTTCTTCAATCACCTCTTCTGGTTTGCTAAACACTCACTCTTGAATCAACTTACGTGACTGCAATGCATCAACGTTTCGTTCCTCAGCCCTTAAACTAACAAATTTCTCATAATTAAACTTCGGCTTTTCTCGTGAATGCTTTGACTTTGGAGCCATCTCTAAAAATTCACGAAAAAAAATTCACCATAAATTCCAAAATCAAACTAAAGTTGCTAAATTATCTTCCAAAAGATATTTTCACTAAATCCAAGCAATTTCTCAAGTTTTTTGTCAGATTTTCATCATGAATAGTGATTTTACGTTTTTCCATAATGTACTCAAAATACATGGTGAAAATAAAAAATTTTTACTTAGGAGTAGTGCTCTTACCTCAAGAAATCCAAATCTAACAATTTTTGTTGAGATCGGCTCTTAAATGATCCACAATATGATGCCCTAGGCTATCTTTCGCGATAGGCCGAAGTTTGAAGACGTTGCAGCAGTGACATTTTTGGGTTTTTAACTGTTGGCAACCAATTTTCGCAAACTGACACCTAAGCGCGAACTATCAGTGCTTAGCCGCGAAATATGGCGCTTAAGCGCCGGCACTTTGGCTTTTAGCCGCCAATACCCAAATTTTCATAATAATGGTATATGCACTAAATCACTTGGTTAATCACCCTTAATTACTCCAAAATAATTATTTCTCTCCACATAGATCTTCAATATTCAAAATCAAAATTTAATAACCATTGATTTCACACAAATTGCACAAAAATACAAACTTATATTAAAACAAACATAACACTTAATGCAATACTAGAAATTTCCATCCACACATAGAGGATGAAATTCTCTAAATACAAGAGACATTAATCTCAAATTGATAAGTATACATTTCTAGGATGTAACCATCACATCATCAAGCTTAGTTAATATTTAAATAAAAACACTAAACACACAAAACATGAACTCACAAGAACACTAAACATAACACATAAGAACATTAAATAAACAAAACACTCTTAATTATATTCTCCATCAGGCGGAATATATCCCAGACCACTATTATTCTCATTTGACCCTTTTGGAATATAAATTTGATAGAACGGGTGATAATTGTTCATTCTTACATCATCTTCATCAATCCATTTGTTCTTCACAAACATCACCTTATCTATTTCTTCCATGTACATTGAATGATTGAATTGCATCTTGAGTTGCCATCCCACGTGTTCCAAATGTAAGTTAGTATCATTAATCTTTGCCTCCATTGAAGTCACTCGGGCTTCAATTTTTGCAATCATTTCTGCAATACCCCGAATACTAACTGCGAGATAACCATTAAATAAATCTTTAGCACTATCACTAATGAACTTAATTTTGTCAAAATCTTGCTTCTTCTTCATATCATTCTCCCAGGAAGACATGATGTATTCAAAATTATCTTCTTAAGACATCAGAAATGAAAATAGGACTTGGGGCAAGTGTTTCTCTTGAATCAGATCCTTTTTATAGACTTAGGAAGGGTTAAATCTGTCCTAAGACGTTTAGAAACTCCAAAATGACTCCCAAAACTTCTCCCCCATGATCTAGGCTTCTAGATTCATATTTTTCACGTTTTTTATAACTCTGACGCCAAAGCGCCAACTAGTCGGCACTTAGCCGCCAGTGCATAATTTAGCACAGGTTTGCTAAGTGTCCAAAATGTCATTCTAACTTCTCTAAATCATCAATTAAGGTCAAATAAACTGTACTTAAGTTTAAAAACTCCAAATCACTATCACTAAAAACATAAAAACGAACCAAACAAAGCAAACAAAACACACTAAACAAACATAAAGCAAAGCACACCGATAAATATGGGTTGCCTCCCACATAGCGCTTATTTTAACGTCTTCAGCTTGACATACCTAGACTCATTCTGAGTGACCCAACATCAAATTATTATCATATTTAGATTTATTGACTGAAAAATATGATTTAATTCTATGTCCGTTAACTTTAAATATTTTCTAGTCTTAGGATCTTGAATTTCTACAGCTCCATAAGAATAAACTTTTATCACAATAAATGGACCCATCCACCTGGACTTAAGTTTTCCAGAAAATATTCTCAATCAAGCATTATACAGCAAAACTTGTTGTCCTGGTACAAGATTTTTGGTAAGAATCTACCTATCATGCCATAACTTCATCTTTTCCTTATAAATCTTAGCATTTTCATAAGATTAATTTTTATTTCTTCAAGCTCATTCAATTGCAATAATCTTTTTTCAGCAACATCTTTCAAATTATAATTGAACTCTTTAATAGCCCAATATGCTTTATGCTCAAGTTTAAAAGGTAAATGATAAGATTTTCCAAAAATCAGCCTACATGGGGACATTCCAATAGGTGTTCTGTAAGCAGTCCTATAGGCCCACAAAGCATAATCTAGTTTGATTGACCAATCCTTTTTACTTGGATTAACAATTTTTTCTAATATTTTTTTAATTTCAAGATTGGATAATTCAACCAAACCACTTTTCTGCGGATGATAAACAGTAGCAATGTGATGATTAATATGATATTTCTTTGCTAACTTCCCAATAATCACATTTTTAAAATGACTTCCCCCATTAGTTATGATTACTCTTGGTACTCCAAATCTGCAAAATATATTCTTTTCTAAAAACTTTGCAACACTTTGAGCATCACGTCGAGGTAAAGCAATAGCTTCAATCCATTTGGAAACATAGTCTACCGTTATCACAATATAAACATTTCTAAAAGATGGTGTAAATGGTCCCATAAAATCTAGTCCCCAAACATCAAATATTTCAACTTCCAATATATAATTGAGAGGCATCTCAGTTCTTCTAGAAATATTTCCTACACGCTGACATCTATCACAATTTTTAATATAAACATTCACATCCTTAAAAATTGTAGGCCAATAAAATCCTGATTGTAATATTTTATATGCAGTTTTATCAATTCCAAAATGTCCCCCATAATAAGAATCATGATATTTTTAAATAATTTCATAAGTCTCTTCTAAAGGTACACATATTCGAATTAAAAGATACTTTCCTTGTTTATATAAAAATGGGTCATCCCAAAAATAAGTCTAATTATTAGATAAAAATTTCGTCTTTTCATGGTATGTCAACCATAGGGTATAATATTACTAACATTAAAGTTTACTATTACTGCATACCATGGAACACGTAATTTTTTAACAGTGAACAGTTTTTCATCTGGAAAATGTTCATTAATTTCTTCAATATCATAGAGAGATTTTTCAATTTCAAGCCTTGACAAATGATTAACAATTTGATTATCAGAACCCTTCCTATCTACCATCTCAAAATCAAATTCCTGCAAATAAAGAATCCATCTTATCAGTCTTGGTTTTCATCATTTTCCTTCATTATGTATTTAATAGCAGAATGATCAGTATGCACCACACATTTAGTTCCAATTAAATATGATCAAAATTTATCAAAGGTAAATACTATAACTAATAACTCTTTCTCAGTAGTGGTATAATTAATTTGAGCTTCATTAAGAGTTTTACTAGCATAATAAATTACTTTGAAAATTTTATCATATTTCTGACATAAAACAACACCAATAGCATAATCACTAGCATCAGACATTAATTCAAAAGGTTTTTCCCAATTTGGTGAAATTATTATAGGTTCAGTGATTAATTTTTTTTTAATGTTTCAAAGGCTTTGAGGCAATCATCATCAAAATTAAAAATTGCATCATTTTCCAGTAAACGGCATAAAGTTTTTGTAATCTTTGAAAAGTCTTTGATGTAACGCTTGTAGAATTTAGCATGTCCTAAAAAACTTCTAATTCCCCTTACATTGGTTGGGCAAGGTAAATTAGATATAACTTGAATTTTGGCAGGATCTACCTCCAAAACTTTTTCTGAAATCTGATGTCCCAAAACAATTCCTCCTGCTACCATAAATTGGCATTTTTCCTAATTAAGGACTATATTAGTTTCTTCACATCGTTTTAGAACTTTAGATAGATGTTCTAAACATGATTCAAATGAAATTCCAAACAATGAAAAGTCATCCATAAAATCTTCAATCCCTTTTTCAATCAAATCACAAAAAACAGCCATCATACATCTTTGAAATGTAGCAGGGGCATTACATAAACGAAAGGACATTCTTCTAAAAGCAAACGTACCATAAGGACTCGTAAATGTAGTTTTCTCTTGATCCTCAGAAGCAATTTGAATTTGGTGGTAACCAGTATATCCATCCAGAAAATAAAAGTATTTATGCCCAGTCAGTCTATCGAACATTTGATCTAGAAAAGGGAGTGGAAAATGATCTTTTCTTGTGGCAAGGTTTAATTTTCTATAATTAATGCTTATTCACCACCCCGTAACTTGTATTATTGGTATCAATTCATTTTTCTTATTAATAGTCACAGTTACTCCTCCTTTCATAGGAAAACAGTGAATAGGACTAACCCATGCACTATCTGAAATAGGGTAGATAATTCCAGAATCCAACCATTTTAAAATTTCTTTCTTAGCAACGTCATTCATGATAGGATTTAATCTCCTTTGAGGATCATCCCGCGGTTTGCAATTATCTTCCATAAGAATTCTGTGCATACAAATTAAATGGTTGATTCCTTTAAAATCAGTAATTATCCATCCAAATGCTTTCTTGTGCTTCTTAAAAATTTCAAGCAAACTCTCATCTTATTTTTCAGTTAATTGAGAGGAAATTATAACATGCAAGGTTGAGGATTCACCTTGAAAAACATACTTCAAATGATCAGGAAGCATTTTTAACTCAAGTTCAAGAGGTTTTTCAATTGATGGACCATAAGATTTATCTTTTTCAGTCATATCCAACAATTTCAAACTTTCACGAACAAACTTTAAATCTTCCTCTTGAAAATCTTCAGAATCAAGTAACTCCTCTTCTTGCTTATATTCAAATTCTTCTCTTTCAGCTTTCTCTTCATATGTTGATTTGAAATGGCATTCACTTAAATATCCAATAACATCCATCCTATAACACTCTAGCAGGATCTTTTATAAATTTTGAAATATTAAATGTAACAGTCTGATCATTAACACTCATCGTTAATTACCCTTTTTGCACATCTATCATAGCTCTGTCTGTAGCTAGAAAAGGTCTCCCCAAAATTATGGGTATCTCTTTATCTTCCTCCATATCTATCACAATTAAATCCACAGGAAAAATAAATTGATCCACTTTTACCAAAACATCTTCTATAACTCATTTAGGATATGTGATCGAACGATCTGCTAATTGCAGAGTTACAGTAGTTGGGGTTATTTCTCCTAGTCCCAGTTTTTTGAATATTGACAGAGGCATAAGGTTAATGCCTGCACCCAAATCACATAAAGCTTTTCCACAGATTCTTACTTCGATTGCACATGGATTTGTGAAAGTACCAGGATCTTTAAGTTTTTCAGGAAGCTTTTTTTGAATTATCGCACTGCACTCCTCACTAAGTGCAACAGTCTCATTTTCTTCATACTTCCTCTTTTTATTAAGAATATCCTTCATAAATTTTGCATAGCTTGGCATTTGTTCTAGGGCTTCAGCAAAAGGAATATTAATGGTAAGCTTGTTTAATATCTCCCAGAATTTCGAAAATTGGTTATCCAACTTTTATTGACGAAGTCTCTGAGGAAATGGAGGTGGTGGTTTTTCTAAATCAACCTTAGGTGGAGAAATAGGCCTTTCCAAACCTTTTGGAGCGTCCTCTTTAGGTCTATTAATCTCTTCTTTCTCTATTTCAGTTTCTTTTTGAACTCTACCTTCCAAGTCTTTTCCACTTCTCAGTTAAAGTGCTTTTACATGTTCTTTTTTCTTTTATCTTGGATTCACTTCAGTATTACTTGGAAACATTCCTTGGGATCTATTACATAAGGAATTTGCAATTTGACCCAACTGATTTTCAATATTTTTGATGTTTGCTCCTTGAATTTGTAATTGATTTCCCATATGTTATACTACTTCTTCCATAGACAACTTCTCCTTATTTTGTAAAGCATTGTTATAACCTGAAGGATAAGTTAATCTATTATTATTATAACCTTTTTTGTTCCCATTCCCCAATGGGTTTACTTGGGTGTTCCCCCATTGTTAATGTATTATTATTATTTTTATTCTAGTTAAAATTTGGATGATTCTTCCAACCTGGGTTGAAATAATTAGAATATGGGTTGTTAGGTTTAATTATAGCATTCACAGTTTCTGGTGAAGAATAAGAATCAACCATTTGGTCTAACGAATTTTTTTCAATCATGAGATTTTGCTTAGTGGGATTAAGGCTTTGTTGTTGTTGTTGTATGAGATTTTGCTGAGAAAAATTCATCCCAAATTGGTCTATCTTCAATGATACAGCAGCAACTTGATTTGTTAATATTGTAAAAGCAACATTTTCATAAACACTGGCTAACTTTTTAGGATTTAACCTTTCAGAAGGCCATTAAAAATTATTAGTAGTCATTTCTTCAATTAAAGCATAAGCATCAGAAAATGGTTTCGACATTAATGATCCACCAGTAGCAGCATCGATGATTGATCTAAGAGATCCAACTAATCCATTATAAAAGTTTGAATTATTAACCAATCTGGTATCGCATGATGTGGACATTTCCTGAGGAGATCTTTAAATCTTTCCCATGCTTCATATATTGATTCCCCTTCAAACTGACAAAAAGATGTTATATCATTTCTCAACTTAGCAATCTTAGATGGTGGAAAATATTTAGCAAGGAACTTTTGTGACAGTTCACCCTAAGTTCTAATTGATCCAGGTTATAACGAGTGTAACCATATTTTAGCTTTATCCCTTAGTGAGAAAGGAAAAAGTCTATGTCTAATAGCATCATCCGAAACACCATCATAATTAAAAGTAGCTCACAACTCTAGAAAATTAGCAAGATGCAAATTAGGATCTTCAGTTGTTGCTCCCCCAAACTGATTATTAGACACCATTTGGATAATAGCAGGTTTAAGCTCAAAAGAATTAGCAGCTACAACAGAGTTTTGAATACTAGCACGAAGTTCATCTAATGTAGGGTTAACATAATCTCTTAAAGGTCTTAATTCTTGATGGATGCCAACATTTGATCTTGATGATTTGCAATTTCTTGAATATTTTAATCTTTTTCTGTATTTTTAATTTTTTTGATTTTTTTGATAGTTCTTTCTAATTCAGAATCGTAAGGCAATAAGAAAAATAACAAATGATAACAAGTATTAATAAAAAGATTAAAAGTAAACACTTATCTGAAAATCCTCTTCACAAGACTAAGAAAGTTCCTCTTAAACTTTGACTCTTCGCTAAACTACTCCTCAGAGCAAGTGTCCCAACTCCGATGACTTAGAATATAGACTTCAGACTTCAATAAAAACTAAACTAAAAGAAAGAGAAGAAGTGGGAAGAAGAAGACTTCACTCCGACCCTTTTCTCTTTTCTACTCTCTACTCATACTCTTAATAAAAACTCTCACAAAATAAAAGTAAAATACTGTAAAAACTCTCTTCAAAAAGCAAGTGGAAGAGCAGTGCAAGAACAGTAAAAAGACCCTTCAAAATGCTGTGGAAGAGCACTTAGTCATTCCTAAGACTCTCTTTAAATAGTAAACAAAAAGGTGCCTTGGTGTCTCTTTAAAATGTGTCCAGATTCGATGTATCTACCAAGGAACGCACCCCTTCATTCAAACTTGCCACCCAAAGGAAGTTATGGCAGTTACCACCAAGAGTTGCATCCCATCCTCTTTGAAATTGCCGCCAAATACATGAAGATTTTGATTTTTTAAGTGTGGTGGCTAAGCGCCGGCCCAGCGGTGCTTAGCCGGTATTGCCAAAATTTTGATTTTTCATTATTTTTGCTCTAAATTTGATCCAATTTTTCTCCTTTCGTCATGACCATCCATTTTCATCATATCTGCAAGAAAAACACAAAATATCTTCCCTTAAAGTGCAATATCATTAAAAATAGGTATAAAAATGTGCATAAAAATACTATATATTTTAGGTGTATCAGCTTCCAAGTAAATTTTATATTTATTCGAAAAATCCTAATGAGGAAGAACTGAATGAGATTATTTCTTCTTTGACTGGCAGGAGGGGATTATGAAAAATCACTAATGAGAGGGGTAAATTTCCCTGCTTGAAATTTAAATGACACTTCTAAGGCCTAGCATTATTTTATATAATCTAAGTTGCTTCCTACAAATCATCTGAGTGAGGTGAATAGAGAAAGGACCACCTTATTGCTTCCTTATACTTTCATGTGTGAGCTTGCTGGTGTTAAATCTAAGAATTGGGAAGAGGTACTTCATCTCTTAAGCCCATTACTAGCATAAACGTTAAGACCTATGTCGAGCCTTCACTATTTTGCTGGAGAGGAGGATTTTCTAGGGCATCTAATGCGTCTTCTTCTGTTGCATGTACCCCCCATGCTTTTACATCACAAGCTTCATCAGACCATTTTTCTGATTCGCAGACTGATTTTTTGAATAAGATAAAAGATCATGTAAATTACACTGTGGATCAAGTTCATGATATAGAGGGGGAAGTAGATCATATGGGGAAATATCTTCAATAGCAAGTGAGTATGAGATGAATTACCACAGTTACATAGATAGATTGATCAGAGTTGATTTTAGTGTTATGTTTCCAACTCATCCATAATTTACCCCATATGTGCATTCTCGTACCTGTAACATAGGAGATGATGATGAGGAGTAAGAAGATGATTAAGGATTTATATTTCATTTGAGTTATATTATGTTATGTGATGTTTGTGTGGACTTTTTATTTTTTCTTTGTTGCTTACTTTTATTTATGGTTGTTATGTGAACTATTCTATGTCCTTCTGACTGTTTTAATAGTTACTGAGACATTTTAGTTTGTGAATGTTGTATGTCTATGATGTGAACCTGTTTGTGGTAGTAAATGTGGTAGTGATTTGGTAGTGTTTTTGTTTGTTAGTTTAAAACTTATTCCAGAACCTATTTAGGATGATTTAGAACTCTATTAAAATCCACTAATTAAATTTCATATTTAACATCACAAATTTACTACAATATATGTGTCTTAGTTAAAGATTTTTATTTAACTAAGTGTGAATTTGTTTTTATGTCCTCCACTACTTTAGAAGTATTTTGAAATTCTATTAAAATGAGAAGTTAAAATTTTGATCTAGTTATTTTCATTCCCGTTTTTAATTTTTATTCTTGCATATTTAGGATGTAAAAATTCCTGTAAAAATGTTACTTATAATTTTCGTTTCCTACTCATATATCCTGTTACTATGCTTAAATGTTTCGTTATAATGAAATTTTTAATGTTTTGGGGGGGAGGGGGGGGGGATGAAAAACAATTTTCAAGAAGAAAAAGAAACTTAAAATTTTATTTGTTCTCAAATTGCTATAAATAAAAACTTGTATTTTTGATGAAAAATAATTATGTGAATGAAGTTATATTAGAGAAGTAAATATTTGAATATAGAAATGAGTAAGAGAATTTAGTTAAAAATTGATAGTAATGATGAAAATTTTAAAGTTAAAATTTCTTAGTGACGAAATGATTAATATTTTATATTATTTTTAGTAGAAATAGTTGTATTATTCAAAAAAATAGAAGGATTAGACTTTTTTTTAATACTTAAATTTTTTTTTATGGAAAGTAACTTTAAAAAATTTTATTATATTTCTAAGTTAAAGATATATATCTACCTTATGCTTTAGGAAAGGAATGGTGGAAGTCAAAATCATTAAAGACATATTCAGATACAGTAATCCTTACCTTATAAAAAAAAAGAAAAATAAAAATAAAACTAAAAAGAAAAAAAACTAAAAATAAAAGTATTTGAAAAGGAAGGAGAAGCTTGAGGATATAAGGGCCTAATCAAAAATTATTTCCACACTTGATTTTTTTAGAGTATAAGATTTGAGAAAATCATGAAGCTTAAAAATATAATAAACTTAGTATAATTATTTTTTAGTAAAGATGTTTAAGTAAAGAAAATAAAATGCCTAAGCCCTTTATTTTGAAAATTCTACAAGTATTACTAAATAAGATAGGAACTCATATTTTTCATAAATCTTTACGTAAGATATTTCTAAACTTTAAATTAGTCTCATTTACTAAAATGTTTTCAAAATTGAACTACTAAATTTATAGATTAAAATTTTAGAAATTTCTGAAGAAACTCATCACATAATTTACTTGTATGATTTTATATGATTATTGTGTCACATGAGGACAAGTAACATTTCAAGTTTGGGGGAATTTTGAAACACCTAAAATGATAGTGTTTTATGTTCGTTTTTTAATTTATTTTTGATGATATTGCACTTTAATGAATGATATTTTATGTATTTTCTTGCAGGTATGATTAAATGGATAAATGTGATGAAAGAAGTGAAAAATGATTAAGTTTAAAGAAAAAATGACTAAAATTGAAGAAATGATATGTGGTAGCTAAGCGTCGGAACCCACGCTTACGTGCCAAGGCCTCACAGCTATGATCCTAAAGTTGGAGCTTACACATCAGATGAACTGCGAGAAAGCACCAGAACCTCTTGCTTAAGCATGACAGTTATAAGAGAGGAGTTAATTAATTATTGACACAATTTTTAAGAGGATTTTGATGCAACACTTGGTGAGAACTTGGGTAACTTCGTATTGGCACCAAATTTCATTCAAAATATTCTTGACTGGATGCATCTTTTGGAAGGTACATTGAATCTGGACATAAATTGAAGAGATATGAAGGCACCTATTAAATAAGTATTAAAAAGAGACTTGATGATCAGTGTGTGTGTGTGTGGTTAGAGTTTTTAGAGAGTCTAGTAAGAGAGTAAAGTAGAGTGTTTTAGAGGGGTTGTTGTATAGTGTGTAAGTAGTGTAAGAGTGTTCTTTCATTAACTACTACTCCTCTTCACCACTTCTACTAAAGTTTAGTTTGCATTATGATTAGATTAGAGATTTGAGTCCTCAGAGTTGGGCGCCAACCTTTAAAGAGCATTTTAAGGATAAACAAAGTTTCAAAGAAATTTCAAGAGTGTTGTGGAGAGGATTTACAGATAAGTCTTTATCATTGTTATTAAATCTAGTTTTTAATTATGACTTCTTATATTTTTGGTATGATTTCTACTTTTAAACCAAGTTGTGATCATATTTTTTTCATGAATTTTGAGTAGTTTTATTTATCTTTTTCCTTAATATGATGAAGTAATAAAGATATGGAAGTGTGTTGTGTGAAGTATAAGTTTTTAATATCGGAAGAAGTTGTGGTGATTCAAAACCTTGCACTTCATTTACTTCTTCATTTGGCCAATTAATATGTTAAAATATGTTGTGAAAATATGTAAGAACCGGTATGATATTGTCTCAGTTAACAATTGGAAAGAATCACATTAGATTATATGGATGATAATGTAATTCATATGGTTGAGTGCAAAAAAATAGGGAGATATATATTGATGGGTGTAGATTTAGAGAACTTTAGAAGGACAGGATAAAGCCCTTAATTTGATTTATTGTTTTACATTTTGATACAAAACGTTAGCCCCCAGGTGGAGGAAATTGAGAAAACTCTGGAGTGAGATCTAGTATCATTCTAGCCTAACCCGGCTTCATGATTTATAAAACAATATATTAACATATGTGCTTTATAGCATTTCTACTAAGTGTAAAGAATATAATTGCTTATATTTGGCACAACACATTTAATATACTTCCACAATAAAATTTCATAACTTATTGCTAATTCATAAGAAAGGAAAAAATATTTTATTTGCATTTGCTTACATCTTATAAAAGTTTAGTTAAAGTTGTTGTTTATTTTTATTTCAAATTATAAAAATTAAAAAAAGAATAAAATTTTATTTCCTAGAGTAGTATCTTTAGTTTGAGTAAGTTCTTTCTTAAAAAGTAAAAAGTTAATTTTCTATTTTTGTTATTTAACACTTTCCCTGTTGGTTCGATATCTCGAGGATTAATCAGACAGACATTTATTACTGAATAACAATATGTATACTTGCGTAGTATCCCATTTTAAAATATCATTTAAATCTTTTATTTACATTGGCATCAAATTTTTTGCATCGTTGTAAAGAAATAGATACCATTAGGAGAAGCATTGATTCATATATAAAACGTAAGAATAAATATCTAGGGGTCACTCCCTTAAACACCGATTCACCATAATCCAACAAGTAGCCTACCTTCAGTCTATGTGTCCATTGTAAAGAACCTCTTTCTGGGAGAATTCTAATTTTGGAGAGTCAGTGCTGATACTAATGTGCGGATTTTTTTAGGTCATTCATTCTCCTTTTAGTTGACCTATGAGACCGATCGATCGAATTGTGCATAATCCTTGTCCCTGATTTCTTTAATCATTTCTCCTTAAGATAGATGTACAGGTATTCCTGATGTACAATGAGACAAGTGGTTGTAACTGTAATCATCATTTTATGGTTTAACTCTTTCGGTTTGCTAGGCCCCGTGTTTTTTCTCTTTCTATTTTTCCATGTAAAAACTTTTGGTGTCTCTACTAGTTTTTTTTTCTTTCATCTGAGTGTGTGTTGAATCTTCATACAATGCTAAGGTGATAATTTTTTACTCTACCATAGCAATTTTCTTGCACACGTCTAACAATAAAGAGTGTTAAAACTATAAGGGCCAACTTGGACTTCAATACAACAACAACAACAAAGCCTTAATCTCACTAAGTGGAGTCGGATACATGAATCCCATTTCTCCATTGCGTCCTATTCAGTGTCAAATTATCATTTAATTTTAATAAATTAAGATCATTTTTTATACAATAAGCCCAAGTATTCCTAGGTCTACCTCTGTCTTTCTTAACATAAGTTGAATCTAAAACATCTACTCTACTAATCAGATCTTCAGGTGGTCGACGTTTAATGTGACTAAACCATCTAAGGCGACTCTCTCTATTTTTGTCCACCACTGGTGCAACACCAACCCTATCATGGATATATTCATTTCGAGTTTTGTCTCCAAGTGTAAAGGAACTCATCCACCTAATCATTCTCATCTCGGCAATCTTAACCTAGCACTATTATTCTCTTTTAAAGCCCAACATTCAACACCATATAACATTGCAGGTCTCACCACCATCTTATAACATTTTCCTTTCAGTCTAAGCGTTTCTTTTCTATCACACAATAGGCCAGACGCATTCCTCCACAAACCAACCTGAATTCTACTATTAACATCCCTATCTATATCACCATCGCTTTGAACAATGGATCCGAGATATCTAAATCGTTCACACCTTTTGATAATTTGATCACCCAAAGTTACACTTCTGTCACTAGAGCTACAATTACTAAAATTACATTCCATGTAGTCAGTTTTAGTTCTACTTAAATGAAGACCTTTAGACTCCAATGTAGACCTCCATAATTCAAGTTTTTTCTGCATTTTTTCTCATGTCTTATCCACGAGGAGGATATCATCAGCAAAAAGCATACACCAAGGTACATCCTCTTGTAAATGTACAATAAGACCATCCTTAAATAGAACAAAAAGATACGGGCTTAAAGTCGATCCCTGAGATAAACCAATAGAAATAGTAAAATATTTGGTCAATTCTTCTTCATTTCGAACTAATATAACAACTCTAGTATACATATCTTTAATGACTTGAATATAAGTCATCTCAATACATTTCTTCTCAAGGACTCTCCAAAGAATATCTCTTGGAACCTTATCGTAATCTTTTTCTAAATTAATAAAAATCAAATGTAGATCCTTCTTATTACCTCTGAACTTCGTCATCAAGCCGCTCGATAAATGTATAGCTTCCATGGTAGACCTTTGCCCGACATAAATCCAAGTAGATTATTATAAATTTTGGTAATACGTCTTAACCTATGTTCAATTACGCTCTCGCATAATTTTAAAGTATCACATATCAATTTAGTTTCTCTATAATGTGCGCACTTTTGTACATCTCCTTTAATCTTAATCATTTAGTTGGTGGGGATTTCATCATGTAATGGAGGAGGGGTTGCCATCAACCCAAACAGAGCAACGAAGAAAGAAACGCAAAAATGATGGTTTCAGCCACCGGGTTTGATATAAAACAGTTTACAAGTAGAGTTTCTTTTCGATTATCAATCATAAATTATTTTGATTAATTTTCAGGGAGAAGTTCCATCAAAAATAAGTCCTATGTGAACCGATGGAATTGCCATGGGGATTTCTATCATGAAATTTAATAAAAAATTCCATCGCAAAATCCGGTGATGATTCCGGGCTGAATTAATCAACTTTTAACTCCATCGACCAATTTAGACTTCAATGTATAATAAATAACATTTTTTCAAGCAAGTAAAAACTAGATTGCTGGAATATTATTGCTAATTTATCAGTCATGATGGAATTCCAGATAATAAATTTATATTGAGATGAAAATATCATAAAATTTGATTGATATATATTTCTGACATGTACTCTTGTACAATAGGCGGTAAAACGTATATATAGATTGCAAAGTATAGAGGATGTTATAGTAGCAGAAGTGCAATTGTGAAAATTGAGTTGATTATTAATAGACCGTTGATATTGTTTTGTGTCGTTTCGACGGTAGCTACAACTTTTGAAATTGATTTTGTATTTATGTGTTATAGTCGCCCCTCAATTTGCTAGTCCACAATAGGTACGGCAGACAAAATCGATGGAGTTAAAAGCTGATTAATTCAGCCGGAAATCACCACCGGATTTTGCGATGGAATTTTTCATTAAATTTCATGATAGAAATCCCCATAACAATTCCATCGGTTCACATAGGACTTATTTCGGTGGAATTTCTGCCTGAAAATTAATCATAACAATTTATGATTGATAATCGAAAAGAAACTCTACTAGTAAACTGCCTTATATCAAACCTGGTGGCTGAAACCCTCATTTTGCGTTTTTTTCCTCGCTGCTCTGTTTGGGTTGATGGCATTCCCTCCTCCCTTCCACGATGAAATCCCCACCAAATTGTAAAATTTATTTATTTATTTAGTTATTTTTGTATAGTCAAATGTAAACTTCTCCACAATTATTTAGAAGAATTAGTTTGAGATTTGACGCTTGTGGGTGATTATTCAATTTCAAGCATAGAGTGGATGAAAGATGTTTTAGATTTCATATTTCTTACACTATATTTTGATTAAGGGGTTCGATCTAAGATTTTGTTAAAATTCATTTAAGGGAGAGAGAAGCCCAAAGGCACATTCATTACTTGAAGGAAAAGATACAAAGCGTTTAGTTAGTAAGGTCAAGCAACCTACTCACAAGATATACAATTCAGTCAAAAGGCAAAAAAAGGAGGACAGGTATAACGCAAAACATTAAATAGAAAATACAAGGTGCTCGGAATATAAATGTGAGATAGAAAGATTTAAGTAGCGGAGATACTGCATAGTTCGGCGAGGAATAGCACGTAATATGTCTGAGACTCACCGAGGAATAACACGATGCAAAAAACTACGGAATCCCACGAGACCACGGGATATAACCGCCAAAACACCAAACACACGATGAAATACCGCGGAAAAACACCATGAATACTACCAGAGTGTTCTGACAGCAATAACATCACACTACCACGAAATAGAACACCACAAATAGTACTAGAGTGTTGCGGCGTTAATGGTAACACCGCAAGCGCGGAATAGCGCCATCAATAACACCGCAGTACATCGAAGAACAACACTACTAGCAGCAATATACTACCTCCAATAATATCACGAATAACACCTGCAGAGCCTAGAGAATAAAGTCGAGAATAATCCCGTCAATACCACCAACCAAACTACCTCCAAAATGCACAATAAAACCATCAATAACACTCGAAACTTAGACTAACAATACGTCATCCTTTAAAATCCTAGGTTCTAGCATTTCGTTGTTCTTCTTCTTAGTTGTTTGGACCTGTTATCCTTCAGCCAATGATTGTCCCATCTGATTAGCTATATATATATATATATCTTGTAATACATCTAATAGTTTTTACATTGATATACATATAATCATATTTTTGAAAAAGTTTTGGTTGTCAAGTATCAATTTTGACAGATATTAACTAATCTTAGTTTATTAAGTATAAAAGTTATGCAATGAGGATTAGAAACTTTGTCAATGCTAGCTCACCTTCAAGTATCTATGCGTAAAGGGCAAGACCAAAAAACATCTAGTTGACTTCCACCTGAAACACAATATTCATTTGTTTGTTAACTAGCTATTAGAATTTTTTGGCACATATGAACATTCAGACAAACCACATGAAACGACTTTTAAGTGATTGTATGCAGATCTTCTCTTGTAACATTACAAATTTCTGAATATCATATCCTAGTGCTCGAGAAAATGCTTGCTTCACCCTAGTTATTCAACCCTTACTCTAATCATATCTCAAGATTTCACAAAATTTTATATCTCCAAATCATAATGAAATGAAGAAATTATAAATTGAAATAACGTAACAATTTTATTCCAAAAATCACACCTAAAATACATAAACCACTTTCAGTTTTTATAAATGCATAGAATTAACTTAGTTCCTTCACATAGACATAACATGCAAGAAAACACACAGGATAGAAATGAAAAAAAAATACTACTATAGAAGTATGGAACTAGATCATTCATATCATGACTTAAATCCTTGTTTTCGTTCATCCTCATGCTATCTTCTCTTTTGAAGCCTTCATCTTCTAACATACTTTCAGTCTCACACACTAAGCCAATTATATACTCCGGACTTACACTCTACTCTCTCTATACAACTATTCCCACATCATAAATTCTAAAAAAATTGCCTGGTAACACCCAAGTTTGCACCAAAACTACTTACAAGTTGATTTATCAGGGAAATTGTGCAGTATTGAGCATTCAAGTTGCAATCCAGCATTAAGTGTCATTGGCACTATGAAGCAATTAAACTGGTGTTTTGATGCTTTGTCTCCAACATTTTTGCACTAGAACACAAATTATAGAACTAAAAGATAGTGTTGTGGAACTATGTCATTATATTCATTGCTTCAACTTGTCTCCATATAGCTTGGTGGCTCTGTAGAAAACAAAATTGTGATGGTACTTTGAAAATTTCTTATATTGCTCTTGATTTTTTTCTATATTATTTTCTACATAAAATAGTTTATTTAGTGTAGAAATTATGTTAAGATGCATAATTTTAAACATATTTTTAACATTATTTTAGTCAACTGAACTAACTTAATAAGTACTCTCAAGTTTAAATTATTACCTCCCATCATGCAATCATTTATTAACAAATAAAAAAATTATTTGATATTAGTTATCTTGGAATTTAAATATTATTAAATATAATTTTTTATGAACATTAATTATGCAAACAAAATTATTTATCATCAATAGTAATTCATTAAAAAGATATTAAATTCTTATTTTCATTAACATTCTCTCAAAATATAGTTCTAATAGTGCTCCAATTATTTGTAATTGACTAATAAATTTGAAATAGTTAATAGTTATAAAGACATACAATAATTAGGTTAATAAGCATAACTAAAACATTCTCTACTAAATATTATATCATTGATTTAAATGTAATAGAACATTGATGATTGATCTATAAAAGAATCCAAAGTATTACTTTTGATTTTAATACTTAACTTCAAGAGTTTTTCCTCACTTGCTCTTTTTATTTATTTATTTTTTATTTTGATCTATTTTTAATTTTAAATTTCTTTTCTACTATTTTTTAGAGGATCACTTAATTGGCCATGTACTATTAATAATTTTTCTTAATTTTATATTCTCTTATATATTTAAGCTTATCAAAGTTAAATACTAATTTTTTTTTCATGTATTATAATTTTCTTTATAATTATCCTTATTATGTTATAATAATGATAAAATATTTAAATAGTATTACCAAATGATTATCCAAATTTATTTCAAGTATATTATGCCAATAAGTGTATTGAGGTATATATCCTTAGAACTAATATTTTTAAAGAAATAAAAATTTTAGTTGTTAATAAGTTACTAAATTATTCATTATTTAACAATTTTGTGCAATTTTATGTTCTAAATTATTATTTAATTATTTTATAAATTTAAAATTCTTGCTAACCAATTATTAAATTAGTCATAACCAAAATATGAAATTTTTCATGTACAACTTGTTAACTAAAATCAAAGTTTTCTTTATAGTGTTATGGTGTTTTGAATGCAACACCAAAGCATTAGATCAACACTCATATAAATTTTAGACTAGCATTGTGATGCAGAAACTCACAATGTTGTGATGCTTAAACAAAGTTTACTACTTCAACAAATAAATAAAAGAATGTATCTCTATAAAAAAACTCATGCACACCACCACACCAAAATAAAACTTTATTATTTTAACAAAATTAAAATTAAAATTAGAAAATGAAAAATAAAGTAGATAGAAACTTCCATTTTATTCTTGCATGTATTCTTGAGATTCATCCTCCTGTTCCTCTTTCTAGTATAATTGGGTCAAACATTTGGCTTGAATGGTAGTTCTATAGGAAAGAATGTGTAATTAGGAATTATATTCAGTTGACAGTTCTTGAACATATGCACAATGGATGGGTTGAAATTAGTAATATAAGAGAACTATTTCTAGTATTGCATCGTATGATGCTCAGATTTGCTACCCCTCTGACTGCAATCTCGACCCTTCTTCTTCTTCCCTCTACAATCTTACCACCTACTCTCCCAAGTCATGCACATACTTAGCTATGGGGGAGGATCCTTTAGAATAAGAAGGGGTAGATCTGATAGAACTCTCGATGGGCTCATAGAGAGATCTCTTTAACGATAGAATTTTATTCCTGTTAAAGCTGAAATAGAAAACATTTGCTTCTCTTAATGATCTCCTAAGCCCCTAGCATTAACAAATAAGTAATAAATGATGAAGTGGAGCTCATAAACTATAGTCATACTAGCCTTTAGTATGCTTGTAATAAAGTTTTAAATGATTTTTTATACATATGGATAATCCCTTATGGATACAGTAATTTAACTGGCCTTGTACTTCGACATCTCTTTATAAGTCATGCTAGGAAATAGCTTAGGAAAAATAAAACAATGACTTTAATTGTAATAATAGAAGTAGGGAAGTTGATTAATTTTTTCTCTCTTTTCTTCCATTCAATATTAGAATCAGTCTGAAAAAATAAATTCAAAGATTTCATCAAAACTTAGGTGTCTATTATAGAAATTTAGATATTCATTAAAATCAATGATGAATAATTTTTAGGTTAAATTGATTATAAAACTTTCAATAGGAGCCTCTAACCCTATATACAAGATCAATAAGAATATCTTGCAAGTTGGTGACCATTCTAATCATGAAAGTTTCTTAATCTATCAATAATGTGCATATAACAAACATAACAGTTTTGAGAATGCTAATATTCAATAATTTTTATTATTATGAAAATATAAATTAAGGTTTCTATAAATCCATTTTATATAGGGTTATCTCGAACTCCATAAATCACATATCAGTGGAATAAGCACATAAGGCGATGCTTCTGCAAAACAAATGGTTAGAAGAAGATTATGTAAGAGTTTTCAACTATCGCCCGTTTTATCAGATCTATATTCCAGATGGTTCAAATCGAACAAATGATGGTTTTGGATACATTCAACCTAATGGAGATTGAAATTAATTTGAGTATAGTCTAGTGTTGTGGTTTTATGTGTCAAGTGTTTTGTGTCTGATGTTATATGTTTGTGTTTTATTGAACTTTTAAGTGTGTTTGTTACATCGTAACGAAGTAAAATTATCTTTGTTTTTATGCATTCAAATATTTGTGTATTGGAAAATTTCATCTAAGATGTTTGGATAGAAATTTTTAGTTTGTATTAAGTGTGATTATTTTAATGAAAGTTTGTGTTTGTGTGAAATTTATTTGGAATTGATGGAAATTTAACTTTCTTTGGAGAATTAGAAAAGTTTAGAGGGGAGAAATGATTATTTGATGTGATTTAGGGTGATTAACCAAGGGGTTTAGTACATTTTCTTAATTAATTATGAAAATTAGGGTACTGGAGGCTAAGCGCCAGAACTTAGCCCCTTAAGCGCCAGATTTCGAGGCTAAGGCCCAATGCCTCGCGCTTAAGAGTCGGTTCTTGAAAACTGATTTTCTGCAGTTAAAAACCCAAAAATTGACATTTTTAACACCTCTCGTCACCCACAACCTCTCAAAGTCGCGAAATAGGATTTAGGTTTTTCTTAAATTGGATCAATTAAAAGCTAATTTCAACGAGATTTGTCAGATTTGAATTCTTTGAGGTATGAGCACTACTACTAAGTAAATATTTTTTATTTTCACTATATTTTTTGAGTAAATTATTAAAAAATCTTAAGATCAATATTTATGGTGAAATTTGAAGAAAAACATGAGAAATTGCTTGGATTTAGTGGAAATTACCTTCGGAAGTTAAACTAGTAAGTTTAGTTTAATTTTGGAATTTATAGTGAATTTTTGCGATTTTTTTAGGGATGGCTCCAAAGTCAAAGCGCTTGAAAGATAATGTGAAATTTGATTCCAAAAAAATTGTTAGTGCAAGAGCAAAGGATCGATATGTCGACGCACTGTCATCACGTAAATTGATTCCTAAACGAGTATTTAATAAGCCAAGTGAAGTATTGAATAAATGATTACTAGAAGAAATTGGGAGAATTACTGTTACTTCTCCGCTGTCGCTGTTCTTTCTATGGTTAGAGAGTTTTATGCAAACTTGCCTGCAGCAGAAGAGAATTTGGTGATGGTTAGAAGTGAACAAGTGCATTTTTCACCTGCGATAATTAATGTCTTTTACCACTTGTCACCTACATTGTTTTGTTTTTATGCTAATTATCATCATACTGAAGTAGAATTGGATGAGATTATATCATTTCTGACTGATGGAAGAGGTTTATGGAAGATAACAAATGAAAGAAGAGTAAATTTTCTGGCCTCTAAGTTGAATGTCATTTCAAAGGCATGACATTATTTTATCTCATATAAATCTTGCCTTCAAGCCATACTACTGGATTTACGAGGCAGAGAGCAGTTCTAAACCATTGTATTCAGTTAGGAAAGCCTATTAACGTCAGGGGTATTATTTTTGATCATGTGATGAACCGTACCAAATCTGCTACTACATCAGCTATGGGATTTCCATCCTTAATTCATTCGATTTGTGAGTGATTTGGTGTGAAGTTTGAAACATGGGAGGATGTTCTTCAGCCATTGATACCTATTACCAGTGTAAATGTTGGTTCTTACACTGCACATTCAGAGTTTGGCTGGAGAGGAGGATTTATAACTTTCACTGCTTCCGCTTCTACTTTTGCTTCTGCTTCTACTTCTGCTGCTTCTACTTCACGTGCCACTACTTCTAGAGCATCATCATCTAGTGATTCACAAACTGGACTTTTGAAGAAGATTTTGAAGACAGTGAGTCTTAGCTGAGAGCATGCTAGAGATATGGATGGTAAGATTGAGAATATTGAAAGGTATATTGTTAAGCATGATGAATATGAGGAAATTTATCAGCAGTACATGGATAGAGTGATTAGAGGTGATCACAGTGCTAAGATGCCCCCTTATCCATTTTATTTCTTCTTAAGAATACCTGAGTTAAATTTGGTTTTTGATTGAAAATAATTATGTATATGAAGTTATATTAGGGAAATAAAGTTTTAACTATAGAAATGAATAAAAGAATTTAGTTAGAATTTATAGTAATAATGCGAAATTAAAGATTAAAATGTTTTTGATAAAGAAATGTTAAATAAAGTTAAAATATCATTAGTAAGAAATGTTGTACTTCTGGATGAATAGAACATTTGAATTTATTTTTTAAAGCTTAAGTTTCTTTTATTGAGAAATAATTTTGAATATTATTATTATGATTTTTAAGTGAAAGATACATATTAGAACTTTATTTTAAATGGAAGGGTGGAATTCAAAATCATTAAAGGCCTATCGAGATATAGTAATCCTTACCATATAATAAAAAGAAAAGAGATGAAAAAAAGAGAAGAAAAGAAAAGAAAGGAAAAGAAAAAGAAAAAAAAAAGAAAGAAGAAAAAAAGTGAAAAATAGTATGTTAAAAGGAAGGAGAAGCATGAGGATTTAAGGGTCTAACCAAAAATTGGTTTCATGCATAAAGTTTAAAATATAAGTTTTGAGAAAATCTAAAACTTAAGGTTATAATATAGTAAGAAAATTATTATCAATTAAAAATTTTAAGCGAGAAAAATAAAAAGTTTTAATCTAACATTTTAAAAAATCTACAAGTATTTCTAAATTAGATAGAAACTTATATTTTCATTATCCTATACTTAAGAACTTTCTAAACATTAAGTTTGTCTTATTTATTAAAATTTTTTCTAAATTGGATTATTTCATTTCTAGAACAAAATTTTGAAACCTTCCTAAAGAAACTCATTTACCAAGTTTTCATGTTAAAATTTTTATGGTTAAGAGTCACTTCAGGACAAGTAACATTTTAAGTTTGGGGGATTTTGATGCACCTAAAATATATAGTGTTTTATGAATATTTTTATACATATTTTGATGATATTGCACTTAAATGGAAGGTATTTTGTGTTTTTCTTGCAGGTATGATGAAATGATTAATTATGATGAAATGATTAATTATGATGAAAGGAGCGAAAAAAAATCATATTTAGAGCAAAATTATGAAGTTTGAAAAATTTGGCCTCTGGCACCTAAGCGCCAAAGTGCCGAGGCATAAGCGCCACAGTAAAAAATTGAATTTAAATAAATTGTTGAGCCATTTTCAAGGGGTGTTTGAAGAAAATTTTGGTGGTGACTTCCTTAACCTCCTTTGGGCGATAAATACGATTGAAGGGATGCATCCTTTTGGTGGATACATTGAATCTGGACATGATTTGGAGAGACAGCAAGACACCTTTTGGAAAATTATAAAAATGAAGCCTCATAATTCATGATGTGTGTGTGTGTTGGTATTTAGTGTGTTATTATTGAGAGTTATTATTGTGTAGGTGTTGAAGTAAGTAGTAGTTTTAGAGTTCTTATTTTCTATAGTAGAGAGTAGAGAGTAAGAAAGGAAAAAGGGTTGGTGTGAAATCTTCTTCTCACAAATTTTCCTTTATCCTTATATCTATTTTTTATTGAAGTTTAAAGTCTTTATTAGAGTCACCAGAGTTGGGTGCCAACCTCTGTAGAGCTGTACTGTGAAAAGCAAAATTCCAAAGGAACTTCCAGAGTCATGTGGAGAGGATTTTTAGATCAGTATTTATCTTTATTTTTACACTTTGTTTTTAAGTAGATTTTTTTGTTTTCATTAAGGTTTATGCTTTCATATCAAGTTTTGTTTGTGTTTTCTTAATGAAATAAGAGTAGTTTACTTTATCTTTTTCTTTCTTAGATGATGAAGTAATTAAATTATGGAAGTAATGTTGTGGAAAGTATAAGTGTTTAATGCTGGAATAAATTGTGATGATTCCATTCATTGAACTTAATTTACTTCTTGATTAACCAATTAGGATGTTAAGATTTTTTGTGAGATTATGTAAGATCCAATACTGTATTGTTTCAAACAACAGTTGGAAAGAATTACAGGCAATTATATGGGCTATTGTAGTCCATATTATTGAATGCAAATATATAGGGAGATATACTTTATGGGGAGTAAAATTAGAGGACTTTAGAGTGACAGGCTAAAGCCCCCTAATTTGGTTTATCATTTTAAATTTTGTTATGAGATGTTAGCCCTTAGGTTGAGGGAGTAATGGAACTCTAGAGTGAGAGCTGGTATCTTCCCTGCCTAACTAATCTACAAAATTTTAAAATTTCTTAACCAATTTTCTTTATAGAACCAAGTAATGGTAAAGAATATAATTGCTCCTGTTTGACACAATACATTTAGATACTTCCACAACATAAAATTCCATAATTATTACTGATTCATTTAAGAAGGAAAAAGATATTTGATTCTTATAACTTTTATATCATGTTTAGAGTATTGATAATTTTATTTCCTGCTTCAACTTGTTATTAAAAATATCAAAAAGAACTTTACAAAATTAAAAACTTAAAACATACTTACAAAAATCAATTTAAAAAAGTAAAAAGTTATTTTTTTATTTCTTTAAATTTTTACACATTTCCCTGTGGGTTCGATATCTCGAGGCTTAATTAGAAAGTCCTATATTACTTGATAAACGATACATATACTTGCGTAGAATGCTATATTATAATTCATAAAATTTCTATCTAAATCGTAAGCATAAATATTCGGGCATCAAGTTCCCAAGGGTAAACCATGTGAGGTGTACCTATGGTTCACATTGAGTTGATGGCTTGCCCTCTCCTTATTTGCTCTTCAAGGAGGTGGATAAGGCAAGATTAACCTTACTGAATTCACCTCCTCTAAGTAAATCATAATATTTGAAAGGAACATGACACCTTAGCCTCTTACTCACTTCATGCATGACTTGGCTGTGATTGCATTTAACAATGGTTTGGGATGGGTTTAATCCTTGTTTCTCCTCCATTGGATGGTCTAGGATGTGAGCAAGCTCATCTTGGGTTGGCCGACCACATCATCTTAAGGAAGAAGGTGAGTCATGCTTTAAAATAAGGGTATTTTGCCACCTCAAATCTCTCACCATGATGAGGTTTAATTATGGTTTATATGATGTGGCATGGGTTGGATTCATTTGTACTAGGTCATATGGATTGTGTTTAACCCATTTGAGGTCAACTGTGATGTCATTATGGGTTTGGAATTTTGGAAACCCATTATCGTGTCATAAGTGGTGTCACATATCTTAATGACTTTTTAATTATATTTCTATTTTAATTAATTATGTAATTATTAAAAAATATTTTATATTATATTATTTACCCTTAACTTAATCAAAATAATTTTGGGATTAATTATTTGATTAATTTCATCATTTTTTGTTCAAATTAGGTATTTTGAACAAATTTGATACATGTTGATTAGGGTTGACCAATGTTGACCCAAGTTGACTCAGGTTGACCCATTTTAGTCCAAGGGTGACCTATTTTGAGTCTTCTAACCTTTTCATGGTTTGATTAGTCATAAAGTCCAAGGGTTTTGTCAATAAAAGCTTGATTTGGTCATGTTGATCAATTTTAGGGTTTAGGTTAATCTAAGGGTTAATGTAATGACTTTTGAATTAATTTCTTATCATTTTGATCATTGGTAAGTTAATCATGTCAATGTCTATCTTTGAAGTTAATTTTGTGGTCAAACGGGCTTGGGTTAGCTATTCTTTACTAATTTTAATCCTTTTAGGTCAAGAGTAGACCAATAGGGCTAGGGCAGTTGTCTTTATGTCATGAATGGATTGTTTTGATTAAAATTTCAATTATTAATGCCAAAGAATGACCAATA
Source organism: Papilionanthe hookeriana x Papilionanthe teres (assembly GCA_022702705.1). Lineage (NCBI taxonomy): Eukaryota > Viridiplantae > Streptophyta > Magnoliopsida > Asparagales > Orchidaceae > Papilionanthe > Papilionanthe hookeriana x Papilionanthe teres. Next base: position 29,575,092 of record CM040430.1, on the reverse strand, counting down.
AGGTCAATGCAATAATATTTGGGTCATGGTTTGATCATTTTGACCTAATATATCTTTTTAGGTCATAAGGTGACCAATGAGGTGAATGTGGTGGTCTTTAGGTCTTGGGTTGATGATTTTAGCCAATTTTAACTTTTTTCAGTTAAAAGTAGACCTATTGGATCAATGGGTTGGTCATTGGGTCAGATTGATCATTTTGACTATTTGGTCAAAAGTTGACCTATTGGGTCAATAGATTGGTCATTAGGTCAAAAATTAACTTTTTTGTCCAAATTTGACTTTTAGGGTCAAAGGTTGATCAATTGGGTCTATGGGTTGGTTATTGGGTCAGAAATTGACCATTTTGACCAAAGTTAACTTTTTGGTCAAAAGTTGACCTATTGGGTCAATGGGTTGGTCATTGGGTCAGAAATTGACCATTCAGACCAAAGTTTACTTTTTGGTTAAAAGTTAACCTGTTGGGTCATTAGATTGGTCATTAAGTTAAAAATTGATTATTATTACCAATGTTGACTTTTTGGTCAAAAGTTGACTTATTAGGTAAAAAAATTAACTATTTTGACCAAAGTGACTTTTTAATCAAAAGTTGACATATTGGGTCAATGGGTTAGTCATTGGGTCAGAAATTGAACATTTTGACCAAAATTGACTTTTTGGTCAAGGGTTGACCTCTTAGTTCAATGGGTTAATCATTGGGTCAGAAATAGACCATTTTGACTAAAGTTGACTTTTTAGTCAAAAGTTGACCTATTGGGTCAGAAATTGACCATTTTGACTAAAATTGAGCTATTTGGTCAATGCGTTGGTCATTGGGTAAAAAATTGACCATTTTGACCAAAGTTGACTTTTTAGTTAAATGTCAACCTATTGGGTCAATATTGATCAGATCAGGGTTTGTCTGATTTTATCATTTTATAATCTCATTAAGATTTGGGTTAAAAAAGGATTTATAGGGTCTTACCCTAGACGTTAGGCTTTAGTGTCCATCATTGAGATTTAGGAAGTCAATCTTTGTATATTTCCTGTCTCAAGCTTATTTTGAAATGATCCTCACAAAAGTGAGGTCAACAAATGGGCCCCCAATATGTGTGGAATACTGGACAAGTATGCCACACATATTGGCGTTGAGAGAAATGGCCCTGATGTCATAATCCATTGTTAGTTTATAAGTCATTTTAATGTCAAAGAAATTTCATTTTGAAGAGAAGATGGATATCATATTCTATTAAAGGAGGTCTTGTACCGTTTCTTGAAGATATGAAAAGTAGATATGTTGGTTTTGAGAAGGAACGCTATGCGACTTATATCCTTTCTCAAAGAAAAAGTTAGAGGAATACCATATTTCTATGTTAGGAAGGGTCTTAAATCTAATGACTAGAGAGAGAGAAGATGCCATATCATCTCTCAGAAATGTCAAATGTCAATATGTCGATTTTGAGAAGGAAAGTTATGCGACTTATATCCTTTCCCGAAGAAAAAGTTAAAGGAATGTCATGTTTAAGTGTTAGGAAAGGACTTATAACTAATAACTGGAAAGAGAGAAGTTGACATATCGTCTCTTAGAAATGTCAAATGCCAATATGTCGATTTTGAGAAGGAAAGTTATGCGACTTATATCCTTTCTCAAAGAAAAAGTTAAAGGAATGTCATATTTTTGTGTCAGGAATGGACTTATAACTAATAACTGGAGAGAGAGAAGATGACATATCATCTCTCAGAAATGTCAAATGTCAATATGTCGATTTTAAAAAGGAAAAACTATGCGACTTATATCCTTTCTTAAAAAAGAAGTTAAAGGAATGTCATGTTTCCATGTTAGGAAGGGACTTATATCCAATATCTGGAAAGTGATAAGATGCCATATCATCTCTCTGAAATACCAAATGTCGATATGTCGATTTTAAGAAGGAAAGCTATTTGACTTATATCCTTTCTCAAAGGAAAAGTTAAAGGAATGTCATATTTCTATGTTAGGAGTGGACTTATATCCAATAACTGGAAAGAAAGAAGATGTCATATCAGCTCACTCAAATGTCAAATGTCGATTTGTCAATTTTGAAAAGAATGTTATGCGACTTATATCCCATCTCAAAGGAAAAGTTAAATTAATATCGTGTTTCCATGTCATGAATGGTCTTACATCCAATAAATGGAAGTTATGTGTGAAAAATACATAAAAGAAAGTGTATCCGCTGAGGATTTAACCTTTACAGCTCAAAAGTTAAATTTCTTGTTAATTATCACAAGTTGTTTATCACGTCATTTTTTATTTAAAAATTTTGTCTCCCATTTTTGGAGTTGACGATTTATTGTAGAGAACAGAGGATGTCTTTCAACGTTTATTTCATTACCAAAGATGATACACATTGCAGACAAAAGTTAACAGGACATATATTTCAATATATCATATAGCACACATTCTACAAACTATAGACATCTAACACAACGAGGATTATGATATTGTCCTTTTGTTGTTATTGGAACCTCGGGTATTATTAGACCAACCTCAAATATGTAACACTCCAAGATATTGTCCCTTAGGTGTTTGGACATTCATGGTGTCATGGTAATTCCAGTGGTTTAAACCCTTCAAGCTTTAGAATGGCCTGATATCCGACAGGTCGTTTGCCTGGACGAGTTCGTCGTAAAGTGATCAAGATTCGATGTCTACTGACGCTCGGTATGCAATGTTTCGTCACATCAATGCCATTCCCTTGCATAAGAAGAACTGATCCTCGAGTCAAAGGGATTTGGTATGTCTCATGAAATTCTCCTGGTGTGAGAATTGGTTTGTCTCTTCCAAAGGGGATAGAGCACCTTTTCATTAATGACAGTGTGCAAGATGGTCTTTCGAAGTAGTGACTGTCATTATGAGGAGGGATACAATATCCCTCATCATAAATATTAATAATACAACCGTCCGAGATTTAGCTTGCTGGCATTATCCCTCAGGTGACATGTCGTCTAATGATCTGGATGATTACAGTAGGGAACGGGTCCAACTGTTTGTGTCGTAGAATACCTGATGGTTTCCTTCCTTGTCCTTAACATAGTTATAGCAGCATCTATACTAGATTTTCAATCATCCTTTGCACGTATGCACTTGTTTAGATCAGAGTAGGTTCTCTTCTTAAAGCGCTCATCCCAGCCCATATCTCGAGCTTCCATCACGTGCTTAATAATAGCCGCTTATTCATCTTCGTCGAATACCTTAGTGAACAATTTAATGCCATCTAGTATGTTAATAGTCTGTCCATTGATATGTTTAAATTGTTCAAAAGAGTGTCGTCTGATGTTTCGAATTTACCGTAATTCTTCTTCAGAGATCTCTCTTTTATTAATTTATCATTCTGACACTGTTAAGTTCAGAGTTGGTATGTATGGGTCGTAATGAAAGTAGTCCTTTCAATTGGATCTTCTTCCTCGGGCTCTAAATTTTGTACCCCTAGAATGGGATAGATTTCATCGGGTGGACTTTTAGGGAAGAAAAATTCAATTTTGTCTGTATCATCCTCCATACGTCTCTTGCCCTATAAATATTTTTCTTCCTGTCATTTCGATCGCTTGTCGCGGTTTTGCTTTTGAGAGCGCGTATGTCCTGATGTCAGTTTGTTGATACCAGCAACAGATGCTTCCCCAATTCTTTGAGCTATAGCCATTACTACAGATTTTAATTTCCCGGCATTAGTTTTTCATTTATGAATGATTGGTTTTTGTTCGTCCATGATTTCATATTGTTCTCGTGCTTTAAACTCTATTACATGTGTCTTATCTTCAACTTCATATTGATTAACAAGGTATAACAATAATCTATGATATATCAGTTCAAGTTATAGCATATTAAGCTCAAAATGAATTCTTGCCCCTTTGTCAGAGTGTTGGCGGTCCAATGCCATGGTCACACCATTTCGAAATGTGAAAAGAAGTCTATTGTCAGATATTTTCGTGTAAGTGACAAGATAATATACTTTTCAGACTAAATTTCATCTTCAAAATGTTTTTTTAATTAAATTTTTTTTTGTTTTATTTTGAAGGATTATGCTTATAAGTATCTACTTAGTAAGCACAAAAGAGATTTCAAGAGACAAAGTAAAATTTTCATAAACAAGGTAAACCATTTTTATTATTTTCCTAGTTCATAAATAAGTCATGGTTCATAATATTCATGTTGCATAAATTTTTTTTAAGAAACACCCATTGATTGGGAGCAAGATACTTTCTCCTTGACAATCTACTAATTGGTAAGATCCTCTGAAATATGTCTTTTCAATTACATATGTGCCCTCCCATATTGGTTCGAACATTCCACCTATTTTTCGATGAGCGAGTATAGATCTTAGAAAAACTATAACTAGTTCACCAATATGAATGGTTCTAAAACGAACCAATTTGTCATGGGCTCGTATCATTTTTGCTTGATAGAGTTTCAGATTTTGTTGAGCTTGGAGACGTTTGCCTTCTAAACTTTCAAGTTCTTCAAGTCGTAATTTGGCATTTTCTTCCTTAGTTATTTTAATTGCAACAGAAACTCTAAGAGATGGAATTTGCACATTAAGTGGTAAAATAGCCTCAGAACCATATACTAGAGCAAACAGTGCTGATAGTGTTAGTGTTCGGTATGTAGTACTATAGGCCCATTAAGCTTCTATTAATCGTTCATGCTACTATCTTTGACTGTTTATTAATAACTGTTTCAAAATTTGTACCAATATTTTGTTGAAGGCTTCAGCTAAAACATTAGCTTTAGGATAATATATTATGAAATACCTTCAATCTATCCCATGTCTTTGAATAAAATTATTCATCTTTGTATTTTTAAAGGCTAGTCCATCGTCTAATATGACCCTTCGAGGTATTCCAAATCTATAAACAATGTGAGTCTTGAAGAAATGGAGAACTTGTTTTGATTTGACTTCTCTGAGTGGTATTGCTTCCACCCATTTGGAGAAGTAATTAGTGGCTACTAGAATAAATTGATGGTCTTTAGACGATGGAGGGTCTATAGGGCCCACTTGATGCTCGACTTTATATTTTCCAAGAATTTATGAACTCAGATTTATTGATTTATAATAATTTTCTTAAGTCCAAGCATTCAATGCAAGTATACGTATTGTATCAAATAATACATGGCTCTAATGGAGTCCTATATATTGATCCCACAGGGAAATGTTAATGTTTTAGGAAAACATTACACAATGTGTAATAAGCACTAAAGTTAAGGTTTACTACTTACTACTACTATGCACGAAACAGTAAGAACAACGAAACAGTAACAATTAACTAATGACAATTACTTCTAACTACTTTAAGAATAAAATTAACTAACAGACACACTAAACTAAGTATTTGAAAGGTCTTTGATATATGAGAAAAGTATCTTTCCTCTTGAAATTAAAATATGATGTGTGGATTGATATGGAATAATTATCTATATTATTATGACAAATAGGAGCATAGATGATTCTTTACCCTTAAAAGAGTACCCCCCCTCTTCTATGTAAGAAAATAACATTGACATATTCTAGGTTTAGTCACTAACTCTAAGGCTAGGCCATGAGGATACCGACTCTCACTTCGGAGCTCCCACTCACCCTTCACCCGAAGGCTAACATTTGATACTAGTTAATAATCTTAGAACTAATTTAGGGATTTTAGCTTGTCACCCTAAAATCTCCACATTGAAGTCTATCAAAATATATTTCCCTATTTATTTGCATGTAATTTCGATGAACTATGCAATTCATCTATAGAAATTGAATGGATCTTTCATTTTTGTTGTAGGACATTAAATCATTTCAAACTTAATGTTCACCAACATATTTTAACACTTCAATTGGCCAAATTGAAAGTAAATTAAGTTCTAAATGAAAAACCATTACAATTTCTTCATTACATTAAAAGCACATCAAATCCACATCAATCCATCATCACATCTCCATGCAAGAAGAAAGACAAGGGAGACTACTCAGAAATCATGGAGAAGATACAATAAATGAATTTGATATATAAAAGAAAAGTCATACAAACCACAAAAGAAAATACAACTTATCTCTTTCTTTTCCCCAATGCAATTCCCTTGAAGTTCATTTGAATCCTCTCCTCTCATCTTTACAACACTTGATTCTCTCTTTAGAATGAAAAGGAAGAAGTAATCTCTCACTTTACCTCTTCTTCTACCTTCCTTGGAGAAGAATCCCTCTCAAATTTTCACTCTACACTCTCTACTCCTAAACTCTAACACTTCACTCTCACTAAAACTACTCTAGAACCACTGAAGAAGCACACCATTTTCGTCCAAAAATAGTTACTTATAAGATAAGGATGAAATCCCAAGAGTTTCTATAGGCATCCCTTCAAAAAGTAGCCAAAACTCTTCAAATTTAAACTCCACCGACTTTTGGCGCCGGCGGTGCAGGATAGGGCGCCGGTGGTGCTCTTTCATGTCATTTAATTGTTGTGCTCTCTGGATTTGGGCGCCGGCGACGCCAGAACACTTTTTCACCATTTTGCTCATTTTTGCTCATTTTTGCTCTAGATTCGCTCCTTTTTGCTTCTTCTCACTCCAATCACCTAAAATCATCATACCTGCAGCAAATCATGAAAAATATCTTTCTTTAAAGTGCAATATCATCAAAAATGGTTAAAATTAGATAGAAAAAACTGTATATTTTTTCAGTGCATCACCACTATGTCAGTTCCCCAACACTTAAATGATCAAGATGCAATAGTTGGATGTAGTACATTTGGGGGTTGTTGCAAGACCACTCCATGTATTTGACATTGATGACACTTTTTTGCAACCTCGAGATAATCATTCATCATAGTTGGCCAATAATATACCATCCTTTTATCTTCATTTTCATTTTAAGCCTAGATTGGTGCACACCACATAGACCTGAATGAACTTCTTTAACAATCTCTTGAGCTTCAGTTTGGTTTAAACATCTTAACCACATTTGGTCAAAAGATTGTTTGTAAAGGATATCATTTACTAGAGCATAAGATAATGCTCTTTGTTTAATTTGAGTCACGATAGAGTTTTTTTAAGGTAATCTTCCGGATTGCAAATATTAAATAATTGGTTGTCTCCAATCATCCTTTTCTTCGACAATTATTTTCAATTTCATGCTTTCGGCGATTTTTTGTAAATTATCTATGTCTATTTAAGAAAGAACTTGTCGTCCTTTTATAGAAATCAGTATGTCATCTTCTTCTGGACAAGCAAATTCTTTTGCAAGTTTTGCCAAAGCATTTGCTAAAGAATTGTCTCGTCTCATAATTAAAAATAATATTACATCAAGAACTTGTTGAAGAAGTTTCACAATGTAACATGAATATTATTCTAATCGAGGTTTCAATGTTTTGTATTTTCTCGCAATCTGATTAATGATCAATTGGTAATCTTTGTAGATGTCGATATTCCTGATTTCCAATAATATTGTCACTTCGAGACCGATTATGAGTGCTTCAAATTCAGCTTCATTATTTGTGCATGACTCAGTCATATGATATGAAAATGGCATCATCGCTTTGTCCGGAGTAATGAAAACTCATCCTATTCCAGGTTTTCCTGGTATAATTGGTTGTTTGTCCTTGTTTTTTTGAGCAGATGATGCTCCATCAAAATATAATTCCAATCGTTGCACGTTTGAGCTTTTTATTTCTAATATTTGCTCATCAGGTAAATGATGCGATGCGACTTTATATATGCTTTAAAATACAAGAATTTGATACAACTTTTTAGAATATTTAATTCCTGGTAAATAGCTTCAAAAACTTGATGTGCGAGGTTTACTTTTATTAATTTATATTTAGATTTTATAATAATTATTGTAAAAGTCACAATTTTAAACGCAAGTATACGTATCGTTAAAGTAATACAGAGCTCTAGTGGAGTCTTGATTATCGATCCCACAGGGATAGTAAATATATAAAAAGTAAGAAATGTAAGAAATATTTTGGAATTTTAAAATGAAATGCAATTTATATATACTTATATATATATATATTCAAATTTAATTTACTAATAATTTTTACTATAAGCAAGTAAACAGTAAGTAGTAAAAAAGTAAAGTAAGCAATAAGTAAAATTCAATGCAAGTATAAAAACGACTTTTTTCTTTTCAACTAATCAAAGATTTATAGAATAATTATCTTTTGTAGGGAATTTAGATTATGGTATTGTGCCAAGTAGAAGCATTCCTATTCTTTACCTTTGGTCTATGTACGAAGAACATTGACTAATCTATAGATCGGTTCAGGATATTTTATTAGTAGAATGAATTAATCTAGACTCACACTACTAGATGTCTAAGGGTGGCTATGGTCGGCCCTACCAGTGACTCGTTCCCTTTCTATAAACCAAATTATTAGAATTTAGTCTGTCACTTTAAAAACTAATTAATTTTACACCCAATAAATAATATCTTCCTGTTTATTTGCACTTCACCTTAAAAAATCTGCGTATAGCCTGCGATTACCTAAGGATTCAAGTGATATCTACAAGTTAAGAATTTATCTCTGGATAGGTCTCAAAAGTCTTCAACAGGTTTTAAAAATTTAAATGACCATTTTAAAAGGTAAACTAAGATCAGGTATTAATATCATCACAATGTTTTAAAATATTTTAAATTTAATTATCCTAAAAAATTTGATTAATTTATTATCCTTTTCATAGTTGAAAGAAGAAAGATAACTAACTACTCAGAACACATTGAAATAACACAACAAAACATATCTATAAACTTTGAACCAAAGTACAAATACTTATCTGAAGTGTTCCTTCAAGTGATCCGCTGACTTCTACTAACTCCAAAGCAATGATGAAAGACTCCAACAGCAACAACAAACAATAAATACTCAAAATAAACTCACTAGATACAAAATAAAGTGGCACCCTAAGCATGGAAGAGACTAAATAAAAATAAAAGTGGAAAAAAGATGCTAAAAGAGGTATAGGTACTAAGAGGGGGGGTGGTGCAATTTTTTCTGTAGAATAGGCTCCTATTTATAAAGCTCTGAATTTGACTAGGGGTTGCTTAAGGCACCTCTTCAAAATTTGTCCAAATTCAATGCATCTTCTAGAAGGTAACTATCGCACATAGGCGACGGGATCTGGTGCCTAGGTGCCGGACTCCATGACATGGTCTTTCACACCTCTTCATTTTAGATCGCACCTCTTCGCGATCTAGACCGTTTCCTTGTGTCCAAAAATATTGTATTACATGTCCTATATATTAGGAGTAACTTCCAGTCTTCTAAAAGCTCCAATAACTACTTAACACCGTCAAAATAACTGCCTAAAGTCGTCAAAAATCTTGACAGCGTCTGTATCAAACTGACGCTTAGGCGCCGGATTCTGGCGCCTAGGCGCCAGGCTAATAATTCTAATATTTTGCTCCTTTTTTCTCCTTTTTGCTCACTTTTCCTTCTTTTTCTTTCTTGGGCTCTTTTTTAATCATCTACATCGAAATACATGAAAATATCTTTCATTAAAGCATAATATCCTTAACAATTGAATAATAAATAAGGCATAAAAATGAGTATTTTTAGGTAGATCAAATTCCCCCAAACTTAAATGTTACTTGTCCTCAAGTAACCCTTTTAATTACATAAGATAAATAACATTTGGAATGGAGTTAAAATAGTTAAGATTCCTTATAATTTTTGGTTTTTTAAATGATTTAGCAAATCATTAACCAAATTTCACTAATTGAGTTTAATTTTATGAATTAAAGAACATTTAACTACAAAATAATAAGAATTCCAATTTTTCATTTATTTCAAGAATAAATGTAGTTCATAATATTAAGGTCACAAAAATATTTACAAGAAAAAGATTTTCATGAAATATTTTTCTAGTAAACATATTTGTACATAGAAATTAAGTTAAAAATGTAATTTGTTTTCTTCCTATAAGATAATTCAAGTGAAGCCAATTTTTGATCAGGCATTTCCTCAAGCTTCTCCTCACTTCTTTTCGTTCTCTTTTCTTTGTTTTTTCTTTTGGATTGTTTTTTAATCCTATTTTTTTTAAGTGAGGATTATTATTTTTGGATAGCCTGTTAATGATTTTGAACTTCACTATCCTTAACTTATTTTCAAAAACTTATACATTCTTACTTAATAAATATGAAATTAATAATTTATTATTTTTCAAAACTTATTTCAATCTTTTCTTTTTCAAGTAATAATCTTGATTCCTTAGTATTTCAAAAATACAATTCTCTTTACTATAAATAGAAAAATTTTGATCTTATTATTCTTTAAGTTAAATAATTCTATTCTTAAAATCAATCAAAATTTTTGAAATTTAAGTTAAGTTTACTAAATTATTTAAAAATTCAAAAATTTTGGTAATCTTAAACAGATTTTCCATTCCTTATTTTATGTTAATATATTTTTAAAGAAAATATTAGTTCATTAAGGACAAATAATATTTAAATTTGATAAATGTTTTCCCTTCCCCTAAACATCAGCTTTAGTATAAATATAAATCATGAAATTTTCTAAAGCATGAGAGAAAGAAATAAACATGAATTATCTAAGTACAATAATGTTGTTGTAAGGAAAAAAACTAACTTCAACTTCTACGCATGTTTTAATATGAATATAACAAAAATGATTAAGCATATAGAGAAATGTTTTGCAGAGCAGGAGTTACTTTCTAAAAAAAAATCTTTTTTTTTATTTTTAAACATGCAAACATACTAACTATTCCTGAACACTAAACAGTAGGCTGAAATAGAAATAAACTTTTATAAAATTCATTCACATTTCAGTCCTAAACACACATAAGATAATCTAAAAACAGTTTTAACATAAAAAGTTCACATAAACACTAACAACTGACATCACTAAACAACACAAGAAACAAGAAACACACTAAAAAAAATAGAATCAATAATCTCCAGAGGTAAGTCAAGCTACTAATCATTGTCTCTAACTTCATCATCGTCATCACCAAAAGAAAACTCCATATCCTTTGGATCAACATATGGTGAAAATCTGGGACAAGTAGGAAACCGAACATCGTGCTCACCTTTCAGAAATCTCACTAAAGACACAGAATACTCAGCATCATAACCACTCTTTCTTTATGTATACTCAGAAAGATGATCGATCTTCTTATCTATCGTATCTACTCTACAATGAGTTAGGAATAACTCATTCTGCTGCTCTATAAACTGACCATGCATGGTTTCCCAAAAAGTAGATGGTGGCTCAGCAGAAGTAGATGGTCTAGAAGTAGAAGCTCTACCTAAAGTCGGTAAAGAACCATAAGGTGCAGTAGAACTCTTACCTCAAAGTTAATCATAGATACTGACGCTTTCTCATCCTACAGGCTTTATTGACTTGATCTTTTCCTCAGAAAGCTCAGCAACTACTCAAACACTTTGAAATAGAAAATAGATCATAGATGGAAAACCAAGTCCATTAGAAGTGCTAGAACGAGCAGTAGCCTCTACAGAATCATAAATAATGCTCCCTACATCTATACGCTTCCTCTCTTAAATGCAGTAGTTGAGAATAGTTCTATCTTTGGTAACCTCTCTTAAAAGATTGGATGGAAGGAGACGAGCAGAAATAAAGTTGTGTCATGCCTTTGAAACACCATTAAGCTTAGAAGATGAAAAATTTACCCGTTTCCATTCCGAATCTTCCAGGCTCCAGTACTATCAGTCAGGTAGGCAATGATCATATCCAAATCTCCCTCAGATAGAGATAATCCAGAGTAATAACACTCTATGTTCAGCGGTAGGCCATAGAAAATATTGATGCTTTCAGGAGTGAATCCTAGTCCAACTCCTCAAAAGAAAATCTCGTATTCTTCAGCATTCACAAAATTAGCATAAAACTCTCTAACAACCGGATAACGGCAACAGCAGTGAAATAGTAGAATCGTAGCTAGTAGAGTGCAACGATTGTCTCCTCAATTCTTCCTCCAGGATTATAAAAACTTCGCTCTGAGATAAATTTCTGAGTCGTAGCAAAATCATTGTATCGGAAGTGTGCAACAGTAGTGACGAGCTTGCTACGATCAAAATTTTCTCATTCCTTACCTCGCTTAGATTTAGGTGCCATCTAAACGTGAAATAAAAACATGAAATAAATTCAACGAATCTAGGAAAATAAACTAATTTAAGCTTTTCAAACTTGAAAGAGCTTAAAATTTTCATGGATTTAACTTTATAAATAAAAAATTTTCTCAAAATTTAGGTTTTTCTCAATGAGAGCAAAATCCATGGTAAAAATTGAAGATAATGAGTTTAGAATGTAGATCTAACCTCGGGATGAAGAAATCGGGTGATTTCAAGCTCAAAAACTTTAAAATCCGGCTTAAAATAGGATCTCTAGGTAGTATTTTCACGAAAACCATTGGAGAAGAAAGCTTATGCGTCAAAAATGGCGTGGGGGGGGGTTAAGAGGATGAGTTTTCAGGTTCAGGCCGTACCGGCGCCTAAGCGCCTAATTCTAGAGCCTAGGCGCCAGACTTGCCTTTCCAAAAATTCAATTTAAATTTTATATTTTCCCAAATCTTATCAAATCTGACTCCTAATTACTCTTATGAGAGTATTAATCCAATTTATATCCTCTAAAAATTTTAACAATCAATTTAAAGTGATAGTATATATCCATTAAAATGTATCCAAATTCTTCAATTCCAATCCCAAATTTCCATTCCAAATTTAATAAATTCTAGTACAAGATTGTATCAAGGTTCATAGTTTTATAAATAACACGAACAAAAACATATTTAAAGCAAACATTCAAATCCAACAACACACATTGAGCAACTAAGCAAACACACAAATTCAATATTCAACACACTAATACAAGACTCTATCATAACTAAAACACATATAAGATCTATTTAACACCAATCTTCAATTACCAACTCTTTTACAATAAAGTTCACTAGGACCGAAGGGATAGAACACCAACGCCTTTGGAAATTCCAAAGCTGTCTTTTCATCAATTCATTTGTTCTCCGTGTACATTTCTACTTTGGCGTCATGATAGGTAGCCATATGATCAGATTGAAGTTTGGTTTGCCATTCCAAGTGTTCTTATTGGTGGTACATCTCATGAATACGAATACCAATACTTTAAAGTTCCGCTTCAATCTTCTCCAATCAACTAAACATTTTCTCCATACTAACAACAATAAAACCATTAAAATAAGGCTGAGGATCTTTAGGAGATTTGTCTCTCACCTCATTTCCATGATTTCCTCTATACATTGCCTCCAAATCCTTCTTAACTCCTCCAAAATGGATTGCTCTGGTCGAAATTAAGGTTTCTATGGGATTGGGGACGAAGAATAGTCTATATATAAAGAGATTTCGTGGAAAAACTGAAGAATTTTAATTTTTCCACGATCTGTAACTGTGGCGCTCGGGCGCCGAATTCTAGCGCCTAGGTGCCGGATCTTCGATACACAGGCCATTCTGGCGCTTAGGCACCAAATTTTGGTCATAAAAATAGGTCTAATAAACGGGTATGATCAACACACAAGCATAATTATGAAAATTTTAAATCACAAACAATCACAAACGAAGGCTAACTTGATCTCTGATTTACTCACATTTGACATGGAGTGGTTTAAGGGCAAATTTTATATACTTCAAGAAAATGTTTAGCTTAAGCCAATACAGACTTCTTAGCCTTGTATTTCCAGAAGTTATATATAAACTTAGTCAAGACCAAGGCATAACCTTACAACAATAATTTAACTCACACTAATAAATATGGGTAGCCTCCCACAAAGTACTTGTTTTAACGTCGTCAGCCTGACCTAATTAATTGAATTAATCGGGTAGACTCAGCTCATAAGCCTCTTTGTAATTTAATTTCATTTCTCCAATATAAGGCTTTAGTCTTAATCCGTTAACTTTAAATACTTTTCCAATTTTGGGATCTTTAATATCCACAGCTCCATAAGGGTATACTTTCTTAATTATAAATGTTCCCATCCATTTTGATTTTAATTTTCCAGGAAAAAGTTTTAAACGAACATTAAATAATAATACTTCTTGTCTAGGCTCGAATATTTTCCTTGAAATCATTTTTTCATGCAATTTCTTCATTCTTTCCTTATAAATTCTTGCATTTTCATAAGACTCATTTCTTATCTCTTCCATTTCATTCAGTTGTAATAATCATTTTTCTCCTATAATATTCAAATTATAATTAAATTCCTTTATCGCTCAATTAGCTTTATGTTCATGTTCAACAGGTAAGTGACAATGTTTACCATAAATTAACCGATAAGGTGACATTCCGATAGGTGTCTTATAAGCTGTTCTATAAGCCCATAATGCAGAATCAAGTCTATCAACCCAGTCAGTTCTTTTAGGATTAACAGTCTTTTCCAATATTCTTTTAATTTCTCTGTTTGATACTTCAGCCATTCCACTTGTTTGAGGATTTTAAGCAGTTGTAATTCTATGTTTAATTTTGAATTTTTCCAGCAATGATTGAATTCTTATATTTTTGAAATGACTTCCCCCATTTGTGATAATTATCCTGGGCATTCCAAATCTTATAAAAATAATTTTCTTTAAAAATTTCGAAACACTTATGGAATCACAGTTAGGTAAAGCTATAGCTTCGATCCAATTTGAAACATAATCAACTGCTAATAAAATATAAATCTTTCCAGATGATAGTACGAAAGGTCTCATAAAATCTAAACCCCATACATCAAAAATTTTGATTTCTAATATAAAGTTTAGAGGCATTTCATATTTTCTGGATATATTTCCCATTCTTTGACATCGATCACAAGTTTTCACATAATGTCCAACATCTTTAAATAAAGTAGGCCAATAAAATCTAGAATTTAAAATTTTAAATGCGGTTTTATCCACTCCAAAGTATCCTTCAAATTCAGAATCGTGACATCTTGGAATAATTTCAAAAGTTTCTTCGTAAGGTACACATCTTCAAATCATGGAATCTCTTCCTCTTTTAAATAAATGAGAATCTTCCCAAATATATGAATTACAATCATTCTAAAATTTCTTAATGTATTTTTTATTCAACCCATGTGGTGAAATATTGCTAACCAAATAGTTAACTATATCTTCATCCCAAGGCATTTGTAATCCTTGAATGACATATAATTGCTCATCTGGGAATTTCTTATTTATATTTTCTTCATAAATCTTCTCATTATTATTTTTTATTCTTACTAAATGATCAGCAATTTGGTTATCAGTTCCTTTTCTTTCACAATTTCAAATTTAAATTATTGTAAGAGTAAAACCCATCTGATCAATCTAGGTTTAGCATCCTTTTTAGACATTAAACACTTAATAATGGAATGATTAGTATGTACGATACATTTTATTCCAAGAAGATATGGTCTAAATTTATCAAAGGCATATACTATTGCTAAAAGCTCTTTTTCAGTAGTAGTGTAATTTATTTGAGTTTCAGTAAGAGTTTTGCTGGCATAGTATATAACTTTAAAAATTTTCTCACATTTTTGTCCTAATACAGCTCCGATTGCATAATCACTTGCATCACACATTAATTTAAGAGGTTTATTCCAATCAGGTGCAACAATGACAGGTGCAGTGATTAAATTTTTTTTTCAGAATATTAAACGCTTTCAGACAATCTTCATTAAATTCAAATTTAGCTTCTTTTTTCAATAAATGGTAAAATAGTTTAGCAATTTTAGAAAAATCATTTATATATCTCCTATAAAATCCAGCATGACCCAGAAAACTTCCCACATTAGTAACGGTAGTAGGTGGTTGTAGTTCAACAATAATTTTCACTTTGGCTTGATCAACTTTCATTCCTATTTGTGAAACTTTATGTCCAAGTACAATTTCTTCTGTGACCATAAACTGACATTTTTCCCAGTTTAGAACTAAATTTATTTCTTCACATCTCTTCTAAACTTTCGTTATATTTTCCAAGCAAGATTGAAAAGAAGTTTCAAAAATTGAAAAATCGTCCATAAATACTTCAATTCCTTTATCAATTAAATCACAGTATATTGACATCATACATCTTTGAAAAGTTGCAGGTGCATTACATAAACTGAAAGACATTCTTCTAAAGGCAAAAATTCCATATGGTCTAGTAAATGTTGTCTTTTCTTGATGTTCAGAAGCAACGGGTAATTGATGATAACTAGAATATCCATCCAGAAAACAAAAATATGAGTGTCCAGCTAGTTTATCCAGCATTTGATCCAAGAAAGGTAAAGGAAAATAATCCTTCCTAGTGGTGTTGTTTAAATTTCGATAGTCAATGCAAATTCGCCATCCAGTAACTTGTCTTGTTGGGATTAATTCATTTTTTTCATTAACAATGACAGTTACTCCTCCTTTCTTCGGAACACAATGAATAGGACTCACTCATTGACTATCCGAAATAGGATAAATAATTCTAGCATCTAACCATTTCAAAATCTCTTTCTTGACAAATTCTTTCATAAATTGGTTTAATTTTCTTTGAGGTTCAGTAGTGGGTTTGCAATTTTCTTCCATTAAAATCCTATGCATACCGATTGAAGGGCTTATTCCTTTTATATCTGCAATAGTCCAACCAAAATCTTTCTTATAATTCTTCAAAACGTCTATTAATTTCTCTTCTTGATCTTTGCTTAATTCTGAAGATTTAATTACAAGTAAAGTTAATGAATTTCCAAGAAATGCATACTTTAATTGTGCAGGTAACATTTTTAATTCTAGTTCAGGGGCTTTTTCAATTGAGGGTAAAAGTATATCATTTTTAGTTGTGCTAAAATTTCTCAATTTTCATGAATATAATGAGTTTCTTTAGATAAATTTTCTTCATTTAATGACTCATTATATAATATAGATTCTTTAACTTTATCATCAGAAATGACCTTACATTTTTCTTGATAATGCTTTTCAATTATATAATAAAAAATATCCATCCAATAGCATTTTTCTTTATCAGGATACCTCATTGATTTCTGAACATTGAATGTAATATCTTGATCATTAACTCTAATCGTTAATTCTCCTTTTTACACATTAATCATAGCTCGTGCAATAGCTAGAAAAGGTCTTCCTAAAATGATAGATATTTCTTTATCTTCTTCCATATCTAGAACAATGAAATACATAGGGAAGATAAATTTAGCTACCTTAACAAGAAAATCCTCTATAACTCCTTTAGGATAAGTGATCGATCGATCAGCTAACTGAAGAGTTACAGTGGTAGGAGAAATCTCTCCTAAATCTAACCTTTGAAAGATTGAAAATGGAATGAGATTAATACTAGCTCCTAAATCACATAAGGATTTTCCACATAAGTTTTATCCAATAACACATGGTATAGTGAAACTTCCAGGATCTTTAAGTTTCTGAGGTAATTTCTTCTGAATTATTGTACTACATTCTTCACTTAATGCAACAGTTTCATAAGCTTCAAATTTTCTCTTCTTGCTTAAAATATCCTTCATAAATTTTACATAGCTTGGCATTAGCTCCAAAGCTTCAGTAAAAAGGAATGTTGATGGTAAGTTTCTTAAAAATTTCAAAGAACTTAGAAAGTTGATGCTCAAGCTTCTGCTATTTTAGTCATTGAGGAAAAGTTGGTGGTGGTCTTTCAACTTCCACTTCATTAGGTACAACAATCTGATCATTACTTGGAGAAAGGGTACCTTTAGGTTTTTCAATCTCTTCAACTTCTTTCTCTTTTTCAATCTCATTCCGTGTTATCTCTTTTAATTCCTTTCCACTTCTGAGTTGTACAGCTATTGCTTGTTCATGTTCTTTTCCAGATCCTTTAGTATTAATTTCAACTTTGCTAGGTAGTGTTCCTTGAGGTCTGTAATTAATTAAATTAGTGATTTGACCCATATGATTCTCAATATTACTAATAGCATTGTTTTGACTTTGCAGTTGATTGCTTAGTTGCAAGATCAATTCTTTTACAGACTACTTTTTCTGCTGATTGTTATAACCAATAAGATAAGTCGGTCTATAGTTTGAATTTCCTTGATTGTTCAAATTTTGATTAACTTGATATCCATTACTCCAATTAAAATTAGGATGCTTTTTCCAACCAGGATTATAATAGTTAGAATAAGGGTTATTAGTTTTACTAGCAATAGCTTGCAAAGTTTCCATTGATTGAGAATCATCAGAATTGTCATTACTTACATGCGATAAATTAATAGTAAAATTATATAATTTCTTAGATATTGCAGCCACTTGTGAAGCTAAAATAAAAAAAGCTTCATTATCTTGAATACTGGCCATTCTTCTAGGATTAACCCTTTAAGAAGGCCATTGAAAATTATTATTAGCCATTTCTTCAATTGAAGTGTAGGCTTCTTTAAATGTCTTAGCCATTAAGGAACCACCACCAATAACATCAATAATAGATCTAAGTGATCTGATAAGTCCATTATAAATTGATTGAATAATTAAACAATCTGGTAAAGCATGATTAGGACTTTTTCTTAATAGTTCTTTAAATCTTTCCCAAGCTTCATAAATTGTTTCTCCATCAAATTGCGTAAATGAAGTAATGTCATTTCTCAATTTAGTAGTTTTAGAAGGAAGAAAATATTTAGCAAGGAATTTTTGTGCCATATTTGCCCATGTTTTAATAGAACAAGTTGCTAATGAATTAAGCCACATCTTTTCTTTATCTTTTAAAGAAAAAGGAAAGAGTCTAAGCCTAATAGCATCATCAGAAACATTATTATATTTAAAGGTAGCACAAAGTTCTAAAAAACTAGCAAGATGTAAATTTGGATCCTCATTAGGTGTTCCTCCAAATTGATTGTTTTGAACCATTTGAATAATAGAAGGTTTAAGCTCAAAAGAATTAGCATATACAGCTGGAATTTGAATACTAACATGAAGTTCATCAGCTGTAGGGTTTGCATATTCCCTTAATGGTTTATAAATATTTTTTTTCATTAATTTCGATTGGATTGTGATTATTGTTACCTAAGTTAGCCATTTCTTGATGTTTTTAAATTTGCTTTCCCTTTTTTAATTCTTTTAATTGTTCTTTCTAATTCATAATCAAAAAGTGGTAATCCTTCAAATCTAGAACTACGCATAAAATTTGAAAAATAATTTTGTTTTTATTTTGTTGTCTTTCTTTTTACTTTTTATATATATTTTTTTCCATCCCCAACAACGGCGCCAAACACTTGATACGATGTGACTTTATATATGCTTTAAAATACAATAATTTGATACCACTTTTTAGAATATTCAATTCCTGGTAAATGGCTTCAAAAACTTGATGTGCGAGGTTTAATTTTATTAATTTATATTTTGATTTTATAATAATTATTGTAAAAGTCACAATTTTAAACATAAGTATACGTATCGTTCAAGTAATACAGGGCTCTAGTGGAGTCCTGGTTATCGATCCCACAGGGATAGTAAATTTATAAAAAGTAAGAAATGTAAAAAATATTTTGGAATTTTCAAATTAAATACAATTTATATATACTTATATATATATATATATATATATATATATATATATATATTCAAATTTAATTTACTAACAATTTTTACTATAAGCAAGTAAGCAGTAAGCAGTAATGAAGTAAAGTAAGCAATTATTAAAATTCAATGCAAGTATAAAAATAACGTTCTCCTTTTCAACTAATTCAAGATTTATAGAAAAATTATCTTTGTAGGGAATTTAGATTATGGTATTGTGCCAAATAGAAGCATTCCTATTCTTTACCCTTTGGTCCAGGTGTAAAGAACATTGACTGATCTATAGATCGGTTCAGGATGTTTTATTAGTAGAATGGGTAAATCTAGGCTCCCACTACTAGATATCCAAGGGTGGCTATGGTCGGCCCTACCAGTGATCCATTCCCTTTCTATAGACTAAGTTATTAGAATTTAGTCTGTCACTCTAAAAACTAATTAGTTTTACACCCAATAAATAATATATTCATATTTATTTGCATTTCACCTTAAATAATCCGCGTATAGCCTGTGATTACCTAAGGATTCATGTGATATCAACAAGTTAAGAATTTATCTCCGGATAGGTCTCAAAATTCTTTAACTGGTTTTAATAATTTAGATGTCCAATTTAAAAGGTAAACTAATATCAGGTATTAATATCATCAGAATGTTTTAAAATATTTTAAATTTAATTCTCCTAAAAAATTTAATTAATTTATTATCTTTTTATAGTTGAAAAGTGAAAGATAACTAACTACTCAGGGCACATTGAAATAACACAACATAACATATTTATAAAGCTTTGAACCAAAGTACAAATACTTATCTGAAGTGTTCCTTCAAGTGATCCGTTGACTTCTACTGACTCCAAACCAATGATGAAAGACTCCAACAACAACAACACACAATAAATACTCAAAATAAACTCACTAGATACAAAATAAAGTGGAACCCTAAGTATGGAAAAGACTAAATGAAAATAAAAGGGGAAAGAAGATGATAAAAGAGGTATAGGTACTAAGCGGGGGGGGGGGGGGGGTGGTGCAATTTGTTTTGTAGAATGGGCTCCTATTTATAGAGCTCTGAATTTGACCAGGGGTTGCTTAAGATACCTCTTCAAAATTCATCCAAACTCAATGCATCTTTTAGAAGGTAACTGTCACGCCTAGGCGCCGGGATCTGGTTCCTAAGCACCGAGATCTGGTGCCTAGCCACCGGGATTTGGCGCCTAGGCGCCAAACCAATTGACCAGGTCTTTCGCACCTCTTCGCGATCTAGGCCATTTACTTGTGTCCAAATACATTGTATCACATGTCCTATATATATTAGGAGTAACTTCCAGTCTTCTAGAAGCTCCAATAACCGCTTAACATCGTCAAAATAACTGCCCAAAGTTGTCAAAAATCTTGACAGCATCTGTATCGAACTGGTACATAGGCGCCGGATTCTGGCGCCTAGGCGCCAGAGCAATAATTCCAATATTTTGCTCCTTTTTGCTCCTTTTTCCTTCTTTTTCTTTCTTGGACTCTTTTTCAATGATCTACATCCAAAAACATGAAAATACCTTTCATTAAAGCATAATATCCTTAAGAATTGAATAATAAATAAGGCATAAAAATGGGTATATTTGTATGTAGATCAGTAAATCATCATTGAGAGGTGATCTAGTTGAACTTGGGTGTGCTGCTTAGAAATCTATCAAGATTTGTCCTTTGACATCACATAATGGTACAAATTTTATTTCTAACTGGAGCAGTATCATTGCCCATCTTGCTAATCTTCTAGAAAGTTTTGGTCGGGTCATTAGATATTGTAGTGGGTTAACTCTTAAAATAAGAGTTACCTTATAAGAAAGCATATAGTGCCTTAGTTTTTGAACAACAAAAATTAAGGCTAAGCAATGTTTTTCAATCATTGAGTATTTTATTTCTGTTAGAACCAAACAGCGGCTCAAATAATACAACGCATATTCTTTTCCCTCGTGGTTCACTTGTGCTAGTAATGCTCCAAGAGAATTATCTAATGCCGCAGTGTAAAGGATTAGAGTTATTCCTAACACAGGGGCTGCTAAGACATGAGGTGTTGTCAAGTATTGTTTGATATTTTCAAACGCGTGTTGACATTTTTCATCCCACTCAAATTTGGTATCTTTCCTCGTTAGGGCAGTGAGAGGTTGACACATACCTGACATATTGGAAATAAAACATCGTATATGATCTAATTTTCCTTGAAATGATCTCAATTGAGTTAGATTCTTAGGAGGAGGCATATTTAGGATAGCCTCAATTTTGAGTGGATCAAATTCAATCTCACAATGTCGAACAATAAATCCTAAAAATTTCTCTAAAGTACATCGAAAGCACATTTTAGGGGATTCATTTTAATATTATAATGTCATAATCGTTCGAGGACAATTCTCAAATCATACACATCATCATCTTTTTGTTTACTATTGACAACTAATTCGTCCACATAAAATTCGACTTGATTGTGTATTAGTTCATCAAAAATTAATGCCATGGCTCTTTGATAGGTAGCACCAGTATTTTTCAATCCAAATGGCATAACTTTGTAACAATATATCCCTATGGGTGTCCTGAAGGCTGTATTTGCTTCATCTTCTTAAAACAATTTTATTTGATTATATCCTGATGATCCATCCATAAAAGAAAATATCGTGTGTTGGATGCTATATCAACCATTAATTCTGGTTTTGGTAAGGGGAATTCATCTTCGGACATGCCTTGTTCAAGTCCTTGAAGTTTATACAGACCCTAATTTGACCTTTTTTCTTTTTCACTGGAACTACATTAGCCAGTCACGTCAGATAATTTTCTTCTCTTATGAAAACAGCCTCAATTAATTTTGTAACTTTGGCAATGACTAGTTGTTCTATTTTGACATGCATCCTTCTTGGGGCTTGTCTAACAGGGATTGCGATTTGATTTATCCTAAGTTTGTGGACTACAAATTCTGGAGCTAATCCAGGCATTTCGTCATTAGTCCATGCATAGCAGTCTTTATATTCTGTTTACAATTGAATTATTTTTTTTTCTTTTATGTTGTTAAGAAATGAACTATTGAAAGTTGGTTTCTGGTTTTCATCAGCTCCTAAATTTATTTCTCTTATTTCATCAACTGTTAATTTTATTTTCTCTTCCAATTTTGGAGGACCATCTTTGATTAGTGGATCTAATGTTGGTTCAGTGTTATGTTCTTCAGTGATGACAAGGCAAAATTTCGTGTAATCTAGAGGTGCAAGAGTACCAAATCCAATACCCACTTTAGAGTTAGGATTTATTCTATTATTATCCCACATGTATTTAATGAAATGTGGTTGTCTTAATGACCATTTTTTGAGTATTAAACCATTTTGAATAAATTTTTGTGCTCAAGGAGAATACAACTCAAAAGGGATTTTCATTGATTTTGGAAGATTTTCATCTTCTAATTTTACATCAGTTTCAGTACCAGAAGAAGTAGATCCAAGTCTAAACTTAATTAGCTTTTTATCATCACCATATACTTCTTTGACCCCTAAATTCTCAGTCTTAGCGGTAGAGTTTGGAGTTAGAGTCATCGAGTGTATATAATGATTAATTTTCTCATACAAAGTCTCAAATTGTTTTTCTTTGTCTTCATCTACAAGAGGTATTTTGAATTGAGGCTCCTTTAGAACCATTGATGTCATTTCTTCTTTTGTATCTTCTTCAGAGTCCAGGTGAATTTTGAACTTCAATTGTTTCTTAATTGTGACAATTAGGTTTTCTTTCCCTCATCCTCATCCTCGACCTCGACCTCGGGTATGAGTTTGATGAGAATCACAACCTTTCACCTTTGTTGAAGCATAACCTTTTTCATTCATTTTCCTTTCTTTGTCTTTTTTCTTTTTATATTCACCATTATCTCTCTGGAGAATATTATTTTCTATATAGGAGTATAGTATGTCGCATCTTCATGTATACCAATTTCATAGATTGAAAATGTTTGCAAATCTTTTATACTATAATATTCTTATCCTTTTTGTAAATATTTTATGCATTGATGCAGTGAAGAGGGAACCATTTTATGCTCATGAAGCCATTTTCTGCCAAGTAAGGCTTTAAAAGAGGTATCAGAGTCGATGATATGGAATTTTACCTTTGTCACCAAGTCATCAATCTTTAAGAGCAATGTTATTGATCCTAGAGCTCGTTCTCCCTGTTGATTAAATCCTCATAACATCATTGTATTACTTGGTAATTGGGTTGCATCAATATCCAAATATGCAAGAGTTCTTAAGATCATTGTGTTCATCGAGGCACCTGGGTCAATAAGCACCCTTGAAAGCATCGTGTCATTTATGTTCACTGTGATGTATAATGGACGATTATACTCAGTTGTTCCAAGTAACAAGTCATTATCAAGGAAGGTAATCTTTGTCAATTCTTGTAATGGGAAAGATTCATTTTGAGTGATGCTAGCAAGTTGAGCTAAGCAAATTTCTATATTTGAAAGAGCTTTTATCAATGAATCTCTCATTTCTTTGGAGAGCATAAGAGCATCGTAAATACTCATATTTACTGGTAGCTTTCTAAAGTGAGCTAATACATTATAGTCCAGCTAGGTGTGAAATTCATCCTCATTTCTTTCATATTAAAGGAATGATCTTTTCTGATGTTACTATTTATTTTTATTTGTTTTGGGGAGCCATTCTAGGGGGCATAACTTTTCCACTTCACAGATTAATTTCAACTATTTCAACAAGTTTATTGTCTGGCTTTTTAGTCTTTGAGTATGAAGATTAAAATTCCATGGAAATTGAGGTTCCTTGTAGTTGGAGTGTGACAATATCACTTTTATCTTTGTCATTATCAGAATTATCATTAATGTTATTATCGTTTTGATTTTCATTAGATTGGTTAAGATCATGTACGATCAGAATTTAAATGATCATTTTAAGAGGTATCACCCAAAATAGACAAAATGTAAACAGAACTGGAAGTATTAAAATTCACAGTAGTAGTAAAATGGAAGTTATACAATGTCAACGGTCTCAAGTATTTTCTCCCTTCATCCGAGACAACTATCCTAGTAGGAGATGGAGAAACATAAGAGCTAGGAAATACAAAAGGAACTATAGTCCTTATATCTAGAAGACCTTTAGTCCCTTTTTATTCTTTATTCTTCTTTTTTAGTTCTTTCTTGGAAGATTTTATGACTTGAATGTCCGTAAGGATCTCCTCAAAAGATTTACCTTGAAAATTGTTGTCTTTTTTCTTATTGTTGTAATTAAGCTTATTAACCGAGATCATATTGATCGAACCTTTTTCAGCTCTTTCGGATATTCTTTCGGGATTACTATATTTCCTTCTTTAAAGTTAAGCTCTAATAAGTCTTTGAAGACAAAACATTCTTCAATCTTGTGTTCAAGCATTCTGTGGTAAGGACTATAATTGGGATTATCCTTCATGTTAACTTCTGTTAGCCTTTTAGCCTCAGGTAGCATGAATTCTGGTATTTTCAATAGGCTAGAAAATATTTTGCTGATGGCCTCTGTCTTAAATGGGTATTCTTTTATTCATTCTTTTACCCATCATTCTTTTATCTTTCGGTACTGAAATTTGTTGTTAAAGTTGTATTTGAGAAGAAGTTTGTGCTGATGATTTGTTTGTTCATTGTTTCTTTTGTTCAGGTTGAACATGAATCACTTGTTTACCCTTCTCTAGAACATTTCTCGTCTTCTTCTCAAATGTTTTGATAGTCTTTGTCTTTTCTGTTACACTCATCTGCTTAGCTTTTTCTTGAAGATTGGCAGCTTTGCTGAGTAATTTTTCAAATGTTTTTATTGTGGATCCTTTAAGCATAAATGTTATAAGACCATGGATATTTTTAAGCAATATTTCAATAGCATGTTGTTCTTATAGCTGCGGTTCACATTTCATGCTGAGATTTCTCCAGCGCAAAATGTAATCCACTAAACTTTCTTTTGGCTTTTGCCTTTCTACCAGTAAATCACCAACTGCGTATGGTGTTGTGCTCCAGCGAACCGTTGAATGAAAATACTTTCAATTTCTGCAAAAGTCTTAACAGACCCATTTGGAGGTTCTGCATACCAATCAAAGCCAACTCTTGTGAGATTGTTCATAAATTGACAGAATAGAAAAGAGACTGACGAGGATTACCGGTCCCATCAAACATTTTGAAGAGAGGAGGAACGAAACCTTTAAGGTATTAACAAAATCAATTTCCTCTGGATAGGGTCTATCCTTTGGAATTAATGATCCAGCTTTTACCCGAGCCATTGTTTCTTTTATTTTTTGTCTTACCAATTATGTAATTTCTTTCTCTCGAACTCCACTTTGGGAAGAGTCCCTTTTTTATTACTTTCTTCAATTTCTATTGGCTCTCTTCTGTCCTCCAAAATGTGTTTTGCCTCTGGCCTAATGATTTCAATAGCAAGCAAAGAATTTGTTGGCTGATTTTGTATAGTTGCCATTAATTCTTCCATCTTTTGTTTGAGACGATTGATTTGTTCATCCCGTTGTTGGATAACTGCTCGTAATTCTTTTGTCGTGTCTTCTTCACTTAATTCTCGTGCTAAGGAGGTAGATCGTGTTTCTACCATATTTATCTTAGTGACTTCCTCATTTAAACTATTCGAATAATTATCCCTCATTCGTATTGAGAATTACTTGATGTCATTTTTCAATTTCTTTAATCTTTCTTCAAATGATTTCATAGGATGTTTTTCACAACTTTGCTCCTGAGAACTGTCTACAGGGGTACTCATGGTGATGATTCTCGTCTCCATACATTATTCTTGAGTATAGGACGAGATATCATGGGAAGTGCATCATCGTTTTGTGAATAGGAATTGTTGCATTTGAACCAAAGCAGTCATTTTAGTAGAGGTGTCTTCTACTTCTAATATTAATTTATTATGCTTATTTTTATTTCTTGTGACAACCACATCTTTTATTCTTGGGCCCAGATGAAATTTCACTGGTACCCGGGTACAATGACATTCGAATGGGTATTGTTGATCACCTTTTAAGTAAGTAGGATCTTCAACTGAAAGAATCTTTCTTTTCATTGTTTTAGAGACCAAACATCCCATTTATCTAACAGATAAGAAATTGAACACCTGTCTTTCTATTATAATCATTTAAACATAGAGTATACGACATGAATTGACGGAGAATTTCTTAGTTGGAAAGTATTTTCCTCATATTCAAAAGCTATTGGAATATATTAGTTTTATTTTGAAAAAGGGCTCCCAAATACACTTTGTTCGAATTCAGATGTTTCAAAATTATCATTTTCGTTCCACCTATTTTTTCTTTTAAGTGAACGAGTATTAATTTTTGTTGAGTTTTTGAACAAGATCCAACTTCATATATGGATGAAGGTGGAATGTCATTTTCTTTTTCAACAAAAATTTTCTTTCCTTTTTTGTCAACTAGTCGTTCCATTTCTTCAATATATTGTTCTTAAGGCATTTATTAGGGTAAGTCTTCTGTAAAGTTAAGAAAATCTTCATAAGTTTCACGATTGAATTCTTTAAAATATTGTACATCAGTTTGATATGAATTTTCTAATGAAAATTCATCTTCATCAAAAAACCCAAAATCATTCTGATAAAGGCAAACATCTTCCTCAATTAGTGTATTGAAATCTTGATAATAGGAAAAGACTGAATCTAGAAATTCCAATTCAAATTTTCTAAAATATTAAAGAGAATAAAATGTTGTGGACTCATTTACAAAATGGGAATTTACATTTTTGTTTTATTTATTTGTTTGTAATTTATCAAATATAACTCTTTAAAGATTTGGATGTAACCCTAAAGTTCAAAACATCAAGTGAAAACACACGATTTAACAAGAGATGAGAAGAAAGATGATCCCTAGTGGAATCGCTAAATAAAATCTCTTATCGTCGTTCGGAGGCGTGCCAGAGATTTTTTTCAGTGTCGATGTCGATGTTGTTTTGGAGTCACCACTCTATTTATCTGTAATATTTCCCTAATCTTTAATAAATCATATTTCTTTGGATTCCATAAAAGGATCCTCAGATAGTATGAAATTTGAAGAAAATAAGGCTAATAAGATATAAAACAGTAGAAAAAGAGATGTCGATGATAATCGTAATAAAAGAAAGTTCTAGAATGTCTAGAATTTCTTTGTAAGGATAATGAAGTTTTGGTAACAAGAGATTTTTAGATGAAATATCTATTCTGAATTCTTTAAATCTCCTATAGGAGCAAACTCTTATAGTTAATTACATCTTAGACAATTATGATTGTCTAAGAACTTCTAATTAATGTTAATCATTTATTTCCTAAAAAGTTTTTAGGAAAGAAATATCAATTTTCAATTAATTTTTTGTTTTGTTGTTTGTCATTGTTAATTCTTTTGTCAATCTCATTTATTATGTCATTTTTGGTTTGGTTATTTTGATGTTTATCTTTTTATTATCGTTTTTTTCATTGGTTTGGTGGCTATCCTAAGAGTTTTTGGTTTTGTGACTACTCTAATAGTTCTAGGTTTTATTTTGCCTTGGTTTTGTTATTTTTAATATTGTTTATTTTGGTAGCTATCCTAAAAGTTCTGGTTTTGTTTTGTCTTTGTTTTGTCATTTTAAGGTTGTTTGTTTTGTTTTGTTTTATCAATGTCGTTGCTTTGATGTCATTGCAATTTTGTTTTATTTTATTGTTGTTTGTCCCATCTGTGGAATGTCGTCATGCAAAATAGAGTTAGCACACCCTATAATTGCACAGAAAATCATAAATGAAATTAATATTGTCATTTCGTCTTGATTGTCTTGCAAAAAAGATTCAAGAGACCCTATAATATGTAAAGAAAATCTAACACTTATTCTTAACCTACAAGAAAAGGAGTGTTTAGTTTAAGTTGTATTTTAATGTCAAAATGTTAGATTTTTAAATTTGATGTCATTGGAAGCTAAAAATGATGAGTTTAATAAAAAATTAGACTTATTTTAATTTCTGTCATTTGAATCTAAAATTTCAAGTCTAATGTTGATTAGACTTGAAAGTTTGATTTTAATATCTTAGATTCTATGTCCTAAAAATGTTAAATCTTTTATTGATTAGACTTAGAATATTACAAAAGGTTAGATTTTAATATTTTAGATTCAATTTCACTTTGAATCTAAATATATTAAATCTAACTTTTATTAAAATTATAATCTAACAAAAAGTTATATTCTAATATTTTAGATTCAATGTCGTTTGAATCTAAAAATATTGAGTTGATTAAAAATCTGATACTTAGATTCCACGTCATTTGAATCTAATATTTTTGTTTTCATCATGTTGGTTAACTTACATTTAATTTAGGTCAAACTTAATTTAAGTTAGGTTTAATAAAGTTTGAACCTAAAATTAGGTTTAAGTTATGTTAAACCAAAGTCTAGATTTGATTCAAGTCCAATATGGGTTATGCTTAAGTTGAGGTTTACTTAGATTCATGTCGATTTAAATCTAAGTTAGAATTAAGTCTAATATGGGTTATACTTAAGTTGAGGTTGATTTAGATTCGTGTCGAGTTGAATATAAAATTGATTTAAATCTAATATGGGTTAGACTTAAATTGAGGTCGACTTAAATTCATGTCGAGTTGAATCTAAGTTAGATTTAAGTCTAATATGAGTTAGAATTAAATTGAGGTTGACTCATGTCGAGTTGAGTCAAAGTTAGATTTAAGTCTAATATGAGTTAGATATAAATTGAGGTTGACTTACATTCATGTCGAGTTGAATATAAGTTAGACTTAAGTCTAATATGGGTTAGACCTAAGTTGAGGTTGATTTAGATTTGTGTCGAGTTGAATCTAAGTTAGATTTAAGTCTAATATGGGTTAGACTTAAATTGAGGTTGACATAGATTCATGTCGAGTTGAATCTAAGTTAGATTTAAGTATAATATGGGTTAGACTTAAATTTAGTTTTGTTTAGCATAGATTCATATCATATTGGACCTAAGTCAGGTTTGGTTTAGCTTAAATTCATGTTAGTTAGGTTTTTCTTAACTTAGATTCATGTCATGTTGAATCTAAATTAGATTTGACTTAAGTTCATTATGGGTTGGATTTATGTTAGGTTTGAGTTAACATAGATTCATGTCATGTTGAATCTAAGTTAGGTTTGACTTAAGTCCAATATGTGTTGGACTTAATTTAAGTGTGAGTTGACTTAGATTCAAGTCATATTTAATCTAAGTTAGGTTTGACTTAAGTCTAATATGGGTTGGAGTTTAGTTAAGTTTGAGTTGACTTAGATTCATGTTATGTTGAATCTATGTTATGTCCTATATGGGTTGGACTTAAGTTAAAATTTAGTTAAAGATGTAATTAAGCTCTAGTTGATTAAAGTTTAATAGTTTAATTAAGTATAATGTGTTAGACTTAATTAGGGATTAGTTTTGATTAAAACTTAGTTGGTTATGGTTTAATAGTTTAATTAAGTCTAATGTGTTACACATAATTAGGGTTTAGTTTTAATTAGACCTTAGTTCGTTAAGGTTTAATACTTTAATTTAAGTCTAATATGTTAGAATTAGCTAGATTTTAGGACTGATTAAACCTTAGATAATTAAGGTTTAGTAGATTAATTAGTGTTTAGGATTGATTAAACCTTTGTTGGTTAAGGTTTAATAGTTTAATTATGTCTAATGTGTTAGACTTAATTAGGATTTAGGATTGATTAAACCTTAGTTGGTTAAGTTTTAATAGTTTAATTAAGTCAAATTTGTTAGACTTAATTAAGGTTTAGGTTTGATTAAACCTTAGTTGATTAAGGTTTAATAGTTTAATCAAGTCTAATTTGTTAGACTTAATTAGGGTTTAGGATGGATTAAACCTTAGTTGGTTAAGGTTTAATAGTTTCATTAAGTCTAATGTGCTATACTTAATTAGGGTTTAGATTTTATTAAACCTTAGTTGGTTAAGGTTTAATAGTTTTAATTAAGTCTAATGTGTTAGATTTAATTAGGGTTTAGGATTGATTAAACCTTAGTTGGCTAAGGTTCAATAGTTTAATTAAGTCTTATGTATTAGACTTAATTAGGGTTTATGTTTGAATAAACCTTAGTTGATTAAGGTTTAATAGTTTAATTAAGTATAATGTGTTAGACATAACTTAGGTTTTATAATTGATTAAACCTTAGTTGGTTAAGTTTTAATAATTTAATTAAGTCTAATGGGTTAGGTTGGATTAGGGTTTAGGTTTAATTTGTTTAAAGTTAATTAAACCTATTTTGAGTAAGGTTTAATTGGTTGATTAGACGTGATTATGTTTAAGTTTAATTAGTTTAAAGTTTGATTAAGTCTAAATTAGTTAAGACTTAATAATTTAATTATGTCTAGTGGGTTAAACAAAATTAGGGTTTGATTTTGTATTAAACCTGACTTAGTTAAGGTTTAATAGGATTAATTAATCCTAGTGATGTCTTAAGCTTAATTAAGGTTTGATTTTGTACTAAACCTGATTTAGTTATGGTTTAAGAGGTTTAATTAAGCCTTCTGATGTCTTAAGCTTAATTAAAGTTTGATTTTGTATTAAACCTAATTTAGTTAAGGATTAAGAGGTTTAGTTAAGCCTAGTGATGTCTTAAGCTTAATTAATGCTTGATTTTGTAATAAACCTAATTTAGTTAAGTTTCAATAGGTTTAATTAAGCCTAGTGATATCTTAAGCTTAATAAAAGTTTTGTATTTAACCTAATTTAGTTAAGTTTTAATAAGTTTAATTAAGCCTAGTGATGTCTTAAGCTTAATTAAAGTTTGATTTTGTATTAAACCTAATTTAGTTAAGGTTTAATAGGTTTAATTAAGCCTAGTGATTTCTTATGCTTAATTAAAGTTTGATTTTGTATTAAACCTAATTTAGTTAAGGTTTAAGTGGTTTAATTAAGCCTAGTGATGTCTTAAGCTTAATTAAAGTTTTATTTTGTATTAAACCTAATTTATCTAAGGTTTAATATGTTTAATTAAGCCTAGTGATGTCTTTAGATTAATTAAAGTTTGATTTTGTATTAAATCTAATTTAGCTAAGGTTTAATAGGTTTAATTTAGCCTAGTGATGTCTTAAGCTTAATTAACGTTTGATTTTGTATTAAACCTAATTTTGTTAAGGTTTAATAGGTTTAATTTAGTCTAGTGATGTCTTAAGCTTAATTAAAGTTTGATTTTGTATTAAACCTAATTTAGTTAAGTTTTAATTGGTTTAATTAAGCTTAGTGATTTCTTAAGCTTAGTTAAAGATTGATTTTGTATTAAACCTAATTTAGTTAAGGTTTAATAGTTTTTATTAAGCCTAATTAAAGTTTGATTAGTTAAACCTAATGTGATTAGGATTTAATTTTGTTTAATTAAGTCTAATTTGATGTCTTAGACCTAATTATGGTTTATCTTTAGTTAACTTAGGTTTAGACTCAACATTGACTTAGCCCTTTGTAAAATAGACTAAGTAGGTTGAGGGTAAATTCTCGAGGGTTTAAAAATTAATAATTTTATAATTGATAAATTTAACATTAACTTAAAATGTCATTTTAAAGTTTTAAATGACTAAGTTTTTGTCATTTTAGGATTTGTGTTTATCTTAAGCCTAGTGTAATGAAGGCTATAAAAGGAGAATTAATAAGGTTTAATGTATGGTTAAAACTAATTTAATTTTAATTTTCTTTTATCCCTAATTTAATTAAGGATTAAAAAGATTAATTATGATTAATTTTGGGTTAATCCTAATTAAGTTCTGATTTAAGTCCATTTGATGGTTGAACTCAATTTTTACCAAACTCATGGTGGCATTACTTAGATGCAATGAGGTTTAAGTTTTAAAGACATTTTTAGGGTTTTTAAATTCTAAAATTTTAACCCTAAAAAAATGTCATTTTATATTTTTAATAGGTTAGAATCTATCACTTTAGGGTTTAGATTTGTCCCCCTAAATTTCTAATCAATTTCCAATTTATATTTTCTATTTTCTGATTCTTAGAATTATTGTTAAAAATAATTGTCCAATCTCATGAAAATTAGGAAATATAAACATTCAAAACATAAAAATGGACGACATTCAAGCGTCTTCCTCCATTTGTTCTCTCCCCCAGACCATCCATGGTATAGAAGAAAGTTCTCACTCGATCCTTAATGGATTTGAGTGATTTCTGATCCTATAGCTTCGTCTTGAAAAGATGAGGACATCCACACCGCTTTGTTAGGGTTTTGAGTTGGTTTGTTTCACAATGTCGCAAACTCGAACTACATTAGAGTGAAAATCCATACCTTAACCTCCGTCGATGTAAGCTCGAATTGGATGAGTCTGAAGCTTCTTGTCGACCTTAAATAACTTTCCCTTAACTCAATTTCGAGTTGAATTAGGTTTAGGTATGAGATTCACCTCCAAGTGGCTCGGCTTAAGGGAAGAAAGTCAATAGCTAAGTTAGAGCCTATGGGGTTGGTCAACTTGATTAGGCTCATCATCGTAGGTCTCTGTGATGGTGTAGTAGCAATCAATTTAAGATTTAGAGGAGTTTAGTTTCACACTTAGATTTTGTCCTGGTTTTGAGTATGGAAATTACGGCAAACCGGTGGACATCATGAGTTGATTCTATAGGGGCTCAATTGCTTAAGGTATGGGGAAAAACTTTACTGTTGAAGGCTAGAGGAATTGAGAAATGTTTGAGTGTCTCTTATGTTTGCCTTTCCTCTTGGTTTCCCTCGGGTTTGGTCCTTCTTATTGCCATGGAAGTGGCTAAGGTGAGCTTAGGCTTCATTGGGGAGTTGGTATCATGCTCATAATGATCTTTGGATGAGATCTTGAGCTGTGGATATGAGGGATTAAAGGTTCCATGGGTAAACCATGTGAGGTTTACCTATGGTTCACCTTGATTTGATGGCTTGCCCTCTCCTTACTTTCTTATTGAGGAAGTGGATAAGGCAAGCTTAACCTTGCTGAATTCACCTCCCCTAAACAAATCATAAATTCATTTGATGAATTTGAAGGGAAGCTTTGATGGCATGACTCACCTTGATTTCATGGCTTACCCTCTCCTTATTTTCTCAATTGCTCAAGGCATGACTTGGCTATGATTTCATTTAACCATAGTATGGGATGGGTTTAAGCCTTGTTTCTCCGCCATTGGATGGTCTAGGAGGTGGAAAGCTCATCCTTGGGTTGTTCAACCACATCATCTTAAGGGAGAAGGTGAGTCATGCTTTGAAATAAGGGTATTTTGCCACTCAAATCTCTCACCATTATGAGGTTTAATCAGGTTTAATATGATGAGGCATGGGTTGGACTCATTAGTAATGGGTCATGTGGGTTGTGTTTATCCCATATAAGGTCACCCATGATGTCATTAATGGGTTTGGAATTTTGGAAACCCATTATTATGTCATAAGTGGTGTCACATGTCTTAATGGATTTTTAATTATATATCCACTTTAATTAATTATGTAATTAATCAAAAATATTGGATATTATATTATTACCCCATAAATTAATCAAAATAAATTTGGGATTGATTAATTTCATCACTTTTCGTTTAAAAATTGGGTATTTTAACCAAATTTGATATAAGTTGACTAGGGTTGACCAATTTTGACTTACGTTGACTCTGGTTGACCCATTTTGGTTTAAGGGCGACCTATTTTGACTCTTTTAAACTTGTCTTGGTTTGATTAGTCATAAAGTCCAAGGGTTTTTTTCATTAAGAGCTTGATTTGGTCATATTGATCAATTTTAGGGTTTAGGTCAATCTAAGGGTTAATGTAATGACTTTTGGATAAAATTTTGATCATTTTGATCATTATCAACATAATCATTTCAATGTCTGTCTTTGAAGTTAATTTTGTGGTCAAAGGGTCATGGGTTAGCCATTTTTGACTAATTTTAATCCTTTTAGGTCAAGAGTTGACCAATGGGGCTAGGGTAGTTGTCTTTATGTCATGTATGGATTGTTTTGATCAAAATTTCAATTATTTATTCCAAAGAATGAGGAATAAGGTCAATACAATAATCTTTGGGTCATGGTTTGATCATTTTGACCTAAACTGTATTTTTAGGTCATAAGGTGACAAATGAGGTGAATGTGGTGGTCTTGAAGTCTTGGGTTAATGATTTTGGCCAGTTTTGACTTTTTTGGGTCAAAAGTTAACCTATTGGGTAAATGGGTTGGTCATTGGGTCAGAAAATTATCATTTTGACTCTTTGGTCAAATGTTGAACTATTAGGCCAATAGATTGGTCATTGGGTTAAAATTGACTATTTTGACCAAATTGACTTTTTGGTGAATGGTTGACCTATTGGGTCAATGGGTTAATCATTAGGTCAGAAATTGATCATTTTGACCAAAGTTGACTTTTTGGTTAAAAGTTGATCTATTGGGTCAATGGGTTGGTCATTGGGTCAGAAATTGATCATTTTGACCAAAGTTGACTTTTTTGGTCAAAAATTGACATGTTGGGTCAATAGATTGGTCATTAGGTTAAAAATTGACTATTTTGACCAAAGTTGACTTTTTTTGTCTTGGGTCAATAGATTGGTCATTATGTCAAAAATTGACTATTTTGACCAAAGTTATTTGTTAGTCAAAAGTTGACCTATTGGGTTAATAGGTTTGTCATTGGGTCAAAAATTGACCATTTTGACCAAAGTTGACTTTTTGGTCAAAAGTTGACCTGTTGGACCAATAAATTGGTCATTAGGTCAAAAATTAACTATTTTGATCAAAATTAACTTTTTGGTCAAAAGCTGACCTATAGGGTCAATCGGTTGGTCATTGGGTCAGAAATTGACCATTTTGACCAAAGTTAACTTTTTAGTCAAAAGTTGACCAATTGGGTCAATAAGTTGGTCATTAGGTCAGAAATTGGCCATTTTGACCAAAATTGACCTTTTGGTCAAAAGTTGACCATTGGGTCAATAGGTTGGTTATTAGGTCAGAAATTGACCATTTTGACCAAAGTTTACTTTTTGGTCAAAAGTTGACCTATTGGGTAAATTTTGATCAGATCTGGGTTTACCAGTACTGAATTGATCATTTTTTAATGTCATTAAGATTTGGGTTAAAAAAAGATTTATAGGATCTTACCTTAAACTTTAAGGTTTAGTATCCATCATTGAGATTTAGGTAGTCAATATTAGTATTTCGTGTCTTAAGCTTATTTTGAAATGATTCTCACAAAAGTGAGGTCAACAGTCGATAATGGTTTGGTTTTAATTTAATCCTACAATTATTATTGCAACACTATTTCTAAACCAAAATACTTAGTGAAAATAAAAAATTGGGGTTTATATATACTAAAAGTACTCTTCCTTGTGCAATGAAATTAGTGACATGTGTAAAAGTAAAACAAGTAGCGAGAGAGATTGTGACAAATAGGAGCAATTATATTCTTTACCCTTACTTGGTTCTATAAAGAACATAGGTTAATCTTATGCTTTAAAATCTTGAAGATGGGTTAGACAGGGAAGAAACTAGCTCACACTCTAGAGTTCCCTCTTCTCCCTCCACCTAGGGGCTAACATCTCATATAAAAACTTAAAAGATCAAACTAAATTTGGGGCTTTAGCCGGTCAATCTAATGTTCTCTAATTTTACACCCATTAAAGTATATCTCCTATTTTATTTGCACTCAATTATATGGACTACATTCTCGCCCACATAATCTCATGTGATTCTTACCAATAGTTGACTGAGACAAAACTGCTTTGGTTCTTACATGTTCTCACAACAGATTTTAACATGAAATTTGAATAAGTTTACATGTAAATGAAGAACAAAATAAAATCATCTCCATATATTCTCACACTATTGAATTCTATATCCTACACATGCATACTAATTCATTTTAAGAGGGAAGAGTAAAGAAAACTACTCACTGCACATGGAGAAACAACAAGAACTTTTTATTGAACAAGAGTTTGAAACCACACAAACAAAGTACTAGATTCAAATCAAAATACAATGAAAATACTTATCTTTGATGAAAATCAAACTCTACTTATAAAGCAAAATCAATCTCCTTGCAATCTTCTATAAGAACGAAGTGAAAAGAAAAGAAGAAATCTCTCACTCTCTCTCTTTCTCTTTCACATTGTCGCCCCACTTGGGGCTCACGCCCAAGTGATCTTCTTCTTCTCCAAGCCTTCTTCCCCTTATCTAATAGTTCCTCTCCCTTCTCTAAATCTCTTTCTTTAAGAGTTTCCAAGCCCTAATTATAATTTACCAAGAGATGCTTAAATGTCTCTTCAAAAAGAGTCCACATTCAATGAATCTTTCAAAGGGTTCCTTAAGTGCCTTTGCACTCTAAGAGAGACATCTCTTCAATAATAACTCTTTCTAATTGAACCAAACTTTTCTAGAAAGTCTATTATCATTCCTCATGAATTCCCCAAGAGACACAATTCACATCGCTCCAAAAATCATTCAAATCCGACATTTCTTCAAGAAGCTATGGAAAAAACCGTCACCAACCATTTTCTGGCGCCTTTGAGCCGATTTGGTGGCGGTTAGATGCCATTTCTAGCGGCCATGGCCAACTTTGGTGCTTAGGCACCATCCTATGCGCAGCTCCACTGTTTTGCTCCGTTTCAACTCTGTATTGCCTCATTTCAGTTGCATTTTTCTCTTAATAGATATACCTAAAAGATAAACATGAAAAAAACCTTTCTTTAAAGTGTAATTTAATTCAAAAATATGTACTAAATGTAAAAGAGATCAAGCATAGAAATATATATAAAAATGTGTCAGGTCAGAATTTTCTTCCTTGCTAGTTTTGGCTCCAAATTACACCTTCTTTGCTTCATTTTTGTTCCTTTTACTCCAATCACAACAAATTCATCAATTTGATATACCTACAACCAAAAAAATAATAAAACATAATTTTAAAGTGCAATATAATTATAAAATTTAGCATAAAAAGTAGTACATTTTTAGGTGGATCAAAATCTCTAAAACATAAACCTTACTTGTACTCAAGTAATACTACACTTTTTAAAATAATTTATATAGATTAGAGTTAATGGGTCATCATTTAGAATTCTTAAAATTTTGTTCTAAAAATGGGATAATTCAACCTAGAAGAACTTCTAGTGAATTAGGATAGCCTAGTATCTAAAATATTTAATCATCAAACATGGGAATTTGTTTTCCTATCTAATTCAGAAAAATAAGTAGATTTTTCAAACTTTAGATCCTATAAACTTTACTTTCTACACTTAAGAACTCTCATAATAAATTTTAACTAATATAAGTATAAACAACAAGCTTAGGATTGTTCTAAGTTCCTTGCTCTAGAAAGACTCAAGTGAAACCAATTTTCGATTAGGACCTCTCCTCAAGCTTCTCCTCACAATTTTTTTACAATATTTTTAATCCATCTTTTTTTCTTTTCTGCTCTTTATTTTTTATATATATGTGAGGATTACTATTTCTAAAGAAGTCCTAAAATAATATTGAAATCCACTATCCTCCTCTAAAGTTAAAACTTATTACTTTCCTTTACTTGAAGAGATATTTAATTTTTTCAAAAGAGCCTTAAATGTTTGAAATTAAAAATTCTAAAAATCCTTAATTTTCGAAAAATATATTTCTTCCTACTAAAGATAGTTATTCATTTTCCCATGTTCTCCCCAAAATATCCTTAACTTTAGGTTCACACTTTTCACTAAAATTATCAACTAAGTTTCCTTACCCCATTTCTATATTTAAAATTCTTACATTCTTAAGATGAATCCACATAACACAAATAATTAGAAATAAAATAAAAATTTATTTCTAGTACTTTGAAAACAAGTAAGTTTTAAATTTGAAACATTTTTCGTTCCACCCAAACTTAAGCTCAAACATGTGTAATAATGAAGTACAAAAATATGCGGCAAAGAAATATCACTTTTACAATTTACTACACATCCTACAAAAATATCAACAAATAGCACTTGGTAGAATATTGCAGTAGAAAGTAAATCTAGCCTAAACATGCCTGACATAACACTATAAAGGAATATTAAATTGTAGAATAGGTACAAAGAGAAGATTAAACAGGAATAGATTTTAAACTTTATAAAGGAATTGCTAGATGCTAACAAGTTTAAAATATTAAGATAAGTTTTGTTTTCTCCAATGACTTATTCAACTTGACTCACAAACATAGACACACTCTCCAATACATAGACTCACAGATTTCAAAACAAACAACAACTGGCGCTAATTTCATGACTCCAAATTCTTCAATGTGGTGTACCTACAACAAAAAACACAAGAAAACATACCTTTAAAGTACAATATCATTATAAAGTTTAGCATAAAAAGTAGTACATTTTTAGTTGGATCACTCCTCCACTTTACAAAAATTACACAGAGAGGGGCACCTCAATACCTTAAGTTTGAGTATATCATCAGTAGGTAAAAGTATAAGAATGAGCCTTCAAATGAAGAATGCTTTTGACTGGGTGATAAATTTGTTCCAACAAAAAGGTCCCCAATTCAGTTCAAGCTCTACATTAAATGGTAAATGAAAGAAGAAATAGATTGAGAGTAAGGCTTTTTAACAATGATCTTATCTTTTGCAAGCTTATCAAAAGTGGTCTTCAAAATATGATGGATAAGGTCAGTGTGAAGAATAACAGAAAGAAAAGAGTCATTCCAAGCATTATCACTCTAGAAATAAGCTATTTAAAGATTTGGATTAGCAATTACAGGAACCTTATGGATTAGTTTACCTTCCATCGACCAATTATCTAATTAAAAGTTGATCTTCTCTTTACCAAGTTTCCATATGATTAAATCCTTAGCTCCAGCTCTAACCTTGAGCAGACTCACCTAGGTTTTGGAGTCCCTTAATCTCCTGTTAACCAGTGTGGGGTGAGTACCTCTACAACACTTTCCCATCATGAAATGAGCCCACAAAAAATCTTGCTATCTAAACTTGATCCACAATTTATATAGATCCACCTACTAAATTTGATTCTGCCCTTTGAACCTCAATCCCCTAGCTGAAATCAGTGTGCATACTTTCTGCCGACTCACCAAATGCATTTTCTTCCTCTGCCCAGCCCAAAAGAACCTGTTGAATCTCCTTTCCAATAAGAGCTGAGTACTTTTCTTCATAGTTGTCATTTTCATAAGATAAGTAGGAAAAGTAGTAAAGTAATTCTTCCCCCATTTGAAAGAAAATATGAAGTCCAGTAGTTGAGTTTATCTTGGATCTTAGTTTTGATGCCCTCAAATTGAATATGTTTCGTTTTACCCTATAGAAGTTGATCCCATAGACACTTCATTGGAAGAAAGCTAGCACTGGAATTTTTATATTCTGTAAACTAGTGTCTGATAAGAGCGTTAGCAATTTTCCTAAAAAGAATAAGAGATTTATGACTTTTGAAGCACAAAACAGACTATCTTGAAATTCCAGGAAACACTTAGAGGGAATTTTAACAGCAGTTTTAGTAGCTTTAGTAAAAATGATAACATCATCTGGATATGTGAAATGGGAGATAATTAAGTTAGGCATATGACTATATTGCATATGGCAGGAATGAGAAAACTTAAGATTTAAAAGCCTTGAGAAATAATCAAAAGCAAGAATAAATAGAGTAGGGGAGATAGGATCCCCTTGTTTGAGTCCCCTAGTAGCTTTGAAAAGGGCATATGGTTGTCCATTAATAAACACTGAATTCATATATTTTTATAGCAAAATTCTAATCAATTTGATAAAATCTTCAGAAAAGCCTCTAGACTTCAAGACATCTTCAAGAAAATCCCACTTAATTGTGTCACAAGCCTTCCTCAAATTCAGTTTAAAGATTGCATTACCCCCTGTACACTATTTATCCAGATCAATTAAAAGTTCCTTGGCTAAGAGAACATTATCAAAAATATTTCAACTTTGAACAAATGCAGATTGATTCCCATTAATTAGGAAGGGAGATGAGGTTGGAGTCTGTACATAATAATTT
This sequence comes from Papilionanthe hookeriana x Papilionanthe teres, assembly GCA_022702705.1. Lineage (NCBI taxonomy): Eukaryota > Viridiplantae > Streptophyta > Magnoliopsida > Asparagales > Orchidaceae > Papilionanthe > Papilionanthe hookeriana x Papilionanthe teres. The sequence continues at coordinate 29,534,684 of CM040430.1, read as the reverse complement.
TACTGATTACTTATGAGATTAGTCAAGCTAATATGTCTAAATCTATCCCACCTGCTTTTAGTAGAATCTATTAGGATCAGGACCATACAGGTAGAGCAGAAGTAATTGGGAGGGTCTAAACCCCTAAAGAAGTCTTGAACTGCCAAAATAATACCATTTTAGTAATGGACCAAGTCTTCTTGTAATGGACCATCAAGACTAGATGCACTATTATTGTTTATAGAATTGATAGCTTGCCATATTTCCCCTTCATCTGGAATAGAGGTGTGATGGTGTTGATTAGTGTAAGCCTGCTCATGAGAGATCAGCCATTATAGGAGGTCTAGAAGCATTGGGATGAGTAAGGAGATATTTAAAATAATGGACTTCATCCTCTGCAATCTGAGTAGAATTCGGAAGCCACTACCATTCGAATTATGAAAATGACATTGCATTTTCTTCTATAATGAATGCAAGAATGATAGCATTTAGAATTTCTATCCCCTTCCAAAAATCATAACGAGGCAGCTTTCTGATTCAAAAACATTTCTTGAGTTGATATTGCAGCCAGTAGTTGTTCATATTTAGTGTAAAGAGATTATTCCTGAGTCAGACCAGCCTCCAGATCCTTCTCTAGCTTCTTAACCTCTAATTCAGCTAGATCATCCTTTTAAAAATATCACCAAAATGAGACCAATTCCATTTCTTCAATTGACACCCAATATTTTTTTGGACACGGCACAACATGATCCAGGAGTTATCAGTTGTACCTTTATGCCAAGCACTAGAGACCACTCTTACAAAATCAGGTTGTGAAGCCCTAACATTTTCAACTCCTGTATATACATACATACATAAATACACACACAGGCGCACACGCTGATCCATGGAAAAAATACTTATTTTTATGCCTTGATTTTTATTAAAATTTTAAGGATATTATGCTTTAATGAAAGGTATTTTTTTATGTTTTTGGGTGCAGGTGATCAAAAAATGTTCAAAAAGAAAAAAAGATGAAAAAGATGAAAAAGGAGCAAAAAGGAGCAAAAAGGAATAAAAATGGAGCAAAAATGCAAAATTGCCAAAATAATGGGTCTAGCGCCTAGGCGCCAGAATCCGGTGCCTAAGCGCCAGCTCGATACCAAAACATTTACAATTTTTTAACTACTTTGGGCAGTTATTTTGATGGTTAGAGCGGTTATTGGACCTTCTAGAAGATTGGCAGTTATTCCTGGATTATAGGACACGTGATACATTGTATCTAGATGCTTGGAAACGGTTTGGATCGCGAAGAGGTGCGATCAAAAGTGAAGAGGTGCAAAGAACTGGACGCGGAGTCCGGCGCCTAGGCGCTAGATGTCGGCGCCTAGGCACCAAACACAGTTTCTAGAAGATTCATTGAACATGGACACATTTTTTAGAGATACTTTAGGCAACCCTTGAAGGCTACAAATAGGAGGCCATTTCTACAGAAAAAGAGGCCCCCAATCAATGAGATAATTTTAAATATAGGGTCACACTTTTAGTTTACTTTCCTTCATAAATTAGTGAGTTTATTTTATTTAGAGTTTGTATTGAGAGTTTGGAAGAGTTGGTGCTTTTGAAGTCTATTTCACTTTGGAGTCAGTAGGAATCAGAGGTTCAATTGGAGAAACACTTGAGATAAGTGTTTGTAATTTGATTCAAAGTTTTATTTATATGTTTTGTTATTTAAATTCAATGTGTTCTCAGTAGTTACTTTACTTTCTCCTTTCAATTATGAAAAGATAAATAAAATAATACAATATTCGTTGGAGAACTAAAAACTAAATATGTTTAAATATTGTGATGATATTAATACAGGATCTTAATTTACTATTTAAATTGTCCATTTAAGTTGTTAAAATCTGTTGAAGAATTTTGAGACCTAGAAGGAGATGAATTCTTAACTAGTAGATATCACATGAATCCTTGTGTAGTCGAAGGCCTTGTGCGAGTTATTTAAGGTGAAGTGCAAATAAATAGGAAAATATTTTTCAATGGGCGTAGAATTAATAAGTTTTTAGATTGACAAACTAAATTCTTTTAATTTGGTTTATAGGAAGGGAACAGGTCACTAGTAGGGCCGACCATAGCCACCCTTGGTCATCTAGTAGTGTGAGCCTAGATTAACCCATTCTACTAACAATACATCAAGACCTGATCTATAGATTAGCTAATGTTCTTTATACTATCGAGCGAAGGGAAAGAATAGGAATGCTTCTATTTGGCACAATACCATAAATTTATATTCTCCACGAATATTACATTATCTAAAAAGTCTTGGATTAATTGGAAAGAAGAAAGTTGTTTGCACATTATTATTTACATCTCTCATTATTTTAGTACTGCTTAATTTCTACATTTAGTAAATTATATATTAAATTTTTAACTTTAAAATAAATACTAAAAAATAAAATTAAAATATTTAAAAATCTATAAATCTACTTGTGGGATCGATACTGGGGTCTTTATTTAAAGCCGTATATTACTTGAAACGATACGTATACTTTTGTAGTACCTCTAGTGCGTAAAATATTTTCCATAAAATTATATTTATATACACTAGCCGCTATTATTATTTGGGAAAAAGTATTGGCTATAACATATTTTTGGAAGCATAAATTACTGCGTTATTTACGGTCGTGTTAAGTTTTTGGCGCCGTTGCCGGGGAGGCAAATTTTTAGATTTTAAATATATATTTTTTTATTTTATTTATTTCTTTTATTGTCAAAATACAAAAATATAAAATACAAAAACATTTATAAAAACAAAAATAAAAGAAAAAGAAGAAGAGATTTTATTTCTTGCTATTTTATTTTACTTTTTATTTGCTTTTTATGCGTAGTTCTGGATCTGAATGATTATTACCTTTAGACTCTGAATTAGAAAGAACTGTAAGAAGAATTAAAAAAGGAAAACAAATTCAAAAATATCAAGAGTTGGCTAATTTACATAACAATCTACAGAATCCAATTTAAATTAATGAACAAAATGTGTACAAACCATTAAGGGATTATGCTAACCCTACAGCTGATGAGCTTCATATTAGTATTCAAATACCTGTTGTGGATGCTAATTCATTTGAGCTTAAACTGTCTATTATTCAAATGGTTCAAAATAATAAATTTGGGGGAACACCAAATGAGGATCCAAATTTACACCTTGCTAGTTTTTTAGAACTTTGTGCTACCTTTAAATATAAAAATGTTTCTGATGATGTTGTTAGACTTAGACTCTTTCCTTTCTTTTTAAGAGATAAAGCAAAGATGTGGCTGAACTCATTAGCAACAGGTTATATTAAAACATGGGCTGAAATGGGACAAAAATTCCTTACTGAATATTTTCCTCCTTTTAAAACTGCTAAATTAAGAAATGATATTACATCGTTTAGTCAATTTGAAGGGGAGACAATTTATGAAACTTGAGAAAGATTTAAAGATCTATTAAGAAAGTGTCTTCATCATGTTTTACCTGATTGGTTAATTATTCAAACATTTTATAACGGACTTATTGGATCACTGAAATCAATTATTGATGCTGCTGCTGGAGTTTCTTTAATGTCTAAATCATTTGAAGAAGCTTATACTTTATTTGAAGAAATGGCTAACAATAATTTTCAATGGCCTTCTGAAAGAGTTAATCCTAAAAGAATGACAAGTATTCATGTTAATAAAGCCTTTTCTATCTTAACTTCACAAGTAGCCGCAATATCTAAGAAATTAGGTAATTTTGCTATCAATGTATCACATAACAACTCTGCTAATATTGAAGATTATCAAACTATTGAAACTTTACAAGCTATTGTTAGTTAAAATAACCCTTATTCAAATTATTATAATCCTGAATGGAAAAATCACCCTAATTTTAACTGGAATAATTCACAACAACAATGGGGTAATAATCAATCTCATCCAACTGGAAATTAAAACAATCAAGTAAATTCAAACTATAAACCTCCTGGATTTAATAATCAACTGAAAAAGTTATCTATAGAAGAATTAATTTTACAACTGAGTAATCAATTGCTAATTTAATTAATTACAGACCTCCAAGAACACTTCCTAGTAATGTTGAAATCAACCAAAAAGAAACTAGAAAAGAACATGAACATGCTAAAGTTGTACAACTTAGAAGTGGAAAGGAATTAAAAGAAAGAATTCGGGATGAAATTGAAAATGAGATTGAGGTTGAAGAGATTGAAAAATCTAAAGAAACTCCTTCTCCTAATAGAGATCAGACTGTTATTCCTACTAATGTGGAAGTTGAAAAACCACCACCACCTTTTCCTCAAAGACTAAAACAGCAGAAGCTTGATCAACAATTTTCTAAGTTCTTTAAAGTTTTTAAGAAACATACCATTAACATACCTTTTGCTGAAGCTTTGGAATAGATGCCAACTTATGCAAAATTTATGAAGGATATTTAAGTAAGAAATAAAAATTTGAAGCTTTTGAAACTGTTGCATTAAGTGAAGAATGTATTGCAATAATTCAAAAGAAATTACCTCAGAAACTTAAAGAACCTGGAAGTTTCATTATACCTTGTGCTATTGAAGAAAAATTTTCTGGAAAAGCTTTATGTGATTTAGGAGCAAGTATTAATCTCATGTTATTTTCTATTTATCAAAGGTTGAATTTAGGAGAGATTTCTCCCACCACTGTAACCCTTCAGTTAGCTGATAGATCTATCACTTACCCTAAAAAAGTTATAGAGGATGTTCTTGTTAAAGTGGATAAATTTATTTTCCCTGTGGATTTCATTGTACTCGATATGGAAGAAGATAAAAAAATACCTATTATTTTTGGGAAACCTTTTCTAGCTACCGGATGGGCTATGATTGATGTGCAAAAAGGAGAATTAACTATAAGAGTTAATGATCAAGAGATTAAATTCAATGTCCTTAAATCAATGAAGTACCTTGACAAAGAAAAATTTTATCGAATGGATATTATTGATTATATAATTGAAAAACATTATCAAGAAAAATGTAAAATCATTTTTGAAGAAAAAATTGAATGACAAAAATGAAGAATTAAAAGAAGAAGAATTATCTAAAGAAACTCATTATATTAAAGACAACTAGGAAAATTTGGACATAACTCAAAATGATATACTTTTACCCTCAATTAAAAAAGCCCCTGAACAAGAATTAAAAATGTTACTTGCACATTTAAAGTATGATTTTCTTGAAAATTCATTAACTTTACCTGTTATTATTTCTTCTAAACTAAGCTTAGATGAAGAAGCAAAATTAATAGGAGTGTTAAAGAATTATAAGAAAGCTTTTGGTTGGACTATTGCTGATATAAGAGGAATAAACCCTTCCATCTGTATGCATAGGATTTTAATTGAAGAAGATTTTAAAACTACTATTGAACCTCAAAGAAGATTAAATCCTATCATGAAAGAGGTTGTTAAAAAATAAATTTTAATATGGTTAGATGCTGGAATTATTTATCCTATTTCGGATAGTCAATGGGTGAGTCCTATTCATTGTGTTCCGAAGAAAGGAGGAGTAACTGTCATTATCAATGATAAAAATGAACTAATTCCTACAAGACAAGTTACTGGACGACGAATTTGCATTGATTATCGAAAATTAAATAACTCCACTAGAAAGAATCATTTTCCTTTACCTTTCTTGGATCAAATACTAGATAAATTAGCTGGACACTCATATTTCTGTTTTTTGGATGGATATTCTGGTTATCATCAATTATCTGTTGCTCCTGAGGTCCAAGAGAAAATAACATTTACAAGTCCTTATGGAACATTTCCATTTAGAAGAATGTCTTTCGGTTTATGTAATGCACCTGCAACTTTTCAATGATGTATGATGTCAATATTTTGTGATTTGATTGATAAAGGAATTGAAATATTTATGGACGATTTTTCAGTTTTTGGAACTTCTTTTGAATCTTGTTTGGAAAATATTTCCAAAGTTCTGAAAAAGATGTGAAGAAACAAAATTAGTTCTTTACAGGGAAAAATGTCAATTTATGGTCACAGAAGGCATTGCACTTGGTCACAAAATTTCACGAGAACGGACGGAAGTTGATCAAGCAAAAGTGAAAATTATTGCTAAACTGCAACCACCTACTACTGTTACTGATGTGAGAAGTTTTCTAGGACATGCTGAATTTTATAGAATATATATAATGATTTTTCTAAAATTGCTAAACCTCTTTGTCATTTATTGGAAAAAGAAGATAAATTTGAATTTAATGAAGGCTGCGTTAATACTTTTAATATTTAAAAAAAATTAATAACTGCCCCTATTATTATTGCACCTAATTGGAATAAACCTTTTAAATTATTGTGCGATGCAAGTGATTTTGCAATTGGAGCTGTATTGGGACAAAAATATGAGAAAATTTTCAAAGTTATATATTATGCTAGTAAAACTCTTACTGAAACTCAAAGAAATTACACTACTACTGAGAAAGAGCTTTTAGGCTATAATTACATACCTTTGATAAATTTAGACCTTATCTTCATGGTACCAAATGCATAGTTCGTACTGATCATTCTGCTATTAAATATTTAATGTCAAAAAAGGATTCTAAAGCTAGACTGATAAGATGGGTTTTACTTCTACAAGAATTTGATTTTCAAATAGTGGATAAAAAAGGATCTGATAACCAAATTGCTGATCATTTATATAAAATTAAGAATGATATTAATATTGAAGAAAATATAAATGAGAAATTTCTTGATGAACAGTTAGATGTTATTCAAGGATGCCAAACACCTTGGTATGCAGATATAGTTAATTATTTAGTTAGTAATAATCTACCTTATGGATTGAATAACAAATATTTTAAGAAATTTAAAAATGATGCTAAATCTTATATTTAGGAAGATCCTCATTTATTTAAATTGGGAAGAGATTCTGTAATTCAAAGATGTGTACCTTTTGAAGAAACTTTTGCTATTATTCAAAAATGTAATGATTCCTATTTTGGAGGACACTTTGGAGTAGATAAAACTGCATTTAAAATTTTAAATTCAGGATTTTATTGGCCTACCTTTTTCAAAGATGTGAAACATTTTGTGAAAACATGTGATCGATGTCAAAGGATGGGAAATATATCTAGGAAAGATGAAATGACTTTAAATTCTATATTGGAAGTTGAAATTTTTGATATATGGGGTTTAGACATTATGGGACCATTTGTACCATCATCTGGAAAGATTTATATTTTATTAGCAGTTGATTATGTTTTAAAGTGGATTGAAGCTGTAGCTTTACCTAACTGTAATTCCAAAAGTGTTTCAAAATTTTTAAAGAAAATGATTTTTTCAAGATTTGGAATGCCTAAGGTAATTATCACAAATGGTGGAAGTCATTTTAGAAATATAAGAATTCAATCTTTACTCGACAAATTTATAATCAACTACAATATTGCAACTGCGTATCACCCTCAAACAAGTGGAATGGCTGAAGTATCAAACAGAGAAATTAAAATAATTTTAGAGAAGACTGTTAATCCTAAAAGAACTGATTGGGTTGATAGACTTGATTCCGCATTATGGGCTTATAGAACAACTTATAAGACACCGATCGGAATGTCACCTTACCGATTAATTTATGGTAAACATTGTCACTTACCTGTTGAACTTGAACATAAAGCTTATTGGGCAATAAAAGAGTTTAATTTTGATTTGAATACTGCAGGAGAAAAACGATTATTACAATTAAATGAGATGGATGAAATAAGAAATGAATCATATGAAAATGCAAAGATTTATAAAGAGAAAATGAAGATGTTACATGATAAAAAGATTTCAGAAAAAATATTCGAGCTTGGACAAGAAGTATTATTATTTAATACTCGTTTAAGATTTTTTCCTGGAAAATTAAGATCTAAATGGATGGGACCATGTATAATTGATAAAGTATACCATTATGGAGCTGTGGATATTAAAGACCCCAAAACAGGAAAATTATTTAAAGTTAATGGATTAAGGCTGAAGCCTTATTTGGGAGACATTAAAATGATTTATAAAGAGGCTTACGAGTTGAGTCTACCTGATTAAAGACTTAATTAGGCCGGGCTGACGACGTTTAAACCAAGCGCTTTGTGGGAGGAAACCCAAAATTATTTTTGTGTGTTTTTACATTTTTAATGTAAGGTTATGCCTCGGTCTTGACCAATTTTATATAACTTTAAAAAATTGGACGCTAACAAGTCTTTATTGACTTTAGCTAAAGATTATCTCGAGGATCATAAAGTTTGGACATTGGATCACTCCATTTCATATGTGAGTAAAAAGGAGATCAAGTTAACCTTCATTATGATTGTTTATAATTTGTGTTACTAAGTCTATATCGATCTTACCATTCTAATTTACCTATTTTGGAGAACGAAACTTTGAAATTTGACGATAGGCGAAACGGAGTCGAACATGGTTCCGGTGCCTAGTCGCCAAAATTTGGCTTCTAAGCGCCAGAGTAAAACTATGTATCGATCGGTCCGGCACCTAGGCACCAGTTTTGGTGTCTAAGCGCCACAGCTACTGGATCGTGTAAAAACTGAAAATTTTCAGTTTTTCACAAGATTTTCTCCTTTAAATTACCCCATCTTCGTCCCCAATGCCTAAGCAACCAAAATTACGACCTAGACACTTCATTTTTGAGTGATTAGAGAGGATTTTTGAAGAAATGGAGAGACGAAATCTTGGAGAAGAGGCTAGAGACAAAGGTTCAAAGGATCCTCAACCCTACATCAATGGTTTTATCGCTGTAAGTTTGGAGAAAATTTCTAGTCGTATAGATAAATTTGAAGCAGAATTCAAAAGTATTTGAGATCACCTCAATGAGTTGTATCATCAAATTGAACATCTGGAATGGCAGACGAAGCTTCAATTTGATCATCTAGCAGCTTATCAAGATGCTCAAGTGGAGATGTATGCGAAGAACAAATGGATCGATGAGAAAACGGCTATGGATTTTTTTAGGGCGTTAGTTTTCTTCCCAAGTTGGCCTAGTAATCTTCCTTGTGAAGAGAATGTAAATTTCTAATTTGAAGATTAGGATAGGTATTCAGAGCAGCAGAATGTGTTACATTTAGCTCATTTTCACATAGATACGATCGATGCGAAATTTGATCTTCTTGCTGATTTTACCCATAGGATGAGCAATTATGATGCTGATTATGATTAAGCTCTTATTAGATTACTGAAGGGAGAACAGTCTGTTCAGTTCCCTACTTGTCCTAGATTCACACCTTACAATCCGAAGAAGACTGAGGATTTTTCCTTTGGTATCGGCGATGATGATGATGAGGAGACTGCGAGTGATGATTAGATTGTCGAGATTATGTTCTTGTTTTATTTGTCTGTGTGTTAGACTTAGTAGTATGATTGGTTTATGTTTGTTTGATGTTTTGTTGATGTTAGTTGTACTGATGATTGTCGTACTATTTAGTTATTATTGTTGTTATGTTTCTGTTATTGTGATTAGTATAGTATTTTAATTTAGCTACTGATATAAAAATTGAACCTGCTTACTTTTATATATGCTTCATTATTTCAGTGATATTCATAAAAAGCATATGTATAAGTAAATTTTTCTTCGTAGATTGTTTTTACATACTTATAAAATTTCTTTTTAAATTATGCCTTTCTTTCTCTCATACTTTAAAATTTTTCATGATATACCAAAACTTAAGTTTGGGGGAAGGGAAAATACATGCAATTTTAAATTTTATTTGTCCTTAAGTGCTAATATTTTCTCTAAAAGAAAATATTAACATAACATAAGGAATGAAAAATCTATTTAAGATCACTTAATTTTTTTTTTGAAATTATAAATAATTTAGTAGACTTAACTAAAATTTTAATAACTTAGATTAATTTTAAGAATAAAATTATTCAACTTAAAGAGAAGTAAGATTAAGAATTTTTTCTATTCATGGTAGAGATAATTGAATTTTAGAAGTATTAAGAAATCAAGAATTATAACTTGAGAAAGAAAAAGATAGAAAGTCTTTTTGAAAACTATTCATGTTATAGTAATTAAGTGAAGATGTATAAGTTTGTAAATTTAAATTTAGGATAGTGAAGTTCAAAATCATTAACAGGCTATCCAGATACAATAATCCTCACTGTGAAAAAAAAAGGAGAAGCTTGAGGAGATGCCTAATCAAAAATTGGCTTTACTTGAATTATCTTATAAGAAGAAAACTAATTACATATTTTACTTAATTTTTATGCATGCATCTTTATTAGAAAAGATTTTCATTAAGATCTTTTTCTTGTAAATAATTTATGTGATCTTAATATAATAAACTACAATTATTTTCGAAATGAATGAAAAATTCTAAAGTCTTACGATTTGGTAGTTAAATATTCTTTAAATTCTTAAAATTAAACTTAGTTAGTGAAATTTGGTTAATGATTTACTAAAGCCTTTATAAAATCAAAAAATACAAGGAATCTTAAATATTTACCTTTTATTCCAATTGTTATACATTTTATATAGTAAAAAAGGGTTACTTGAGGACAAATAGCGTCTAAGTTTGGGGGATTTTTGATCCATGACAAAAATACCTATTTTTATGCCTTGATTTTTATTAAAATTTTAAAGATATTATGCTTTAATGAAAGGTGTTTTTTTATATTTTTGGATGCAGGTGATGTAAAAATGTTCAAAAAGAAAAAAAATTGAAAAAGGATGAAAAAGGAGCAAAAAAGAGCAAAAAGGACCAAAAATGGAGCCAAAATGCAAAATTACCAAAATAATGGGTCTGGCGCCTAGGCGCCAGAATCCGGCGCCTAGGCGCCAGCTCGATACCAAAAGAGTTACGATTTTGTAACTACTTTGAGAAGTTATTTTGATGGTTAGTGCGGTTATTGGACCTTTTAGAAGATTGAAAGTTATTCTTGAATTATAGGACATGTGATCCATTGTATCTAGACACTTGGAAACGGTTTGGATCACGAAGAGGTGCGATCCAAAGTGAAGAGGTGCGAAGAACTGGACAAGGAGTCCGGCGCTTAGGCGCCAGATGCCGGAGCCTAGGCACCAGACACAATTTCTAGAAGATTCGTTGAACTTGAACACATTTTGAAGAGATGCTTTAGGCAACCCTTGAAGCCTATAAATAGGAGGCCATTTCTACAGAAAAAGAGGCCCCCAATCAGACAGATAATTTTAAATATAAGGCAACACTTTTAGTTTACTTTCCTTCATAAATTAGTGAGTTTATTTTATTTAGAGTTTGTATTGAGAGTTTGGAAGAGTTGGTGCTTTTGAAATCTATCTCACTTTGGAGTCAGCAGAAATCAAAGGTTCAGTTGGAGAAACACTTGAGATAAATATTTGTAATTTAATTCAAATTTTTATTTATATGTTTTGTTATTTAAATTCAATGTGTTCTAAGTAGTTACTTTACTTTCTCATTTCAATTATGAAAAGATAAATAAGATATTATAAAATTCGTTGGAGAATTAAAAACAAAATATGCTTAGATATTGTGATGATATTAATACCGGATCTTAAATTACTATTTAAATTGGTCATTTAAGTTGATAGAATCTCTTGAAGAATTTTGAGACCTAGAAGGATATGAACTCTTAACTAGTAGATGTCACATGAATACTTGGGTAGTCGAGGCCTTGTGCGGGTTATTCAAGGTGAAGTGCAAATAAAGAGGAAAAAATTATTCAGTGGGCGTAAAATTAATAAGTTTTTAGAGTGACAGACTAAATTCTTTTAATTTGGTTTATAGAAAGGCAACGGGTCACTAGTAGGGCCGACCATAGACACCCTTGGATATCTAGTAGTGTGAGCCTAGATTAACCCATTATACTAACAATACATCAAGACTTGATCTATAGATTAGCCAATGTTCTTTATACTATCGAGCGAAGGTAAAGAATAAGAATGATTCTATTTGGCACAATTCTATAAATTTATATTCTCCACGAATATTACATTATCAAAAAAGCGTTGGATTAATTGGAAGGAAGAAAGTTGTTTGCTTATTATTATTTACATCACTCATTATTGTTAGTACTGCTTAATTTCTGCATTTAGTACATTAAATATTAAATTTATAACCTTAAAAGAAATACATAAAAATAAAATTAAAATATTTAATAATCTATAAACCTCCTCGTGGGATCGATATTGGGGTCTTTATTTAAAACCCTATATTACTTGAAACGATACGTATACTTGCGTAGTACTCTACAGTGTGTAAAGTATTTTCCATAAAATTATATTTATATACACTAGCCACTATTATTATTTGGGTCAAAGTATTGACTATAACATATTTTTGGAAGCATAAATTACTGCGTTATTTGCGGTCGGGTCATGCACGCGCGATATATATAGATATATATATATAGACACACACACACACACACACACATATGCGTACATAAAGTTTAATCTCTACCTTTACACAATGGGTGGTATGGTGTATATATAGATTGCGAGGAAAGAGGTTCGTTACAGCAACATAAGCGTATTGGTGAAGATTGAGTTGGTTACACACGAGCAATTGAGATTGTTTTGAGCTGTTATGGGAGTTACAACAACTTTTGCAATTTAGTATTTGGTAATCTACTATCACAAAATACTGCAATGAACTCGATTGTCGGGGAAAAATCAAGTTTGTTTCCTTTTTAGTGTGTGAATCATACATGTCTACTATTCGATTTTAGCCATGCCTTCTTCTGGCTAAATTTGAGGGAGGAAATTGGAGTCCCTACCACATTACAAAGTGGCATCGTGGAGAGAAAAAGTGGGCACATTTATATACAATTATGCCTCTTTTTGTCAAGTTGTCAACAAATTTTGAGCTAAGATTCCAACATGCTCCTTAAACAAAGATTGGATTGATAAATTTGCAAGTAAACGAAGAAGCGAATGTCTAAAAGCAAATTCGTTACATTTTTCCCTATACTTTTTGGCTTATGCCTTCTTACCCATAACTTTATGTATAGTATTAAATAGATGAAACTTGTTCGACAATGGTTGAGGGAGTTATAAAGTCAACGATGATTTCCGGATATCTGTGAGCATATGTAATGAGATAACAAAATTTCAAATTATATTGTATAATGGTAGGATTTTGCTTTATCTTTTAAAAGCATGAAAATTTATTTGTGTATATAATAGAGATTGCTATTTTAATAGTTCTTAAGATGGCTCGTTTTTCTAAAATAGAAGATTTTTTTATTAGAATAATGTAAATATTTTTTTTACTTCGGGAATGATTCTTTTAAAATTTAATTTTTCTGATGATAGTGTGGCACCAATTTTGATGTCAGTCTTTAATTAAATATTAAAAAATGGCTAGTTTTAAAGAGCTGTGATGGAACTAATAAAAATATGTAATCGCAAATTTAAAATATAGCTAAATAAATGTCGTGCATTATAGAAAGAATGAATATTGCTTCTAATTTAGACTTAGTTTAACGAGAATTATGATATTTCATTTGGCTAAACAATCTAAAAGAGGAAAAGCATTTTATAGCACTGCAACGCCTGAACTAGTTTTCTACTACTGTTATCTTTATCCCTTTGTTTTTTTCTCTTCCTTTGATTGTCCGAGAGTTATATTTTAGAGCTTGGAACACCCCAAAATAGATCAAAGATCAAATGCTTAAATATTATTGAGCTTTTCGGCACATAACTTCAAATTGAATGACTCAATAGATTTTGTGGATACATAATAATTCCGCTGGAAATGTTATTGTCCCAATCCCATAGCATTCATTTCTCTCCAAATGTGACGAATCAAATAGCAAGTAGTAGATAATAGTAATTTCTAGTAATATCAAAACCAACAGTATAAGAGAGAAATTGGTGCAAATTGGTGTGAACAAAAAATAAGCAAGCATTTTAAGTGTAGATTGCATTGGATATGGCATTGAAAAGACAATTAATTTATTGTTTCTTTGTAATCATTTCAGAAATTACAAGCTTGTTGGACTTACTATTATTCTAGAACGAAGACCCTTGATACCTTCTAAGCAATCCATCGTAAACAACAAAATAAACCAAGAGAATCTAATGGCATAAAATAGAGCCATATTTGTAAATGTCGATCCAAAATTGTCATATTGATATAGAAATTATTCAAGAAAGTCTAATGTCAGAATTGGACATACAATTCCTAGCCAAAAATACCATCTATTTCGAGAGAGAAAAATAAAAGCAATAGTGAAAATCATAGGTTTAACAATCAAACAAGAGAGATTTGAATTGTTGTTATTGATATGCCCTCAAAAAAATTATTTTAATCGTTCACAAATCTCAAAGCATTTCAAACCATAAATGTTCTAAAATTAAATTCAAGATCATGCATAGCCTTAATTCCAACATGCTTAAAATCCAGCTATCTCAAAAAGGAAAGCCTAATGATGCCAAAATTGATTTGATCCAAATCTAATCAAGCCCATATCTAGCCTTTTAATCCTAATTGGAGGCTTTAGACTGGTAATTGAATGGTCAAATGGAACCTAAATCTGATATGATTATGATCGAATCAAGCTTCTCATTGAACTGAATCCAATGGCCCAAGATCACATGATTATGACGCAATTGAGGCGCTCATGTGCCCATAGAGCACCATCTGATAAAAGCAATCGCTCTTGGCCATTCGATTTGGTGTTTCTGATTCAAGTAATATTCCTAGAGAATGCCACTCACAAGTGTATAAATAGACCCCCACTCTCTTCATGAAAGAGGATTTAGGACCTGAACCTAGAAGTGAAAGCTGAAGGAGCTTCAAGCTCTTAAGGGCTCCTAAGGTCCACCATAGTCAGACTATTGTTGACCAATCGCAACCACCATCAGACCACCCTGCACAGCCGACATCTTCAATCCACTAGCAATATCAAACCACCATCGCTGGTTCCCGATAACCATCTATTGGCCACTACCACTTATGGACCTTCATTAACTAGTCTCAACCATCGTGCCTCTGTCACTTCCTAGGCACCTCTTTCTAGTTGTTATTGTTCCCCAGCTGCTGCCGTTAGTACTAGACCATCACTTCACAACAACCATTGTTTGACCAGTACCAGTATTGGACCAGCACCATCCACCAACTACTATTGAATTTCCGCCATCATTAGACTACCATTATCTGACCACCTCCATTGACACACCATCACCACTACACCACCATCATTATTTCCTGATCATTGTCATCTAGATTCCACTACAAAAGATACTAGCAATAGAATTCCTACAACAAGGCCACTACCATTGGCTTTTCTTCACTGTAGTCGGATCAAAGACACTTCCTCGCCATTTTCTGCCACATTCCTAAAGAAAGTCACATCTCACTTGTGTAACATTGCTTTCAGATACACATGGGATGGTATATTTTGGTAACCAACATTAGCATTGTTAAATCATTTAAACTAGCCTAGTTCATGTAGTTCCTTGCTCATCTGGTGATTCGATGTAAAAGTTTTTGTTATCTTTTCTAATGATTTCATTTTACCTGTGTGTTTGATTTTCATGGAGAATGATCACAGAAAAATATATTAAGAAATTCATATCTATTTTTGAAGAAATTGCACTTTAAAGAAAGGTATTTTCTTTATTTTATTGCAGGAACGAAGATTTATAAGTGATGGAAGCAAAAAGCATGAAATGGAGTGAATTTGGATCAAAAAGGAAGAAATTCATGCAAAATGAACTAAGTCGCCGACGGCGAGATCGAGGCCGCTGACGGCGAGATCATGAGGAGAACTTCTGAAGTAATTACATCTACCTTGCCGACAGCGAGCCCGAGCCCGCCGACAGCGAAATCGCGCGGTTTGAAGACCATCTAGAAGCCCGCCGACGGCGAGGTCGTTTCCTGCCGACGGCGAGACAGTTCAAAATGCAAAAATACATTGAACCTGGACTCTTTTTGAAGAGGTGCTTAAGTAACCCTTGAACCTTTGCTTACCTCTATAAATAGAGGCCGAATTCTTGAGTCTGTGTGTGTCTTAAGTGTGTCTGTTGTGTGTCATTAGTGTATTTCTTGACTCTATTTGTGTTTGAGTGCTAATTAGTGAGTTAGAAGTTTGCTGTACTAGAAGGAAAAGTCAAGGAACTTCAAGGAGTCTGCTTGGGGAGGAAATTAAGATAAGTACCTTTGTTTATTGTTGTTAACTTTAAATGAAATCCATGTTTTGTCTTATTCCCATGCATTCTGAGTAGTTTTCTTAGTCTTTCTCCTTGTTTATGAAAATTATGCGAAATGATGAAATTAAATAGAAGTACCTAATATATTAAAATCGGTTGTGATAATTTTTACTTAAAACTTAATTTACTTTCAATCTGGCCAATTGATTTGTTAAAATATGTTGAATTATCAACTACAGTAAAAATAACATCCAATATTCAAGGAAGTCAAAAGCCTTGGAAGGAGGGTGCAAATAAATTGGGAAATATTATATATCGGACGTAGAATTGGACATTTCAGTGTGACAGACTAAAATATTCAATTTGGTCCTATTGTTTGAGAGTTGAAGTGTAGATGTTAGTAGGGCTGTAAACGAGCCGAGCTTGAGCGAGCTCAGGCTTGGCTCGTGTTCGGCTCGTTTGAAATTAGCTCGGCTCGTGTTCGGCTCGTGTTCGAAATGGCTCGTGAAAGGTGTGTTCGTGTTCGGCTCGTGTTCGAAATGGCTTGTTCGTGTTCGGCTCGAAATTGGCTCGTTAAAATTAATTGGAAAAATATATGTCTACGCGTCGGATTCGAACACAGGACCAAATGAATGGAAACAAGAAGCATAACCATGCAACCACACAAACAGTCATGATTTAAACTTAAATATAAATATATATAATATATTAATATATAATAATATATATAATAAATTATTATATAGATAATTATATAATTATTTTTTTTATTTCGAGCTAATTCGAGCCGAACACGAGCGAACAAACAGTTGTTTGTGTTCGGCTCATTAACATTTCGAGCTTAAAAATTTGTTCGTGTTCGGCTCGTTAGGCTTAACGAACGAGCCGAACACGAGCTACTTAACGAGCCGAACACGAGCGCGTTCGCGAACAACGAGCCAAATTGCCGACCACTAGATGTTAGCCCTCGGGTGAGGGGAACGTGGGAGCTACGAAGTGGCGACAGGTATCCTCCCGACTTAGCCGCATATTCGGTAATCAAACATAGGATTAGTCGATGTTCTTTGCACCTGGACCAAAAGGTAAAGAATAGGAATGCTCCTATTTCTCACAATACAATTCAAAAAATTCTAATTAGATTCATCATTCACTTAATTTTCTAAAAACAAGGAGAAGGATACTTTTTCTGAATTATTTAAATCAACTTTATTTCAAGCATTAGTTTACTTTAGTTGCTTTAGTTACTTTAAATTTTCGTTTACTATATTAGTAAGTAATTCCTTTAAAATTTAGCTGATACAATTCTGTTAAAAACTTCCATGTGGGATCGATAACTAGGACTCCACTAGAGCCCTGTATTACTTGATACAATACGTATACTTGCGTAGAATCCACATTTAACATTCCATCATAAAATTAAAAATATATATTAAAGTGGGATCAAGTTTTTTGTGTTGTTGCTATTAACATAATTTACAAACATATAAAAAGTGTGTCAAGTTTTTGGCGCCGTTGACGGGGAAGTAAAGAAATTATTTAATAGAGTAACGGACTATTTTAAAAATTTATTTATAAAATTGTATGCGAAAATTTGGAAACGAAAATTTAGTACCTTACGATTCAGAATTAGAGCGTACAATTAAAAGAATTAGAAAACAAAAATGAGAAATTATAAATTTAAAACAAATGGCAAATATTCCTGAAAATGAAAATATCAATCAACAGAGACAATTAAGAGATTATGCTAACCCTACATTAGATGAAATTCATTTAACTATTCAAAACTCTGATGTAGCTACTAAGTCATTTGAACTTAAACATGCAATTATCCAAATGGTACAAAACAATCAAATTAGTGGTTCACCTACTGAAGATCCTAATTTACATCTTGCTAGTTATTTAGAACTATATGCTACTTTCAAATATGAAGGAGTATCTAACGATGCTATTAGACTTAGACTTTTTCCTTTTTATTTAAGGGATAAGGCTAAAATGTGGTTAAATTCATTAGCACATCGATCTATTAAAACTTGGGGAGAGTTATCACAAAAATTTCTATCCAAATATTTTCTACCATCTAAAACTTCTAAGCTTAGAAATGATATAACTTCTTTTAGTCAGTTTGATGGAGAATCAATATATGAAGCTTGGGAAAGATTTAAAGAACTTCTTAGGAAATGCACACATCATGTGTTACCAGATTGGTTAATTATTCAAACTTTTTATAATGGATTAGTAGGTTCTTTAAGATCAATCATCAATGCTGCAGCTGGAGGATCATTAATGTCAAAACCATTTGATGACGCCTATGAACTAATCGAAGAAATGGCAACCAATAATTTTCAATTGTCTGCTGATAGAATGAATCCGAAAAAGATAGCTAGTATTCATGAAAATGATGCTATATCTATGTTAGCTTCACAAATCGCTGCTGTATCTAAAAAATTAGATCATTTTTGAATGAATTACTCTCCAACTATATTAGAAGAAAATTCATCTAGACAACTTATAGAATCCCAATCTCAATACGAAACTATAAATGCAATTAATAACCGACCTAATAATCCTTATGCAAATTATTATAATCCTGGATGGAAAAATCATCCTAATTTTAATTGGAATAATAACACAACTAATCAGCCGTGGATGAATAACTTAACACAGCCATTAGGAATTCCTTCTAATCAAGGAAATTCTATTTATAATACTAATTATCCACCTGGATTTAATAATAATAACCCACAATATAAAGAGAAGAAATTATCAATAGAAGAATTAATATTAAATATGGGTCAACATTTACAAAATCAAGGAAATCAATTACAAATACAAGGTAACCAATTATAAAATCAAGGAACAACTATTTAAAATATTCAAACTCAACTTGGACATATAGCTACCGCACTTAATAATAGAATACATGGAACATTTCCTAGTAATGTGGAAATAAATCCCAAAGACAAAGGAAATGAACAAATTAAAGCAATACAATTAAGAAGTGGAAAAGAATTTGAACCTCAAATTACAAAAGAACTTGAAAGTCAAAAAGAGGAAGTGGAAATTGAAAAGGAAAAGAATTAACAAGATCCAAACTTAGAAAATCCTTTAATACCAATGAAAATTTCTGTTGAAAAACCTCCATCACCATTTCCTCAACGACTAATTTAACATAAAAAAGAAAAACAGTTTGCTAAATTCCTTGAAATTCTGAAGAAATTAACAATAAATATTCCTTTTGTAGAAGCTTTATAACAGATGCCAAATTATGTAAAATTCATGAAAGATATTCTAAATAAAAAAAGAAAATTTATCGATAATGAAATGGCCACACTTAGTGAAGAGTGTAGTGCTATTATTCGGAAAAAACTTCCCGAAAAATTAAAAGATCCGGTAGCTTCATCTATACCCTGTATCTATTGGAGAAAAATTCTATAGAAAAGCTTTGTGTGACTTAGGAGCAAGCATCAATCTAATGCCTCTATCAATTTTTAAGAGATTAGGATTGGGAGAAATTTCATCTACCTCAGTAACTCTTCAGTTAGCTGATCGTTATGTTACATATCCTAAGGGAGTTATTGAAGATGTATTAGTAAAAGTGGATAAATTTATCTTCCCTATAGATTTTATTGTCTTAGATATGGAAGAAGATAAAGAAATTCCTATCATTTTTGGAAGACCATTTTTAGCCACTTGGAAAGCTATGATTGATGTTCAGAAAGGAGAATTAACTATGAGAGTAAATGACCAAAAAATTATTTTTAATATTGCTAAATCAATGAAATATCCTGCACCAGAAAAAGATGATGAGTGTTTTCGAATGGAAGTACTCGATCATTTACAAAAAGAACATTTTATGGAATATTATGAAGAAAAATTAGAAAAAGAAAATACTGAATTAATTGAAAAAGCAGATATAAATGAAGAACTAGATTATATTCAAGAGAAATTTGAATATTTGGATAACACAGAAAACACTGAAAAAAATATAGTTTCATCGATTATTAAACCTCCTGTACTTGAGTTAAAAATGTTACCTAATCATTTGAAATATGCTTACTTAGGTAATTCTTCAACTCTACCAGTTATTATTTCATCTGTATTAAATGAATCTCAAGAACAAAAACTTTTAGATACTTTAAAAAATAAAAAAAAAAA
The DNA here is from genome assembly GCA_022702705.1 of Papilionanthe hookeriana x Papilionanthe teres. Taxonomy (NCBI): domain Eukaryota; kingdom Viridiplantae; phylum Streptophyta; class Magnoliopsida; order Asparagales; family Orchidaceae; genus Papilionanthe; species Papilionanthe hookeriana x Papilionanthe teres. Next base: position 29,514,423 of record CM040430.1, on the reverse strand, counting down.
TTTATTGAACTTTAGCAGATATTTAAAGGAATTAGTCCTTCAATCTGTATGCACAGAATTATTTTAGATAATGAACATAAGCCTAAAGCAGATCCTCAAAGGAGATTGAACCCAATAATGAAAGAAGTAGTCAAGAAAGAAATTTTAAAATGATTAGATAATGGTATAATATATCCTATTTCTGACAGTGCCTGAGTAAGCCTAATTCTCTGTGTACCTAAGAAAGGAGGAGTGACCGTAAAAGCTAATGAAAATAATGATCTTATCCCTATAAGACAAGTTACTGGATGGCGAATATGTGTTGATTATAGAAAATTAAACACAGCCACCAGGAAAGATCACTTCCCTTTACCATTTCTAGATCAGATGTTAGATAAATTAGCCGGACATAAATATTTTTGTTTCTTAGATGGATATACCAGTTATTATCAAATACAAATCACTCCTGAGGATCAAGAAAAAACTACATTTACTAGTCTTTATGGAACTTTCACTTTTCGAAGGATGCCTTTTGGATTATGTAATGCACCTGCAACATTCCAGAGATGTATGATGTCTATATTTAGTAAATTAATTGATAATGGAATAGAAGTATTTATGGATGATTTCTCTGTATTTGGAATAACATTTGACACATGCTTAGATAATCTTGAAAAAGTATTTGAAGTATGTGAGAAAACTAATTTAGTTCTTAATTAGGAGAAATGTCAATTTATGGTTACATGCGGCATTGTATTAAAGCATAAAATTTCGGAAAAGGGCATGGAAGTAGACCCTGCAAAAATTCATGTTATAGCTAAATTACCACCTCTAACTACAGTGAAAGGGATAAGAAGTTTTCTTGGACATGCTGGATTCTACAGACGTTATATAAAAGATTTTTCAAAAATTACTAAACCTCTATGCCAACTTCTTGAAAAGGATAAGAAATTTGAATTTACAACTGAATGCCTGAATGCTTTAGAATTATTAAAAGATAAATTAATTACAACACCTATAATAGCTTCACTTAATTGGGAGAAACCATTTGAGCTTATGTGTGATGCTAGTGATTATGCTATAGGAGCAGTTCTTGGGCAAATATATGACAAGATTTTCAAAGTTATATACTATGCTAGTAAAACTCTAAATGATGCTGAAATAAATTATATAGTTACTGAAAGAGAATTATTAGCAGTTGTATATGCTTTTAATAAATTTCGGCATTATCTAATAGGAACTAAATGTATTATACATACTGATCACTCTGCTATAAAGTATTTATAGTAAAAGAAAGATTCTAAACCAAGATTAATTAGATTGATATTATTAATGCAAGAATTTTATTTTGAGATCATTAACAAAAAGGGAACTGATAATCAAATTGCAGATCATTTATCAAGATTAGAAAATCATGAATTATCTGATACTGATAATGAAATTTTAGACAGTTTTCCTTATGAACAACTTTATAATATAAATGAGTGGAAATTACCTTGGTATGCTGATATAGTAAATTATATTGTAAGTGATATTTTACCACCTATGTTAACTTTAAAACAACATAAAAAATTCATTCATGAGACTAAAATATACTTTTGGGATGAACCATACTTATATAAGCAATGTAAGGATCTAATTATTAGAAGATGCATGCCTTATGAAGAAACTGAACCAATCATTCAAAAATGTCATGACTCTGATTTTGGAGGACATTTTGGGACAGATAAAACTGCGTATAAAATTCTACAATCTTGATTCTATTGGCCTTCTCTATTTAGAGATGTATATAGATATATAAAAACCTGCTATAAATGCTAAAGAGTAGGAAACTTATCGAGAAGAAATGAAATGCCTCTGAATTTTATATTAGAAGTTGAAATTTTTGATGTTTGGGGATTAGATTTTATGGGACCTTTTATTTCTTCATTTGGAAACTCATATATATTAGTAGCTGTTGATTATGTTTCCAAATGGATCGAAGCACAAGCTTTACCTAGGTGTGATGCTAAAAGTGTTTCAAAATTTTTAATGAAAAATATTTTTACTAGATTTGGAATGCCGAGAGTGATTATCACTGACGGAGGAACTCATTTTAGAAACAAATATATTCACAAACTAGTAGAAAAATATAATATTATGCATAAGATATCAACTGTTTATCATCCACAAACTAGTGGATTAGCTGAAGTTTCTAATCGAGAGATTAAGCGTATATTAGAAAAGTCTGTAAACCCTAATAGATTGGATTGGTCTATAAGACTAGATTCTGCATTATGGGCATACATGACTGCTTATAAAACTTTGATTGGAATGACTCCTTATAGGCTTATATATGGAAAGACTTTCCACTTACTAGTTGAATTAGAACATAAAGCATATTGGGCGAATAAAGAACTAAATTATAATATTAAAGAAGCTGGCGAGAAGAGATTGTTGCAATTAAATGAATTGGAAGAATTAAGGAATGAATCATAGGATAATGATAGGATTTATAAAGAAAATATGAAATTATGGCATGATCGGAAGATTAATCAGAGAAATTTTGAACCAGGACAAGAAGTTCTACTATATAATACTAGATTGAAATTATTTCCTGGGAAATTGAAATCTCGATGGTTAGGACCTTTCACCATAACTCAAATATTTTCATATGGAACTATAGAAATTGAAGATCCGAAAACAGGACATAGATTTAAGGTAAACGGACATAGATTAAAACCATATTTCGAAGGAAGAAGACTAAATTTTAAAGAGGTTTTAATGCTTAGTCAACCTGATTACTAACTAAAATTAGGTTGGGCTGACGACGTTAAACCAAGCGCTTTATGGGAGGCAACCCATAGTAGTATTTTATTTTTAATTATCTACAAATTAGTGAGTCTATATTATTAAAAAAAATCTTACTACTCAAATTTTTAATTAGAATCATCACAAATTCGAATCAATATGAAGAGATCAGAAAATATTTGGACTAGAGCGAAAATGAGTGATTTTTAAGAATCTCGCTGACAGCGAGCCCGAGCCCGCTGACAGCGAGATCGTGTGCCATAACTTAATTCAGTTTTATAACTAGCTCACCGACGGCGAGAAACTTCCCGCTGACGGCGAGACAGTTGAAATTTTGGTTTCTTAAGAATTTTCGTGCGGTTTTGCACGGTTCTAAGTCATTTCTTCGTAGGAAATTATCCCAATTTCAATTTTACTCTGTTTTCTTCCTTAGAAACAACTAGAGACCAATCCTTTCAATCCGAAATGGCCACCAAAAACACTTAGAAACCACAAAAACTGAAGTTTTTAACTGAAGAAAATTCATCAGTTCGGAGGCGCAACGAATCATCAATAAAGGCTTGATAAAGAAAAGACTTATTAAAGAAAGAGGATTTGTCAACAGAGGAGTAGAGAATTCCACTACAAAAATCGAAGAAATGATCGCACAACGGCATTGGGAGGTATTTTGTTATACGACATCCGCTGCAGTTATTCCAGTAGTTAAAGAGTTTTACTCTAATCTACATGCGATCAAAAATGGAAATGTCTACGTCAGAGGAAGATGGGTAACATTTACTCCTTCAAGGGTAAATGAATTATTTTCTATTGAGAATACCTCTGTCTGTCATTATTCTAACTTTGTGCCTTCAAGATACAATATGAACGAGATCTATAGATACCTGACCGACGAACCTGATGATCGGGAGTTACGCGAAGACGAATATGTTAGTTTTTCTGCATCACTTCTTAACCATGTCTCGAAGCATTGGCATTTCTTTATTTCATCAAAATTATTAACTACTATGAGGGTCAATAAAGTTTCAATGGAATGTGCTATATTAAACTACTGTATTCAAATTGGATTACCTATCGATGTTGGATCAATAATAGTAAAGTCTACATTGGGATTGATTGTACATGGGTTAGTGCATGGACTTGGACACCCATCGACTATATTTGCTTTATGCAGTCAATACCAAGTTTCTCATGAGGCTTGGGAAAAAGTACTTTTGTCATGGAAACCACTTGATGCTACGGATATGTTTCCAACTTTGGATAACAATGATGAGATTACCATTATTTCTGACAGAGCATCACAAAACAATCCTTTAGCAAGGCTCCTTACTGATAAAACTAATTTCATTCTAAAGAAGATTAAAGGATTGGAGAAAGAGCTGCAAAATGTGAAGAATTCCATCGACAATATCTCTGATATGTTTTATCACATTGACTGGAGGATGAAGGAGCACTTTGATCATACTGGATATCTGGAGGCCAGTTTTATTCATTTACTGAAAAAGAAACGATGAATTGATGAAGAATCTACTGCAGAATTGCCTTTCAGGCCTTTCTACAATTTATTTGTGCACCTGCGTCTCATCGGGAATATCGGAGAAGATGATAGTTCAGACACTGAGGAGTAGGAAAGATTTCTATCTTATGTCATATATTTGTGTATATATGTGTTGATTTGTATTTAGGTTTTATTATGAGTCGAACTTTGATTTGATCATCTCAGATTTGATGAGATTATTTGTAATTGTTATGTCTCAGCATTTAGAGTGTTGTGGTGTGGATTGCGATGCTTGAGTATTATGGATTTGAATATTTAAGTTAAGTATGTTGTTAAGTTGTTAGTGTGAAGTTTGTAAGTCTCATGGATTTCATATATAAAGTTATATTGTTTGTGTTGTGTGAACTTTTTGTGAGTAGAAGTATCTAATTTTCATACTATTATTAAATTAAGTGATCGGAAGATTGATTAAGGGCAAATCGAGGTTGAAAAATGATTGACGAATTTCAAAAATTTAAAAATTTTTGGATCTCGCCGACGGCGAGAATTATCTCTCCGACAGCGAGAAAACCCGCTGACAGCAAGAACGAGCTCGCCGACGGCGGATTTTTCCCGAAACTTTTTCCTTATCAAATTAATTAGCTCGCTGACGGCGAGAAAAATCTCGCCGATAGCGAGATCTCGAAAAGACCTATATTTGACCAGTCAACTGATACTATTCATCATCCCCTTCCTCAAAACTTTGAAAAAACCGACCTAGGGCTTGAGAGATCTCGTATTTGACGCTATTTCAACACTTTTTGACACCGGATTTCATCTTGCCTTGGTAAGAGCTTCACTCCTATGCAAAAATTTTTGATTTTCACCATGGATTTCTTCTACATTGGGGAATTTTGAAAAAAATCTGAAATGTGGAGAAAATATTTGGAAGAATTTCATGGAAATTGATTTAAATGGATTTTAGATGTTGTAGGAAGCCTTCTTAGTAATATTTTGGAGTTTAGTTAAAATTTTGCAAATTTCACAGATCGAAAAATGGCTCCACGACAAAAGCGACGATTGGATTACGATGAAACTCGTTTTGTGAATGCAAGGGCACAATCTAGATATTTCCACAATATCCAATCAAGAAAATGCATTCAAGATCGAGTTTTTAAGAATCCAGGAGGAAAAGTTGAGCGAATCATTAGGGAGCGAGGATAGAAAAATTTCTGTTTCGTGACCAACAGAGCAGCTGTAAAAGTGGTAAAGGAATTTTATGCAAATTAAACACAGGCTGAAGATGCACCGGTTAAGGTTAGATGATTTTTTGTGAATTCAAGGCTGCTAGAATAAACGCTTATTATGAAGTACGAGACACCTACACCAGCGAGTATGAAACTTTTGGAACTATCAAAGGACCACTGGAAGAGGTGATCGACTTTCTCAGCGATGGGAAAGGAGGCGGAAGATAAAGCGGCGAGAACGGGTAAACTTCCCTCTTTCTATGTTAAATGCAACATCTAAAGCCTGGCATTATTTTATTTGTTCTACTTTGTTACCTACCTACCACCATAGTGAGGTAACAAGAGATAGAGCCATTCTGAATTTCTGTATTCAGAACTAAAAGAGTATTAATGTGGGAAGTGTCATTTATAAGAATATATTAGCCACCTCTAGAAATGAAAGTGAAAGAGGACTAGTACATCCTGGTCTTATCTATGCACTCTACCAATTATCTGGGGTATAGGCAAGAGATAATGAGGAATGGGTTGAACCTATGAAACCCATTACTCAGGCTTATATAAAGAAATATGAATCGCATGAAGGATGGAGATCTGGGACAAGGGATTATGTACCTTCTTCAAGTAGAGATATACCGTCTACTAGTTATGATCCACCTTAGTACACCACTCCTACCCTTCAAAATCTGATGAATGAGCTGACTCTGAGTAGAAAATGTTTTGAGCAATTTGGAGAAAATATGGAAAGAAGATTTGAGTATATAGACCAAAGGATTGGAGGTTTGGAAAGAAGACACGATTATGATAGCGAATATCTCCAGCGACATTCAGAATATGAAATTGCATACTATGAGGCTGAACGTCGATACAGGAGTGGTGATTTAGATGTTGTCTTTCTTGAGTGCCCCCGCTATACACAGTACCAGCCTGCTTAGTCTTCTCAGCCTGGAGATCAGGGAGATGATATAGTTTGGGATTTTGATGCAAAAAATTAGAGTCTTTGTTTAGTTTGTTTAGATTTGTTGTTATTTTGGAAACTTTATTATTCTTTGTTTAATTATTCTGTACTTTCTGTGGACTATAGATGTTAGTATGTTTTCTTATGCTTTGATATTAGACCTCTTATGTGTGTTAAATTAGTTTGTAATTTTCTTTTAGATAGGATGTTAGTCTTTATTTAATGTTTTATTTAAGTTATGAACTTTTAATATTGTTTAGATTGTTTTAATATGTTTTAAAGTTGGTTAATTGATTGTATGTGTAGTAATAGATTAAGTTTTCATTTGTTATGTTATATACTTATTTCAAAATTTCATCCCTGCACTTTCTTTTAAATACTATATGTGGAAGAATACTAACAGTACAGGTTCTGTAAGTAATGAAAAAGCTCGCAAAAATTTCAAAGAAAATAAATACCTAAAGCTAAAAAGGTATGATGAACTTTACTATATACTTTCCCTTTTCACTGTTTAGTATAGATAGAAAAATTTAAGTTTGGGGGAAGATAAAAATACAAATTTAATTATTAAATTGTTCTCAATTTCTATTTTCAAAAATTATTATCAAATGATTTTCTATAGTAGTTTTTCAATTCAATAAAGATGAATTACTTTATTTAATTTTTATAGAAAGTTAAACAAAATGATTTTAGTTATTAAATTAATTAATAGAATAAGATATTTGGTTAAAAGGAATAGGAATATATTAAACTTTTTAAAGTAAGGGAAAACTATATTCTAAAACTGAATTCTTGAGTATTTAGATGAAAAAGAAGAGATTGAAACTTAATAAAGTAAAGGCTATGAAATACATATAAGCAAAGAAATATTTTAAGTTCAAATTTAGGAAGAAAAAGTTGAAGTTCAAAATTATTAACAGGCTATCCAGTTACAGTAATCCTCACTTGAAAAAGAAAAAAAATAAAAAAGAGAAGGATTGAAAATCAATCCAAAAAGAAGAAAAGAAAAGAATATATATATATATATATATAAGTGAGGAGAAGCTTAAGGAGTGTCCTTATCAAAAATTGGCTTCAATGGATTCAACCTAAAAGGTAGAACTTAATTATATTTCTAAACTTATATATATATATATATAGATTAGTATTTTACTAAATAATATTTTCTTGAACCTCCTATCATCTAAATATCTTAAGTAATTTACTCTTTTAAATATAGTCATTCCTGAAATAAATTGAAAACTAGAAATCTTAGACCTGATAACTAGATAATCTTATATCTATAAAGCTAATTTAATTACTTAGAAATATTTCTATTCAACTTTACTATAATATAATTTAAATTTAGTTCATAGTATATCTGAATTGAAAAATTCTATTACAGAAATCATTATTTTTATTTAGTATTAAAATTACTTGAGGACAAGTAATAATTAAGTTTGGGGGATTTTGATCACAGAAAAATATATTAAGAAATTCATATCTATTTTTGATGAAATTACACTTTAAAGAAAGATATTTTCTTTATTTTATTGCAGGAATGAAGATTTATAAGTGATGGAAGCAAAAAGCATGGAATGGAGCGAATTTGGATCAAAAAGGAAGAAATTCATGCAAAATGAACTAAGTCGCCGTCGGCGAGATCGAGGTCGCCGATGGCGAGATCATGAGGAGAAATTCTGAAGGAATTACAACTACCTCGCTGACAGCGAGCCCGAGTCCGCCGACAGCGAGATCGCGCGGTTTGAAGACCTTCTAGAAGCCCGCCGACGGCGAGGTCGTTTCCCGCCGACGGCGAGACAGTTCAAAATGCAAAAATACATTGAACCTGGATGCTTTTTGAAGAGGTGCTTAAGTACCCCTTGAACCTTTGCCTACCTCTATAAATAGAGGCCGAATTCTTGAGTCTGTGTGTGTCTTAAGTGTGTCTGTTGTGTGTCATTAGTGTGTTTCTTGAGTCTATTTGTGTTTGAGTGCTAATTAGTGAGTTAGAAGTTTGCTGTACTAGAAGGAAAAGTCAAAGGAACTTCAAAGAGTCTGCTTGGGGAGGAAATTAAGATAAGTACCTTTATTTAATGTTGTTAACTTTAAATGAAATCCATGTTTTGTTTTATTCCCATGCATTCTGAGTAGTTTTCTTAGTCTTTCTCCTTGTTTATGAAAATTATATGAAATGATGAAATTAAATAGAAGTACCTAATATATTAAAATAAGTTGTGATAATTTTTACTTAAAACTTAATTTACTTTCAATCTGGCCAATTTATTTGTTAAAATATGTTGAATTATCAACTATAGTAAAAATTACATCCAATATTCAGGGAAGTCAAAAGCCTTGGAAGGAGGGTGCAAATAAATAGGGAAATATTATATATCAGACGTAGAATTGGACATTTTAGTGTGACAGACTAAAATATTCAATTTGGTCTTATTGTTTGAGAGATGAAGTGTAGATGTTAGCCCTCAGGTGAGGGGAACGTGGGAGCTCTGAAGTGGCAGCCAGTATCCTCCCGAGCTAGCCGCGGATTCGGTAATCAAACATAGGATTAGTCGATGTTCTTTGCACTGGACCAAAGGGTAAAGAATAGGAATGCTCTATTTGCCACAATACAATTCAAAAAATTCTAATTAGATTCATCATTCACTTAATTTTCTAAAAACAAGGAGAAGGATACTTTTTCTGAATTATTTAAATCAACTTTATTTCAAACATTAGTTTACTTTAGTTGCTTTAGTTACTTTAAATTTCTGTTTACTATATTAGTAAGTAATTCCTTTAGAATTTAGCTGATACAATTCTGTTATAAACTTCCATGTGGGATCGATAATCAGGACTCCACTAGAGCCCTATATTACTTGAAACGATACGTATACTTGCGTAGAATCCACATTAAACATTCCATCATAAAATCAAACATATATATTAAAGCGGGATCAAGTTTTTGGTGCCGTTGCTATTAACATAATTTACAAACATATAAAAAGTGGGCCAGAGAATAAGGTGCTAATATATCACTCTACTATAGTGAATTTATGAGCACAAAATAGAATCTTCTCGTATGTGGGAATGATAGTTCCAACATAAAAGACCACATTAAACTTACGAATTGGCTAAATGAAGAAAACCTTATAACAACATAATATCCCGTTCTTACACCCACCAGTCCAGGGGATAATCATGGAGCAAGGAACCTTAAGCATCAATGTTTTCCCTCCACATAAGTCTTTATCCTATTCGCTTTAGCCTTATAAGCAAATTTTTAGAAGACTAAGTGTGCATAATGGATGAGACTCAACATAAGAATCTTTAGCTCTTACGTAAGGAGGCAACCTATGGCCGCACAACCAAGTAGGGTCTACAAGACATAAAGTTAATAAACTATAAAAAATCCTCCGCTCGTTAATACCAATACTAGTGCCCCACCCCATTATGATAAGATACTTTCTTCGACGGACATTGATCTTCTTCTCCCTACAATTTTTACTCATCTATCTCATCTAGCGAGACAAACTGGTGACCCTTTGTTGCTCACAAGAAACATGGCTCAACCAAGAATTACTGATGCTCCTAATGATGTGATATGTGATAAGTTGCGCTGTGGTACTTAAAAAGAGTTTTCTTTATTCTATATGGATCATTTCACCACTCGTCACATTATTCAAGAGTCTTTGCCCTTAGCCAATATTTTCCTCTAACACCCCATCTTTGCAAGCTTACAACTCACGAATATTGACTTATATGATGGGGTATCTTACCCTTATGAACATATTGGCCATTATCAAACCATCGTGAACATCCTACAAGATTCCAATGTACTTTATTCAAACGTTTCTTTTCACAGTTGATGTTCAAATTCACACTTAGTTCTGCTCTTTTCTAGGAGGGACTCTCCATTCCTTCCATGAACTTTCAAGACACCAAAAGATTGTAAAAAAAAACATCTCATCTTTTAGAAATTTATTAAAATGAGAGATAATCACTTATGGTGTACTTTCAATGGTTTTCTAAAAAGCACCAGATTTCATAAGTGGATCCTAAATTTTTATGATGGGGTTATTTGGAGGTCTCCACATAAATTAGGTAAAATTATGTTTTTTTATAATGACATACCTAGTTTTCTTCCCTTATTATAATGATTTATATTTTTGAAAGGTTTTTTTGGTAGTTTTGTAGGGGTTACAAGGGTTGAATATGCATTGCAAAGTTAAAATATGAAATTGACAAAATGCTTTGACTATTACATTTAATCTACAATAAAGCGTAATTTTGCTTGCCTCTCTATTTTTAGCATAATTACATTAAAATCAAGCATAGATATGGCAACACATGACATAATAATGTTGAGCACCAATGTAGCTATGCCGATGATAGTCAAAGGCTTAGTCTAGCAAGACTTTTCATGGAGTTTTTTGGAAGGAGCTATATCAGAAGATGCATTGATATACCTTAAGTGAACTTGTTAAATGGTTGGAGGATTTTCATTAGTAGTTTAATCATTTCTTTCATCAAGCTCTAGGGTTTCTCTCCCTCACCATTTGAGGAAAAACTTATATGACTACGTTTATTATGAGAATTTTTTAGAGATTACGAGGAGAGAGTGTTTTTATTTTTTATGAGGGAGATCTACTGAAAGCTTGCATTGAATTGGGATGATAACAGTGCCTTGCAAGATCTGATTATCTTAAGTTTAAATATTTATATAACTCTTGCATTATTTTCCTTTTTACATCCATAATTACAGTTTTTCATACTTTTTGTTCTCATGCATTGTAGTAAATATTTCTTTTTTCTCTTTTATGATGTAAGGCAAATGATTATCTCATTATTTAATCCTATGGAAATTGTTTCCTAGGATGCCTTCTCTAAGCTTGATTTTCTATGTTGATATGTTAACTCATTAGCTATAATTTACTTCTAATTTTTACTAATTGAATGTTAAAATCCCTTATGATTAATGAATTCTAGCCATCACTAAGAGAACAAGTTGGTTAAGACCACAAGAACCTTGTTGAATAGACATATTACCAATAAAAAATTACAAGTCAAAAAATCTATTAGAAAATTTTTGGGAAATAGGTTATAATATCCCTTAACAATAATAATATCTTTAATACTTCTGATAATCTAAACATAACCTAAGGTATTTTATTTTTTCAGATTGTTAACAATAGTGTAGGATTTAGTAAAAGAAACATCATGAAATAACTAGATTGATGCTACTAGAGTAGGAAATCACCTCTTAAAAACAATAACAAAACTTAATTTAGTGTTTAGTATTTTAAGATTTTGGAACTTTTAACCATTAATTGCGTGACACTTAAACTAGATTCAAAAAATTAATAAGCTATAACTTCATTTATCAGAATATTTTTACAATTTTCCTTGTAGGATCTATATGCAAAACTTTATCCATATAATATTTGATCAACACAAATACTTGCATGATTAATTAATTGCTTTATAGTAATTTCAGCATGATTTTTTGGTGGTATTACTGGGATATTAATTAATTTTTTAGAGTCTAGAAGAATTTTTGTTGAAATTAATTTAGTTTATGTTTAAATAATTTTTTCCCTATTTATTTACGTATTTGTTATAAATTTATTTTTTTATTTTTTCTAGAAACTAAAAAATATATATTTTACATAATTTTTATTCTCATTTTACATATTTCCTATTTAGCTATTAAGTTGTTAATGTATTTTTATTTCTTTCGTACCTTTTTTTCTTATTTTTTATCTTAAATTAGATTCACCTTTACACATGCATTAATGAATGCATAAAATTAGTACAGATGAATTGCTAACCTTTGACCATGAAATAAGAAAAAACTTGAAAAAATAAAAAATATCAAAAACTAAAAAAAATACTTAGATATGGTGAACTATCATGAAGATCCCATGAAACTTCTCAGAGAGCTTGCCAACCTTTGATGATGTTATTAGAATAGGGCTATTACCTTTCTAGCTTAGAAATAAAGCTAAAGGTAGCTAATTCGTTATTGCCAGGATGAATCACCACTTTTAGCAACTTAGCTAAATAATTTCTTGAAAAATATTTTTCATCATTGAAGGCTATCAAATTTTGGTAAGACACCTATCTCTTCACTCAATTAGATGAAGAGAATCTTTATGAAGGTTGAGAGAGGTTTAAAGAATTGCTTAGAGAGTGACCACACCAAGCCCTACATGACTTACTCATCATCTAAACCTTTATTAACGGACAACTGTGATTATTACGGTTATTTACAGATGTTATTGTTAGGAGTCCATGTATCTAAATCATTTCAGAAATTATAATATTTAATTAAGGAGATGCTGATGAACAAATTCTAATTTTTACCTGAGAGTGTCACGGCTAGAAAAATAGCTGGTAGGCATAGGACTAATGTTTTGACTATCTTAGCTGCATAAATTATTGACATTTCAATGAGTGCATGCAACATAAGAATGACTTCAGTGTTAGGATCTCTATCTAGTGATGAGATAGCATATGGAATTTCTAGTGATTCTAGGATAATATTACAAGATGATTTAGATGTCCAAGGGTGGCTATGGTCAGCACTCTAAAAACTAATTAATTTTACGCCCAATAAATATTATCTTCTTATTTATTTGCACTTCACCTTAAATAATACGCATATAGCCTGCGAATACCTAAGGATTCAGGTAATATTGACTAGTGAAGAATTTATATCCGGACAGGTCTCAAAATTCTTCAACAGGTTTTAACAATTTAAATGACCAATATAAAAAGTAAACTAAGATCAGGTATTAATATCATCAAAATATTTTAAAATATTTTTAATTTAATTCTCCTACAAAATTTAATTAATTTATAATCTTTCATAGTTGAAAGAAGAAAGATAACTAACTACTCAGAACACATTGAAATAACACACAACAAAACATATTTATAAAACTTTGAACCAAAGTACAAATACTTATCTAAAGTGTTCCTTCAAGTGATCCGCTGATTTCTATTGACTCCAAAGCAATGATGAAAGACTCCAACGACAAAAACACACAATAACACTCAAAATAAACTCACTAGATACAAAATAAAGCGGCCCCTATGTATGGAAGAGACTAAATAAAACTAAAGAGGAGAGAGAAGATGCTAAAAGGGGTGGTTGGTGCGATTTTTTTATGTAGAATGGGCTCCTATTTATAGAGCTCTGAATTTAACCAGGGGTTTCTTAAGGCGCCTCTTCAAAATTCTTCCAAATTCAATATATCTTCTAGAAAGTAACTGTCACGCTTAGGCACCGAGATCTGGCGCCTAGGCCCCGGACTCCATGACGAGGTCTTTCACACCTCTTCACTTTGGGTTGCACCTTTTTGCAATCCAGACCGTTTCGTTGTGTCCAAATACATTGTATCACATCTCCTATATATTAGGAGTAACTTACAGTCTTCTAGAAGCACCAATAATCGCTTAACACCGTCAAAATAACTGCTTAAAGTCATAAAAAATTCTTGACAGCGTCTGTATCGAACTGGAGCATAGGCGCCGAATTCTCGTGCCTAGGCGCCAAGCCAATAATTCCAAATTTTTGCTCCATAAGCTCCATTTTTGCTCCTTTTTGCTCCTTTTTCCTTCTTTTTCTTTCTTGGACTCTTTTTAAATTATCTACATCCAAAAACATGAAAATACATTTCATTAAAGCATATATCCTTAAAAATTAAATAATAAATAAGGCATAAAAATGAGTATTTTTTCGGTAGATCAGGTATGAAGTTCAACATTTAGAACTAAGGGTTTGATGCAAAGAATTTGAATTTTTAAGATTAGAATTAAGGGTTTAAATTTATAGGTTATTGTTCACCTTATTTCTTAGGTCTTCCTTTCCATCTCTTTAGAGCCTAGGATCTAGCCATAGGATATTCCTATTGACAATCCTAGCAGACTAGTAATGGTACCCACCCCCAAAGAAATTCAAGCCACCTCTTAGCTCTTTTGGGAGGTTGCAAATGGGTAGTCTCAAGCCATCCCCATTTGATTGAGTGGTTAGGGCTATAAGCCATCATCATTTGGTTAAGTGGCTAGGAGTAGAAGCCATCACTATTAGGTTGAGTGGCTAGATCAACATGTGGAAGCCTAAAGAGAGCTCCCATAGGAACTAAAGGCCTTAAGGACACCCTTCTTAACCTTAGGTGGCCCCGATACCTCACACTTGCTACACTTCAACTAGGCTTCACCCCCCTTCACCAAAATTTGCACCTCTAAGACCATCCAAAATCACTAAAATTTTAACCTAAAATCAAACCAAACTTCAAATATAATTTACATGGACTCCAAATTCATAGCCACATCAATTTACATCAAATCCCATACAATAAAAAATCAAATTCAACACCACACTAAATTCGAAGCCTTGTGGCCAGATTTGACAAATTTACATCAAAATCACTTTAACTTCATCTAACATTGAAAATCCAACCCAATTCAAATCAAATTCCAAGCTTTAATCTAATTTGCTAATTTAACAACTAATTTCCCTCTTGATATTCCCTAAAAATTCACCAATCAGCCAATTGTCTTGTTTCATGTTTCCAAAAGTTAGAATAAAGTCGAAAATGGTTTAGGTTAGGTTTGGGTTTGATTTAGGCTTAACTCAAACCAAGTAACGCAACCTCCAAGCCATAACAATACCATGGCAGGATCCAATAACTCTACTTGAATACCACGAGAACCCCCCTAAAACTCCACACATTGAAATGTGGAAAAATTTCCCAATAACACCTCTGTAAACTCTCAATAACATCGAAATACAACTACAATAACACCGTAATACTACTGCCACCACGTAACCCCTCAACCCATCACAGTACATGCCAAAGATAACACAATACAATAATAATAATACCACATTACAACCACCACAGCATAACCCCACTACTCGCTGTGGTACATATCAAGTACACTACGATACACCCATGATAACACTGCAATACAACCACTACCGCATAACTGATCCACTGAAAATTTGATAGCTTTTTCTGTCTATTTTATACCTTTTTTGATGATATTGCACTTTAAAGAAAGGTTTTTTTATGATTTCATGCAGGTATAATGATTTTAGGCCTTTGGAGCAAAAGGAAGCGAAAAAAGCAAATTTGGAGCAAAATGGGGGCATAAGTGCATTTTATTGAACTAGCACCGAACAGTGCTGTCACCAGCACCGGACCGCACTATTTTACAAAGAGTTACGACCGATTGGCGGAATAATGCATTGAATGGCACCCTATCTAGTGCTGGACTGCGCCCTATCCTGAATTCAAACTAGATTCAATGTATTTGGTCGGATTTTGGAGGGTTGCTTGAGTAAATTTTTAGGAAATCAGTTATGGCTAAATTTAAACTACTTTGGAGCCAAATTTAGGGAGGGGGAGAGAGTTTAGAGTGTAGAGAGAGTTTAGAGAGTGTCTTTTCATTTTGTTTAGGAAATGTAGGTTTTGTGTTTTCTCTTATAAGGATTATAAGAGGAGAGGGAAAGTGAGAGATTTCTTCTTCCTTACTTATCTAAAGAGAGAATTGTGTATTTTTTTGAAGAAAGAAGAGGAGTCAAAGGAATTCCTTGAGATTTGCTTGGGGAAGAGTTTGAGATAAGTTATCTTTTCTTTATTCTGTTTGTATGACGTTGTTTTTATATGTAAATCCAGGTTCTGTCATCTTTTCCTCATGAGTCCTGAGTAGATTTTTTTGACTTCCTCGTTTTCATGTGATTTGTTGATATTGTGATATGGAAATGATGTGTCAATTTAATATGGAGAATTTGTGATGAAATTTTCACTTGGAACTTCATTTAATTTTTGATCTAGCCAACTTAATTTTTAAAACTTGTTGGGAATCATATGTTCCGAAAGGATTATGAGTTTCACAACAAAAGTGAAGGTCACATTTAATGTCCATGAATAAGAGATGTAGTTCATGGGGGTTGAGTGCAAATAAATAGGGAAATATACTTTGATGGGCATAGAATTGGAGATTTCAGAGTGACAAGCTGAAATCCTCAAATTGGTCGTAATGTTTGAAAACTAAAGTGAGAGTTAGTCTTCAGGGGAAGGGAAGAGGGAGCTCTCGAGTGAGACCTAGTATCCTCTCAGCCTAACCATGGATTTGGGGACTGAACTTAGGATTAGCTAATGTTCTTTATACACTGGAAAAAGGTAAAGAATAAGAATGCTCCTATTTGGCCCAATGCATTTGCATCACTGATTTATGTCACAATAATCATCATATTATTTTGGGAGGAGGAAGATACTATCTTACAACTGAACTTTGTCATAACTTTAGTCTTTTGTTAGTTTAACTTGTTAGAAGTTTAGGACATACTTCGGTAGAAATAGTAACTACAACTACTGTCTTTCTTTTAAGAATTGAAATTACTTGCACTTGTACAAAAGTGATTTCGGTACTACTCCATAAAATTAAAGCGTCCTTATAGGATTGATATCCAAGACTCCACTAGAGCCTAGTATTACTTGAGCGATACATATACTTGCATTTAATTATGTGACTCATTAGCAAACTAAATCAATATATATAAATCTCAGTTCATAAATTTTCACAAATTAAAAAAGTTGCACCAAGTTTTTGGCACCATTGCCAAGGCAGAAAATTAACTGCTAAAATTTGATTTTGTAGTACTTGAAATCTTATATTTGAATTACAAGTCATAATTGTGTTTGTTTTTCTATTGTTAGTGTGCTTATTGTGTTTGTATGTGTAGTATCAGATCTATATATTTAGAGCCTTACAATTCTGAATTAGAGCGTACTATTAGAAAAATTCGAAAATAACAAAAACAATCTGAAAATCCTCACAAAACGGCAAACAATTTAAACAATCAAAATGAAAATATACCAAGAACATTAGGAGATTATGCTAATCGAACAACATATAAAATTCACATAACTATCGAAAACCTTGAAGTTGCTGCTAATTTATTTGAGCATAAACCTGTTATTATCCAAATGGTACAGAATAATCAAATTGAAAGAACACCTAATGAAGTTCCTAACTTACATCTCGCTATTTTTTTAGAACTGTACGCTACCTTTAACTATGATGGAGTGTCGAACGATACTGTTAGGCTTAGAATTTTTTCCTTTTGTTTTAAGGGTTAAGGCTAAGGCGTGGTTAAATTTGTTAGCACCAGGATCTATCAGAACATGGGGAGAGCTTTCACAAAAGTTTCTGTCAAAATATTTTCTTCCTTCCAAAACTGCTAAGCTGAGGAATGTTACCACATCTTTTAGTCAGTTTGTGGAGAATCCATATATAAAGCTTAGGAAAGATTCAAAGATGTTCTAAGAAAGTTTCCACATCGTGCCCTACCAGACTAGTTAATAAATTAAACCTTTTATAATAGATTAGTGGGATTTTTTAGATCGATTATCGATGCTGCTGCTGGCGGATCTTTAAAGTATAAACCTTCTGATGAAGCATATTCATTAATTGAAAAGATTGCTACTAATAATTTTCAATGGCCTTCTAAGCGGGTAAATCCTAAGAGAGTAGCCAGTATTCATGATTCTGATGCGATAACTATGATAGTCTCTCAAATTGCTGGACTTTCTATAAAAATAGATCAATATGAAATGAATTATTCTCCAACAACGCCAGTGTTAGAAGAAAATTTATCAGGACAAATGATAAACTCTCAAATACCTTATGAAACCCTTAATTCCATAAATAACAAAGTCAATAATCCTTATTCGAATTTTTATAGTCCTAGTTGGAGGAATCACCAAAACTTCAAATGTTGTTGTTAACCCATAATGGGGAAACAATCCCATGAATCCAGTTGGAAATCCAAATAACCAACGAAATACTAATTATAGACCTTCTTATCCTCTTGGTTTTAATAGTAACCAACAATTTAAGGAAAAAAAGTTTTCTACTAAAGAAATGATTCTGAATATGGGTAATCAAATTCAAGCTCAAAATGTTGTGATAAAAAACATTAAGAATCAATTGAGACATATCTTTACTGTGCTTAATAATAGACCTTCTAAAAATCTTCCTAGCAATGTTGAGATCAACCAAAAAGATCAAAATATGGAGCAAATTAAGGCTATTCAATTAAGGACTGGAAATGAATTAGAACCAAGAGTTCAAAAAGAAGTTGAAGTTGAAAGAGAGGAAGTGAAAACAGAGAAAGGTTCTAATAAAATATATCTAGACAAATATCTGCTAGAACAAATGAAGATAATTGTTGAAATACCATCTCTTCCGTTTCCTCAAAGAATAAAATGACAATACTTGTGATATATTTGCAAAGTTTTTGGAAATTCTTAGAAATTAACGATTAATATTCCCTTTGTTAAAGCATTAGAGAAGATGTCTGATTATGCAAAGTTTATGAAGGATATTCTTAAAAAGAAAAGAAAGTTCAAAGACCATGAAAATGTTGCACTTAGCGGTGAGTGTAGTGCATTTATTAAGAAGAGGCTTCCTAAAAAACTTAAAGACCCAGATCCCGTGTGCTATAGGTGAGAAATTTTTTAGAAGAGCTTTATGTGATCATGAAGCTAGTATTAATCTTATAGCTTTATCAACTTTCACAAGATTGGGACTAGGAAAAATTTCACTTACAACTGTGACTCTTCAACTGGCTGATCGTTCTATCACTTATCCTAAAGGAGTTGTGAAAGATGTATTAGTAAGGGTGGACAAATTTATCTTTCCTCTGGACTTTATTGTATTAGATATGGAGGAAGATAAAGAAATTCCAATTATTTTGGGAAGACCATTCCTTGCTACTGGGAGAACTATGATCGATGTTTGAAAAGGAGAATTAACTATGAGAGTTAATGACCAAGAGGTAACTTTCAATATTCTTAAATCTATGAAATACCCTTCGATTAAAAAAGATGATGAGTGCTTTCAAATGGAAATCTGTGATTATTTGAGAGATGATCTTTTAAAGAAGTATTTGAAGAAATTTTGGAATGTGAAAATGAATATGAAAGTGAAAGTGAAGATGATTTGGATAATATGAAGAATGAAAAGTTAGAATCCGTTTAGAAAAGATTTGAAATATTGGACACTACTAAACTAGAGATAAAAGTTTAATTTCATCTATCATTAAACCTCCTGAACTTGAACTAAAAATTCTCTCTAATCATTTGAAGTATATGTTTTTAGGAGAATCATCTACCTTACTAGTCATTCTATCTTCGAATTTAAATGAATATCAAGAACAAAAATTATTAGACACCTTTAAAAGAGATAAAAAGGATTTTGGTTGGTCCATAACTGATATTAAAGAAATCAGTCCATCCATCTGTATGCATAAAAATTTGTTGAATGAACAACATAAACCATGAGTTGATCCATAAAGGAGACTGAACCCACTAATAAAAGAAGCGGTTGAGAAAGAGATTTTAAAGTGGTTAGATGCTGGAATTATTTATCCTATTTCTAATAGTATTTGGGTAAGTCCAATTCATTGTGTTCTTAAGAAAGGAAGAGTGATTGTTGACATAATTGAATGAAATGAAATTATACCAACAAGACAAGTCACTGATTGACCAATATGTGTTGATTATAGAAAATTAAACGCCGCCACCAGAAAGGATCACATTCCCTTACTCTTTTTATACTAAATGCTAGACAGACTTGCTGGACACAAGTATTATTACTTTTTGGATGGATATACCGGTTATCACCAAATACCTATTGCTCCTGTGGATCAAGAGAAGACTACATTTACTAGCCCTTAAGGAACTTTTATTTATAGAAGAATACCCTTCGGATTATGTAATGCGCCTGCAGCATTTCAAAGATGTATGATATCCATATTTAACAAATTAATAGATGATGGAATAGAAGTGTTTATGGATGATTTCTCAGTATTTAGAGATTCTTTTGATGCATTCCTATGCAACTTAGAAAAGATTTTTAGAGGTATGCGAAAGAATAAATTTAGTCATAAACTGGGAAAAATGTCAATTTATGGTTACGGGAGGAATTGTGCTTGGGCATAAAATATCTGAATATGGCATGGAAATAGATCCTGTGAATATTCAAATTATAAAAACAATTACCACCTCCAACAACTGTGAGAGGGGTAAGAAGCTTTTTGGGACATGTCGGATTTTATAGGGGATATATCAAAAACTTTTCAAAAATCACTAAGCCTCTATGCCAACTTTTGGAAAAAAGATAGAAAATTTGATTTTAACGAGGAATGCTTGATAGTTTTTGATCTATTATGAAAAACCTAATCACTGTGGCTATAATAGTTTCACCTGACTGGGAGAAACCATTTGAAATATTAGGAGATGTGTGCCTTATAAAGAAACTGAAAGAATTATTCGAGAATGTCATGATTCTGAATTTGGAGGACATTTTAGAATTGATAAAGCTGCACAGAAGATTTTGCAATCTAGATTTTATTGGCTTACAATTTTCAAAGATGTTTATAGATTTATCAAAACTTGTTATCAATGTCAGAGAATAGGCAATATATATAGAAGAAATGAAATGCGTCTTAATTTTATTTTTGAAGTTAAAATTTTTTATGCTTGTGGATTTTATTTTATGGGACCATTTATAACTTCATTCGGAAATATATATATAGTGATTATTGTTGATTATGTATCAAAATGAATTGAGGCAATAACATCACCTAGGTGTGGTTCTAGAAGTGTTTTGAGGTTTTTGATAAAAAATATTTTCACAAGATATGGAATGCCTAAAGTAATCATCATTGATGGACTTATAGAACTGCTTATAAAACTCTTATAGGAATGTCCCCTTACAGATTAATCTTTGGAAAGATTTGTCACTTGCCAGTTGAATTAGAGTATAAAGCATATTGGCGATAAAGAAATTGAACTTTAATTTGAAAGATGTTGGTGAGAAGAGACTGTTGCAATCGATTGAATTGGAAGAAATAAAAAATGAATCATATGATAATGATAGAATATACAAGGAGAGAAGAAAATATGGCATGATCGGAAGATTGTTAAAAAGGAATTTGAACAAGGAAAAAATGTTTTATAATACAATACAAGATTGAAGTTATTTCCATCAAAACTGAAATCTAGATGGACAGAACCATTCACTGTCATAAAAATCTACCAATTTGGAGCTGTGATTATCGAAGACCCTAAATCTGGAATAATATTCAAAGTTAATGAACAAAGATTAAAACCATATTTTGAAGTCAATGGAGCTAGTTTTAAAAAGGTTTTAATGTTGAATCAACCTGAATAACTGGAAGTTATGTCAGGTCGATGATGTTAAACCAAGCTCTTTGTGGGAGGCAACTCACAGTTATTTAGAGTTTTCTTAGTTTGATGTGTTAATTGTGCTTGTTTCTTACTTAATTAAGTCTTATTCTTCCCTAATTATCATTAACAACATTTAGGAAATGAAGCGAATCAAAATTTGGAAAGATATTAGACAAAGTGAAGTTTGGCAAAATTTGAACTAGCACTAAACAATGCTGTTATCAGCGTCGGACCCGTTGATCAGAAAACAGTTTCTCATCTTTAAATTCAAATTTTGGCGGTTCTTGGTGGTAATTCTTCCACCTGAACTCCCAAAAACCAACCCTAGACGCAGGAACTACTAGAGGACTGAAGAGGAAGAAGCGAAATCTTATTCAAATGTATTCAGACTTAATAGAAACTTCAAAATTTCAAGTTTCCAATCATAGAAAGTTCATCAGTTTCGAAGCGCTACATCTATTCAATAAGAATATCTCAAAGATGAGGTTGATTAAGGAGCAAGGCTTTGTGAATCAAGGTATGAATTTTCCTACGACTAGAATTGATGAATTTATTTTTAGATACGTTGAGAAGTATTGTGTTATACTACTACCACCGTAGTTGTCTCGGTTATGAAGGAGTTTTATGTAAATCTTCATGGAATCAACCAAGGATGATTTTATGTGTGAGGTAGGTATGTCAATTTTACTATTGTAAAGATTAATAATTTATACATGATTGAGAATGTGCCGATCTGCCATTATTCAAACTTTGCCCCAATAAAGGAAAAACAAGAATGATATATATAGCTATCTGAGGGATGAAAGTGATGAATGAGAGATAAGAGATAACATGTATGTATGTTTCTCGACCACACTGTTAAATCCTACGTCGAATCACTTACATTATTTCATATCTGTAAAATTGCTCCCAACTATTAAAATTAGTAAAGTAACTAAGGAGTGTGTTATCTAGAACTATTGTATTCAAATGGGATGCCCAATGATTTTGGTTTAGTAATTGTTAAGTTTTTTTTGGTATTGATCGTTCATGTATCAAAGTATGGGCTTGGAAATCCTCCCACCATATTTCTCCTCTGCAGTTAATCACAAGTGTCATATGAGAATTGGGAAAGAGTACTTCTACCTTGGAAGCCAATAGACCCAACAGATGCATATAGTAACCAGGCAGTTGGTGATATGAATGACATGAGTATCATTGAAGATCAACCATCTCAGACACTGGTTCCTTCTTACTTTCTTGAAAGTTCACAGATCATCTTGAAGAAAATTAATAAATTAGAGAATGAAGTGCAACACCTAATGAATGCAATCAACAAACTTTCTGACTTCTTTAATCATCTGGATTGGAGACTGAAGGAGCACTTTGATTATTCTGGGTGACTTGAAGGAATTTTGACACGATCGATGAAAAGGAAATGTTAGAATGAGGAAGATTCTTCTGAAGAATTCCCTTTTCATCCATTCTACATTTTGTTCGTTCACGCTCAATTAATTGGAGATCTTAAAGTTGACGATTTTTCTGAGGAAGAATGTGTCGGCATATTTTTAGGTTTGTGTATTGTATTTTGAAAAGGGGTCGCCTACAAAAATTGTCAGCGAATTTTAAATTTTAAATTTAATTTAAATATACATATAATTTAGAAAGTAGTATTTGATTTTGAAAATAATTTTAAATTTGAAA
This sequence comes from Papilionanthe hookeriana x Papilionanthe teres, assembly GCA_022702705.1. NCBI lineage: Eukaryota > Viridiplantae > Streptophyta > Magnoliopsida > Asparagales > Orchidaceae > Papilionanthe > Papilionanthe hookeriana x Papilionanthe teres. Next base: position 29,491,047 of record CM040430.1, on the reverse strand, counting down.
ATTTTAAGATATGAAATCAAACCGATCTCACATCCCAAGTAGTTTATATAAACGAGCACCGTATCACAAACCGTGTATCTATCCCAAAGAATAGACACACTGCTTGACGATGGGGCTCGATTAAATAAACTATAAGATTTGTGACATCCATTTGGTCTGGGAACCAATTTTATAAGCCGATAAGTTCCCCTGCTTAATATAAAGGAATTAAGCAGAGTTTATATTACTTGGGTTCTTAAAGTTCCCTATAAGCGCAAGCCCCTATAGTTAATTACATCTTAAATGACGGGAATCATTTAAGAAAACTCTCGATAATGATCAGTGGTTTTGCTCTCAAGAATTTCAAAGTTTAAGGTTCCCAAAGGATCAGATTTTGGAGATTTCAATAGGGAATGGATCAAATTTGGAACTGTTCATTTCAGGGATCCAAAGGAAGAGAAGTAGGAGATGCTGAGGATCCAAGAAGAATCTTGGCAACTTCCCAAACTATCCTATTGTTTGGCTTTGAGTTTGAGGAAATTATTCAATGTTGCAATCCTGCCAATTTTATTTAATTAGGACTTATATTCGTATGACATGATCATACAGATAGCCTCGAAGATGTGAGGGTTTATGTCGTACCAAACGACTACCTCGGTGTCCTAAGACCAGTTAGGGCTTAATTTGCATAACATGATTATTCAAATGCCTAACGAGAAGTTAAGGATTTATGTCACACCAGGCAAACTGCCTCGAAATCCTATGTCTTGGTTATTTAATTCTAAGAAAGTTTTGCTGATGACGATGGCCTAGCTGCCCACTGTGCTCCAAGCTTCTTATTGTTGTAGAGGTTAAGTTTTAGAAGGTGAAAATTAAGAGATGAGAGAAGTGTTTTGGTTTAGAAATCTTAAAGTCCAATTGTGTTTAATATTTTAATTAAAACAAATCTTAAAGTTGTTTAAACAGAACCGATTAAGATCCCACAGTTCCGTCATCCCGGCACCATTATTTTCATTGAATTCACTTAGTCCAGATGAATTTGCTAAACTCAACCGAATGAGTTCCACACTTTCATTTAGACCGTGGGAAATCCCGTTAGCAACACGTGGGTTACATCATCCGAGGTATTCCCGATCATTCAACGAGACTTTTTAATTTAGTTGCAATTGTAGTTTTGTTGTTATGTTTGTGATTAAATTTTGAGTTGTTTTATATTTTGAAATGTTTTGGCGGTGAATTTTATCTTGCAATGACTTTTAATTTAGTTTTGGTTTCAGTTCAGGGACTACCCTAAAGGTTTTGGTTTTCATGCAACAATCTTGTTTAACATGCAAGAAAAGTAAAGTACAATGCATGTAAGTAAATTGCAATAAAGTAAATTGTAATAAAATAAAAGCGTACCTGGAGGGTTTTCCCGTCATCCTAAGCTGCACTTAAAACACATGTTAAGGCATTTAAATGTTTCAACATATACCTAGGTAAAGCTAAGGGAAGGGTATTGGTTGTCTACCAAATTTCTAATCCTATAACTAGTCATCTCCTATGACGTCTAGGTTCTTGGTTTGATTTTAAGGATGATTTTCTTCATCAAAGAACAATTAAATTTAGTTGTTCTTCTAAAACATCCCTTTCATATTGAGGAAGTGCTTAGAACAAGTCCTAAACATCTTTTCAATATTTCTGGGATTGTTTTGAGTCCAAGTAAATTTAGTTGTACAAGTGAATTAATCATCCAGGAGTTTAGTTAAACTTTATTTCTTGCTCAGTAAACATAGGTATTTGATTACCTGATGAATGAAGTGATATCTCACTCAATGCTCTATTTAAGAGATATAACAATTGAAGCCTTTAAGGGCAAGTTGGTTTATCGAGATTTTTAATCATTCTAAATTAAAAGTTTGAATTAATGGTTTAAAGTGTTTTAATTTAATTATGAGGTTTTAATTGATAATTTTAAGTTTTGAATAGTGTTCAAATTATTTTAGATTTAATTCTTAATGATTTCATTTAGGTTTGTTGTTAAATGATTTTTAATTTAATTTAATTTTAATTTAATTTAATTTTAATTTAATGTAATTTTAATTTAATTTAATTTAATTTAATTTAATTTAATTTTAAATTTAATTTAATTTTAATTTAATTTTAATTTAATTTAATTTAATTTAATTTAATTTTAATTAATTTTAATTTAATTTAGCTTAATTTAATTTAATTTAATTTAATTTAATTTAATTTAATTTTAGTTTTAAAAGTTAATTTTCATTATCAATTTGAATTATTATTTTAATTTTAAATTAAGAATTAAGTATTGTTAAAGTGCTTATTTAGGGATTTTTAGATTAAAGGATAAATATCCTCTTAATAATATCCCTATTTTAATGGTCCAAATTTAAATATATTCTTTCCAAAATTTCAATCATTTAATTAATTAAAGTTTCATTTTTGATATTTTCAAAATGTTCAATGGGTTTCTACCCCTTAATTTTCCTAACTTTCAATCATCCAAGAGAAAATTAAAATCAAATATTTCACCCCCCCATTTTGATTAAACCTAAGGTTTTAATTAAGGGTTAAAATTTTTAATTACTTTTATGCCCTTTTATGCTTATTTATTTTATAACTCACTAAATTGAGCTCAAATAAATTTGAAATTTTTATGTCACCTCACTCATATGTCAATTAAGACATTAGAGGAGAAAATGTGATTTTTCTGAATTTAATTTATTTATATAATTATTTTTAGTAGAAAATAAGGGTTTTTTTCAAAGAAAATTCAACAACAGACCAAGGAAAGGTTTCTACCCTTAAGAAAATTATGGGATGTTCCTAATAACCAGAGGACCACTTAGACCAATTTTGGTGATTTTTTGAATTAAATTTTATTTATTATAACTATTTTAAGTTTTAGAGTATTAATTAATTATAAAATAAAATTAAAGTTGAAAAATAGATTTTATATTATTTTTAAATCTCTCTGACCTCAAAGAGTTCAGAAAAATAAATTTTATAATTTTACAATTTTCTAATTTTTATTTGATTTATTGGAATTATTTTAGTGAAAAAGGTTAAAAACTCATTTTTTTAATTTTAAAAATTACATTAAACCTTTAAAATTCAATATCTTACCCTAGGGACTTAGAAAAAATATTTGGTTTGTTCCTAAGTGATTAGGTATCAAAATGTGACATTTTTATGATCTTTAATATTTTTATGATTTTTATTATTTTTTAATTATTAAAATGTTAAAATGCTATGAAAAATCAACTTTTTTAGAAAATTCGAATTTTAATTTTCCTGAACTCCCCTGATATCAGAGAAGCCCCAAAACCATTTTTGTGAATTTTCGAAAAGTATTTTTTGAGTTATGAATTTTTAAAGTTCCATTTTGCTTATGAGGCTTAATTAATCCATTTGATAGGGTTAATCAAGTCCAATTGAATTCAAATTTTTATATGAGGTCTCTCTGACCCTAAAGATAAGTGGAGAATTATTTTCAAATCAATTTGATGTGTGGTTAACCTTAATTAATTCAAATTCAATTTTAGGGGTTTAGGCCAATTAAGGTTATTATAGATGAATTAACTCAAAATATATCTTTCCTAAGGTCCTCTGGTCCTAAGGAACATCAAAAAATTTTCCTAGAATTTATTTGTCAACATGCTAATTATTGGAATTAAAATACCTAAAACAATGGCATGAAATTGAAAATTCAATAACTTTTCACATAGATGGCCTCTGACATTAAAAAATTCAGGGAATGTTCCCAAAATCAGAGGCTTCAAAAGCCCTATGGTCTCATGCCATGGTGAATTGTCTATGCAAATGAAGAATCAAAATACTGAAATCAGTAAATGAATTATTAGAAATAAAATATTCATCAAATTAATTTGATTTCTTTTCCACATTATTCTCCTATGTTCACTGAGCAAGAGGGTATTTTTATTTTATTTTTGTGATTTTCCCATGCAAAGATATGAATTTTTGAAATTCTGGTATTTAAATAAATATAAAATAACCCTATTTTTCTACTTATCCACGCGGCACCACGCAATCCTCGGCAGCTCCGAAAGGCCACGCGGCGCGTACTGATTCGGCGCCGCCATCTAAGTCAGCGCTACGGGGGCCCGCCATTCACGTACCATTGCGCTGTCCTACTTGATCTCAACCGTCCGCTCGATACACGAGCGATCCAACGGCTCCTGGTCATCGTCTACGACTGGTGTGCACCCGTGACCATCCACACTAAAACCCTAAGAACTCACTCGATTCTCAACAAATTTTTGTGTTCTTATGCTCTATGGATTCGTCTTGAAGAGACGAACACATCCATATGGTAAACATGCATTGAAATCAACTCAAACAAAATGGAGAATCTCCAAAAGCTCGGGATAAAGAGTGAGTTCATACCTTTGCTCAGAGAAGTGAAGCTTCAATCTGAGGGTTGTGTCACCTTCGATTGAGTCCAAGAAAGCTCCAGATGATGTCTCTTGCTCTGAGGAAATGCCTAGGTACGAAGGTTACCAAGGCTGATCACAAAGCTTGGTGGCTGGAAGCAATGGCTGGCCTGGAGAGGGGGCTTTTGCTGTGGAACTTCTCCTCTTAGTCTGGTGAAGGTGTAGAGTCAATCAATTTCAGGATTGGCTCTCTGTGGTGAAGTGTCCTAGTTTTTGGGTGGATTTTTGACTGAGAAATTGGGCTCTGTTAATGGGGATTAGGGCAAATGGATACTAGGAATCAATTGCTCTAGGTTGGGAGAAGGTTTTAGAGCAATTTTGGCAAAGTTTTGTTAAGTTTCTGTTCAGCACTTCTCATGGCCGAGAGGAGGTGGTGTTTAAATAAGCATGGCTGGAGGGCTTCCCAGAGGGGTTTGAAGGCTGGGATCGACTTGCTCCGGTGAGGAGAAGAAGAGCTATGCTTGTCCATTTGGGTTGAGACAAGTCAGCAAGGGAGAATTGAATTTTTTGGCTCACATGGAGCTCTCGGCCATGGTGTTTTCCGGCGGCCTGGTGGCTGGCCGACCAGGCACTGGTCACCATCTTGACCAGTGGGCTCAGAGGTTGGCAATGGTGCAATCAATTGGAGTTTGACATGTGTAAAGGTGCTGAATTGAAATGGAATGGGGAGAGGCTAATTTTGGGTTCAATTTGGTCAACCCATGTATTTGGGCTTGGTTCACCTTCCCATGGTCTAATTTTGGGCCAGGGGGATCAGTTGGGTCAGCTGTCATGGAGTGGTGAAATCCCCATCCATGGTGAGGTGGCTAAACTTGGTTTAGTGTGTGACATGGTTATGGTTAAAAAGGCTTAATGAAGGATTAAGAAAGGGGGCCCTCCTTTTGCCATTAATGGCTTGGTCACATGTCAAACCTTCAATGGCTTCATTTGGCTTGTAAATGGCTTGCTCATGGCTCCATGTGGCTTGGGACAATGCTTGGTCATTTACATGAAAGAAGGTTTTGAATTTTTAGGACTTATGGGTGATTTTGGCATGAGCCCTAATTTAGGATTATTTGATGATTGATTTAGGACTTAAGGGATGATATCAATTAATGGGGTGATGAAAAGAATGTCATATGGGCTTTAACATGTAGTTTGGGCCTTTGAATTCTAGTGAAGATGGGCTTTTAAAATGGTTTAGGGAAGTGGGCTTTTGGATTTTAAAATGGATTTTAGGATGAAAGTTTGGTATAGGCTTGGGCCAAACAAGTGTTGGGTTTAGTTTAGGGATGTGTCCTGAATGATTTGGAATTGGTTTGGACTAATTTGGAGTTGAATTGGGTTTAATTTGGGACTTTTGGTAAAAGGGCCAAAGTGGCTCAAATTGGGTTAACATGGGCTACGGTTGGGTTAATGTTGGATTTTATGTAAAATTAATGTTGAGAAATTTTCTTGGGAATGTCACGAAGAGTTTTCAACTTTGGTTGGGCTCTAATTTTGGGATTTGGGCTCATTTGGGTTAGGTTTGGGTTTAGGTCAATTTAAGGGATTTTGGTTTTAGGTTAGGTTTTGGTGGTGTTTAGGTTCAAATTTGGACTAATCAAGTTAGTGTTTTGTTTATGGGTGTGTTAGGAAGGTTTTAGAAAAGATTTGGGGTAAATTGGAGTTGAATTGGGTGGGTTTGAGCTAGGTTTAGGTCATGGGCCAAAATTGGGCCTTAGGCTTCAAATTGAAATTGGGCTCAAATTTCAATCAAATTGGACTTGGATTTGGTCTAAATTGATATTGGGGATGTTGAATTGAATTTTAGAATTGAATTGGACCAAAATTGAGGTCAATTGGGGTAGTTTGGTTTGACATTGGGTTCACTTGGGTTTAAAATTGGTCAAATTGAGGGTTTTGGTAAAAGTGGGGTAAATTGGCAAAATTAGCCCATGGTGTAGTTAAACAAAATGAAATTAGGAATATTTGGGATTTTCTAGAATTTTTGGAGAATTTTCTGAATTTTTGAATTTTTGGGCTAAAAAGGGCATTTTGGGTATTTGGAGGGTATTGGGGGGTTCTTTTGGAATTTTTGGTATTTTTGGCTATGGATGATCAATTTGAGTGGCGAAAAATGTTTAGGATTTATTTTGAGGAATCTTGAGTAATTTAGGTGATTTTGTAGATTTTGGGTAGTTTCAAGGGCTTTTGGTAGGTTTAGTAGGTGTAGAGCCCCCGGGGTCAAAGATTGAAATTTTGGAAAAATAAAGGTTGATCATATTTGAGTAGAAGGGAATCACTTTTGTTGAGCCATGAAGCCATATTAAGCCCATACGAGCCATGAGAGGACTCACTTGAGGCATTCACTATCTTGTTCCTAACCCTCTTAGCCAGGGGCTTAGGGGTTAAGGACCATCCATGTGAATTACCTACATGAGTTAGGAAGTCAAGTTGAGTGAGAGTGTGGTTTTAGGTCTTGGAATGTGTGTGAGAGTCTAGTGTATGTGCAAGTTAACCCTCACCAGACCAGGCCATCCAGGGTATTCCTAAGGCCAAGAAGTCCTATAGGGAACTCATCCGTTAAACCTCCACATTTGATTTCAACCCTCTAGGTGATTAGGGGTCTACAATCAAGCTTGTGGGGTTTGCAGGGAGTTAAGAGGTGTTTGAATTTCTTAAGGGTGGGTTCCACTTCTAGTCCTCTAAGATTAGTCAGAGGAAAAGCCTAAGGCTATATCCTAAGTACTAAAGAGAGGAGAAAAAGACCTCATCAAAAATGAGGTCAACAAATGGACCCCCAATATGTGTGGTGTGCTAACCAAGCACACCACGCATATTGGCGTTGACCGAAGAGATCAAAAAAACCAACACAGATGTCCAAGTGAAATACTTAGGACGAAGTAGAAGAATTTTCGCTGGGGAGTATCAAGTATATTTCCAAGACTGGAGATTCCTGAACTCTCGGCGGGAATGGAGAAGGAGGTGAACTCCAAATCACAAGATCTGGAGAATTCGATTTAGATTTTAGTTTAATTTTAAATTTCAAGTTTTAATGTGTGAGTTTGGATTTTGATTTAAAGTTTTATTTAAAATCAATTTAAGGAAATTTTGAATTTGAAATTTAGATTTAAAATGAGAATTGAAACCTGGGTTCAACCTCGGGATTGCGAAGAGAACTGGAATTTAGGTACCAGCCTCGGAGTGAGAATCGGAGTTTAAGTATCGACGGAAAAAGGGTGAGAATCAGAATTTAGGTACTGATCTCAAAAGGGATAAGAATTGAAATTTAAGTATCAATCTCGAAAGAGAGTCGAAATTTAGGTATCGACCTCGAAAAGGATGAGAATCAGAATTTAGGTACTTATCTCGGAATGAGAACTGGAATTTTGGTACCAGTCTCGAAAATGAGAATTAAAATTTAGGTATCAATCTTGGAAGAGAGTCAAAATTTAGGTATCGACCTCGAAAAGGATGAGAATCAGAATTTAGGTACTGATCTCGGAATGAGAACTGGAATTTAGGTACCAGTCTCAAAAATGAGAATTGAAATTTAGGTATCAATCTCGGAAGAGAGTCGAAATTTAGGTATCGACCTCGAAAAGGATGAGAATCAGAATTTAGGTACTGATCTCGGAATGAGAACTGGAATTTAGGTACCAGTCTCGAACTGAGAACTGGAATTTAGGTACGAGTCTCGGAAATTTTGAGGATTGAAATTTAGGTATAAACCTCGAAAGAGAATCGAAATTTAGGTATCAATCTCGAATGAGAGTCGGAACTTAGGTACCGACCTCGAAGGAAGAGAACTGGAATTTAGGTACCAGTCTTGGAAATTTAGAATTAAAATTTAGGTATCAATTCGAAAGATAATCGAAATTTAGGTATCGATCTCGAATGAGAGTCGAAATTTAGGTACCGACCTCGAAGGAAGAGAACTAGAATTTAGGTACCAGTCTCGGAATTTAGAATTGAAATTTAGGTATCAATTTAAAAGAGAATCGAAATTTAGGTATCGATCTTGAATGAGAGTTGGAATTTAGCTACCGACCTCGAAGGAAGAGAACTGGAATTTAGGTACCAGTCTCGGAAATTTAGAATTGAAATTTAGGTATCAATTGGAAAGAGAATCGAAATTTAGGTATCGATCTCGAATGAAAGTTGGAATTTAGGTACCGACCTCGAAGGAAGAGAACTGGAATTTTGGTACCAGTCTCGGAAATTTATAATTGAAATTTAGGTATCAATTCGAAAGAGAATCGAAATTTAGGTATCGATCTTGAATGAGAGTCAGAATTTAGGTACTGGCCTTGAAATGAGAACTGGAATTTAAGTACCAGTCTCGGAAATTTAGAGGATTGAAATTTAGGTATCAACCTCGAAAGAGAATCAAAATTTAGGTATCGATCTCGAATGAGAGTCAGAATTTAGGTATCGACCTCGAAGGAAGAGAACTGGAATTTATGTACCAGTCTCGGAAATTTAAAGAGGACTAAAAGTTAGGCTCTAGCCTCAGAGATTTATCTGTAAGAAGAGGGACCCAGTCTCATGCCATCAGAACCAAATCGAACAAAGTTCGTGGCTCTGTGTCAATAGAACTAGTCAATCCTCTAAGACACAGAAGAAAAAGAATTGAAAGGAGCTGGCAAGTGTTCCAAGCAGAAAAGACTTGACTTAGCAATAAGTCGAGGAAATAATTCAAATTTCAAAAGAGTTTCAAACAGATTTCGATTAAGGAAAAAACTGAAAGGTTCGAATCAGAGGATTCAGATCGGAATTCAATTTAGATTCATTTTGTTTGTCCTTTAACGATCCCATTTTTTTTATTTTTGTTCTTTATTTAGTGTTCGTGTGAATTTGAAGTCCATTTTAATATTCAGATTTTTAGAAAAATCTTCATTTATTTTCTTTTCCTTTTTTTTCTTTTATGTTCTTCATTCAAAGTTCATTTAACTCTAATGGCGTTTCCTAGTCAATTTGCACAAAAGAGGTGAAGGCAAAATATGACGTAGCCATTTTCATTCCAACTTGCAGAAAGTACATCATATAACTTGATCTAGTCATGATGAAATTTTCCTCAGAAATTTTATGTCTCATACAGTCCAGGTAAATCCAAAACGGATTGTGTAAGATTCTTGTTGATCCATCCAAAAGCGTCTGTCAAAAATCCATGTCTGAATAGTAAGAAACATGGTTAATAACATCACCTTCCAAGACACCCTTGGCAGGAATGCCACATGGATGTGCATTGGAGGTGTGCTATTTCCCATGTAACTCACAGCTCGTAGGGCCGGAGATTCTGCAATTCTGGATCTGGCTGAAAGTGGTAAGGCATCTTTCTCTCGTCCATTCTTCTAAAAGTAACTGAGATCCGTTCCACAGGCACTCCTGGAATGCAATGCTTCGCAATGTCTGCTTCGTTTCCTTTTAACACCAGGACTGAACTTACCGGTAGTGGTATCTCCACCGGCCCTCAGAACTCACCGGGGCCTGCAATCCGGAGGTCAGACCCGAATACGATGTTGCACTGACTGAGGAATGACACTGTGTAGAATGGTCTAACAAAGTCATGATGGTCTATATGCGGCGGTATGCAGTCGCCTTCCTTGTAGATGTTGATTATGCAGCTGTTGGGTATGCAATCTGCAGGCAGTACCATCCATGTTATCATCCTTTTCACCATTCTCTAGATGACTCTTGGCATTGGATCCACCTCACTGCGATAGAGTATCCTTGGTGGATTTCCTTTTCTGTCTATGGAAAAATTGTAGCAACATCCGCATTGGATTGTAACTCTTCCTTTTCCTGTCGTCCATCTTCCGGGTTCTGAATATGTCTTTTCTCTCAGTCGGCCAGCTCGACCCATTTTCTGTAATTCAAGGATGCAATCCACGATTTGTTGTTGCTCATAATCTCAGAAAACATCTGTATGTAGCTCGAGGCCTTCCAAGATGTTGACTCTCTTGTTTCCAATTCTTTCAAAGCACTCAAAGGTTTTCTTCTCAACTAGTTGCATTTTCTTCAGCTCGTATTCCGGGATTATCTGAAGTCCTCGGTGTCTAGTAACATACTGCGGGATGTATGGCTCAACCCCAGCATGTTCTTCTCAATGTCTTGGCTCCTCGGGGATAGTCTTCGTAGGGACATCCTCCAGGGTTTCTTTCACAACAAGACTCTTCGGATCCGGTACGTATGCTCGGCGTCGAGGTACCGACTCTATTTCTGCTTTTCTTGACATTTCTCGTATCTGTTCTGACTTTCTTGGAATTGACTTTCTTCTTTCTGGTTCCTAACGAACCGGTCTCCTTGGAGCATTTGTACTAACAGTATCCACTATTTGTTCATATTGCTCTTCTGCTAACTTGGTTAGCATTTTGCGAATGCGACAATTTTTATATCTTTGCTGGGAAGCAGTGAGAGTAGCTCTCCTTACCCCTTGAATTTTTGCGGGTGCGGCGCTGACAAGCCTACTCTCTGCTGTGGCAACCACAGATTTAATTTTCCTATCTTCTTCGGTTGCATGCTTGGCGTTTGCTTTTCTTTTCTTGTTGCTGGATTGGTGGCTCGGGCCACCCATTTTCATCACTATCTGGCTGTGAAGTTCTCCTCGATTAATTGGGATCCAATCATCTTCTTCGTATTGTAAGCAGGCCGTTGTGAAGTCTGAGTCAATCTCAATAACTGCTCCATCCCTAATTCTCTTTTCATCAAGTGCTAGACTAACTCCATTTCTAAAGTTTAGAACCAACCGCCCGTTCGACATTTCCCTGTGAAAAAACAAGGAAAGGATTAGGGCTATACTAAGAACAAGAACAATAAGAAAAACACTTAAAAATTTGTATTCACTTCTTTTAAATTTAAAGAAAGTAGGAAGGGATGAGGAAATATCAGGAATGAATGGATTTAAAAGGAAAGATTGACATTTTTATTATTATGGTTTCCCAGGTTTTCTTTTTAACATTTTTGTTGATGAGATTTTTTTTCATCTATTTTATTTTGTTTTGGGTTCGGACCCAATCACAAAGTGATTACTTCACCTGTGTTTCTAGGGATAAGATTCAATTTTAGAGGCCACCCTTCGAAACATCAGGTTGCGTAATACTTCTTTAAATACCATCCATTGATCGGAAGCAAGGGTCGTTCTCCACGGCAATTCACCAGTTGGTAGGAACCTCCAGAGTAGACTGTCTCGACCACAAATGGTCCCTCCCAGGTTGGTTCAAATTTACCTCCTATCTTGTGATGTGCAAGATTAAGTCTTCTGAGAACAAGAACTAAGTCACCGACTTTAAACGTCCTAGGACGGACCAATTTATCATGGGCCTGGATCATCTTGGCTTGATACAGTTCCAAATTCTGTTGCGCGGAAAGTCTTTTTCCTTCCATGCTTTCCAATTCTTCCAGTCGTAGTCTGGCATTTTCTTATGTAATGATCTTTTCTGCAACTGTAATTCGGAGTGACGAAAGCTGAACTTCCAGTGGCAAGATGGCCTTGGACCCATACACTAAAGCGTAAGGCGTAGACTGAGTAGGAGTCCTAAAAGTCGTCCTGTAGGCCCATAAGGCTTCTAACAACTTCTCGTGCCAATTTCTCTTGTTGTCGTCCAAAGTTTTCTTTAAAATTTGAACGAGAGTTTTATTAAAAGCCTCGGCCAAGCCGTTTGCTCATGGGTAGTAGATCGTTGAGTATCACCAATCGATCTCGTGTCTTCTAACAAAATTGTTGATCTTTGTACTTTTGAATGCAGACCCATTATCTGAATTGATTTTGCGCGGTACCCCAAAATAATAGACGACTTGGTTCTTGAAAAACTGTAACACGTGGTATGCCTTCACTTCTCTGAGTGGTATAGCTTCTGTCCATTTAGAAAAATAATCTGTAGCTGCTAGAATGAAGCGATGTCCTCATGAAGAATGCGGTTTTATTGGACCCACAATATCTGTGCCCCAACACTCAAATGGCCACGACGCGATTTTCGGATGTAGCACATTCGGAGGTTGGTGTAGAACCACTCCGTGCCCTTGGCACTGGTGACAACTTTTGGCAATTTTCATACAGTCGGTCATCATTGAGGGCCAGTAGTACCCTAGTATTTTAATCTTCATTTTCATTTTTAGACCCGACTGAAGAGCGCCACAAAGTCCTGAATGTACTTCTTTAACGATTTCATGAGCCTCAGATCCGCTCAGGCATCTTAGCCACATCTGACCAAAAGACCTTCTGTATAATGTATTGTTTATTAATACGTAAGACGGAGTTCTTTTCTTGATTTGATGGGCTAATGACTTATCGTCTAGTAGGTTTCTTGTCTGCAAGTAGTCTATTAATGGCTGCCGCCAATCTTCTGTATTTTCTGTACTGCTGCAATTGTTTCTTCTGCCTTTTCTGTTGATTTGTGTATTATATCCATGTCGAGTTATGATAGGACCTGTCATCCTTGAACTGACACTTCAACTGACTCATCCTGCAAGCAGGCAAATTCCTTTGCAAGACGGGCTAACGCATCAGCGAGAGCATTTTCTTTCCTCGGAATCTTGTAGATTGTTATGTTTAGAATTTGTTCCAACAATTTCATGGCATACTGAAAGTACTACTCGAGTCTTGGCTTTAAAATTTTGTACTGTCCAACGACTTGTTGAATAATTAACTAAGAATCTCCGTAGATGTTGATGTCCGTTATTCCTAACTGAATGATTAATTCTAATCCTGTTATAAGGGCTTCGTATTCCGCCTCGTTGTTTGCACACGGCTCTGTTAAGTGGTAGGAGTATTTTAACATCCCCCACTCCGGTGTTATAAAGATTAGTCTGATTCATGCCTTACCGGGCATTATCATTTGCAATTCTTTTTTATTTTGTGCTAAGGACGCTCTGTCGAAGTATAGTTCCCAACGTTGATCATCAGGGTCTTCTAAGCTCATTATCTGCTCATCAGGCAAATCATCGTCGAGAGGCGAATCTGTCGGTAAAGGGTGTGTTGCAAGGAAGTCAGCTAGGACTTGTCCCTTTACAGCGCGAAGAGGAACGAAAGTTTTGTCTAATTGCAATAGTATCATTGACCACCTGGCAAGTCTGCCAGAAAGCATTGGTCAGGTCATCAAGTATAGCAACGGATTAACTCTTGAAATAAGGTTGACTTTATGAGAAAGCATGTAATGCCTGAGCTTTTGAGCGGCGAAGATCAGGGCCAAACAATGCTCCTCAATCGGAGGATACTTTACTTCCCTCGGAATTAGACGACGGCTTAAGTAGTAGAGAGCATTTTCTTTTCCCTCATCATTGACCTGGGCTAGCAGGGCTCCAAGTGAGTCGTCTAGAGCCGCGGTATAAAGTATCAACGGTCTACCTGAGACTGGGGCTGCTAAGACAGGAGGTGTCATTAAATATTGCTTAATGTCCTTGAAAGCCTGCTGGTTTTTCTCATCCCAAACAAATTTGGCGTCCTTTTTAACTAATGCCAAGAAGTGCTGACACCTACCTGACAAGTTCGAGATAAAGCGTCGATGATATGCTAACTTCCCTTGAAAGGATCGTAGTTGTTTCAAAGTTTTGGGAGGAGGCATTTCTAAAATAGCTTTAATCTTTTCCGGATCGATTTTATACCCGCGATGTCGGACAACAAATCCTATGAATTTCCCGGAGGTAACGCCGAAGGCGCATTTTAAGGGATTCATCTTAAGATTGTATTGTCTTAGTCGCTTGAAAACAATTCTCAAATCCTACAGGTAATCTTCATTTTTCTTTTGATGACCACATCATCCACGTAGCACTCGACTTGGTATGTTGCTCCTGTGTTCTTTAGTCCGAATGAGATCATCAAAAATCTTCGTCATCCTTTGGACATGCTTTATTTAAATCTCTCAAATCTACGCAGATTCTCATTTGTCCATTCTTCTTGCTGACTGGTACCACATTGGCTAACCAAGTAGGGTATTGTTCTTCATGGACAAATTTAGCGTCTATTAGCTTCTTAACTTCGGCTATCACTTGTTGCTCAATTTCTAGACGCAATCTTCTGGGGCCTTGTCTGACTGGAACGGAAGTAGGATCTACTCCTAACTTGTGAACTGCGACTTCTGGAGCTAGTCCTGGCATTTCGTCGTAACTCCAAGCAAAACAGTCCTTAAATTCCATTAATAGCTTGATTATGTTTTCGGAGTCTTCTTTATTGAGTAAGGAGCTAACAAAGGTAAGCCTAGGTTCTTCGCTAGTACCTAAGTTAACTTCCATTAACTCGTCTACAGTAGATTTGATTTCTTCTTTGAATTTTGGTGGAGCGTTGCCGATTGGTAGATCTTCGAAGATCTTCCGAGGCTTCCAAGCTGATCTTCATTAGGTTCGCAAGTGACAACCAAGCAAAATCTCGTATCGTCAACTGATCCTACTGTGCCGAATCCGAGACCATGTTTTGAATTGGGAGGCCGACCGGCATTATTCCATAATTTTTCAAAGTGTTGTTATCGGCCTTTTGTCCATTTTCGAGGTAATACATCACGTTGAATTAAATTTTAAACACAGGGAGAGTACCACTCAAAAGGTAATTCCATTAATTCAGATGAAGTAACATCTTCAAATTGTACATCTTTCTCAGTATTGGAAGAAGAAGCACCATGAAAAAACTTGATTGGTTTAGTACCACCACCATGTACTTCCGTGACCACCATACCCTCGATCTTATTAGAATGGATCGGGGTCAGGGTCATAGTATGTACATAATGGTTAATCTTCTCGTACATTGATTTGTATTCTTCATTCCTTTCGTCTTCGAGAGAGATCTTGAACTGTGGTTTCTTCTGATTTATTGTCACTGCTTCTTTCTTAATTTCTTCTTCTTCTTTGGAACTATTCTCCCAATCAACATCGATGACCAGTTGCTTTTGTCCAACTGTTCCAACATTTCTTCCACGTCCTCGTCCCCCGCATCGACCTCGGATGCGAGTTTTGGATAAATCTTCACCATCTCGCTGTAAAGGAGTGGTGAGTAACTGTTGGACTAGTACTTCAGGTTCTTCATCGTCTCGAATCTCTTTTGCTTCAGTTGGTATGGTATTTCTGGAAAAGATTGTTTTCTTTGGGGGCGCGTAGTAGGCCGCATCTTCATGAATTCCAATCTCGTGTACGGAGAATGGTTGCAAGTCACCTTTGATACACTGTTCCATTCCTTCGTAATACTTTATGCACTGGTGTAGAGACGAGGGTACCATTCGGTTTTCATGGATCCATGGCCGACCCAGTAGAGCATTAAACGATGTCTCAGAATCAATTATGTGGGATTTTGCGGTTGTATTTGCTAAATCACCAGTCTTCATTAGTAGTGTTGTAGATCCAAGAGCTCTTTCTCCTTTTTGATTGAAGCCACTTAATAGCATCTTGTCTGCTTCAAGCTCACAAGCATCAATTTCCAAATATGCTAGTGTACGAAGATTCATTATGTTGATTGATGCTCCCGGATCAACCAACACTCTGGAGAGCGTAAACATTCCAATAGTGACTGAAATGTATAACGGTCGGTTGTTCTCTACTGTTCCCAGTAATAGATCATTGTTTGTGAAGGTAACACCTCGCTGTTCTCTTAACGAGCAAACCTTGTCGAAGGAATTACCGACCATTTGGGCTAAACAAATCTCTGGGTCAAGTAAAGCCTCGATTAGAGCCTCTCTCATCTCCTTTGACAGGATCAGAGCGACGTATATGCATAGTTTGGCCGGTAGCTTCCTAAGATGGGCTAGCACGTTGTAGTCTACTTTATTACCATGTTCCTCGGTTTCTTCCTGAATTGGCAGTTCCTCTGCTGGGGTTGGCTCTTCTTGAGTAACCACCTGCTTTCCTTTATCCTTTGGACCCATTCTCGGGGGTAGAACTTTTCCACTTCTAAAATTTACTTCAATTATTTCTTCTGAATTTGGTGTTTTGCTTTTGAATAGGAGCAACTGGCTCTTCTGAAGTCGCTTCAGTGTCTGATAGTTCTAATTCTATTGTGATCGGAGCCCCTTGGAATTCACAAATGGACTCGTTGCTTGTCGAGCTTTCGTAGCCTCCTATGTGAATATCTTCTTTGTCATGGTCGTCGAGGGTGTGTATGATTTGAGAATCGCTATTTGTATTAGAATCGAGATCCGGATTAAGTCGGTTGTCGCTAGTTATGTAATCGTTAGAAACAGTCAAAACGTAGCCAACGTCATAACCCTTATCATTATAAGATCCCGCCGGGGCGAGCAAATAATCATACAGAGTCAGGAGTTTGAGGGATTGCTCCCCCGAATTAGAAATAACCATCCTAGGATAAGCAACCCCTAGTCTACCCTTCAGAGCCTCGGTCTTCTTTTCTTCCACGATCTTCTCCTCCTTCTGGGGCGGTTCTTCAATCGCAAGTGATAGTGTCGGCTCGACAGGTTTCAAACTTTGAGCTGAAGCGTGTACCGAAGCGGTTTGGATGTGATCCAAAATTTTCTTTGATGACTTCGTCCAGACGGTACTCCATCCATCATCGATCGTGTAAGGGTCTATCGGAACAATGAGATCCGTTGAAATAACATTGACGGAACCTCCTTTCTGGGGTTCCTTCATGTATTCCTTTGGGATCGTTATGTTCCCTTTCCGGAGATTGTCATCAAGTCAACTCTTGAAAGTGATGCAATCTTCTATCTTGTGTCCGAGCATCTGGTGGTAAGGGCAATGGTTCAGATGATCTTTCTTATTAACATCCTCCGGCATTTTGGGCTCTGGTAGCTGAAAATCCGGTGTCTTCATTAAGCTGCGGAACATCTTCTCTACTGCTTCAGTTTTGAATGGATAATCTTTATTTAAAAGTTCTCTTAAGGTACGTGATGAACGAGGCAGTTGTTCATAATGCTGAGGCGACTGATAGCCTAGACGAGGTTGCTAATAGCCTTGCTGAGGTTGCTGATAAGTCCGTTGTGGTGGTTGATAACTAGGTTGTAACCGCTCTGACTGTATCTGAACAGGCTGCTTGCCCTTATCTACTGCAGCGACAATTCTAGATTTCTTTTCAAATGTTTTCACGGGCTTCTACTTATCAGTCTTGTCTACGAAACTTAACTGTTTTGCCTCTTCTTGCAAGCTCCTGGCCTTGCTAAGCAACTTCTCGAAAGTCTTGATTGTAAATCCTTTAAGGAGAAGTGTTATCGGGCCATGGATACTTTTAAGTAGGATGCCGACTGCATGTTGTTCTTGAAGCTGTGGTTCACACTTCATGCTTAAATTTCTCCATCGAAGTATGTAATCCACTAAAGTCTCGTTCGGCTTTTGTTGCTCCACCACTAAATCACCGATAGTGATGTGGTGCTGAGCCTCGGCATATCGTTTAACAAAGAGATTTTCCAGTTCTGAAAAGGTCTTTACTGAACCGTTTGACAATTTTGCGTACCAGTCGAAAGCAATCCCTGATAAGCTGCTGACGAATTGTCAGAAGAGTAAAACATCACTCCCACCGGCATTGCAGCAACTAGCATCAAAATGTGCAACATGTTGCCGGGGGTTTCCTGTTCCATCAAAAGTCTTAAACATAGATGGTATGAAGCCTTTTGGGTATTGGACCGCATCAAACTCTTCGGGGTAAGTTATACCCGTTTGAATAGACGCTCCATTCTTAGATTGTACTAGGGCCTCTCGCACCTGTTGTTCTACCATGCTCTTAATGTCCTTTTTTGGAATCATGCTTTCTGTAGGATCTTTCTTTGGTTGTTCTTCTCCGTTGACGAATGTGATTTCTTTTCCTCCATCTGCAATATGGATAATTTATGGGGGTGTCTCTTTCTGAGGTTGTACTTGGCTCTGGAGAGTGGCTAAAGCAGTAGCCATCTCTTCCATCCTCTTTGCCATTTGGGAAATTGTGTCATCTCTCTCCCAAATCCGTGCTCTTAACACCTCTAGTTCATCTCTTTTCGCAGTTGCCGAAGCACCTTGCGAAGCTGATGATGCTCGTGTCTCAACCATGTTGATCTCGGCATACTCCTCATCCATGAACTCGGATGAGACAACTTCATCTCCTAATTCTTCTTCTCTTTCTTTTGCTAACCATCAGATGTCGGTCCTTAATTTGTCCATGGCATCCTCTAGTGGCCCTTTTCGCACGGTCTCGCAGTTGTCTCGTGATGGTTGTTGAACTTCCTTCTCGGGAGTCCCCTTTATTACAGTAGCACTTTCTTCTGATTCAAGTGTCCTGATGAGACTTTTCTTCTCTGGGCATTGTTTTGGTTTTAACTCGCCAGCAGTAGGTTGCCATACCATCCTTCTTGCAGTCGGAAGCCTTGGACCGGATGGTCTGTCGGCTATATGCTGGAAGGTCGTATCCTCCCTAATTTGTAGACCTGATACAACAACAGGGTAGACTGGCTTTTATCTTCTTCTTTGGTTTCTCTGTGGCGGCAACATGCTCTATTCATGGTCTGAGGTGGGATTTAGCTGGCACCCGTCCTATCCTTCTTAAGATTTCTGACACAGGGCATCTTTCTTTCTTTGCCAATCTTTCTATCACATCTTACAGCCGAGTCAATGGCGTAGTCTTATCTCTTTTCCTTTTGTAATTGTTGTAGTACGCAGGTTGGGTAATGCAGCGGCGATCCTACGGACATTCTCTTAATCTAATGCAGCAGAGAGAGGGTGAAACCTGCTCCCTTCCAACAGAGGTATATACTCAGGCAGTTGTTCTCTTTCCTCAGGAATTTCTTCTAGAAAAGTAACTTCAGAAGCTCTGGCTTTCTTGGCGATCTTTCTGCTTCTATTTCTCCTTTGAGTCTGAGTTAGGAGTGTAATTCTTGAACTGGACCCAATCTCAAAAATAGCTGGTATTGTAGAAAAATTTGTACCCTTCATGGTGAGAGGTTCATCACAAATTTGGATTTCCTTCCCCTTCCTTTTGGCAGAAGTCGGGGTAGGTGCAGAGATGACTAGACCGGTGGGGGTAGAGACAACAGTCCTCCTATGAACAGTAGTACTCTTCTCAGCTGGAACCCTTTGCACGGGAGGGAATTCTTGAGTTAATTTCTGATTGAACTCAACCACAGGCTCTTCAGTTTCTGACACTTTTTCCATTAATGTGAAGAGAGTGACATCAGCAAACTTGATATCTGTGTTGTCGAACCCTTGTCCAAAACAGATGATCCCATTGTCGTGCAGCTCATCCTTGTAAACGGCAAATTCCATTCCATTGGTGAAGGAGAAGATTAGCTTTGGGGCGATCATTTTCGCGGGGCGGATTCCGAATGTCAGTCCCGAATTATGCTTCTTTTCGTCGTAAAGTTTAGGATGAAAAGAAAGAGTCCGAACACATTTTTGTTTATCTTAGTGTATTTGTGATTTTTAAAAGAGATTGTTTATTAGGAGGTTCGTTTGTTAGAAACAAAACGATTAAAGGAAAGAAAATGTTATAGAAAAGGTAAAGGGCCCTTTTTAGAATTGGAAAGGAAGAGAAAGTCTTATGCAAGACTTCTCGACTGGAAGGACCGCTCCTAAACTAACACCTATTGGGGGTCCACCCCACCTCAGAAAAGAGGTAAAAGGATCTCGGAACCTCTCTGTTTAGGGGTGTCTAAACAGTGGCTCCTAAATCTGAGAGGAGTTGGCTATACTCGTTCAAGACAGAAATGAACGGGGTATTCCAACGGAAGAATGGTAGTTTTGGTCCACTGGGGATATGGACTCACTACCGATTTATGAAAGCAAAACCATCTAATCAAAATGGAGAGAGCAACTAGTCCCCAGCGGAGTCACCAGAATTTGTCGACATATTTTTAGGTTTGTGTATTGTATTTTGAAAAGGGGTCGCCTACAGAAATTGTCGGTGACTTTTAAATTTTAAATTTAATTTAAATATACATATAATTTAGAATGTAGTATTTGATTTTGAAAATAATTTTAAATTTGAAAATTTTAAGATATGAAATCAAACCGATCTCACATCCCGAGTAGTTTATATAAACGAGCACCGTATCACAACCCGTGTATCTATCCCGAAGAGTGGACACACTGTTTGACGATGGGGCTCGATTAAATAAACTAGAAGATTTGTGACATCCGTTTGGTCTGCGAACCAATTTTATAAGCCGACAAATTCCCCTGCTTAATATAAAGGAATTAAGTAGGGTTTATATTACCTGGGTTCTTAAAGTTCCCTATAAAGGCAAGCTCCTATAGTTAATTACATCTTAAATGACGGGAATCATTTAAGAAAACTCTTGATAATGATCAGTGGTTTTGCTCTCAAGAATTTCAAAGTTTAAGGTTCTCAAAGGATCGAATTTTGGAGATTTCAATAGGGAATGGATCCAATTTGGAACAGTTCATTTTAGGGATCCAAATGAAGAGAAGTAGGAGAAGCTGAGGATCCAAGAAGAATCTTGGCAACTTCCCAAACTATCATATTGTTTGACTTTGAGTTTGAGGAAATTATTCAATGTTGCAATCCTGCCAATTTTATTTAATCAGGACTTATATTCGTATGACATGATCATACAAATAGCCTCGAAGATGTGAGGGTTTATGTCGTACCAAATGACTACCTCAGAGTTCTAAGACCGGTTAGGGCTTAATTTGCATAACATGATTATGCAAATGCCTAATGAGAAGTTGAGGATTTATATCGCACCAAGCAAAATACCTCGAAATCCTATGGCTTGGTAATTTAATTCTAAGAATGTTTTGCTGAAGTAGACTCAGGTTTTGCTGATGACGATGGCCGAGCTGCCCACTGTGCTCCAAGCTCCTTATTGTTGTAGAGGTTTATTTTTAGAAGGTGAAAATTAAGAGATGAGAGAAGTGTTTTGGTTTATAAATCTTAAAGTCCAAGTGTTTTTAATATTTTAATTAAAACAAATCTTAAAGTTGTTTAAACAGAACCGACTAAGATCCCACGGTTCCGTCATCCCGGCACCGTTATTTTCATTGAATTCACTTAGTCCAGATGAATTTGCTAAACTCAACTGAATGAGTTCCACACTTTCATTTAGACCGTGGGAAATCCCGTTAGCCACACGTGGGTTACATCATCCGAGGTATTCCCGATCATTCAATGAGACGTTTTAATTTAGTTGCAATTGTAGTTTTGTTGTTATGTTTGTGATTAAATTTTGAGTTGTTTTATATTTTGAAATGTTTTGGTGGTGAATTTTATCTTGCAATGACTTTTAATTTAGTTTTGGTTTCAGTTTATGGACTACCCTAAAGGTTTTGGCTTTCATGCAACAGTCTTGTTTAACATGCAAGAAAAGTAAAGTACAATGCATGTAAGTAAATTGCAATAAAATAAAAATGTGCCTGGAGGGTTTTCACGTTATCCCAAGCTGCACTTAAAACACATGTTAAGGCATTTAAATGTTTCAACTGATACCTAGGTAAAGCTAGGGGAAGGGTTTTGGTTGTCTACCAAATTCCTAATCCTATAACTAGTCATCTCCTATGACGTCTAGGTTCTTGGTTTGATTTTAAGGATGATTTTCTTCATCAAAAAACAATTAAATTTAGTTGTTCTTCTAAAACATCTCTTTCATATTGAGGAAGTGCTTTGAACAAGTCATAAACAACTTTTCAATATTTCTGGGATTGTTTTGAGTCCAAGTAAATTTAGTTGTACAAGTGAATTAATCATCCAGGAGTTTAGTTAAACTTTATTTCTTGCTCAGTGAACTTAGGTATTTGATTACCTGATGAATGAAGTGACATCTCACTCAATGCTCTATTTAAGAGTTATAACAATTGAAGCCTTTAAGGGCAAGTTGGTTTATCGAGATTTTTAATCATTCTTAATTAAAAGTTTGAATTAATGGTTTAAAGTGTTTTAATTTAATTATGAGGTTTTAATTGATAATTAAAAGTTTGGAATAGTGTTCAAATTATTTATATTTAATTCTTAGTGATCTCATTTAGGTTTGTTGTTAAATGATTTTTAATTTAATTTGATTTTAATTTAATTTAAATTTAATTTAAATTTAATTTTCATTTAATTTTAATTTAATTTAGTTTAATTTAATTTAATTTTAATATAATTTTAATTTAATTTTAATTTAATTTTAATTTAATTTTAATTTAATTTAATTTAATTTAATTTAATTTAATTTAATTTAATTTAATTTAATTTAATTTTAGTTTTAATTGTTATTTTTAATTATCAATTTGAATTATTATTTTAATTTTAAATTAAGAATTAAGTATTGTTAAAGTGACTTATTTAGGGATTTTTAAATTAAAGAATAAATATCATCTTAATAATATCCCTATTTTAATGGTCCAAATTTAAATATATTCTTTTTAAAATGTTCAATGGGTTTCTACCCCTTAATTTTCCAAAGTTTCAATCATCCAAGAGAAAATTAAAATCAAATATTTTACCCCCCCCCCCACCATTTTGATTAAACCTAAGGTTTTAATTAAGGGTTAAAATTTTTAATTACCTTTTTGCACTTTTAAGCTTATTTATTTCATAACTCACTAAATTGAGCTCAAATGAATTTAAAATTTTTATGTCACCTCACTCATGTATCAATTAAGACATTAGAGTAGAAAATGTGATTTTTCTGAATTTAATTTAATTATATAATTATTTTTAGTAGAAAATAAAGGTTTTTTTCAAAGAAAATTCAACAACATGACCAAGGAAAGGTTTCTACGCTTAAAAAAATTATGGGATGTTCCTAATGACCAGAGGACCACTTGGACCAATTTTGGTGATTTTATTTATTATAATTATTTTGAGTTTTAGAGTATTAATTAATTATAAAATAAAATTAAAGTTGAAAAATATATTTTATATTTTTCCTAAATTTCTTTGACCTCAAGGAGTTCAAAGAAAGAAATATAATAATTTTTTGATTTTTCTTTGATTTATTGGAATTATTTTAGTGAAAAAGGTTAAAAACTCATTTTTTTAATATTAAAAATTACATTAAGCCTTTAAATTTAAATATCTTACCCTAGAGACTTAGGAAAAATATTTGGTTTGTTCCTAAGTGATTAGGTATCAAAATGTGACATTTTTATGATTTTTAATATTTTTATGATTTTTATTATTTTTTAATTATTAAAATATTAAAATGCTATGAGAAATCAACTTTTTTAGAAAATTCCAATTTTAATTTTCCTAATCTCCCCTGATTTCAGAGAAACCCCAAAACCATTTTTGTGAATTTTTTAAAATTATTTTTTTAGTTATGAATTTTTAAAGTTCTATTTTGCTTATGAGGCTTAATTAATCCATTTGATAGGGTTAATCAAGTCCAATTGAATTCAAATTTTTACGTGAGATCAATCTGCCCCTAAAGATCAGTGGAGAATTGTTTTCAAATCAATTTGATGTGTGGTTTACCTTAATTAATTCAAATTCAATTTTTGGGGTTTAGGCCAATTAAGGTTATTATAGATTAATTAACTCAAAATATATTTTTCTTAGGGTCCTCTGGTCCTAAGAAACATCACCAAATTTTCCTAGAATTTATTTCTCAACATGCTAATTATTAGAATTAAAATACCTAAAATAATGGCATGAAATTGAAAATTCAATAACCTTTCAAAGAGATGGCCTCTGACCTTGAAAAATTCATGGAATGTTCCCAAAATCAGAGGCTTCAAAAGCCCTATGGTCTCATGCCATAGTGAATTGTCTATGCAAATGAAGAATCAAAATACTGAAATCAGTAAATGAATTATTAAAAATAAAATATTCATCAAATTATTTTGATTTCTTTTCCACATTATTCTTCTCTGTTCACTGAGCAAGAGATTATTTTTATTTTATTTTTGTAATTTTCCTATGCAAAGATATGAATTTTTAAAATTCTGGTATTTAAATAAATAGAAAATAACCCTATTTTTCTTCTTATCCACGCAGCGCCACGCAATCCTCGGCAGCTCCGAAAGGCCACGCACCGCCATCTGAGTCAGCGCTACGGGGGTCCTCCATTCACTTAGCATTGCACTGTCCGGCTTGATCTCGACTGTCTGCTCGATACACGCGCGATCCAACGGCTCCTAGTCATCGTCTATGACTGGTGTGCACCCGTGACTGTCCACACTAAAACCCTAAGAACTCACTCGATTCTCAACGGATTTTTGTGTTCTTATGCTCTATGGATTCATCTTGAAGAGACGAACACATCCATATAAAAAACATGCATTGAAATTTACTCAAACAAAATGGAGAATCTCCAGAAGCTCAGGAGGAAGAGTGAGTTCATGCCTTTGCTCAGAGAAGTGAAGCTTCAATCTGAGGGTTGTGTCACCTTCAATTGAGTCCAAGCAAGCTCCAGATGAAGTCTCTTGCTCTGAGGAAATGCCTAGGTACAAAAGTGACAAAGGCCAATCACAAAGCTTTGAGGCTGGAAGCAATGGCTGGCCTGAAGAGGGGGCTTTGCTGGGGAACTTCTCCTCTTGGTCTAGTGAAGGTGTAGAGTCAATCAATTTCAAGATTGGCTCACTGTGGTGAAGTGTCCTGGTTTTTGGGTGGATTTTTGACTGAGAAATTGGGCTCTGTTAATGGGGATTAGGGAAAATGGACACTGGGGATCAATTGCTCTTGGTTGGGAGAAGGTTCTGGAGCAATTTTGGCTGTTTTGTTATGTTTCTGTTCAACACTTTTCATGGCCAAGAGGAGGTGGTGTTTAAATAAGCATGGCTGGAGGGCTTCTCAGGGGGGTTTGAAGGCTGGGATCAGCTGCTCTGGTGAGGAGAAGAAGAGCTATGCTGTCCATTTGGGTTGAGACAAGTCAGCAAGGGAGAATTGAATTTTTTATCTCACATAGAGCTCTCGGCCATGGTGTTTTCTGGCGGCCTGGTGGCTGGACGGCCAGGCACTGGTCACCATCTTGACCAGTGGGGTCAGGGGTTGGCAATGGTGCAGTCAATTGGAGTTTGACATGTGTAAAGGGGCTGAATTGAAATGAAATGGGGAGAGGCTCATTTTGGGTTCAGTTTGGTCAACCCATGTATTTGGACTTGGTTCACCTTCACATGGTCTGATTTTTGGCCAGGGGAATCAGTTGGGTCAGCAGCCATGGAGTGGTGAAGTCCCCATCCATGGTGAGGTGGCTAAACTTGGTTTAGTGTGTGACATGGTTATGGTTAAAAAGGCTTAATGAAGGATTAAGAAAGAGGGCCCTCCTTTTGCCATTAATAGCTTGGTCACATGTCAAACCTTCCATGGCTTCATATGGCTTGTAAATGGCTTGCTCATGGCTCCATGTGGCTTGGGACAAAGCTTGGTCATTTACATGAAAGAAGGTTTTGAATTTTTGGGATTTATGGGTGATTTTGGCATGAGGCCTAATTTAGGATTATTTGATGATTGATTTAGGACTTAAGGGATGATATCAATTAATGGGGTGATGAAAAGAATGTCATATGGGCTTTAGCATGAAGTTTGGGCCTTTGAATTCTAGTGAAGATGGGTTTTTAAAATGGATTGGGGAAGTGGGCTTTTGGATTTTAAAATGGATTTTAGGATGAAAGTTTGGTAAAGGCTTGGGCCAAACAAGTGTTGGGTTTATTTTATGGATGTGTCATGAATGATTTGGAATTGTTTTGGAATAATTTGGAGTTGAATTGGGTTTAATTTGGGACTTTTTGTAAAGGGGCCAAAGTGGGTCGAATTAGGTTAACTTGGGCTAAGGTTGGGTTAATGTTGGATTTGATGTAAAATTAATGTTGAGAAATGTTCATGGGAGTGTCACAAAGAGTTTTCAACTTTGGTTGGGCTCTAATTTTGGGATTTGTGCCCATTTGGGTTAGGTTTGGGTTTAGGTCAATTTAAGGGATTTTTGTTTTGGGTTAGGTTTGGGTGGATTTTAGGTTCTAAATTTGGGCAAATCAAGTTAGGTTTTGTTTATGGGGGTGTTAGGAAGGTTTTAGAAAAGATTTGGGGCCAATTGGAGTTGAATTGGGTGGGTTTGAGCTAGGTTTAGGTCATGGGCCAAAATTGGGCCTTAGGCTTCAAATTGAAATTGGGCCCAAATGTCAATCAAATTAGGCTTAGATTTGGTCTAAATTGATATTAGGGATGTTTAATTGAACTTTAGAATTGAATTTGACCAAAATTGAGGTCAATTGGGGTGGTTTGGTTTGACATTGGGTTCACTTGGGTTTAAAATGGGTCAAATTGGGGGTTTTGGTAAAAGTGCGGTAAATTGGCAAAATTATCCCATGGTGTAGTTAAACAAAATGAAATTGGGAATATTTTAGATTTTTTGGATTTTTTTGTGAATTTTCTGAATTTTTGGATTTTTGGGCTAAGAAGGGCATTTTGGGTATTTGGAGGGTATTGGGGGGTACTTTTGGAATTTTTGGTATTTTTGGCTATGGATGATCAATTTGAGTGGGGGAAAATGTTTATGATTGATTTTTAGGAATTTTTGGTAATTTAAGTGATTTTTTAGATTTTGGGTAGTTTTGAGGGCTTTTGGTATGTTTAGTAGGTTTAGGGCCCTGGGGGTCAAAAATTGAAATTTTGGAAAAATGAAGATTGATCAAATTTGAGTAGAATGGAATCACTTTCGTTGAGCCATGAAGCCATTTTAAGCCCATATGAGCCATGAGAGGACTCACTTGAGGCATTCACTATGCTGTTCCTAACCCTCTTAGCCAGGGGCTTAGGGGTTAAGGACCGTCCATGTGAATTACCTACATGAGTCAGGAAGTCAAGTTGGGTGAGAGTGTGGTTTTAGGACATGGAATGTGTGTGAGAGTGTAGTGTATGTGCAAGTCAACCCTCACCAGACCAGACTAGGCCAAGAAGTCTTATAGGGTACTCATCCTTTAAACCTCCACATTTGATTTCAACCCTCTAGGTGATTAGGGGTCTACAATCAAGCTTGTGGGGTTTGCAGGGAGTTAAGAGGTGTTTGAATTTATAAAGGGTGGGTTCCACTTCTAGTCCTCTAAGATTAGTCAAAGGAAAAGCCTAATGCTAGATCCTAAGTACTAAAGAGAGGAGAAGAAGACCTCATAAAAATGAGGTCACCAGAATGATAACTTGATTATTGTATTTCTGTGTTTGTGTATTCGATTGTTTTGCTTTGATTTGCTTAGATGTTATGTTGGAACTTGCTTTCATGTTTAGTTTTCAGCGTTATGTGTGTTGTGGTTTCGAGCAATGCTGAATTTTAGAATTTTATGGCATACCGATGTGTAATGTTTATGTGTTTGTAACTTGGATTTTATATATGAAAGTGATGTTTTGTGTTGTTTGTGTTAAGAAATATCATTTGACATGACTTTAGAAATTTATTCAATGCTTAATTAGATTAATTAGACCTCGGAGCGGGCTTGAAAAAATTAAAATTACAAAAGAAAGTCGGAAGCCCAGTTTTTGAACTGGCGACGAACGACACTACCACCAGTGCCGGACCACACCAAAAGATAGAGAGTTTGGCCACAAGAGCAGAGAAATGTGCCAAACGACACTGTTGCCAGCGTCGGACAACACTAAACCAGAAAAAAGGTCTGAAACTCTAAATTTTCATGATTTTAACCCTTGTACCTGCTATTTTTGCCCAAACCATCATCTTCTACCACAAGCCAAGGCCGATTTTCACACCTAGGTCTCACTAGCATTTTGATTTGAAGCGATTTCATGGCCGAAAAAGTTCAGATTTCATCTTCTCTTGATAAGAACTACACTTTAACCTAAATTCTTTTGATTTTGATCCTAGAAATCTACTACATTAGGAAGATTTGAAATTTTGAGGTTTTTAGAGAAACTTTAGAGATTTTCCATGGATTTTGAGTTCTTATTTTTTTAAATTTAACTTGGAGTCCACTGCATTGCAATTTTAAAATTGATTTGGATAAATTTGATATTTTTAGACAAACGGCTCCAAGAATTTCAAAGGGGAATAGAAAATTTGATTATGATTAAAGAAAATTTATTAATTCAAAGCTTATTCATGTTTTAGTACATTTGTTAGCAATAAGAAATGTATTCAAGAGAAAGCCTTTGAAAATCCTGGAGGTATAGTTGAAGAACTTATTGTGAATCGTCAATGGGAGATTTTCTGTTATTTCACTGCTGAAATGATGTTGGGGATTGTTAGAGAGTTTTATGCAAATCTGTATTATTCTGAGTGTGAATAAATTCTGGTTTGACGACAAATATTTGAATTCACCCCTACTTGCATTAATGCATTTTATCAGTTAAGAGCACCTTTTTCATGTGAATACTAAAAATTTTCCTATTACGAATGAAGCATTGGATACAATTTTGAACTTTTTGACTGACAGAATAGGGGAATGAAAGGTTAAACAAAGACTAAAATTTCATCCCCCTTTCTACTTTGAATCATGTATCAAAAGCCTAGCACTATTTCATTTCTATAAGACTTTTGCCTACCAACCATCACAACGAGGTTACTGTAGATAGAGCTGTTCTGAATTTTTGTATTCAGAACATGAAGAATATCAATATTGGGGCAATCATTCATAAAAGTATTTTCACGAGTTCAAAAGGAGAGACTATAGGTGGATGAGACACCCCAGCCTGATTTATGCTTTGTGTATTCAGGCAGGTGTAGAAATTAAAGATAATGATGAGGTAATCCATCCCCTGAAGCCTATTACTAAACTAAATTTGAAAACCTATGAAGTCCATGTTGGATGGAAGTGGAGTAAGAAAGCTGATGAGCCTTTTTCTAGTCATGAGAGACAGTCTACATCTAAGGAGCCTACTTTGCATGATGTTATAGATTAGTTGGAAAAGTTGAACACTAGAGTAGAGGGACTAGAAGTAAGGAATAAGATAAATGATGATTATCAAGTGCAGTGGAGAGAATAAGAGATAGTTTATCATGACGCACATAGGAGATTTTTTAGAGGATACACTAGTTCTGTACTTTCTACTTACCATGAGTATACTTTATACCAGTCTGAAGAACCTGATGATGGCGGAGCTTTTGTAGAGGATGATTGATAGTTTTAGCTTTATTTTTCATTTTACTTTGTACTTTTTATGTACTTGTCATCTACCTAAGAGTCTCGCTGATATTTGTGATGTATTTGTGATGTATTTGTATTTGAGATGTATATGTGATGTACCCGAGACTCTCTCTGATTAGTATTTGTGATGTAATTTGTATTTGGTTATGCTTGTAGCAATCTTTACGTTGAATTGTGATATATGACATGTGATAGTAGAGTTTGCATATAATTGGTTTGTTATTTTTATCTATGATAGTAACAGTTGGATGTTAATGTTGTAGGCATAGTTTATGTTGTATTTTTTTAAACTTCTTCTCTTGCAAATTTCCAACCCATATTTGTATAGAAATACTCTTAATTATTTTAGGTCTACTGCTTTATGAAGAAAAACTTGCTTAAACTCCATGGTATGAAAAGCCCAACATACTGAGGTATGAGTTATATGTTTATATCTTTTCTTTCTTCCCATGTAAATTATATTAATATTCAAAAATTTAAGTTTGGGGGAGGGAAAGAAATAACTGTTATTTGTTCTCATTTAAAAGTATTTTCAAAACTATTAACATGATTTCCAGTAATATAACACATTCATATAACTACATTTTGATTTTATTTAAGTATTTTGTAAAGTTGAATGAAATTATTTGGTAATGAAAAGTAATTTCGTAGGTTAAGATATTTATTATTTAAGTTGCTTAATAGAACAATCTACAGTCATTCTTGAAATGAATAGAAGGCTAGAACACTAAGACTTGATTATTAGATAATCTTACACCTGCAGAATTTACTTGAATTATTCAAAGATCTTTCAGAAAATTTTACTATTGTACTTACTTAAATCAAAATTATGGTATTCTAGAAAGAAAGTACATTTCAGTGGATCATTATTTTATGTATTAACTAAAATTACATGAGGACAAGTAATAGTTATGTTTGGGGGATCTTGATCCACTGTAAATTTGATAGCTTTTTACTATCCATTTAACACCTATTTTTGACGATATTGCACTTTAAAGAAAGGTATTTTTCATGATTTCATGCAGGTACAATGATTTTAGGCCTTTGGAGCAAAAAGAAGAGAAAAGGAGCAAATTCAGAGTAAAATGAGGCAAAAGTGCATTTAATTGAACTAGCGCCAAACGGCGCTGTCACCAACACCGGACCACACTATTTTACAGAGAGTTGCTACCGAATGGTGGAATAATGCACCGAGCGGTGCCCTATCCTACACCGGACCGTGCCCTATCCCAATTTGAAACTACATTCAATGTCTATTCATTTTATTTAGGAAATCTAAGTTTTGTGTTTCCTCTTCTAAGGAGTTTAAGAAAGTGAGAGATTTCTTCTTCCTTACTTATCTAAAGAGAGAACTGTGTGTTGTTGTGAAGAAAGAAGAGGAGTTAAAGGAATTCCTTGAGATTCACTTGGGGAAGAGTTTGAAATAAGCTTTCTTTTCTTTATTTTGTTTGTATGACGTTGTTTTTATATATAAAATCCATGTTTTGTCATCTTTTCCTCATGAGTCTTGAGTAGATTTCTTTGTCTTCCTCCTTTTCATGTGATGTGTTGATGTTGTGTATAGAAATGATGTGTCAATAGATTATGGAAAATTTGTGATAACCATTTCACTTCAAACTTCATTTACTTTTCGATCTGGCCAATTGAATTTTTAAAACTTGTTAAAAATCATATGTTCTAAAAGAATTATGAGTTCCACAACAAAAGTGAAGGTCACATTCAATGTGCATAAATGAGATATATAGTTCATAAGGGTTCTGTGAAAAGAATTAGGGAAATATACTTTGATGGGAGTAGAATTAAAGATTTCAGAGTGATAGGCTGAAATCCTCAATTTGGTCCTAATGTTTAGAAACTAAACTGAGAGTTAGCCTTCAGGGGAAGGGAAGTGGGAGCTCTGTAGTGAGAGCCAGTATCCTCCCAGCCTAACTACGGATTTAGGGACTGATCTTAGGATTAGCCAATGTTCTTTATACGCTGGGAAATGGGTAAAGAATAAGAATGCTCCTATTTGGCACAATACATTTGCATCACTGATCTATGTCACAATAATCATCATATTATAATTGGAGAGGAGGAAGATACTTTCTTACAAGTGAATTTTGTTATAAATTTATTCTTGTGTTAGTTTAACTTGTTAGAAGTTTAGAATGTACCTCGATAGAAATAGTAACTACAACTATTATCTTTCTTTTAAGAATTGAAATTACTGGCAATTGTGTTGTGATTCTAGAAGTGAATTTTGTGCTATGCCATAAAAAAAAGCCTCCCTGTGGGATCGATATCCAGGACTGCACTAGAGCCCTGTATTATTTGAGCGATACATATACTTGCATTTAATTGTGTGACTCATTAGCAAACTAAATCAATATATATAAATCTGAGTTCATAATTTTGGCAAATTCAAAAAGTCGCACCAATAACCTCGCAATCCTTCACGGTAAGTGATCCCGATATTTTTGATACGTGAATATTATGATTTATATATGGATTTCATTTTCTATTTTTATTTAATTATAATTCTTTAATTATAATGATGTCAAAAACTTGACATCGATGCAAATAAGAGTTCAACTACTATATTCAAACTTTTGGATTCTATGCAAGTATACGTATCGTTATCAAGTAATATAGGACTTTCTGATTAAGCTCCGAAATATCGAACCCATAAAGAAACTTAAAGACTTTTAAGAAGAAATTAGAGCAAAAAATCTATTTAGAAAAAAATACTTACTTAAACTATTGATATTATCATATGAATGAAAGTTCTTTTGTTTTTGGTAATTTTTGATATTTTAAAATAAGTAAATAAATAACTAATTTTAACGAGATTTTTATAAAATAGAAGAAGTATGAATAAAATATCTTTTTCCTTATTATGAATGAGTAATAAGTATGGGAGTTCTATTACAGAAGTATTCAAAATTTGTTCTGCCAAATAGGAGCAATATTATTCTTTATCCATACTAGAGATGCTACAAAGAACATTGGCTAGTCTAATATTTTAATATTCTTGAAGACGGGTTAGGTGGGCAAGATACTAGCTCTCACTCTAGAGTTCCCTCCTCTCCCTCTACTTAGGAGCTAACTTTTCTTATCAAAAACTAAAATAATAAACCAAATTAGGGGATTCAGTCTGTCATTCTAAAGTCCTCTAATTATACACCATTTAAACTATACTTCTCTATTTATTTGCACTCAGTTATATGAATTACAATCTCATCCATACAATCTCATGTGATTATTACTATTAGTTGACTGAGACAATTCCATTACGGATCTTACTTGTTCTCACATCAAATGTTAATATCTTATTTGGCCAAATCAAGAAGTAAATGAAGTATAAGGATTAAATCATTACAACTTCTTCCAACATTAATAATCAATACTTCCACAACGTCCCTCTAACACTTAATTACTTTTCATTTTAAGAAAAAGGATAAATAAAACTACTCAGAATTCATGGAGGAAACACAACAACAATTAATTTTAAAATTAAAAATCATGTTTAAACAAAGAAGTCTAAATCAAACCAAAAGTACTCACAAAGATAGAAACTTATCTCAAATTCTTCTCCACGTAACTCTGAAGTCCCTTTAAATCTCTTCCCTTCTCTTACCAAACTCTCTAGGTCTTGTCGCCCAATCCTATAGGGTTTAAATTTCTCTACTTCACCAATAAACTACAATAGATTCTTACTTAGAACTATCTAATCACTTTCTCCTTCACTAGGAATAAGAAAGATTAAAAGAAGTCTAAATAAAAATTCTACTACTCCTTACTTTTTACTCTCTAAAATCTCTCTTCTTCCTTCTTCTCTTCTCTTCTCAAATTCCTTCTATTTATAGTTTTCAAAAGCTGTGTTGGTGTCCCCTTTAATGAATTTTCCAAGAGTTGTCTCCTTTCAAGAGCCATATGAATGCATTTTTGCGCCCATTATCAGTTATTCACGTTTTCACCAAGGGTTGCCTTAAACACCCCTTTAAAATTTGCCAAAAATTCTTTAAAATTCCATCATAACTACCCTGTATGGGATCTTTGGCGCTTAGGCACGACCTTCTCTGTCTATTGGGGCTTAAGCACCAGATCTGGGTGCTTAGGCGCTCTAGTTCCTTTTGACACCTTCTTCATTTTTTCTTCATATTTGATCTTTTTTCACTCCTTTTGTCATAGTTCATCCATTTAAGTGTACCTGAAAGAAAATTACACAAATACCTTCTATTAAACTGCAATATCCTAAATAGTAGGTATAAAAATGTGTACATAAATGTTATATACTATAGGTGTATAAGTACGCGCCAATAACACCACGATAATACCGCCACCGCATAATTCCATGGTACCACACTGCAAACTCTAATAACACTGCAAACTACTGTGATACTACCACAACAACAGCACTGTAGCATATCCCCTCAGCACCGCACCAAAATCCCACGATAACACCAAAATACTACCGCTAATAATACCACCCCCATTGTCCCTCACAAATCCCCCCAATAACACCACATCATTGCGTAAAACACTGTAATAATACTCGCATTTTCATTTAATTACCAATAAAACTGAGGTGCATCAAAGATTCCTAGTTGTTAACATCACCTTGTGGTTTCAAAGCCAATAACACCTCAATAACATGCCTAATAACACCACCAATAACACCATTGCTGCACTTTAACTCTGATACTACCACAATACCACCCGGATACTACTGTAATAATATTTTTTCAATTTTAAGGAATCGCAAATCTTCTCTACATGAAGCACTCAGACTTTGCAAACCTTATGAAAGTACACATTCTTCAAAATGGCAAAAAGGGAACCTCTTCCAGGAATACTTAGCCTCATGTATAACTTGCTTTAACCCAAATTAGAGGCCTTGATATCTATTAGGAGACTATGCTGCACACTCCCCAAGCTTGCCAGCAACTTCAAAAACACCTCAAACAAATTTTTGTTGAGCTGTCCCTAGTAAATCACAAATAGTTTGAAACCCCTATTTCTTTGAAACAAAAAACTTTGGACATTTAACATAACACAATGAACTTTACAATCCTCCACCTCTGGACCTCCTCAACATTAACTTTACCTAATACACTCTAACCAACCATCATAGCTACCTTAAAACAACAAATTTGAGAGTCCCCCATTGCCAAAAGACTCATAATTTCACCCACTCTACTTGGCTAACTCCCATTGGATCTTGAAGGTTGGATCCCTCCACTTCAGCACCATGTCTTACATTACAGCTTGCCTAGTTGGCCACCATGGCTGGGCCTTTAAATAGCCCACCACCCCTCAGGAAAAATGGACACACACACTTGCCCAAAGGGAAACTTTGCCAAATTGTTTTCCAAGCCTTCCAACAGCTTCCCTCAGCAAAATCCAGTATTCTTGGCCATTTTCTCCCATTACAAAACCCTAACTTTAAAGTCCAAAGATAATGCATTTTTTGGCCTCCAACATTAACCTAAAAAAAACTTTAAATAAGAGGTTCCATAAGTTTTACAATACTTCAAAACTTCATTCCCCATCGAAATGCTCCTTCCTAGAGCCCTCCAAACTAGTACAAGACCAAAGTCGAGTCTCATTTGGTCGAGTTCATAGTTTGACCTATTCTCAAAGAAAGACAACACATGGAGGAGGATTCCGAGACTCAATTGAAGCTTCCAAACAAACCAAATTGAGACCTCTCCTCTTGGTCTCAGTTATATGCTTAGAACTCTAGTTTTGGGACCTTTATGAATAAGATAAACATTGCATGCTTACTTAACCATATTGATTTTATCTTCTCACTTAGATGAAGGTGTAGGATCTAACCCCATGTTATGTCATTAAGTATCGAGAAAGACCTTAGCATTTTAAGTTGGACTGTTCTTGAGCAAGGGTTAGTTTAGAATGTGACTAAGAGCTGCTCAGTTTTTGGTATGTATTGAACTAATGGTGGAGATCAAGTCGAACGGGGAATGAAGCATGAAGTTTGGGCTAACATGGAGAGAATGTGGAATGCGCTACAAATGGTAATGTAACACGTGGACATTAGGAATGGTGTTATTCACGATTTTATTCACAGTGTTATTCTGGTGTTATTATGGTTTTATGTCAGTTATATCGCAATATTATTAGCGTTGCCTTTCAGATCTTCCTAGGTTGATTTAGCACCACGTGTTTAAGGAGAAAATTAGATTTTCTCGGTTTATTTAATTACATAACATTAAATAAATATTAGAAAAATTATATCTTGGTGTTGAAATTTCATAAAAGTAAAATAAAAATATCTTTATGCTGAGTAAATAGAGAGATATTTAATGGACTAAAAGTATCTGATATTTCTTTATGATTTATTCTTATTTTAAATAAATTCTCTAAATTTTATTTTAAATATAAAAATTTGAATATTAATGAATATGGCTTGAAACTTTTAGGGCGTGTTCCTTATGTAGCTTGAGTGGTTCTCTAATTTTTCCAAAGTAAAAGAAACCTTCGCTAATTTTTCTTGGAGAATATCTCTATTTTATTAAAATAAATATAAAAAATAAAATAAAAATTTGAAAATTTAAAAAATCAACCTTGTTGAGTTCTCTTTGATAAGAGGGATCAAAGAAAAATAAAATCATATATTAAAAATTAAACATTTATTTTCTTTTTATTTTATGTTAAAAGTCATTTAAGAATTACAATAATTAAATTATATTTAAAAATTTTGAAAACATTGCTTTGGTTTCTCCTCTGACCTAGATCAACATTATAAAAAATTTTAAATAATAGAGAATAACCTTTGGATTGTAAAATTAATTACCATCTCAAATTAACAATTTTGAAGTGAAATAATTCCATGAAATAAAATAAATGTTAGAAAAATATAACTGCTTCTCGGGTGTGTCAAATAACACATGAGTGAAGCCACAACAAACTCATGGTCATTTGAATTGAAATGAAAGAGATTTAGGGTAGACCACCCTAGGAGTAAAAATGGTAATTATGATATTTTACACATTAACAAAGGTTTAGGTCAAACCAGTGGGCGAATGGGTAGCATTTCTGATAATTAACCTACAAAAATGATTGAAGCATAAGGGTAAAAAGGGTATAAATAGTATTCACTACAATTTCTACAAAAGGGTAAAAATGTAATTATGTGAAATGTTATATATTTGGAAGACATGAAAGTTGGATGATCCAAGAGTGAGGGGTCAAAGTTACGAGACCAAAATAATTCACAGATATGTGCCCCTAATCAGTGGATTAATGTAATTCAAAGTACATTTCATAAAAGATTTTCAAAAATTAAAAACTTACCCTTACAGCCTTAAGGCTTAGTAGTAAACTAGGCCTAAACTCATTTCAAATAATGAGGATTATAAAATTAAAAAGATGTAATCATGAACTCCTTAAAACACTGCTAACTCAACTCCAATCAAGACAATGGGTGTACAATTTTTTAATAACCAAATTAATTCATACGGGATACATACTCACATAACTCTTAAACATGACATAAAATGAGTTATAATTTTCCTTACTAATGGGCTAATTAAGAAATCTACTTCATATTAAACACAGTTAAAATATTAACAACTCCTAATGTAGGTGAGGTGATTAATTCAATGATATAGTAAAGCCAAATGAACTTGAACTGATCCAAAAGATTCTAAGGATGTTTATGGTCACTTCCCTAGAACCTTTGAAATATTTAGGTCATTTTAGAGGTCGTTTATGCTTTTTTAAATTTATTCAAGAAAATTATGTTTAAAACATAAGGACACACAAAGATATGATCCAAAGACACTTCAAATGAGGAAATCATGTCAGTACTAGACACTCCTAAAATTACCTACTTTTTATATACATTTCACGCTCATTTTTAAAGATAACACTCTTTAAAGAAATGTATTTTGCATGTTTTTGGCATCAGATACAAGAGATGGACTT
Organism: Papilionanthe hookeriana x Papilionanthe teres; assembly: GCA_022702705.1. Taxonomy (NCBI): domain Eukaryota; kingdom Viridiplantae; phylum Streptophyta; class Magnoliopsida; order Asparagales; family Orchidaceae; genus Papilionanthe; species Papilionanthe hookeriana x Papilionanthe teres. The sequence continues at coordinate 29,453,788 of CM040430.1, read as the reverse complement.
TTGAGGAAAATGAAGTGAAAATAGTGTAATTTGGAGCCAAATTAAGCAAGGAAATAATTATGATATGTTGCATTTTGATATGTCTTTCTACGCTTAATCTCTTTCACATTTATCACATGCTTTTGAATGAAATTTCACTTTAAAGAATGTTTATTTTCATGTTTAAATTGTAAGTAAAACACTTGGAAGAGGCTGGAGCCAAAACAAAGCCAAAATGGAGCCGAGATGAAGAGAAACAGGGGTGTTGCCAGCATAATGGTGCCTATGTGCTAGAAAACGGTGCCTAGGTGCACGTCTCGATGAGAAAATGGTGCTTAGGTACCTCAGATTGGCGTCTAGGTACCAAAAATTGTCAAGGACAGTTCTTGGCGGATTTTGAACGATTTCGGGCTATTTCAGGTGGTTCTGGAATATTATGAATCTATACATTTGGAATGTGCTTAGTTGTGCGTCTTAGATTGAAGAGGTGTGTGTCTTGGAAAAAAGGAGGTGTATGGTTTCTCTTTAAGAGGGGACTAGCGTCTCTCATGAGGGATGATTAGAAAGAGTTCTTTTAGAGTATTAGAGAGAGTTTGGCATTCCACTTCTAAGAGGTGAGAGAGAGAGAGAGAGGAGATGCAGAATTCTATCTTTTCTGGAGAGTTTGGTGAGGTATTTTGAGGGATATGCGTAAGAAGTGTACAAGTATTGCATACATCGGCAGGAAACTTTATTGAAGAGATTTTTATCTTTCTTTCATAAAAAGAAAAGTTAAGTATTGTGTTCCTCATTATGTTATAACTGTTTTTAAAACTTTCTAGTGCATTTGCTTTGATTTAATGAAGTTTTCTTTTGTGTTTTTTCCAAGCTCTGTGAGTAGTTTCCTATAGTCTTTCTTTTAATATGAAGTAGTGTCATGTGTACAAAAATTTGTTTACGATAGAATAATTCTTATTTTCATGTGATGAGTAATATCTCCTTTGCTTTATTGACATAATGTAAGTGGTAATAGGTTATATTAAAATTCTTTGTAAGGGAAATTAAGACTTGCGAGTGCAGTAATCTCGTAACTTGAGTGCACTCACATTGATCAGTTGACAATGTGATCCACTAATATTTATGCTTACGATATATATATATGAATTGATACTTCTTTTTAATGATTTTATAATGTGGATACTACGCAAGTATGGATTTTGTTATTAAGTAATATAGGACTTTCTAAGTAAGCTCCAAGATATCAAACCCACAGGGAAAGTGATAAATAAAGAAAATATATTTTTAGCATAGAAAAAAGAAAACAACTTTTTACTTTTTATAAAAAAAATCTTAATTAAATTAAATATAATATTCTGGGAAATAAAATTTGATTCTATTTGTTAATTTTTATAAATTAAATGAAAGTAAGTAATTATTTTAACTAAAATTTTGTAAGATGAAAACTAATGCAAATGAAATATCTTTTTCCTTAGTATGAATCAGTAACAAGTCATGGAAGTTATTGTTGTGGAAGTATCTAAAATATATTATGCTAAATAAGAGAAATTATATTCTTTACTCTTACTAGAGATGCTATAAAGAACATAGTTAATCTACTGTTTTAAAAAGCTTGAAGACCAGTTAGGAAGGAAGATTCTAGCTCTCACTCTAGAGTTTTCTCTATTCCGTCCACTTGGGGCAAACATCTCGTATCAAAACATAAAACAATAAATCAAATTGGGGGCTTTGGTCTGTCATTCTAAAGTCCTCTAATTCTACACCCATCGAAGCATATCTCCCTATTTAATAGCACACAACCATATGGATTAGATTCTCACATATAATCTCATGTGATTCTTTCCAATTCTTGACTGAGACAATACCATACCGGTTCTTACATGTTCTCACAATAAATTTTAACATCTTAATTAGCCAAATCAAGAAGTAAATGAAGTGCAAGATTTTAAATCATCACAACTTCTTCCAATATTGAAATCATATACTTCACACAACATACTTGCATAACTTAATCACTTCATCATTTTAAGGAAAAAGATAAAGAAATCTTCTTAGAATTCATGGAGAAAATACAATCACAACTTGGTTTAAAAGTAGAAATCATAGTTAAAACACAAGAAGTCTTAAATTAAAACCAAGTGTAATAACAAAGATAATGACTTATCTAAAAATCCACTCAATCAAACTCTTGAAGTTCCTTTGAAAACTTTGCTTTCCCTTACAATATCCCTTAGAGACTCGCACCCAACTCTAAGAATTCTAACTCTCACTTCTAATCATAATAAAAAAAATGTGATAAAGAAAAGTAAAAATGGTAAAGTGGAGTGGTGTGTTTCTAAAATAACTCTCTAACATAAACCACACTCTTAAACCTAAACTACACCCTCCAACAACAACCGTTTTTCTGATCTTCAAATCCTTTTTTTATAACTTTCTAATAGGTGCCTTCGTATCTCTTCGAATTGTGTCCAGATTCAACATATCTTCCCAGGGATCCATTCATTCAAGTGTATTTTGAATTGAATTTAGTGCCAGTAAAAAGTTACCCACGTTCTTACCAAGAGATGCCTCAAATACCTCTTCAAAAAGGCGCCAAAATTTAAATAGTTCCTCTTTAGTAACTGCCTACGCATAAGCGCGGCCTTCTGGTGCTTAGCAGCGAGCCTTCTGACTCGTAAGCTCCAGATCTGAGCCCATAACCATGGGGCCTTGGCGCATAGGTGCTGGTTTCGACGCTTAGCCGCCACAGATCACTTTTTTAATTTTCTTTATGTTTGCTCCAAATTTGATTCTTTTTCACTCTTTTCACCACAATCATCAATTTAATCATGGCTGTAAGAAAAATACACAAAATACATTCCATTAAAGTGCAATAAAGATTAAAAATAGGTATAAAAATGCGTATAATAATATATATATTTTAGGTACATCACTATGTAAACTAATTTAGGCAATAGTGCAAATTTTAAGGAAATATAATTTAATGATCTGTTTCTACTAAGAGCTTCTTAGTGACAAATAGTTGCATAAAACTAACAGACTACTAAGCGTGTCTATACACTCGAAAGAGGGTCAGAAGATATAAGTTCCTTGTCGACACATAATTTATTATATAATTCAATCAATTTTTTTAACTACTTATGCCATTATTTTCATTTTACTTTTCTTGTAATGAAATGGATACATGTTTAGGAATTTATATTTTCTTAGGTCCACTCTTATTTCATTAAGGTGATAGTATTTTCACCGGTTCTTAATTTATTTTGCAAACTAATAAGTTGTATTGTTAAAATCCTTTGCGAAATATAATGACTTGGGAGGGGTATGATTTCACTCAACTAGTTAATACAAAATTAGCTTTTTAGAAGGGAGGACTCGGTCCACTAGTTAGTGCAAATAAATAGGGATATAGGTTTTAATTAGCATAGAATTGGTTTTTCTAGGGTGACTGGCTAGATCCTTCACCAATTTAGTCTAAAGTTGGAACTAAGGGTCTCTGGTTAGTCCTATAGAGAGGCCACAGTGGGTAATTTATAAGTGAGAGGCTAGAATCTACTCAGTATAACCATAAAAACTAGAACTAACTTTAGATTAGATATTATTATTTATGCTTGGAAAGGATAAAGAATGGGCACACTCCTATTTTCTCTGACTACACTAATTTCTAGGCATTTCATTCCTACACTTTATTTAGGAAGTCACCTGACAAAAGTTAGTTTTTAACATCTAAAAATTCTTCAATCCAATTTCCCTAGTTATGTTTATAGTTAGATTTAGGTTTATTTTAGGAGTTGTCATTAGAAAAATACCCTTAATCATTAATCCAAACTAAGACCTAACATCTGTAGACTAGAATTAGCCTAAGTGATTCTTACCTCGCTTCTCTGTGGTATCAGCGGTTTGGTTTTAAAAGAAAACTCTACACTACTTATAACGATACGTGCACTTGTGTAGTACCCCTAGTGTGTGATCTATTAAATAAATTTTTAAAAGTCTACAACATATTTATTTTGCACATTATGCCGTCCTAATTAAACAGGGTCAAGTTTTTAGCCATGGAATTAAATATTTGTGTAATTTTGGATCGGATCAAGTATTTGGTGCGATCACCAGAAATTGAAATTGAAGTAAATGCCCTATAAAAATGTGCAGTTTTAGGGTGTGGTCATGTTTTTTACGGAGAAGCAACGGTAAGAAATTTAGGAGAATTTTAGTTGAAGTTAGAAGATTTAGATTTGGAACTATAGTATTATTATTTGGTGTTTGTAGTTATTATGAGTCTATTTATAAGAAAATTTAAAATAACAAAAATATTATAGAGTGCTTATAGTTGTGGATATCTATTTTATTAGCTATGTCTTTAGATTTGTATGTGTAGTTTATGAGCTACAAACCTTGGATTGTATGGCTCGGATTTAAGGAGAAATTTTAGGAGGATTAGAAAAAACCCAAGAAAAAATATGGTAAGCAATTGAAATATGTATCATTTTGGGATTCGTCGAGCTGATGATGTTAAAACAAGCACTTCTTTGGAGGCAACTTATGGTTATCTTTATTAGTGCATTTTTTAGCGTAATTGTTCGAGGTGTAATATGTTTGTTTTTGTGTGGATTGATCAGTTTGATTAATGTTGGTGGATGTTTGGATTATTATTAGATTGATTTGATCTTCGTGTATCATTGTGGATTGATCAGTTTGATTAATGTTGGCAGATGTTTAGATTGTTTCTGGATTGATTTGATATTTATGTGTGTCATAAGGAAAGTGATTCCTTAACTTTTTTTATGGCTGGACTTGTATATGTTCTCTTGTAGTAGTTGGATTAATGAGTTCACTATAGCTTGGGTCTCAACTTAATTTGAGTTTTACAAGAGACATCTTGAGTTTGGACAGTGGTTGTTCCATTTCAATTTTGTTACTTCCTTTCTCTTACCTTGTATTCATTTGGTAGGAGTCATGAACCAACTCGATGAGCAACATATGGATGATCTTACACTATCCTTATAACTGTTAGAGCTGCTTAACTATTGGGATAAGATGATGCTTGAGGTTGGTGTTTATGACCCATCATAATAGGAAAAATCTTATTTAAGGGGTTAACCATATCACACAATTTATTAGTTTAGTGACTATGTTATAAATTGAAAGTAAAGTAGTGAGATGTGATAAATTAAAGGAGGAATTAACCTCATTTATCTTGTGTGTATGTGTTTGTATTACAACAATATAGAGGACTTGGGGAACACTTAAATATATATTCCAATGTTGATACATGTCATGCTTGTTAAACCTTTCTTAGTTCAATTTTATTCCGGCATGTCTACTTTAGGTTTACTTTTTGTTGCGAATTGTTCTTTCATAATGAATTTGGTAAATGTTTCTGATAGGCATTTGTGTTAGAAATTCTAAGCTACTCTTCTTTTTCCTTATATTTTTTTTATTGAATGCTATAATTGTTAAAAATTAAGCTTGGGCGAAGAAAGAAAAATAAATTTCAAACTTAGTATACTTCCTTTTAGTTTTAATATTTATGCAAGCATAATTTATGCTAACTTTACTTTCTTGTGTAGTCTTTCTATCCTAATTATGCATGTATATGACTTTACGGTTTTGTAGTAGACGGTAGTTCCAGCTTTTATTTTTTCTTCCAACTTCATTTTATGGAATTTATTATAAAACATTTAAAAATTCATGTTCAGGAGGAGGAAGAAAAATAAAATTCAAATTTAAACTTTACTTGTTATAAAAAAAGTACAAATAAATTTTATTTGAAAATTTATTTTTTTTATGTTGAGTTATTTTAAGATGGCAAAAATTTTAATTATAGAAATGTAATAGGAAAACTTAGTAGGGACTTTAGTAAAAAATATGAAACTAAAGTTAATATGTTTTGTAGAAAATAGTTGGAAATTGAATTTAAAATATATAGTAGGAAAAACTGAATTTTTGAAAAATTAAAGATTTTTAAAATAATAATTTTTGAAGAATTTAGCAAGTTAAATTTTTTTTTAATACTACATTTTATGTAAATGATAGAAAATAAGTTTTTAACTTTAGAAAAGAGATAGTGAAATTCAAAACCATTAAAGGCCTATCCAGATATTATAATCCTCACATAAAAGTGAAATGATTAAAAATATCCTGAATGAAAAAAAAAAAAAGCAAATGATAAGAAAAAGAGAAAACCAAGTAAAAGAAAATATGTGGGGAGAAGCTTGAGGATTATAACCTAATTAAAATTTAATTTCACTTGAATCATTCTAAGGAAGAAAACATAGGATCAATCCTAAGTTTAATTTCAGAAAGTATTAGTAAAAATTAATTTTTTTCGAAGTTATATATACTGGAATTAATATTTTTCAAAGAATCTAAAGTTTGAAAAAATTTCAATTATTTTTGAATTAAATTGAAAATCAAGATTTCTAAGTTTAATACTAATTATCATCACACCTTAGATATCCTCTAATTTACTGGAAATTCTTCTAGGTTGGACCATAACATTTTTAGAACAAACTTTGAGATCATCTTAAAGAAATCCACTAATATAAATCAACATATTTTTAATGTTGTAGTGTACTTGAGGACTAGTAACGTTTAAGTTTGGCAGAATTGATACGCCTAAAAATGACATACTTTTTATATATATTTCAAACTCATTTTTAATGATATTTCATGTTAAAGAAAAGATTTTTGTATTTTTGTTTTCTTCAAGTACAAACAATGGACTTTTAGAAAAACTGAAGCGAAAATTGTGTAAATTCGAGCCAAATTGAGCAAGGAAGAAAATCCTGATCTGGCGCATTTTGATATGTCTTTCTATGTTTAATCTCCTTCACATTATCACATGCTTTTGAATGAAATTTCACTTTAATAAAAGTTTATTTTCATATTTATCTTGTATCTATAACACTTGGAGTGGACTAGAGCTGAAACAGGGTAAAACAAAGCTCAAAATAAGAGAAATCGGGGTGCTGACTGTATGGCTCCACTAAGGTGCTAGAAAGTGGGGCCTAGGCACCGGTCTCAATTAGAAAACAACACCTAGTTACCACAGATTAGCATCTAGGTGACAGAAACTGTCTAGGATGGTTTTGGGCGATTTAGGCTATTCTTGGTGATTCTGGAAGATTTCAAGTAGCTATGCACACCCCAAAAAGTAATACAAGGAATCTGGGCATTTAGAATGTGTAGTGGTGTGTTTCTTAGAGTATGAGGTGTGTCTCTGAGAAAAAAAAATGTGTTTTGTTTCTTTTAAATAGGGGTGTTGGTATCTCTCATGGGGGATAATTAGGAAAAGTTTTTAGAGAGTTTTAGAAAAAGTTTCGGCATGCCTCTTCTAAGAGGTGTGTGTGTGTGTGTATATTTCTGTGTGTACTTTAGGATATGTAGAAATCTACCACCTTTACAGAGATTGGCGAGGGATTATTAGAGACATGTGCATGGAAGTGTACAAGTATTGCTTGGATCGATAGGAGACTTTTTTTTAGGAGATTTTCATCTTTCCTTGAAAGGGAGAAGGCTATGTAATGTGTTCTTCATTCTCGTATGATTTTTGTAAACACTTTTTAGTGAAATTGCTTTGATTTAATGAAGATTATTCTTATATTTTATCTGAGCTTTGTGAGTAGTTTTCTATAGTCTTTTCTTTTAATATGAAGTAGTGTCATGTGTAGGAACATTTGTTTTATGATAGAATAATTTTTATTTCCATGTGACGAGTAATAATTCCATTGCTTCAATTACATAACTTAAGTGGCAATATGTTATGTTAAAATCTATTGTATGTAAAACTAAGACTCAGAAGAGCAGTGATATGGCAACTTTAGTGCACGCACATTGACAGGTTGGCTATGTTAAGTACATTAGGCGGTAATGTAACTTCTAGAAAAATATAATTTAATGCCTTATTTCTATTGGGAGCTTTTAGATGATCGGTAGTTGCATATTACCAATAGTCTACTAAGAATACCTATTCACTTGAAAGAGGGTAGGTAGGCATATGTTTCTTTCTAGCACATAATTTATTATACAATTCTATCAATTCATTTATTGCTTAAGCCAAAATTTTTATATTAATTTCTTTTAAAAAGAAATGGATGCATGTTTAGGAATTTAGATTTGCTTAGATCTACAATTATTTCATTAATGTGATGGTATTTAATTTACTTTGCAAATTGATCAATTGAAATTTTAAAATCTGTTGCGAAACAAAATGACCTGGGAGTCCTATGATTTCACACAACTAAAAAAAACCACGTCAATCATTTGGAGGGGCGGGACTCAATACACTAATTAGTGCAAATATATATGAGATTAGTTTTGATGGGCATAGAATTAGTGTTTCTAGGGTGACAGGCTAGACCCTTTACCAATTTGCTATAAAGTTGGAATTAAGGGTCCTTGGTTAGTCCTATAGAGAGGGCATAGTGGGAAACCAAGCTAGAATCTACTCAGCATTACCACATAAGCTGAAACTAACTTTATACTAGCTAATGTTATTTATTCTCGGAAGGGGTAAATAATAGGTATGCCCCTATTTTTCACTTTCTTCATTAAATTCTTATCATTTCTTCCCTACAATTTTTCTAGGACGTCGCCTGAGAAAGGTAGTTTTTAACATCTCAAAATTCTCCAAACAAATTTGTCAAGTTAGGTTAATATTTAGGATTTTTCATTTAGATATATACCCTTAATCATTATTCCAAACTAAGATCTAACTGCTATATACTAGAATTAGCCTAAAGAATTCTTAACTCGCTTCTTTGTGGGATTGACACTCTGACCTTAAAAGAAAACCCTATACTACTTATAACGATATGTGCACTTGCGTAGTACCCCTAGTGTGTGATCTATAAATTAAATTTTAAAACTCTACAACATATTTTTTTTGCACACTATACCTCCATAGTTAAACTGTGTTAAGTTTTTGGCTAAGCAATTAAATATTTGTGTAATTGCTGGTTGGATCAAGTATTTGATGTTGTCACCATAAATTAAAGTTGAATTTATTGCACATTAAAAATGTCCAAATTTTGGCGGCGGACACTACTTAACCTATAATAATACCCAATGCTTAGGTTATGAGTTTAAATATTACATTCAAATCCTTTCAACAATCAGGGATATTTAAAAAGGTCATGTATGGATCATCGGGCTTGTATAAGTTGGAGATCTTAGTGGAAAGAGTGATGATCAGAATGACATCTAGGTTTGGAGGATTACTTCATGTCCTAGACTTGTGAGAGGGTCAATGATTAGCATTACTGCTCCTTAATATTTAGTATAGTTTCCATTTGCTCTCATGGGTAGTCGGTAATCCTAATCCAACGGTGTGACTGACTCACAGATGTTTAGTTTTTAAAATACATATATAACGTAAAAAATGTACTTTTTGAAAGAAACTCATATTTTTATTGTCAAAATATACATAAAAAATCAATTGATTTTTCATGAAAAATGAGAACTCACTTTTAAAAGTGTCACTTTGGATAAAATTTATGTGTCAGTCACATAGACTGGATTAAGGATTGCCCTCCTATGATTGCCTGGCTGGTTGCCTTTTGCACGATGTCGGAGTCCCTTTAGGAAGAATTTGCAAGGGTTTTAGTCCTGATTCTTAGCTTCCCCAATAAATTAAATTTTTTATACTAAATCTCAATTTTCTATGTGGCATCATGTTTTGTTTTACCCATTCCTTTTTTTCTATTATTTGCTTTCAATTTCCTACAAATTTTATTGTACTAGCCCTTTTTATTAACAACGACAGGAATCCCTGGTACACATGTGTACTTTACTTTTGCTTTGCTTTACTGCACTATTTACAGCAAGTTTACTTTCCTTTATTTGCAAAGGCCCTCATGATCTGTGGCATCCCCTACACATCTAGGCTTTGCTTTGCTTTATTTGTAAATCACAGAGGTTCCCCTCATGATCCGTGGCATCCCCTACTCTTCCATCCTTTAGACTCCTAAAATAACTGCTCATATTTCATCTTTTTCCCCTTGAAATTTCTTTGTCCAACCTTGGAAACCTAATATTTGAAATCTTAAAGACAAAATTACTAATATTAATCGAGATTTTACTTATGTGACTTTGGTCACTTGAGTTTACTTAACTATAAGTGCTTTTTCTGTAGGGAACTATGAATCCTGCTAAAATAAGCTCTATCTAATTCTTATATTAGGAAGGGGAACTTTTCAGTCATACATAAAACATTTTCTAGACCAAACTTATGTCTTAAATTATTTCGTTTATATAATCATGTTGGCCTTCAAGTGACATGCTTACCTTTCAAGGTGACTTACACATTAAGTGTTGTGGTCGATTAATTAAAATTTATTAAGTATATGAAATATATCCGGTCTCTTTTTTTAATATTAAGATACTATTTTTCAAAATCAAAATTAGCTTACCATTTAATGGGGTGTAAGATTGCTAAGCCCCCTTTAAAATATCTTGGTGTTAATCTCCTTAGAGGAAAAAAGAAACAAACTCAAATGGATGAGATAGTTGAAAAGATTAAGGCTAGGATTCATGATTGGAGGAACTCTTTTCTCTCTAATCATTGTAGGCTTACTTTACATAAAAGAGTTTTAGTCAGCTTACCTCTATATACTATGCAAGTTATCAAATAAAAAAATTTATTCAGAAAACTCTGGAGGTGCTTTTTAACAAGTTTTTGTGGAGGAGAACTAGGTCTACTAAAACTTAGGCCAATTTGAACTTGGTTTGTAAGCCTACCTTTCTAGGACGTCTGGGGTTTAAAACCCCGCAACATAAATCTGATATTAACATGTGTAAGCTTTGGTTCAAATTTAGAGCTTATGATTCCCTATGGGTCCAAATTATGAACCATAAATAAAGTTGGCTAATACATCCCTCTATTATTACTTAGAAGGTAGGTGAATCCAAAATTTGGAAGGCTACATGACAAGCTAGGACCATTATCTCCCAATTTATTTTCTAGGATGTGGGAGAAGGGAACATCTCCATTTGGAATTATAATTGGGGGGACCTTAGCTGTTCACCTACTGCCAACTCCTTTAATGCGGGGGATCTACTTATCAAGGATTGTTGGACTGATGGTCTCTGGAATATGAATCACCTGGTTTCATTGGTTGGTTATGTCGCCCCTACTATTGCTTTAATCCCTATTATTACTCAAAAAAAAGGATACTCCCCATTGGATGTTCTATAATTTAACCTCTGTTACTAAGCTACTTTACTCTCATATGTATAACTTCCTTTCCAAAAGGTGGGGTTCTACTATATGGCATAAGTTTATTCCTCCTTCTGTTTATTTCTTCCTTTGGAGATATTTTTATATGCTACTACCTATTGATGATATACTTAAGCTTAAAGGGTTGAAACTTTCTTCATGCTGTTATTTTTATTAAAGGGAGGCTGAATCTCTTAATCACTTATTTTATGGCTGCTCCTTCACATATAAGGTTTGGGAGATCTTTGGGTCATGCTTTGGCATTTCTTGGTCTCCATGTTTAAATTTGAGAAGCATCTTACATATTTGGAAAGAAAAAAGCTCCACAACTATAAATTTACATTACTTTCCTCTAATGGTTTTGTGGTTTATCTAGATGGCAAGAAATAATCGTAAATATGAGAATTCTACCTGTACTCCCTCTATTATTGTTTCTCTTATTGTGGCAAACTTTTATAAGGCTATTTGAACATGTGGTACATCTTCTGCTATGAAAAGAAGACCTACCTTACTTAGTTGGCATCCTTCTTCCCCTGGATGGGTTAACATTAATGTTGATGGGAGTTATACTCCCAATGCTGCTAGGCTAGGGGGGGGGGAGGGTCTTCAGGGACCCTTTTGGAAAATGTCTTGTCTATTTTGCATCCCCCATCTGTGCTTCCTCCCCGCTTTAGGCTGAAACTTGGGCAGTGTTATTAACACTCCAAATCTCAATTACTTTTAATTTTAAGTTTATTATAGTGGAGTTGGATTCCCGAATTTTATTTAATATATTTACTGGTTTCATGAAACCAGTCTGGAACATCATTAACTTGTTGAAACACATACATTATCTCATGACTACTTACTCTCTCAATTCAAGTATAGTTTTATACACTTGGAGGGTAATACCTTCGCAGACTGGTTGTCTAAAATGGATCATTTTATATTATTTTGGGCACTATACCCCCTCCCTACCTCCTTACTCTGCTTAATGGTGACTTGCTAGACATACACTTTATTAGAAGCTAATCTTCTCACTACTTACACAATTTATTTAATGGAGGATTATTCTCTATGTCTCCATATGCCTATAAGTTTCATGTGCTAGTTTACTGGTTTTAGCCATGCTTCCACTATTAAGTTCCTTATTATATGTTGATCCATCTCAAAAGGGAAGTGCCACTATATGATTGCAAGCGACATTTTTTTTCACAGTATAGTGGAGGTTTGATGGGCTATCTTAATTTGCTCTCACTTTATGATATCTGCATTTTAACTGATGTTTATTTTCTATTGTGGATTGGTTGGAGGTTACTGATCATGCTTGAAGTGTTATTGTCCACTGAATCATTCTTAAAAAAGATGGTTCCAAAATCTTCAAAGTTTAAAGTTCAGTGGACCTCTAATATGGTGTGGGGTTAAGAGTGATAAGTAGCTAAGGTCGAGGTAAATATACTACTTGGTTAGCCTTGACCATTTCCTTTGGAATGGGTCCTAAACTTTAAGCCCATTCAGTCTTATTTTCAAATTAATGTTGTCTCCAAAAAATCACATGGAGGTTTACTCAAACTTTCCATAACAAAAACAAAACAACATTAAAAATATATTAAATAAAACAAAATAATATTTTCAAAAAACAAACTCGAAATGACATTCACAGCAACAAAAACAAAATATCAAAAAAAAACATCCAAAATAAAGAAATGATACAAAACAAAAATTCAAAGGAGAGGGTAAAAAAATAAATAAAATAAAAATTTTTTACATGGATACGCTTCGAAAGAAACACCTAATTATGCAACAATTTTGTCAAACTTCTAAATTTATTACGTAGTCGCAAAATCCAAGAGGTCAAGCTTTTGGCATCATTGTTGGGGAGCTAATAGTAAATTTAATAATAACTGAAAACCTTTAATTCATGATTAGGTATGTTTGGTTTTGGACCTCAAGGTTTAGTATCTTACAGTTTTGATTTAGAACATACAGCTAAAAAATTTATAAAGCAACAAAAAATAATATCAAAATTTTTGCAAAATGGCAAACAATCTCGATAATCAAAGAAATGAAAATAAACATAAGCTTAAACCTTTAAATGATTATGCTAACTCTACAGCAGATGAAATTCATTTAACTATTCAAAATCATGATGTAGCTACTAATTCATCTAAGCTTAAACTTGCTATTATCCAATTGGTAGAAAATAACTGATTTGATGGAACACCGAATGAAGATCCTAACTTACATCTTGCTAGTTTTCTAGAATTGTGTGCTACATTTAAATATGACGGAGTGTTGAACAATGCTGTTAGGCTTAGATCTTTTCCTTTTTCACTAAGGGATAAAACCAAGGCATGCCTAAAATCATTCAAACCTGGATCTATCAGAACTTAGGGAGAACCGTCACAAAAATTTTTATCAAAATATTCCCCTCCATAAAAAACTGCTAAGCTTAGAAACGATATTACATCTTTCTTTCAGTTTGAAAGGAATCAATATATGAAGCTTGGGAATGATTTATAGATATCCTTAGGAAGTGTCCACATCATGCTTTACCAGATTGGTTAATAATTTAAAAATTTTTTAATGGATTAGTGGAATCTCTTAGATCGATCATTGACACTGTTGTTGGTGGATCGTTAATGTCAAAACTCTTTGATGAGGCACATTCTTTAATTGAAGAGGTGGCTACTAATAATTTTTGATGGCCCTCTGAGTGCGTAAATCCTAAAAGAGTAGCTAGTATTCGTGATTCTGATGTAATATCTATGTCTGCTTCTCAAATTATCATGATTTTAAAAGAAATAGATCAATTTAAATTGAATTATTCTCAAAGGCCTCAGGTGTTAGAGGAAAATTCATTAGGATAAATAGTAGATTCTTTATCATCTTATGAAAATTTGATTGATATAAATAATAAACCCAACAATCCTTATTCTAATTATTATAATCCTGGTTAAACACCTAAACTTAAACTGGAATAATAACACTACTACTGTTAATCCGCCGTTGGGAAACAGTTCTGTGAATCCATTAGGAAATTTGAACAACCAAGAAAACACTAGTTATAGACATTCTTACCCTCAAGGTTTCAATAGTAAACCACATTTTAAGGAAAAGAAGTTGTCTATGGAAGAATTAATAATAAATATGGGTAATCAATTACAATGTCAAGGGTACCAATTACAAAGTTAGGGAGCTGCTATTAAAAATATTGACAATTATTTAGGATATATTGCTACTGCACTTAGTAATATACCTTCTGGAACTTTCCCTAATAATGTTGAGATTAACCCATAGGATCAAAATAAAGAACAACTTGAGGTTGTATAATTAAGAAGTGGAAATGAATTGGAATCAAGAGTGCAAAAAGATGTTGATGTTAAAAAAGAGAAGGTGGAAACTGAAAAAGATAATGATAATATATATCCCGATTTGGAATATCTGCTTAAACCTATAAAATGTTACCTTTAAAAGAAAACCACCTCCATTTCCTTAAAGCTTGAAGCAAAAAAATAGAGATAAACAATTCTCAAATTTTCTAGAAATCCTTAATAAATTAATAGTAAACATTTGTTTTATCGAAGCCTTAGAACAAATTCCCAATTATATGAAGTTTATGAATGATATATTAAATAAGGAAAGGAAGTTTATAGATAATGAGACGGTTGCTCTCAATGAAGTGCAATTATTCAGAAAATGCTTCCTGAAAAACTCAAAGATCTTGGTAGCTTCATCATTTCTTCGACGAATGGTTTTTCGATGAATGTTCTTTGGATTACGTAACGCACTTGCAATATTTCAAAGATGTATGATGTAAATTTTAGTAATATGATTGACTAAGAAATAGAAGTTTTTATCGATGATTTTTCTAAATTTGGAACTTCCTTTGACACTTGCTTAAATAAATTAGAAAAAATTTTGGAGTTATATGAAAAAACAAAATTTGTTCTAAATTGAGAGAAATGTCAATTTATGATTGTCGGAGGAATTGTGCTTGGGCATAAAATTTTTTAATATGGCATGGAAGTAAATTATGTAAAAATCAAAATGAGCATGAGAATACCACCTCCAACTATCGTGAGATGGGTGAGATGTTTTTAGGACATGCTAGTTTTTACAGACATTACATTAAAGATTTCTCAATAATTACTAAGCCTCTGTGCAAACTTTTAGAAAAAATATAAGAAATTTGATTTTAATGAAAAATGTTTAAATGCCTTTGAGTTTGTTTTAAAAAAATTAATCACTACCTGTATAATAGTTTAATCTGATTAGGAGAAACCATTTGAACTTATGTGTGATGCCAGTGATTATACAATTGGAGTTGTTTTAGGACAAAGTTATGAAAAACTTTTCAAAGTTATATACTATGCTAGTAAAACTCTTAATTATACTCAAATTAATCATATCTCTACCTAAAGAGAGTTATTAGTGATTGTATATGCATTTGAAAAATTTAGGTCGTACTTAATTGGAACTAAATGTATAGTGCACACAGACCATTCTGTTATCAAATACTTAATGCAAGAGATGGATGCTAAACTAAGATTAATTAGATGTGTACTTCTAATGAAAGAATTTAACTTCATTATATTGGATAGAAAAGGATCTAACAATCAAATAGCTAATTACTTATCTAGGCTGGAACAATATGAACTATCTGATTTTGAAGATGAAATCACAGAAACATTTCCTAAGGAACAACTTTTTAATATTAAGGAATGAAATTTTCCATCGTTTCCTGATATTGTGATCTATATTGTAAGTAATATTTTTACCACCCGAATTACCAAAGCAACAACAGAAAAAAATTTCATATGATGCCATTCTTTTTTTGGGATGATCCATATTTTTATTGTCAGGATCTAGTTATTAGAATATGTGTGCCTTATGAAGAAATTAAACAAATTATTCTTAGATGTCATAATTATGAATTTGGGGGACATTCTGGAACTGAAAATACTCCATATAAAATTTTACAATATGGATTTTATTGACCTACTTTTTTTAGGAATGTTAATAGATATATTAAAATAATCGATCGATCTCAATGAGTAGGTAATACTTCTAGAAGAAATGAAATGCCCCTCAATTTTACATTGGAAGTTGAAATCTTTCATGTTTGGGATTAGATTTTATGTGACCATTTATTTCTTCATTTGGTAACATATATATATTGATTACTATGGATTATGTATCGAAATGAATTAAAGCTATAACTTTACCTAAATGTGATGCTCGAAATGTTTCAAAATTTTTAATGAAAAATATTTTTACAATATATGGAATGCCAAGAGTTATTATTACTGATGGTGGATTCCAATTTAGAAATAATCAGATTCAGAGATTGACTGGAAAATATAATATTATGCATAGAATCTCAACTGCTTATCATCCTCATTCTTGTGGTTTAGCTTAAGTATCTAATCAAGAAATTAAATGAAATTTGGAGATATCTATAAATCCTCAAGATTTAGATTGGTCTGCGAGATTATATACTGCGTTATGGGCATATAAGAGTGCTTTAAAAAACTCATATAGGAATGTCTCCTTATAGACTAATTTTTTGAAAAACTTATCATTTACCAGATGAATTAGAACATAAAGCATATTAGGCGATTAAAGAGTTCAATTTTAATTTAAAGGATGCTGGTGAGAAAAGAGAATTGCAACTTAATGAATTGGAAGAAATGAGAAGTGAATCTTATGATAATGAAGGAAATTATAAGGAGAAAATGGAGTTATGGCATGATCGAAAGATTATAGGGAAGAGATTTGAAATTGGATAGGAAGTTTTGTTATATAATACAAGATTAAAATTATTTCCTAGAAAACTTAGGTCTAGTAGATAGAACCTTTCACTGTTATAAAAGTTTACCGATTTGGAGCTATTGATATTGAGGATCCTAAAGCTGAAAGATCTTTTAAAGTTAATGTGAATTAATTAAAACCATATTTGAGGATTTGCGACCTAATTTTAATTTGGTTTTAATGTCAAGTCATCCTGAATGAAACTAATGTTTGTCCAGCTGGCGACGTTAAACCAAGCACTTTATGGGAGGTAACCCATAGTTATCTTTATTTTCTAGTGTTTTTTATTTCATTTTAGTTAATATTATTATTATATTAGAGTATATTTGAGACATACTCACTCATAATTATCCTTAAAGGTGTTAATTATTGGAATGAATCGAAGATTTGGAGTTTATTCGGATGAAAATGTTGTTGGAGAAGAATTGTACTCCAAAGACCGACGGCGCAAAAATGAGCGCCGACAGCACCCAAATGAGTGCCAATGACGACTTTTTCTAGAGAGCATTTGTAATATTCGGAGCTTTGGCAACAATGGTGCCCTATCCAATGTCGACGACGTTGATAGCCGAGTAGTGATTTTGGAGTTTCAAATGGCATAATTTGGCGGTTTTAAGCAAGAGTTTCACCCCTTCAACTCCCCAAACTCATTTTAGAACCCATAAACTAAAATAAAACGAGAAGGAAGTTCCAAAATCTGCACACCATGTCTTCCAAATTCTTAGAATCTCCAAGATTTAAAGTCTTCAAAGGGAGAAAAATGCTCAATTTTAAGTCACAACGACTTTGCAAAAACGTTCTTATAGAGAGGAGGCTTATCAAGGAAAGAGTCTTTATCAATTAAAGTCTAAGTGTTTCTAGTACTCGAGTAGAATAAATTATTATGCAGAGGCATTAGGAACTATTTTGTTACACTACGGTCGCAAAATTCATTCCTGTGGTTAAGGAATTTTAAGCAAATCTTCATGGAATCAACTAAATTTTCTCGAGGTTGGTGAATATCATTCACTCCTTCCAAGATTAATAAAATTTATATGTAGATAATGTGCCAATCTATCATTACACCAGTTTTGTCTCTAAAAGAGACAATATGAATGAACTCTATCAATATTTGATGGATGAAGGCGAAGATTGGGAGATAAGACGACAGGTATGATAATTTCTCTACTACCTTATTGAATTATGTGTTGAAGCAATGATATTTCTTTATATCTTCAAAATTACTCCCGATCATAAAAATTAGTAAAGTGATGAAGGAAAGTGCAATATTGAACTATTGTATTCAAACTGGAAGGCCTATTGATATTGCCATGATAATTATAAAATTTGTTTTGGGTTTGATTGTGTATGGATTAAATTATGGCTTGGGACATCCTTCTACTACACTTCTTCTCTGCTGTCAGTCATAAGTGTCTTATGAGAGTTAGGAAAAAAGTGCCCTCTCTCGGATGCCTATGGACCCAACTAATGTTTATGACTGTCCAGTATTTTGGAATGGAACTAATATCAGCATAATAGAAGATCAACCAACTCAAATTTTACCTCATATTCAACCTCATTTTATTAAAAGTGCACAGTTAATTCAAAAAAAGATAAAGAAACAGGGGAAAGAGGTACAAAATCTTATGAATGGAATTAATAATATCTTAATTATTTGATCATTTAGATTGGAGGATAAAGGAGTCGTTTGATCATATTGAGCGTATGGAAAAAGGATTAATATGATTGATGAAAAAAAAGGCTTGTATTGAAATGGATACGACTGAAAGATTCTCGTATTGACCCTTCTACAATTTGTTTGGGCTCCAGTAATACATAGGAGATATCAAAGTAGATAGCACTGAAATTGATGAGGAGTAGTGATTCTCTATTTTATGTACTTATTAAGTATTTAGAATGTATTTCCTTGAGTTTGATTTATATTTGACTTGCTTATGGTGTGATTTCAAACTTATTATGCCCGTGATTTGAATTTAGGTTATGTTCTCAGTATAGGAGTGTTGTGATTTCAATGTGACACTGAATTATTGATGCAGTAGAATGATTGAAGTGTGTAAGTTTAACTTTGGATTATATATATATATGTGATTTTTTTTTGTTTTTGTGCAATATTGGTGTTATTTCATCACTTATTACTGAATATAAATGCTTAATAAGGCTAATTAGATTTCATTGTAACTTTGAAATGATCAAAATCGCAACATAATTATGGAACTTAAAATTTGGTCTAGCACCGACGGTACCCGATTTAGCGCCGACGTCGCCTAAAACCTGAAATTTCAAGATTCCTTTAAAAATTGTGATTTTGAATAGTAACTACCCGATTTTTATCATCATAAACCTCCAGCCAAGGCCGAAGAACACCCTTAAGCTTGCTTGCATTTTGATTTGAGGCAATTTCAAAACTTTTTGAGGTTAGATCTCATCTTCCCTTGGTAAAAGCTCTACTTTAAAAAAAAAACACTTTTATTTTCACCATGGAAATCTCTTACATTCGAGAGATCCAAAAGATTTGTGTTTTTGAAGAAAATTTTGAGACAATCCATTGCGAAATACTATTAATCTTTAGATTTGAATTTGGAATTTATTGCATTATGATGTTGAAAATTTATTGGGATTTATTTGCAACTTTTATAGAAATTTTGAAATGCCTCCAAAGATGTTTAAGGGAAAGGGAAAGGTTGATTTTGATGAAAGAAATTTGTGAATGTTAAAGAACAATACAATTTCAAATCTACACTCCAAGGAAAAAAGTGCATACAAGATCGATGATTTGGAAATCGAGGCAGAGTTGTCGAGCAGGTGATTGCTGATCGGAATTGATAAACTTTTTCTTATTTTTCTGTCGATGTTGTTGCACATGTACTCCCTGAGTTTTATACTAACTTTTGGTATACTGAAGAAGAATATGTGCTAGTTCTAGGACAAATGGTAGAATTCTCTCTTGCAAGGATCAATGTTTTCCACTTGTTGAGAAATAATCATTCTATGAATGCAAATCTTTTGGAACTGTGGATGCTGCTTTGAATGAAATAATTAATTTGCATAGTGATGGAAAAGGGGAGCGGAAAATAAGTAACGACAAAAGATAAAATTTCTTACTTCAACTCTTAATATTGCATCTAAAGCCGGACATTATTTTATTTCTGCAAGACTACTACCTTCTTATCATCATATTTAAGTTTCTAGAGATAGTGTTATTATTAATTTTTGTATTCAAAACATGAGAACAATTGACATTGATAGAGTTGATCACAATAGCATTCTGACTACAGCTAAGGGAGAAACTACTAGAGGATTGGGACATCCTGCCCTGATATATACATTATATATACAATCAGGAGTTGAGGTTGATAGTAGAGAAGAGTTGGTCCACCTTTTGAAGCCTATCAGTAAGTCCAACATTTGCACTTATGAATATTATGTAGGATGGAGATTTTGAGGTAAGAGTAGTGAGATTCTCTCTGCTAGTCATGACATACCTTCTTCCTTCGGGACTCATACTTTTTTTGATGTTATGGAGTGGTTGATTATACAACAAGGTGATATTACGAGGCTTCATAGTAGAATAGATGGTTTTGAAGCAAGAAATAACATCAATGATGATTATCATTGGAGAAGAGTGGAATAAGATATTGCTTATCATGATGCTCAGATGAGATTTATGAGGTGAGAAGCTTGTGTAATATTTACTACTTTCCCCCATTATATTCCTTACCAGATTGAGGAAGAAGAAGGAGCAGAAGAAGAAATATAAGATAATTAGTAGTTTAGTATTCTTTTTAGTTTGTTATGTGTTATCCTTTGTGTTTGTTATTTGCTTTTGTGTAGTAGTTGTGTAGTAATTGTACTTTTTGTATTGTAGTTATGTTGTATTGAAGCTTATGTTAGTTTGTCACAGTTGTAGTAAATTTTTAATTGATGGTGTATTAAGTGTTTAAAGTAGTATTTTAAATTTTCTTTTTCCTGGAAATCTCTTAAATATATGTGAACAATGCTTTTAACTATTTTATGCTTGTAGTTAAATTTTTAATTAATATTTGCATGCTTCAGAAGAATCAAAAGCCCGGGACAAAAAGGATAGTTTGTATTCTATTTTATCTCTCTTTTATTAATGTGATATGCACTGAAAAAACTTATGTTTGGGGGTGGAAAAAAATTAACTTTTATTTCTTCTCAATTAAAATGTATTTTCAAAATTATTTTAAAATGACTTAAAGTAGTTGAGCTTGACTTTAGATAACTAAATTTTTTATTTCATTTAAATATTATAGTAGATTTGAATGATAGGTTTTAGTAATGAAGGTTAACTTTATGGGGTTAAGAATTTAGTATAAAAGTACTAAACTATAGTTAACTATTTAAAGTAAAGAAAACTATATTGTTGAAATGTTAAGAGACTTAGACTTTATGTGAGGAGAAAATAATGTTACTCTATGATTAATTATTTAACCATTCCCGCCACCACTCTCCCACCGACGTTCCACCATCATACCTCTGCTTCCTCGCCGCCTCCCCCTCCATATGGCTTATACAACCTCGACCATCGCACCATCATCCTCTCAGACGGTCCTGTCGACTCCTACTTCTCCCTTCCTCTTGATTACCAGATGGATCCTTGCGGGGACAAATTCTTTCACCCTGGTAACCCGCAAGGATTCAATCCACACATCCCAGCGTCTTATGGCCCTGATGGTTTTCACGAGCCACCTCCACCGCTAACTACTAGTCCTTCCTTGGACTTAAGCGACCCGCGGGGTCGTCATCACTGAAGGGAACATACGAGGAGGAAAAATTTTATTGGCTTTGTCACCAAATGCAGCAACGTGGAAGCTCTGCTGTGAATCCGGGTTTTTCTTCAAGGCCAATTGGTGATGGCTTAGGCAGGATGGGTAGTCCTTCTCAAAAGGAGCATGTCAATGACAAGAGGCTATCCAAAAAGGTAAAGTTGGGGGTGAAGGTTATGACGATTTGCTAGCTCGAAGGAAATGCACCGAAGGTAATGACTTTGTCGTGGCTAAGGATGTGGATCAGAAGGCTTTGAAGGATGCCTTTCATAGGTTGTCCAGGAGCATCAATGAAAATCTAACACGTATGAAGAATTATTTAGAGGATGGGAATAATGGGTCATTGCAGTGCATTGTTTGCGGCAGGGGTGGTAAAAACTTTACTGATGTCCATGGACTTATATTGCATTGTTACAAATCTCAAAATCCTGATTTAGAAATCAAGCATCTTGGGTTGAACAAAGCTTTGTGCGTTATGTTGGGTTGGAACTATGCAAAGACCCCAGATAACTTCAAAGAGTATCAATATTTATCTGTTAATGAGGCAAGAGCAAATAGGGAAGATCTTATTTTATGGCCACCAGCAGTAATAATACATAACACAAGCACACGAAAGAGGAAGGATGGTCGTATGGACGGTTTGGGTAACAAAGACATGGATGTGAAACTAGAAGAACATGGCTTTGGTGGCAGTAAGGCAAAGTTCATATATGGGAAGGAGGGACATTCCGGTTTGACTGTGGTTAGATTTCTAAATACTGAAATTGGCCTATGAGAGGCTAAGAAATTAGCTGAATATTTTGAGAAAGAAGACCGTGGACGTAAAGGTTGGGCTCGTGTTTAAGCTTCTCATTCTGGGAATAATGATGAAGAAAACCTAGACTTAATTAAGGTGGCCAAGAAGACTGGTGAGAAGAGTAGAGTCTTTTATGGGTACATGGTAATGGCCATGGATTTGGGCAAGGTTGACTTTGAAATGAGAAAAAAAGTGGATATCAAAAGCAGGAAGGAATTAGATTTTGACTTATTTTAGCACTTCTAAAAAATATTACACTTTCTAAGTTTATCATAACTGCAGAACTTAGCTTGCATACTATTTTCCTTTCTCTCATGGGAAGAAGGCATTATGTACTGAAGTTAATTTATCTTTGGTTGTTTTTAAATTTCGAGCTACTGTTGGAGTTTATGGCTTGAGGGTTTGAATGATATTTGAAATTGATATTCTTGTTGAGTTTGTATGCGATAAAAAACTGCATCACTTGTTTTGTATGTATGTGTATATATATATATATATATATATATATATATATATATATATATATATATATATATAAGTAATTCAAGTTCCAACTTTAGGAAGAGGAGAGTGAAGTTCAAAATTATTAAAGGCTATCTAGATATAGTAATCCTCATAAGAAAAAGATAAAAAGAAAATGAATCAAAAAAGAAAGGATTGAGAAGCAATCTCAAAAAGAGAAAAGAAAATAATAAAAAAGAAAATATATGTGAGGAGAAGCTTGAGGAGATGCCTAATAAAAAATTAGATTCACTTGAACCAACCTAAGGGAAGATATTAGTTATATTTCTGAATTTATATTTAAAGTATTGACCTCCTAACTATTAGCATGAGCTTTTTTTCATATGATTTTTCAACCCACCCTTAATTTGACAAATTATCGTGATTCTTGAAATAAATATAAACTAGAACTCTTAGACTTGACTACTAAATATTCTTATACTTATAGTTTTTACCTAAGTTATTGAAAATATTTCTAAAAGTCTTGCTATTATATTCATTTAAATAAAAAATTATCGTATTCATTGAGTAGAGTTCACTAATATAAGCCATATTTTTTATGTAGTAAACGGATTACTTGAGGATAAGTAATAGTTAAGTTTGGGCATTTTGATGCACCAAAAATAATTTGATTTTTCATATTCATTTTGTACACATTTTTGGTGATATTACACTTTAAAAGAAGGTTTTTTTCATATTTTGCTGCAGGTATGATGATTTTAGCCATATGGAGCATAGAGAAGCGCAAAGGAATGAATTTGGAGCAAAAAAAGGCAAAAAAATAGGAATTTGAAGTTCTGGCACCAACAACATCCAAATGAGCACCGATGGTGCGTTTTTCTAGAGATACCAGAATTAAATCATGCAATAGAGCACCGACGGCGCCCTATCTAGCGTCGATGGAGCCAAATGTCAGTGGAGGCCAAATTCAATGCATTTGGATGACTTTTGGAGGGATTTTTGACGCAACTCTTGGAAAATTCCTTCATAAACTATTTTAAGTTGTTTTAGGCGCCAGCAAAGCTACGTGTGTGTGGGTGTTGTGTAGATGTAAGTGAAATACAAGTGCGTGAGAGTTGACAGGAAGTTTATAAAAGAGTTTAGAGTCTAGGGTTTAGTATTTAGTGTTGTATTGTGAGGGGTTCTTCTCAAAAGAGTTGTAGCAGGAGAGGGAAAGTGAGAGATTGCTTGTTCCTACTATTCCAAGAGAGAATTGTGTGTTATTGTGAAGAGAGAAGGAGATTCAAATGAACTTCAAAGGATTTTCTTGGGGAGGAAATTAAGATAAGTTGTATTTACTTCTAATTGTTTGTATGACCTTGCTTTTATATATAAATTCTTTGTTTTGTCATATCTTCCTCATGAATTTTAACTAGATTTCTTTGTCTATCTTCTTGTAATGATAAAAGGTGAAGCAATGGTTTAGATTGGATGTGCCATATGAAAGATATAAAGTTGTTATGATTTTTCACCTTGCACTTCATTAACTTTTTGATCTACTCAAGTGAATTGTTAAAATATGTTATGAAACATACAATTTGAAAGGGTTATTCTTTCTATAATAAAAGTGGAGAATACATTCAATATCCATGAATGAGTGATGTAGTTCATGTGGTTGGGTGCAAATAAATTAGGAAATATGTTTATTATGTATAGAATTAGAGATTTTATGGTGACAAACTAAAATCTCTAATTTGGTCCTAGTGTTTGGAAACTAAAGCGAGAGTTAGTCCTTAGGTGAAGGGAAGTGGGAGCTCTGGAGTGAGAGCTAGTATCTTTCTAGCCTAACCGTGGATTTAGAGACTAAACCTAGGATGAGCCAATGTTCTTTATAACACTCAAAAGAAGGTAAAGAATAGTAATGCTCTCGTTTCACACAATATAATATTAATACTAATCTATATCATTCACTCATTATAACATCATTGTAAGGGGGAGGACACTTTCTCTAAACTTGAACATTGCACTGCAAAACTTATTTTAGTAGTAGTTAATTTTAACCTGATGTATAGAAAGTAATTTTGTGATTTTAAAATCTCTAACATTTTTAAACTTTAGCAACTTATTATTTACTTTTTATGCTATGAAAATTTGAATAATGGCATTTTGTGTTGCGCTTTAAGGCTTGCTTCATCCCTAATACACCAAAAAGATGCTTGATTTTACATATACATGTTATGTTTAATTTTAATGATATTGCATTTTAAAGAAAGGTATTTTGTATATTTTTGGCTTTAGGTACAATAAATGGAATTTTGGAGAAAAAGAATAAAAAATAGTGCAAATTGGAGAAAAAACGAGCAAGAAAGAAAATTTTGCCCTGAAACATTTCAATAAGTTTTTCTATCCTTAATCTCTTTTACACTTCTTACATATTTTTTAATAAGATTAAACTGTAAAGAAAGGTTGTTTTCATACTTTTTTTGTAGGGCTGTCTGTTAGGAACACGACTCAACTGAAACGGGTGAAACGAAGCTAAAATGCAACAAAAAGAAGTAAAACAGTGGAGCTGCGTAGAATGGGCACCGACGGCGCCAAAAACTAGAGAGCACAGATTTTGAGCGCTGGCAGTGCCCAAAAATGCCACCGACGGCGCCATGAGCGGTTATTGTCCATATACATTGAACCTAGATGTTTTTTGTAAGGTTTCTTGAAGCAGCTTTTGAGAAATTAGTCCCTATACTATATTAGAATGATTTTACGTCAGAAAAAGTGATAGGAATGTTAGAAAAAATTAGGTGAATGTTTATAGATCTTAGAATAAGAGTAGAAATGTAGATTTCTAACTTTTTTGAGAAATTGGTGAGGAGATTTTGAGGGAATCTATAAGGGTTTGTACTAGCATTGTATGAATCAGTGGGAGACTTTGTGTGAGGGATCTTTATCTTTCTTTCAACGGGAAAAAGCAAAGTATAGTGTTCTTCATTATCTTATGATTTTGTAAACACTTATGGAGTAGATTTGTTTTGAAGAAATAAAGTTTTTCGTTGTGTTTCTTCGTGCTTTGTGATGTCTTTCTCTTACTCTTTCTTCTTATTTCAAAATAGTGGCATGAGAAGATTGTCATTATTTTCCTTTTACTTTTCTGTTGCAATAAGTAGGATTCATGTTTATGATATTGGGACGCATACTAGAAGACATTTTAATTATAAATGTAATGGTTTTTGCTTGCACTTCAATTACATTACAATAAGAGCTTTTTGTAGTGTTAAAATTCGTTGTAATTACACTATGATTCAAAAAGGCAGTGTAATTCTCAGCAAAGTGGAACCACATTCAAATTCCATGGATGGTGAAGTTCATGGGAGTTGAGTACAAATAAATAGGGAAATATAGTTTGATGGATGTAGAATTGGAGATTTTAGGGTGACAGGCTAAAATCCTCAATTCGGTCCTACTGTTTGGAAACTAAAGCCAGAGTTAGCCTTTAGGAAAAGAAAGTGGGAGCTCTGGAGTGAGAGCCAATATCCTCCTAAAGTAACCACGGATGTAGGGACTGAACCTTAGATTAGCCAATATTCTTTATATACTCGAAAGAGGGTAAAGAATAAAATTGCTCTTATTTGCCACTATTAAGCTCACTTTTGGTTGAGGTCTAGTCTCTCTTTAGAATAGCCTAGTGTCTAGCCATAGGACTCTTCTGGTGACTTTTAGAAGACTAGTCTTGAAACACTCCCCCTTAAAAATTCAAAATTTTCTCACTTCACTGAGATTTTTCATATGTTTAAGGCCTAATCTCCAGCTTTTTGGAGAAAGAGACCAAGCATAAGGAAGCCCATAGGAAGTCTTCTATAGGTGGTACCCTGAGAGGTCTGGAGCTTACACAATACACACACTTCACACTCACAACCCTAAACAAAGTACATCCCATCTTGAGCCCCGAACTCTTTGGAAACTCATGTGTGTGGTTTTCTTAACCTCTTAGCCCCAAGCTAAGGTTTGGTTAGTACCAACACATAGAGGACCAAATGAGGGTTGCCTTTGGTCCATTGCACAATCTAAACAATCCAATACTACTCACCTTTGATCAACTTCTGTTTTTCCAAAATTTCAATTTTTGACCCCCCTGACACAAAATCTACCCAAAATACCCATAAATCTCAATTTTACCCAAAATTACCCTAATTACCCATTTTTCTCCAAAATTTATTTCAAAATTTTTCCCATCACTCAAATTGATCAAAATTACCCAAATTTGCCAAAATACCCAAATTAACCTCAAAATTTACAAAATTACCAAAATGCCCCTCTTAGCTCAAAAATTACAAAAATTCCAAAATTTTCAGAAAATTCCCAAAACCTTCTAAATATTCCCAATTTCATTTCACTCAACTTCCACATGACCCAATTTGAGCAATTTAGCCCAGTTTAACCAAAATCCCCTATTTGACTCATTTAACCGGAAAGTACCTAAATTAAAACCCGATATCCACCCAATTTCACTCAATCTTGCCCAATTTCAATTCCAAACTTTAATTCAACATCTCTAGCCTCAATTTAAACCAAGCACGAACCCAATTTGACACCCATTTTAGTTCAATCTCACTTAAAATCATGAAATCCCTAATTTTGCCTAAGTGACCCAAATCTCCCAATTTGAACAAAATGTGAATCAATTCTCTCCAAATCAATGTTATAAACCCTTCATAACAGTTCCCTAAACAAAATTGAACCATCAACTTCACCTGATTTGAACCCAAGTCTCACCTAAACCCATTTGAGCCAAATTTCTCAATTTTTGACTCAAACATGTCATATAACCAAAATCCCCAAAATTGAATGCTCTAAACCTAAAATTTTCTCATAATTAATGTTGGAAACTCTTTATAACATCTCCTTAGAGAAGCGCAAAGGAATAATTTGAGAGAAGAGACCAAATCTCCCCTGATTTTTCCAAAGTCAGAGGGGCCTCTAGACAGAGATCTCTATTTTTCAAGTTTTTGTGTCTTTTTTGATAAAATGATTATAATAAATAAAATATTAATTAGAAAAATGCAAGATAAATCTTGGTAGGTTACTTATGACCAGAGGACCCTAGGAAAAATAAAAACTTGGTCTAACTCATTAAATACAACCCTTATGGCAATTAAGACCTAAAAATTAAATAAAAATAAAGTGGATTAAATATCAATGAAAATAACTTTATTTTTTCTCTCCACTGTAATATATGGTCAGAAAGACTCTCCATAAAATTTTCAAGTCAAATGGAGTCAACTTAAATACCTAAATGAATTTTTCAAATTAAATCACATTTTTTCAACTAAATAATTATAATAATTAAAATTCACTTAAAAAATATACCAAATTAATTTTAAGAGTTCTCTGTGATCACAACAGTCTTTCAAAAATAAAATTGCAATTAAAACAAAATTTCATTTTTAAGCATTGTTTTAAAATTTAAATAATTAAAAATTATATAAAATCATAAATTAATAAAATGGTTGGATATGTCCTAAATTTCTCTTAAGCATTTAAGAATAATTAGGATATTTTTCCTAATTTTCTAACTAATGATAATAATTTTTAAAGCGTTAAAATCAATTTTTAAAGGCTAAAATGGAAATTTCCTAATTTTTCACTAAAATAATTTTAATAATTAAAATAAAAATAAAAAAATATGAAATTTGGTTCTCTATGTTTCTCGCCCTCATAGAGATTTAAGAAAAATATAAAACTTAATTTTCAAATAAAAAATATTTTATATTTAATTAATACTCTAAACATTAAAATAATTCTAATAATTAAATTAAAGCACAAAAAACCATTAAATTTGGTCCAAGTGGTCCTCTGGTCTAGGTCTACCTCTAATAAAAATTTCAAAGTCAAAGGTTTTGATTTGGACAAGTTATTGAATTTACATTAAAAATCCCTATTTTTGCTTTAAAATAGATATATAAATTAAATTAAAAATTAAAAAAATCATATTTTCACCTTTGATGTTTTAATTAGCTCATAAGTGGTGTCACATAAAAGTTTTAAAGTCATTTGAGTTAAACTGAATGAATTATGAAGTGACAAAGGCCTATAGGGGCAAATGTGTAATTTTTGAAGAATTTAGCTTTAATCAATATTTAGGCTTAATTAAGGTGGAAAAAGGGCAATAAATGATCTTAATTATTATTATTGAATGGTTGAAATATAAAAGGGTAAATTGTAGAAACCCATCTCATTTTTGTCACATTAAAAGGGTATGTTTATAATTCAATTACTCATTATAATTTGGAAAAGAATTAAATTAAGTGATCCTTAAGGTTAGGGGTTTGACCTTGGAAGCTAGTAATTCACTGATCTAATACCCCTAATTGGTGATTAAATAATGTTGTGATATCTTGAAAAAATCACAGCCACATAAATCAATTTCACTAAAAGTAATTAATTTACCCACTAAAATCTTAAAGGCTTAGTAGTGAGCTAAGATTAATTGAAAATTTGACTAATGTGAAATAGAAAAGGAAACACTGCTAATCTTAAACCACCTGTGAAACACTACAAACCCATCAAAATTGATTAGATTCTTTTATAAATTAAGTTTGCCACAAATGGCCCAACTTACATAATTCCTAAGTGAATTGAAAAGTGATAACTACCCCGTCTTTCAGGATGATTAAAACATTGGCTCGTTGAGCATAAGGATATAAAACGGATGACTCATTTAATAATTATGTTAAGTTCAAATGAACTCATGAAAGCTCAAAAAGATTGTGAAATGTCAAGGTATCTCCTAGGCCCGTTTCGCAAATCTTCTGAACACCTTGTAGGACAACTGGACCTATCATATTTATTAAATGAAGAAATCTCTTAAATAAATTAATAGGACCCACCATGTTATGACATAGAGTTTGGTAGGCCTGTGAAGAACCTATCCATAGGGTTTTACTTTCCTATAAAATATAAATGTTATTGCAAAAATACTAAAGTTTCAGGTGGAGGAATGAGAAGACGCGCCAGGTATACTTTTACAGTTTACAACGCTTTCTTTTCCTACACTTTCCTTACTTTTTCATGCTTACGAGCTTGCATGTTAAAAGACAATGACACTTTGCATGAAAATCAAAACTTTTAGGATAGCCACAAAACCAAAACCAAAATAAAAATTAAAAATCAAAACAAGATAAAATTCACTGCCACAACATTTAAACTATAAAGCAACTCAAAATTTAATCACAAATAAAACAAAAATCACAATTGCAATTAAATTAAACGTCTCTATCAGATGATCAGAAATACCTAGTAGTATACAACCTACTGTTATTAACGGTATTTTTCACAGTCTAAATGAACGTATGGAACTCATTAAAGTTGAGTTTAGTAAACTCATCTTGACTAAGTGAATCTGAAGAAAATAGTGGTGTCGGGATGATGGAACCATAAGATCTTAACTGATTCCGCTTAATCAACTTAAACATTGTCCCATAATAAAATATTAAGATACCTCAATATTTCCACAACACGACACTTACCATTTCTTATAATTGACACTTCTTTAAACTAAACCTGCTACGATGAGGAGTTTGGAGCATGCATGGTGGGCAGCATGGCCATCTTAAATAGCAAAACTCCTTAGAAATAAAAAAACAAGCCACAGGACTTCGAGGTTGCTTGAGTAGTGCAGCATTAATACCTACCTTATCTCTTTAGACCTTTATACTTCGTGCAATATAAGACCTAAAAAATTTTAAGATTCTGAGGTTGTCATCGAGTATGACATAAACCCTCCTATCTTCCAGGCTATTCACATGATCAATATCAAGTGAATGTAAACTCTAATTAAATAAAATTTGCAGGATGAAATAATAAGAAACATCTCAAATTGAAGCCGAACCATAGGATAGTTCGAGAAAAACTCAAAGAATTCTCTTAGATCTATGTCTTTCCCCTAGTCTTTCTTTCTTTTCGATACCTACAAAAATTATTCCAAAATTTGTGCCACTCACCTATTAAATTTCCTATTACCAAGTTTTCTTAAAGAACTTTACCCTTTTGGAATTCATGAGTACAATGTTTCCTAATCCATATCAAGAGTTTTCATAGGTGACTTCGTTATCTAAGATGAAATTAAATATAGGGGCTTGCCCTTACAGGAAACTTGAAGATCCCATATTAATTTTTTCCTTATATAATTCCTCCATATTAGATAGGGGAAATTTTTGGTTGACATAAATGGTTTGCAGACCAAATGGATATCATAGATTTTTTAGTTTAGTTGATCAAGCCTCACTGCCAAGCAATTTGTCTATTCTTTGGGATAGACATATAGCTTGTAGTGAAGTACTTAATTATTTTAAACTATCAATTATATGAGATCAGTTTGATTTCATAGTTATTAAAAAAATGATTGTTTTTAATTGTATTTATTAAATTAAATCCGCACCATCCAAAAATACAAACGAAGAATTTCACTTTCACAGCCAATAATTTCTAGTGAATCTGCTAGGGAAAACTAGTTTCTCTTTTCCTTAAGATCAAGAAATGTTATATCCATACATTGATAATGAGTTCATGTCCCTCTTGAACCAAATTACCATTCATCCGTCGATACACTTAACTCATTTCTTTCTTGGGGAAGTACGATTAAATATCCTCGATTTCAGGATCATATGTTTAACCATCCTTAAACAGAGGGGGTTCAGTGATCTTTAGGTTCCTTCTTGATTTTTTTGGGGTCAGACCCCCAATAAGGGTGTCAGCAAGCAAGTTTTGTCAGGGCAATGTGCATCGAGAAGGGGATTCCGGATGGGGTCCCATACTTTACCTCCTCTTTGTGCCTCCAGCTTGAATCCTGTTATCAGCAGATTGAACCTTTCCTTCCTGAAATCCAAAAACTCATTTTAACAAATTTATGAAAATCTGAAGGTAGAAAAATAAAATAAATAAACAATAATAATAAAATGTTAAAATGAAAGGAAATTGTACCCAGTTTACAGAGCACTTTTTTCCTTCTCGTAGTGTTTGCACTATGATTGAAGGGTTTGAGCCCTCACTAATTTCCACAAAAATTTTCCTTAGACAAAGTCATGATGTCTACCCCTACAGTCACTTTATCCTACAACCTGCCCTCCTCCCATGAGGCCCATCTAGTAGCACCAATGATTCAGTTCGGGACCGGCTTAGTGAGTTTGAAGTCGTACTCGAAAAAGCCCCATTCGTGGTCATGAAAGTTGCCACCCAAGATGTATAAGAGCCTTCTGCTGAGTTTAACTTGAACTCCCACCAAGATTTCCCTTTTACTATGAAGGTGAAAGTTTCTACTACTCCCGTCAAGTCAGTCGTCTTAGTGCCTAGGAGAGTCGTCACCCCTACCGCTACCAGTTTTGCCGTCAGTGCACCTACTTTCCCATCTATTAAAGGGAAAGAGATTCTGCATGAAGAAGATTCTAACGACACCTTTCTCACCCCGCTGTCAGTTTTTTAGATTGGTTCTAGTTCCATGGTTTCATCTCTAACCAAATATCAAAGGAGGAACCACAATCGAAGAAGTCTCAAAGCCACCAGGGTGCAAGTTGTAAGTCTACCGATGATTGATGAGATTCCTCAAAAGAAGGAACTAGTTCTTCCGAATACCTCTCCTCTCCTTCTAGGGAGTAGGTTCCACCCGTTAGTCGACATTACCGGAGATGACAGCCTCCACAGGATTGCTACCTAGCTACCATCACCACATGGCCATGATGAGGTGGGGGAGAGGCCCACACCCATCACCCAAGATTACACCCTTTTCCAGAGGTTAACTGAAAGCAATGGATGTTTTGTTGCTAAGCTACTCAAGAGGATGGGATGTGTAATATCCTCCAAAATAAAGGATGAGATTCTGAAACTGGATAGGCACATCTGAATATCTATCAAACGCTGTTTGGGAAGACACGTTGATGCCACTATTACAGATGTTACTACTGCCATTTCGACACCTGCAGTGCGCAGATCAGTTAAGTCCCAGCTGGGTTCGAGAATATCAGTTAATGATGATTATAAGGAACCCCGGGAGGGAAAGAATAAGAGAAGATTATTCTCCTCTGTGCATGGTTTGCACCCTATGGAGCACACTTCCCCACACTACTCCAGTATCCCCGCGGAGACACCCAATCCCAAGGCACCGACACTTAAGAGGAAAGTGTGATTACCAATGGTCGTTGCACCAGTGCATTCCAAAAAGTTTGTTAAACACCAGATGGATCATGAGTCTGAAGTTCCCATTGCCACTACTTTCATTGCTTCTGAATCAGTTGCAGAGAAAAGCGACAGTCGAGAGAAGCTTATGGATTTGAAGCTGACAATGATAAAACAATCGATGATAAAGTTTGAAAGCTCCGAACGGAAATTTTAGAATTGGTAAAACAATGAAGGTTGGGTATCGATGATGAGGATTACTTCTTGTCAGATTACATGGACGAAGAATTCATGGAAATCAATATGGTTGAATTTTGGTCCATGTCATCTGAGCGCCATGCTCCTCGTAACGAGAACACCGTAGATGAGTTTTGAAGGACCATTCTGACAAGAAATGAATAGATTAGATGTCTGGAGAAGAAGATGGAGGAGATGACTGCCGCCATGATCGCCATGGCTACACTCCACAGACAGTCACAGTTATGACACGCAGCATCTCTACAGGTTAACCAACCTGAGATTATACACATTGCATATGAAAGAAGAGAAGTTGCTTCTACCAATGAAGATGAACCTCCAAGGAAAGATCCGACACCGAGACTACCAAAAAAGGATATCAAGAAAATGGTCAAACAACATGTTTAGGAGGCCTTGGCTCATTCCTTAGGAGAAGCATCAGTTTCAAAGGGTAAACCCTACCTGGAGGAATTTGATGTCGTACCTTACCCCAAAGGCTTCATGCCCCTGACTTTCAAGACATTTGATAGGACAGGAAATCCTCGTCAGCATATGGCACACTTCAGAGCCAGTTGTTGCAACACAGAGGGAGTGAAGCACTGTTGTTCTGATAGTCCATTAGCAGCTTGTCAGTGATAGAATTTAATTGGTACAGTAAGCTTCCCGATGGATCAGTAAAGAGATTCACAGAAAAGGAGAGCATGTTTGTGAAGAAATTCACTGATGCTCAGCACAATGTTACTATAGGAGATCTCGTAATAGAGCGGTAGAAGCCCCATGAGACTTTGGTTGACTACAACATATGATAGAGAAAGTTGAGCAAGATGTGTAAACCTCAGCTATAAGAATAACGTGCGATCGAGATACTACTCAAGAGTATTCACGGTCCATTGGCATTCATGGTCAAGGTTCTCACCATTAAGTCCTTCGAGAAGCTACTCATCAAGGTGAGCAGTTTACAAGAAGAAGTCAAGCATATGGAGTCCAAAGAGAAAGCAAAGAAAATAAGGCTCACCAAAGCATATGAAAATAGATATGGCGTAGCGGCAATGGTCGATAAAGGGAAACAGCTGATGAGTATTCAGGCTAAGCAGTCGCCGCAGCAGCACAGTAAGCCTTCGCAGTACAATCAGTCTCAGCGGTATGGTCAGCTGCATTCACAGTAGAGCATTCGGTCTAGTCATCAACAGAGGTCATACAGGACAGATGGATGACAGTGTCCGACAATGGAAGAATGACTACGCAAGAATTACTACTTTAAGGGTGATACAATAGAAAAGATGTTCAAGAATTTAATGAAGAAGCCCGAGTTTAGATTGCTTGAGTCGAAGAAGCTGGAAGAGATGAACAAGAAAGATTAACCCAACATTTGTCCCTGTCACAGGATGCTTGGCCACACTATAGAAAACTGCTTCAGTTTTAAGGATTGGCTCGAAAGAAATTACAAAAAAGGGAATATAATAATACCGAAAGAATATTTAAAAGAACATGAAGGAGGTTTTTTCAAGGTGATTTTGGTCGAGCCAATCTCTCCGATCAACCCAAATGCCGGCAAGGGTGGATGGAGTGCAATTTCGAATGAGCTCAAGAGAGTCCTAAATCAGATCCAGTCCACTTCAAAGAAATCTGCTGCCCTGAATCTGCCATCAGCTCAGCCTAAAATGAAAATTCCACTGAGGAGGCTACCACAGTGGGAAAGAAGAAATAAAGAGATCGGGAATGTAATTAAGGACGATAGTGCGAAGGGTAGGATAGGGGCTGCCCCTATTAGATTGACTATCTCAGATTCGTGGGAGAATTCCCTGAAACCCATGACTTTGTATGATTATCTTTATGCCCCTCCAGAGTCTCTTAATGATAATAGAAACAATTTTGGCTATGTTCTTACTATCTCTAGTGATGATGTAACTAATCACAATCTATCTAACCCTGATTTTGATTCTCAAAATGATCCTCAAATCACATTAGCACCCGACAATGACATTGGCAAAGATGAAGAAGATATCAACAACACCGGTTACGACAGTACGAGAAGCGACGAGCCAGTCCTCGAGTGCAAAGGAATTTCACTTGTGATCAACCTAGATCTTTTAGATACATAAACGATACCAGAAGAATCTACTACAACATCAGGAGAACCTCTGGATCCAGAGGAGGAAGAAATAACAAAAGTACATTTAAGAAGTGGAAAGGTGCTACCACTAAGATTAGCTCTAGTAGATAAAGAAAAACAGACGATTACTCAAAAAGAAATATCTCCAGTAACGGAAGAAGAACAAATTCGAAGTAAGACCAAGAAGTCAAATAAAGTGGATTAAAATGTACTAGGACATCTCAGGAAGTTTTCAGCCAAACTAAGTATTTACGATGCTCTGATCCTATCAAAGGAGATGAGAGAAAATCTGATCAAGGCTTTATTTGATCCAAATATTTGCTTAGCACAGTTGTCTAGCACATCCTTAGATGTAGTTTGTACTTTGAAAGGACAGTGTGGTGTAACATCAGAGGTGAGTTATTTCCCATGTAGCTCACAGCTCGTAGGGCCGGAGACTTTCCAATTCTGGATCTGGCTGGAAGTGGTAAGGTGCCTTTCTGTCATCCATCCTTCTAAAAGTCACAGAGATCAGCTCCACTGGCACTCCCGGTATACAATGTTTTGCGATGTCTGCTCCATTTCCTTTTAATATCATGACGGAACCTACCGGAAGTGGTATCTCCACCGGCCCTCGGAACTTACCCGGGCTTGCTATCCGGGGGTCAGATCCGAACATGATATTGCATTGGTTGACGAACGAAACTGTGTAGAAAGGTCTGACAAAGTCGTGGTGGTCTATGTGTGGAGATATGCAGTCGCCCTTCTAATAAATGTTGATGATGCAACTGTTGGGTATGAAGTCTGTTGGCAGTACCCTCCACGTTACCATTCTTTTCACCATTTTTTTAATTATCCTTTGCATTGGATCCACCTCACTGCGACGGAGTATCCCTGGTGGATTTCCTTTTCTGTCCTCTGCGAAGTTATAGCAACATCCGCATTGTATTGTGACTCTTCCTCTCCCTGGAATCCATCTCTGAGGTTCTGAATAAGTCTTTTCCCTCAGACGGCCTGCTTGGCCCATCTTCTGAAGTTCTAAGATGTAGTTCACAATCTGCTGCTGCTCGTACTCTGAGAATACATCTGTGTGTAACTCGAGACCTTCCAAAATGTTGATCATCTTGCCTCTAATCCTTTCAAAGTATTTGAAAGTCTTTTTCTCAACATTTTGCATTCTTTCTAGTTCATATTCCCGGATGATCTGCAAGTGACGAGGCCTAGTAACGTACTGCGGGATGTATGGCTCAATCCCGTCACGTTCTCCTACATACCTTGGCTCCTTGGGGATTGTCTCTGTCAGGACATCCTCTGGGGTTGCTTCCGCAACAAGGTTCTTCAGATCAAGTATCTTTGTCCGGCGTCGAGGCACTGACTCTATTTATATTCTACTTGGCACTTCTTCGATTTGTTCTGATTTTCTTAGCGTTAACTTTCGTCTTTCTGGTTCCTGACGAACCGGTATCTTTGAAATGTGTCTGCAGGCAAAAGCAGTTATTTCCTCGTGTTGATCTACTGCTAGTTTAGTCAACATCTTGCGGATACGGCTATTCTTATTCCTTCTTTAGGTAGCAGTGAGAGTAGCTCTCCTTACCCCTTGAATTTCTGCGGGCGTGGCGCTGACGAGCCTGCCCTCTGCTGTGGTAACTACAGACTTGATTTTCTTGCTTTCCTCGATGTTTGTCTTTCTTTTCTTGTTACTGGATTGGTGGCTTGGGCCACCCATCTTCATCACTGTCTGGCTGTGAAGCTCTTCTCGGTCAACTGGGATCCAATCATTTTCTTTGTACTGTAGGCTGGCTGGTGTGAAGTTAGAATCAAGTTATATCACTGCTCCATCCTTCACCCTCTTTTCATCGAGTGCGAGACTCACGCCATTTTTAAGGTTTAGGACCAACCGCCCGTTCGACATTTCCCTGCGAAAAAGACAAGGAAAGGATCAGGGGTTGTACTAAGAACAAGAACATTAAGAAAATATTTATCACTGAAGATTCTTATTCACTTATTTTAACTTTTAAGGAAAGTAGGAAAAGATGAAGAAAGATCAGGAACAAGATTTGATTTGAACGGAAGGGTAAAACTTTATTATTATGATTTTACATATTTTATTTTTAGCACATATTTTTTGTTAATGATTTTTCTTTTGTCATCCATTTTTATGTTTTTGGGTTTGGACCCAGTCACAAGTGGTTACTTCACCCGTGTTTCTAGGGATGAGAATTCTTTCCTTCGAAACATCAATTTGCGTAATACTTCTTCAAATATCGTCTGTTGATTGGAAGCATTTGTCGTTCTCCTTGGCAGTCACAAGTTGGTAAGAGCCTCCTCAGTAGACTGTCTCGACCACCAAACGACCCTTCCCAAGTCGGTTCAAATTTGCCACCTATCTTGCGATGTGTAACAATAGGTCTTCTGAGAACCAAAACCAGGTCACTGACTTTGAATGTCCAGGGGCGGACTAATTTATCATGAGCCTGGATCATTTTGGCTTCGATACGGCTCCAAATTCCGTTGCGCGAAAAGTCGGCTCCCTTCCAAGCTTTCCAATTCTTCTAGTCTTAGTCTGGCATTTTCCTCTGTAGTGATTTTGTTCGCAACTGCAATTCTGAGTGATGGGAGCTGAACTTCCAAGGGTAGAACTGCCTAGGACCCGTACACTAAAGCGTAGGGCGTAGACTGAGTAGGAGTCCTAAAAGTTGTCATGTAGGCTAATAAGGCTTCTAACAACTTCTCATGTCAATTTCTCTTGTTGTCATCCAAAGTTTTCTTTAGAATTTGAACGAGAGTTTTATTAAAAGCCTCAGCCAAGCCGTTTGCTCTTGGGTAGAAGATCATTAAGTACTGCCAATCGATCCCGTGTCTTCTGACAAAATAGTTGACCTTTGTACTTTTGAATGCTGACCCAATATCTGAAATGATTCTGCGCGGTACCCCAAAATGGTAGAATACTTGGTTCTTGAAAAACTGTAGCACGTGGTGTGCCTTCACTTCCCTGAGTGGTATAGCTTCTGCCAATTTAGAAAAGTAGTCTGTAACTGCAAGGATGAAGCGATGTCCTCTTGAAGAAGGTGGTTCTATCAGACCCACTATATCTGTGCCCCAACACTCAAACGGCCACGACGCGATTGTCGAATGTAGCACATTTGGAGGTTGATGTAGAACTACTCCATGCACTTAGCATTGGTGACAACTCTTGGTGATCTTCGTACAGTCGGTCATCATTGAGGGCCAGTATTACCCTAGTCTTTTAATCTTCATTTTCATTTTATGACCCGACTGATGAGCGCCATAGAGTCCTGAGTGTACCTCTTTAACAATTTCACGAGCCTTGGACCCGCTCAGGCATCTTAACCACATCTGATCAAAATACATTCTGTATAATGTATTGTTTATTAATGCGTAAGACAGAGTTCTTTTCTCGATTTGAGGGGCTAATGACTTATCATCTGGTAATTTTCCTGTTTATAGGTAGTCTATTAGCGGTTGACGCCAATCTTCTATGTTTTCTGTTATTGCTGCAACTGATTCCTCTCCTTTTTCTGATTTCTGTATTATATCCAGGTCGAGCTGTGATAGGACCTGTCGTCCCTGAACTGACACTTCAACTGACTCATCTTGTAAGCAGGCAAATTCTTTTGCAAGGCGAGCTAGCGCATCTGCGAGAGCATTTTCTTTTCTGGGGATTTTGTAGATCGTTACATTCGGAATATGTTCCAACGGTTTCATGGTATACTGAAAGTACTGCTCGAGTCTTGGCTTTAAAATTCTGTACTGTCTAGCGACCTATTGAATGATCAACTGAGAATCTCCGTAGATGTTGATGTCTGTTATTCCCATTTAAATGGTTAGTTCTAATCTTGTTATGAGGGCTTTGTATTCTACCTCGTTGTTTGTACACGGCTCTTTTAAGTGGTAGGAGTATCTTAACATCCCCCGCTCCGGTGTTATAAAGATTAGTCCGATTTCTGCCTTACCGGGCACTATCATTTGCAATTCTTTGTTCTTCTATGCTGAGGACGATCCGTCGAAGTATAGTTGCTAACGTCGATCATCAGGGTCTTCTAGGCTCATTATCTGCTCGTTAGGCAAATCCTCGTCGAGAGGCGAATCTGCCAGTAAAGGGTGTGCTGCAAGGAAGTCAGCTAGAACTTGTCCCTTTACGGCGCGAAGAGGAACAAAAGTTATGTTAAATTACAATAATATCATCAACCACCTGGCAAGTCTGCCAGAGAGCGTCGGCCGGGTCATCAAGTATTGCAACCGATTAACTCTCGAAAAAAGGTTGACCTTATGAGAAAGCATGTAATGTCTGAGCTTCTGTGCGGTGAAGATCAGGGCTAAGCAATGCTTCTCAATAGGAGGATACTTTACATCCATCAGAATTAGACGACGACTTAAGTAGTAGAGAGCATTTTCTTTTCCCTCATCATTGACCTGGGCTAGCAGGGCTCCAAGGGAGTCGTCTAAAGCCGCGGTATAAAGTATCAACGGTCTACCTGAGACTGGGGCTGCTAAGACAGGAGGTGTCATTAAGTATTGTTTGATGTCATCGAAGGCACGTTGACATTTGGAGTCCCAAGTAAACTTGGCATCCTTCTTAACCAAAGCAGAAAAAGTCTGACACCTTCCTAACAAATTTGATATAAAGCATCGAAGATATGCCAACTTTCCTTGAAAGGATCGCAGCTATTTCAAGGTTCTAGGAGGTGGCATTTCTAAGATATCTTTAATCTTTTCCGGATCAAATTTAATTCCACGATGTCGGACAACAAATCCTAAGAATTTCCCGGAGGTGACGCCGAAGGCGCATTTTAAGGGATTCATCTTAAGGTTGTATTGTCTTAGTCGCTCGAAAATAATTCTCAAATCATACAGGTGATCTTCCTTCAGTTTACTTTTGATGACCACATCATCCACGTAGCACTCAACTTGGTTGTGACTGAGATCATAAAAAATCTTCGCCATCGCTCTTTGGTATGTTGCTCCTGCGTTCTTTAGTCCGAATGGCATTACTGTGTAGCAATACACTCCGATCGGTGTTCTGAATGTCGTGAGCTTTTCATCTTCTGGTGCCATCTTTATCTGGTTGTATCCTGATGATCCATCAATGAATGAAAATATTTCATGTGTTGAAGCAATATCGATCATTAGTTCTGGGATTGGCCGTGGAAATTCGTCTTTTTGACATGCTTTATTCAAATCTCTGAAATCCACGCAGATTCTGATCTGACCATTCTTCTTTCTGACCGGTACCACGTTGGCTAACCAAGTAGGGTATTGGTCTTCACGGACAAATTTAGTGTCTATTAGCTTCTTAACTTCGGCTATTGCTTGTTGCTCAATTTCTAGATGCATTCTTCTGGGAGCTTGTCTGACTGGAACAGAAGTAGGATCTACTCCTAATTTGTGAACTGCGACTTCTGGAGATAATCCTGGAATTTCATCGTAACTCGAAGCAAAACAATCCTTGAATTCCATTAGTAGCTTGATTATTTCCTCAGAATCTTCTTTATTGATTAAGGAGCTAACAAAGGTAGGCTTGGGCTCTTCGCTAGTACCTAAGTTAACTTCCATTAACTCGTCTATTGTAGATTTGATTTCTTCTTCGAATTCTGGTGAAGCATCTCCGATTGGTAGGTCTTCGAGATCTCCTGAAGCTTCCAAGCAGTCTTCATTAGGTTCGCAAGTGACAACCAAGCAAAATCTCGTATCGTCAACTGAATCTACAATGCCGAATCCGAGACCATGTTTTGAATTGGGAGGCCGACCGACATTATTCCATAATTTTTCAAAGTGTTGTGATCGGTCTTTTGTCTATTGTCGAGGTAAGACACCACGTTGAATTAAATTTTGAACACAGGGAGAGTACCACTCAAAAGGTAATTCCATTAATTCGGAAGAAGTAACATCTTTAAATTGTACATCTTTTTCATTATTGGAAGAAGAAGCACCACGGTAAAACTTGATTGGCTTAGTACCACCACCATGCACTTCCTTGACCACCATACCCTCGATCTTATTAGAATGGATCGGGGTCAGGGTCATAGTATGTACATTATGATTAATCTTCTCGTACATTGATTTGTATTCTTCATTCTTTTCATCTTAGAGAGAGATCTGGAACTGGGGTTTCTTTTGACTTATTGTCGCTGCTTCTTTCTTGATTTCGTCTCCTTCTTTGGAAGTGTTCTCCCAATCAACATCGACGACTGATTTCTTCTGTCCAACTATTTTAACATTTCTTCCACGTCCCCGTCCCCGGCCTCGACCTCGGGTGCGAGTTCTGGAGAAATCTTCACCATCTCGCTGTAAGGGAGTTGTGAGTAACTGTTGAACTAGAACTTCAGGTTCTTCATCATCTCGGATTTCTTTTGCTTCATTCAGTATAGTATTTCTAGAAAAGATTGTTTTCTTCGGGGGCGCGTAGTAAGCCGCATCTTCATGAATTTCAATCTCGTGTACGGAGAATGGTTGCAAGTCACCTTTGATGCACTGTTCCCCTCCTTCGTACTACTTTATGCACTGGTGCAGAGACTACGGTACCATCCAGTTTTCATGGATCCACGGTCGACCCAGTAGAGCGTTGAACGATGTCTCAGAATCAATTATGTGGAATTTTGAGGTTGTCTTTGCTAAATCACCGGTCTTCATTAGTAGTGTTATCGATCCAAGAGCACTTTCTCCTTTTTAATTGAAGCCTCTTAATATCATCTTATCTACTTCAAGTTCGCGAGCATCAATTTTCAAATATGCTAGCGTCCGAAGATTCATTATGTTGATTGATGCTCCCGGATCAACCAATACTCTAGAGAGCGTAAACTTTCCAATAGTGACTGAAATGTATAACGGTCGGTTGTGATCTTCTTTTCCCAGTAATAGATCATTGTCCGTGAAGGTAACACCTCGTTG
This sequence comes from Papilionanthe hookeriana x Papilionanthe teres, assembly GCA_022702705.1. Taxonomy (NCBI): domain Eukaryota; kingdom Viridiplantae; phylum Streptophyta; class Magnoliopsida; order Asparagales; family Orchidaceae; genus Papilionanthe; species Papilionanthe hookeriana x Papilionanthe teres. The sequence goes on along the minus strand of CM040430.1, from coordinate 29,411,378 downwards.
TTCTTTTAACGAGCAAACCTCGCCAAAGGAATTACTGGCCATTTGAGCTAAACAGATCTCTAGATCAAGTAAAGCCTTGATCAGAGCCTCCCTCATCTCCTTTGACAGGATCAGAGCGTCGTGTGCTTAGTTTGGCTAGTAGCTTCCTAAGATGGGCTAGCACATTATAGTCCACTCTATTACCATGTTCCTCGGTTTCTTCCTGAATGGGCAATTCTTTTGCAGGGGCTGGCTCTTCCTGAGCAACCACCTGCTTTCTTTTATCCTTTGGACCCATTCTTGGGGGAAGAACTTCTCCACTTTCTAAATTTACTTCAGTCATCTCTTCTGAATTTGGTGTTGAATCTGCCGGTGTATCCCCTTGAATTGGAACAACTGGCTTTTCCGAAGTTGCTTCGGTATCTGATGGTTCTAATTCTATTGTGATCGGAGCCCCTCAGAATTCACAAATGGACTCGTTGCTTATCGAGCTTTCGTAACCTCCTTTGTGAACATCTTCTTCGTCGTGGTCATAGAGCTTGTGTATGATTTGAGAATCGTTATTTGTATTTGAATCGAGATCCGGATTAAGTCGGTTGTCGCTAGTTACGTAATTGTTAGAAACAGTCAAAACGTAGCCAACGCCATAACCCTTATTATTATAAGATCCCCCCGGGGAGGACAGATAATCATACAGAGTCAGGAGTTCGAGGGATTTCTCCCCCAATCGGAAACAACCATCCTAGGATAAGCAGCCCCTAGTCTACCCTTCGGAGCCTCGATCTTCTTTTCTTCCATGATCTTTTCCTCCTTCTGAGGCGGTTCTTCAATCGCAATTGATAGTGCCGGCTCGACAGGTCTCAAACTTTGAGATGAAGCACGTACCGAAGCGGCCTGGATGTGATCCAAAATTTTCTTCGATGATTTTGTCCAGACAGTACTCCATCCATCATCAGTCGTGTAAGGGTCTATCGGAACAATGGGATCCCTAGAAATAACATTGACGGAACCTCCCTTCTGGGGTTCCTTCATGTATTCCTTTAGGATGGTTATGTTCCCTTTTCGGAGATTGTCATCAAGCCAACTTTTGAAAGTGATGCAATCTTCTATCTTATGTCCAAGCATCTGGTGGTAAGGGCAATTGTTCGGATGATCTTTCTTATTGACTTCTTCCGGCTTCTTGGGCTCTGGCAGCTGAAAATCCCGTGTCTTCATTAAGCTGCGGAACATCTTCGCTACTGCTTCCGTTTTGAATGAATATTCTTTATTTAGAATTTCTCTTAAGGTATGCGATGAACAAGGCGGTTGTTCATAATGCTGAGACGACTGATAGCTCGGACGAGGTTGCTGATAGCCTTGCTGAGGTTGCTGATAAGTCCGTTGTGGTGGTTGATAATTAGGCTGTGGCCGCTCTGACTGTATCTGAACCGGCTGCTTGCCCTTATCTACTGTCACGACGATTCCGGATTTCTTTTTGAATGTTTTCACAGTTTCTGCTTATCGTTCTTGTCCGCGAAACTTAAATGTTTTGCCTCCTCTTGCAAGCTCTCGGCCTTGCTAAGCAACTTCTCGAAAGTCTTGATTGTAAACCCTTTAAGGAGAAGTGTTATCGGACCATGGATACTTTTAAGCAGGATACCGACTGCATGTGGTTCTTGAAGCTGGGGTTCATACTTCATGCTTAAGTTTCTCCATCGATGTATGTAATCAACTAAAGTATCGTTCGGCTTTTGCTGCTCCACCACTAGGTCACCGATAGTGATGTGGTGCTGAGCTCCGGCAAATCGTTTAACGATGAGATTCTCCAGTTCTGAAAAAGTCTTCACTGAGTCGTTTGGCAATTCTGCGTACCAGTCGAAGGCGATCCCTGACAAACTGCTGACGAACTGGCGGAAGAGTTTGCAGCAACTAGCAAGAAAATGTGCAACATGTTGCCTGGGGTTTCATGTTCCATCAAAAGTCTTAAACAGAGGTGGTACGAAGCCTTTCGGGTATTGGACTGCATCAAACTCCTAGGGGTAAGGTCTACCCGTCTGAATAGATGATCCATTCTTGGATTGTGCTAAAACTTCTCGCACCTGCTGTTCTACCATGGTTTTAATATCCTTTTATGAAATCATGCTTTGTGTAGAATCCTTCTTTGGTTGCTCATCCCTATTGACAGATGTGATCTCTTTTCCTCCATCCGCAAAATGGATGATCTCTGGGGGTGTCTCTTTCTGAGGCTGGGCCTGACTCTGTAGAGTGGCTAAGGCAGCAACCATCTCTTCCATCCTCTTTTCCATCTGGGAATTTGTGTCATCTCTTTCCCGAAGCTGTGCTCTCAACACTTCTGGTTCATCTCTTTCAGCAGTGGTCGGAGTACCTTGCGAAGCTGACGATGCTCGTGTCTCAACCATGTTGATCTCGACATACTCCTCATCCATGAACTCTGATGAGTCAACTTCATCTCCTAGTTCTTCTTCTCTTTCATTTGCTAACCGTCGGATGTCGGTTCTTAACATATCCATGGCATCCTCCAGTGGCCCTTTTCGCACGGCCTCGTAGTTGTCTCGTGACGGTTGTTGAACTTCCTTTCCAGGAGTCTCCTTTAATGCGGTAGCAATTTCTTCTGATTCGAGTCTCCTGACGAGACTTTTCTTTTCAGGGCATTGCTTCTGTCTTAACTCGCCAGTACTAGGTCGCCACACCATCCTTCTTGTAGCCGGAAGCCTAGGTCCGGATGGTCTGTCGACTATATGCTGGAAGGTGGTATCCTCCCTAATCTGTAGACCCGATACAACAACGGGCAGACTGGCTTTCATCTTCTTCTTTGGTTTCTCTGTGGCAGCAACAAGTTCTATTCGCGGTCCGAGGCTGGATTTAGCTGGCTCCCGTCCAATCCTTTTTAAGATTTCTGACACAGGGCATCTTTCTTTCTTTGCCAATCTTTCTATTACAGCTTGCAGCCGAGCCAATGGCATAGTCTTATCCCTTTTCCTCTTGTAATTGTTGTAGTATGCAGGTCGGGGTAATGCAGTGGTGATCCTACGAACATCTTCTTCATCTGATGCGGCAGAGAGGGGGTGAAACTTGCTCCCTTCCAACAGGCAGTTCTTCTCTTTCTTCAGGATTTTCTTCTAGAAAAGCAACAGCAGCAGCTCTAGCTTTCTTGGCGATCTTTCTGCTTCTATTTCTCCCTTGAGTCCAAGTTAGGGGTGCAACTCTTGAACTAGACCCAATCTAAAAAATAGATGGTATTGTAGCAAAGTCTGCACCCTCCACGTTGACAAGCTCATCACAGACTTGGACTTCCTTCCCCTTCAGTTTGGCAGAAGTCGGGGTAGGTGCTGAGATGACTAGACTGGTGGGGGTAGAGACAATAGTCCTCCTACGAACAGTGGTACCCTTATCAGCTGGAACCCTTTGCAGGGGAGGGAATTCTCGAGTTGATTTCAGATTGAACTCAATCACGGGCTCCTCAGTTTCTGATACTTTGTCCATTAATGTGAAGAGAGTGACATCAGCAAACTTGATATCTGTGTTACCAAATCCTTGTTCGAAATGGATGATACCATTGTCGGGCAGCTCATCCTTGTAAACGACAAAGTCCATTCCATTGGTGAAGGAGAACATTAGCTTTGGGGCAGACATTTCTGCAGGGCAGATTCCGAATGTTAGTCCCGAATCATGCTTCTTTTCGTTGTAAAGTTTAGGACGAAAAAGAAAGAGTTTGAACACATTTTCGTTTACCTTAGTGTATTTGTGATTTTAAAAGGATCTATTCATCAAAAGAGTTGTTTATTAGAGGATTTGTTATTTAGGAATGGAATATTTAAGGGTATAGAAAAGGTAAAGGATTCAATTTAGAATCAGAAAGGAAGAGAAAGTCTTATGCAAGACTTCTCGACTCAAAGGACCGCTTCCTAAACTAACACCTATTGGGGGTCCACCCCACCTCAGGAAAGAGGTAAAAGGATCTCGGAACCTCTCTGTTTAAGGGTGTCTAAACAGTGGCTCCTAAATCCGAGAGAAGTTGGCTATACTCGTTCAAAACAGAAATGAACGGGGTATTCCAACGGAAGAATGCTAGTTTTGGTCCATTAGGGGCATGGACTCACTACCGATTTATGAAAGCAAAACCATTTGATCAAAATGGAGAGAGGAATTAGTCCCCAGCGGAGTCGCCAGAAGTTTTCGGCATATTTTTAGGTTATGTGTTGTATTTTGAAAAGGGGTCGCCTAATAGAAATTGTCGGCGAATTTTAGATTTTAAATTTAATTTAAATATATATAATTTAGACAAGTAGTATTTAATTTTGAAAATAATTTTAAGTTTGAAAATTTTAATATATGAAATCAAACCGATCTCACATCCCAAATAGTCTATATAAAATAGCACCGCATCACAAATCGTGTATCTATCCCGAATAATAGACACACTGCTTGACGATGGGGCTCGATTAAATAAACTAGAAGATTTGTGACATTCGTTTGGTCTGCGAACCAATTTTATAAGCCGACAAGTTCCCCGCTTAATATAAAGGAATTAAGCGGTGGTTTATATTACTCCGGGTTCTTAATGTTCCCTATAAAGGCAAGCCCCTATAGTTAATTACATCCTAAGTGACGGGAATCACTTAAGAAAACACTCGATAATGATCAGTGGTTTTGCTCTCAAGAATTTCAAAGTTTAAGGTTTTCAAAGGATTTGAGTTTTGGAAATTTCAATTGGGAATAGAACAAATTTGGAATGCGTTAATTTCAGGAGTTCAAAGGAAAAAAAGTAGGTGAAGCTGAAGATCCAAGAAGAATCTAGGCAACTTCCCAAACTATCCTATTGTTTGGCTTCAATTTGGGAATTTATTTATATATTTCAATCTTGCCAATTTTAATTAATTAGGACTTATATTAGTATGACATAACCATACAAATAGCCTCGAAGATGTGAGGGTTTATTTCGTACCGAATGACTACCTCGGAGTCCTAAGACCGGTTAGGGCTTTATTTACATAACATGATTATGCAAATGCCTAACAAAAGGGTTGTGGATTTATGTTGCACCAGGCAAACTACCTTGAGATCCTACAGTTTGGTTGTTTAATTCTAGTAATGTTTAGCTGATGTAGAGTTGTTTTGCTGACTAAGATGGCCGTGCTGCCCACCGTGCTCCAAGCTCCTTATTTTTGTAGAGGTTTAGTTTTAGAAGTCATAAATCAAAGGTTGAGAGAAGTTTTTTGGTTTAGAGAAAATCTTAAAATCCAAGTGTTTTTAATATTTTAATTAAAACAAATCTTAAAGTTGATTAAACAGAACCGATTAAGATCCCATGGTTCCGTCATTCCGGCACCGTTATTTTCATTGAATTCACTTAGTCCAGATGAATTTGCTAAACTCAACTGAATGAGTTCCACACTTTCATTTAGACCGTGGGAAATCCCGTTAGCAACACATGGGTTACATCATTCGAGGTATTCCAGATCATTCAACGAGACATTTTAATTTAGTTATAATTGCAGTTTTGTTGTTCTGTTTTTGAGTTGTTTTTATATTTTGGAATGTTGTGGCGGTGAATTTTATCTTGCAACGACTTTTAATTTAGTTTTGGTTTCAGTTTAGGGACTATCCTAAAGGTTTTGGTTTTCATGCAACAGTTTTATTTAACATGCAAGAAAAGTATAGTACAGTTCAGGTAAGTAAATCACAATAAAGTTAATTGCAATAAAATAAAAGCATACCTGGAGGATCTTCCCGTCATCCCAAGCTGCACTTAAAATACATGTTTAGGCATTTAAATATTTCAATAGATACCTAGGTAAAACTAAGGGAATCCTATAACTAGTCATCTCCTATGACGTCTAGGTTCTTAGTTTGGTTTAAGGATGATTTTTTTCATCAAAGAACAATTAAATTCGATTCTTCTTCTAAAACATCCCATCATATTGAGGAAGTGTTTAGGACGAGTCCTAAACATCTTTTCAATACTTCTGGGATTGTTTTGAGTCCAAGTAAATTTAGTTGCATAGGTGAATTAATCATCTATGGGATTAAGTTTTGCTCCCTTGCACAGTGAACTAGGACATTTGAATGTCCAATAAGTGAAGTAACACTTCACTTGATACTTCATTTAAGAGTTATAATAATAAGAGCTTTAAAAGGACAAATCAATTTATTAGGTATTTTAATGATTTAAACATAATGATTTAATTTCAATTTTGACTTAATTATAGGAATTAGTTTAAGTTTGGAATAGTGTTCAAGTTATTTTAGATTTAATTCTTAATGATTTCATTTAGGTTTGTTGTTAAATGATTTTGATTTAATTTAATTCAATTTAATTTTAAATTAATTTTTTTTAATTTTAGTTTAATTTTATTTTATTTTAATTCTAATTTAATTTGGTTTAATTTAATTTAATTTAAATTTAAATTTAATTTAATTTTAATTTTAATTTTAATTTTAATTTTAATTTAATTTAATTTAATTTAATTTTAATTTAAATTTAGGTTAATTTTAACTTTAATTTAATTTTTAATTTAATTTATTTAATTAAATTTAATTCAGTTTTAATTTAATTTAAATTTAATTTAATTTTAATTTAATTTAATTTTAATTTAATTTAATTTTAATTAATTTTAATTTTAATTTAATTTAATTTAATTTAATTTCAATTTTGACTTAATTTTAATTTTCTTTAGTTTAGTTTAGTTTAATTTAATTTTAATTTAATTTTAATTTAATTTAATTTTTAATTTAGTTTAAATTTAATTTTAATTAAATTTTAGTTTAATTTTAGTTTTAATTATTAATTGAGATTATTCCTTTTTTAATTTTTTAATGAAGAATTAAGTATTATTGAAGTGATTTATTTAGGGATTTTTAAACTAAAGAATAAATTTCCTTTTAATAATATCCCTACTTTAATAATTCCAATTTCTATTATTCTTCCAAAATTTCAATTAATTAATTAATTAAAGTTTTATTTTAATTATATTAGAAATGGTTAGTAGGTTTCTACCCTCAATCATTTAAGTTTCAATCATCCAAAATCAGCTTAAAATCAAATGTTTTACCCTCCCCTTCTTGATTAATCCTAAAATTTTAATTAAGGGTTGAAATTTTTTAATAACTCTTTTGCCCTTCAAGCTTAATAATTCTATAACTCACTAAACTAAGCTCAAACGAAATTGAAATTTTTATGTGACCTCACTCACATGTCAATCAAGACATTAGAGGAGAAAATGTGATTTTTCTGTATTTAATTTATTTATGTAATTATTTTTAATGGAAAATAGGGGTTTTTCAAGGAAAATTCAATAACATAACCATGAAATTGTTTCTGTCCTTAAGAAAATTATGGGATGTTCCTAATGACTAGAGGACCATTTGGACCAATTTTGGTGATTTTTGAATTATATTTTATTTATTAGAATTATTTTGAGTTTTGGAGTATTAATTAGTTTAAAAAAAAAATTGAAGTTGAAAAATAGGTTTTATATTTTTCAAAAATCTCTCTAATATCGAGGAAATCAAAGAACAAAATTTTATATTTTTATGATTTTTCTTTGATTTATTAGAATTAATATAGTAGAAATGTTAAAGAAAATCATTTTTTTAATTCAAAAATTGTTTTAAGCCTTTAAAATTCAATATCTTACCCTAGAGACTTAGGAAAAATATTTGGTTTATTCCTAAGTGATTAGAATTCAAAATGTGACATTTTGATGATTTTTAATATTTTTATGATTTTTATTATTTTTTTATTATTAAAATATTAAAATAACGATAAAAAATCAACTTTTTAAGAAAATTACAATTTGAATTTTTCTAAGTCCCTCTGATATCAGAGAAGCTCCAAAATCATTTTTGTGAATTTTTGAGAAGTATTTTGTGAGTTATGAATTTTTAAAATTTAAATTTATCCATTTTGCTTAAGAGGCTTAATCAACCCATTTGATGAGGTCAATCAAAACCAATTGACCTCAATTTTTTATGTGATGTTTCTCTGATCCTAAAGATTAGTGGAGAATTGTTTTCAAGTTAATTTGATGTGTAGTTAACCCTAATTAATTAAAGTTCAATTTTGGGTATTTAGGCCAATTAGGGTTGTTCCATGTGAATTAACTCAAGACCTATTTTTCCTAGGTTCCTCTGGTCATAAGAAACGTCACAAAATTTTCCTAGAATTTATTTCTCAACATGCTAATTATTGGAATTAAAATACTCAAAACAGTAACATGCAATTGAAAAATCAATAACTTCTCATAGGGATGGTCTCTGACCTTAGAAAATTCAAGGAATTTTCCCAAGTTTTGAGGCTTGAAAAGTCCCATGGTCTCATGCCATGGTGAATTGCCTATGGAAATGGAGAATTAAAACAATGCAGAGAGTAAATAAATTATTAAAAATAAAATACTCAATGAAATTACTTGATTTCTTTTCCACATTATTCTCCTCTGTTCACTGAGCGAGGGGATATTTTTTTTTATTTTTATGATTTTTCTACACAAAGTTATGCATTTTTAAAGTTCTGGATATTTAATAAATAAGAAAATTCCCTAATTTTCTACTTATCCAGCGCGGTGCCCTGTCATCCTCGGCATATCCGAAAGCCCACGCGGCGCGCTCCCATTCGACGCCGCCATCTGAGTCAGCTGCCACGAAGCCCGCGATTCACGTACCATCTCCTGGTCCGACGCCATCTGAGCCATCCGCTCGATACACGCGCGATCCAACGGCTCCCGGTCATCGTCTACGACTGGTGTGCAACCATGACCGTCCACACTAAAACCCTAAGATCTCACTCGATTCTCAATCGATTTTTATTCCTTATACTCTATGGATTCGTCTTGAAGAGATGAACATATCCATAAGGTTTATGTGGCATGAAATTAACTCAATCAAAATAGAGAATGTTCAGAAGCTCGGGAGGAAGAGAGAGCTCATACCTTTGCTTAGAGAAGTGAAGCTTCAATCTGAGAGTTGTGTCAACTTCGATTGAGTCCAAGCAAGCTCCAGATGATGTCTCTGGCCATGAGGAATTTCCTAGACCTGATTTCCACCAGACCCAATTTCAAGCTTTGGAGGCTAGAACAAATGAGTGGCCTGGAGAGGGGGCTTTCACTAGGGAACTCCTTCTCTTGGTCTTATGCCGGTGTGGGTGAGTTTAATTTGATTTTTGTGGAGGATTTGGGAATGTCCTGTTTTGGCCTGAGAATTAAGCTCCAAAATTGAGCTCAATCAGTGGGAGTTAGGGCAGGAGAACAGTGGGCATGGATTGCTCTTGGCTAGGGGAAGCTTTTTGAGGAATTTGGAGGGATTCTGTGAAGGTCTGGTTCAGCCAACCTTTTTGGCCTAGAGGAATGGCTGGTTTAAATAGCCATGGCCTTGGCTTTTCAGGGGGAGTTAATGGCCGGGATCACCAGCTTCTGGCAAGGGAAGAACGGCTCCAATGGCCATTGGGCATGAGGCAGCTCAGCAGGTGGGAATTCCAAACTTTGGCTCCTCCTAAGGTCTCGGCCATGGTGTTTTCCAGTGGCTGTGGTGGCTGGCCGGCGAGGGTCAGGTCACCATCTTGACCAGTGAGGGCAGGGCTTGGCAATGGTGAAGTCAATTGGAGTTGGCCATGTGTAAAGGAGTTGGATTGAAGTAGAATGTGGAGGGGATGATTTTGGCTTGGTTTGGGTCAACCCATGGATTTGGGCTAGGTTCACCTCCCCATGGCTTGCTTGGGCTGAAGAGAAAGTTGTTTGGTTCAGCTTAATCAGTAGGGTCAAGTCACCATCCAAGTATAATTAGGCCTAAGCATGGTTAAGGGGAATCATGGGAGTGGTTAATCACTCTAAGGGAATATGGAAAGAACCTCCTCCTTTTGCCCAAGATAGCATGGTGACATGTAAAGGGGCTTTCATGGCTTCCATGTGGCTCATGCATGGCTTCATGGCTTGCATATGGCTTGTGATGGCTTGACTTGGTTTCATAGAAATGGTTTTTGGGCATTTTTGATGAATTTTAAGGAGATTGTCATGTGGCTAAAATTGGAATGATTTGATGATAAATTAGGACTTTAGAGGTGATTTTAAATTGAATGTATGATGAGGGAGAGTGTCATATTGGCTTTGGATGAATTTTTTGGGCTTTTAAAATTTGGCAAAGGTGGGCTTTTAAAATGGCTTAAGAGAATGGGCTTTTAAATTTTAAAATGGATTTTTACGATGAAGAGACTTGTAATGGTTGACCCCAATGAGTGTTGAATTTGGCTAAGGAATGTTTCATGAGTTATTTGAAGTCAATTTGGTAAGGCTTGAAGTTGGATTGGGTTGAACTTGGGTCTCTTTGGTAAGGGGACAAAAATGGGTCAAATTGGGTTAGCTTGGGCTAAGGTTGGGCTAAAGTTGGTTTTGATGTAAAATTAATGTTTAGAAATGTTTATAGGTGTGTTACAAAGAGTTTTAAACTTTGGTTGGGGTTCAATTTTGGGATTTGGGCTAAGTTAGGGTTAAGCTTGGGTTTAGGCTAAATTGGGGATTTTGGGTTTGGGTTGAATTTGAGTGGGGTTTGGGTTCATGTTTTGGGCAAATTATGTTAGTGTTTTCTTTAGGGAGATGTTAGGTAAGTTTTAGAAAAGATTTGGGGTTAATTGGAGTTGAGTCGGGTTGGTTTGGGCTAAGTTTGGGCTATGGGTCGAAATTGGGCTTTAAGCTTAAAAATGAAATTGGATTCAAATGTTAATCAAATTGGGCTTAGATTTGATCTATATTGATATTGGGGATATTGAATTGAAGTTTAGAATTGAATTGGACCAAAATTGAGGTCAATTGGGGTGATTTGGTTTGACATTGGGTTCATTTGGGTTTAAAAAGGGCTAAATTGAGGGTTTTGGTAAAAGTGGGGTAAATTGGAAAAATTGGCCCATGTTGTAGTTGAATAAAATAAAATTGGGAATATTTGGAATTTTTTGGAATTTTCTTGGAATTTTTGTAATTTTTAGATTTTTGGGCTAAGAAGGGCATTTTAGTAATTTGGAGGGTATTGGGGGTATTTTTGGAAATTTTGGTATTTTTGGCTGTAAATGATCAACTTGATTGGTGGGGAAATGTTCAAGGTTAATTTTGGAAAATTATTGGGTTATTTGGAAATTTTGGTGGTTTTGGGTAATTTCAAGGGCTTTAGTAGGTTTGGTGGGTCCGGGGCCCCGGGGGTCAAAAATTGAAATTTTGGAAAAATGAAAATTGAGTCTGTGTGAGTGAAATAGAATCATTTTGGTTGAGCCATGAAGCCATATTAAGCTCATAGGAGCCATGAGAGGACTCATTTAAGGCATTCACTATGTTGTTCCTAACCCTCTTAGCCAAGGGCCTAGGGGTTAAGGTCCATCCATATAAATTATCCACATGAGTCAGGAAGTCAAGCTAGGCATGAATGGTTTTAGGATTTTGAATGTGTGTGAAAGTGTAATGTATGTGCAGGTCAACCCTCACCAGACCAGGCCACCCAGGGTAATCCTAAGGCCAAAGAGTCCTATAGGGAACTCATCCTTTAAACCTCCACATTTGATCTCAACCCTCTAGGTGATTAGGGGTTTACAATCAAGCTTGTGGGGTTTACAGGGAGTAAAGAAGTGGTTGAGTTTCTAAAGGGGTAGGTTCCATCTCTAGTCCTCTAAGACAGTCAAAGGAAAAGCCTAAGGCTTGATCCTAAGTACTAAAGAGAGAAGAGAAGTCCTCATCAAAAATGAGGTCAACAGGAGACAAGCAGAAATAAAGTAGTGTCATGCCTTTAAAACACAATTAAGCTTAGAAGATGAAAAATTTACCCTTTTTCCATTCTGGATCTTCCAAGCTCCAATACCATCAGTCAGGTAAGCAATAATCATATCTAAATCTCCCTCAGTTGCAGATAATCTGGAGTAATATCACTCGATGTTCGGCGGCGGGCCATAGAAAATGTTGATATGCTCTGGAGTGAATCCTGCACCAACTCCTCTTATGAAAATCTTATACTCTTCGGCATCCACGAAATTGGCATAAAACTTCCTAACGACAGGGATAACAACAACAACAGTAAAATAGTAGAATCGTTGCAAGTTGAGTGCAACGATCGTATCCTCAATTCTTCCTCCTGTATTCTAAAAACTTCGTTGCGAGATAAACATCCGAGTCATAGCAAAATCATTGTACCGGAAATGTACAGCAACAGTGACAAACTTTCTACGATCAAAATTTTCTCGTTCCTTTCCTCTATTAGATTTGGGTGCCATCTAAACATGTAATAAAAATGCAAAATAAATTCATGAGATCAAAGGAAATAAACTAATTTAAGCTTTTCAAACTTGAAAGAGCTTAAAAATCCATAGATTTAACTCTAAAATAAAAAAATTTTCTCAAAATTTTGGTTTTTTTCAATGCGAACAAAATACATGGTCAAAATCGAAAATAATTGATTTAGAATGTAGATATGATATTGGGATGAAGAAATCAAGTGACTTTAAGCTCAAAAACTTGAAAATCCGGCCTCAAATGGGATCTCTAAGGTCTATTTTTGCAAAAACCAGAGGAAATGGGAAGCTTAGGTGTCAAAAATGGTGTGGGGTGTTTAAGAAGATCGGGTTCAAGCCGAACCGGCGCCTAAGCACCGAATTATGGGGCCTAGGCGCCAGACTCGCCTTTCTCAAAATTCGATTTAAGTTTAATATTTTCCACAAAAACTTATCAAATTTGACTCCTAATTACTCTTATGAGAGTATTAATCCAATTTATATCCTTCAAACATTTCCACAATCAATTAATAATGATAACTTAGATCCACATTTTGAAACACAAAATATATCCAAACTCTTCAATTCCAATTCATAATTTTCATTCCAAACTTCAATAAATTCCAGAACAAGACTATAACTTGGTTTATCATTCTATAAACAACACAAATAATATAAATTCAAAGCAAATTCTCAATCCAACAACACACATTGAACAATTAAGAAAACACACAAACTAGATAATCGACACACTAGAACTTGACTCAATCACACCTAGAACATATAAGAGATCTAGTCAACACCGATCTTCAATTTCCATCTCCTTCACAATGAAGTTCGCTAGGACCTCCGAGATAGAAAACCAACTCCCTTGGAAATTCCAAAGCCATCTTTTCATCGATCCACTTGTTCTTCGCATACATTGCTACTTGAGCGTCTTGATAGGCTGCCATATGATCAAATTGAAGTTTCATTTGCCATTCCATGTGCTCAATTTGATGATACATTTCATGCAAACGATTCCCAATGCTTTAAAGTTCCACTTCAATCTTTTCGAAATGACTAAACAATCTCTCCATACTAACTGCAATAAAACCATTAAAATAAGTTTGAGGATCTTTAGGGGATTTGTCTCTTACCTCATTTCCATGATTTCCTATATCCATTGCTTCCAAACTCCTTTTAACTTCTCCAAAATGGATTGCTCTGGTGACCCGACCCGCAATTACGCAGTAAATTAACTTCCAAAAGATGGCCAAAAACTTGACCCGATTTATAAATAGCGGCTAGTGTGCAAAGTATTAAATGATATAAAAATTAGAAAATATTTTACACACTAGGGGTACTACGCAAGTATACGTATCGTTTCAAGTAATATAGAGTTTTCTTTAAAAACCCCAGTATCGATCACGAGGAAGTGAAATAAGAGGTCTTTAGTCAAATTCTAGTCTACTACAATTACTCCTAGGTTGGAAATGTCGATTAAAATTGTGTTTTATCTAGCAACTACTCCTAAATGCAAGTGTTAAAGGTAAAGATAGTAACTATATCTAAGTGTAAATAATAATTCTAAAGATACCCTTTTTGGATGAATTGGTTTGGAGAATTTTGAGATACTAAAAAGTACTATTCTTATGTAATGAAATAGATTATGTATAGGAATGAGATGCATTAAATATTGTATGTGCCAAATAGGAGCAATTCTATTCTTTACCCTTTGGTCCAGGCATAAAGAACATCGACTAATCCTATGATTGGTTACCGAATCCGCGGCTAGGCTGGGAGGATACCGACCGCCACTACGGAGCTCCCACGTTCCCCTCACCCGAGGGCTAACATCTACACTTCAAGCACCCAAACGATAAGACCAAATCGAGGATTTTAGTCCGTCACCCTAAAATCTCCAATTCTACGCCCGATTAATTATATTTCCCTATTTATTTCGCACTCAATTTCCATGAACTTCACCATCCATGGAATTTGAATGTGGTTCCACTTTGTTGAGAATTACTAATGCCCTTTCGAGACAATGCAATTACAACGAAGTTTAACACTACAATGGGCCCTTATTGCAATGTAAATGAAGTGCAAGTAAAAACCATCACATTTATAATTAAATTTACTTCGAAGATGCATCCTAAAATCCTAATCATGCATCCTACTCATTGCAAAAGAAAAGTAAAAGGAAAACAATGACATAATATTCTTATATCATTATTTTCAAAGAAGGAGTAAGAGAAATGTGTCACAAAGCACGAAGAAAACGCAAAGGAAACTTCATATAAACAAAGAAAATCCACTACATAATTATTTACAAAATTATAAGATAATGAAGAAAAATACTTAGTTTTTTCCCTTTGAAAGAAAGACGAAGATCTCTCCCATAAAGTCTCCCTTCGATCCATGCAATGCTCGTACATTCCCTTACAAATTCTCTCAAAATCTCATCTCCAATCTCTCCAAAAGGGTAGAAATCTATATTTCTACTCTTAATCTAAGAATCCTAAACATCCTCTAAGTTTCTCTTCAATTTTCTCTCCCCTAATCCCCTCTAATCTCCTCTAATCTACTAATTTTTAACACATATTCGCCATTTTTAATGTTTATGGACGAATTCCGAAGAGTTTCTTACGCACCCCTTCGAAAAAGTGTCCAAATACGTCGAATATAGGCCCAAAACCGCCAAATGCCAGTTTGTGGTCGTCCGGCTCGCTGTCGGCGGGGTTGAGCTCGCTGTCGGTGAGCTTTTCAGGCACTTTTCTGTGATTTCTGGAAAATCTCGCTGTCGGCGAGATCAATCTCGCCGTCGACGAGCAGGCTCTGAGCAGCTCCACCGTTTCGCTCCGTTTGGCTCTGTTTTAGCTCCGATTTGCCCCGTTTCTGTTGCGTTGCGTTCGTAAGAGATAGCCCTACAAAATAAGCATAAAAAAAACTTTTCTTTAACGTGTAATCTCATTCAAAAATATTCAATAAGTGTAAAAGAGATTAAGCATCAAAAGACTTATCGAAAGGTGTCAGGGCAGAATTTCATTTCTTGCTTGTTTTTGCTTCAAATTGCACCGTTTTTGCTTCATTTTGCTTCAATCACCATTTGTTGTACCTAAAATCATAAAACATACAAAATAACTTCCTTTAAAGTGTAATATCATCGAAAATGAGTAAAATAATATAGCAAAAATCGTACATATTTTAGGCGTGTCATCTGGTCAAAATTAAGGTTTCTATATGATTGGGCACCAAGATAAGGCAATTTATTAAGAGATTTCGTGTGAAAAACTAAAATTTTCAATTTTTACATGATATGTAATTGTGGCACTTAAGCACCGGAATCTGGCGCCTTGGCGCCGGATCATCGATACTCGCAAGCTATTTTGGCGCTTAGGCACCAAATTTTGGCGCCTCGGCTCTGGAACCACGATCGACTCCGATTCGCCTATCGTCAAATTTTACAAAGTTTTGGTCTTAAAAATAGGTCTAATAAAACGTTGTGATCCACATACAAACAATGATTACGATAAATTCAAATCTCAAACAATCACAATGATAATAAATGGGTTGCCTCCTATAAGGTGCTTAGTTTAACGTCGTCGGCCTGACCTAATTAATTGAATTAATCGGGTAGACTCAGTTCGTAAAACTCTTTGTAATTTGGTTTCATTTCTCCCATATAAGACTTTAGTTTTAATCCGTTAACTTTAAATACTTTTCTAGTTTTAGGAACTTTAATATCAACAGCTCCATAAGGGTATACTTTCTCAATTATACATGGTCCCATCCATTTAGATCTTAATTTTCCAGGAAAAAGTTTTAAATAAGCATTAAATAGTAACACTTCTTGTCCAGGCTCAAATATTTTCCTTGAAATATTTTCGTCAGGCAATTTCTTCATTCTTTCCTTATAAATTTTTGCATTTTCATAGGACTCATTTCTTATCTCTTCCATTCAATTCAGTTGTAATAATCGTTTCTCTCCTACAGCATTCAAATCATAATTGAAGTCCTTTATCGCCCAGTAAGCTTTATGTTCCAGTTCAACAGGTATGTGACAATGTTTACCATAAACTAATCGATAAGGTGACATTCCGATAGGTGTCTTACAAGCTATTCTATAAGCCCATAATGCAGAATCAAGTCTATCAACCCAGTCAGTTCTTTTAGGATTAACAGTCTTCTCTAATATTCTTTTAATTTCTCTGTTTGATACTTCAGTCATTCCACTTGTTTGAGGGTGATAAGCAGTTGCAATTCTATGTTTAATTCTGAATTTTTCCAGTAATGATTGAATTCTTATATTTCAGAAATGACTTCCCCCATCTGCGATAATTACCCTGGGCATTCCAAATCTTGAAAAACCATCTTCTTTAAAAATTCCAAAACACTTTTGGAATCACAGTTAGGTAAAGCTACAGATTCAATCCACTTTGAAACATAATCAACTGCTAATAAAATATAAATATTTCCAGATGATGGTATGAAAGGTCCCATAAAGTCTAAACCCCATTCATCAAAAATTTCAATTTCCAATATATAGTTTAGAAGCATTTCATCTTTTCTGGATATATTCCCCATTCTTTGACATTGATCACAAGTTTTCACATAGTGTCCAAAATCAATGAATAATGTAGGCCAATAGAATCCAGAATTTAAAATTTTAAACTCAGTTTTATCCACTCCAAAGTGTCCTCCAAATTCAAAATCGTGACATTTTTGAATAAATGCAAAAGTTTCTTCATAAGTTATACATCTTTGAATCACAGAATCTCTTCCTATTTTAAATAAATAAGGAACTTCCCATATATAAGATTTACAATCATTCTTGAATTTCTTAATATATTTGTTATTCAACCCATATGGTAAAATATTGCTAAATAAATAGTTAACTATATCAGCATACCAAGACATTTGTAATCCTTAAATAATATATAACTGTTCATCAGGGAATTTCTCCTTTATATTTTCTTCATAAATCTTCTCTTTGTTATTTTTGATTCTTGATAAATGATCTGCAATTTGTCTGTAGCTCCTTTTCTATTCACAATATCATAATCAAATTCTTGTAAAAGTAAAACCCATTTGATCAATCTATGTTTAGCATCCTTTTTAGACATTAAATACTTAATAGCAGAATGATTAGTATGTACAATACATTTCGTTCCAAGAAGATATGGTCTAAATTTATCAAGGGCATATAGTATTGCTAAAATCTCTTTTTCAGTAGTAGTGTAATTTATTTGAGTTTCATTAAGAGTTTTGCTAGCATAATATATAACTTTGAAAATTTTCTCTTATTTTTTCCCCAATATAGCCCCAATTGCATAATCACTTGCATCACACATTAATTCAAAAGGTTTACTCCAATCAGGTGGAACAATAACAGGTGCAGGGATTAATTTTTCTTTTAAAATATTGAATGCATTCAGACAATCTTCATTAAATTTGAATTTAGCTTATTTTTCCAATATATGGCAAAGAGGTTTAGCAGTTTTAGAAAAATCTTTTATATATCTCTGATATACCTAAAATATATAGTATTTTTATGCACATTTTTATACCTATTTTAAATTATATTGCACTTTAATAGAAGGTATTTTTGTGTTTTTCTTGCAAATAGGATGAAAATAGATGGTCATGATGAAATGAGCAAAATGGGATCAAATTTGGAGCAAAAAAAGATGAAAAATGAATATTTGGGCACTAGCGGCTAAGTGCCGCTTGGCCGGCGCTTAGCCGACACAGTTAAAAATCGAAATTCAAATGAATTTGGCGCCAATTTCAAAGGGAATGGGATGCAACTCTTGGTGGTAACTTCCATAACTTCCTTTGGGCGGCAAGTTTGAATGAAGGGGTGCATTCTTTGGTGGATACATTGAATCTGGACACATTTTGAGAGACACGAAGACACCTTTTGGTTTACTATTTAAAGAGATTCTTAGGAAAGATTAAGGTGCTCTTCCTTTTCATTTTGACGAGAGTTTTAATTAGGAGTAGAGAGTAGAAAAGGAGCTCTTCCTTTTCCTTTTGAAGGATTCTTTCACTTGCAAGTTTTTACATTATCTTACTTTTATTTTGCAATAGTTTTTATTAAGAGTAGGAGTAGAGAGTAGAAAGGAGAATAGGGTCGGAGTGAAGTCTTCTTCTTCCCATTTCTTTTCTTTCTTTTAAGTTTAGTTTTTATTGAAGTCTGAAGTTATTCTGAGTAATTGGAGTTGGGAGATCTGCTCTGAGGAGTAGTTTAGTGAAGAGTTAAAGTTTCAGAGGAACTTCCTGAGTCTTGTGGAGAGAATTTTCAGGTAAGTGTTTACTTTTATTCTTACATTTAGTTTTTTAATTTATACTTGTTTTTGTTTGTTGTTTTTATATGGTTTTTAATTTTGAATCAATGTGTTTTTGTATTTTCTCAATGCATTCTGAGTAGTTTACTTTATCTCTTTCTTTCTTAATTGGAGAAGTAATTAATTTATACAGAATTGTTGTGGAAAGTATAAGTTTTTAAAAGTTGGAAGAAGTTGTGAAGATTGATTCTGAAAACTTTGTTTACTTCTTAATTTGGCCTGTTAAATTGAAGAATTTCTTGAGATTATCTAAGATCCAATGCGGTATTGTCTGATAAAGGTTAGTAAGAATCAAATGCAATTATATGGGTGAGAATTGTAGTCCATATAATTGAATGTAATATTATAAGATATTTTTATGGAAGGGAGTAAAATTTGAGGATTTTAGAGTGACAGGCTAAAACACCCCAAATTTGGTTTGAAGTTTTGAGTTTTGTTATGAGAAATTAGCCCCCAGTTGATGGGAATCGAGGCAATTCTAGAGTGAGAGATTGGTATCTTCCCTGCCTAACCATGTTCAAAATGATTAAAATTTCAAATTAACATATGTTCTTTATTGAACCAAGTGAGGGTAAAGAACACATTTGCTTCTATTTGTCACAACAAATTTAAATACTTCCACAAAAATACTTTAATAATTATTACTACTTCATAAAAGGAAAGAAAAAGATATTCTAATTAATAGTATTTTACATACAGTGTTATTAGTTATTATAATTTTAATTTCTTGCTTAACATTTTATTAAGGAAATTTCAAAAGACATATCAACTTTCAAAACTTTTCAAAATCAAGACATACTTTCAAAAGCCATAAAAAATATGTAAAAACATAATTTTTCTGATTCCTTTAAGGATTTTCAAATTCTCCCTGTGGGTTTGATATCTTGGGACTTAATCAGAAAATCCTTTATTACATGATAAAAGATACGTATACTTGCATTGTATCCCATATTATAAAATCATAATTTCCATATCTAAATCATCAGCACATATATTTGGTGTGGAGTCAAGTTTTTGACGCACATATATTTATCAGGGATCAAGTTTTTGGCACTGTTGCCAGGGATAATAAATTGCATTTTGAAGAGAATTAAGAAATTTTAAATTTTTACTTTTCTTTGTTTTTGTTAGAGCGTAGTGTTTTGTTTTATTTTAATGTTTTATGTGTAGTTCAGGTTCTGAGGGACTTGTGCCTTACGATTTTGAATTAAAAAGAACTATCAAAAAAATCAAAAAAATTAAAAATACAGAAAAAGATAAAAATATTCAAGAAATGGGAAATCATCAAAATCAAAATGTAGGCATCCATCAAGAATTAAGACCTTTAAGAGATTATGTTAACCCTACAGTAGATGAATTTCATGGTAGTATTCAAAACCTTGATGTAGCTGCTAATTCTTTTGAACTTAAACCTGATATTATCCAAATGGTGTCTAATAATCAGTTTGGCGGAGCAACAACTGAAGATCCTAATTTGCATCTTGCTAATTTTCTAGAGTTGTGTGCTACTTTTAAATATGATGGTGTTTCGGATGATGCTATTAGACTTAGAATTTTTCCTTTCTCACTAAGGGTTAAAGCTCAAATATGGTTACATTCATTAGCACCTGGATCAATAAGAACTTGGGGTGAATTGTCACAAAAGTTCCTTGCTAAATATTTTCCACCATCTAAGACTGCTAAGTTGAGAAATGATATAATATCATTTTGTCAGTTTGAACGGGAATCAATATATGAAGCATGGGAAAGATTTAAAGATCTCCTCAGGAAATGTCCACATCATGTGATACCAGATTGGTTAATAATTCAATCTTTTTATAATGGATTAGTTGGATCTCTTAGATCGATCATCGATGCTGCTGCTGGTGGATCATTAATGTCTAAACCTTTTTCTGATGCTTATGCTTTTATTGAAGAAATGACTACTAATAATTTTCAATGGCCTTCTGAAAGGTTAAATCCTAAAAAGGCACCCAATTTTTATGAAATTGATGTGTTTACAATGTTATCAAATCAAGTTGCTATTGTATCAAGGAAGATAGACCAACTTGGGATGAATTTTTCTCAGCCAAATCTCATGATTGAAGAAAATTCATTAGGCCAAATGGTTGATTCTTATTCTTCACCAGAAACTGTGAATGCCATAAGTAAACCTAACAACCCATATTCAAATTATTATAATCTAGGTTAAAAGAATCATCCAAATTTTAACTAGAATAAAAATAATCAGGGTGGTGTTAATCAACAATGGGGGAACCATCAAGTAAACCCATTGGGGAATTGGAACAACCAAGGTAGTAATAATAATAGATTAACTTATCCTTCTAATTATAATAATGATTTACAAAATAAAGAGAAGAAGTTGTATATAGAAGAAGTAGTATCACATATGGGAAATCAATTACAAATTTAAGGAGTAATCATCAGAAATATTAAAAATTAATTGAGACAAATTGCAAATGCCTTAAGTAATAGATCCCAAGGAACGCTTCCAAGTAATACTGAAGTGAATCTAAGAGAAAAAAATAAAGAAAAAGTAAAAGCAATTCAACTAAGAAGTGGAAAAGAATTGGAAGGTAGAGTTCAAAAAGAAACTGAAGTAGAGAAAGAAGAGATTGAAAGACCTAAAGAGGACTCTCTAAAAGGTTTTGAAAGACATATTTCTCCACCTAAGGTTGATTTAAAAAACCATCACCTCCATTTCCTCAGAGACTTCGTCAAAAAAAGTTGGATAAGCAATTTTCAAAATTCTTGGAGATATTAAAGAAGCTTTCCATTAATATTCCATTTGTTGAAGCCCTAGAACAAATGCCAAGCTATGCAAAATTTATGAAGGATATTCTTAAAAAAAAGAGGAAGTTTGAAGAAAATGAGTTGCACTTAGTGAGGAGTGCAGTGCGATAATTCAGAAAAAGCTTCCTGAAAAACTTAAAGATCCCGGTAGTTTCACAATTCCATGTGCAATCGGAGAAAGATTCCGTGGAAAAGCTTTATGTGATTTGGGTGCAAGCATTAACCTTATGCCTCTATCAATATTCAAAAGACTGGGACTAGAAGAAATAACCCCAACTACTGTAACTCTGCAATTAGCAGATCGTTCAATCACATATCCTAAAGGAGTTATAGAATATGTTTTGGTAAAAGTGGATCAATTTATTTTTCCTGTGGATTTCATTGTGTTAGATATCGAGGAAGATAAAGAGATACCCATAATTTTAGGGAGACCTTTTCTAGCTTCAGGCAGAGCTATGATAGATGTGCAAAAAGAGGAATTAACGATGAGGGTTAATGATCAGACTGTTACATTTAATATTTCAAAATCGATGAAATATCCTGATAAAGGTAAAGAATATGAGTGTTATAGGATGGATGTTATTGAATATTTAAATGAATGTCATTTCAAATCAACTTATGAAGAGAAAGATGAAAGAAAAAAATTGGAATATAAGCAAGGAGGAGTAATTTGATTCTGAAGATTTTCAAGAGGAAGATTTAAAGTATGTTCATGAAAGTTTTGAATTTTTGGATATGACTGAAAAAGATGAATCTTATGGTCCATCAATTGAAAAACCTCCTGAACTTGAGCTAAAAATGCTTCCTGATCATTTGAAGTATGTTTTTCTAGGTGAATCCTCAACTTTGACTACTATAATTTCTTCTCAATTAACTGAAAATGAAGAAGAGAGTTTGCTTAAAATTTTGAAGAAACACAAGAAAGCCTTTGGATGAACAATTGCTGATATTAAAGGAATCAGTCCTTCAATTTGTACGCACAAAATTTTTATGGAAGATAATTTCAAACCGCGGGCTGATCCCCAAAGGAGATTAAATCCTATCATGAAAGACGTTGTTAAGAAAGAAATTTTAAAATGTTTGGATGTTGGAATTATCTACCCTATTTCAGATAGTGCATGGGTTAGTCCTATTCACTATGTTCTTAAGAAAGAAGGAGTAACTGCGACTGTTAATGAATAAAATGAAATGATACCAATAAAACAAGTTACAGGGTGGCAAATATGCATTGATTATAGAAAATTAAACCTTGCCACAAGAAAAGATCATTTTATACTCCCTTTTCTAGATCAAATGTTGGATAGATTGGATGGGCATAAATACTTTTATTTTTTGGATGGATATACAAGTTACCACCAATTTCAAATTGATCCTGAGGATCAAGAGAAAACTACATTTACCAGTCCTTATGGTAAGTTTGCTTTTAAAAGAAAGCCCTTTGGTTTATGTAATGCCCCTGCTACATTTCAGAGATGTATGATGGCTATTTTTTGTGATTAAATTGAAAAAGGGATTGAAGTTTTTATGGATGACTTTTCAGTGTTTGGAATTTCGTTTGAATCATGTTTAGAACATCTATCTAAAGTCCTAAAATGCTGTGAAGAAACTAATTTGGTCCTTACTTGGGAAAAATTCCAATTTATGGTAGCAGGAGGACTTGTTTTGGGACATCGGGTTTCAGAAAAAGGTTTAGTGGTAGATCCTGCAAAAATTCAAGTTATATATAATTTACCTTGCCCAACCAATGTAAGGGGATTTAGAAGTTTTTTAGGATATGCTGGATTCTACAGGCGTTACATCAAAGAATTTTCTAAAATTACAAAACCTTTTTGCTTTTTACTGGAAAAGGATACAATTTTTAATTTTGATGATGATTGCCTCAAAGACTTTGAAACATTAAAAGAAAAATTAATCACCGCACCTGTAATAATTTCACCAATTCAGGAAAAACCTTTTGAATTAATGTGTGATGCTAGTGATTATGTTATTGGAGCTATTTTAGGTCAAAAGTATGATAAAATTTTCAAAGTAATTTATTATGCCAGTAAAACTCTTAATGAAGCTCAAATTAATTATACCACTACTGAGAAAGAGTTATTAGTTATAGTATTTGCCTTTGATAAATTTCGATCATATTTAATTGGAACTAAATGTGTGGTGCATACTGATAATTCTGCTATTAAAAACTTAATGAAGAAAAATGATGCAAAACCGAGACTAATAAGTTGGATTCTTTTTTTGTAAGAATTTGATTTTGAGATAGTAGATAGGAAGGGTTCTGATAATCAAATTGTTGATCATTTATCCAGGCTTGAAATTAAAAAATCTCTCTGTGATATTAAAGAAATTAATGAACATTTTCCTGATGAAAAACTGTTCACTGTTAAAGAATGGCGTGATCCGTGATATGCAGACATAGTAAGCTTTATTGTTAGTAATATTATACCCTATGATTTGACATACCAAGAAAAGAAGAAATTTTGGTCTGATGCTAAGACTTATTTTCGGGATGACCCATTTTTATATAAACAAGGAAAGGATTTTATAATTCGAAGATGTGTACCTTTGGAAGAGACTTATGAAATTATTCAAAAATGTCGTGATTCTAATTATGGGGGACATTTTGGAAGTGATAAAACTGCATATAAAATATTACAATCAAGATTTTATTGGCCTACAATTTTTAAGGATGTGAATGTTTATATTAAAAATTATGATAAATGTCAGTGCGTAGGCAATATTTCTAGAACAAATGAGATGCCACTCAATTATATGTAGGAAGTTGAAACATTTGATTTTTGGGGACTAGATTTTATGGGACCATCTACACCATCTTCCGGAAATGTTTATATTTTGATAGTAGTAGACTATGCTTCTAAATGGATTGAAGTTATTGCTTTACCTTGATGTGATGCTCAAAGTGTTGCAAAGTTTTTAGAAAAGAATATATTTGCAGATTTTGAATACCAAGAGTAATCACAACTGATGGGGGAAGTCATTTTAGAAATGCGATTATTGGGAAGTTAGCAAAGAAATATCATATTAATCATCGCATTGCTACTGCTTATCATCCGCAGACAAGTGGTTTGGTTGAATTATCCAATCGTGAAATTAAAAGAATATTGGAAAAAACTGTTAATAAAAATAAAAATGAATTGTCAATGAAACTGGATTATGCTTTGTGGGCCTATAGGACTGCTTACAGAACACCTATAGGAATGACCCCATATAGGCTGATTTTTTGGAAAACCATTCATTTACCTTTTGAACTTGAGCATAAAGCATATTGGGATTTTAAAGAGTTCAATTATAATTTGAAAGATGCTACTGAAAAGAGATTATTACAATTGAATGAGCTGGAAGAAATAAGGAATGAAGATTATTAAAATGCTAAGATTTATAAGAAAAAGATGAAGTTATGGCATCATCGGAAGATTCTTACTAAAAATCTTATACCATGACAAAAAGTTTTACTGTATAATGCTAGATTAAGAATATTTTCTGGAAAACTTAATCTAGGTGGATGGGTCCATTTATTGTGATAAAAGTTTATTCTTATGGAGCTGTAGATATTTAAGATTCTAAGACTGGAAAAATATTTAAAGTTAACGGACATAAACTTAAACCATATTTTTCAGTCAATAAATCTAAATCTGATAATAATTTGATGTTGGGTCACTCAGAATGAGTTCTGGGTATGTCAAGCTGAAGAAGTTAAAACAAGTGCTTTGTGGGAGGCAACCCATAATTATCGGAGTGCTTTGTTTTATGTTTATGTTATGTGCTTTATTTGCTTTGTTTGGTTCGTTTTTTTTTGTTTTTAGTAGTAATTTGAAGTTTTTAAACTATAGTAGAGTTTATTTGACCTTAATTGATGATTTAGAGAAGTCAGAATGAAAATTTGGGCTGTTAAATTAAGCACTGGCGGCTAAGCGCCGACTAGTTGGCGCTTAGGCGCCGCAGTTATAAAAGATGTGAAAAATGAGGTTCTAGAAACCTAGATCATGGGGGAGTAATTTTGGAAGTTATTTTGGAGTTTTAAAATGTCTTGGGGCAGATTTAGCACTTCCAAAGTCTATAAAAAGGACCTGATTTAAGAGAAACACATGCCCCAAGTCCTATTTTCATTTCTAAGTCTTAATAAGAGAGTTTTGAGTGCATCATGTCTTCCTGGAAGAATGAGATGAAGATGAAGCAAGATTCTGACAAAAGTAAGTTCATTAGTGATAGTAATGAAGAATTATTCAATTGATATCTCCTGTTAGTATTCAAGTTATTACAGAAATGATTGCAAATATTGAAACTCGAGTGACTTCAATGGAAGCAAAGATCAATGAAACTAACTTACAGTTGGAACACATGGGATGGCAACTCAACATGTAATTCAGTCATTGAAGGTACGTTGAAGAAGCGGATAAGGTGATGTTTGTGAAGAACAAATGAATTGAAGAAGAAGATGTAAGAATGAACAATTATCGCCCGTTCTATCAAATTTATATTCCAGAAGGGTCCAATGAGAATAATAGTGGTCCTGGATATAATTCTCCTAATGAAGAATGGAATTAAGAGTGCTTTGTTCTTATTTTGTTTAGTGTTCTTATGTGTTATTTGTGTTATGTTTGGTGAGTTTAGTGTTTATATTTAAGTATTAACTAAGCCTGATGATGTGATGGATACATCCTAGAGATGTATACTTATCAGTTTGAGATTAAAGTCTCTTGTATTTAGAGAATTTCATCCTTTATGTGTGGATAGAAATTCTAGAATTGTATTAAGTGTTATGTTTGTTTTAATATAAGTTTGTGTTTTTGTAAAATTTGTGTGGAATCACTGGATATTAAATTTTTATTTGGAGTATTGGAAGATTTATGTGGGGAGAAATAATTATTCTGGAGTAATTAAGGGTGATTAACCAAGTGATTTAAGTGCATATACCTTAATTGTGAAAATTTAGGTATTGGCGGCTAAGCGCCAAAGTGCCGGCGCTCAAGCGCTAGAGTTCGCACTTAGGCGCCAATTCGCGAAAATTGGTTCCAAATAGTTAAAAACCCGAAAATTTCCATTTTTAAACCACCCCATCTTCTTCAACCTTCGATTTATCATGAAAGAGAAGCCTAGGGCATCATATTGTGGATCATTTAAGAGCTGATCTCAACAAAAATTGTTAGATTTGGATTCCTTGAGGTATGAGCACTACTCCTAAATAAAATTTTTGATTTTCACCATGTATTTTGAGTACATTTTGGAAAATCTTAAAATCACTATTCAAGGTAAAAATTTGAGGAAAAACTTGAAAAATTGCTTGGATTTAGTGAAAATATCTTTTGGAAGATATTTTAGCAAGTTTAGTTTGATTTTGGAATTTATGGTGAATTGTTTCGTGAATTTTTAGAGATGGCTCTGAAGTCAAAGCGTGCACAAGAAAAGACAATATTTGATTCTGACAAATTTGTTAGTATGACGGCTGAGGAATGATACGTCGATGCGTTGCAGTCACATAAGTTGATTCCTGAGCATGTGTTTAGTAAACTAGGAGAGGTGATTGAAGATATGATTTCTAAAAAGAACTGGGAGAATTACTGTTTCTTCTCCACTGTTGCTGTTGTTTCTGTGGTTAGAAAATTTTATGCAAATTTTCCTGCTGTAGAAGAGAATCAAGTGATGGTTAGGAGGCATGAGGTCAACTTTTCGTCTGGTGCAATCAATACTTTTTATGGACTACCTCCTGACATGTTTTGTTTTTATTCTAACTAACATCCTACGGAAGGAGAATTAGATGAGATCATGGATTCTGACTGATGGAAGAGGATTATGGAAAATAACTATTGATATAAGAGAGAACTTTCCTGCTTCTAAGTTGAATGTCATTTCTAAGGCATGACATTATTTTATCTCATCTAAGTTGTTACCTTCGAGTCATACTAGTGAAGTAACGAGTGAAAGAGCTATGTTGAACCATTGTATTAAGCAAGGAAAGCCTATTGACATTGGAGGTATAATTTATGATTATATTTAGAACTGTGCTAGATCAACCACTACTGCAGGTATGAGATTTCCTTCCTTGATTCGTTCATTATGAGATAGATCTAGAGAGAAGTTTGAAACCTGGTAAGAAGTACTTAAGCCATTGAGACCAATTACCAATGTAAACATTGGTGCTTACACTGTACATTCAGAGTTTGGTTAGAGAGGAGGATTTGGTAAGGCTTCTACTGCTTCTGCTTCTGTTGCATCTACTTCTCGTGCTTCTACTTCACGTGCTTCATCATTTACTGATTCACAGACTGGTTTATTAAGAAAAATTTTGAAAAAAGTGAGTCTTACTCGAGAGCATCTGAAAGATATGGATGATAAGATGGATAATGTAGAAAGATATATTGTGAAACATGATGAGTATGAGGAGAGTTATCAACAATATTTGGATACACTGATTAGAGGTGATCAGAGTGCTGAGATGCCCCCTCATCCATTCTACATACCTTATGTGCCATCTAGGGATTGGAACGAGCAGGATGATGATGATGATGATGAGGATGATGAGTAGGTTAGTGTTATTTGTTTTCGTTGTGGTGTTGTTGTTGATGTATGTGTGTTTTGTTTAGTATTTAGTTTGATCATTGTGTTGTGATCTGAACCTTGATAGTATGTAAGACTGTAGTTTGTATTATTTTTTTGTTATGCATATTCAGATGTATTGTTGTTGTTTGTATTGATGTTTTATATGTTGTTTTGTGGTAGTGATGTGTAATAGTAAATGTTTTAATGTGTATGTTTTGTCAGAGTTTTTAGTAGTGTGTACTTTAATTCAAAAACTATTAGGAGAATATAAACCACTATTAGGAACTTCTACTTAGGAAACTACATGTTTAAAATTTTTCAAATTCCACTATCATCAGTTATTTATATCAGTGTGTTATTTTAGTTGGTGTGAATTTTCTTTGAAAACCTCCACTACTGTAGAACTCTTTTTGAAATTTTTACTTTTCTATGCATAAAAAAATTGTTTTGAAAAACTAAATTTGATTTCATTTTAATCTTGTTATTTAAATTGTTATACTTGCATATTAGGATATTAAAAATTCTTGCAAGCATGATATGTCAGTTTTTATTTCTCACCCATGTATCATTTCTTATGCTTAAATGTTTTATCTTAACTAAAAATTAAAGTTTTGGGGGAGATTTAAAAACAAAGATTTTCAATAACCTAAAATTTTATTTGATTCTCAAGAATACTTAAAATAAATCTTATTTTTGATTGAGAACAATTATGTACATGAAGTTATATTAGGGGAACAAAGATTTTGAAAATAGAAATGAATAAAGGAATTTAGTTAAAATTTATAATAATCATTAAAAACTTAAAGTTAAAATTTTCTTAATTAAGAAGTGTTAAATAAAGTTAAACTATCTTTAGTAAGAAGTTTTGTATTTTTGGATAAATAGAAGATTTGACTTTTATTCATCAAAGCTTAAATTTCTTTTTCTGAAGAGTAATTTTCAAATATTATTATTATGATTTTTAAGTGAAAGATGTATATCTGACCTTGGTAGGGTAGAATTCAAAATCATTAAAGGTCTATCTAGATATAGTAATCCTTGCCTTATAAAAAAATAAAAAAATAAAAAAATAAAGAAAAAGAAAATAAAAAGTGAAAAATAGTATACGAAAAGGGAGGAGAAGCTTGAGGATTTAAGGGCCTAATCAAAAATTGGTTTCATACCTAAAGTTTAAGATATAAGTTCAGAGAAAATCTAAAGCTTAAGATTATAATATAGTAAGTAAAATTATTTTCAAATAAAGATTTTTAAGTGAGAAAAATAAGTGTTTGAGTCCTATATTTTGAAGAATCTACAAAAATTTCTGAATTAGATAGAAACTTATATTTGTCATTTTACTTTACTTAAGAACTTTCTAAACTTTAAGTTGGTTTTAATTACTAAATTTTTTTCTAAATTGGACTATTCTATTTCTAGAACAAAATTTTGTTATCTTCGCAAAGAAACTCATTACATAATTTCCATGCTAAAATGTTCTATGAGATTAACTGTCACTTGAGGACAAGCAACATTTTTAAGTTTAGGAGATTTTGATACACCTAAAATATATAGTACTATTATGCACATTTTTATACTTATTTTTAATGATTATGCACTTTAATGGAAGGAATTTTGTATTTTTCTTGCAGATATGATGAAAATGGATGGTCATGATGAAAGGAGCAAAATTGGATCAAATTTGGAGGAAAAAAGATTAAAAATGAAAATTTGGGCACTAGCGGCTAAGCGCAGCTGGGCCGGCGCTTAGCCGTCACAATTAAAAATCAAAATTAAAATGAATTTGGCACCAATTTCAAAGGGAATGGGATGCAACTCTTGGTGGTAACTTCCATAAGTTCCTTTGGGCGGCAAGTTTGAATGAAGGGGTGCATTCTTTGGTGGATACATTAAATCTGGACACATTTTGAAGAGACACCAAGGCACATTTTGGTTTACTATTTAAAGAGAGTCTTAGGAAATATTAGGGAGCTCTTCCTTTGCATTTCGAAGAGAGTTTTAATTAGGAGTAGAGAGTAGAAAAGGAGCTTTTCCTTTTCCTTTTGAAGGGTTCTTTCACTTGCAAGTTTTTACATTATTTTACTTTTATTTTGCGAG
This sequence comes from Papilionanthe hookeriana x Papilionanthe teres, assembly GCA_022702705.1. Lineage (NCBI taxonomy): Eukaryota > Viridiplantae > Streptophyta > Magnoliopsida > Asparagales > Orchidaceae > Papilionanthe > Papilionanthe hookeriana x Papilionanthe teres. The sequence goes on along the minus strand of CM040430.1, from coordinate 29,381,387 downwards.
AGTTTTTATTAAGAGTATGAGTAGAGAGTAGAAAGAAGAAAAGGGTCGGAGTGAAGACTTCTTTTTCCCACTTATTTTCTTTCTTTTAAGTTAAGTTTTTATTGAAGTCTGAAGTTATTCTGAGTTATAAGAGTTGGGAGATCCGCTCTGAGGAGTTGTTTAGTGAAGAGTTAAAGTTTCAGAGGAACTTCCTGAGTCTTGTGGAGTGAATTTTTAGATAAGTGTTTACTTTTATTCTTACATTTAATTTTTTAATTAATACTTGTTTTTGTTTGTTGTTTTTCATATGGTTTTTAATTTTGAATCAATGTGTTTTTGTATTTTCTCATTGCATTATGAGTAGTTTTACTTTATCTTTTTCTTTCTTAAATTGAGAAGTAATTAATTTATTGAGAATTTTTGTGGAAAGTATAAGTGCTTAAAAGTTGGAAGAAGTTGTGAAGATTGATTCTAAAAACTTTTTTTACTTCTTAATTTGGCCTGTTAAGTTGTAGAATTTCTTGAGATTATGTAAGATCCAATGCAGTATTGTCTCATAAAAGTTAGTAAGAATCACATGCAATTATATGGGTGAGAATTGTAGTCCGTATAATTGAATGTAATATTAGAAGATATTTTTATGGAAGGAAGTAAAATTAGAGGATTTTAGAGTGACAAGCTAAACCCCCCTAATTTGGTTTGAATTTTTTAGTTTTGTTATGAGAAGTTAGCCCCCAGTTGATGGGAATCGATGGAATTCTAGAGTGAGAGACTGGTATCTTCCCTGCCTAACGATGTTCAAAATGATAAAAAATTCAAATTAACTTATGTTCTTTACAGAACCAAGTAAAGGTAAAGAAGACATTTGCTTCTATCTGTCACAATAAATTTAAATACTTCCACAACAATACTTTAACAATTATTACTACTTCATAAAAGGAAAGAAAAAGATATTCTAGTTAATAGTATTTTACATATAGTGTTATTAGTTATTATAATTTTAATTTCTTGCTTAACATTTTATTAAGGAAATTTCAAAATACATATCAACTTTCAAAACTTTTCAAAATCAATACATACTTTCAAAAGCCATAAAAAAAAGTAAAAAGATAATTTTTCTGATTCCTTTAAAGATTTTCAAATTTTCCCTGTGGGTTCGATATCTCGGGGCTTAATCAGAAAGTCCTATAATATTTGATAAAGGTTATGTATACTTGCGTAGTATCCAATATTATAAAATCATAATTTTCAAATCTAAATCATCCGCACATATATTTGGTGCGGAGTCACGTTTTTAGCGCACATATATTTATCGGGGATCAATCTCCTATAAAATCCAGCATGACCCAGAAAACTTCTCACATCAGTAATGGTAGTAGGTGGTTGAAGTTCAGCAATAATTTTTAATATTACCTGATCAACTTCCATACCTATTCGTGAAATTTTATGTCCAAGTACAATTCTTTCTGTGACCATAAATTGACATTTTTCCCAATTTAGAACCAAATTTTTTTCTTCACATCTCTTCAAAACTTTTGTTATATTTTCTAAGAAAGACTCAAAAGAAGTTCCAAATACTGAAAAATCATCCATAAATACTTCAATTCCTTTATAAATTAACTCACAGAATATTGACATCATACATTTTTGAAAAGTTGCAGGTGCATTGCATAAACCGAAAGGCATTCTTCTAAAGACAAATGTTCCATAAGGACTTGTAAATGTTGTTTTCTCTTGGTCCTTAGGAGCAACAGGTAATTGATGATAACCAGAATCCATCCAGAAAATAGAAATATGAGTGTCCAGCTAATTTATCCAACATCTGATCCAAGAAAGGTAAAGGAAAATTATCCTTTCTAGTGGCGTTGTTTAATTTTCGATAATCAATGCAAATTTTCCATCTAGTAACTTATCTTGTAGGAATTAATTAATTTTTTTCATTAACAATGATAGTTACTCCTCCTTTCTTCGGAACACAATGAATAGGACTTACCCATTGACTATCCAAAATAAGATAAATAATTCCAGTATCTAACCATTTCAAAATCTCTTTCTTAACATCCTCTTTCAAAATTGGGTTCAATCTTCTTTTAGGTTCAATAATTGGTTTACAATTTTCTTCCATTAAAATCTGATGCATACAGATTGAAGGGCTTATTCCCTTTATATCTGCAATAGTCCAACCAAAAGTTTTCTTATAGTTCTTCAGAACTCCTATTAATTTTTCTTCTTAATCTTTTCTTAATTTTGAAGATATATTTACAGGTAAGGTTAATGAATTTCCTAGAAATACATACATAAAATGTGCAGGTAACATTTTTTAATTCTAGTTCAGGCGCTTTTTCAATTGAGGGTAAAAGTATATCATTTTTAGTTGTGTCTAAAATTTCCCAGTTTCTGAGGTAATTTCTTCTGAATTATTGCACTACATTCTTCACTTAATGCAACAGTTTCATAAGCTTCAAATTTCCTTTTCTTGCTTAAAATATCCTTCATAAATTTTGCATAGCATGGCATTTGTTCCAAAGCTTTAGCAAAAGGAATGTTGATGGTAAGTTTCTTAAAAAACTCAAAGAACTTAGAAAATTGATGGTCAAGCTTCTGCGGTTTTAATCTTTGAGGAAAAGTGGTGGTGGTCTTTCAACTTCCACTTCAATAGGAATTACAGTATGATTTTTACTTGGAGAATGAGTATCATTAGGTTTTTCAATCTCTTCTACCTCTCTCTCTTTTCAATTTCATTCCAAAATTTCTCTTTTAATTCCTTTCCACTTCTATGTTGTGCAGCTTTTCCTTATTCATGTTCTTTCCCAGTTTCTTTAGGATTAATTTTGACATTGCTAGGTAGTGTTCCTTGAGGTCTGTAATTAATAAAATTAGCAATTTAACCCATCTGATTCTTAATATTATGAATAACATTTTTTTGACCTTGTAGATTATTACTTATTTGCAAGATTAATTTTTCTATAGATAACTTTTTCTGCTGATTATTAAAACCAGGGGGGTAAGTTGGTCTAAAGTTTGAATTTCCTTTATTGTTCCAATTTAGATTAACTTGATTTTTATTCCATTGTTGACGTCCATTATTCCAATTAAATTTAGGATGATTTTTCCAACCTAGATTATAATAATTAGAATAAGGGTTATTAGTTTTACTAGCAATAGCTTGCAAAGTTTCTATTGTTTGAGAATCATCAGTATTTGCAAAATTATCATTACTAAGATGTGATATGTTAATAGCAAAATTATCTAATTTTTTAGGTATCACAGCCACTTGATGAAGCTAAAATATAAAAGGCTTCATTATCTTGAATACTTGCCATTCTTTGAGGATTAACCCACTCAGAAGGCCATTGAAAATTATTATTAGTCATTTCTTCAATTAAAGTATAAGTTTCTTCAAATGTCTTAGCCATTAAAGAACCTCCAGCAGCAGCATCTATAATAGATCTATGTGATCCAATAAGTCCATTATAAAATGTTTGAATAATTAACGAATCTGGTAAAGCATGATGAGGACATTTTCATAATAGTTCTTTAAATCTTTCTCAAGCTTCATAAATTGTTTCTCCATCAAATTGTTTAATTTAAGTAATATCATTTCTTAATTTAACCGTTTTATAAGGAGGAAAATATTTAGCAAGGAATTTCTGTGCCATATCTGTCCAAGTTTTAATAGAACAAGTTGCTAATGAATTAAGCTGCATCTTTGCTTTATCTTTTAAGAAAAAAGGAAAGAGTCTAAGCCTAATAACATCATCAGAAAACATTATTATATTTAATGGTAGCACAAATTTCTAAGAAACTAGTAAGATGTAAAATTGGATCCTCATTTGGTGTTCCTCCAAGTTGATTATTTTGAACCATTTCAATAATAGAAGGATTAAGCTCAAAAGAATTAGCATCTACAGCTGACATTTGAATACTAATATGAAGTTCATCAGCTGTAGGGTTTGCATAATCCCTTAATGGTTTATAAACATTTTGTTCATTGATTTTTATTGGATTTTGATTATTGTTTTGTAAGTTAGCCATTTCCTGATATTTTTGAATATTTTTTCCTTTCTTAATTGTTTTAACTGTTCTTTCTAATTAATAAATTCTTTTGCTAGACGGGCTAACGCATCTGCTAAAGCATTTTCTTTTCTGGGAATTTTGTAGATTGTCACATTCGGAATTTGTTCCAACAATTGTATGGCATACTTGAAGTATTGCTCGAGTCTTGGTTTTAAAATTCTGTACTGTCCGGCGATCTGTTGAATGATTAACTGCGAATCCCCATAGATGTTGATGTCTGTTATCCCCATTTGAATAGCTAATTCCAGTCCTGTTATGAGGGCTTCGTATTCTGCTTCGTTGTTTGTACACGGCTCTGTAAAGTGGTAGGAGTATCTTAATATCCCCCGCTCCGGTGTTATAAAGATTAGCTCGATTCCCGCCTTACGAGGCACTATCACTTGCGATTCTTCGTCTTTGTGTGCTCGAAGATGCTCCGTCGAAATATAATTCCCAACATCGATCATCGTGGTCTTCTAGACTCATTATTTGTTCATCCGGCGGATCGTCATTGAGAGGAGATTCGCCAGCAAAGGGTGTGCTGCGAGGAAGTCTGCTAAGACTTGTCCCTTTACAAGACGAAGAGGCACGAAAGTTATATCGAATTGCAATAATATCATCGACTATCCGGCAAGTCCGCTGGAAAGTGTTGGACGAGTCATCAAGTATTGCAATGGATTAAACTTCGAGATCAGGTTGACCTTATGAGAAAGCATGTAGTGCCTGAGCTTTTGAGCGGCGAAGATCAGGGCCAAACAATGCTTTTCAATTATGGGATACCTTATTTCCGTCGGAAGTAAATGACGGCTTAAATAGTAAAGAGCATTTTCTTTACCCTCATCATCGACCTAAGCTAACGAGGCTCCGAGAGAGTCGTCTAAAGCCGCGGTATAAAGTATCGACGGTCTACTCCGAGACTGGGGCTGCTAAGACAGGAGGTGTCATTAAATATTGTTTAATGTCCTCGAAGGCCTTCTGGTATTTCTCTTCCCAAATAAATTTGGTGTCCTTTTTAACTAGTGCCAAGAAAGGCTGACACCTACCTGACAAGTTTGAGATAAAGCGTCGAAGATATGCCAACTTCCCTTGAAAAGATCGTAGTTATTTTAAGGTTTTGGGAGGCGGCATTTCTAAGATAGCTTTAATCTTTTCCGGTCGATTTCAATTCCACAATGTCGGACAACGAATCCTAAGAATTTCCCGGAGGTGACGCCGAAGGCGCATTTTAAGGGATTCATCTTAAGGTTAAATTGACTTAATCGTTCGAAAACAATTCTCAAATCATACAAGTGGTTGTCCTTTACTTTGCTTTTGATGACCAAATCGTCCACGTAGCATTCGACTTGATTGTGGATGAGATCATCAAAAATTCTTGTCATCGCTCTCCGGTAGGTTGCTCCCGCGTTCTTCGATCCGAATGGCATCACTCGTGTAGCAATATACTCCGATCGGCGTTCCGAATGATGTAAGCTTTTCATCTTCTCGGAGCCATTTTTATCCGGTTGTATCCCGAAGATCCATCCATGAATGAGAATATTTCATGTGTCGAAGCGATGTCGATCATTAATTCGGGATCGGTAAAGGGAATTCATCTTTTGGACATGCCTTGTTTAAATCTCCGAAGTCCACACAAATTCCGATCTGACCATTCTTCTTTCTGACTAGTACCACATTGGCTAACCAAGTCGGGTATTGTTCTTCACGGACAAATTTAGCGTCTATTAGCTTTTTAACTTCAGCTATGACTTGTTGTTCAATTTCTAGACGCATAGTTCTGGGACCTTGTATGACTGGGACAGAAGTAGGATCCACTCCTAGCTTATCGACTGCGACCTCTGGAGCTAATCCTGGCATCTCATCGTATCTCCAAGCAAAATAGTCTTTAAATTCCATTAATAACTTGATTATTTCTTCGGAGTCTTCTTTATTGAGTAAGGAGCTAATAAAGGTAGGTCTAGGCTCTTCGCTAGTACCTAAGTTAACTTCCGTTAACTCATCTATTGTAGATTTAATCTCTTCTTTCGAATTCGGTGGAGCGTCTCCAATTTGTAAATCTTCAAGTTCTTCTCGTAGTTTCCATGCATTTTTCATTAGACTCGCAAGTGACAACCAAGCAAAATTCGGCATCGTCAACCGATCCTATCGTGTCGAATCCGAGACCATGCTTTGAATTGGGTGGACGACCGGAGTTATTCCATAATTTTTCAAAATGTTGTGATTGACCTTTTGTCCATTATCGAGGTAAGAAACCATGATTAATTAAATTTTGAACATAGGGAGAGTACCACTCAAAAGGTAATTCCATTAATTCTGATGAAGTGACATCTTCAAATTGTACATTATTCTCAGTTTTGGAGGAAGTAGCACCACGGTAGAATTTGATTGGCTTTGCACCACCGCTACGTACCTCTTTGACCACCATACCCTCGATCTTATTAGAATGGATCGGGGTCAGGGTCATAGTATGTACATAGTGGTTAATCTTCTTGTACATTGATTTATATTCTTCATTCTTCTCATCTTTGAGAGAGATCTTGAATTGCGGCTTTTTCCGACTTATTGTCGCTGCTTCTTGTTTGATCTCTTTTTCTTCTTCAGAACTATCTTCCCAATCAACATTGATGGCTGGTTTCCTTTGTCCAATTGTCCTAACGTCTCTACCACGACCTCGTCCCCGGCCTTGACCTCGGAAGCGAGTTGTGGAGAAACCTTCACCATCTCGCCGTATGGGAGTGGTGAGTGATTGTTGGACTAGAACTTCAGGTTCTTCATTGTCCCGAACTTTCTTTGCTTCATTTGTTATGGTATCTCTGGAGAAGATTGTTTTCTTCGGAGGTGCATAATAAGCTGCATCTTCATGGATTCCAATTTCATGTACGGAGAATGGTTGTAAGTCACCTTTGATGCACTGTTCTCCTCCATCGTAGTATTTGATGCACTGATGTAGAGATGATGGTACCATCCTCTTTTCATGTATCCATGGTTGGCCCAGTAGAGCGTTGAACGATGTTTCTGAATCAATTATGTGAAATTTCGTGGTTGTCTTTGCTAAGTCACCGGTCTTCATTAGTAGCTTTATTGATCCGAGGGCTCTTTCTCCTTTCTGGTTGAATCCTCTTAATAACATTTTGTCGGCCTCGAGCTCACGAGCATCAATTTCCAAGTATGCTAGTGTTCGAAGACTCATTATATTGATTGATGGTCCCGGATCCACCAATACTCCGGAGAGTGTAAACTTCCCAATTGTAACTGAAATGTACAACGGTCGGTTGTGGTCTGCTGTCCCAAGTAGTAGGTCATTGTACGTGAAGGTAACACCTCGTTGTTCCTTTAACGAACAAACCTCATCTAAGGAATCTCCGGCCATATGAGCTAAGCAAATTTCTGGATCAAGTAAGGCCTTGATCAGAGCTTCTCTCATCTCCTTTGATAAGATGAGAGCGTCGTAGATGCTCGCTTGGCCGGTAGTTTCCTAAGATGGGCTAGCACATTGTAGTCCACTTTATTTCCATGTGTCTCGATTTCTTCCCGAATGGGTATTTCTTCTGCCGGGGTTGGTTCTTCCTGAGCAACCATCTGCTTTCCTTTGTCCTTTGGACCCATTCTTGGAGGTAGAACTCTTCCACTTCTTAAGTTAACTTCTGTAATTTCTTCTGACTCTAGTATTGAGCTTGCTGGTGTTTCCTCCTGAATCGGAATGATAGGTTCTTCTTGATTAGCTTCAGAGTCTGAAGGCTCTAACTCTATTGTGACTGGAGCTCCTCGAAACTCGCAGACAGATTCGTTGCTTGTTGAACTCTCGTAGCCTCCTTGATGGATGTCTTCTTCGTCATTGCGATCGTCGAGATTGTGTATGATTTGAAAGTTGTCATTGGTATCGAAATCAATGTCCGGATTGTTGCTAGTTACGTAATCATTAGAAACAGTCAAAACGTAGCCAACGCCATCACCCTTATCATTATAAGATCCCACCGAAGTGAGCAGATAATCATACAGAGTCAGAGGTTCGAGGGATTTCTCCCCCGAATCCGAAACAACTATCCTAGGATAAGCAGCCCCTAGTCTAGCCTTAGGAGCCTCGGTCTTCTCTTCTTCATCAATTTTCTTCTTCTCTTCAATCGTCTCCTGTTGAGGTGGTTCTTCTATCGCAAGTGATAGTGCCGACTTGACAGGTTTCGAACTCTGAATTGAAGCTCGCACCGAAGCAGTTTGGATGCTGTCTAAAATCTTTTTTGAAGACCTCGTCCAAGCGGTAGTCCACCCATCATCAGTTATATAGGGATTTATCGGAACGATGAGATCAGTCGACACAACATTGACGGAACTTCCTTTCTGGGGTTCCTTCATGTACTCCTTCGGGATTGTTATATTCCCTTTCCAAAGGTTGTCGTTGAGCCAACTTTTGAAGGTAATGCAATCTTCTATCTTGTGCCCAAGCATCCGGTGGTAAGGGCAAAAGTTGGGATCACCTTTCTTGTTGACTTCTTTTGGTCTCTTAGGCTCTGGCAGCTGAAAATCTGGAGTCTTCATCAGACTACGGAACATTTTTGGTACTGCCTCATTTTTGAATTGATATTCCCTGCTCAGAAGCTCCCTTAATGTACGTTGCGGACGAGGCGGTTGTTCATATTGTGGAGATGACTGATAGCTGGGTCGAGGTTGTTGATAATTTTGTTGAGGTTGCTGCGGCCATTCGAACGATATTTGTATCGGTTGCTTGCCTTTATCGGCTGCTGCAACGATCCCGGATTTCTTTTCAAAAGTCTTCACAGGCTTTTGCTTGTCTGTCCTGTCGGCGAAACTTAATTGCTTCGCCTCCTCTTGCAAGCTTCCGTCCTTGCTTAACAACTTCTCGAAAGTCTTAATGGTAAATCCCTTGAGGAGAAGTGCTATCGGGCCATGGATGCTTTTAAGTAAGATACCGATTGCATGTTGTTCTTGTAATTGTGGTTCACACTTCATACTTAGATTTCTCCATCGAAGTATGTAATCCACCAAAGTTTCGTTCGGCTTCTGCTTCTCTACCACTAAATCACCTATAGTGATGTGGTGCTGAGCTCCGGCGAATCGCTTGATGAAGAGGTTTTCTAGTTCTGAGAACGTCTTCACTGAACTATTCGGTAATTTTGCATACCAATCAAAGGCGATCCCGGACAGGCTGCTAACGAATTGTCGGAAGAGTAATGCATCGCTCCCGCCGGCATTGCAACAACTGGCACGAATGTGTGCAACATGCTGTCGGGGGTTCCCGGTTCCATCAAAGGTCTTGAACAGAGGTGGTACGAAGCCTTTTGGTACCGGACAGTGCCGAATTCTTCCGGTAAGGTCTACCCGTCCGAATGGATGTCCCGCTCTTCGATTGTGCTAAGGCTTCTCGCACCTCGCCGTTCCACCAAGCTCTTGATATCTTTTTCTGGAATCATACTTTATGTTGTATCTTTCTTTAGCTGATCATCCCCGTTGACGGATGTGATCTCCTTTCCTACATCCACAATGTGAATGACCTCTGGGGGCGTCTCTCTTTGGGGTTGCACTTGACTCTGGAGAGTGGCTAGGGCTACAGCCATCTCTTCCATTCTTTTCGCCATTTGGGCGATCGTATCGTCTTTCTCTTGAAGTTGCCTTCTCATCACTTCCGGCTCCTCTCTTTCTGCGGCTGCAGGGGCACCTTGTGAAGCTGATGAAGCTCGTGTTTCGACCATGTTGATTTTTGCATACTCATCGTCCATGAATTCCGATGAATCAATCTCATCTCTGAATTTCTCTTCTCTTTCTTTTGCTAGTCGTCGAATATCAGTCCTCAACTTTTCCATAGCGTCCTCTAGAGGTCCTTTCTGCGCATCCTTGCAGTTGTCGTGTGATAGCTGTCGGGTTCCCTTCTCACGAGTCCCCTTTACTGCAGTGGCGCTTTCTTTAGATTCAAGTCTCCTGACGAGACTTTCCTTCTCGGGCTGTTGTTTCAATCTTAGTTGTCCAGTAGTGGGATGCCATACCATCCTTCTAGCAGCAGAAGGTCTGGGACCGGATGGTCTGTCAGCCAAATGCTGAAAGGTGGTATCCTCCGTAATTTGCAACCCTGAAACAACGATAGGCGGACTAGCCTTCATCCTTTTATTTGGCTTTTCTGTAAAGATGGCAGGTTCTACTCGTGGCCCAAGACGGGATTTGACTGGCACCCGCCCTATCCTTCTTAGAATCTCCGATACGGGGCATTTCTCTTTCTTTGCTAGCTTCTCGATCACAGTCTGTAGTCGGGCAAATGGTGTGTTCCTAGCCCTTTTCTTTATGCTGTCGTTGTAGTATGCTGGTTGAGGTAATGTAGAAACAATCCTCGCGGACATTTTCCTCGTCACCTGCGCGGAAAGGGGGTGGAATCTACTTCCTTCCAAAAAGGGTGTATCTTCGAGCAATAGTATGTATTCGTGTAGGGGTGTGTACTCGGGGATTTCGGGATCTCCTCCAGGAAAGCAACTTCGGCAGCTCTGGCCTTCCTGGAAATTTTCCTACTTATGTTCCTTCTTTGGGTCCGTGTTAGTGATGGAATTCTTGAGCTGGACCCAATTTCAAGAACAGAAGGTCTCACAGGAAAGTCTGTACCCTCCACGGTAGCAGGTTCGCCATAGTTCTGGATTTCCTTCCCCTTTAATCCGGCGAAGTCGGGGTAGGTGCAGAGACAACTAGACCAGATGGGGTAGCAAGAACGGTCCTTCATGGACAAGCAGTACTTCTTTCGACGGGATCTTTGCAGGGGCGGAAACTCTTGAGTTGACCTAAGGTTGAACTCGATCAACGGCTTCTCAGCTTCAGATACTTTGTTTGTCAATACGAAAAGGGAAACGTCGGTGATTTTGACATTTGTGTTCTCGAATCCTTGTCCAAACTGGATGATCCCATTGTCGGGCAGCTCATCCTTGTAAACAGCGAAGTCGAGTCCATTGGTGAAGGAGAAAATCTGCTTTGGGGCCTCCATTTCGCAGGCGGATCCCGATTGTCGATCCCAAGTTATGCTTCTTCTCATTAGGACGAAAAGAGAGGAATCGAAAAGAGTCCGAACACATTGTTGTTCAAGTATTTATAAGAAGGAGTTATTTGTTAAAAGAATCATTCATTAAAGGGTTTGTTTGTTTAGAACGGAATGTTCAAAGGTGTAGAGAAGGTAAGGAATCCGATTCAGAGTTGAAAAGGAAAAGAAAGTCTTATGCGAGACTTCTCGACTCGAAGGATCGCTCCTAAACTAACACCTATCGGGGTCCACCCCACCTCGTAAATGAGGCAAAAGGATCTCGGAACCTCTCCGTTTAGGGGTGTCTAAACAGCTGTCTCCTAAATCCAAGAGAATGTTGGCTATACTCGTTCAAGGTAGAAATGAACATAGTATTCCAACGGAAAGAAGGGTAGCTTGATCCACAAGGGACATGGATACACTACCGATTTTTGAAAGAAGAATTGTCTGATTAAAATGGAGAGAGGAATTGTCCCCAGCGGAGTCGCCAGAAATTGTACGGCTTATTTTTAGGTTGTGTGTTGAATTTTAAAAAGGGGTCGCCTAACTGAAATTGTCGGCGAATATTTGATTTAAATATATATGTAGTATTTGATTTTGAAAATAATTTTAAGTTTGAAAATTTTAAGATATGAAGTCAAACCGATTTCACATCCCAAATAGTTCACATAAACGAGCACCGCACCACAAACCGTGTATCTATCCCGAAGAATAGACACACTCGCTTGATAATGGGGCTCGGTTAGATAAACTAGAAAGGTTTGTGACATCCGTTTGGTCCGCGAACTAATTTTATAAGCCGACAAATTCCCCGCTTAATATGAAAGCATTAAACAGGGTTTATATTACTCGGGTTCTTTAAAATTCTCTATAAGGGCAAGCCCCTATAGTTAATTAAATCTTAAGTGACGGAATCACCTAAGAAAACTCTCGATAATAATCAATAATTCTCGCTCTCAAGAATTTCAAAGTTTAAGTTTTCAAAGGATTGAATTTTGGAATTTCAATAGGAATAAATCAAATTTGGAAGATTTTATTTTGGGATTTCAAAGGAAGAAAGGTAGGAGAAATTACGGATTCGAAGCGAACTTCGGTAATTTCCTGCTATCCTATTGTTTGGCTTGAATTTAGGAAGATCCTGATATCTATTTAATGTTTTGATCTTTCCAATTTTAATTAATTAGGACTTATATTTATATGATAGAATCACATAAATAGCCTTGAAGTTATGAGGGTTTATGTCGTATCAAACGACTACCTCGGAGTCCTAAGACCGGTTAGGGCTTAATTTACATGACATGATCATGCAAATGCCTAACGAAGGGTCGAGGATTTATGTTGCACTAGGAAAACTACCTCGAAGTCCTATGGCTTTGTTATTTAATTCTAAGAATGGTTTTGCTGATGTAGATTCAAGTTTTGCTGACGACGATGGTCGTGCCGCCCACCATGCTCCGAGCTCCTTGTTGTTGCAGGGGTTTAGTTTTAGAAGTCATAAATCAGGAGATGGGAAAAGTGTTTTGGTTTAGAGAAAATCTTAATTTCCAAGTGTCTTTTTTTATATTTTATTTAAAACAAATCTTAAAGTTGATTATAACAACACCGGTTAAGATCCCATGGTTCCATCCTTCCGGCATCGTTATTTTTATCGGATTCACTTAGTCCAGATAAATTTGTTAAAATCAACTAAATTAGTTCCACACTTTCATTTAGACCGTGGGAAATCCCGTTAGCAACACGTAGGTTACATCATCCGAGGTATTCCCTATCATCCAACGAGACGTTTTAATTTAGTTGTAATTGTAGTTTTGTGTTCTGTTTGTGATTAAATTTTGAGTTGTTTTATATTTTGAAATGTTGTGACGGTGAATTTTATCTTGCAATGACTTTTAATTTAGTTTTGCTTTCATTTTTAGGGACTATCCTAAAGGTGTGGGTTTTCATGCAACAATTTGTTTATCATGCAAGAAAAGTAAGTACGATGCGATTGCAATAAAGTAAATTGCAATAAAATAAAAGCGTACCTGGAGGGTCTTCCCGTCATCCCAAGCTGCACTTAAAAGATAATTAAAATATTTAAGCAAGTTCCTAGGTAAAACTAAGGGAAGGGTTATGGTTTTCTACCAAATTCCTAATCCTATAGCTAGTCATTTCCTATGACGTCTGAGTCCTCGTGTTTTGGTTCGAGGACGATTTTCTTCATCAAAGAACAATTAAGTTCAATTGTTCTTATAAGTATCCTATCATATTGAGGAAGTGCTTAAGAAGAATCTTAAACATCTTTTCAATATTGCTAGAATTGTTTTAAGTCCAAATGAATTTAATTATACAAATGAATTAATAGTCCAAGAATTCAGGTTTTGTTATCTTGCTCAGTGAACCAGGACATCTGAATATCCTATAAGTGAAGTATCATTTCATTTAATGTTCTATTTAGGAGTTATGATAATAAAAGTTTTCGAGGGCAAATTGGTGTTCCAATGATTTGTGATTTAGTTTAACTTCAGTTAAAGGGTTTAAATTTGGAATAGTGTTCAAGTTGCTTTATATTTAATTTCTTTATGTCTTAGGTGATGTCATTTTTAATTTAATTTAACTTTATATTAATTTAATTTGGTTTAGTTTTAATTTTAATTTAATTTTAATTTTTAATTTCAATTTTAATTTTTAATTTTAATTTTAATTTTAATTTTAATTTTAATTTTATTTGATTTTAATTTAATTTAATTTAATTTAATTTAATTTAATTTAATTTATTTATTTATTATTATTTAATTTAATTTAATTAATTTAATTTAATTTAATTTATTTGATTTAATTTAATTTAATTTATTTAATTTGTTTGATTTAATTTAATTTAATCTTTGATTTAATTTTATTTTTAATTTTCAATTTAATTGAAAATTTAAAAAGAGTTTAATAATTTAACTTTTTTTTTAATTTAATATAATGATTAAGTCCTTTAACATTTTAAAACTTTAGTTTGAATTATCATTTTAATTAAGAATTAAATGTTATTGAGATGATTAATTTAGGGATTTTTAAATTAAAGAATAAATCTCTTCCTAATAATATCCTTATTTTAATAATTCCAATTTTATTATTCTTCCAAATTTAATCAATTATTTAATTAAGGTTTATTTCAATTATTTTAAATTTTTTAGTAGGTTTCTACCCTTTAATTATTTAAATTTCAATCATCCAAATTAGATTAGGATCAAATATTTTACTTGTTAATTTTTTATTAAACATAAAGTTTTAATTAAGGGTTAAAATTTTAATTATCATTTTGCCCTTCAAGCTTAGTAATTTCATAACTCACTAAATTGAGCTTAAATGAACTTGAATTTTTATGTGACTTCACTCATATGCCAATAAAGACATGAGAGGAGAAAATGTGATTTTTCTGTATTTAATTTATTTATGTAATTATTTTTGGTGGAAAATAGTGATTTCTAAGGAAAATTTAATAATATGACCAAGGGAAAGTTTCTGTCCTTAAGAAAATTATGGGAAATTCCTAATGACCAGAGGACCACTTGGACCAATTTTGGTGATTTTTTGAATTATATTATTTTTATTATAATTATTTTAAGTTTTGGAGTATTAATTAATTTAAAAATAAAGTAAAGGTTGAAAAATGAAATTTATATTTTTCAAAAATCTCTCTGATATCAAGGAAATCGGAGAATCAATTTTTGTAATTTTCTGATTTTTCTTTGATTTATTAGAATTATTTAAGTGAAAATGCTAAAAAAAATACATTTTTTAATTTTAAAATTACCTTAGGGCTTTAAAATTTACTATCTCATTAAATAGACCTAAGAAAAATATGGGGTTTGTTTCTAAGTGATTAAAATTCAAAATATGACATTTTGGTGAATTTTATTATTTTTGTGATTTTTATTATTTTTTAATTATTGAAATATTAAAATAATACCAAAAAATCAACTTTTTTAGAAAATTGAAATTTTAATTTTTCTTAAATTCCCCTGATATCAGAGAGGCTCCAAAACCAATTTGGTAAATTTTTGAAAGGTATTTTGAAAGTTATGAATTTTTAAAGTTTAAAATGGCTAAATGGCTTAATCAACCCATTTAGTAGGGCTAACCAAGTCCAATTGACTTCAAATTTTTATGGTGGGTTCCTCTGATCCTAAAGGTCAGTGGAGAATTGATTTCAAGTCAATTTGATATATGGTTAACTCTAATTAATTAAGGAGCTATTTTGAGTGTTTAAGCCAATTAGGGTTATTTTAAATAAATTAATCCAAAACCTATTTTTCCTAGGGTCCTCTGGTCATAAGAGACATCAGCAAATTTTCCTAAAATTTATTTCACAACATGCTAATTATTGGAATTAAAATACCTAAAACAGCAACATGAATTTGAAAAATCAATAACTTCTCATAGGGATGGCCTCTGATTTTGGAAAATTTAGGGAATGTTCCCAAATTCAGAGGCTTCGAAAGCCCTATGGTCTCATGCCATGGTGAATTTCCTATATGCATGGAGAATTAAAATAATGCAGAAGGAAAATAAATCATTAAAAATAAAATACTTAATGAAATTAAATGATTTCTTTTCCACATTATTCTCCTCTGTTCACTGAGCAAGAGGGTATTTTTATTTTATTTTTCTGATTTTTCTACACAAAGTTATGGATTTTTTAAGTTTAGGGAAATTAAATAAATCAAAAATACCCTAATTTTCTATTTATCCATGCGGCGCCGCGTTAACCTTGGCAGCTCCGAAAGGCCACGCGGCGCGTTCTGGTTCGACGCCGCCATCGGACTCAGCGCTCCGGGGCCCCGCTGTGTCGTTCCATCTCCTGATCCGACGCGATCCTGGCCGTCCGTCCGCACGTGTATTAAATGAACGGCATCCGTTCATCGTCCCCAAGCGTCCTCACCCGAGAGCCGTCCACACTAAATCCCTAATATCTCACTCAATACTCAATGGATTTTCGTGTTCTTATGCTCTATGGATTTGTCTTGAAGAGACGAATACATCTATACGGTGATCATGCATTAAAATTAAAGCATTTGAAATAGAGAATCTCCAGAAGCTCGGGATGAAGAATTAGCTCATACCTTTGCTCAGAGAAGTGTGGCTTCAATCTGAGGGTTGTGTCACCTTCGATTGGATCCCAGCAAGCTCCAGATGAAGTCTCCTGGTCTGATGAATCGCCTAGGTATGATTTCGACCACGCCCGATCACAAAGCTTGGAGGCCGGAGTAACCTGGGTGGCCTCGGAGAGGGGCTTTTGCTCGGTGGACTCCTTCCCTCGGTCCGGTGAAGGTGTAGGACCAATCAATTTGAGGATTGATCCACCGTGGAGAAGTGTCCTGGTTTTGGGTGGAATTTTGGCCGAGAAATTTGGCTCGTTGGTGGGGATTATGGCAAATTGTCACCTGGGATCAACTCGCTCTAAGTATGGAGAGTGTTCGGAACAATTTTGGCAGGATTTCGGCAAGATCCGGTTCAGCACCTCTCATGGCCGAGAGGGGGTGGTGTTTAAATAGGAGAGGGTGGAGGGCCTCCCGTGGAGAGTTAGGGCTTAGGATCGACTGCTCTTCGCAAGAGAAGAATGTACCGCAATGGCCACTGGGGATGGGGCAGCTCAGCGAGTGAGAATTCCAAGCTTGGGCTCACATGTGAGCTCTCGGCTCGGTGGTTTCCGGCGGCCGTGGTGGCCGGCCGGCCGGCCTCGGGTCACCATCTTGTTCGAGTGGGTCGGGGTCGGGGTTTAGTGTAGGCAATTGGCAAATGCCATTTGTAAAGCACTTGGATCAAAATGGCATGGGGATATGGCTAATTTTGGCTAGGTTTGGTCAACCCATTTGTTTGGGCTGGGTTCACCTCCCCATGGCTAGCCTTGGGCTGAGAAAATCAGTTAGGTTAGCTGGTCAAAAAGTGGTGATGTCCTTATCCAAGAATATTTGGTTTAAATCTTGGTTAAGGGGTATCATGGGTGAGGTTAAAGACTTTTAAGAATTAAGGAAAGCTCCCCCTCCTCTTACCCAATGTGGTATGGTGACATGTAAAGAGGCTCTAATGGCTTCCATGTGGCTCATGCATGGCTTCATGGCTCATCTTTGGCTCGGGAAAAGTCGAGTCAATTTCATGGAAATGGATTTAAGAAAATTTTGGTATTTTGGTGGGAATTTGTATGAAGCTTGATTTGGAATGGTTTAATGATGATTTTGAAACTTAGGGGTGATATCAATTAAAGGTATGATGAAAAGAAATTGCCATGTGGGCTTTAGGGCCAATTTTGGGCTTTTGTATTTGGTGAAAATGGGCTTTTAAAATGGTTTAGGGAAGTGGGCTTTTGGATTTTAAAATGGATTTTAGGATGAAATTTTGGCAAAGGCTTGGGCCAAATAATTGTTGGGTTTAGCTCATAGATGTGTCATGAGTGACTTGGAGAAAATTGTGAGTGATTTGGGTTTGAATTGGGTTGAATTTGGGCTCCTTTGGTGAATGGGCCAATATAGGTCAAATTGGGATAATTTGGGCCAATGTTGGGCTAGTGTTGAAATTGATGTAAACTTAATGTTGGGAAATGTTTATGGGAGTGTTTCAAAGAGGTTTTGACTTTGGTTGGGCTTTGATTTTGGGGTTTGGGCTCATTTGGGTTAGGTTTGGGTTTAGGTCAAAATTGGGCCTTTTAGCTTTGGGTTGAATTTGAGTGGGGTTTGGGCCTAAATTTTGGGCAAATCATGTTAGTGTTTTGTTTGTGGGGATGCTAAGGAAGGTTTAGAAAAGATTTGGGGTTAATTGGAGTTGAATTGGGTGAGTTTGGGTTAGGTTTGGGTCATGGGTCCAAATTGGGCTTTAAGGCCAAAAGTGAAATTGGATCCAAATGTCAATCCGATTGGACTTGGATTTGGTCTAGATTGGTGTTGGGAATGTTGAATTGAAGTTTAGAATTGAATTGGACTAGAATTTGGGTCAATTGGGTAGGTTTGGTTTGACATTGGGTTCACTTAGGGTTAAAATGGGTCAAATTGGGGTTTTGACAAAAGTAGGGTAAATTGACAAAATTGGCCCATGGTGTAGTTGAACAAAATGAAATTGGGAATATTTGGGATTTTAAGAAAATTTCTGGGAATTTTTTGAATTTTTTGGATTTTTGGGTCAAGGGGGGTATTTTGGGTATTTGGAGGGTATTGGGAGGTATTTTTGGAATTTTTGGTATTTTTGGCTATGAATGATCAATTTGAGTGATGTGGAAATGTTTGGGATTGGTTTTGAGGAATTTTGGGCAATTTAGGTGATTTTGCAAATTTTGGGTAGTTTCAAGGGCTTTGGGTAGGCTAAGCGGTGTAGGGTCCTGGGTCAAAAATTGAAAATTTGGAAAATTGAAGATTGGGTGAATGTAAGTGGAATAAAATTATTTTGGTTGAGCCATGAAGCCATATCAAGCCCACATGAGCCATGAAGGGACTCATTTGAGGCATTCACTATGTTGTTCCTAACCCTCTTAGCCAAGGGCTTAGTGGGTTAAGGACCATCCATGTGAATCACCTACATGAGTCAGGAGGTCAAGTTGGGTATGAGTGTGGTTTTAGGAGGTGTGTGAAAGTGTAGTGTATAAATGTAGTGTGTGTGTAAGTCAGCCCCTTCACTAGCACCGAGCCACCCAGTGGGCGCTCCTAAGGCCAAAGAGTCCTATAGGAACTCATCCTTTAAACTTCCACATTTGATCTCAGCCCTCTAGGTGATTAGGGGTCTATAGTCAAGTTTGTGGAGTTTGTGGAGTTTGCAGGGAGTTAAGAAGTGGTTTGAATTTCTAAGTGGTGGGACCCAATTCTAGTCCTCTAAGATAGTCAAAGGAAAAGCCTAAGGCTAGATCCTAAGTACTAAAAAGAAGAAGAGAAGACCTCATCAAAATTGAGGTCAACAACGTTGCAATTTGGAGCAAAAATGAGCAAGAAAGTAAATTTTGTCCTGACACATTTCGATAAGTCTTTCTATCCTTCATCTTTTTTACACTTCTTGCATAATTTTTAATGAAGTTACACTTTAAAGAAAGGGTTTTTTTCATGATTATTTTGTAGGGCTATTTGTGAAGAATGCAACGCAATTAAAACGGGGCGAAATAGAGCTAAAACGGAGACAAATAAAGAAAAATGGTGGAGCTGTGCAGAATGGGCATTGATGACGAGAAACCCGAGAGCACAGGTTTTGGGCGCCGACAACACCCAAAAATGGCGCCGATGGCTCCAGTAGCAGATATTTTCCATATACATTAAATCTAGACGCCTTTTAGAAGGTTTCTTGAAGCACCTCTTGGAAAATTTGTCCCTATAATACGATAGAATGATTTTATGTCAGAAAAAAGTGATAAGAATGTTAGGAAATATAGGGAGAATGTTTAGAGAACCTAGAATAAGAGTATAAATTTTTATTTCTACCTTTTCGGAGAGATTGGAAAGGGGATTTTGAGGGAATCTGTAAGAATTTGTACTAGCATTGTATGGATCAGTGGGAGACTTTGTGGGAGAGATCTTCATCTTTCTTTCAAGGAGAAAAAGCTATGTTTTGTGTTATTCATTATCTTATGATTTTGTAAACACTTATGTAGTGAAATTACAATGATAAAATGAAGTTTTCCATCGTGTTTTCTTTGTACTTTGTGATGTCTTTCTCTTACTATTTCTCCTTATTTGGAAATAGTGGCATGAAAAGATTATGTCGTTATTTTTGTTTTACTTTTTTTAGCAATGAGTATGATTCATGTTTATGATATTGGGATGCATGCTAGAAGAAGTTTTAATTATAAATGTGATGATTTTTACTTACACTTCATTTACATTATAATAAGAGCTCGTTGTAGTGTTAAAATTCGTTTTAATTGTGCTATGATCTGAGAGAGTGGTGTAATTCTCAACAAAGTTGAACCACATTCAAATTCCATGGATGTTAGGTTCATGGGAGTTGAGTGTAAATAAATAGGGATATATTAATGGGTGTAGAATTAGAGCTTTTAGGTTGACAAGCTAAAATCCCCAATTCGGTCCTAGTGTTTGGAAATTAAAGTGAGAGTTAGCCTTCAGAAGAAGGAGAGTGGGAGCTCTGGAGTAACAACCAGTATCCTCCTGACCTCACCACGGATTTAGGGAGTAAACTAGGATTATTCAATGTTCTTTATACACTCGGAAGAGTGTAAAGAATATGATTTCTTCTATTTAGCACATACAATATTTAATGCATCTCATTCCTTTACTTTATCCAATTCACTACATTAGAATAGTAGATTTTATTATCTCAAAATTCTCCAAACTAATTCATCTAGAAAGGGTTATCTTTAGAATTAAAATTTTCCTTTAGGAGTAGTTATTAGTTTTTTTAAACTTAAGCCACTTTAGGAGTATTTGTTACAAAAACCTCTTATATCGACCTTCCAAACTAAATTCTAATAATAGTATTCAAGAATTTGACTAAGGACCTTTTACCTCGATTTCTTATGGGATTGATAAATGGGACTACACTTAAGCCCTGTATTACTTAATTGATATGTATACTTCGTAGAACCTCCAGTGTGTGCCCATACATACAAACATGAAAACACGCATAAAATTAGCACATGCCAGAGCCGCATCACTCCCCGTGGGATTGATAACAAGGACTGTGCTAGAGCCCTGTATTACTTGAATGATACATATACTTGCATATAGATTGACAACTATATTATTAAACTAATTATATTTTGTGAATGAACTGAAATTACTTTTAAAAATTTATTCCTTAGTAGCAGCAGTCAGCGGGTCAAGAACCCCCACACTTTTAAGCAATTTGTTTTAATGCAGGAGGTAGCGACCTTTTATTGTTCTACCAGTTCGTTAGCATCCTTTCCGGAGTTCCTTTCAACAAGTACGTGGAGCTGCCAAATGGCTGTGTAAAAATTTCACATAATTAGGAAACTTGTTCATTAAAGGGTTCACTGTAGCTTAGCACCACGTCACTGTTGATGATCTTGTGGTGAAGAAACATAACTCGGATGAAACTCAGGTGGACAATATTCTGCAATAGAGATATTTGAGTATGAAATGTGAACTGCAACTCCATGAACAACATGTGATTGAAATATTGCTTAAAAAATCTACAGTCCATTAGCATTTATGCTTAAAAGATTCTCAATTAAAACATCTGAGAAACTACATAATAAGGCCAGAAATTTGCAAGAGGAGGCCAAGCATTTGTATTTTCTACAAATTTTTGAGAAGCCAAATCCGATCAAGACATTCGAGAAAAAGTCTGAGACAATGGCAATGGTAGAAAAAGGCAAGTAGCCAATGCAGATTCTGGCCAAGAAGCCTCGACAGATCTACCAAAGATCCGCAACAATACTACTAACATCTGTAACAATACAACCACCATAAGCATCAATATAACAAGTAACATCTGCAGCAATATAATCCACAGCATAGTCAATAATACAATTAACAACATGATCAACAATCATTCTAGCAGAGGCCATACCAAATAGATGGAAGAGAGGGTTCATCCTTGATCGAAAATTTAAAAAAGCTATATCCCTTCAAGGATGAGGCATTATTTTAAAATTTGATCAAATAGCTCAAATTCAGATTACCAGAACCAATGAAGCTGGATGAAGTCGATAAGAAGTATCGCCCAAGATATTTCACATATCACAAATTTCTTGGTCACACCATCGAGGGTTGTATCAACTTCTAAGAGTTGCTTGAAAAGACCTTCAAGATTGGGAACATAATGATCCTAAATATTTAAGAGAACCTAAATGAGATTCTATCAATATGTTTTCAGCAGATCTCATTGTTTTGATTGATTC
The DNA here is from genome assembly GCA_022702705.1 of Papilionanthe hookeriana x Papilionanthe teres. Taxonomy (NCBI): domain Eukaryota; kingdom Viridiplantae; phylum Streptophyta; class Magnoliopsida; order Asparagales; family Orchidaceae; genus Papilionanthe; species Papilionanthe hookeriana x Papilionanthe teres. The sequence goes on along the minus strand of CM040430.1, from coordinate 29,359,527 downwards.
TATTCAACTGATGATCGGTGGAACACAATTTGGGTGAAGTCTTCAAAGAAAAAGATTAAGCTCGATCCAAACTAGTTTGGTGCAAGCGAGAACAAAGAATTCAAGACCTCTCCCCTATTGGAGGATAGCAAGTTTCATCTCTTGTTTACTATGATTTTTATACAAGAGATACTGATACGCCTAAAATATATAGTGTTTTTTATGCACATTTGTATACCTATTTTTGATGATATTAAACTTTAATGGAATGTATTTTGTATTTTTCTTGCAGGCATGATGAAAATGAGTGATTATGATGAAATGAGCAAAATTGGATCAAATTTGGAGCACGCTTAGCCACCACAGTTAAAAATTGAGTTTAAATTAAATTTGGTGCCATTTTCAAAGGGGATGGGATGCAACTCTTAGTGGTAACTTCCATAACTTCCTTTGGGCGGCAAGTTTGAATGAAGGGGTGCATTCTTTGATAAATACATCAAATCTGGACGCATTTTCAAGAGACACCAAAGCACCATTTGGTTTAATATTTAAAGAGAGTCTTAGGAAAAATTAAAGGCTCTTCCATTACATTTTGAAGAGAGTTTCTACAAAGTTTTTATTTTAGTTTTAATTAGGAGTAGTTGTACAGAGTAGAAAAGAAAAAAGGTTAGGATTGAAGCCTTCTTCTTTCCACTTATTTTCTTTCCTTTAGTTTAGCTTATATTGAAGTCTGAAGTCTGTATTCTGAGTCATCGGAGTTGGGAGACTTGCTCTGAGGAGTAGTTTAGTGAAGAGTCAAAGTTTCAGAGGAACTTCCTGACTCTTGTGGAGAGGATTTTCAGATAAATGTTTACTTTTGCTCTTACATTTAGTTTTTTATTAATACTTGTTTTTGTTTGTTGTTTTTCTTATGGTTTTTAATTTCAAATCAATGTATTTTTGTATTTTCTCAATGCATCTTGAGTAGTTTACTTTATCTTTTTCTTTCTTAAATGAAGAAATAAGTAATTCATGAAGAATTGTTATGGAAAGTATATGTGTTTAAAGTTTGAAGAAGTTGTAAAAGTTGATTCTATAAACTTTATTTACTTCTTAATTTGGCCTGTAAAGATGTAAAATTTTTTGTGAGATTATGTAAGATCCAATACGGTATTGTCTCATAAAAGTTAGAAAGAATCACATGCAATTATATGGGTGAAAATTGTAGTTCATATAATTGAATGTAATATATTAGAAGATGTTTTAACAGGGGAGTAAAATTAGAGGATTTTTAGTGTGATAGGCTAAAAGCCCCTAATTTGGTTTGAAGTTTTGAATTTTGTTATGAGAAGTTAGCCCCCATGTGAAGGGAATTGAGGGAACTCTAGAGTGAGAGCTGGTATCTTTCCTGCCTAACCATGTTCAAAATGATAAACTTTTAAATTAACCAATGTTCTTTATAGAACCAAGTAAGGGTAAAAAATACATTTGCTTCTATTTTTCACAACAAATTTAAATACTTCCACAATAATTTTTTCATAATTATTACTACTTTATAAAAGAAAGAAAAAGATATTCTAGTTAATAGTGTTTTTCATACCGTGTTTACAGTATTATCATTTTATTTTCTTGTTTGACATATATAAGAAAATTTAAAGAGTGAAATCAACTATCAAACTTTTGAAAATCAAAACATACTTTCAAAAGCCAATTAAAAAGTAAAAAAGATAATTTTCTTATTTCGTTAAAGAATTTTCACTTTCCCTGTGGGTTCGATATCTCGGGGCATAATCAGAAAGTCCTATATTACATGATAAACGATACGTATACTTGCATAGTAACCCATATTATAAAATCATAATTTTCATATCTAAATTATCAGCACATATTTAGTGTGGAGTCAATTTTTTGGCACACATATATTTATCGAGGATCAAGTTTTTGGCGCCATTGTCGGAGGAAGAAGTTAATTAAAATTACATTTTAAATAAAATTAAGAAATTTAAAATTTTTACTTTTCTTTGTTTTTGTTAGTGTGTTTTGTTTTGTTTTGTTTTATTATTGTATGTGTAGTTCAGGTTCTGAGGGACTTGTGCCTTACGATTCTGAATTAGAAATAACTATCAGAAAAATCAAAAAAATTAAAAATACAGAAAAAGACAAAAATATTCAGAAAATGGCAAATCAACAAGATTAAAATGTTGGCATCCATCAAGAATTAAGACCTTTAAGAGATTATGTTAACCCTACAGTGTATGAACATCGTGGTAGTATTCAAAACCCTGTTGTAGTTGTGTTGACCTCATTTTTAATGAGGTCTTCTTTTTTCTCTTTAGTACTTAGGATCTAGCCTTAGGCTTTTCCTTTGACTATCCTAGAGGATTAGAATTGGGACCCACCACCTAGAATTTCAAACCACTTCTTAACTCCCCGCAAACTCCACAAACTCGACCGTAGACCCCTAATCACCTAGAGGGTTGAAATCAAATGTGGAAGTTTAAAGGATGGGTTCCTATGAGACTCTTCGTCCTTGAACCGCCCGGGTGGCCCGGTCCGGTGAAGGGCTGACTTACACACACACACTACACTCATACACTATACTTTCACACACCTCCTAAAACCACACATATACCCAACTTGACCTCCCCGACTCATGAAGGTGATTCACATGGATGGTTCTTAACCCCTCTGCCCTTGGCTAAGAGGGTTAGGAACAACATAGTGAATGCCTCAAATGAGTCTCTTCATGGCTCATGTGGGCTTGATATGGCTTCATGGCTCAACCAAAATGATTTTGTTCCACTTACAATTTTCTAAATTTTCAATCTTTGACCCCCGGGACCCCGGACCCGCCTAGCCTACCCAAAACCCTTGAAATTACCCAAATTTTTCAAAATTTCCAAATCACCCAAAATTCCCCAAAATTAAACTTGAACATTTCCTCACCACTCAAATTGATCATCCATAGTCAGAAATACCAAAATTCCAAAAATACCTCCTAATACCCTCCAAATACCTAAAATACCCCTCTTAGCCAAAAAATCCAAAAATTCAGAAAATTCCCATAAAATTCCAGAAAATCTAAAATATTCCCAATTTCATTTTGTTCAACTATACCATGGGCCAATTTTGTCAATCTACCCCACTTTTTTCAAAACCCCCAATTTGGACCCAAGACCCAAACCTAACCCAAACCAAACAAATTTAACTCCAATTAACCCCAAATCTTTTCTAAAACTTCCCTAAAATTCCTAAAAACAAAACACTAACATGATTTGCCCAAAATTTGGACCCAAACCCCACTCAAATTCAACCCAAAACTAAAAGGCCCAATTTTGACCTAAACCCAAACGTAACCCAAATAAGCCCAAACCCCAAAATCAAAACCCAACCAATGTCAAAACCTCTTTGAAATACTTCCATAAACATTTCCCAATATTAATTTTACATCAATTTCAATGCTAGCCCAATATTGGCCCAAGTTAGCCCAATTTGACCTATATAGGCCCTTTTACCAAATGAACCCAAATTCAACTCCATTCAAACCTAAATCACTCCAAACTCATTTCAAATCATTCATGACATACCCCTAAACCAAACCCAACAATTATTTGGCCCAAATCTTTACCAAACTTTCATCCTAAAATCCATTTTAAAATCCAAAAGCCCACTTCCCAAAACCATTTTAAAAGCCCATCACTAAATTTCAAAGGCCCAAAATTCATCAAAAGTCCATATGACACTCTTCTTCATCATGCATTCAATTAAAATCATCCCTTAAGTCCAAAATCAATCATCAAATGTTTCCAAATCAAGCCATATGCCAAATCCCATCAAATCACCCCTAAATTACCAAAGTTTCTAAAATCCATTTTCATGAAATTGACCAAGCTTTTTTCCCAAGCCAAAGGCAAGCCATGAAGCCACTCTTAAGCCACATGCAAGCCATGTGAGTTGCTCACATGTGACCTTACTACATTGGGCAAAAGGAGGAGATCCTTTCCACATTCCCTTAAGGTGATTAACCACTCCTATGATTCCCCTTAACCATGCTTATGCCTAATAGTGCTTGGATGGTGACTTGACCCTACTGATTATGCTGAACCAAATCACTTTCCCTTCAGCCTAAACCAAGCATTGGGTGGTGCACCTAGCCCAAAAGGATGGGTTAACCCATTTGGAGCAAAAATGGACTCTCCCCCATACCATTTTAATCCAAGCCCTTTACACATGGAATTGGCCAATTGCCTACACTAAACCCCAGCCCTGACCCACCTGAACAAGATGGTGACCAGTGCCTGGCCGGCCAGCCACCAGGCCGCCAGAAAATGCCAAGGCCGAGACATGGGGAGAAGCCAAACTTTGGAATTCCACCTTGCTGAGTTGCCCCATGCCCAATGGCCACCATGGTTGTTCTTCTCCTCACCAGAGCAGTTGATCCCAAGCCCTAACTCCCCCTGGGAGAGCCTCCAACCATGCCTATTTAAACCCCACCTCTCTCGGCCATGAAAGAGGTGTTGAACCAACCTTAAGGAAACTCTGCCAAAATTATTCCAGACTACTCCCCACACATAGAGAACTTGATCCCCACTGAAATCCCCTCGCCATTTCCTCTCTGCGAGCTCAATTTCGGAGTCGAAATCCAAGCCCAAAACCGAGACACTTCTCCACAAGGAGCCAATCCCCAAATTGATTGGTCCTACACCTTCACCGGACCAAGAGAAGAAGTTTACCAAGCAAAAGCCCCTTCTCCGAGCCACCCATCCGTTCCGGACTCCAAGATTTGTAATCGGCCGTGGTCGAAATCATACCCTGGACAATTCACTGTGCCAAGGGACTTCATCTGGAGCTTGCTTGGACCCAATCGAACGTGACACAACTCTCAGATTGAAGCTTCATTTCTCTGAGCAAAGGTATGGACTCACTCTTCTTCCCAAGCTTCCAGAGATTCTCCATTTAATTTAAATCAATTTCAATGCATGTTTACCATATGGATGTGTTCGTCTCTTTAAGACGAGTCCATAAAGCATAAGAACACAAAAATCCGTTGAGAATCGAGTGAGAAATTAGGGTTAGAAGGTTGACGGTCACGGGTTCACACCAGTCGTAGACGATGACCAGGAGACGTTGGATCACGCATGTATCGAGCGGACGGTCAGGATCGCGCCGGATGGAGCAACGGGACATGAACCGCTGGCCTCGTGGCTGCTAACTCAGATGGCGGCATCGAATGGGAGCGCGCCACGTGGTCGTTCGGATATGCCAAGGATGACAGGGCGCCGTGCTGGATAAGTAGGAAATTAGGGTATTTTTTATTTATTTAATTCCCGAAACTTCAAAAATGCATAACTTTGTGTAGGAAAATTAGAAAAATAAAATAAAAATACCCTCTTGCTCAGTAAATAGAGGAGAATAATGTGGAAAAGAAATCATGTAATTTCATCAAGTATTTTATTTTTTATTATTTATTTACTCTCTGCACTATTTCAATTCTCCATGCATGTATACAATTCACCATGGCATGAGACCATAGGGCTTTTGAAGCCTCTGAATTTGGGAATATTCCCTGAATTTTCCAAAGTCAAAGGCCACCCCTAAGAAGAGTTATTGATTTTTCAATTCTAGGTCACTATTCTGAATATTTTAATTCCAATAATTAGCATGTTGTGAAATAAATTCTAGGAAAATTTGAGAATGTTTCTTATGACCAGAGGACTCTAGGAAAAATATGTTTTGAATTAATCCACTTGGAATAACCCTAATTGGCTTAAACACCCAAAATAGGTCCTTAATTAATTAGAGCTAATCATACATCAAATTGACTTGAAATCAATTCTCCACAGACCTTTAGGATCAGAGGAACCCACCATAAAAATTTGAAGTCAATTGGACTTGGTTAGCCCTACCAAATGGGTTGATTAAGCCATTTAGCCAACTTAAACTTTAAAAATTAATAACTTTCAAAATACTTTTAAAAAATTCACCAAATTGGTTTTGGAGCCTCTCTCATATCAGGGGAATTTAAGAAAATTAAAATTGTAATTTTCTAAAAAAGTTGATTTTTTTGCATAATTTTAATATTTTAATAATTAAAAGAATAAAAATCACAAAAATAATAAAATTCACAAAAATGTCATTTTTTGAATTTTAATCACTTAGGAACAAACCCCATATTTTTTCTTAAGTCTCTATGATGAGATATTAAATTTTAAAGCCTTAAGGTAATTTTAAAATTAAAAAATATTTTTTCTAGCATTTCCACTAAAATAATTCTAATAAATCAAAGAAAAATTAGAAAATTATAAAAGTCGGTTCCCTGGTTTCCTTGATATTAGAGAGATTTTTGAAAAATATAAAATTCATTTTTCAATCTTTATTTTATTTTTAAATTAATTAATAATCCAAAAGTCAAAATAATTATAATAAAAATAATATAATTCAAAAATCACCAAAATTGGTCCAAGTGGTCCTCTAGTCATTAGGAATGTCCCATAATTTTCTTAAGGACAGAAACTTTCCCTTGGTCATGTTATTAAATTTTCCATGAAAATTCTCATTTTCCACCAAAAATAATTACATAAATAAATTAAATACAGAAAAATCATATTTTATCCTCTATTGTCTTGATTGACATATGAGTGAAGTGACATAAAAATTTCAAACTCATTTGAACTTAATTTAGTGAGTTATGGTATTAGTAAGTTTAAAGGGCAAAATAAGAATTAAAATTTTAACCTATAATTAAACATTTTAGGTTTAATTAAAAGGGTGGGTAAAATATTTGATATTAAGTTGATTTTGGATGTTTGAAACTTAGGTATTTAAAGGGTAGAAACCTACCAAATAATTTGAATGTAATTAAAATAAACCTTAATTAAATAATTAATTAAATTTGGAAGAATAATAATAAAAAATTAGAATTATTAAAATAGGGATATTATTGGGAAGAAATTTATTCTTTAATCTAAGAATCCCTAAATTAATCACCTCAATAATATTTAATTCCTAATTTAAATGATAATCCAAATTCAAAATTTAAAATACTAAAAGACTTAATCATTAAATTAAATTAAAAATTAAAACATTTAATTAAATCCTTTTAAAATTTCAATTAAATTAATACTTTAACAATTAAAATTAAATCATCCTTAAAGCTTAAATATTATAAATAAAATATTAAATTAAAATTAAAAAAAATTAAATTAAATTAAATTTAAATTTAAATTTAAATTTAAATTAAAAATAAAACCAAATTAAGATTTAAATTAAAATTAAAATAAAATTAAATTAAAATTAAAATAAAATTAAATTAAATTAAATTAAATTAAATTAAATCACATTAAATTAAATCAAAACATATTAAATTAAGTTAAATTAAAATAATAAAATCAAGTTAAAATAAAATTAAAATTAAATAAATTAAATTAAATTAAACTAAAACTAAACCAAATTAAATTAAATTAAATTAAACTGAATTAAATATAACATCACCAAAGACATAAAGAATTCAATAAATCTAAAATAATTTGAACACTATTCCAAACTTAAACCATTAATTAAAATTAAAATTAAAATCACAAATCACTTGAACATCGGTTTGCCCTCAAGAGCTCTTATTGTCATAACTCCTGAATGGAGTGTTAAGTGAAGTATTACTTCACTCATAGGATATTCAAATGTTCTAGTTCACCGAGTAAGATAACAAAACTTGAACTCCCGGATCATTGATTCATTATATAATTAAATTCTCTTGGACTTAAAACAATCCTAAAAGTATTGAAAAGATGTTTAAGATTCGTCTTAAGCACTTCCTTAGTACGATAGGATGTTTATAAGAACAATTGAACTTAATCATTCTTTGATGAAAAAAATTGTCCCCAAACCAAAACACAAGAACCTACACGTCATAGGAGATGACTAGCTATAGGATTAGGAACTTGGTAGAAAACCATAACCCTTCCCTTAGCTTTACCTAGGAACTTGCTTTAAATGCTTAAATATTCTAAATTGTGTTTAAGTGCAGCCTGGATGACGGGAAGACCCTCCAGGTACGCTTTTATTTTATTGTAATTTACCTTCTTGCAATTTACTTTATTGCAAATGCACTTACTTTGCTCGCATGATAAACAACTGTTGCATGAAAACCCACACCTCTAGGATAGTCCCTAAAACTAAAACCAAAACTAAATTAAAAGTCATTACAAGATAAAATTCACCGCCATAACATTTTAAAATATAAAACAACTCAAAATTTAATCACAAACAGAATACAAAACTACAATTACAACTAAATTAAAACGTCTTGTTGGATGATCGGGAATACCTCGGATGATGTAACCTACGTGTTGCTAACGAGATTTCCCACGGTATAAATGAAAGTGTGGAACTCATTTAGTTGAGTTTAGCAAATTCATCTGGACTAAGTGAATCCGATAAAAAAAACGATGCCGGAAGGATGGAACCGTGGGATCTTAACCGGTGTTGTTATAATCAACTTTAAGATTTGTTTTAATTAAAACATAAAAAAACACTTGGACTTTAAGATTTCTAAAACCAAACTCCTCTCTTCTCTTTTGGTTACAATCTTCTGCAACAACAAGGAGCTCGGAGCATGGTGGGCAGCATAGCCATCGTCATCAGCAAAACTTTCTTAGAATTAAATAACCAAGCCATAGGACTTCGAGGTAGTTTTCCTAGTGCAACATAAATCCTCAATCTTTTTGTTAGGCATTTGCATTGCAAATTAAGCCCTAACCAGTCTTAGGATTTCTGAGGTAGTCGTCCGATATGACATAAACCCTCACATCTTCAAGGCTATTTGTATGATCGTGTCATACGAATATAAGTCCTAATTAATTAAAATTGGCAAGAACAAAACATTAAATAAATATTAGGACTTTTCTAAATTCAAGCCAAACAATAGGATAGTCGGGAAATTACCGAAGTTCGCTTCGAATCTGTAATTTCTCCTACCTTTCTTCCTTTGAATTCCCAAAACAAAATGTTCCAAACTTGATCCATTCCCTATCGAAACTCTAAAATTCAATCCCTTGAAAACTTAAACTTTGAGATTCTTGAAGAGCAGAACTACTGATTATTATCGAGAGTTTTCTTAAGTGATTCTCGTCACTTAAGATGTAATTAACTATAGGGGCTTGCCCTTATAGGGAACTTTAAGAACCCAGGTAATATAAACCTTGCTTAATTCATTTATATTAAGCAGGGGAATTTGTCGGCTTATAAAATTGGTTCGCAGACAAAACGGATGTCACAAATCTCCTAGTTTATTTAACCGAGCCCCATCATTAAGCATTGTGTCTATTCTTCGGGATAAATACACGATTTGTGATGCGGCACTCTTTTATATAAACTATCTGGGATGTGAGGTCAGTTTGATTTCATATCTTAAAATTATTTTCAAAATCAAATACTACTTTCTAAACCATATATATATATTCAAATTAAAATCTAAAATTCACCGATAATTCTGTTAGGCGACCCCTTTTAAAAAAAAATACAACACACATAACTTAAAAATATACCGACAAGTTGCTATTTCTTTTGAGCTTAAACCTATTATTATCCAAATGGTGTCTAAGAATCAATTTGGGGGAGCAACAACTGAAAATCCTAATTTGCATTCTGCTAATTTTCTAGAGTTGTGTGCTACTTTTAAATATGATGGTGTTTTGAATGATGCTATTAGACTTAGATTTTTTCCTTTCTCACTAAGGGATAAAGCTAAAATATTGTTACATTCGTTAGTACCTAGATCAATTAGAACTTGGGGTGAACTGTCACAAAAATTCCTTGCTAAATATTTTCCACCATCTAAGACTACTAAGTTCAGAAATGATATTACATATTTTTCTCAGTTTGAAGGGGAATCAATATATGAAGCATTGGAAAAATTTAAAGATCTCCTCAGGAAATGTCAACATCATTCGATACCAGATTGGTTAATAATTCAAACTTTTTACAATGGATTAGTTGGATCTCTTAGATCGATCATCGATGCTGCTACTGGTGGATCATTAATGTCTAAACTATTTTCTGTTGCTTATGCTTTAATTGAAGAAATGGCTACTAATAATTTTCAATGGCCTTCTGAAAGGTTAAATCCTAAAAAGGTAGTCAGTGTTTTTGAAAATGATGCTTTTACAATGTTAGCAAATCAAGTTGTTGTTGTTTCAAGGAAGATAAACCAATTTGGCATGAATTTTTCTCATCCACATTCCATGATTGAAGAAAATTCATTAGGCCAAATGGTTGATTCTTATCCTTCACTAGAAACTTTGAATGTCATAAGCAAGCCTAACAACCCATATTCCAATTATTATAACCCAGGTTGGAAGAATCATTGAAATTTTAACTGGAATACCAATAATTAAGGTGGTGTTAATCAACAATGGGGGAACCACCAAGTAAACCCATTGGGGAATTGGAACAACTAAGGAAATAATAAATCTTTTTCTGTATTTTTAATTTTTTTGATTTTTCTGATAGTTCTTTCTAATTCAGAATCGAAAGGCACAAGTCCCACAGAACCTGAACTACGCATAAATAATTAAAAAAAATAAAACAAAACACACTAACAAAAACAAATAAAAGTAAAAAATTTAAAATTTCTTAATTTTTATTAAAATGTAATTTTAATTAATTCTTTCCCCGGCAACAACTCCAAAAACTTGATCCCCGATAAATATATGTGCGCAAAAAACTTGACTCCACACCGAATATATGTGTTGATGATTTAGATATGAAAATTATGATTTTATAATATGGGATACTACGCAAGTATAAGTATCATTTATCAAGTAATATAGGACTTTCTGATTAAGCCCCGAGATATCGAACCCATAGGGAAAGTTAAAATTCTTTAAAGAAATAAGAAAATTATCTTTTTACTTTTTTAATTCGCTTTTGAAAATATGTTTTGATTTTAAAAAATTTGATAATTGATTTCATTCTTTAAATTTTCTTATAAAAGTTAAACAAGAAATTAAAATGTTAGTAACTGTAAACACGGTATGAAAAACAATATTAACTAGAATATATTCTTAATTCTTTTATAAAGTAGTAATAATTATGGAAACATTGTTGTGGAAGTATTTAAATTTGTTGTGAAAAATAGAAGCAAATATTTTTTTTACCCTTACTTGGTTCTATAAAGAACATTTGTTAATTTGAAATTTTATCATTTTGAACATGGTTAGGCAAGGAAGATACCAGCTCTCACTCTAGAGTTCCCTCAATGCCCTCTACCTGGGGGCTAACTTCTCATAAAAAAATTCAAAACTTCAAACCAAATTAGGGGCTTTTAACCTGTCACACTAAAAATCCTCTAATTTTACTCCCCTTTTAAAACATCTTCTAGTATATTACATTCAATTATATGAACTACAATTTTCACCCATATAATTGCATGTGATTCTTTCTAACTTTTATGAGACAATACTGCATTGGATCTTACATAATCTCCCCATAAATTTTACATCTTAACAGGCTAAATTAAAAAGTAAATAAATTTTATAGAATCAATTTTTACAACTTCTTCCAACTTTAAACACATACTTTCCACAACAATTATTCATGAATTTCTTACTTCTTCATTTAAGAAAGAAAAAGATAAAGTAAACTACTCAGAATGCATTGAGAAACTACAAAAACACATTGATTTGAGATTATAAACCATAACAAAAACAACAAAAAAAGTCTTAATTAAAAACTAAATGTAAGAAAAAAAGTAAACACTTATCTGAAAATCCTCTCCACAAGACTCAGCAAGTTCCTTTGAAACTTTGACTCTTCACTAAACTACTCCTCAGAGTAAGTCTCCCAACTCTGATGACTCAGAATACAGACTTTATACTTCAATAAAAACTAAACTAAAGGAAAGAAAAGAAAAGGAAAGAAGAAGGCTTCAATCCTACCTTTTTCTCTTTTCTACTCTGTACTCCTACTCCTAATTAAAACTAAAATAAAAACTCTGTAAAAACTCTCTTCAAAATGCAATGGAAGAGCCCTTAATATTTCTTAAGACTCTCTTTAAATATTAAACCAAAAGATGCCTCTTCAAAATGTGTCCAGCTTCGATGTATCTAACAAAGAATGCACCCCTTCATTCAAACTTGCCGCCCAAAGGAAGTTATGGAAGTTACCATCAAAAGTTGCATCCCATCCCCTTTGAAAATGGCACCAAATTTAAATTAAACTCGATTTTTAACTATGGCGGCTAAGCGCCGGCTCAGCGGCGCTTAGCCGTCAGTGCCTAAATTTTCATTTTTCATTTTTTGCTTCAAATTTAATCCAATTTTTCTCCTTTCATCATAATCACTCATTTTCATTATACCTGCAAGAAAAACACAAAATAAATTCCATTAAAGTTCAATATTATCAAAAATAGGTATAAAATGTGCATAAAAATTACTATATATTTTAGGTGTATCAGATACCAGTCGGACTACTATTACTTTGCCCCAACCCTCCCAACCACATTGAAAAAGAAAGAACTTGCTATTGTCTAGAGTTGTTCAATGTTTGGAAAGCTCATAAAAAATGTTATTTTGATAAACTAATGATTTCAGGAGAAAATAAAATTAATTCCCTAATAAATAGGTCCTTCAAATTAAAAATTTCAAACTGGGTCTTATGTAAATTTCAAAAGGAAAAATGTGTTTGAAATATGAGTAAATGGCTTGGGTTGTCATGAGCCTTTTAATTCTCTGTCATATGATTAGGTCTTGACTTTGACTAAGCTATAACATCTCATAATTCATTTTAAGAAATATTCGAGAAATATTTGTTAGGGGAGTTTGGACACTCAAAATCCTTAACATGTGCTCCACCAGATATAGTAATCCTCGGTGAAAAAAGGGGGAAAGAAAAGAAAAGGCAAACATAAATCATGTGTAATTCTTGACTCTAATGAACAAAAATCCCCCTAAGAAAAAGCTTGAGGTGAGCCTAAAACAAAAATTGGTGTCTGAATCCTCACTTAATTAATAAAGCTTGAAAATACTCTCTTAAGAAAATTATACTGATATTATATTCAAGAAAAATTTTGGTGATTTTGTGTCTTTTCATTGTCCATTAATTGGCACAGAATTATCTTTGGAAAATAAAAATGTTTTAATCACATGGTCAAAATCTTTAAAATTCATTTAAGCCCAAAAAAAAGAATTCACGAAATCGCCATGTTATTAGCAATTAATGGAAATTTTACCCTAAAGTCATAGCTTTCAGTGCCCATATGATTCAACTTCAATATCAATTCCAAGAATGCCAAAATGATTTCTTAAAGTCAATTTGAACAATCTTTATAAAGTCAGTGATAAAGAAACGACGAGTTCTATGAATGGAGCACAAAGTTACAGCCTTTCGAGCTGTGATGTTGATACACCTAAAATATATAATATTTTTATTCACATTTTTATACCTATTTTTGATGATATTGCACCTTAATGGAAGGTATTTTGTTTATTATTCTTGCAAGTGTGATTAAATAGATGAATGTGATGAAAGGAGTGAAAAAAGGATCAAATTTGGAGCAAAATGAAGAAAAGTGTGATATTGATCTGTGGAGGCTAAGCGCCCGAATGTGACGCTTATGCACTAGAGCCTCGCGGCTAAGCGCTTAGACCTAGAGCCTACACACCAAGAGCCTTGTAGCTAAGCACCAAGACCTTGTGCTTACGCATGGCAGTTACTCAAGAGAATTTAAATAATTTTTTGCACCATTTTGAAGGGGTGTTTGAGGCATCCTTTGGTACAAATGTTGGTAATTTCCTATTTTCGCAAAAATTAATTTAAATTACACTTGAATGGATGCATCTCTTGGAGGATTCTTTGAATCTAGATATAATTTGAAGAGACACAAAAGCACCTATTGGAAAATTATAAAAGAAGACTTGAAGATCAGAAAATGGTTGTTGTTGGTGAGTGTGTGGTTTATGTTTATTGTGTAGGAGAGTTATTTTAGCAGCACACCACTCCACTTCACCATTTCTACTTACTTTAATATAGTTTGTATTAGGATCAGAAGAGAGAATTGGAGTTCTTAGATTTAGGAGCCACCCTCTAATGAAGATTGTAAGGAAAATAAAGTTTTCAAAGGATCTTCAAGAGTTTGGCGGAGAGGATTTTCAGATAATTCTTTATCTTTGTTACTACATTTAGTTTTTAATTAAGACTTCTTGTATTTTCACTATGATTTCTACATTTAAACTAAGTTTTGATTGTACTTTCTCCATGAATTAAGAGTATTTTTCTTTATCTTTTTCTTTAAAATGATGAAGTAATTAAGTTATGAATGGAAGTTGTGTGAAGTATAGAAAATCAATATTGGAAGAAGTAGTGATGACTCAAAACCTTGCACTTCATTTACTTATTGATTTGGCCAATTAATATGTTAATATATGTTGTGAGAACATGTAAGACTGCTATGGTATTGTCTTAGTCAACAATTGTTAAGAATCACATAAGATTATATGGCTAGGAATGTAGTCCATATGGTTTAGTGCAAATAAATAGAGAGATATATTTTGAAGGGTGTAGAATTAAAGGATTTTAGCGTGATAGGCTGAATACCCCAATTCATTTACTATTTTATGTCTTTATACGTGATGTTAGCCCCTAAGTGAAGGGAGATGAGGAAACTCTAGAGTGAGAGCTAGTATCTTTCCTACCTAGCCTGTCTTCATGATTACTAAAATATTATATTAACATATGTTCTTTATAACATCTCTAGTAAGGGTAAAGACTACAATTGCTCCTATTTGACACAACACATTTTAGATATTTCCACAACAGAATTCCATGACTTGTTACTGATTCATAGTAATGAAAAAGATATTTTATTTGCATTTGTTTTAATGTAGCAAAATTAGTTAAAGTAGTTGTTTACTTTCATTTCAAATTATAAAAATTACCAAATAGAATTGAACTTTATTTCCTAGAATATTATCTTTATTTTGGGTAAGAACTTTCTTAAAAAGTAAAAAGTTATTTTTTTGTATTCTTTTTTTATAAAAATTTAAAATTTTCTCTGTGGGTTCGATATCTCGGGACTTAGTCAAAAAATCCTATATTACTTGATAACGATACATATGCTTGTGTAGTATCTCATTTTATAATAATAATAATTAAAACTTTCATTTACATTGGCATCAAGTTTTTGGTGTCATTGTAAAGAAAGAGATATCATTAAATAGAAGTATAAATTCATATATAAAACGTAAGTTTAAATATCATGGATTAGATGTCCTTAGAAATAACACATATTTATGTGTAGTTGAATGAATATAGTTTCAATAGTACTTTAAAGAATGGGTTATTTTCACATGAGGTCCAGTCAATGGGCAATACTTTAAGAAGTGCTTATCATGGTAATTCAAAGACAAGACCTTGTTCTTAGAAGCAATGATGCCAAACTTGTCTAAAATTGGGTACAAATCCTAATATATAAAAACAATACAACAAATAATAAACTCAACAAAAATTAAAATAAATAATGAACAGAAGTTACATCAAACTACAATGAATAAATAAATTCAGCATCAAATGAAATAAAATCAAGACAATAAAAAAACTCAAAATTCACAATCAAAATAAAAATTTCAAACTCAAATTGACGACCACACAGCTAATATAATAATTCAGGCTCGGGGGAGAGTAGGGTAATAATTAGAAGGATGTATATAATTGTTAAGCTTAATAAGTTGTAAATGTTTTTCAAAGTAAAATAGCAATTGTACTCCCTCCCCTTTAATCAACGCAAGTATATGTATCGCTCAAGTAATAAAGGGCTCTATTGGAGTCCTAGATATCGATCCCACAGGGAAGTTAGAGATTTACAGACTAATTTTTAGTAAAGCAGATTACTAATCTAATTTAGTATAGTATACGAAAAATGAAGAATGCTTAAACTAATACTTAAAAGACAGATTATATAAGTCAATTTAGAAAAGTATCTTTCTCCTTGTTAAGAGGATTAGGTGAATAAATAATTAAATGAGTTTAGAATTATATTGTGATAAATAATAGCATTCATATTCTTTACCCTTTGGTCCAGGTGCAAAGAACATTGACTAATCCTATGTTTGGTTACTGAATATGTGGCTAGGCTGGGAGAATACTGGCTGCCACTTCAGAGCTCCCACGTTCCCCTCGCTTGAGGGCTAACATCTACACTTCAGCTCCCAAACAATAGGACCGAATTGAAGATTTTAGTCTGTCACATTAAAATATTCAATTCTTCGTCCGATGATTAATATTTCCCTATTTATTTGCACCTTGCTTCCAAGGCTTTTGAATTCCCTGAATCTTGGATGTAATCTTTATTATAGTTGATAATTCAACATATGTTAACAATTCAATTGGCCAAACTGAAAGTAAATTACGATTTAAGTAAAAGATTATCACAATCTCTATTTAATATTATTAGGCACAACTCATTTTAATTCTTCATTTCACAAAATCTCAACAACAAGGAGAAAGACAAAGAAAACTACTCAGAACGCATGGGAATAATAACACAGATTTTGGATTTCATTTAAAGTTATAAAATAATAAACAAATATACTTATCTCAATTCTTCTCTCCAAGCAGATTCCTCAAGTTACTTTGACTCTTCCTTCTTGTACAATACTTTTAGAACTCACCAAGACACTAAACACTAACTCTTACTACAAAAGGAAACACTAATTTGACACTAACTTACACACCATGATACATAAAATAGTCTATATTTATAGAATGAGTCAAATTTCCAAAGGTTGCTTAAGCACCTCTTTAAAACGTGTCCAGATTCATCGTTTTTGGCTTGAATCAATTGTCTCGCCGTCGGCGGGCTTCTAGAAGCAAGGCTAACCGTTCAGGCTCACTGTCGGCGGGCTCTACTATAATATATTAAAAACTCTCGAGAAAATCTCCCCGTCGGCGGCTTAAATCTCACCATCGGCGGGACAGTTCAATTTTTATCAATTTTTATCCTTTTTGCTCCATATTCGCGACTTTTTGCTCTTTTTGCTCTCAGCACCTATAAATCTTCATTCCTGCAATAAAACACAGAAAATACCCTTCTTTAAAGTGTAATTTCATATGAAATTGGTATGAATTTCTCAATATATTTTCTTGTGGTCAAAATCCCCCAAACTTAACTATTACTTGTCCTCAAGTAATCAAGATACTACATAAAAGTATTGATTATTTGTAATAACATTTTAATTCGGAATTACTATGAATTTGATTCAAATAAAATATTATAGTAAATTTTTCTAGATATATTTTTAAATAATTAAATCAAGTTGTAGAGATAAGCTTATTTAGTCATCAAATTTAAGATTTCTAGTTTCCTATTTATTTCAAGAATGACAATATTTTTCAATATTAAATTACTTAAGATATTTAGATGATAGGAATTTCATGAAAGCACTACTTAGTAAAATACTAATCCATATATATAAGTTTAGAAATGTAACTGAAGTTTACCCTTTAGGTTGATTCAAATGAAGTCAATTTTTGATAAGGCATATATATATATATATATATATATATATATATATATATATATATATATATATATATATATTCTCTTCTCTTTTTTTCTTTTCTTTTTTTTCTCGGATTGATTTTTAATCCTCTTTTTCTTTTCTTTTTCAAGTGAGGATCACTATTTTTGGTTAGCCTGTTAATAATTTTGAACTTCATTTTTCTCTTCCTAAATTTGAAATTGGAAACATTTACTTCTCTTATATGTATTTCAAAGTTTTTACTTCATTGAGTTTCAATCTTTTCTTTCTCAACTAAATAACTAAGAATTTTATATTTGAAAATATAGTTTTCCTTACTTTAAATAGTTAACTATATTCTTATTCTCTTATACTAAATATTCTTAATCGACAAAATTAGTTAATCATAGAAAATATTTCTTTTAACTTTCTATAATAATTAAAAAAATTAATTCTAGTTTACTGAATTAAAATTACCACAGAAAATCATTCTATAATAATTTTTGAAAATATAATTTGAGAACAATTTAATAATTAAATTTGTATTTTTCCCTCCCCCGAACTTAAATTTTTTTATCTATCTATATGAGGTTAAAAGAAAATAATCTGTAAATTTAAATCATACCTTCGTGCTTTAGGTATTTCTTCTTTTTGAAGTTCTGCAGGTTCTTTTCATCACTTAATTAATTGTACTGTTAATAACTTTCTACACATATATAATATTAAAGAAATTGCTAGGTAAAGAATTTTAAAAATAAGTACAAAATACTATCACAACTTATATTTAGTCTAATGCTAAACACACACAATTGACTATTTTAATTTAAGGTTACAATAACAGTCTGAAAAATCAAAATTTACAAACTATATAACTTTAACAACAATATTTAAAAAAATCCTATACCACATCACAATCAAATTCATAAACTAAACATTAATACTAAATTTTTAAGAAAAACATGCAATCAATCATAACATCATAATAATTAAGGTTTATAAGTCAAATAACTAAACAAACAAACATAGAATCTAATCTTTCGCATCAAAGTCCCAAACTATATCATCATTTCCTTGATCAGCGGGTGGAGTAGGCTGTTAATGACTGTAAAGGGGGCACTTAGGAAATATAACATCAAGCTCTCCTCTCCTGTAACGATTCTCAGCATCATAATAAGCTATCTCAAACTCTAAATGTCTCTGGAGATACTCACTTTCATAATCATGCCTTCGCTCTAATCCTCCAATTCTCTGATCAATATGCTCCAGTTTTTTCTCAATCTTTTCAAAGTTCTTCCGCTGCAGGGTCATTTCATTCATCAAATCATGAAGAGTAGGAGAACTATAAGTAGGAGGATCATAACTGGTGGAGGGAATATCTCTACTAGTTGAAGGTACGTAACTCCTAGTTCCAAATCACCATCCTTAGTGGGATTCATAAGTCTTTATATTACCCTGGGTAATGGGTTTCATAAGCTCCACCCTTTCCTCATCATCTCTTGCCTCTACCCCAGATAATTGGCAGAGTGCATAAATTAGACCACGATGCCCTAGTCCTCCTCCACTCTCACTTCTTGCAGTGGCTAATACATTCTTGTAAATAATACTTCCCACATTAATACTTTTCTGGTTCTGAATACAGAAATTCAGAAATGCTCTATCTCTTGTTACGTCACTATGGTGATAGGTGGGTAACAAGGTAGAACAAATAAAATAATGTCAGGCTTTAGATATTGCATTCAACATAGGAAGAGGGAAGATTACCCGTTCACGCTGCTTGATTTTCCAAACCCCTTTCCTATTAGTGAGAAAGTTGATTACTTCTTGTTGACCTCATTTTTGATGAGGTCTTCCTTTTCTTCTTTTTAGTGCTTAGGATCTAGCCTTAGGCTTTTCCTTTGACTATCTTAGAGGACTAGAATTGGGACCCGCCTTTTAGAAATTCAAACCACTTCTAAACTCCCCGCAAACTCCACAAACTTGACTATAGACCCCTAATCACCTAGAGGGTTGAAATCAAATATGGAAGTTTAAAGGATGAGTTCCTATAGGACTCTTTGGCCTTAGGACCGCCTCGGGTGGCCCGGTCCGATGAAGGGGCCGACATACACTACACCTACACACTACATTTCCACACACTTCCTAAAACCACACCCATACCCAACTTGACCTCCCCGACTCATGTAGGTGATTCACATGGATGGTCCTTAACCCCTAAGCCCTCGGCTAAGAGGGTTAGGAACAACATAGTGAATGCCTCAAATGAGTCCTTTCATGGCTCATATGGGCTTGAAATGGCTTCATGGCTCAACCAAAATGATTTCTTTCCACCCAAATTCACCCAATCTTCAATTTGCCAAATTTTCAATTTTTGACCCCCGGACCCTACACCTACTAAACCTACCCAAAACCCTCGAATTACCCAAATTTTTGCAAAATCTCCAAATTACCTAAAATTTTCCAAAATCAATCCCAAACACCTCCACATCACTCAAATTGATCATCCATACCCAAAAATACCAAAAATTCCAAAAATACCCCCCAATACCCTCCAAATACCCAAAATACCCTTCTTGGCCTAAAAATCCAAAAATTCAGAAAATTCCCAGAAAATTCCAGAAAATCCCAAATATTCCCAATTTCATTTTGTCCAACTACACCATGGGCCAATTTTGTCAATTTACCCTACTTTTGTCAAAACCCCCAAATTGACCCATTTTAACCCAAAGTGGACCCAATGTCAAACCAAACATACCCAATTGACCCCAATCTTGGTCCAATTCAATTCTAAACTTCAATTCAACATTCCCAATACCAATTTAGACCAAATCCAAGTCCAATTTGATTGACATTTGGATCCAATTTCACTTTGGGCCTTAAAGCCCAAATTTGGGCCCATGACCCAAACTTAGCCCAAACTAACCCAATTCAACTCCAATTAACCCCAAATCTTTTCTAAACCTTCCTTAACATCCTCATAAACAAAACACTAACATGATTTGCCCAAGATTTTGACCCAAACCCCACTCAAATTCAACCCAAAATCAAAAAGCCCAATTTTGACCTAAACCCAAATCCAACCCAATTCAAGTCCAAACTACCCCAAATTTGCTTCAAGTCACTCATGACACATCCATAAGCTAAACCCAATAATTATTTGGCCCAACCTCTTTACAAAATTTCATCCCAAAATCCATTTTAAAATTCAAGAGCCCACTTTCCTAATCCATCTTAAAAGCACATCTAAAACCCTTTTAAAAAAAGGCCCAAAATTCTTCCAAGGCCCACATGACATCTCCATTTGTCATCCATTTAATTAAAATCATCCCTAAGTCCTAAATTCATCATCAAATAATTCCAAATCAAGCCTCATGCCAAATCACCCCTAAATACCAAAATTTTCCTTAAATCCATTTCCATGAAATCGACTTTACTTTTCCCAAGCCAAATGGAGCCATGGAGCCATGCATAAGCCATATGCAAGCCATGAGAGCCTCTTTACATGTCACCATGCCATTTTGGGCAAAAGGAGGAGGCTCTTTCCTTAACTCCTAAAGGTGGTTAACCACTTACATGATTCCACTAAACCATGCTTAAGCCTAATTGTACTTGGATCGTGACTTGACCCCACTAATCAAGCTGATCCAAATCACTTTCTCCTCAGCCTAAACCAGGCCTTGGGTGGTGCACCTAGCCCAAATGGGTGGGTTGACCCATTTAGGTCCAAATCTAGCCATGCCTCATTCCACTTTGGATCAAAGCCTTTACACATGTCCATGGCCAATCGATCGCACAAACCTCCAACCCCGACCCACCCGACCTCGAGGGTGACCCATGCCCGGCCGGCCGGCCACCAGTGCCGCCGGAAAACACCATGGCCGAGAGCTCACATGTGAGCCAACATTGAAATTCTCACTCGCCGAGCCGCCCCATCCCTAGTGGTCACCATGGCCGATCTTCTCCTCACCAGCAGCAGCTCGATCCCAAGCCCTAACTCTCTCTCGGGAGGCCCCCCAGCCACTCTATTTAAACTCCACCCCTCTCGGCCATGAAGAGAGCCAAGCACAAACCTTGCCGAAACTCGCCAAAATTGTTCCAAACCCTTCACCATCCTTAGAGCACTTGATCCCCAGTGTCAATTTGCCCTAATCCCCACCAACAGAGCCCAATTTCTCAACCGAAATTCCACCCAAAACCAGGACACTTTGCCACGGTGAGCCAATCCTCAAATTGACCGGTCCTACACCTTCACCGGACCAAGAGGAGAAGTTTCCCACCGAAAGCCCCATCTCCAAGGCCACCCGAGCTGCTCCAGCCTCCAAGCTTTGTGATCGGCTGTGGTCACTTTCATAGCTAGGCAATTCACCAGACCAGGAGACTTCATCTGGAGCTTGCTGGGACCCAATCGAAGGTGCAACAACTCTCAGATTGAAGCCACACTTCTCTGAGCTAAGGTATGAGTTAACTATCCATCCCGAGCTTCTGGAGATTCTCCATTTCAAATGCCTTAGTTTCAATGCATGTTAGCCGTATAGATGTGTTCGTCTCTTCAAGACGAATCCATAGAGCATAAGAACATGAAAATCCATTGAGAATCGAGTGAGATCTTAGGGATTTAGTGTGGACGGCTCTCGGGTGAGAACACTTGGGGACGATGAACGGATGCCGTCCATTCGATACACGCGCGCACGGACGGCCGGGATTGCGTCGGACCGAGAGACGGTACGAGAACCGCGGGGCCCGGGCCGCCGACTCGGGTGGCGGCGTCGAATGGGAGCGCGACGCGTGTGCGTTCGGAGCCGCCGAGGCTGACGCGGCGCCGCGTGGATAAATAGAAAATTAGGGTATTTTTCTATTTATTTAATTCCCTAAACTTCAAAAATTCATATCTCTCGTGTAGAAAAATCACAAAAATAAAATAAAAATACCCTCTTGCTCGGTGAACGAGAGGAGAATAATGTGGAAAAGAAATCATTCAATTTCATTAGGTATTTTATTTTTTATGATTTATTTACTCTCTGCATACATTTAATTCTCCATGCATGTATACAATTCACCATGGCATGAGACCATAGGGCTTTTGAAGCCTCTGAACTTGGGAACATTCCCTGAATTTTCCAAGGTCAGAGGCCATCTCTGTGAAAAGTTATTTATTTTTCAAATGCATGTTGCATGAAAACCCACACCTTTAGGATAGACCCTAAAACTGAAACCAAAATTAAGTTAAAAGTCATTGCAAGATAAAATTCACCGCCACAACATTTCAAAATATAAAATAACTCAAAATTTAATCACAAACAGAACACAAAACTACAATTACAACTAAATTAAAACGTCCCGTTGGATGATCGGGAATACCTCGGATGATGTAACCTACGTGTTGCTAACGGGATTTCCCACGGTCTAAATGAAAGTGTGGAACTCATTCAACTGAGTTTAGCAAATTCATCCGGACTAAGTGAATCCGATAAAAATAATGATGCCTGAAGGATGGAACCGTGGGATCTTAACCGGTGTCGTTATAATCAACTTTAAGATTTGTTTTAAATAAAACATAAAAAACACCCGGAAATTAAGATTTTCTCTAAACCAAAACACTTTTCTCAACTCCCGATTTATGATTTCTAAAACTAAACCTCTGCAACAACAAGGAGCTCGGAGCATGGTGGGCAAGCACGACCATCGTCATCGAGAAAACCCGAGTCTACTTCAAGCAAAACTTTCCTAGAATTAAAACAACCAAGCCATAGGACTTCGAGGTAGCTTGCCTAGTGCAACATGAATCCTCAACTCTTCGTTAGGCATTTGCATTGCAAATTAAGCCCTAACCGGTCTTAGGATTCCGAGGTAGTCGTCCAATACGACAATAAACCCTCACATCTTCTAGGCTATTTGTTTGATTTTATCATACAAATATAAGCCCTAATTAATTAAAATTGGCAAGATTGAAATATCAAATAAACATTAGGACTTTCCTAAATTCAAGACAAACAATAGGATAGTCGGGAAATTATCGAAGTTCACTTCGAATCGCTGATTTCTCCTACCTCTCTTCCTTCGGATTCACAAAACAAAATGTTCCAAAAATTTGATCCATTCCCTATTGAAACTCCAAAATTCAATCTTTGAAAACCTTAAACTTTGAAATTCTCGAGAGCAGTAATCATCGATTATTATCGAGAGTTTTCTTAGGTGATTCCCGTCACTTAAGATGTAATTAACTATGTGGGCTTGCCCTTATAGGGAATTTTAAAGAACCTGAGTAATATAAACCCCGTTTAATGTTTTCATATTAAGCAGGGGAAACTTGTCGGCTTATAAAATTGGTTCGCGACCAAACGGATGTCACTAATCTTCTAGTTTATTTAATCAAGCCCCACCATCAAGCAGTGTGTCTATCCTTAGGGATAGATACACGGCTTGTGGTGCGGTGCTCGTTTATATAAACTATTTCGGGATGTGAGGTCGGTTTAATTTCATATCTTAAAACCTTCAAATTTAAAATTATTTTCAAAATCAAATACTACTTTTCAAATTATTTATTTTAATTAAATTAAAAATTCGCCGACGTATTTCTGTTAGGCGACCTCTCTTCAAAATAAAACACGACCTAAAAATATGCCGACAGGATTTCTGGCGACTCCGCTGGGGACAAATTCCTCTCTCCATTATAATCAAATAATTCTGCTTTCAAAAATCGGTAGTGCATCCATGTCCTTAGTGGATCAAACTACCCTTCTTTCCGTTGGAATACCGTGTTCATTTCTATCTTGAATGAGTATAGCCAACATTCTCTCGGATTTAGGAGCCATCGTTTAAACACCTCTAAACAGAGAGGTTCCGAGATCCTTTTACCTCATTTCGAGGTGGGGTGGACCCCCAATAGGTGTTAGTTTAGGAATGATCCTTCGAGTCGGGAAGTCTTGCTTAAGACTTTCTTTTCCTTTCGAATCGATTCCTCACCTTCTCTACACCTTTTGAACATTCCGTTCTAAATAAACAAACCCTCTAATAAGTGATTCTTTTAACAAATAATTCCTTCTTATAAATACATGAACAAAGAATGCGTTCGGACTCTTTTCAATTCTTTTTCGTCCTAAAGAGAAGAAGCATAACTTGGGACTGACAACCAGAATCTACCTTGCAGAAATGGAAGCCCCGAAACTGATTTTCTCCTTCACCAACGGACCGGACTTCGCCGTCTATAAGGATGAGCCGCCCGACAATGGGGTCATCCGATTTGGACAGGGATTTGAAAACACGAACGTCAAGGTCACCGACGTCTCCCTCTTCGCACCGACGAACAAGGTATCCGAAGCCGAGGAACCACCGCTCGAGTTCAACCTTAGGTCGACCCAAGAGTTTCCTCCCCGCAAAGGGTCCCGACTAGGAGGAGTACCGCCGTCCGCAGAGGACCGTTCTCACTACCCCCACCGGTCTAGTTGTTTCGCACCTACCCCGACTTCGCCAAATCAAAGGGGAAAGAAATCCGTAACTATGGTAAACCCGTAACCGTGGAGGGTACGGATCTTCCCGTAAGACCTTCTCGTCTTTGAAATCGGGTCCAGCTCGAAGGTTCCGTCGCCGACAAAGACCCAAAGAAGAAATAGAAATAGAAGGATCGCCAGTGGAAGCCGTAGCCGCCGAGGTTGCCTTCCCGGAGGAAATTCCGTAGTTCCAGAATATACACCGTTACCAGAATATACACCACTGCCTGACTACATACCACTTTTGGGAGGAAGCAGGTTCCATCCCCTCTCCGCCGCAGAGGATGAAGAGAATGTTCGAAAGATTGCTGCCACATTACCACAGCCCGCATACTACAACGATAGCCGCAAGAAAAGAATCAGAACTACGCCGTTTCGCTCGACCGCAAACTTTGGTAGAAAAGCTAGCGAAGAAGGAAAATTGCCCCATGTCGAAATTCTACGAAGGATAGTGGCGGGTGCCGACCAAATCCCGTCTTGGGCCCCGAGTAGAACCCGCCGTCATGATAGAAAAGCCAAGCAAGAGAATGAAGGCTAGCCCGCCCGTCGTAGTATCGTGGTTACAGATCAGGGAGGATACCACCTTCCAGCATTTGGCCGATGCACCATCCGGTCATAGACCTTCTCGCTCGCTAGAAGGATGGTGTGGCGTCCCACTACGGGGCGACTGAGACCGAAACAGCAGTCTCGAGAAAGAAAGTCTCGCCAGAGGCCGGAATCCGAAGAAAGTGCTACCGCGATGAAGGGGACTCGTGAAAAAGGACCCGGCAACCATCGCATGACAACCACAAAGATACACAGAAAGCTCCGCTAGAAGATGCCATGGAAAAGCTGAGAACCGACATCCGACGGTCGGCGAAAGAAAGAGAAGAAAAGTTCGGAGATGAGATCGACTCATCGGAATTCATGGACAACGAATATGCAGAAATCAACATGGTTGAGACACGAGCTTCATCATTTTCTCAAGGTGCTCCTGCAGCCGCAGAAAGAGAGGAGCAAGAACTGATGAAGAGACAGCTTCAGGAAAAGGACGACACGATCGCTCAAATGGCGAAGAGGATGGAAGAGATGGCCGTAGCTCTAGCCACTCTCCAAAGTCAAGTACAACCACATAGAGAGACACCCCCGAAGTCATTCACATCGTAGACGGAGGAAAGGAGATTACATCCGTCAATGGGGATGACCACCGAAAAAGGATACAACACAAAGTATGATCCCCGAAAAGGATATCAAGAACTTGGTAGAACAGACAGTGCGAGAAGCCCTAGCACAATCGAAGAACGGGACATCTATTCGGACGGGTAGACCTTACCCGGAAGAATTCGACGCCGTCCAATACCCAAAGGGCTTCGTACCACCTCTCGTTTAAGACCTTCGACGGAACCGGGAACCCCCGACAAGCATGTTGCACACTTTCGTGCCGCTTGTTGCAATGCCGGCGGGAGCGATGCGCTACTCTTCCGACAGCTCGTTAGCGGTCCGTCGGAATCGCCTTCGACCGGTATGCGTAATTACCCAACGGTTCCGTGAAGACATTCTCGTAGCTAGAGAGCCTCTTCATTAAGCGATTTGTCGGAGCTCAGCACCACATCACTATAGGTGATTTAGTGGTAGAGAAACAAAGACCGAATGAAACTCTAGTGGATTACATACTTCGATGGAGAAATTTAAGTATGAAGTGTGAACCACAATTGCAAGAACAACATGCAGTCGGCATCTTGCTTAAAAGCATTCACGGCCCGATAAAGACTTCTCCTCAAGGGATTCACTATTAAGACTTTTGAGAAGTTGTTAAGCAAGGCCGGAAGCTTGCAAGAAGAGGCGAAGCAATTAAGTTTTGCCGACAAGACGGACAAGCGTAAGCCGGTGAAGACTTTCGAAAAGAAATCCGGGGTCGTTGCAGCAGCTGACAAAGGCAAACAACCGATGCAAATACTACCGTAACGGCCGCAAGAACCACAACAAAATTACCAAGCAACCCCGGTCCAACTATCGATCGTCTCCGCAAGATGAACAACCGTCTCGTCCGCAACGTACATCGAGGGAGCTTCGAGCGGAGAATATCCGTTCAAAAATGAAGCAAGCACCAAAGATGTTCCGTAGCTTAATGAAAACTCCAGATTTCCACTGCCGTGAGCCCAAAAGACCGGAGGAAGTCAACAAGAAAGGTGATCCCAACTTTTGCCCCTACCATCGAATGCTTCGGGCACAAGATAGAAGACCGCATTACCTTCAAAAGTTGGCTCAACGACAACCTTCGGAAAGGAAATATAACAATCCCGAAGGAGTACATGAAGGAACCCCGTAAAGGAGGTTCCGTCAATGTTATCTCAACCGATCCCGTCATTCCGATAGATCCCTATGCAACCGACGATGGATGGACTACCGCTCGGACGAGATCTTCGAAGAAGATTTTAGACAACATCCGAACCGCTTCGGTACGAGCTTCGATTCGTAGTTCGAGACCCGTTAAGCCGGTACTATCACTTGCGATAGAAGAACCACCTCGACAGGAGACAATCGAAGAGAAGAAGAAAATCGACGAAGAAGAGGGGACCGAGACTCCTAAGGCTAGACTAGGGGCCGCTTATCCTAGGATAGTTGTTTCGATTCGGGGGAGAAATCCCTCGAACCTCTCGATTTTGTATGATTATCTCGCTCACTTCGGTGGGATCATATAATGATAAGGGTGATAGCGTTGGCTACGTTTTGATCGTTTCTAACGATTACGTAACTAGCGACAATCCGGGCGTCGATTTCGATACCAACAACAATTCTCAAATCATACATGATCTCGACGATCACAATGACGAAGAAGGCATCCATCAAGGAGGCTACGAGAGTTCAACAAGCAACGGATCTATCTCGTGAGTTTCGAGGAGCTCCAGCTACAATAGAGTTAGAGCCTTCGGATTTGGAAGATAATCCGTAAGAGCCACTCATTCCGATTCAGGAGGAGACACCGACAAACTCAATACTAGATTCGAAGAAATTACGAAGTCAACCTAAGAAGTGGAAAAGTCCTACCTCCAAGAATGGGTCCAAAAGACAAAGGAAAGCGGTGGTTGTTCAAGAAGAACCAACCCCGGCAGAAGACATACCCATTCGAGAAGAAGCCGAGACACAGGAGAACAAAGTGGACTACAACGTGCTAGCCCATCTTAGGAAACTACCGACCAACCGAGCATCTACGATGCTCTCATCTTATCAAAGGAGATGAGAGAAGCTCGATCAAGGCCTTACTTGATCCGGAAATTTGCTTAGCTCAAATGGCCGGAGATTCCTTGGATGAGGTTTGCTCGTTAAAGGAACAACGAGGTGTTACCTTCACGTACAATGACCTACTACTCGGGATGCCAGATCACAACCGACCGTTGTACATTTCTGGCTACAATCGGGAAGTTTACGCTCTCCGCAGTATTGGTGGATCCAGGAGCATCAATCAATATAATGAGTCTTCGAACACTAGCATACTTGGAGATTGATGCTCGTGAGCTCGAGGCCGACAAAATGTTATTAAGAGGATTCAACCGTAAAGGAGAAAGAGCCCTCGGGTCAATAACGCTACCGATGAAGACCGGTGATTTAGCAAAGACAACCGCAAAATTTCATATAATCGATTCGAAACATCGTTCAACGCTCTATCGGGCCGACCATGGATACATGAAAACAGGATGGTACCATCATCTCTACACCGAGTGCATCAAGTACTACGATGGAGGGGAACAAAGGCATCAAAGGAGACTTACAACCATTCTCCATACATGAAATTGGAATCCATGAAGATGCAACTTATTATGCACCGCCAAAGAAAACAATCTTCTCCAGAGATACCATAACAAATGAAGCAAAAAAGTTCAGGACAACGAAGAACCTGAAGTTCTAGTCCAACAGCTCACTCACCACTCCCTTCCGGCGAGATGGTGAAGGTTTCTCCACAACTCGCATCCGAGGTCGAGGCCGGGGACGAGGCCGTGGTAGAGACACTAGGACAATCGGATGTAAGAAACCAACCATTAATGTTGATTGGGATGATAGTTCGAAGAAGAAAAAGAAATCAAGCAAGAAGCAGCAACAATAAGTCGAAAGAAGCCGCAATACAAGATCTCCTCGAAGATGAAAAGAATGAAGAATACAAATCAATGTACGAGAAGATTAACCACTACGTACATACTATGACCCTAACTCCGATCCATTCTAATAAGATCGAGGGTATGGAGGTCAAAGAGGTACGTAGTGACGGTGCAAAGCCGATCAAATTCTACCGTGGTGCTTCTTCCTCCAAAACCGAAAATAATGTACAATTCGAAGATGTCACTTCATCGAATTAATGGAATTACCTTTCGAGTGGTACTCTCCCCGTGTTCAAAATTTAATTCAACGTGGTTTCTTACCTCGACAATGGACAAAAGGCCAATCACAACATTTTGAAAAGTTATGGAATAACTCCGGTCGTCCTCCCAATTCAAAGCATGGACTCGGATTCGACACAGTAGGTCGACTGACGATACCGAATTTTGCTTGGTTGTCACTTGCAAGTCCAATGAAAACCGCATGGAAACTACGGACGAACTCGAAGATTTACAAATTGGAGACGCTCCACCGAATTCGAAGAAGAAATCAAATCTACAATAGATGAGTTAACGGAAGTTAACTTAGGTACTAGCGAAGAGCCTAGACCTACCTTTGTTAGCTCCTTACTCAATAAAGAAGACTCGAAGAAATAATCAAGTTATTAATGGAATTTAAAGACTCGTTTTGCTTGGAGCTACGATGAAATGCCGTGATTAGCCCCGGGGTTGCAGTCCATAAGTTAGGAGCGGATCCTACTTCGTTCCGCCGTACAAGGTCCCGTAAGAATGCGTCTAGAAATCGAACAACAAGTAATAGCCGAAGTTAAAAAGCTAATAGACGCTAAATTTGTCCGTGAAGAACAATACCCGACTTGGCTAGCCAACGTAGTGCCACCGTAAAGAAGAATGGTCGATCGAATTTGTGTGGACTTCGCAGATTTAAACAAGGCATGTCCAAAAGATGAATTCCTCTACCGATTCCGAACCGATGATCGATATTGCTTCGACACATGAAATATTCTCATTCATGGATGGATCTTCGTGATACAACCGGATAAAAATGGCTCCGTAAGATGAAAAGCTTACAGCATTCGTAACGCCGATCGGAGTATTTTGCTACACGGTGATTCCATTCGGATCGAAGAACGCAGAGCAACCTACCAAAGAGCAATGACAAGAATTTTTGATGATCTCATCCACAATCAAGTCGAGTGCTACGTGGACGATGTCGTCATCAAAAGCAAAGTAAAGGAAAACCAACTCGTATGATTTGAGAATTGTTTTCGAACGATTAAGACAATTTAACCTTAAGATGAATCCCTTAAAATGCGCCTTCGGCGTCACCTCCGGAAATTCTTAGGATTCGTTGTCCGACATCGTGGAATTGAAATCGACCCGGAGAAGATTAAAGCCATCTTAGAAATGCCGCCTCCCAAAACCTTAAAACAACTACGATCTTTTCAAGGGAAGCCGGCATATCTTCGACTCTTTATCTCAAACCCGTCAGTAGGTGTCGACCTTTCTCGCACTAGTTAAAAAGGACGCCAAATTTATTTGGGAAGAGAAATGCCGAAGGCCTTCGAAGACATTAAACAATATTTAATGACACCTCCCGTCTTAGCAACCCCGGCCTCGTGTAGACCACCGATACTTTACACCGCGGCTCTAGACGACTCCCTCGAGCCCCGTTAGCCTGTGTCAATGATGAGGGTAAAGAAAATGCTCTTTACTACTTAAGCCGTCGTTTACTTCCGACGGAAGTAAGGTATCCCGCAATTGAAAAGCATTGTTTGGCCCCGATCTTCGCCGCTCAAAAGCTCGTGCACTACATGCTTTCTCATAAGGTCAACTTGATTTCGAAGTTTAATCCATTGCAATACTTGATGACTCGTCCAACACTTTCCGAGCGGACTTGCCGGATGGTCAATGATATTATTGCAATTCGATATAACTTTCGTGCCTCGCGTGCCGTAAAGGGACAAGTCTTAGCAGACTTCCTCGCAAAGACACCCTTTGCCGGCCGAATCTCCTCTCAATGACGATCCGCCGTATGAACAAATAATGAACCTAGAAGACCTCGACGATCGACGTTGGGAATTGTATTTCGACGGAGCATCTTCAAGCACACAAAGACGAAGAATCGCAAGTGATAGTGCCCGTGAAGGCAGGAATCGGGCTAATCTTTATAACACCGGAGCGGGGGATGTTAAGATACTCCTACCACTCGACGTAACCGTGTACAAACAACGAAGCGAATACGAAGCCCTCATAACGGGATTGGAATTAACCATTCAAATGGGGATAACAGACATCAACATCTACGGGGATTCACAAGTTAATCATTCAACGGATCGCCGGACAATACAGAATTTTTAAACCAAGACTCGAACAATACTTCCAAGATGCCATACAAATGTTGGAACGCATTCCAAATGTGACAATCTACAAAATTCCTAGAAAAGAGAATGCTTTAGCAGATGCTTTAGCTCGTCTCGCAAAAGAATTTGCCCGTTTGCAAGATGAATCGATGGAAGTGTCAGCTCACGGACGTCGGGTCCTATCACAGACTTGACATAGACACAATACACAAATCAAGCAAAAGAAAAAGAATCAATTGCAAGTAGTGACAGAAAACACGTAAGATCGGCGACGACCATTGATGGACTACCCGCAAACAGAAAGCTACCGGACGATAGGTCGCCGGCCCATCGTATCAAGAAAAGAACTCGTCTTACGCATTAATAAACAACACATTATACGAAGGTCTTTTGATCAAATGTGGCTAAGGTGCCTAAGCGGGTCCGAGGCCCGTGAAATTGTTAAAGAGGTGCATTCGTGACTCCGTGGCGCTCACCGACGGGTCCAAAGATGAAGATGAAAATTAAAAGACTAGGGTACTACCGGCCCTCGATGATGACCGACCGCATGAAAATCGCCAAGAGCCGTCACCAATGCCAAGTGCACGGAGTGGTTCTACACCAACCTCCAAATGTGCTACACCCGACAATTGCGTCGTGGCCGTTTGAATGTTGGGGCACAGATATAGTGGGTCCGATAGAACCACCATCTTCGAAAGGACATCGTTTCATTCTTGCGGCTACAGATTACTTTTCCAAGTGGGCAAGCGGCTCCACTTAGAGAAGTGAAAGCACACCACGTGCTGCGCTTTTCAAGAACCAAGTTGTCTACCGTTTCGGAGTGCCGCGCAGATCATCTCGTATAATGGGTCGCATTCGAAGCACACAAATCAACAATTTTGTCGTGAGACACGGAATCGACCGGCGATACTCGACAATTTACTACCCAAGAGCAAACGGCCTCGCCGAGGCTTTTAATAAAATTCTCGTTCAAATCTTAAAGAAAACCTTGGACGATAATAAGAGAAATTGGCACGAGAAATTGTTAGAAGCCTTATGGGCCTACCGGACAACCTTCGAACCCCTACTCAAGCTACACCTTACGCTCCGGTGTATGGGTCCGAGGCGATGTTACCTTTAGAGGTTCAGCTTCCTTCACTCGAATTGCAATTGCAAATAAGATCACGACGAAGAAAACGCCGGACTACGACTCGAAGAATTAGAAAGCTTGGAAGGGAAAAGACTTGCAGCGCAACAGAATTTAGAACTATACCAAGCTAAGATGGTTCAAGCCCATGACAAACTGGTCCGCCCAAGAACCTTCAAAGTTGGTGATTTAGTTCTCGTTCTTAAGAGACCTATTCTTGCACACCGCAAGATAGGAGGAAAATTTGAACCCACTTGGGAAGGACCGTTTGTGGTTGAAGCAAGATACTCGTGGAGGTTCCTACCAGCCTAGTGAATTGCCGTGGAGAACGACATATGCTTCCAATCAACGGACGATACTTGAAAAAATATTACGCTACCTGATGTTTCGAAGGAATGAATTCTTCATCCCTAAGAAACACGGGTGAAGTAATTACTTATGATTGGGTCCGAACCCAAAAAATAATAAAATGTGCTAAGATAAATAAAATCATGATAATTAAGTTTTCCTTGTTTTCTTTTTCAAATCAAAATCTCTTCCCTCATCTTATCTTACTTCATTCCCGTTAAATTTCAAAATATAAGAATAATAAAAAAATGTATCTTTAATAAACATTTTCTTAATGTTCTTGTTCTTAGTACAGCCTCCCGATCCTTTTCCTTGTCTTTTCGCAGGGAAATGTCGAACGGGCGGTTGGTCTTGAACTTTAAGAATGGCGTAAGCCTTGCACTCGATGAAAAGAGGGTGAAAGATGGAGCGATAATCGAGATTGACTCGGATTTCGCACCGACAGGCCTACAAGTACGAGGAAAGTGACCGGGTCCCGCTTAACCGAGAAGAACTACCCGGCAGGACAAGTGATGAAAGTGGGTGGCCCAAGCCACCAATCCAACAACAAGAAAAGAAAAGCAAACACCGAAGAAGACAAGAAAATGAAGTCCGTAGTCACTACAACGGAGGGCGAGGCTTGTCGCCGCCGCGCCCGCAGAGATTCAAGAAGTTCGGAGGGCTACTCTCACAGCCCACGCAACGAAGAAATAAGAATCGCCGCATCCGTAAAATGTTAACAAAACTAGCCGCGGACCGACGCGACGAGACACTGCTAATGCCAAGCACATACACTTCAAGGACACCGGTTCACCGAGAACTCGAAAAAGGAGGCCGCCTCCTAGAATAACAGAAAGAACCGGGGAAATCTCCGTAAGATCGAAGAAAGAAGGCTACCACGCCACCGGATAGAACCACCAGCAGATGACATGACCTTGTTGCGAAGCAACCCCGGGGATGTCCCGACGTGCATCATCCCCGAGGAGCCAAGGTATGCGAGGGAACGTGAAGGGATTGAACCATATATCCCACAATATGTCACAAGGCCTCGCCATCCGCGATCATTCCGGAATACGAGCCGGAGAGGATGCGTAATGTTGAAAAGAAAACTTTTGAATACTTCGAGAAAATTAAAGGAAGAAGGATCAACATACTAGAAGGCCTCGAGCTACACACCGACGTATTCTCGCAGTATGAACAACAAAGAATCGTGGACCGTATCCGGATCCGAAAAGAATGGGCCGAGCAGGCCGCCCGAGGGAAAATACATACTCGAACCCCGGAGATGGATGCCGGGGAAAGGAAGAATCACAATACAATGCGGATGTCGCTACAACTTTCGTCGAAGACAGAAGGGAAACCCACCGTGGATACTTCGTCATGGGCAAGTAGATCCGATGCCATTAGTTATCAAGAGAATGGTGAAAAGATTGATAACATGGAGGGTACCGCCAGCAGATTGCATACCCAATAGCTGCATTATCAACATCTACAAACAGGGTGACCGCATACCCCCACATATTGATCACCACGACTTCGTCGACCTTTCGCACGGTCTCTTTCTTGAATGAGTGCAACATCATGTTCGGATCCGACCTCCGGATAGCGAGGCCCGGCGAGTTCCGAGGGCCAGTAAAGATACCTTTACCGGTGGGTTCCGTCATGATATTGCAAGGTAACGGAGCGTATATCGCAAAGCATTGCATACCAGGAGTGCCAAAGGAGCGAATCTCGCTTACTTTCGGGAGGATGGACGACAAGAAAATACCTTACCATTTCCAACCGTATCCGTAGCTAGAGAACCTCCGGCCTTACGAGCCGTGAGTTACATGGGAAATATCACACCTCCAATGTACATCCAACTCGGCATCCTTGCCAAGGATGGCTTGGAAGGTGATGTTATTGACCATGTACCTCACTATTCGGACATGGATTTTTTGACGGATGATTCTTTTCGATGGATCAACAAAGATCATACACGATCCGTTTTGAGTCTACATGGATTGTATGAAATATATTCCGCATCGAGTTGTACGACGTATTTTCAACATGATTGGAATGAAAGTGACCATGTCACGTTTTTGGCCTTCACCTCTTTTGTGCAAATTGATTGGGAAACGCCATTAAAGTTAAATAAACTTCGAACAAAGAGCAGAAAAGAAAAAAAAAAGAATAAAAGAAATTTTTTTGTTTTTTTAAAAAAAAAAAATCTCTGAAAAATGACAAACACCAAGTTCACATGAACATTAAATAAACAACAAAATAAAATTTGAACCATTAAAAGATAAACGAAATCAACACAAATCTCAAATTCAATCTTTCCAAATTCCGAATCAAATTTCAATCTTTTCAAACTTCAAAATCAAATTCTATCCTTCCAAACTTCCAAATCAAATCTCAATCAAATTCCAAATCCACTCTCGATCAAATTTCAAATTCAATCTTTCCAAATCTCAAATCAAATTCTCAATCAAAATCCAAATCCAATCTCGATCAAGTTTCAAACTTGATCTTTCAAATTTCAAATCAAATCTTAAATCAAGTTTCAATCGAGTTCAAACTCATCCTTCCAAATTTCCAAATTTCCAAATTCAATCTTTCCAGACTTCAAGTCTCAATCAAATTCAAATTCAATCTCTATCAAATCTCAAATCCGATCTTCTAGATCTTACATCAAAATTCAAACCTTTTGGGTCGAGGATTTTACATCCAAGACTGCACTGCTTTAGGATTCTCTTCCTATTGCACTGAAATACATCAAAATCAAACTCTTTTGAGTCAAGGATTTTACATCCAAGACTGCACTGCTTTAGGATTCTCTTCCTATTGCACTGAAATACACCAAAATTCAAACCTTTTGGGTCGAGGATTTTACATCCAAGATCGCACTCGCTTTAGGATTCTCTTCCTATCGCACCGAAATACATCAAAATCAAACTCTTTCGAGTCAAGGATTTTACATCCAAGACCGCACTCGCTTTAGGATTCTCTTCCTATTGCACCGAAATACATCAAAACTCAAAACTCTTGAGGTCGAGGATTTTACATCCAAGACCGCACCGCTTTAGGATCCTTTTCCTATCGCACCGAAATACATCAAAATTCAAACTCTTTTCGAGTCAAGGATTTTACATCCAAGACCGCACCGCTTTAGGATTCTCTTCCTATTGCACTGAAATACATCAAAATTTAACCTTTG
Organism: Papilionanthe hookeriana x Papilionanthe teres; assembly: GCA_022702705.1. NCBI lineage: Eukaryota > Viridiplantae > Streptophyta > Magnoliopsida > Asparagales > Orchidaceae > Papilionanthe > Papilionanthe hookeriana x Papilionanthe teres. Next base: position 29,323,472 of record CM040430.1, on the reverse strand, counting down.
GGTCGAGGATTTTACATCCAAGACTGCATTGCTTTAGGATCATTTCCCTATCGCAATGAAATACATCACATCAAAATCAAACTCTTGAGGTTAAGGATTTTACATCCAACACCGCTTTGCTCGAGATCTCTTCTCACTGCAACGATTCAATCTAATCAATTCAATTTTCTTTCGAGGTTGGAGATGTTACATCTAAAACCTCAAAATTCCAATTTTCATTTCAAATCAAATCCTTCAAATTAATTTTGTCAAAACTTCAATCTAAATTGAAACTCCAAACTAAAATTTAAACTCACACATCAAAACATAAATTGAAGCAAAATAAAATCTAAATCGAAATTCCCCCAGATCATGTGATTTGGGATTCACCTCCTTTTCCTTTCCCCAGCGAGAGTTCAAAAATCTCCAGTTCCAGAGATATACTTGACACTCCCCAGCAGAAACTCTTCTACTTCGTCCTAAGTTCGTCACTGGACATCCGTGTTGGTTTTGTTAATCGCTTCGGCCAACACCAATACGCGCGGTGTGCTCCGTCGACTCACCACACCTATCGGGGGTCCATTTGTTGACCTCATTTTTGATGAGGTCTTCCTTTTCTTCTTTTTAGTGCTTAGGATCTAGCCTTAGGCTTTTCCTTCGACTATCTTAGAGGACTAGAATCGGGACCCGCCTTTTAGAAATTCAAACCACTTCTAAACTCCCCGCAAACTCCACAAACTTGACTATAGACCCCTAATCACCTAGAGGGTTGAAATCAAATATGGAAGTTTAAAGGATGAGTTCCTATAGGACTCTTTGGCCTTAGGATCGCCCCGGTGGCCTCGGTCCGATGAAGGGGCCGACATACACTACACCTACACACTACATTTCCACACACTTCCTAAAACCACACCCATACCCAACTTGACCTCCCGACTTATGTAGGTGATTCACATGGATGGTCCTTAACCCCTAAGCCCTTGGCTAAGAGGGTTAGGAACAACATAATGAATGCCTCAAATGAGTCCTTTCATGGCTCATATGGGCTTGAAATGGCTTCATGGCTCAACCAAAATGATTTCTTTCCACCCAAATTCACCCAATCTTCAATTTGCCAAATTTTCAATTTTTGACCCCTGGACCCTACACCTACTAAACCTACCCAAAACCCTCGAATTACCCAAATTTTTGCAAAATCTCCAAATTACCTAAAATTTTCCAAAATCAATCCCAAACACCTCCACATCACTCAAATTGATCATCCATACCCAAAAATACCAAAAATTCCAAAAATACCCCCCAATACCCTCCAAATACCCAAAATACCCTTCTTGGCCTAAAAATCCAAAAATTCAGAAAATTCCCAGAAAATTCCAGAAAATCCCAAATATTCCCAATTTCATTTTGTCCAACTACACCATGGGCCAATTTTGTCAATTTACCCTACTTTTGTCAAAACCCCCAAATCGACCCATTTTAACCCAAAGTGGACCCAATGTCAAACCAAACATACCCAATTGACCCCAATCTTGGTCCAATTCAATTCTAAACTTCAATTCAACATTCCCAATACCAATTTAGACCAAATCCAAGTCCAATTTGATTGACATTTGGATCCAATTTCACTTTGGGCCTTAAAGCCCAAATTTGGGCCCATGACCCAAACTTAGCCCAAACTAACCCAATTCAACTCCAATTAACCCCAAATCTTTTCTAAACCTTCCTTAACATCCTCATAAACAAAACACTAACATGATTTGCCCAAGATTTTGACCCAAACCCCACTCAAATTCAACCCAAAATCAAAAAGCCCAATTTTGACCTAAACCCAAATCCAACCCAATTCAAGTCCAAACTACCCCAAATTTGCTTCAAGTCACTCATGACACATCCATAAGCTAAACCCAATAATTATTTGGCCCAACCTCTTTACAAAATTTCATCCCAAAATCCATTTTAAAATTCAAGAGCCCACTTTCCTAATCCATCTTAAAAGCACATCTAAAACCCTTTTAAAAAAAGGCCCAAAATTCTTCCAAGGCCCACATGACATCTCCATTTGTCATCCATTTAATTAAAATCATCCCTAAGTCCTAAATTCATCATCAAATAATTCCAAATCAAGCCTCATGCCAAATCACCCCTAAATACCAAAATTTTCCTTAAATCCATTTCCATGAAATCGACTTTACTTTTCCCAAGCCAAATGGAGCCATGGAGCCATGCATAAGCCATATGCAAGCCATGAGAGCCTCTTTACATGTCACCATGCCATTTTGGGCAAAAGGAGGAGGCTCTTTCCTTAACTCCTAAAGGTGGTTAACCACTTACATGATTCCACTAAACCATGCTTAAGCCTAATTGTACTTGGATCGTGACTTGACCCCACTAATCAAGCCGATCCAAATCACTTTCTCCTCAGCCTAAACCAGGCCTTGGGTGGTGCACCTAGCCCAAATGGGTGGGTTGACCCATTTAGGTCCAAATCTAGCCATGCCTCATTCCACTTTGGATCAAAGCCTTTACACATGTCCATGGCCAATTGATTGCACAAACCTCCAACCCTGACCCACCTGACCTTGAGGGTGACCCATGCTCGGCCGGCCGGCCACCAGTGCCGCCGGAAAACACCATGGCCGAGAGCTCACATGTGAGCCAACATTGAAATTCTCACTTGCCGAGCCGCCCCATCCCTAGTGGTCACCATGGCCGATCTTCTCCTCACCGTAGCAATCGATCCCAAGCCCTAACTCTCTCCGGGAGGCCCCCGACCAGCTCTATTTAAACTCCACCCCTCTCGGCCATGAAGAGAGCCAAGCACAAACCTTGCCGAAACTCGCCAAAATTGTTCCAAACCCTTCACCATCCTGTAGAGCAGCTGATCCCCAGGTGTCAATTTGCCCTAATCCCCACCAACGAGCCCAACTTCTCAACCGAAATTCCACCCAAAACCAGGACACTTTGCCACAGTGAGCCAATCCTCAAATTGACCGGTCCTACACCTTCACCGGACCAAGAGGAGAAGTTTCCCACCGAAAGCCCCATCTCCGAGCCACCCGGCTTGCTCCAGCCTCCAAGCTTTGTGATCGGCCGTGGTCACTTTCATAGCTAGGCAATTCACCGGACTCGGAGACTTCATCCGGAGCTTCGCTGGGACCCAATCGAAGGTGCAACAACTCTCGATTGAAGCCACACTTCTCCGAGCTAAGGTATGAGTTAACTATCCATCCCGAGCTTCTGGAGATTCTCCATTTCAAATGCCTTAGTTTCAATGCATGTTAGCCGTATAGATGTGTTCGTCTCTTCAAGACGAATCCATAGAGCATAAGAACATGAAAATCCATTGAGAATCGAGTGAGATCTTAGGGATTTAGTGTGGACGGCTCTCGGGTGAGAACACTTGGGGACGATGAACGGATGCCGTCCATTCGATACACGCGCGCACGGACGGCCAGGATTGCGTCGAACCAGGAGACGGTACGAGAACCGCGGGGCCCGGGCTGCTGACTCAGGTGGCGGTGTCGAATGGGAGTGCGACGCGTGTGCGTTCGGAGCCGCCGAGGTTGACGCGGCGCCGCGTGGATAAATAGAAAATTAGGGTATTTTTCTATTTATTTAATTCCCTAAACTTCAAAAATTCATATCTCCGTGTAGAAAAATCACAAAAATAAAATAAAAATACCCTCTTGCTCAGTGAACAGAGGAGAATAATGTGGAAAAGAAATCATTCAATTTCATTAGGTATTTTATTTTTTATGATTTATTTACTCTCTGCATACATTTAATTCTCCATGCATGTATACAATTCACCATGGCATGAGACCATAGGGCTTTTGAAGCCTCTGAACTTGGGAACATTCCCTGAATTTTCCAAGGTCAGAGGCCATCTCTGTGAAAAGTTATTTATTTTTCAAATGCATGTTGCATGAAAACCCACACCTTTAGGATAGACCCTAAAACTGAAACCAAAATTAAGTTAAAAGTCATTGCAAGATAAAATTCACCGCCACAACATTTCAAAATATAAAATAACTCAAAATTTAATCACAAACAGAACACAAAACTACAATTACAACTAAATTAAAACGTCATGTTGGATGATCGGGAATACCTCGGATGATGTAACCTACGTGTTGCTAACGGGATTTCCCACGGTCTAAATGAAAGTGTGGAACTCATTCAATTGAGTTTAGCAAATTCATCCGGACTAAGTGAATCCGATAAAAATAATGATGCCGGAAGGATGGAACCGTGGGATCTTAACCGGTGTCGTTATAATCAACTTTAAGATTTGTTTTAAATAAAACATAAAAAACACCTGGAAATTAAGATTTTCTCTAAACCAAAACACTTTTCTCAACTCCCGATTTATGATTTCTAAAACTAAACCTCTGCAACAACAAGGAGCTCGGAGCATGGTGGGCAAGACGACCATCGTCATCGACAAAAACTCGAGTCTACTTCAACGAAACTTTCCTAGAATTAAAACAACCAAGCCATAGGACTTCGAGGTAGCTTGCCTAGTGCAACATGAATCCTCAACTCTTCGTTAGGCATTTGCATTGCAAATTAAGCCCTAACCGGTCTTAGGATTCCGAGGTAGTCGTCCAATACGACAATAAACCCTCACATCTTCTAGGCTATTTGTTTGATTTTATCATACAAATATAAGCCCTAATTAATTAAAATCGGCAAGATTGAAATATCAAATAAACATTAGGACTTTCCTAAATTCAAGACAAACAATAGGATAGTCGGGAAATTATCGAAGTTCACTTCGAATCAGTGATTTCTCCTACCTCTCTTCCTTCGGATTCACAAAACAAAATGTTCCAAAAATTTGATCCATTCCCTATTGAAACTCCAAAATTCAATCTTTGAAAACCTTAAACTTTGAAATTCTTGAGAGCGAGAATCATTGATTATTATCGAGAGTTTTCTTAGGTGATTCCCGTCACTTAAGATGTAATTAACTATAGGGGCTTGCCCTTATAGGGAATTTTAAAGAACCCGTGTAATATAAACCCCGTTTAATGTTTTCATATTAAGCGTGGGAAACTTGTCGGCTTATAAAATTGGTTCGCGGACCAAACGGATGTCACTAATCTTCTAGTTTATTTAATCAAGCCCCACCATCGACAGTAGTGTCTATCCTTAGGGATAGATACACGGTTTGTGGTGCGGTGCTCGTTTATATAAACTATTTGGGATGTGAGGTCGGTTTAATTTCATATCTTAAAACCTTCAAATTTAAAATTATTTTCAAAATCAAATACTACTTTTCAAATTATTTATTTTAATTAAATTAAAAATTCGCCGACAGATTTCTGTTAGGCGACCCCTCTTCAAAATAAAACACGACCTAAAAATATGCCGACACTTCTTCCAGCAGTCCTTCCATTGTTCCAAAAGTTTCATACTCACTGTTGTATAAGTCACGTACTTCATAGAAAGAATTAATTCTAGCAGCATTGAAATTGACTAAAAATCCTCTAACTTTTATTCGTGCATCTTCTATTTCAGTTAAGTTGGCATAAAATTCCTTCACTACTTCCTCTGCAGCTCTATTTGTGGTGTAACAGAAATTTTCCCACCTCCTTTCTTTTATAATTCGTTCCACCTCTCCTCCTGGATTCTTAAATACTCAATCTTGAATACACTTCCTTGCTTGGATATTGTGGAAGTATCTTGATTGCGCTCGAGCACATTTAAATCATGTTTTGTCATATTTCATTCACCTCTTTTATCGCGGAGCCATTTTTTTCGATCTATCAAATTCACAAAAAATCTTAACTAATCTCCAAAATATTACTAACATGGCTTCCAAAGATGACCAAAATCACTCTAAATCAAGTTCCATGAACTTCTTCCAAATCTTTTCTTCACATTTTAAAATTTTCCAAAATTTCTCAAAGTGGAAGAAATTCATGGTGAAAATAAAAAATTTTTACATAGGAGGGAAACTCTTACCAAGGGAAGATGAAATCCGGTGTCAAAATGTGTTGATATTGCTCTAAATTTGCGATCTATCAAGCCCTAGGTCGGTTTTTCGAAGTTTTGAGGAAGGGGATGATGAATAGTGATGGTTGACCGGTCAAAATATAGTGTTTTTCGGGATCTTGCTGTCGGCGAGCTAATTAATTCAAAGTGGTTAAAAGTTTCGGGAAATTCTCGCTGTCGGCGGGATCGATCTCGCTATCGGCGAGGTTTATGAATTTTTAAAAATTTTTAAGATTTATAATGTTTTCAATTCATTTTAAGCCTCAATAATGTCCGGTCACTTTAGATTATATTCTATCATGATTAGATATTATATTAACACATAAATTCACACAACACAAACATTATAACTTTATATATGAAATCCAAGTGATTACAAATTTTTACACATTGCATTACTAACAAATTGCTTTAAAAATCTTAACACGCACACAATTCAGCGTCACAATCCACACTAAAATAATCAAAACGCTGAGACTAAACAAATAACACATAATCATATATAGACTGAGATTAACTATAAAAAGTGCAAATAAAAACTAAATTCAAGCAATCACACACAAATAAGTACGAATGAATATCTTCTACTCATCAAGATCTGAACTTAATTCTTCTCTGATATTTCCAATAGAACATAAATGCATGAACAGATTATAGAAAGGCCTGAAAGGGAATTCTTCGGTAGAATCTTCTTCAATCCATCCCTTCCTTCTGAAAAGTCGTATAAAACTAGCCTCCAGATGTCCTGAATGATCAAAATGCTCATTCATTCTCCAGTCAATGTGATCAAATAATTCAGAGATATTGTCAATGGAATTCATCACATTTTGTATTTCATTCTCCAATCCTTTAAGTTTCCATAAGATCATGTTAGATCTATCAGTCAAGGGTCTGATTGAAGGATTGTTTTGAGATGCTTGATCCATAAATATGGTTGTCTCATTATCGTTATCCAAAGTAGGAAACATATCAGTCGGATCTAATGGTTTCCAAGGCAATAGTACCTTTTCCCAAGCTTCGTAAGAAACTTGGTATTGACTACATAATGCAAAAATTGTTGAAGGATGTCCGAGCCCGTGAATAGATCCATGTATAATTAGGCGTAAGGCAGACTTCACAATAATAGTTCTAACGTCGATGGTTAATCTAGTTTGAATACAATAATTCAAAATCGGACATTCCTTAGAGACTTTATTTACCCTCATAGTGGATAATAATTTTGAGGAAATAAAGAAGTGTCAGTGCTTAGAGACGGGGTTAAGAAGTGATGCAGAAAAACTAACGTACCCGTCTTCTCGCATTTCCCAATCTTCTAGTTCATCAGTCAAATATCGGTAAATCTCATTCATATTGTATCTTGTAGAGACGAAATTTGAATAGTGGCAAACAGGTGTATTCTCAATTGAATACAACTCATTAATTCTTCAAGGAGTGAAAGTTACCCATTTGCCTCGTACAAATACGCTTCCATTGTTGATTCCATGAAGATTGGGATAGAATTCTTTGACTATAGGGATAACTACCGCATAAGTTGTATAACATAATACCTCCCAACGTCGTCGAATAATCATCTCTTCAATAGATGTTGTCAAATTCTCCGCTCCTCTATTAACAAATCCTCTTTCTTTAATCAGTCACTTTTTCGTCATAACCTTGTTGAATATCCGCTGTGCTTCATAACTAATGAACTTTCTCCTATTGAACACTTGGGATTTTGTGATTTCAAGTGGATTGGATGCCATTATTTCTTATTTTGGTGGAGTTTCTAGTAGTTTCTAGGAAGTAGAATGTGAAAAACTCGAGTTCTAGACGTCTTATAGAGAGAAAAACACTTAGAATCGCCTGAAACCGCCAAGATAACTCCCTAAAATCGCTCTTGTACCAGTCTCGCCATTGGCTGTAACGATCTCACCGTCGGCGGGATAGTTATAATTTTAAACTGAATAAAGGTGTGCAAATCTCTCCGTTGGAGGCGTCGATCTCGCCGTCGGCGGACTAAGGCAAAATTGCCCATTTTCGCTTTTGTTCCAAAAAAAATTTTAATTTCTTTTGTTAATCTTAATATGGTGATTATTATAAAAAAAATATGAGTAGTAGAATTCATTTATACTATAATTATCAATAAACCAAATAAAAAACTATAATTTAAGACTACTATGTGTTGCCTCCCATAAAGCGCTTGGTTTAACGTCGTCAGCCCGACCTATTCTGGTTGTCAATCAGGTTTACTGAACATTAAAACCTCTTTAAAATTTGGCCTTCTTCCTTTAAAATATGGTTTTAATCTATGTCCATTCACTTTAAAGTTGTGTCCAGTCTTTGGATCTTCAATTTCTATAGTTCTGTAAGTAAATATTTGAGTTAAAGTGAAAGGTCCTAACCATCGAGATTTCAATTTTCCAGGAAATAGTTTTAATCCTGTATTATAGAGCAAAACTTCTTGTCCTGGCTCAAAATTATTTTGTTTAATCTATCGATCATACCATAACTTCATTTTCCCTTTATAGATTATATCGTTATTTTAAGATTCATTTTTTAATTCTTCTAATTCATTCATCTGTAATAATCTATTCTCACCAGCTTCTCTTAAATTATAATTAAATTCTTTAATCGCCCAATACGCTTTGTGCTCTAATTCAACTGGTAAGTGACAAGTTTTTTCATATATAAGTCTGTAAGGAGTCATTCCAATCGGAGTTTTATAAGCAGTCATGTATGCCCATAATGCAGTATCTAGTCTTGTAGACCAATCTAATCGATTAGGGTTTACAGTTTTTTCTAAAATTTGTTTAATTTCTCGATTAGAAACTTCAGCTAATCCACTGGTTTGTAGATGATAAGCAGTTGAAATTTTTTGAATAATGTTGAATTTTTCTACTAATTTGTAAATATATTTGTTCCCAAAATGGGATTCTCCATCAGTGATAATCACTCTCGGCATTCCATATCTTGTAAAAATATTTTTCATTAAAAATTTTGAAACTCTTAGCATCACATCAAGGTAAGGCTTGTGCTTTAATCCATTTAGAAACATAATTAACAGCAACTAATATATATGACTTTCCAAATGAAGGTATAAATGGTCCCATAAAATCTAATCCCTAAACATCAAAAATTTCAACTTCTAATATAAAATTTAGAGTCATTTCATTTCTTCTAGATATATTACCTACTCGTTGGCATTTATCGCAAGTTTTGATATATCTATAAACATCTCTAAAAAGAGTAGGCCAATAAAATCCAGATTACAAAATTTTATAAGCAGTTTTATCTATTCCAAAGTGTCCTCCAAATTCAGAATCGTGACATTTTTGAATGATTTGTTCAGTTTCTTCATAAGGTACACATCTTCTAATTATTGAATCCTTACATTGCTTATATAAATTTGGCTCATCCCAAAAATAAGTTTTAGCATCCTGAATGAATTTTTTTCTGTTGTTGTAAAGTTAGCATGGGTGGTAAAATATCACTTACAATATAATTTACTATATCAGCATACCAAGGTATTTTCCATTTATTTATATTATAAAGTTGTTCGTCAGGAAAATGGTCTGTAATTTGATTATCAATTCCCTTTTTATTAATGATTTCAAAATCAAATTCTTTCTTTAATAATATCCATCTGATTAATCTTGGTTTGGTATCCTTCTTTTGCATTAAATATTTAATAGTAGAGTGATCGATATGCACAATACATTTAGTTCTAATTAGGTAAGATCTAAATTTATCAAAAGCATAAATAATTGCTAATAATTCTCTTTCTGTAACTGTGTAGCTGATTTTAGCATTATTGAGAGTTTTACTAGCATAGTATATGACATTAAAAATTTTATCATATCTTTGTCCAAGAACAGCTCCTATAGCATAATCACTAGCATCACACATAAGTTCAAATAGTTTCTCCCATTCAGGGGAAACTATTATAGGCGTTGTGATTAATTTATCTTTTATTAACTCAAAAGAATTTAAATTTCTTGTCCTTTTATAAAAGTTGGCATAGAGGTTTAGTAATTTTGAAAAATCTTTTATGTAGCTTCTATAAAAACCGGCATGTCCAAGAAAACTTCTTACCCCTCTCACTGTAGTAGGAGGTGGTAATTTAGCTATAACTTGAATTTTTGCAGGATCTACTTCCATGCCATTTTCCAAAATTTTATGCCCTAATACAATTCCTCCTGCAACCATAAATTGACATTTCTCCCAATTTAGAACTAAGTTAGTTTTCTCGCATACTTCTAAGACTTTTTCTAGATGACTCAAGCATACATCAAATGATGTTCCAAATATAGAGAAATCATCTATAAATACTTCCATTCCATCATCAATTAATTTGATAAAAATAGACACCATACATCTCTGGAATGTTGCAAGTGCATTACATAATCCAAAAGACATTCTTCGAAAAGTGAATGTTCCATAAGGACAGGTAAATGTAGTTTTTTCTTGATCCTCAAGAGAAATAGAAATTTGATGATAACCAGTATATCCATCTAAAAAATAGAAATATTTATGTCCGGCTAGTCTATCCAACATTTGGTTTAGAAATGGTAACGGGAAGTGATCTTTCCTGGTGGCTACATTTAATTTTCTATAGTCAATACATATACGCCATCCAGTAACTTGTCTTATAGGTATTAAATCATTATTTTCACTAGCTTTAACAGTCACCCCTCCTTTCTTAGGAACACAGTGAATTGGGCTTACCCAAGCACTGTCAGAAATAGGATATATAATACCAATTTCTAACTATTTTAATATTTCTTTCTTGACTATCTCTTTCATAATTGGGTTTAATCTCCTTTGGGGATCAACTCTTGGTTTGTGTTTGGTATCTAAAATATTTTTGTGCATACAGATTGAAGGACTAATTCCTTTAATATCTGCTAAAGTCCAGCCAAAAGTTTTCTTATAATTTTTTAATGTGTCCAAAAGTTTTTGATCTTGTGATTCATTTAATTCTGTTGATATAATAACTGGTAAAGTTGAAGAGTTACCTAAATAAGCATACTTCAAATGGGTAGGTAAGATTTTTAATTCAAGTTCAGGAGGTTTAATAATTGACGGAACTATATTATTTTCAACATTTTCTGTATTATCCAACAATTCAAATCTTTCTTGTATATATTCTAATTCTTCATTGTTTATTTCTTTAATTAAGTCAGTATCTTCTATTTCGAGTTTTTCTTCAAAGTATTCTTTAAAATGTTCATTTTGTAGATGTTCAATAATTTCCATTCAAAAACATCCATCATATTTTTCTATAGCAGGATATTTCATTGATTTTGCAATGTTGAAGGTTACTTTTTGATCGTTTACTCTCATAGTTAATTCTCCTTTTTGAACATCAAGCATAGCTTTTCCAGTAGCTAAGAAGGGTCTTCCTAATATTATTGGTATTTCTTTATCTTCCTCCATATCTAAAACAATAAAGTTTACTGGGAAGATAAATTTTTTCACTTTTACTAACACTTCTTCAATAACTCCCTTAGGATAAGTAACAGAACCATCAGCTAATTGAAGAGTTACTGAAGTAGGTGTGACTTCTCCTAATCCTAATCTTTTAAAGATTGATAGAGGCATTAGATTTATGTTGGCTCCTAAATCACATAATGTTTTTCCAAAATATTTTTCTCCAATAGCACAAGATATAGTGAAACTACCAGGATCTTTTAATTTTTCAGGAAGCTTTTTCTGAATAATTGTACTACACTCTTCGCTAAGTGCAACAGTTTCATTATCTGTGAATTTTCTTTATTTATTTAAAATATCCTTCATAAATTTCACATAATTGGGCATTTTTCCAATGCTTTTACAAAAGGAATGTTTACTGTTAATTACTTCAAAATCTCAGGAAATTTAGAAAATTGCTTATCTTTTTTATGTTGCCTTAGTCGTTGAGGAAATGGTGGTGGTGGTTTTTCTACAGAAATTTTCATAGGTATCAATGAATCTTCTAGATTTTGATCTTTCTGATCCTTTTCTTTTTCAATTTCCACCTCCTCATTCTGACTTTCTGTTTCCTTCTGTATTCTTGTTTCTAACTCTTTTCCACTTCGTAACTGTATCGCTTTAATTTGTTCTTTTCCTTGATCTTTAGGATTTATTTCCACATTACTCAGAAAAGTTCCATGCCTTCTATTATTAAGTGCAGTAGCGATATGTCCAAGTTGAGTTTCAATATTTTTAATTACTGTTCCTTGAGTTTGTAATTGGTTTCCTTGAATCTGTAACTGACTACCTTGATTCTGTAAATGTTTACCCATATTTAATATTAATTCTTCCATAGATAACATATTATCCTTATATTGAGAGTTATTATTAAATTCAGGTGGATAAGAAGGTTTAAAATTAGAATTTCCTTGGTTAGAAGGATTTCCTATTGGGTTTACTGAATTGTTCAGCCATTGCTGATTAGCAAAATTGTTATTCCAATTAAAATTTGAATGATTTTTCCACCCAGGGTTATAATAATTTGCATAAGGATTATTGGGTCTATTGTTAACAACATTTATAGTTTCATATGAAGATTAAGCATCTATAAGTTGTCCGGTTAAATTTTCTTCTGTTATATTAGGAGAATAATTCATTACAAAATGATCTAATATCTTAGATATAGCAGCAATTTGAGAAGCTAACATAGATATTGCATCAGAATCATGTATACTGGCTATTTTTTTAGGATTTAACCTTTCAGAAGGCTATTGAAAATTATTAGTAGCCATTTATTCAATTAATGAATAAGCTTCATAAAAAGGTTTTGACATTAATGAACCTCCAACGACGACGATCAATGATTGATCTAAGAGATCCTACTAAACCATTATAAAAAGTTTGTATAATTAACCAATCTGGTAATGCATGGCGTGGACATTTCCTAAGAAGATCTTTAAATCTCTCCCAAGCTTCATATATTGATTATCCGTCAAACTAACAAAAAGAAGTTATATCATTTCTAAGTTTTATAGTTTTTGAGGGAGGAAAATATTTGGATAGAAATTTTTGTGATAATTCTCCCCAAGTTTTAATTGATCCAGGTGCTAATGAATTTAACCACATCTTAGCCTTATCCCTTAAAGAAAAAGGAAATAACCTAAGTCTAACGGCGTCATTAGATACTCTGTCATATCTAAAAGTAGCACATAACTCTAAAAAACTCGCAAGATGTAAATTAGGATTTTCATTTGGTGAACCACTAAATTGATTATTCTGTACCATTTGGATAATTACAGGTTTAAGCTCAAATGAGTTAGCCGCTACATCAGAGTTTTGAATAGTTAAGTGAATTTCATCTAATGTAGGGTTAGCATAATCTTTCAAAGGTCTTGGTTGGTCTATATTTTCAATTTCTGGATTATTTGCCATTTGATTTAATTTTATGATTTCACTTTTCTGTTTTCTAATTCTTTTAATAGTGCGCTCTAATTCAGAATCATAAGGTATTAAACTTTAGGTTCCAAATTTACGCATACACAACTAAAAAAATACTAAAATAGTCCTTTACTCTAGTAATTATAATATTTATATATTTTTTTAATTGAATAATTACTTTACTTCCCCGGCAACGGCTCCAAAAACTTGATGACCGCGCAGCTAATATAATAATTCAGCCTCGGGGGAGAGTAGGGTAATAATTAGAAGGATGTATATAATTGTTAAGCTTAATAAGTTGTAAATATTTTTCAAAGTAAAATAGCAATTGTACTCCCTACTCTTTAATGAACGCAATTATACGTGTCACTCAAGTAATAAAGGGCTCTATTGGAGTCCTAGATATCGATCCCACAGGGAAGTTAGAGATTTACAGACTAATTTTTAGTAAAGCAGATTACTAATCTAATTTAGTATAGTATACAAAAAATGAAGAATGCTAAAACTAATACTTAAAAGACAGATTATATAAGTCAATTTAGAAAAGTATCTTTCTCCTTGTTAAGAGGATTAGGTGAATAAATAATTAAATGAGTTTAGAATTATATTTTGCTAAACAGGAGCATTCATATTCTTTACCCTTTGGTCCAGGTGCAAAGAACATTGACTAATCCTATGTTTGGTTACTGAATCTGTGGCTAGGCTGGGAGGATACTGGCTATCACATCAGAGCTCCCACGTTCCCCTCGCCTGAGGGCTAACATCTACACTTGAGCTCCCAAACAATAGGACCGAATTGAAGATTTTAGTCTGTCACACTAAAATATTCAATTCTTCATCTGATGATTAATGTTTCCCTATTTATTTGCACCATGCTTCCAAGGCTTTTGAATTCCCTGAATCTTGGATGTAATCTTTACTATAGTTGATAATTCAACATATGTTAACAGTTCAATTGGCCAAATTGAAAATAAATTACGATTTAAGTAAAAGATAATCACGATCTCTCTTTAATATTATTAGGCACAACTCATTTTAATTCTTCATTTCACAAAATCTCAACAACAAGGAGAAAGATAAAGAAAACTACTCGGAACGCACAGGAATAATAACACAGATTTTGTATTTCATTTAAAGTTATAAAACAATAAACAAATATACTTATCTCAATTCTTCTCCTCAAGCAGACTCCTCAAGTTTCTTTGACACTTCCTTCTTGTACAACGCTCTTAGAACTCACCAAGACACTAAACACTAACTCTTACCACAAAAGGAAACACTAATTTGACACTAACTGACACACCATGATACATAAAATCATCTATATTTATAGAAGGAGTCAAATTTACAAAGGTTGCTTAAGCACCTCTTCAAAACGCATCCAGATTCATCGTTTTTTGCTTGAATCAGCTGTCTCACCATCGGCAGGCTCAATCTCGCCGTCGGCGGGCTTCTAGAAGCAAGGCTAACCGTTCAGGCTTGCTGTCGGAGGGCTCGATCTCACCGTCGGCGGGCTCTATTATAATATATTAAAAACTCTCGGGAAGATCTCGTTGTCGGAGGCTTAAATATCGCCGTCGGCGGGACAGTTCAATTTTTATCAATCTTTGTCCTTTTTGCTCCAGATTCACACCTTTTTGCTCTTTTGGCTCTCAGCACCTATAAATCTTCATTCCTGCAATAAAACACAGAAAATACCTTTTTTTAAAGTATAATTTCATATGAAATTGGTATGAGTTGCTCAATATATTTTCTTGTGGTCAAGCAATGATGCCAAACTTGTCTAAAATTGGGTCCAAATCCTAATATATAAAAACAATACAACAAACAATAAACTCAACAAAAATTAAAATAAATAATGAACAGAAGTTACATCAAACTACAATGAATAAATAAATTCAGCATCAAATCAAATAAAATCAAAACAATAAAAAAAACTCAAAATTCACAATCAAAATCAAAATTTCAAACTCAAATTTCAACTTGACTAAGTTTAGTCTTCTAAATCGATCGCTAGCATAATTTATTTCTTTCTAGCTAAAGTTTTCTTTTGCAAAAGCTGTGAATCTGTTTGCATGTGCAAATGAGGCTTGGCTGGTTCTATAGAACTGCATTTCCTATCACACAGACATTTTCTTCAATCACCTATTGAGAATGATGTAATTCTCTAACTTTTTTTTTCCAATGTGACCGATATTTTCATAAGGTTTGCGCAACTTCCTTGATGGTTATCATTCCTCAACTAGATTTTTCCTGGATGTAACTTCCCCAGCGATATTCTGAGCTAGTATACTCTTTCTGCTTGTCATAGGTAGGGAGTGAAGTTTTCTTCATACTCTATAATGAATCCTAAGAAAGTGGGCAATATTTTCTTGATGTTTTGCATAATTTTCTTGACTATTGCCATTCCTAGACTAGACCCGGCTCGAATGTAACTTCATGGATGTATCACAAGTTGGTATAGTCTTTTCGCTTCCTATAGTTTGGGGGTGAAGTTTTTCTTCATACTCCGTAATGAATTCTATGAAAGTGAGAGATATTTTCCTGATGTTTGGTGTATCTTCCTTGATGGTCGCCATTCCTAGACTAGATCTAATTCGGACGTAAAGCACAAACAAAACACTAATAGGAAAACATTCCAAAAAAAAACCACAATAATATTCACTACCTCTACATCACGGAGATACAAAGAAGAAATTATTCATGCATCGTCGAGAAAACCAAAGCAGCGAATATTATGCAGAATTTCATTGTAAGAAATAGAAACAAATTAAACTTATAGTAGCTTTTCTTCTCAATAACAATAACAACCCTTCCCCTAATACAATATTCTTTCACAACTTACAAGGATAGAAGGTTTCAACCTAAGGAAGAAGAACCATGGATTTGGCAAGTGACAAAAAGCCCATATTATCTAAAAACTCTATCTCTAATTATCTCAAACTCTCCTTTGCTCCCAAGTTCCCTTCAAGAAGCCCTAAAAATCATTCCTATAAAAGAAGCATGGATTTGGCAAGTGAATTTCCTTCCAAAAATGATTCCTCACTTCATTTGTTTGGTCATGCCAAAAAGTTGCATGTTTATGTTTGGCCTCTAAAAAGGGCGGTGTGGTCACGTTAAATCCAAACGTGGTCACACCGATGGTCTGGAATTATTTTGTAGTCACAACACATTCTGGCATGGTCATGTCGCTACTACCAAACGTGTGACATTGTCATGATGCCTACAGGCATGATCACGATGCCTACAGGCGTGGTCACACTGCTTTAGACCGCTTTTGCACTTGCTTTTCTCATTATAAATTGCTTGTATTAAATATCTGTAACCTAAAAAACATTGATAAAAACCTTTCTCAAGGGTTAATTTATGATAATTTAGTGGAAATAATAAATAAAATGTAGGGAAAAGCATAAGTAAAATCACGTAAAATTAAACATGTGACCAGAACATCATCATTAGATCACTGTAGCTGCTGGAAAAGTATCAATGGATTAATGTCTCTTATGGATCATCATAACAACGACTTAACCATCATCATCATAAGATTTTGGGCCGTGATTATCTCCAACCTAGTCTGTATGAAAAGTTTGGTCTGTACCTACTTTGACAGAAGATAGTTGCCTTACTGTAGAACTTTTGACCTTGATTGCCTCAAATGTAGTCTATAGGATGAGGTCTGTCAATATCTCTTCAAGGACGGATAGTTGCTTCACCATAAAATTACATTTATTTATCACCTCTTACCTAATCAATCTATTGAGGTCGGTCAACACCTTTTCTAAGAAAGATAGTTGTCTCATGGTAAGACTATTGGCCCTGATCGCTTCCAACCTAATATGTCAAATGTGATTGACCAACACCATTCTCAAATAAAGATATTTTTCATATTGTAGGACTACATGACTTTATTCCCTACAACCCAATCTATCTAATGAGGTCAACCAACATTATTTTCAAGGAAAGACAATTGCGTCACCGGAGGACTTTATCCCTTGATTGCCACCAACCCTGTCCATCTAATGAGATCAACCAACATTATTTTCAAGGAAAGATAATTGCCTCACCATAAGAATACAGACCTTGATTGCCCTCAACCTAGTCTATATGATTACCAAGGGCCACGGTTCCAACATGATTATAATCAAACGACCATCTCCACAATGTGTTTTGAGTTCGATCAAGCAAAGATCAAGTCATTTAAACATAATTTTGGGGTTTAGATGTGCATATAAATAGTTAAATGTATCTTGAATCTAACAAGATTATAGTTAAGTCAGGCTTCTCGCTGAGTTGAATCCAACGAGCTCATGCTCACTCAATTTTTACATCAATAAGAACTCAAATGCTTAAAGAACAAACATTTAATCAAAACAATTGTTCTGGGACATTCGATGTAGTGGTTTAAATTCATTTGGTATTTAATAATGATGTAACTCATAAAATTTGTATATAAAATCTTACTCCCTTTAGGAAAGGGGGCTTGGGACCAAAAACATAAGGAGAAAATTGAAGGACCTCCAAGTCTTTAAGGGTTCTTGAGCTCCAACACAATTGTACTGCCGACCGGCCGCCACCACAGTTGGACAACTGCTACCTGGCCACTACCGTCAAGCTATTGCCACCATCGAACCAACGTCAACGCTTCCTGGCCACCCTACCGACCGCCACCACTTCCAACCCATCGACTTCTGACTATTTTCATCAAGAAACATCAATTGTCGGACAGCCAGTGCTCGGCCATCATTGTCGAGCTAACGATTCCACTGGACCACTGATTCCTAGCCACATTTGTCTAGTCGTCGGTAGCATGGGACCACCATTGCCCATGCACTACAGTCAAGCTGTCGCCACTGTCAAACTCTTATTGCTCTGTCATCATCATTAAGTCGTCGCCACCATAAAACCATTGTTTTCACTTCCTAGCCATTACCATCTGGCACTCGCTACCGAAGACACTGACAACAGTTTTGGCACACCACCCCTGTCGTCGGCTTTTCTTCATAGTTAGCAGGTCACCGCCACTTCCCTGATATTTTTTTGTCACTTTCATAGAAAAAATCACTTCTCACTTGTGTAATATTGCTTCTAGCTCTTTAAGTACTAGTAAAGTCTTATAATCTACATCAGCATAGTGAAATCATTTCAACAATGCCAGACCTTAGCTCAACACAATAACGTTAATATATCACTCTACTGTCGTAAATTTATAAGAAAATAACAGTTATGAATGAGCAAACATAGAGAGCAGCTAGCGGAGAAGGGATAAAATGAGATGTTTTGAGTACATAAGAGTTCAATAAAAAAATCAACATTATCTATGGATCCTAAAACAAATAAATGCTCTGGATGCCCAATTTGGTAATTCAGATTTTACCTTAGAGTAGAGGCAAATTCCTCTGTTTTTTCCGAATAGAAAAAAAAAATGGGGGAGAAAAAGGCAGGGAAAATTGAGTATTAGAAGTCCTCTATAGGTATATATAGCGTGGACCACTTGGAAATGAAGCCACAAGAGTTTAGCAATCACCAAACACGAGAACCAATGTACATTAGTTAAAAGCAATAATATGTCATAGGTGGGCACTACAAACCTCCATCTATTTTTGGTAGATAGTTCGTATCTCTCGACACCAAGTGCGATTGTCCTTTGTTTTCGTTTTTTTGGTATAGACATTGGCCTGTTAACGAAATCTTATGCTTCATCTATTAAGAAATTTAAAATATATTGTAGGAATAGTAAGAGAGCCAACATGTGAATTCTAAATCGAGAATTTGAGCAACCAATACATGCCACCAAAAAATAAAAATATAACTTTACATTCATCAAACAGGGGTAGATCTAGGTAGAGTATAAGAAATGTAATTGTTTCGCTTAAATTCAGATGTTTACTTATATAAGAAGATAATTTCACCATTTACCTTTCGTAAAATATCAATCTTAACTCTCCTGAATAATTAATTTACCCTACGATATCGTTGCCCCAGGTATTCCGCCCATATCATCAAACATTTGAAAAATGTTATGAAACAATTGCTAAAAAGTCAATGTGATGCACAAATATTATGAGAATTTCAAGGTAAAGTGACTTTGAGTTTGTCATAAGTTGCTATAGATAAGTACTTGCTAAGAGGAAAATATTAAACATCACCGACCATACTTTAGGGTAATAGACTGGATGTGATCACACAGGCTATTCATGAAATGTAATATTTCCTTTGCAAAATTTTAAACATATAATTAAACAAAAGAACTAATATTAAAAAATAATAAATTAAATTTAAATCCTACAATCTAGCGACATAGCTAGGCGGGAATTTTTTTTTCCTTTTTTTTTATTAATATGCTCCACCTCACTGGCACGGAAAAAATTTGAGTGCGGACGACGTACACAGGAGATGCGTACTTCGCGGGTTACAAGTGGGTTGCGCGTGGGGTATAAGAGGCTTATAAACCACTTTTAACCCCGTGTAAATCACTTGTACCCCCGTGTAACTCTTGTGTAACCCTGTAACTCCCACGCAGGTTAAACGGGGGTTACGCACGTTATAGGGTTACGCGGGAGTTACGCGGGAGGTACAAGTAGTTTATAACTCTCTTGTACTCTGCGCGTAACCCCCGTGTAACCCGCGATGTACGCATCTCCTGCGTACATCATCCGCACCCAATTTTTTCCCACTCGCACGGGCCACTGAAAAAATGAATAAATTTTATAACTTGTTTTTAAAAAAATAGATATTATATTAAACCCAAAATAATCATTTTAAAATTCGTCAGAATTATATTTTAGAGAATATGCTGACAAAATGTTATTTCGCACTACTATATATAAATATAATATGTGGCCTCTTTTAAAAGACATACATTCTCGCTTATTCTCCTCGAAAGTCAACAAACGTTAAGTCAGTGACCCGGCAGGAAGAGCTGGGAATTGACAGTGAGATCTTAATTCAGAGAACCACATGCGTGGATCAAATGAGGCGTGCGATTGAACGCGGATCCGCCGCCTACACATGGTCAGCGAGTTTGACTTACGAGACCTGACGTCGGCCCGCGTGGAAATACAATGATAAAATGTTACGCACGCATGGATATATATATATATATATATAATTTAATGTTTATTTATATGTCATAATAATATCACTATCAGAAGTGGCCGTGAGGATCACTTTCATTAACTGTTTTAGAAAGATTTACATTCATAGCACTGATTTTATGTTTTTATACATTATAACATTTAAGTTCTAGACATTTAAACTCTAATTTTTACAAATAAAAGGTATATTTCACATTGTAAAAATTAAAATGATAATATTTTTGATATGATATAAAAATTTTATATGGTACAAATGTAATCAAGGAAGCACATTAAAGGTTGTGGACATGTAAATACATAGAAATTGTGTGGTATGCATAAAAAATATATTTTTTTTAATTTTTTGTTATTTTCTTTTACTTATGTTTGATTTCAAATAAAATTGCTTTGGTGTTTCAGGGCAGATAAAAATTTTTTTAAATATTTTTTTGAACACTAGTCATTGATATTATTTCTAAGTTAAGAGTCATCTCGAGCGAACAACACAAAAGTTAATAGAAATTTATGTCACCTTTCCGATAATATTATCAACATCGAAATCAGACAAGAATTAAGCATTGTGAGGCATATTTTTCCTGCTACGTGGGTTACCAATATTATTTTGCGACCAAATTCAAACACTAACCATTGCTGCAATCTATTCATCGAAATTCACCTTGAGCGGTCAACATAGAAATTACACAAATTTATTTCATTTTTCCAACAATATTAAGAATGCTTAAATCAGACAAGAATTTAGCAATATGAGATGTTTTTTACCGCTTCGGTGTGGGCTCTCAATATTACTTTGCCACAAAATTCGAACACTTGCTATTGCAGTGATTTTTCTTCTAAATTCACCTCAAGTGGTCACCACGAAAATTATACAGGTTTTTGTGATCTTTCCAACGTATCAATAACATAAAAATTGGACGAGAATTGAGTCATGTGTTAAGTTTTCATCACTGTGATCACAATTGCTCCAGGGGACTGGCACGTTACATGGCTGGCACGTCGCCAATATACTTAAGAACTAAATCCATTTTTAAATTTTTTTTCTTGGAGATTTAGCTAGTTTAAACTCTAAAAATAACTGTTTTAAGAATTTCACCGAACTAACTCATCCATGAAATTATCTGTAATGAATCTCTCTAGAGAGTTTGCCAAATATAATTTTCTTCCTCGAAAGATCTCACCCTTGGCGCTGCGATTCATCAAGAGATTGTCTAACAAAATAAATACATTTTTATATAAGCATGTTAAATTTTCCTGCACACTTTTATTTATATTATGTGCTAAATTTATATTTTTCTGTGAATCATATCAATAGAAATAGATCGTCAAAAATGAGAGAAATAATGAGTTCAAGTAATACATCTTATCTCTCGCTCCTTTTCTCGTAAAATACTCCTCATATTTATCAGGAAGACAGTACAATCAAGTGATGCTATATTTTTACCATTGCATTAAAAGTATTTATACAGAAAATTCTATGTGTTTTACATTTATAAGCCTATCGCTCTGATATTATCAAGTTTGTTTGGCCTCAGCTTAGTGAAACTAGTTTAGTTGACTATGCTGAGTCAGCGTTACTGGTCAGTTGAGCTCGATTAGTTTTCGGTTGAAGTTACTAATTTAATCGGTTATGCGATGCTGATCGGATAGTTTAGTGTGAATGTCAACGCTCGATCCTTTGATGAGAAGTACTTGTGGACAAAATAAGACTTGAGTATTCGGGAAGGGGGTGAATCATCATAACCCAATAGATAACCCGTTCTTCTGTGAGAAGAACATGAGGCATCAATTATATTATTATTACATCATTTATATTATTTAAAAAAAAAAGGATTTATTATGTCATTGGATTGAGCTCCACTTCAAATCTGATTCCATCTTTAAACCTCGTATCCCATCCTTTAACCGATCCGATTTTAAGAATCTTATTTGTGTGATTGAAACACTAAAGCGTAGAATATAAATAACAAAATTTATATAAAACATGTAGCAACTTATAAATTATACGGTATATGTACATGTAAATCACACCAAAACTAGATATAAACTTAATATGCATTTCCAATATCATCTTGGCAGAATTAATCACTCATATAAATAAATTCGGTCAAGTCAACAGCTTTTAAAGCATCATTTCAGGAGTCATTAATGTTATGAAGGGAACTCGTATAAACAGAGTTCATAACTCATCCACGAAGTTGTTATCAACTTGGCTGTGATTTTCTAGAGAGTTGCCAAATAAAATTTTCTTCCTTAAATGATCTCAGCTTTTGCATTGGGATTGATCAAGAGATTATCAAACAAAATAAATACATTTTAATATAAGCATGTTAAATTTTGTTATACAGTTTTACTTATATTATCTATGGAATTTTGATTTGTCCGCAAGTCACACACAAATGAATAGAACATAAGAAATAAAAAAGACTGGGTACGAGTAATGCATCTTGTCTATCTCTCCTTTTCACATAAATATTCTTCCTATTTTTATGAGGGACAATACAATATAGTCACATTACATTTCTATCACTGCATAATAAGGTTTATATAGAATATTCTATGTATTTTACATATGTGTGCCTATCAATCGGGTGTTCTTTAGCTCGCTCGTTGAATTTGTTTGGCATCGGCCTGATGAGGCTTATCTAGTCAACTATGTTGAGTCAACATTACCAGTTGGTTGGGCTCGCTTAGCTTTGGGTTGATGTTACTAATTCATACAGTTATGCTTTGTCGATCTTTTAGTATAGTATGGATGTTGACCCTCGATACCCTAATAAGGACCTCTTATTGATAGAGCGAGACTTGAGTATCTGGAAAAGAATAAATCATCGTAACCCGATAAGTATCTCATTCCTCAATGAGCAAAGGTTATGGAATGTCCATAAGACTCTACTATATTGTCTCGTGTCACCAGTGGGATAACTGGTGATAATGAAGAAATGAGTCTTCTAACGGGTCAGATCAGCAAAAAGTAGGTTGCTGCCTTCGATCACCTTTCTTGTCGTGGTTAGCTTGGATGTTTTATCTATCTTGTTTTAGTTTGATTGGTTTGGATTTAGATTGATTGATTGCCATTTTGTCCATTTCTTGTCCCTATTGACCTTTGGCTTTTGCTCAGACGACTATACCCAATCAGATAAGTGAGTCTGACCATGATTCCCACGACGATTGACTATGCGCTAGTTGATCCTGCAAAAATCTATAAGGAGGAACCTATTTGATGTCAGGTGGCTCCCAGAACGTTAGCTCAATGCATAGAAGTGATATAGAACTCCTTCACTTGATTACCTAGGATTCAATGAGAGGATAAGATTTGCGAAATGCTTGCTCGTTTGGAGAAGATGGGGAAGGAGATTGTTGCCCTTCATCTAGAATTGTTGTTTCTCTAGAAGGATCCTCTTGTACGACAAAATCATCCCAAGATTGATCAGGTGAACTAGGTCCAGTTTGGGCGAGAAGTTTTGTATAGGATTTTGTTTCGAAAAGGTAGTTATTTTCGTCAAAGTGGTCAATGTTCATCTTGTAAAATATTTCCTCTCAAAATAATTTATAAGCCTAATTTGTAATGCCCAACTCCATAATAAAGTGTTTTTCTTTGTATTGAATCTTATGTTGATGTGATTAGTATGTCATCAAGTTTTTGAAAAAGAATGTTTCATTTTCACCCCTATTTAATTGTTGTACTTCTTCCGTTACACTAAATATAAGGCTTAGGGGTTGAACTTGCGCTACATTTTTACTGCCTTTTTTCCATTTAATTCTCTTCTCTTTCTTTGTTTTATGTTAATTTTTCCTTTATGCTCTATTTAGATGGCATCAAAATTCTCATATCAATCAATAATGACACAAAGGAAGGTGGATTGTCTACAGAAAACCTGTGTCTTTACTTCTGCCATAAAGATTCAAACCATTAGGGAGAACGACTGAGCAGTGACTTGTTTTAAATAAGAACTTATTTTGTACAATGATCTTGTTGGATTCAGCTTAAGGCTTCCTTTCGAGTAAGTACTTTGAGCTGTTTTCACTCATTATAGGGTTAGCACTGCCAAGATCCTGCCAAAGTCCACCACTATCATTATGATTTATGTTATATTCTTTTGCTAGCTGGGATTCCCATGTTTGATAGAGCTTTTCACGTACATGTTCTTGAATAGGGTTGGTCTGGAGGGCTATGCATAGTTTACCTCGCTCAATAAGTTTCAACTGCTTGGGTTGGATAATAAGATTGTGGACTAGAAGTTGTGCTTCTTTCTTGGGATGATCAAACTAATCTCTTTAAAAATGCGGTTGAAAAACAAAAAAGGCACTGGATCGGGTGATTGTTAAATCAACAAAGGTTGAAGGATAATAACTTTAAATTATTAGTAGCTTGGTCAGGTGTTTGTCAAGAGAGTGCAAGAACTAGAGATGTTTGGATGAATAACATAGGAATTCTGAGTGGCCTTGGCCATTAGGTAGAGTGGGAGGCATTGACTACTACGTAAATCACTAAGAAGAAACTTCACATAGCTACTCGTTCAATGCCTGTCCACCTCAAAGTATTTTTAGTGACAGGATAAGAGATAAATATGGTGGTTCATGCTGAAGGAAGTCATAAATGTTCAAACATTGTTTGCTCTTTATACTAATCCTCTACGGGTATTCAAAGGCTTCTCACTGGAAAGTTAAATGCTATCGAGAGATAAAGTTTCTTTAATCCTAACTAAAAGCTCGTTATTAATTGCAAGTCCTTTAGGTGTGCAACACCAAGAAACAGAAAAGGTGTTGAGTCAAATGGAAATGTGCAGCGCCAAGAGAGAGGCCTACAAAAAAGAACAATAGTAGATTTAGTTATCCATCGCTTGTGCACTCCAAATTTTATTGAGCACTCAATGAGAGAGAAGCCAATCAACCTTGTCCTGCTATCCCAACTTAAACTAACTCTGAGCTTGACCCAAAACCCAAGCCATCCACCCTAGAAGAGGAGATATGACATCAAAAAGTGAAATTTCTAGCAATAAGTATGAGCGTCTTGCCACGTCCCACTCCTTGAAACAAGCGGATGGGCCACCCACTTACATTGAAGCAAGACCACAGAGTGAAGGTGTGCACTAGCTTTGATGATTTGCATTGATCAATCTAAGGAGGACTGGTTCTCAAATTCTTGTTGAAGATCTACAACTATCAACCTTCACTGACATGATTTAATCTCGAGCATTGAAAAGACAATTCACAAGAAAATTTTCTTATGTATGAGCCAAATGATTGAATGGTATCAATTTATAGCCAGGGAGGCTTCACACTTCCAGTCGATGCTTTTGGTGGAGGTAGAAGAATATGTTGAGGGAAACTGAAAGAAGAGCAGTAGCTACCAAAGTGTGAGCAACAATATCCAAAATTTAGGCTAAAGAGGCTTAATCCAAAAAACTCATATTTTCATAGTTATCATTGGCTACTCAAGAAAAGATCCAAGCTATGAAGGAAAAGATATCAATGATGAAGATGCGTGATTAGTTCTTTGTTGGGCTTCATTCCCACCCTTCACAGGTGTAGAAGGATAAGGAAGATGAGGACAACGATGAAGATGATGAAGGTTCATCAAATATTTGACTCATCTTCAGCTTCTCTTGTGACTTGGAGGAAATTTTTTCTTTTTCTTTTAGAAAGCTTGTAAAAATAAGCAAAGAAATTTTTTTATAATAAAGTGAAGCTTTATTTTATTTTTCACCTTTATTTCCTAAGTATACCTTAACTACACCTTTTTTTATTTTCCTTGTGATAATTGATTGTAATTATTGATG
Organism: Papilionanthe hookeriana x Papilionanthe teres; assembly: GCA_022702705.1. Taxonomy (NCBI): domain Eukaryota; kingdom Viridiplantae; phylum Streptophyta; class Magnoliopsida; order Asparagales; family Orchidaceae; genus Papilionanthe; species Papilionanthe hookeriana x Papilionanthe teres. The sequence goes on along the minus strand of CM040430.1, from coordinate 29,297,254 downwards.
GCTTGAAATTATTAGGAATTCCTTTTGTTACTCTTGTTAAGTTATTGCATGGTTCAAGTATTATACTTCTCTTTTTTTTGTCGCTCGGTTAGGTCATCTCCTTCAACAAGTCAAACCTTACATATGGGATCTTAAGTAGATCTTATTGTTGCCTTTACAAAGTAACAATCAAGACTTGCTACTAGGGTAATTCATGTGCTAGCACCATACGTCTTCTTGCTAATGGGTAGGGATATAACCGCCAAAGCTTGACCCATTTCAACCTAGGAGACATAAGGATTTATGATGAATGAGCATTGTGGGTTAGTTCTTTCTCATATTGCTGATAACTATACTAAAAATCATTTTTGGTAAAATTAAGATGATTTGTAACCAATCAAGCATATGTTTGTCCTAGTCAATTTTGAAAATTTTTTACCAATTGGAATTCTTCTATCATTGTAAATTTTCAAATTATTTATCGATTTGATGTCTTGCATTGCAATTAGTTTTGAAAATATTTATCGATCATACATCATGCATCGCTATCAGTTTTGACAGTCGGCTGAAGCAACAATTTGTTGGTTGGTGCAAGTTTCACTAGTGTCGGACAAACCATCAAGATCGCTTGTGTGGATGCTTCAAGTTCCCCTATTGTTGGTTAAACCTAGAATCTTGTGTAAAATTATAAAAATTTTATTTAATAATTGTTTATTAAGTTAATAAGTGAGACCAAGGTTTATAATGATATCAGTATCATTTTAACTAAATAGGATATAAAATTTGTTTTAGTAAGAAAATTTCATTAGGTCGTCTACACACCACATCCAAGGGACTCCATTCCATGTGTAGCTCTCTAGCTTGCTTTCCCGAGGGTGCCTTGAATATGGATTTTGAAGGGCTTTATCCACGTTAGGTCAAACTTTCCCATGATTTGTTCTCGTGTGTATGGTTTGGCATTCTTCAACATGAGGTACCCTATGGTGAATTTTTTCTCTTGGATGTTTACAAAGTGGTTGTAGAGGTAGTTATAAAGTGGTTGGGAGTTGATTATGATCAAAACTTTAACTTTAGATCATTTGGAAGAGAAAACTATAAGTACTTTATTGGGTGAGTTGTTTTGGCTAATTCAAGCCTCCATGAAAATATATGATCAATCAAAGAGGTCTCAAAAACCTAGGATAGAGAAAAAAAGATAATTTTGAAAAAAAGATTTTTAATTGATTTTATTAGTCCAAATTAAGTGTTTTTGAATTTAGAAGAAGTATAATTGAAGTCCTAGGATGATTTGTGGTCGTATAAAGGTAGTTATCATCAAATCATGATTTTATGATCCATAATTATCATTTTCTCACTCCTAATTATGATCAACTTAACAGGCCGCCAAAAGGAAACGAAGGGACTCATTAAAAAGGTTTTGATGATAGAAATGCAATGGTGAAGACCATTCTAAGAAATATTGACTCATTGAATTTTTTTTTGTAGGACCACATTTTATGCTTAGAAACCCTAAGTGCACAATTTTAGGTAAGAACGATATCTGCTGACTAGAAAACTAGTTTGCATGGTTTTCATATGTGATTATGAAGATCATGCAGCTTATAGAATTTGATTTGGATCAAAGGATTGACCAGTTGAGAAAAACAATAATTTTTAGGTTTGTGATGATAATTGTCATGAATGAAAAATTGAATTGAAGAGTTTTTATTTTTATCAAGTTAAAAAATTTAATCTTCTTTAGTTTGGTTTTGCTCAAAACCAAGCTCAAGTGAAGTTCAGTTAAGATGAAGCCAGAAGAATAGGGTTGACCAAAAATAAAGTCAACAATGTCTAACCTCCTTAGCGCCAGGACCAACCACCAATTGGACTAACTCAGCTCATAAAATTCTGACCAAATACTTTTCTCCCTCCAAAATTGCAAATTATAGAAATTACATCACTTCTTTTACCAAGCTAGATTGAGAGCCAATTAATAAAACTTGGAAGAGTTTCAAAGAACTACTTAAAAGAATCGACATCATACCTTACATAATTGGTTGGTTATACAAAACTATTGCATTGGGATGATGGATCCCTAAGTTTGATCATTGTCACTACAGTGAGGCCTTTGATGATAAAATAATTTAACAAGGCATATCGACTGATTGAGCAAATCTTCTTGAATAATATTCAATGACCTTCTAATAAATTCACCCCTATGTAGATAATGTGCAGGAAATTGATATTTTGAATACCTTATCCTTACAGGTTTTTGTAATTTCTTGGAGTTTAGACATCTTTATGATCATTTCAATGCCAAAATCCTAACACATTGATAGGATGACCTATGGACTACTAATAGTTCCTGTCACCATTAATTGGGAAACCTTAATTCCGTAATTAAACAAATTGAACTTTTTTTATTCAAATACATGTAACCCAGGTTGAAAAAAATACCTATATTTTAATTAGAGAAATAATATCCCATTTATAGGAAGCCAGCCGTGGGTAAGCACTCAATTTAACCTTTTCTAAAATTAGAAACTGCAAGATTATAGAGTTCTTTGATAAACATGCCCATCGAGATTCACTTCTAATTCTCAATCTAAGGAGAAGAGACCAAATTTGAAAGAGTTCATTTTGTAGATAGGAAATTAGTTACAAAGATAAGCTATGATAATAAGAAATTTGGAAAATTAAATTTGGCAATTAGTTAGTTCATAGAGTAATAGACTCACAAAGATACTTACCAGTCACACTGAAGTGAATCTAAGGGATCAGAATGTGGAGCAGTGTAAAGCCATCAGAATAAGCATTAGGATGAACTGGAAACATATTTCTAGCAAGGAGAGCTAACCTATAAAGATAAACAATGAGCCTAAATGTAACTGCTTGAAAAGTTATGGCGAAGCAAGTCAAACACATCAAATATGTATTCATGCCAAGTAATAATGTGGATTCAAAGTTCTGTGTATCAATTCCATGAGGAAAGGGCTATAAAATATTCTAATAGGTGAACCTCTAGTTTACAAAATTTCAAAAACTAGTTTGTTGTAATCACAACCAAGAAATTGAATTCCTACAATTCTACACTCAAACATAAATCAAAAGCACGAAATGCAAAATAAAAAAAAATAGCAAGTGGATATGGATTCTTCAAAAGAGATGAGGCTCGCGCCACCGTGATTTAGGTGACCTAGTGATTCATGATTTTTTTGGATGTTCCACTACATAAAGCTGTTAATAGGGATAAAATATTCTTCTTAAGCCCATACCTAAAACAAAAGAAGATTCAAAAACCCATCAACTTATTTTTCTCTTAGCTCCACAACGTTTTCCACGATTCTTCTGAACCCCTTTCAACATTTGAAAATCGTAATATAATATTCCTATTATATCATAATATGGAGGTTAACACATTCATTCTTCTACATGATGGGTAGAAGTCATAGATCATGAATGATATTAACATCCTAATAGGCCAGATCAAGAGTAAATGAAATCCAAAGTTTAACATAACTAGCTCAAGAAAACTTCATGGGAAAACAATCCAATAAATTCACTAAAATTATGAGCCTTACATCATAGGACTCTAACAAAACTTAAATTTCAGGCTAGGACTAAAACTAGCAGGCTAGAAATTTTTCCTGACATAAGCATTACCTTATTTACTATGGAATTTACATTCCAAACTCTAAAATTTGATATTACTAATACGACACATGCACTTGTGTGAGTCCCCTTGTGTTGTAGGACCAGGAAGCAGTATAATTAATGATTAGAATTTCACTTTTAAAATTATGTAATAAATGAAACATTTCCTAGACTCTAGTGATAATCAATGTCATATGATAGATGTGGTGGTATGGGTAGTTGATAGCTAACTTTCTCAATCTATGGAGGTGGACCTAGTAGAGTTTTAAGGGATAGATATTAAGGATTATAGTGACAGTCGTAAGAAAAAAATATACTCTACTTCTGTAAGTGATCCCTAAAGTTGTAAGGCATAGATCGGAGATTATGGAATTAACTACCAATGTCAAGCTGTTAGTGCCAACAATACAAGAGGCCCCGAAGTTAAAAATGAAAAATCTCCCTATGCACCTCAAGTAGGTGTATCTATGAGAATCTTCTGCTTGGCCGCTCAAGATTTCTGATAAGTTGAATGAATTACAATTGGGGGAGGTGATGAATGTTTTAGATTAGGAAGCATTATTTAGATTTCCAATCTTGGTCAACCCTCGATAAGTTCTTAGAAAGATTACAAACAATTTGAGATAGAGAATTACAGATAATTCAAAAGTAGGGTTGGAGAAGCAACACTAGCATTCAACAAAATCTATGGTTTGGAATGAGATAATATTGATTAGAGAATCCTCCGGGATAGTTATAATTTTAGAAGATTAATCAAGGATTATGAAAAAAGCAATTGATCTTGGAGAAACACTATAGGATTAATTTATATGAGTCAAGTTGAGGATAGTAAACTAAGCTCTACTTAGGTGGAAACTGAAGAATTATCTATTGATTCTAGTGTGTTTTGTAATATTTTCTTGAACTTTTCCTGGGATTCCCTTTATGGCTACTTTTGATTTGAGGATGATAATGATAATGGTTTCTTAGAGACCACACCTAAGTAGGTTGCACTGTACAACCTCAATTTTTCTATGATTTTTTTTTTGATGTGACGTTTCTTTTGTGTTGAATTGATGTTTTAAAAGCTTATAGAAGTTGATTTAAATGTTTACCTTTTTTAGTGATGAGACAAGATGTGTTGTGATGTTAGATTCCCTGTTTCATTTATTTTACTCATTTTACATTCTTGTAGTTTTTATGTGGCATGAATATGATAATGAAAAATTTTTGTTGAGGGAGCTATACTTGTGTACTTGCTTAAAAGTAATTTACATATCTAAGTTGTAAACTTTATTTTTGAGCAATGACTCTTGATAGAATCCTTGATGATTTGAATAGATTGTATAATAATTTTATAAGAAATAGAATATTTATTAAGGAAGTGCATACAATTGGGTTGCTATTAATTTAGGCCCTCTCTTTAGTTACTTCTTCCTAAAGTCTAAAAAGTCCTAAAAATAATTAGAAAGTTCTAATTGAAAAATAAATGTAATTAACTAGGAATAATTAAGCCTTTAATTTCTCAGCTCAAACAATATTCTTGAATATTTATTTTTGAATGCATTATAATTTTTCAGAATTCATATTAAATAATAATTAAGAATTATCAATTAGGATTGACTACATATTCAAAATTTGTAAAAAATATGAGTAATTAGATATAGTAACGCTTGCTGGAATTAAATAATTTGGAATGGTGTCGGCATATTTTTAGGTTGAGTGTTGTATTTTTGAAAAGAGGTCGCCTACAGAAATTATCGGCGAATTTGTAATTTAATTTAAATAAATAATTTGAAAAGTAGTATTTGATTTTAAAAATAATTTTAAATTTGAAAATTTTAAGATATGAAATCAAACTGATCTCACATCCCGAATAGTTTATATAAACGAGCACCACATTACAAACCGTGTATCTATCTCGAAGGAAAAAGACACTGCTTGACGATGGGGCTCGATTAAATAAACTAGAAGATTTGTGACATATGTTTGGTCTGCGAACCAATTTTATAAGCCGACAAGTTCCCCTACTTAATATAAATGAATTAAGCAGGGTTTATATTACCTGGGTCTTAAAGTTCCCTATAAGGGCAAGCCCCTATAGTTAATTACATCTTAAATGACAGGAATCACCTAAGAAAACTCTCGATAATGATCAGTGGTTTTGCTCTCAAGAATTTCTAAGTTTAAGGTTTTCAAACAATCGGATTTTGGAAATTTCAATTGGGAATGGATCAAATTTGGAACAGTTCATTTTAGGAGTCCAAAGGAAGAGAAGTAGGAGAAGCTGAGGATCCAAGAGGAATCTTGGCAACTTCCCGACTATCCTATTGTTTGGCTTCAATTTAGGGAGAATTATTTAGTATTTCAGTCCTGCCAATTAATTATAGGAATTACATTTACATAATCACCTGATTATACAAATAACCTGAAAGGTAGAAGGATTTATGTCGTATCGGACGATGACCTTGGAATCCTAAGCGAGTTAGGGCTTATATTGCACAGCTAAGCTGTACAAAGGCCTAAAGACGAAGTTAGGATTTACGTCGCGCTAGGCGAACTACCTCGAAATCCTATGAGTTTGTTATTTAAATTAAGAAAGTTTTGCCTGCCCACCGTGCTCCAAGCTCCTTATTATTGCAGGGGTTTAGTTTTAGAAGTCATAAATCAAAGGATGAGAGAAGTGTTTTGGTTTAGAGAAATCTTAAAGTCCAAATGTCTTTAGTGTTTTAATTAGAACAAATCTTAAAGTTGATTAAACAGAACCGATTAAGATCCCACGGTTCTGTCATCCCGACACCGTTATTTTCATTGAAATCACTTAGTCTAGATGAATTTGCTAAACTCAACTAAATGAGTTCCACACTTTCATTTAGACCTTGGGAAATCCCGTTAGCAACACGTGGGTTACATCATCCGAGGTATTCCCGATCATTCAACGAGACGTTTTAATTTAGTTGTGATTGTAGTTTTGTTGTTCTGTTTGTGATTAAATTTTGAGTTGTTTTATATTTTGAAATGTTGTGGCGGTGGATTTTATCTTGCAATGACTTTTAATTTAGTTTTGGTTTCGGTTCAGGGACTACCCTAAATGTTTTGATTTTCATGCAACAGTTGTTTATCATGCAAGGAAAATACAGTACAGTGCACGTAAGTAAATTGCAATAAAGTAAATTGCAATAAAATAAAAACGTACCTGGAGGGTCTTCCCGTCATCCCAAGCTACACTTAAAACACATGTTAAGACATTTAAATGTTCCAACAAGTACCTAGGTAAAGCTAAGGGAAAGATTTTGGTTATCTACCAAAGTCCTAATCTTATAGCTAGTCATCTCCTATGACGTCTAGGTTCTTGTGTTTTAGTTTAAGGATGATTTTCTTCATCAAATAAACAATTAAATTCAATTGTTCTTATAAACATCCTATCATATTGAGGAAGTACTTAAGACGAGTCTTAAACATCTTTTCAATACCTCTAGGATTATTTTAAGTCCAAGAGAATTTAATTATACAAGTGAATTAATCATCCAGAGGTTTAAGTTTTGTTCTCTTGCTCAGTGAACTAGGACATTTGAATGTCCCATGAGTGAAGTAACACTTCACTTGATACCTCATTTAAAAGTTATAATACTAAAAGCTTTATAAGGGCAAATCAACTTATTAAATATTTTAATGATTTAAACTTAATGATTTAATTTGAATTTTGACTTAATTATAAAAGTTAGTCTAAGTTTGGAATAGTGTTCGAGTCATTTTAGATTTAATTCTTAATGATTTCATTTAGGTTTGTTATTAAATGATTTTAATTTAATTTAATTCAATTTAATTTAATTTTAATTTAATTTTAATTTAATTTGATTTGATTTTAATTTAATTTAATTTTAATTTAATTTAATTTAATTTAAATTTAATTTTAATCTTAATTTAATTTAATTTAGTTTTAATTTTAATTTAATTTAATTTAATTTAATTTAATTTAATTTAATTTTGATTTAATTCAATTTTAATTTAATTAAATTTAATTTAATTTAATTTAATTTAATTTAATTTAATTTTTAATTTGGTTTAATTTAATTTAAATTACTTTGATTTAATTTAATTTCAATTTTAATTTAATTTAATTTAATTTAATTTAATTTAAATTAACTTAGTTTGATCTCAATTTATTTTTCTTTTAATTTAATTTAATTTGATTTTAATTTAATTTCAATTTTAATTTAATTGAGATTATTCTTTTAATTTTTTAATTAAGACTTAAGTTTTATTGAAGTGATTTATTTAGGGATTTTCAAATTAAAGAATAAATATCTTCTTAAATAATATCCCTACTTTAATAATTTCAATTTCTATTATTCTTCCAAAATTTTAATTAATTAGTTAATTAAAGTTTTACCTTAATTATATTTGAAATGATTAGTAGATTTCTACCCTTAATAATTTAAGTTTCAATAATCCAAAATCAGTTTAAAATTAAATATTTTACCCTCCCTTTTTTATTAATCCTAAAATTTTAATTAAAGGTTGAAATTTTTAATTACCCTTTTGCCCTTCAAGCTTAATAATTCTATAACTCACTAAATTAAGCTCAAATGAACTTGAAATTTTTATGTAACCTCACTCACATGTCAATTAAGACATTAGAGGAGAAAAATGTGATTTTTCTGTATTTAATTTATTTATGTAATTATTTTTAATGGAAAATAGGGGTTTTCAAGGAAAATTCAATAACATGACCAAGGAAATTCTTCTGTTCTTAAGGAAATTATGAGATATTCCTAATGCCTAGAGGACCATTTGGACCAATTTTGGTGATTTTTTTAATTATATTTTATTTATTAGAATTATTTTGAGTTTTGGAGTATTAATTAATTTTAAAATAAAATTAAAGTTGAAAAATAGATTTTATATTTTTTTTAAATATCTCTGACCTCAAGGAGTCCAGAGAAATAAATTTTATATTTTTTTGATTTTTCTTTGATTTATTAGAATTATTTTAGTGAAAAGGTTGGAAAATACATTTTTTAATATTAAAAATTACATTAAGCCTTTAAAATTCAATATCTTATCCTAGGGACTTAAAAAAATATTTGGTTTATTCCTAATTGATTAGAATTCAAAATGTAACATTTTGGTGATTTTTAATATTTTTATCATTTTTATTATTTTTTAATTATTAAAAATATTAAAATAATGATAAAAATCAACTTTTTTAGAAAAATATAACTTTAATTTTTC